>JAQSVV010000088.1:5000000-6250000 GCA_036375495.1 Agrotis segetum | reverse complement strand
TCTACCATGGCTTGTTCTAATATATGCTGGGGTTCAATATTTAACAATAAATCTTGGGGGTCTCTATATATGGCGTCTAAATCAGCTAAAGAATAATGTTCGGCGGCGGGCAACACGCGCGAGGGGCTGGACTGCGAGTCACGCCGCGAAGGTCGCGCGCGTTCTACCCGCTTTCCAGCCCCAGACATGTGTTATACTTTTTGCTTCTTTGGGCCTTTTTTATTAGCACGCTCCTTGGCCTTCTCGAGCAGTGGCAACAGTTTCTTCTCCTCGGCTAATATTCTGAGCAGCATGATGATGAAAGGCAAATAGTTATGCCTCCTACGAGCCATTTCTTGTTGATACTTCATCATCTTTACGTCTTCATACTCAATCAACATTCTAAGTCTGGGAATTTCGTTTTCCATCTCATCTGTTTCCATGCCGAGCATCTGCGACTCCGCCAACAGATCTTGGAGCTGTCGCTCATAGATCATCTTTCTGTCTGACACTAGGGCCATCAGGTTGAAGTGGATTTCGCCTTCAGTGTATCTGTAAAAGTTAAAGAGAACTGTTAACATCGAGCACAACATAAGATGTCATCACGCCTGTACTGCCAAAGGCTAATCCTGTTGGGGAATACATGCGTGATGCAGTGCTGAGTAAGGGGTGCTTGACACATGTCTGGGTGGGCATCCGACATAACCGGGCGGCAAAAACGAATATATTATGTAGCTATAAGTTGGTACGCCCGGCCAGGCTCGAATTGTTCCGTTGTGTCCGAGAATCATGTAGCTATGGAAAACATCAAATAGTACCAATCGACATGATTGTGCTCAAAAAGGAAAATGTGTGTAATCACTTCGGATCGGCTCTATTGTTTTACTAAAACTACGGAATCGAACGTGCCGACCCAAACAAGTGTGTCGCACCCCAAGTCTCATGTAACGCCCGCCCACCTCCTATTGCCATTAACGACATTTCCAGACTCCATGCAGCTACTGAAAACAAAATTAGTTTGCAGATGGAATGAAAATCATTCATTGTGAGTTATGTGGTTAGAAAAAAGCATATATAATTCACGTACACATTAATCCTCTTCATAATAATTGGGCGGACTACATCCAGCCAGTCCTGTTCCGGAGCGACGGGGCCGTGGTCGATGGGCCCTTCGCGGAGGCCATCCAACTCGTAAAGACGTCCATCTATTGGCATGTAGCCAACGAAGTGGTACGCTTCGTCATCCTGGAACATCACGGACATTCTGTTTTATTTATTGTGCAATTTGAAAATAGCTACAGAAAACAGAATGAGATGCTTAATTTGCTAAGCAGTTTCATAAAAATAATTTACAAATTCAATTTAATACAATATTAGCAACCATTTAAAATCTCCCCATGAGGGGATCATGGGTGTAGCATCCATAAATTTTAATGGAAATACTGACTGGAACAAATATACTAGTAGTCTACCACATAGATACGGTGATAGACTAAGAACCTAAGAATACTTAGTAGACATAAAAAAAATAACAAGAGAACACCTAAAGAAGAGCCGGTGGCTCGGATGCTCACAAATCACAGGAGTGAACAAAGTTTGTTCATACAGGAGCTTGCTCTTGGAGCATCGCATTTCGAATTCATTCATCATTGTATCCAAAACAACATCAGTAAAGTTCTAGATTCTATATAACTTTGACAATACATCGTTTTAAACTAGTGAAATAATAAGACTATTGTCGTTTATGTGAATATCAACCTAATTATATTTGTATGTCAGTAAGAAAACAAGCTTATGGTGGGTCGTAATTAAAATTTGTCGATCATACTTGAAAGTTTAAAAATGGAATCGTGTGAAAGATGCATAATATGATCTACTGCCTATCTACTCGTCCATCTAATTTATCAATAGAGTCTACATTTCATACCTTTGATGCAGTTTTAGGATCAAACTCAAAAAGAGTCTGGTTAGCCATAGAGTTGTGTGCACTACGGATAGTCTGCGAGTTGCTTAGTGTGAGTCCTCTCATCCTCGGGTCGAAGGACATGCTGAACTCCTTCAAACTGTTCAACTCCGGGCCCAGTTCGACATCAGGATGGTCGCAGTTTAACAGCAGACTTATAACAGCCTGTGTTGCACAGGCATTGTTTATAACCTAAAAGAAAAAGTCATCAATATAAGAGCGATTGTAACCACCCACTAGAGATATTATGATGTATGGAAAATTATTGAATGCTATTTAGCGTACCTGTTTAGCAAAGTAGATTTTGTCGAGACGACTGTCCGTGACGACGGGGCCAGCGGGCTCTTCATGTTGCAAGAATTTGAACAAGAATATAAGTCCATGTACCGGCCTGGAACAACATTTTTTAGGTAACAGAATGTATTAATGCTAAAGTATGAAATTGTTTCGACTTATTAACTACTCATATTCTTTTTTTAGTAAACCTGAATAGTGTGAGCCTCCTTTTCTATTATTCTAAGTATGATTTTGATTGGTACGGGCCAGGCCGCAATCGCGGCGGTAAAACCCCTCTTTTCCCCCTTTGGCGAAGACCCCTCGCGCCCGGCATTGGTCGAGGCCAAGCGGGCGCCTCGTTCTGCGAAGCAGTCATGCTCGCGAAGAAGGCTGCGTGAGGGAAAGGACAGCGTCCTCCCTTCACCCCAGCCACAGTGGTAGACGCCCACGGCGTCTGTCGTCGGCAGACGATCTCCGGCCACCGTACACGCGGGCATGAGGACAGCGAGTAATGGGCGACTCGCTGTCCGACCATGGACCATGCCCGGCTCGACGGCGCGTTTTGTTCCACGCGTGCCTCAATAGTATCAGTAATATAACGGGGGCCCCCCTTTAGAGCGCCAAAGCCTGCCGGGGGCTTAGTGGGAGCCTCTTTGCCACAAACGTGCATTTACCGATTATTTATTATTATGTAGTTTTTATGTTTAACTATTTTGCAATTTTCTTTTAGTACTGATGTGTTTCTGCGACTATAAACCTATTTTTCTTTTTTTCTTCTATTATTATTGAGTTGAAAGGCAAATAGTTTCATGAAAAGCAACACACACTGGTATTTGATGAAATAATATTTTTATGAAGGCAAGTTATTGAATTGGCAACTATTTTCAATTCATGTGAATAGGAAATTATATAAAACATACCTTAATGTTTCGAAGATACCATCTTCAATTGTCCATAATTCTTCAACTTGAACTCCACTAGCACCTGAGAGATTAATAAATAATTACATTCAGACTCAAACTCAAAGCATTTATTTAGATTTGGTTCTATAAACTTTGTTTCGTCTTAAACAAGTGTTTTAGACGAGGATCCATCTTCCAGATTAAACATGTCTAAGTTGGTCAGTGGAAGGGTGGACAAAAGTGAATCTATTATAGTAGTTAATCAGTGGCCCGACAAACAGTATAACCAAAAGGTATTGCAATGTTTTACCCGATATGGACTGTGTTGCATTTTAATTGCTATGTAAAATACTGGAATTCAACTAGATCCAATTTACAGCTACATAGGAATATGTTGAAAATCTATAAAGTATAGTGATCATCAACTTAATTTTTGAATTATAATAGAACATTTGTTTTGCAAAATTGTCCGGCCATGGCTTACCAGATTAAAATTATAGTTTTATATAATTCATTTAAACAAGTTTACCAAAAATATACATTATCTTTCTACACTCTCTCCTTATAAACTTAAATTGTGCCAAATTAAATACTGTCACTATACAACTGCCATAATTAATTAGGTAAGTTTCTAAACAAACACACATTATCATGATACATTATAATCTCGATAATCCAGATCAAATAAAACCAGGGGTAGTCCATATAAACATTCAACATCTGGATAACCAATTTTAAAGCAAATCCAATAATTTAATATAGTTAGCAATAAGACTGCCCTTTTAGCCATAGAATTAGAAATATTAATATAACAATTTTGCTGCACGATAAAGTATATTCTATCTATCTAAATGTTTATTTTTTTTTTATTTTATGAGATTTTTAAACAAGTTATAACGTAATTAGAGGTGAAGCAAATGAGTTCAGAAAACCGGTTTTTTGGATAACTGAGGTTCGTACAATCAGGATTCTACTGTAATACCTACTTTATACCAACTGCAAAACAATCTACCCTAACATTTTAAATTTTCTACCACTTTTCAAATATTATAACAGGTTGTATACTTGCCAAACTTTTTAATGAGCTGGGTAAAAACACCTGGATCACTCTCAATCAAACACCAGTCACCAGCTGACTCCATGATGAAATGTCACCTGTAGAAATAACACAACACTATTAATAAGCAGAGAGATTAAAAAGAACATATAGAGCGGGCATTGGGAAAATTGTCATACAAAATTGTTGATGCCGTGCGTCAGTAGCGCTATCTAAGCATTGCATAGCAACGCAACAACTAGACTGAGCGACTTTTTACCTATTGGTAAAAAGTTTTGGATCACAAATTTCTTTGTGATGTCCCGTCTATTGCTTGTATATAGTTTAATGTTTTTGTTATTATGCCTTTTGAAATGGTGAATGGCAATTGAATGGTGATTTTGGAGTTTCCTGCCTGTTCTTCTCCTTAGAGATCTACCTACTCCTTGGAATGGGCATCTATGGTACTTTCACAGTTTTTATGTGTTGTGACTGGGACTGTAGCAACATAACTATTTTAAAATGTTTTTTTTTTTGTCTTTTGACAAAAATTCAAAAATGGCGTAACTGGCCTACTTGAAATACATACTTTGATATGATTTCAAACACAATACACTGTTACCAAAGGGTAAAGGGGCAAGGCCAGTTTTTTAAGAAGTAAAAATAGCCAGAAATATAATAAATCTTCTGTCTAGCCTTTACAACAACTATCAAAGATCTACAAATGAAAGAAAGAGCTAATAGTTTTGCATGTTTTCCGAGGCTCAGAAGAAATTGATCACCACCGATGATGACCTACCTCGGCAACTTGAATGTACTTATTTTTTAAAGTCAATATTGAAATAATGACTTCTCGTCAATCCTCAGCAGAATGTAAGTATGAAAGTTTGGTTAAGTGTAAGCATTTGAAATACTATTCATGACGTCTATTAAATTATTTAGCACAGATTTCGATACCAAATGAATCAAAAAACAAGGGATTTATAAAAACAATTTTACCTTTGCTGCTTACCGGGAAAACTTTCAACCAGTGCTAGAAACTTGGGAGCGAAATATGATTCTGAATGAATTAATAAAACTTCTGATTGAAATAATTGATTACTGCTCGAATGAGAACGAACAATGCCAAGAAATGCGGTAAAAAATTCAATGGCTCATTTTATTTTTCATGAATTTTCGATCAATATGACTAGTGATGCGAATTCGAATGACACGACAATTTTGACAATATAATCAACTATTTCAATCGCTAATAATCGACTATGGCTGAAAAAATGAAATGCCATGTGTGCCATGTGTTCCAAAAACACCGAGATAAAGAGGCTATTGAGAAGTTAACAAGTAACAACTAAAGGATTCCATAGAAAAGGCTATTTTGAAAACAATAAAAATAAAATACAAATTAATTTCAATCAACCTATCAGGGTTTGGCAAAAAAGTTTGAAAAAGTAGTTTTTTTATTGCTGGCAACGTTCACAAAAAAAGAAACGCAAGTTTTAGTTTAGTGATAAAATATGAATAAAACATTGCATACAACATAATTAAGTGAATATTTGAAAACTAATAATCGAGCCTAATTAAAGGTTATATTTACATTTTGTCTGACTTTACTTTGTTAAAGCGTGTCAGATTGGTGTTGACACTTATGTGGCGTACTCTGCAATATGTTATTAAGGAGGATGCTCCAACCAGCCCGCGAAATTCAAATATTTTTACGTTTTTTGCAATTTGCAGGCCAGTGACATGTTGTAACTTTATAAATATATGTGTTGCGGTAATAACAAGTATAATTTTAAATATAAAAATTATCAAAAAAAGCGCTTAATCAGCTCTCACATAGAAAAGCTGCATCATGTTAAAATCTCCGAAATCTAACTTCGATGCACCTTTTCTATGTGAGAGCTGATGGAGCGAATTTTTCGATAATTTTTATATTTAAAATTATACTTGTTATTACCGCAACACATATATTTATAAAGTTACAACATGTCACTGGCCTGCAAATTGCAAAAAACGTAAAAAAAATTGAATTTCGCGGGTTACATCGAAGCAATCACCTTTCCACATAACTTTATTGTTGAATGTGATAGCTGGTGATAACTATGTTTGATAAATCATTAGAATTAGAAATGTACCAAAACAATGTTATTTTATTTATTAACAATAATTTTAAATAAATATTTTCATCAGTCGATCGATCAGGATAAAGGTACAACTTGTTAAAGTATGTTAATGAGACAGGTGATATTGATTTTTGTTTTTAGTATTGATGGAGGTCTAATCAAATGTTTCGTCTTGAAAGGAAGCAAGTAATCTTCACCTGATATAGATTTATGATTTTGGTTCCTTATCTTCGTCGATAATATTCTTGAAAAATTGATACACCGAGTGCGTACTTGGTATCAAAAACCAAGTAGGTACATTGCAACAAAACAATTTTTTTTTCAAACGTTCTTTTTACCATATTAATGAAGTTGAATGACAACTATTATTCTCTTTGTAATTTTATTATTATAATAACTTAGTTGTTAAAACAATTTGCATGCTGAAAAGTAGTAAGCGGAATATGTTGAACTTTTTTTAATTTTAACACCTCAATGTACCATATTTCACGCAAATAAAGATATTCTATTCTATTCTTGATTGCTGTTTGAGGTCTTTCACCCGTGTGTAGTGTTCACAGCTGATTCCAACTTTCCCATTACATTTTGCAGACTTTGGACTGGCAATTCATCGAAATACTTACAAATAACTTATTATAATGGCCATATTAATAGGTCAAAAGAAAAACGCTTGCTAAAAAAAAAAATCTTTGGATTATACTTGGTTATTGATACCGAGTACGCACACGAAGTTCTTGCAGTTCAGTTCAGTTAGATTATTAATAATATTATATTTTGTAAATAAGTGAAACAGTTTCAAGCTGTTCACCTGGTTTCACCTACAGCTTGACATAAAAATGTAGAAAACCGGAAGTCAAATCAAATCAAATCGTTTATTTCAACTAGGCCAATGAGAGGTTTTCTTTTTGGAGTTTAAAAAAAAAAGTAGTTTCCAAGGACTCTATAGATGGCGTTGAACTGACGGTGTTACTCTAGGAAAAAGATGTATGCCTTCACTTTTGCACAAATCCACGAGGCACAGACTTCTCTTCTTTTTCTCTTGGGACATTTTCTTTCTGGCGTTGAAAACTCATAAAATTAAAAAGACTGGTAAATGAATATTTTTTTTCCTTTTCCTTGTTGTTATTTATTTTCAAAATGCCATTTGTGTGATGTGATGTGACTGACAATGACATGACATGTACTTTGTGTTTTACGATCTCAAAATTACATCCACAGACTAAGTAGAGAGTATACACTATTACATCCAAGTGAAAAAAATAAAAAAATGACTTGACGTTCGTTCATTGCAGTAACATATCAAGTTTAGCGCCATCTATCCATTGACAAGAGAAAACATAAAAAGAAAATCCCTCATTACAGGCACTTATGAATTGTCAAAAGACATAAAATAATACAAGTACAAAAATAGTTATGGTGCTACAGTCCCAGTCACAAGACATAAAAACTGTGAAAGTACCGTAGGTGCTCATTCCAAAGCGTAGATCTCTATGGAGAAGAATGAGCAAGAAACTCCATGGACACTCTTTTTCAATCGCCAAAATTATTACAAAAATTTTGTTACATCATTCATCATCGGATGGTACACTATGTGAGAACGATGTGGCAAGATAATAGTGTCCACAGTAAAATAAAAAGACAATGAGGGATTTTCTTTTTATGTTTTCCCTTGTCAATGGATAGATGGCGCTAAACTTGATATGTTACTGCAATGAACGAACGTCACGTCATTTTTTTATTTTTTTCACTTGGATGTAATTTTGAGATCGTAAAACACAAAGTACATGTCATGTCATTGTCAGTCACATTACATCACACAAATGGCATTTTGAAAATAAATAACAACAAGGAAAAAGAAAAAAAAAAATTCACTTACCAGTCTTTTTAATTTATGAGTTTTCCACGCCAGAAAGAAAAAATGTCCCAAGAGAAAAAGAAGAGAAGTCTGTGCCTCGTGGATTTGTGCAAAAGTGAAGGCATACATCTTTTTCCTAGAGTAACACCGTCAGTTCAACGCCATCTATAAAGTCCTTGGAAACCACTTTTTTTTTAAACTCCAAAAAGAAAACCTCTCATTCAAAATAAAGTTATTAATAATTAAAATAGACCGTGGCAGCTAAGAGATGACCAGTCCCAACTGACAGCGCCGGTTCACGAACATGACACAGTCGCCACTGTCTTCGCGCTACCAGCACTTTGAATGATTTTATTTAATTTTTTTTTCACTTATTACGTTAGTTTTATGGCACCATAATAAATCTAACAAACCTGCGGTCTTTGTTTACAACAAATATCAAAGATTTTAAAACGTTGTCAGAAACAAAAAGATTAGTTCCGTATCAATCCGTTCTGGCCAAGTTGTAATGGGGAAGGCAAGTGTCAAAGTGACAAGTGACAGTTTGGTCCCCAAAAAACTGTCAAATCAAAGGAATTTTCTGAAAAAAAAAAAACAATTTATTGATGTAAAATGACTAGATGTTGTGTGATAAGCTGTAAAAATGATGAAACATACAAATTTCCGACAATACACACTATCAAGAAATAATGGGTAGCTGCTGTGACTGCTGTGAGAACAAAAATTGTATTATCACTAAGGAAAAGCTATATAATAAACAAATATCCAGCCTTGCGTAGCCGAGACAGGCCGTTAGTTGAATTTATTATATTAATGAAATTCTATGATTATACCATAACTAAACAATCGAATACACTTTTCAAAATAATATCTACTTTTCTATTGGAGGTTTAAGTACCAGTATTGCATCGCTCTATAAATCATGAAATGGTTCGTCTGGCGGAAGAATTATCGCCTGGAACGAGTTTTGTGATATTTGTGGTGTTAAGATATTAAATATATTGTGATATTTCTCGAATCTAAATAGAAAAAACTGGCCAAGTGCGTGTCGGGCCACGCACAGTGTAGGGTTCCGTAGTTGCCCATCAAAATATTTATGCGAACTAACTAAACTGATTCGCTGAATTTAATTTAAAAAAGATGAATTTTCAAAATCGGTCCAGGAGTCTTTGACAAATCGGGGAAAATACATAAGAAAAAAGATTACGACGAATTTAGAACCTCCTCCTTTTTTTGAAATTAGTTAAAAATAGTTGACGATAAAAACCTACCTATCCCCAAAAAACATACCGTAAAAACATACCTATTAAAGCTTTAAAAATAAAGTTGACAAACTTACATTTGCAGTTGATGAGCATGTTCGCCGATACATTTTGTTTAAGAAAACATAATTCCAAGTACATTTTATAAGTTGGTCGACTATTACTCGTAAAGTTGTAAAGTCTACTTAGTCATGATAATTTTCTTTTAAACTTCGTTATTTATACTACTATTGTGAATTTTTTCACACCCCCAAACATAATCGTTTAGCTGGTAGAGGGGGGGGACACTCGAGTCGAGAAAAATTTAGCACTTTAAAGCTTAATATTTCACAAACTAATTTTTTTATCAAAAAATTGATAATGAAAACTATTACTATTTTTTAAAGGCCTATTTAATGATACCCCACACTAAGGGGTACGCGAGAAAAAAAAAATCCTCACTTTACGTGTAAGTACAGGAGGTACCCTAAAAAAAATATTTTACGAGATTTTATTTTACCACTTTGTCGGCACAACAAATCCATATATTTACACCAATTTACAGCTCTCTAGTACTGTGCGTCTCTGAGCTAAACTGCGGACAGACGGACGGACGGACGGACGGACGGACGGACGGACGGACGGACATGGCGAAACTATAAGGGTTCCTTGTTGACTACGGAACCCTAAAAAGGTTAAAATTGAAACCTCAACTACAAGTAATTGTGGATTCATTACGGTAAAATCAAATGTATTACCACTCAATTAAATCACTTTTTTTCCTCTTGTAGATGCTCCGCGGCGTCTTAATTCTTCTTTTAGTATATGTACTTGCATTGACGAATAATTTTCCATATTTGTTTTGTATATAAGCTCAATTTTTAAAACAAATAATCTTGTTTGTTTTTTGTACAAGATATACAGAAATTTGTCGTGGGGACCAACTATCGCAGCGCCATCTACGATTAGCTTTGAGTTGCCATCCCCATTTGACAGTCTAAAAATATTGCCATAAAAGTAATTTTGAAATTAGCTCGTGTCAGCTTTCGTTGGCCATACGCTAGTGACGCGTCTAGTAAAATCGCCTAAACTTTGTAGACTGCAGAACTCAACGTCATTACTCTCAATTTCAAAACTCTCTGTCAGTGTCAGTGTCCTGCAGTTCTGCACCAAATTCACCAAAATTATTATGGTAGAAGGCTCCCCTGGACACGTTCGGTGCATTGTTCTTAATCATAATATTTATCGATTGCTAAATTGTGATATGCCTTTTGGGCATACTTTTTCTCTTGAAGTCAGTTTTAATACTAAAGTTGGTGCTCGTTTTCACTGCTCGTTGGAGGTAAGTTTAACAAACTAGATTTTTTTTTATAATTACACCTATTTAGCTTCGTTTTAGCTAAGCTTTAGCGTATTGAATATGTTCTGCTTTAAAAAATATTTCATCTTTAATTAATATCGATAAATAGTTAAACTAGCGTGACCGTGATTTTGCTGTTACGTGTTCCCCGTGTGCCCCTGATGTATTACGATCGAGAACAATTGTGTCAAGTGTACAAAATATGATATTGTATTGTATTCAGTCAAGTAGTGCTATATATATTCAAATTTTTTAACTTGTTTTTTTTTTTTCTTTCAATGGTTTGTCGCCGTATTTGAGGGTACCTATGCAAAGTTCACTAGCCAAATTAATTTTAAACTCAATTAAAATAAGTGAAAGTAAATAGATTTTACTTCAGAACCAATTTTCATGTTTGTTAACTGAAGTACTGTCTAACAATCTGCCTTGAAAGATGAACTTACCGAAGATGTATTTTTAAACTCTTGTTCATCTTTCATTTTGCTGTGCTGCTGTGCTAAAGTAATAATCCTGATGTTTTGCTATCATGCCATGCTATTTTTCTTCACCATAATTATTTATTTAGTATTGTCTCTACAAGACTAGCAATTTTAGTGTCGCTAATAATGTAGGTATTATGAAAATTATGATTTTAATGTTTAATAAGTGTACAAAAAAATTACTCTTTGCTTATCTAAATTATCATACAAAATGGTTACCTACTTACTATGCTGACTGTCCAAGAATTAGGACAAAAAAAAAATTACAGTTTTTAACCAAAAAGTACCCACATTACTCATAAAAAATTATCATCTACATATTATGTGCAATTGTGCAAGCTTGCTTGTTTCATTGTCATTTCATCCTTGACCTTGCAACATGTATTAAAGTTGATGTGTCCTAACGCAGATTGGTGTAGGATATGGTTCATCACGTCATAAGTGATCATTATCTGCTATCATTTCCTTACGAGACTTAGGTGCAATCAATGTTTAGATGATATAAATCTCTCTGATTATTTATACTCACTATGTCAGTAATCTCATATTAGGTACATGAAAAAATTATAGTTAAAATTCATAAATTGTTTAAGAAATATTTTCAAATGTGAGATATAAAATATCATAGTTAATTGTAGAAAAATATCATAATTAAACATAGTGTAAACATAGGATCGGTGTACTGTTTGGTTTTTTTGAATCAATATTTTATTTTTGGCTCTCGTTCTAATCAGCAATATGTTATGGTCAGTCTTCACTACGCATCAATATCTTGAACAGTTGTCATTGGTTATTTTATACTGAATTGAACCACAGCATCACTTGGAAAAATCTCTTCAAATATCGCTTACATTCTATTTACAACCCAACTGAATTCTGAGTAAGTTCAAAATCAATCTTTCTATGAAAACAGCTCAAATTTTACTGCTCAATTAATCACTTATTCAAAAATCTGACACTTTGCAAGTCTGGTAGATCGTAAGCAGATGCTTTATGGGAACAGTAATGCCTTAGAGCAACTCCTGAACATACCCCTAAATAAATTGCACACAACGAAGTGCATGCAATCTGTCTATTGCCATATCAGCAGATATATTACCCGATTGAATTTGAATGCCATGGGGAATCAGTTCCCCACTGCAATTGACTCTAGTGTCCTGTAGCACATTGGAGGCTAGCAGGTTTAAGGATATTTCGTCTCTAAAATTTACTGACTTTAGCATAGTAATGTGCACCAATAGTGGATTTATTTGATGTTACAGATGCATTTTATATGCTTAGGCTCTTATTAAGTCTTTTTACTGTAATGCTGTCACAAAAATACTACATACAGATGATGTTGAAAGTTTCCGATTTCATAATCTTGTTTTACTTTCAAAAAAACCGGCCAAGTGCGTGTCGGGCCACGCACAGTGTAGGGTTCCGTAGTTGCCCATCAAAATACTTATGCGAACTAACTAAAATCGTTCCACGAGTCTTTGAAAAATCGGGGAAAATACATAAATAAAAAGATTACGACGAATTTAGAACCTCTTCCTTTTCTGAAGTTAGTTAAAAATAGTTGACGATAAAAACCTACCTATCCCCAAAAAACATACTGTAAAAACATACCTAATAAAGCTGTAAAAATAAAGTTGACAAACTTACATTTTCAGTTGAAGAGCATGTTCTCCGATACATTTTGTTTAAGAAAAATTTTTTCCAAGTACATTTTATAAGTTGGTCGACTATTACTCATAAAGTTGTAAAGCCTACTTAGTCATGATAATTTTCTTTTATAAAATTCGTTATTTATATACTACTGATGTGAATTTTTTCACACCCCTAAACACAACCGTTTAGCTGGTAGAGGGGGGGGACACTCGAGTCGAGCAAAATTTAGCACTTTAAAGCTTAATATTTCACAAACTAATTTTTTTATCAAAAAATTGTTAATGGAAACTCCCAATATTTTTTAAAGACCTATTTAATGATACCCGTCCGTCCATCGTCCATCCGTCCGTCCGTCCGTCTGTCCGCAGTTTAGCTCAGAGACGCACAGTACTAGAGAGCTGTAATTTGGTGTAAATATACGGATTTGTTGTGCCGAAAAAGTGGTAAAATAAAATCTCGTAAAATATTTTTTTTAGGGTACCTCCAGTACTTACACGTAAAGTGAGGATTTTTTTTTCTCGCGTACCCCTTAGTGTGGGGTATCATTAAATAGGCCTTTAAAAAATAATGAAAGTTTCCATAAACAATTTTTTGAAAAAAAAATTCGTTTGTGAAATATTAAGCTTTAAAGTGCTAAATTTTGCTCGATTCAAGTGTCCCCCCCCTCTACCAGCTAAACGGTTATGTTTGGCGGTGTGAAAAAATTCACAATAGTAGTACATACAACGAAGTTTAAAAGAAAATTATCATGACTAAGTAGGCTTTACAACTTTACGAGTAATAGTCGACCAACTTATAAAATGTACTTGATTGCATATTTTCTTAAACAAAATGTATCGGAGACAACTGCAAATGTAAGTTTGTCAACTTTATTTTTACAGCTTTTATAGGTATGTTTTTTGGGGATAGGTAGGTTTTGATCGTCAACTATTTTTAACTAAATTCAAAAAAAGGAGGAGGTTCTAAATTCGTTGTAATCTTTTTTCTTATGTATTTTCCCCGATTTCTCAAAGACTCCTGGACCGATTTTGAAAATTCTTCTTTTTAAAATTAAATTCAGCGAATCAGTTTAGTTAGTTCGCATAAGTTTTTTGATGGGCTACTACGGAACCCTACACTGTGCGTGGCCCGACACGCACTTGGCCGGTTTTTTTACTATGAGAGTTTGAAATAAGTTACTTATGAACCTAGGTACCTAACCTAACCTAATATAATGATCTTAACATATTCCTCTCTTTGCTTCGTCATTTTCATATAATTATGTATTTAGTTTACACAAAGAAAAAGATTTGACAAAAATATAACACAGCTTTACCTACACTTTCGAAACTTCTAGCCTTTTAGCAAATAATGACATACTCAAATTATGATATGTAGAAATAACAACAAGCATATTAAAGTTGTTGTGTTAGGTTTAATCTTTGTGTGAGTCATAAATATTTATTAGGTGACGGTACAAAGATCCCTTAGATTACGTTTGAACAAAATCACACCACTGGGACGTACGTATTATTCAGCAACGTAGTAGAAACGTGTTATACAATAAGTCAAACCATTTTGTATTAAAATCTTGATGTCAGGAAATGAGGGTAGACTTATTTTTTTTTTCGAAGATTTTTTACCAGCGTTTCTCTACAATCCCTGGAGAACTTCTCGATTATATTTAATGTAGTTTCCATTTCGGTTGTATTTTTCTTATCTTTTATTATAAAATAGGTTTTATAAATATTGTTGTTGCGAAGTATTCCTCATAAGTACCTGGCAAGTGAGATTTTATTTTGTGAGCTTTATGTGGAATAGTTAAGGTGCCATTTCATGTGGAATACCTCTGGTTGCCGTTGCACTCTTCTGAAACGTCTCGACCAATTTTTAAGCTTTTTTTGGTAAATTACACAATCAGGCGTTATTTTTCTTATCGTGTCGATGACAATCTAAATGCAAACAACGAACAGTCAGCAGGGCACGATAATAAGTGCCTCATCGTTTGTGGAGCATCACCTTCACCACACTTACACTTCACTCTCCAGAGCAGAGTAATCAATGAATTTCCACCTGAGCAGATTTTCTATTACTCCGTACCTAGGTAGGCCGAACTACCTGGGTATGGAGTCTGTTCATAGATTTCTAGGTCAGCCAAGGCAGCCTATTTCCAGGAGGAAGATCTTCATCAGGCGGCACGAATGGATCTGGTAATGACGCACTGTCTCGCCACAGTTTCAGTCGCTCCTTAGAACCATCGCCAGTTAGTGGGGAAACAATGTTTGATGTCCAACGAAATGGGTACGGATCGACATACAAAATTATATTGTCAGATTAGTTTTATGGAGAATACTTCTGAATTTGATGGTTCCTAGTATGTCTGGCTTAATGATAAGAATCCTTATCTTAGTATCTGGTGAGTGAGTCTGCACAACGCACATGACAGGCGCATTTATTCTAGCAATATCTGACGACTAATACCGCGATAAAGGTCATAAACAGATTATCCTCAATTCGAGTTGATGATAAGGAATGGCTGTTATCATTTCACATAGACTGCTATCTTTTGAATGAAAGTTGTTTTGAGAACAAGATTTAGGTAGTATTTTTTTTTTGGACAAACCTACCACACTATTCCCAAACCACTGCAACTCCTGAAAGCCAAATCAACAGTGACAGGCAACCGCCAGAAAAACTTCGGCGAGAGAATTAAAGATGGACGTGTCCCGCAGAATGAATTTACCTGTCTTTTGGATCCTAAAGTTTTTTTTTGTAACATTTAGTCTTGTTTTAAAAATTAATGATGGATGAGTACCTAACTTTTCTCCCACTTGGACCCACTTAACTTTACTAGGCATCTCAAAAAGTAACAGTGTAATTAAACTGTGGACACCTACTAAAAGCTAACATTTGGGATTTAATAATAGTCTACCTATATCGATAACTAAAAAATAATTATTGGTTTAAATTCTTCATTGTACGTAGTTACGTGCACCACACACACATTAATAAGGAAAACATATTTTTAAAAGTGTAAATTGGGTACTGTTATCGCAAATTGCCGTTCTCGTAAATAAGCAGGTAAAACCTTTGAATGAGCTAAAAAAAAGAACTGGTAGTTATAATAGGGGGCAATAGATCACACCTAGGCGTCCTTGAATTTAATTATGAAGCATTGCTTATTTTATACATTGCTAAGATTATTTTTTATTAATAACGAGCTTGTCATGGAATTGTACTCCCTTCCTTATACCAAAATTCATCAAAATCGGTTCCGCCATTTTATGTAAAAACGGAACATACCTACGTACATCCGCGGTTGCCAAAGGCTTAGCCCACGTGTAACTCGAAAATCTATAATATTATGCCAATTTCATCGAAAACCGTTCATCCATAAAGGCGTAATTGTTTTCTATTTGAAATGATGAAGTGGAATTAAATAAACAAATTCCACTTCATTTCAAGTAGTATCTAAGTAATTTTTAATACACTTTCCATTTACACATAGGTATCATTTACTATTTTGTTATTTTTGTACCTGAATACTCTGTAAAGAAACAGCCGATACAAACTCAGAGGTCACCGTCTTTTTTAGGGTCCAGAGTCCAAACATTGTTTTGTTATAATAATTATTCAACAGACATAAATATGTATATAATTACTAAAATAGTCTGTTCCACGTGAGGTCACATTAGCAGTTGTATGGACATTGGACTCGCGCATATTTGCGATGATGCACTTCCCCTTTGATGCGTTTGATGTTTCCCGTGTGAACCAACGGATGGCGTTCTAGGTCGCTAGGGGAATGTCAATGTTAAGCACTTATCACATTCGTGTATTATGTTCTAAGTAGTTTCTGCCTGCATTTCATAGGATGATTTTAATCCAAAGGTGTCCTTACGTTCTTCTTCATCAACCTTTCCTAATGATAAGTGTGGGTCTCTTCTAGATCTTTCCAATTTTCGCTTGTTTATGTCATGACTGTCCAGGTTTTTTCGGCCATTTTTGACCGTTTTTCCACCTAGTTAGTTGGTTCTATTTCCCAAGTTTTTTTTCTATAGTTGAAAACGTAACGTATGGCGCGAGTGATTTACATACACACATCTAAACATAGAAACTTTCAGATTTATAATATTAGAAGTAGGATAATTCTGGGGATAAGCATAATATTGTGAATGAACACTATAACTTTGTTTTTTGTAGCACAAAATGATAGAAATAACGCCAAGAATGCAAAACGTCATAAAACTTACATCACAAGCCTAGCGCTATTTTAAAAATAATCGCTCTGCTCGGCTAATATAATGTTATTTTCATTGTTTGTTTATATCGTGGCTGAAGCTGAGAAACATTAACCTACAGTCATGGACCCGTCTTATCGGCGACCAGTCGTTGCCACAAAACAATCCTGTCTATCTAATCACAAAAGTATTAACATTATTGTTTTGTTTACAGATTGGTGAATGATGTTTGGGCTGCTGCTTAATGTACTGGGCTTAATTGGCCTAAGCCCAATTCCCTTTCTTTCCGAAGTCATAGGGGCCACGGAGCCAGCACTAAAGCTCTTAATATCAATACTACTGGGATACCCGCTGGCGGTTATCTATCACAAATATGTGAGGCATCAAAAAGAATATCGGAACTTATTTTTCGTCCTGACGGGCTTCGACATGGCGTTCTATAATTTTGGCATCTCTATGTACCATAACGCCATTCCTGCAATAGTCATTTATTTAAGCACAAAGTTTCTCGGCCCTGGAAAGAATAACGCAATTGTAACGTTTGCGTTTAATATGACTTATTTGCTGGCGGGTTATGTGGTGACCGAGTCGGAGGACTACGACATCACGTGGACGATGCCGCACTGCGTGCTCACTCTCAAGCTGATCGCGTTGTCCTTCGATCTCTGGGATGGCAAGAAGATGCTGAAAGGAGAGGAACTGTCTGCGAACAATAAATTGACGGCCCTGGAGAGCCAGCCCAGTTTCCTAGAACTACTGGGATTCGTGTACTTCCCGGCGTGCTTCCTAGTCGGACCCATATTCTCGTTCAGGCGCTACAAAGATTTTATTTCCGATAAGTTCCCCTTGGAAAGGGAAGTTAAAGTCTATGAGGCACAAGCTGTGAAGAGGCTCGTTCAAGGTGTAATCTATTTGGCCGCTTATCAAATTGGAGGTAATATTCTTTTAATTTTTTAATTTATGTGATGCTAGAAGGCTTGTGGATACAATGTTATAAATGCCTAATGGGTAAAATCTTATAATATCTTCACCAAAAAATATTTTACTTTGTACAACTGGCCAAACCTGGAAGAATATTATTCTTGAAAATTATGATGAAACATGATGTTAATTGAATTTCTTTTTCTTTTGTTTCAGTGACTGTATTCAGTATGAAATATATGCTATCGGACGAGTTCTGGGACAATTCAGTATTCTATCGTAACTTCTACTGCGGACTTTGGGCTCATTTCGCGCTCTACAAATATATTTCCTGCTGGCTACTCACTGAAGGTAAACACACATCGTCATTATTCTTATCATCTTCCACGTATCTCATTAATACTAGTACTATTACAAAATATTTCAACATTCGACCTAGATTATAATATCTATAATTATGGTTGGATGATCTATATGTATAATCATAGGACGATGACTATCATACCAATTACATAATGATGTTGATAGAGATTAATCAGCATCAAAATGTTAATTGCAAAAATGATGTAAAAAAAAAACAATACTAACATATTTGTTAAATTATGAAATTCGACGTAACTTTGAGGAAATACTGGTTATAAAATATTAGGAAAAATATTTAATACTTTTTAGGACGAAATAACATACTTAGAAGACCTCATAATCCAATTTCAAAACAATAGGTTATATTGTGTGAACAATGGGCGTGCTATTGTATACTGTCCAGTACTTGTTCATAAGCCAATCAGTGCACTGAGGTCATTTCACTTTGTATAAATTAGTTATACAAATATAAATCGTTTTGTTACTCAATGTAGCATGGAATACTTTGTTGAATTGAATCTGGATCAAACGTCCGAAATTTATTAAATACGACGCATCTAACTAGCTTGTTCAGCTTATCAATGAACCGCCTAGACATTCATTGAGAGGTTGATTAAGCTAGTTGGCTGCGAGCTTGCGACATTTACAAAAATATGTGTATTTAAAACTTGTTTATGAAATATTTGTTAGTGCGTTTGTTACGTCACCACCTGCATATACAGGCATAACATTAAGCTTGTAAAAGCTTCTGAAACTCGGTTTAATTCAATGAATGATAATGATGTGGAACGTCGTTTGTTCCAGCGGCTTGCATCCGGTTCGGTTTGTCGTACAACGGCACGCGGACGGAGAACGGCGTGGCGGTGAGCCAGTGGGACGGCTGCAACAACATCAAGTTGCTGCGCTTCGAGGGCGCCACGCGCTTCCAACACTACATCGACAGCTTCAACTGCAACACCAACCACTTCGCGGCCGAGTACGTGTACAAGCGTCTGCGCTTCCTCGGCAACCGCAACCTTAGCCAGCTCATCACGCTGGCATTCCTCGCGCTCTGGCACGGCACTCAGTCCGGCTACTACATGACTTTCCTCAACGAATTCCTCATAATGGTCATGGAGAAGGATCTAGAATCAATGCTACTTAAAACCGAATTCTATCATAAAATGTGGAACAACAGTATCATCAAGTATCTCTTATACTTTATACTCAAGATGTACACAATAGTATTCATGGGCTGGAGTCTGGCGCCATTCGACGTCAAGAGCTTCTCAAAATGGTGGACTGTTTACACTAGTTTATATTTCTCAGGATTCATACTATTTGTTCCGTGGTCCTTTGTTTACAAGCCTTTAGTTAAGAAAGCCTTAAAATCTAGTGGAGCGCATCCCAAAGCACAATAATTGTAATTAGATAATTCTGTATTGGTTAGGTAATGCTTACAATCGGCGCATTTAGCATAATATGTTTATAACAAAGTTTAGTATTTGCATGTCGTACATATCCATACATAATTTAAAAGGAATTGCCTAAGTACAATTTGGAGCTATGGCCCACGGTTGGTTGTTATGAGAACGTCTCACGTTAGCACGTCGCATATTGTGACTACTGGACGTGATCAATTGAAGTTTGTTTTGGTTCATTGTATATTATGTTCACCTTTAAATCATGTTTGCATGTTAGTTAAATGTACATTTTATTTTTGCAATTGGAAAGTATTGTTACTATTTTTTACTATATAATTCTCGGACCGGGCTAATATTTCAAGGAAGATATTTCTCGTATGGATAATTAGTGACAGAGGTTTATTTAATGTGATTCATGATAACAGGGGCCTCAACATTTACCTGTTAATGGATATAGTCGTTTTAATCTATAATAAAAATCGAACTTCATAACTGACAATCATTGGCAATAATGAACTCCATTACGGCTTAACTGAAAATACATTTAATTTATTTAAATGTATCTCTCTGACTACTCAGAGAAGAATCTGTTTAAACAAACTTCGAATATGATTGTATTTAAATATCAATGGAATTTGGGCAAATGTGGCTTACATTTGCCCAAAATTCAGAATGAAAACATAAATGTCATAAAGTAGAATTAAAATGACTGGAAGGTCTATTTTTGCAGCACAAATAAAGATTGAATGTCGGCCGTATTTCCCCATAGCAAAATGCCATACGACATTATACCATGGAAATAACAAAATTAAACTAATCGAGCTGTTTTTACGCCAGTCGAATGTCAGCTGCAGAGCTTAGCCGTTTCGACAATTTGTTTGTATGGGGCCCCATTGTAGTTCGAGTCTAGAGTGATATCCAAAGACACAGTAGTCCACACGATCTAATTCAACTTCATTTTCTATTACACTGGTGTCCACCTGCTTAACGTTAGACGCCAAAAATCTCACACATTTAGCCTGTTTCTCTTCAAAAAATAATTTTTAACACTAAACTAATGCACTATTTTAGAGAAAGCGTTAATTATATCTCAGTAACAGTCTGGTACTGTTTAAGCTTTAATAAAAAAATGACATCTGCAAATAACGTTCTTTATAAGGCAAGGTAGAACGTAACCGAGAAAAAAAATAGGACCAAGAATTGCGCCCTGTGGAACTCTCACAGTGAGAGAAGAAACGTCACATCTTTTATCATTAATGGGTCATATTCTAAGTGAACACGTAAATTGATTTAATATGCTTTGGAATCACAAGACGGTCGATACATATTTTTTTAAATAATTCTTGAAACAGCCGGTTCATTGTAATTTCTACGTAGTTTCACTACTGACGATTTTTTTGACATTATTTTTATTAATCTTTTTTAACTCACCAAATCCTTCAATATTCTTCTTTTTTCTGCGTCTGCGCAACACTCTTCTACTATTCTCTCTTGTCTGTCTTCACGCCACGCCATCATACAGACTGATGGCCAAAAATGATTTTGTTACATTATTCTCGTTTCAACGGTTTTAGCCCAGAAAGTTCGATATTGTCCCTACCTACTTCAATGACCATGAATATTTTTGATATTTTCAGTAATGATTGATGATAAAAATGATTTCCTTGAACAAAATTTTAGCCCCATTACGCACATTATGTCGACTGCTTTCACAATATTGATCCTTAAGTTATAGGTAATTGTTGCGAGTTTATACCAAAACCCGAAATATTTTCAATTCAATTCCTAGAATTTTATCAATATTTCAATGATTGAACGTTTTTCTGTTACATCTTTCCGCTTACAAAAGACGACAACATGAATATCGTTAGTATTAGTAACTGTATTGACATCTTCTCATTTCCTTCGCACTTGATCGAATAAAATGATCAAACTTTTAGTATTTGTATTGTAAGATAAAGTTCTAGCCACACTGAAGTGAATTTTGCTCGGGAAATGACAGTGGATGCTGCCTTAATTTGTTTGATGAATAAAATTTTAAGGCTGTTTTATATTGGTCTAGTAGCTGGATCCAGTGTCCAGTGACACTGGACCCAGCTAATAGGTCAATGTTTTGTATTGAAAAATAGGAACGTACGTACCTACTCAGTACGTACGTAACGTATCCCGATCCAACGCTTGATGCTGTACAAGTAGAAACCTGCTTACAAGCTCATTTACATTGATTCATTCAGTAGCCTGATTTTGTGTGCATCTGCTCCACTGGATCGGCGAGCTACTGAATCAATGTAAATGAGCCTAACGTGATTGAATTCCTTCATACATTTTTTGGACACACATGCATACGAATCCGACTCAGTGTGACCAGACCTTAATCTTTAATATTTCCTATGATTAAGTATTTAAGCAAAAATAACTATAATCCCTTTCTCCCTGCTATTTATCACGTAAGTTCCACCCGACGTTGCCTAGCCTACAATTATTAAAGACTTGTGCTCTTATACACTGTATAAAAGTAAGTGTAGAATATTAGGTTAGTTACTAGTCTGATAATATAATTATGATATAAATTAAAATAATTCAAGTAAATAGTGGAAAAGGGCTGTAATAGTTGTAGCCTTATTTTTACGATTGTTGCTTAGTTAGTAGTAAAGTTGTAATCATACAAACCTTAACGCCAATTAGAACAAATATGTATGTCCTTAGTTTGTACCTACAATTGACTTGTTCGTCAACTCGCGCGCAATTAACTCGCTCGCTCGCGCGAGTTGGCACTTTCCGATTTTTACCTATTTTTGTTGTCGTCAACTCGCGACTGAGCGAAAATTGGTTGTTGTTTTCCCATTTTTACCCGACTACAGCAAAGCCAAAAGGAGGGTTATTACCTATTTTTGTTGCCGACAGCAAAAATAGGTAAAAATGGGAATGTGCAAACTCGCGAGCGAGCGAGTTAATTGCGCACGAGTTGACGAACAAGCCAAAGTAACAATAATTTTTATATCATATTTATGTCTTTGGGGAAATACTTATAATAGGTATTAATATCTGAAAGTGGACCTATGTGGCAAAATACCACTTCATTGTTTGCCTCGAATTCTTGACGTCATCTGAGTTCGATTGGGACCAACCATCTCAATTCTAACGATTATGTATGATTTCAAGAATAGAATTATAAAATTCGGCTACTTCAAAGCGACTAGTAAAAACAAGCTTTTACCATCAAGCAAAATAAAATTTATAGTTACAAATTATTTATTTTTATTTTGTGTTCTTTTCGTGGTTTCATAACAGCAGCGGCAGTTGTATTTTCTATCATAATGTGACACCTATTGCTTTCTTTGTTGCCGATGATCTACAAAATCATTAAATGCAACCACAATGTATAGCTTAGGCTTAGTGAGAATACCCAATAACTTTTTTGCCTCTCATAAAATATAGGTAACTTTCAAAAGCTCGTCAGTTGTTTTGTAAGTAAAATAATTGTTGAGAAACATTGAAACAAATTTAAATATTGCATAAATACGACTACATAATATTTTATTATTTTGTGATCGAATGTACCTTATGATTTATATTGAACTATAAACATGTGTAGTTACAAACATAAGACATAAGTGTTAATAATTTTTATTTTTAATGACATGTGTAACAAGATATTATTATTATTAATAGTAAAAAGTTGTAAATTCTTACGAGATACCTTGAGTTGTTATATTAGATTGTGTTCTTAAACTTTAAAACATTGTCGCAGAATAATCTAGATACTACTCTTGTAAACTTTATATTGGACCAGCTCATCAACCTACCTCAATCTGTGAAACTTCTTTAATAGATTTTCAACTTTCTCGTTTAAAGTAGAAGATTCATATTCGATTGGGAAAATTTTACAGATTGGGGTAGGATAATGTCGTTTGGTACCCAATCGAGATAAATGTTTTAATCATAATTATTTGACATCAACCCACTTATAATAATTAATTCCGAGATAAACACAGAGGCTGCAAGTCTTCGCTGTAATAAATGATGTAAATTAGATAAAACAATTGAAAAGAGGCGACAAAACCTGGTTTGTATATTAAAGTTTATTACAACAATAAAGAGAATAAAATTGAAAATAAGTATTTTATATTTTACTGTATATTCTACCTGATGTTTGCCCAGCAGCTAGACATGACAGAACAGCTAATTAATTATTCATTTTGTGAAATGTTACTAGCACCAACTAGCACTATACAGGATGTGCCCAGAGAGGAGCAGAAAGTACTTACTGTCGGACTCGTACTGACTAAAATCCACGGTGATCCCTCAATAGCCGTATACGTCCCAGGGCCACGGTTACCTGTTTTGACATTCGCGATACCTAAATGTGAGTTTACTATCAGGTTGATCTCGTGATGTTATGATAGTCAAATTCGTTTGTGATGTCTGACAAGTGCTCAGCACCTTGTCACGTTTTAAATGCAGCATCAGTGTAATAGCAATTTAAATTGAAGATCAAAGTATTTAAGAAAAGACATCTTGTGGTTGTGGAAAAGTGTTTGTATTCATTTACATTCAATGTACACATAAATACGTGAACCTTGGACACATGAAATTAGGTATACATCTTTTGATAATTTATTCCTGTCACTACGTTTGAAGTCAATGATATTATAATAAAAAGAGGTAGATATCGCACTAGCACGCACAAATTGTTGAGGACAAAGTAAGACAAATTGTTGCTCTTTACTATCCCTATCTCTTTCTATCTTAATACGTTCCGCATTATCTATCGCTGTCGTAGTTTTAAATTACTATAATAACAGCGCAAGAATTCTGAACGCCATTCAGTATGAACATGGCGTATCTTTCTTTATAATATCATTGTACAAAGTTCAATTATAATTATTCACAGACAGTCTACACGCTTCTACCAAAATTAGACTAATTTTTTTCTATGCATAAAAAGGTTATTCGAGTATGGCACTAATCTGTCGAGTTGACTGAAAATTAGCCACGTTTTTTAAGAGCTTTTTTTTTAACGTGGTAAAATCATCAAGAGAGTTCTCCCACCCCGTGCAGGGCGGGAGGGACTGTCAGACTTCTATTGACTAAAACTTTTTATAAAAAAATGTAACCGCCTTCAAAAACAACCACAAAAAAGGGTAAAATAACCATCAAAACTTTTCTTTCGGAAGTCGGTGGTTTTTTTTATTAATTTCATTGCTTTTTTGCCACCGACTTCCGAAAGAAAAGTTTTGATGGTTATTTTACCCTTTTTTGTGGTTGTTTTTGAAGGCGGTTACATTTTTTTATAAAAAGTTTTTATTTCACTCTTTTTAGTTTAAATATTCAACCTAATTCTTGTCATATACATCATTTTCTTACATATGTAAGAAATCCGTAGCACTGGTAATAACATCGTTAACATCTCTTTCATTTCCTCCCTATCTCAAAAACTACTGAACCGATTTTGATGAAACTTGCAGTATTCTTTTAGTTGAACGGTATCTAGTTCAACATAAAAAGAATTACTTAAATCGGACTTGTAGTTCCGGAGATATGCGAACACAAACATAATTTTTCACTAAATGAGGAGTTGTACCTTCCATCATCAGCTCATCCACCTGAGATGATGATTATCAGATGCAAATACTTGAACAGCTTTAGAAAATATATGAAAATGGTACTATGTGCCTATAAAATTTGAAGGTTGCCCTCGATTTCCCTGGGATCCCATCATCAGATCCTGACCTGATGACAATGGGACCAATTGGAAAGCATACCCTTTCAAACAAAAGAAAAATTTTCCAAATCGGTCCAGGCGTCTTCGAGAAATCGGGGAACATACATAAAAAAAAAAAAAGATTCCGACGAATTGAGAACCTCCTCCTTTTTTTGAAGTCGGTTAAAAATCCACGGTGTCCTTCAATAACCCTTTATGTTCCGGGGTCACGGTAATGAAATAAGTCCCGCGACATCGGCAGGCTTTGGCCCTCTGAGAGCCGCGTGAGACACGACGCGCAGTCGACCCGGAAGAGCTTAAGACATCTTTCACATTCTGTTGTTAAGCATATTCTTTCGTCTATAAAACCCGTTTCTACGGTGTCACACATAAACATACACACTCATTAACAACTATTTGGAAGTAGATCGGGTAGAAATATTTTATTCGTGTGGGTATTGAAACCGCGACAGTAGCGCAGCAGTCGGCGGCTCTGCCCTGCAACCATGTCGTGAAATGCAGTCCTTCCCTATATTAGAAGATTGTGCATTTCACTCTGCTCCGCGCAGGTACCTACTTAATTAAATAAAAAAAATTATGCAAAGTTTGCTTCACATCCCTATAATATAATTATGTAAAGATTTTTTTATTTTATTTGTTACCACAGAGTAATTTAAATGGGGCGGAGAAACTAGATGGAGGGGCCATCTAGTTTTCCAACTGGGTGGAGCACGGAGTCGTATCAATTTATATTTGGGTCCCGTGCTCCAACTGATAAATTTCTTGTACAGCGATATTAAAAAATACATTTGACTCTGTGTTGACAGAACAAATGATCCAAACAGTTCATATATTCGTATCATGTTCACATAGGTACGGCAGTGTCTGCACTCTACTCCTCAGTGCCACTGTGTCATAGAATATTTATCACCAACGTGTTGAGCAATGGGGGTGTCAATGCCATGGAATTGTTCATACGTTTTCAGCAGAAAATCTATTTTACTTTGTATTTGTCGAAACTGTTTTGTCTACCTATAATTTTATAATTAAGTAGGTTAGGTACCTAATATTTAATTTTGTCTGTTTTTCACTTGATTTTTATCTTGCCAAATTAAAATCCGATTTTCGTAAGAGATACACGCGACTAAGTGCGAGGCCTTAGTCCACCGGTATGCAGTACCGGCACTGGTGTGGGAGGACCGTGGGAAAAGACATTTGTAGCCAATCCGTAACCACGGTACATATTGATCGAGAGCCGCCCTAGAACCTCGCATTCACTCGGTGGATAACAAAACACAAAAGTTTTGTTTTTTAGCACAATAATGTACAACCTATGAAAAAAATTAATACTCACCCAAGTCAATGCACCATCGAAATTTTTTTTAATGAAGCTTCTTTTAAAAAAATGTCCCCGATGGTGCTTTGATCATCTCGGATTGTCAACGTAACACCGAATACGAATTTCGCAAGTGATGTTTAGAGTTTCTTTATAATTTTATTCGTTCAGAATTTGCAACGATTTACTTTAAAAATTATCACTTTTTTTAAACAAACTCGTAAACGTTACCGAATTGTAGTACTACTGTACCTACGTACCTAGGGGTACCTACTTTTTTTTTTTCTTGTTCTTCTTAATTCATGATCAGACAATCGTTTCAACACACAGACCTCTCAGGGGGTTCCTTAGAATGATGAAGGTAAACATCGCGAGAATTCGTGAGGTCTTCGTCGTTTTGAGAGTGAATTTTGTTTTTGAAGATATTCGATATCATCGTTTTATTACAGCATCATATTGACAGTGAACTTGGGAACTAGATAAAAATTATAATTATGTACAGACGCCAGCACATCAAGCTACCACAATCTGTCAGATTTCTTTACTAGAATTTCAACCTTATCACAAGAATTGAAGGTTAATGTTTGATTGGTAAAATCTGACAGATTCGGGTAGGTTGACCTGCTGGCGTCTGTACCTATATACGAGTAATACAACGTGTAACGTAGCGCAAAACCTCTCGTGGGTAACGTAACAAGTGCTGATCAGCCCATGTTACTGAACAATGTTTGTTCTAAGACTTTTGGAAATTCGCAAAAAAATTAGCTTTTTCATACAAAATGAGAAATTGATCGGGCCCATCAGTATGAAAAATCATTTTTTCTTTGCGAATTTCCAAAACGTAGAACAAATATTGTTCAGTAACATGGGCTGAGTTACCCCACGAGACGTTTTGCGCCCATTGTATAATTAGAGTTATAATTTATGTTTAATTCACTCTTACTATAAACGCGAATGTCCATATAAATCTATGTACCTATTCTCTAAAGAGGAATTAGGTACTTTGGAAGAGGTAGATAAGATACTAAAAGAAATATGATTAAAAATGGTAACAAGAGACTAGATAATCCTCTTATGCCTTTATCCGATGACCAAGATGGCCATGAGGTGTAGACATGTGGTCTATGGACTATATATAATAATTGAGGCACAAGACCTAGATAGACCACCTGTCCTTCTATCAAATCAATATTATAAACCGTTTTGTTATGTAGATCTTATGTTGTCACTGACTGCCTATGTATGCAATTAGTCTATTTTCTCTGTATAATTTTAAGACGTGAAACTCAAAAAGAAATCCCACGGGAACGTTATATCCAGATAAAAATCCTATGTTTTTATTCAAGTTTAAAACTGTATGTGTACCTATTTTTTAGTTTTTCTGGAAAAAGGTTCAGCATACCTACATCCTGAGCAACATTCGCTTTTTATAGGTATATAAGTTACATAATAGTACTAGTGTAACTACACTTTTATCTGGCTTACCGAAAAACCTTTTCCTGAAACCAACAGGGATTTTCCGAATGACAACTACCTACTACTAAAGCGATTAATATGGCATGGTTTCCTGCATTAAAGTATGTTACAGATAGACGCGCTTATTCTAAAACCGAGTGTGTACTAATGGTTGCGCTCGTATGTGCAGAGAAAGTCGATGCTCGCCCCTTCGGAATGGAAACACCTGTCTAATTTCCACCGTTTCACCATTGAACTGTGCAATTTTCAACTTTAAAACAAGTGGAAAAGAAACGGTTTTCATAGCAAGGTTAAATCACAAGTAGTTAAATGTATAGACAGCGAAATTCAATACTAGAGTTTTCTAGCGAGGCAATTTTTTTTTTTAAATTTTTCGGTGTCGTTCATGAATATAGTGGTTAGGAAGCCATACTATAACGGCCTAATGTTCAGCAGTGGACGTCTTCCGGCTGGTGATGATGATGACACGGGGTCGAAAAGAATCTCATTCTTATCTCAAAACGGTAAAAGCACCTTTCGAATTTACGAGAAGCCTTTCACGGGTAGAGTGAACTAGTATATATAGGTACTACATACGACTCTACCAGGTCCAAGTACTCTACCAGTTTTAGCAGAATACACCCGTAATAATTCGATAAGTAACGATGGAAAAAGATAACACCGTAATGTTACTACAGAACCCTTAAAACTACAAAGTTTGTTTATTATTTTTATCCATTTCATATTACATATTCCATCACGTTTTGTCACCAAATAACTTAAATCTGTACCCTTAGTGAAAAGTGATACAACTCGAGTTGTAGCGGTTTTTAAATCTTAAAAGAATCTTGAAGTTTGAATTCTGTACCCTTAGTGAAAAGTGATACAACTCGAGTTGTAGCGGTTTTTAAATCTTAAAAGAATCTTGAAGTTTGAATTTTTTCCTATTTTTCTATCTAATCAGCATTTCTCTATCTATTATAGAACGGGAAATAAGTTTCGTGTGCAATGATACAAGTCGCGTTTGTGGACGATTTTGATGTTTTTTTTTGTGTACATTGATATTTCTTTAGTTATATTAAATTGAACTAAAGCTTAAACTTATTACAATTACGTGTAAACTGGGCTATCTCGATTTATAATACTTGACACATTTAATAATAGTAACATGAACTTTGTGCTTGTTGATACAATTCGATTTATATTAAGTGACACAAAAAATATCATAGAATTATCATTTGTGAAAAATAATATAAATCGAATTATATCGCTTGAGAATAAGCAGCACTACATAACACCAACGTGTCAAATGATACAACTGAACATGTATCAAATAATACTTAAGTATTCTTAGTAATGCGTTTGGTTCATAATAATATAAATGAATTTAAATCGTATTAGTATGGGATTTTTAGGAAGCAATCAATGTAGTGATCGTTGTGAAAAGCAATACATGTCATGTTTCGTCATGCCACTTCTATCTCTTTCTGTGACGGCAGTCGCCGCAATGAGCAAGTGAGATAGGCAGTGGTAATAGCGCTCATACACCAAACGGCCCGTAAAAAACGTACTAAATTAAGTTATCATTCGGATATTCTAATTAGTTTTAAAGTTAGACACTTTAATTGAATTTTATCTAAGCATTTGTTGCCAATATGGAGACGAAAAGTGGTCATAACTTTTGAACCGTAAGCATAGAATACCTAACCGTAAGTCTCAAAGGTGCAAAAGTACAGCGCGGTGGCAATGGCGAATCATCCTGAGACTGGAAAAAAATGTAAAAATCAAAGTTCAAATGTCTATATTATTATAAAATAATGAATGTTTATGTAGTACATTTTCTATAAATACACATCTGTATAAAGGCAAGACGATTTGCCGTATTTGCCGAATTTCCGCTGCAGAGAGTTGGTCAAGCATTTTGATGGAGTTTTAAAAGAATACCTATAAGTAACACTAAATTATGTTTCAAATTGTACGTTACTTTTAGACGAATTTTATTATGTGATTGTGTAGAAGCTCTTGTGTTTTTTGGTATTTCAAGTCTGTGCTAGTTTTAACTTGACCAAAGTCTGATTCGCAAGAATAACAAGTAGGTCTTTGAATAATTCTAAATATAAGAATAAGCAATACATCACTCCAATTTCGATTTGCGCAATGAAAAAATCTGCGTAACCTAATTATTTTCAATCAATTTAATGTTTTTTTTTTTTGTTTGCCTCATTTATGAATTTTAAATGTGATCTGAATTAAAAATAATCAACGAGTAATGTCTATAGTTACAGTAGATTTTAATGTAACTTTCTTTTATTGATTCATTAGTCTACAGTCGTGAAAAAAGATTTGATTTTAACTAATTTTTACATGTTTACCTACGCTAAATAGGAATTGATAAGTAAAAGCCATTAATAAGATTTAGTTTTTAAGATTTTTGTAACGTTCCAAATTAACAATTCTGCCCTCATTGAACACAATATTAAAGGCACTTGTTTAGTTTTTTTTTTTATTTGTAAAGCCGGCATTCTTACTGCTTTAACGTTTTGTGCTGAGATTCGTGTACTAAATGTGCTGAATAACTGGTAAAAATACGTGATTTCTTTTGTACGAGTCTGACAGTCCCTTTAGCCCTGCCCTGGGTGGGAGGATTCATTTGAAGATTTTACCAGGATAATTAAAAAAAAAGTAGTGCCAATGAAGTAGCAAGAATCGACAAATCAAGAAACTGATTATTACTTTTGCTTGACAACTCACAATGTTCAGAAAATTTCATGGTGTTTCTGAAAAAATTAAGAACGAAATCAAAATTTAAATAAACCAATAGTATCGTCGTATGGTAAATTCTTATAACAACAAATAGTAACATAAGCTGAATTAAACGAACTTGTACAGGACGCAAAAATATTTTCTTGGAAAATGAGTGAAAATTATGGTAAACTTATCAGATATAAATTTAATTAGAATAGAATTATAATTTCACAAGCTGAGTTGTCTTGTCTTTAGAAAACCACTGTTTACGTTCCCCTTTGGACTCTTTCTAGGCAGTTTTAGCAATGAACATCACGGGAGAGTTTCTATCAGTACATCGTTAACATGGAAAATGATTTCAGAGCAACTTGAAGTTCTCAATGTCTATGACTTATTGCAGGACTGCTTGTAGAGATGTTACAGAAGCCGAATATAAGAGGAAATCGAAATTACACATGATATTTTCGTACTTAGTGTGTCAAAATAAATTATTAAAGGTAAATTATCAAGAGAATAATAAAATTTTCGAAATGCAAAGACCTTTGTAGACTAGTGTTATTATTCTAGACCCGACTCGTTGTTTTTGTTTATGTAAAGTCTTTCGTAAACTGGGACCGTGCGCTTCTGGTCCTGCGGGTTCATTTGATCACATAATTTAATTTCTGTATTTTTTGCGGTTAATTAAAATTAAAAAAAAAATATTTGAAAGTACCAACGGTTGGGATAAATATAATCAAGTGCTATTCAACACGGTTTACTATAAAGAACTGTGATTATTGTGATTATAAAACTAAAAGATTGTGTTCTACTCCTTGACTATACTTAAATTGGGCAGTGGGTGGGTCCCTTATTCATCAAGGAGTCTTGTATTGGTTAAGAAAGTAATAGTAAATAGATTGTTTTCATTGAGACTATTATACTAGTTTAATTTAATGAATGAAGTCATTCATTAAGATACTGTTAAATATAAAAATAAAATTTATCATTCATTTACACATTCATTCACCCACTTTTTAAATTAAACTAGACTTGTTGACGCTTCCCGTGACCCAAGAGCTGGCTTTTACTTTGGCCAGAGGCTGAGTATCGCTATTCAAAGAGGCAACGCCGCCAGTCTCTTGGGCACATTACCGGCTGACAGCGTTGAGGATGAATTTTTCGATGCTCTATTAATAGTTTAGTTTAGTTTTATTTTAATTTAGTATTTTATATTTATATAGTTTAACTGATATTATAATATAAACTGTACTTATTGCAGGGGAAAATAAATATTAAATTAGGTAAGTTTAAATATAAAAAAAAAGAAATAGATTAACTAGACCCTGATTGAACAAGTATATGTGACTAATGCCCTACTATAGAAATAGAATTCAACTTATATCACTTTACACCAAGAAAGTTTTACATTTTGTCTGGTATAATTAAAGTTACATCATTATACACCACTACTTTAGTTGTATTCAATAAGTGCACAGTAATACAAGTGATGATTTTATCATTGCACATAATAAAGACATAGTAACGATAAAACCTCAATGTTTTCTACACAAAATTAGTTCTAGTGTTTTTACTATTTGTAGCTCAATTGATACCAAAAAGATGTTTTAAAAATACTTGTATCATTCAATATTGATGAGTTTTATAATGTGTTAAATGATACTATTTGAGTTATATCATTTTACACTTAGAAATAAAAATGTGACTAATGATACAAGTCTATTTTTTTTAATTATCTCAGATTCTAAATACTTTTTAATACAACCAAAGCATATACGACGTGATACTAACAATTTCCAACCGAAAACAGTTAAAAGTTCAGAAATAAACCAATTAATAAAAAAGTTATGGCCATTTAAAAAATGCAAAACTTTAAATCGATTTTTCTCAAAACTAGGTTTTTTGACTTGTACCACTTTTCACTAAAGGTACAGAATTTTTTCCTATTTTTCTATCTAATCAGCGTTTCTCTATCTATTATAGAACGGGAAATAAGTTTCGTGTGCAATGATACAAGTCGCGTTTGTGGACGAATTTGATGTTTTTTTTTGTGTATATTGATATTTCTTTAGTTATATTAAATTGAACTAAAGCTTAAACTTATTACAATTACGTGTAAACTGGGCTATCTCGATTTATAATACTTGACACATTTAATAATAGTAACATGAACTTTGTGCTTGTTGATACAATTCGATTTATATTAAGTGACACAAAAAATATCATAGAATTATCAATTGTGAAAAATAATATAAATCGAATTATATCGCTTGAGAATAAGCAGCACTACATAACACCAACGTGTCAAATGATACAACTGAACATGTATCAAATGATACTTAAGTATTCTTAGTAATGCGTTTGGTTCATAATAATATAAATGAATTTAAATCGTATTAGTATGGGATTTTTAGGAAGCAATCAATCCAGTGATCGTTGTGAAAAGCAATACATGTCATGTTTCGTCATGCCACTTCTATCTCTTTCTGTGACGGCAGTCGCCGCAAAGAGCAAGTGAGATAGGCAGTGGTAATAGCGCTCATACACCAAACGGCCCATAAAAAACGTACTAAATTAAGATATCATTCGGATATTCTAATTAGTTTTAAAGTTAAACACTTTAATTGAATTTTATCTAAGCATATTTTGTTGCCAATATGGAGACGAAAAGTGGTCATAACTTTTGAACCGTAAACATAGAATACCTAACCGTAAATCTCAAAGGTACAAAAGTACAGCGCGGTGGCAATGGCAATCATCCTGCGACTCGAAAAAAATTTAAAAATCAAAGTGCAAATGTCTATATATTATAAAATAATGAATGTTTATGTAGTACATTTTCTATAAATACACATCTGTATAAAGGCAAGACGATTTGCCGTATTTGCCGAATTTCCGCTGCAGAGAGTTGGTCAAGCATTTTGATGGAGTTTTAAAAGAATACCTATAAGTAACACTAAATTATGTTTCAAATTGTACGTTACTTTTAGACGAATTTTATTATGTGATTGTGTAGAAGCTCTTGTGTTTTTTGGTATTTCAAGTCTGTGCTAGTTTTAACTTGACCAAAGTCTGATTCGCAAGAATATCAAGTAGGTCTTTAAATAATTCTAATTATAAGAATAAGCAATACATCACTCCAATTTCGATTTGCGCAATGAAAAAATCTGCATAACCTAATCATTTTCTATCAATTTAATGTATTTTTTTTTGGTTGCCACATTTATGAATTTTAAATGTGATCTGAACTAAAAATAATCAACGAGTAATGTCTATAGTTACAGTAGATTTTAATGTAACTTTCTTTTATTGATTCGTTAGTCTACAGTCGTGAAAAAAGATTCTGTACAGTTTTAACTAATTTTTACATGTTTACCTACGCTAAATACGAATTGATAAGTAAAAGCCGTTAATAAGATTTAGTTTTTAAGATTTTTGTAACGTTACAAATTAACAATTCTGCCCTCATTGAACACAATATTAAAGGCACTTGTTTAGTTTTTTTTTTTTTCATTTGTAAAGCCGGCATTCTTACTGCTTTAACGTTTTGTGCTGAGATTCGTGTACTAAATGTGCTGAATAACTGGTAAAAATACGTGATTTCTTTTGTACGAGTCTGACTCATTTGAATATTTTACCAGGATAATTAAAAAAAAAGTAGTGCCAATGAAGTAGCAAGAATCGACAAATCAAGTAACTGATTATTACTTTTGCTTGACAACTCACAATGTTTAGAAAATTTCATGGTGTTTCTGAAAAAATTAAGAACGAAATCAAAATTTAAATAAAGCAATAGTATCGTCGTATGGTAAATTCTTATAACAACAAATAGTAACATAAGCTGAATTAAACGAACTTGTACAGGACACAAAAATATTTTCTTGGAAAATGAGTGAAAATTATGGTAAACTTATCGGATATAAATTTTCGGATATAAATTTAATTAGAATAGAATTATAATTTCACAAGCTGAGTTGTCTTGTCCTTAGAAAACCACTGTTTACGTTTCCCTTTGGACTCTTTCTAGTTTTAGCAATGAACATCACGGGAGAGTTTCTATCAGTACATCGTTAACATGGAAAATGATTTCAGAGCAACTTGAAGTTCTCAATGTCTATGACTTATTGCAGGACTGCTTGTAGAGATGTTACAGAAGCCGAATATAAGAGGAAATCGAAATTACACATGATGTTTTCGTACTTAGTGTGTCAAAATAAATTATAAAAGCTAAATTATCAAGAGAATAATAAAATTTTCGAAATGCAAAGACCTTTGTAGACTAGTGTTATTATTCTAGACCCGACTCGTTGTTTTTGTTTATGTAAAGTCTTTCGTAAACTGGGACCGTGCGCTTCTGGTCCTGTGGGTTCATTTGACCACATAATTTAATTTCTGTATTTTTTGCGGTTAATTAAAATTAGAAAGAAATCTATTATTTGAAAGTACCAACGGTTGGTATAAATATAATCAAGTGCTATTCAACACGGTTTACTATAAAGAACTGTGATTATTGTGATCATTAAACTAAAAGATTGTGTTCTACTCCTTGACTATACTTAAATTGGGCAGTGGGTGGGTCCATTTCATGTATTGGTTAAGAAAGTAATAATAAATAGATTCTTTTCATTGAGACTATTATTGACTTCATTAAGATACTGTTAAATATAAAAATAAAAATTATCATTCATTTACACATTCATTCACCCACTTTTTAAATTAAACTAGACCCTGATTGAACAAGTATATGTGACTAATGCCCTACTATAGAAATAGAATTCAACTTATATCACTTTACACCAAGAAAGTTTTACATTTTGTCTGGTATAATTAAAGTTACATCATTATACACCACTACTTTAGTTGTATTCAATAAGTGCAAAGTAATACAAGTGATGATTTTATCATTGCACATAATAAAGACATAGTAACGATAAAACCTCAATGTTTTCTACACAAAATTAGTTCTAGTGTTTTTACTATTTGTAGCTCAATTGATACCAAAAAGATGTTTTAAAAATACTTGTATCATTCAATATTGATGAGTTTTATAATGTGTTAAATGATACTATTTGAGTTATATCATTTTACACTTAGAAATAAAAATGTGACTAATGATACAAGTCTATTTTTTTTAATTATCTCAGATTCTAATTACTTTTGAATACAACCAAAGCATATATGACGTGATACTAACAATTTCCAACCGAAAACAGTTAAAAGTTTAGAAATAAACCAATTAATAAAAAAGTTATGGCCATTTAAAAAATGCAAAACTTTAAATCGATTTTTCTCAAAACTAGGTTTTTTGACTTGTACCACTTTTCACTAAAGGTACAGAAATATTAGCAACTATTTTCAATAACGTTTCTCACAAAATTACGTCAATATTTAGATAAGTGTTCTACTAAATAAACTAATTAAAGATATTATTTTCTCAAAGCTCAATAAAATACTTATCAGAATGCACATTATGTACAGCTTCGAAAAAACTCATTTTACTATGTAACGGCATAGACTACATTGTGCAACGGAAGGTTGTGCCGTAACTGGCTACAGATCTTTACAGAAATACGTGTAATTCAGAAGATTACATCGCAAAAAATGTGCCCATGAGATTATGAATTTAGGCACGTATTATATGCATTTACACGTCTCGGTGTCCGATGAAAATTGTTTGCTACTTGACCCATGGGTCGGTAAAGTAATTGGTAGAGTCATTGGGTAGAGTTGTGTAGGCGTCCGCGCCGGTTGGGAGAAGGAAAATTTTGAGTAGCTTGCCCTCGGTGCAACACTAGAGAGCAAAAATAAAGAACCACTTACTTCGAACCAGAATAGCTTCTGAAAGAATGGCGTGATTTGGATGAATTTGGTAACAATTTAAAGTTAACAGAAAAAAAATGGTACCATTTTTATTATTCTTAACTTCTTATTATTATTAAATACGGATCGGAGCAACTGATTCCATGTTTTTGCTCGTGAGTGTAGCTTGAAATGAAATACCAGCAATAAATTGATATATTATTTATTGGAATAGAATATTTACATTACCTACATTATTAGGTAGACATGGTTAGACTTATTTAATTAATAAGTAAAGTGACTAGAAGTTGTAATAGGTACAGTCGCGGGCTCATTAAACTACAGCAATCTTTCAAATTTCCTTAGTATGAATCTTCCACATAAATTATGAGTTAAAATTAAAAATTTATAAACATTTTTACAGATTGGGGAATTGCATGGTGCCTCAAAATGTCATTCGAATTTAGGTAGGTACAGTCCGGATTAAAATATAAGTTTATTACACTTACAGCTAGTAATTGAAATATACAATTACATAATTGACAAGAGTTGACAAGACATAATTGAGATAGTGTTTTTTTTTAATATAGTTAAAACTAGTTAAATATAGTTTAAGTACAGGTAGTTAAAACTTAAATAATAACGCAACCGCAGCGGGTTTTTAATAATAATAATGAGATCTTTTTTTTTAAATTCTGTTGTAACAATTTTAATCAATGTGCTCATCATAGTTGTAGTCTTTTCATATATTACCCTTAACAGTCTGTTCATGACACGACCTTGTCGCTGTGAGCGATACGCGTGAGGCGGCGACCGGTTAGTTCAAATGTATGGAAATTTTAGGGGCGAATTCGCGTTTTACATACATTTCTCGCCACTCGCGCCCGTCGCTCCGCACACCGCTTAGACCAAAGCTGCTATAGGTGCAGTCCAACAGCACATCATCATATCGTCGTAATTATCATATCATTGTATCTATACATCAAAACAACTGCCAGATAAGTGATACGAATCTAATAACAACCTTATTACTTACTGATAGCAGACAGCGATGCGCAAAGGTGGACGCTAAACCGCTGCGCAAATGTAGACACTTTGTTGCCGATATTGTGCAATGGACGTTTTTCCATTAGCCGGCCCGGCACCGGGGCACCGGCGCCGAGCTGGTGAAATGAAAACAAATAAATGTGGGCAGGACTCAAGGCCCGGCCGGCGCCCGGCGTCGCCGGTAAGTGCAAAAGCGAGCCATACAAAATTCTTCCCCGACGCCGGCACGGTGCCGTGCCGGTGCCGGTGCCGGGCCGGGTAATGGAAAAACGCCCATTGCACACCAAAATGCGACATCGGGAACCGTAGTTCATAGATCGGAATAGGTAGAGGTGTTTTATGTGCTCGCCATAGGTAAGAGTAATATGGATGTTCCTCGAGTCCCGGGATTTGGAGTGAGACTACAAGTTAACTATTAGTAAAGAATTGTGTGGATGTTAACTGGATTCTATGAAAATCAAATATTCATCGGAACACTGATTCTATGAAAATCAAATATTCATCGGTAGCTTAAATATATCTGACGCAAGACACTAAAGTGTCCAACGTTTGCGCCCTGCCTTAATAAACATATTGTAGCAAGCCGCTTATTTTTCTTTCTAAACAGGAGTTTGGAGTTCATTTCATGCAGGCATTGCTTATTCCATTCTCTATGTCATGCTTTGTACAAGTCGAGGTTTTTTGTGCATGAAACGCGACTGAGCTAAGCTTTATACTATCTCAGTCAATTCCTTTTAAAATAAGTTTTGCTGACAATGGATATAAGTATGTAAATATACTTAACAAAGGTGTTTACCTAAGTTCCTCCTTATCAGTAATAGTTGGCGTACTTGCGAATATCCTGGGGTCTTCGGGTATCCATATCTTTGCGTGTAAGGTGGATCCTGGCGCCCTCTCGCCACGTCGGGACCAGGATAAAGAATGAGCTTGAAGGTTGCTACCTGAAAAAAAAAAAATTAGAACTTCTTATGACAATTAGTCTTTTGTCTAAGAAGTCTGGCAATCTTCTGCCAGTCTTCTGAGCAAATAATGGTGGCGGATAATCATTTTGGACGACAAAATGTCTCACTTTATTACATACATACGGATAGGCAAAAACTATAGAGCGCCACCTTCTACGACCCTTACATACTCCTTTCGCCTCCTCCACATTCATACATCTGGTCATACATGCACGCGGATTCTTAAAAAAATCTTTTATTTTCTTGTATTGTAAAATTATAAAATGAATCCTTCCGCTAAGGGTGCAGCGACATCTGACTACTAACCACCTTGGTTCCTGAATGTGGTAGAAAAGATTATGCATGATGTAGCGGGCAGAGTCTCTACGAATTTCGTAGACCCAGCTACGCGCTACGTGCTACGAAGCTATCTAAGAAGCTACGAAGCACACCATATTATTATTATCTAGGTACAAATTAATGATTTACATATATTTCGGGGGTAAATTACTTCGCTACAATTTATGTTTTTTAAGTGACTTCAATATAAGTAAGTTTTAATAAGTTTTTCCGCGATTATCTGAACCGATTTTGATGTGTTTCTGAAAAGTGTTTGTTACGTTCTGGAGAAGATTTTGGTATACAACAATAATAATGGATCGTGGATCATTATTGTTATTGGTTATTTGTGGTCCGCATTTTTTTGTAGACGCTGTTTAAACAGACTCCTGTGCCAAATATTATTGGATATCTAAACTAAAAACGGTTAATTAGTAATTAAAAAGCTTTTCGCTAATCGGTGGATTTATTTTTATATTATTTCATTGATAACTTTAGAAACCACCAACCTAAGAAAGAAAAGTTATTTTACAGTTTTAAGTTGTGAATGTTATAGAAGTTAGTTTCTCTATTTTTAAAGACTTTGATATTTATTTTCATCTTTGACTCAGAAATGAATACCTAGGATAAAAAAAGGAGCTAATCGTCGAACTTTAATTACTCGCACATAATCGCTCCGGAACCCCTAAGCTCTCCAACTTGAGGTTTATTTATCTACAATTATTTTTGTGAGATGTAAAGAGGGCTAACTAAACAGTTCTAAAATGCGTTAAGGCCCCATGACGAGAGGGGGCCGCCGCACGAGGGGCGCGCACGTGCACGCTGTTATGAACCCTTAGGGCTATACACCCCAGTAGGGTTAACCTGTCCTTTCCGATTATTTTTTTCATTGTATTGCGCTTATGATAACAAATTCATTGATACATTATACCGATAACGGGACAGGAGTGGTTTTTTAGAACAAAACAGTGTTGTATAGTAAATGTTGATAGAGTAAATGCTTTATATTGAGCAATACCGATTTACAATAGTGAATATGTATATCTTGGGTACGTTTCTGTGACCAGACAAGGTGATAAGTTGCTTCGTGGTTCGTTACACTTACATATACCTTCTTATGATTAGGTACAATTTTTGTAAATATTATCACGACATTGGACGAATGGGAGAAAAAAACACAGTAGTCCCACACTGGATCTTCTGGGATACGACGACTACCGCACGATGTGGGTATAGACTCATATTTTGTATTAAAAAACAAATAGTGGAATTCACGCGGGCCACGTTTTGCTCTCATGATGGACAACGGGGGTGATACGACAACATTACAGTCGCAACCACAAGGTAAAGTCTAACCAAAGAGCACACTATTGACAAGTATCTAACGCAGCTCGACCACATTTTGTTGCTGCCGTGTGGTGTCGTTGTGGTACGTGTGAATGAACGCTAAGGCCACTTTCAAAGGATTCAAAGGAACACGGGCGCGTCGAGCGGTGCGTAAATTATTTTCTCCGATTTTGCTGTCCGCGGCGACCACTGCGGTTTCATTTTCCAGCACAGAGTTCATCACGGCGTCAATCACGGCATTCCCCGCTAGAACTCAAACAAAGTCCTCTTCTCCTTGACAAGAACGCCAAGTTTCGGACGACCCGCTCCGCTCGACGCACCGTGTGTCCGAGGCCTAAGCACTGTAGGTAAGTTTGTGGTTCAAACCTAGCGTCCAGTCCACCCCTATAAACGCAAGCACATTTAATAACAGTTTATATCATGTCATTATAATGAGTATATCCGGTAATTTGTGCATTTGCTACGTAGTAGGTGCAGTAGTTAGATTCACGACATTATACGTATTAAATAAATAGAACGAAGAGACGTTTTAAAAGTAGATACATATTCATAAAAATCGTAGGTATGGTATAAGTTTCTAAAATGTTTGTATTAATGAAGAGAATTAGTAAAAGGCAACAGTGATGGTCTGAATACTTTTAATTACCATAAACCACTCCATTTTACATAAAAAAGCATAATCTGTTTATAAATAAAAAAAATATAAAAATAAAAAGAATAATAAAAAAAATATAAATATAAAATATTTTCTTTATAGTTGTCCGCGATAGTTCTTGCCAGCGTATTTGGACAGTGCTCCTAATTCCTCCTCTATCCTGAGTACTTGGTTGTACTTGTCGACCCTCTCACCACGCACAGGTGCGCCACACTTGAGCTGACCTGCCGACAATCCCACCACCAAATCTGCCAAGAATAAATCACAAGTATCTCCCCATCTATCTAGGACACAAACGCCAAATCCAGCTGCTTTACTGATTTTGTAACACTCTATGACCTCGCTCAAAGTAGCAGATTGATTTAATCTTAGACCGATTGCATTTCCCGCTTTTTTCTCGACGGCCATGCCAACTCTTCTCAGGTTGGTCTGTGTCAAGTCGTTTACAAGCAGTTGCGCCTGAGTGCGAGTCGTGAGCAAGGAAAATGCAGCCCAGTCATCACATTCGAAACCGTCTTCAACCGAACACACTGGGAACTCTTTAATGTTGTCCAAATAGATTTCAGCGAGCTTGTCCGACGAAACATATTCTTGAGGATTTGAATTCGGGTTTTTGAATTCTAGATCATAAGCTCCATCTTTATATAAATCAGTTGCAGCTGCGTTGATGGCTATTTCAGCCTTGCCATGAAAACCACATTGTTTTATAGCGTCGGTGAGAAAAAGAAGCGCATCTCTGTGGTTTAAGAGCGGAATGGAAAACCCACCGTTTTCACAGACGTACCCAGCCTCAGTTTTATATTTAGACAATATACTTTCTTTAACATAAGTATATATCTCTGTACCAATTTTCATCGCCTCTGTAAAGGATGACGCTCCAGTTGGCATTATAAGATATTCTTGAAATGGCAATCCGTTGGACGACATAATTCCGCCAGTTAGGATAGTGAAATGTGGAACTGGCAAAATGATGGTGGTGACTCCTGCCATGTCCGAAATATGTCTATACAGCGGCATGCCTTTCTTGGCGGCTCCAGCTTTGGCCACCACCAGCGACACTGCCATTATAGCGTTGGCGCCGAGCCTCGACCTGTTCTCAGTGCCATCGAGTGCAATCATAAACTGATCAATTTCCTTTTGCATGGTCACCTCGAGGTTTTGTTTTATTAGTTCTGGGGCGATTATGCTATTTATATTTTTGACAGCCATCAACACACCCATGCCGTGGTAGTCCGTGGGGTTATTATCCCGCAACTGCAATGCTTCTGCAATTTTTTTTTTGTCAGTTGATGGAACCGCCATGCGGAATAGTCCAAGTTCAGTAACCATATCTACCTCAACGGTTGGTACGCCCGTGCTGTCGAATATTTGACGAGCGAGCAAAAGTTTGATCGGCATTGTTGACTAATTTGAATAAAAGTTAGAAGAAAATATTTATAAATATAAACCAAAATGAAAAAGAATCAAAACTAAATGCGCTGAATTCCGGATTGACAAAAATAATGTCAAAATTGGTCAGAATACTTTTATTTCAGTTATAAAAATTGTAATGATCTTTTTTCAAATTTCGTATAACTTGTGTGCCAGTTACTTAGAAAATTACTTAAAACTTTTTCCTTGAGTGAATGAAAAAATAGTAAAAACACTTCACGCCCGCGCCGCACACGAGTATAAAAGCGCGCACGTGCGCTATAATCTGTATGTAAATCCTACATTACACTTCGATAAGGTGCTTTTTAATAATTGAAAAAGAGATTATACGATAAGCGTGGGTAGTATTGCACTGCAACGAATAAAGTATTTCATGAACCCTTGGCTCATGGTTTCATAAGTCGATGCTTTAAGGTCAAACAAGTCAACAATTTTTCCATAGAAACTTCGTTGGGGTTTTACTCCACTATTTGACAAAGTACATCCAAAATTAAACATGGTATCGTTTTGTCTCATTATTAATTTTGTCTGTACGGAAGCAGAATTGTAAAATATGAAGCTATTAAAAAGTTACGAGCTTCTAAAGATTCGTTTTTTTGCTAATTTTAACACAACTTTAGGTGTAAATTAGAAGCTAAAGAAGCATCAAATTTCCAAAACGAAGTCCGTACCGACACAGCAAATTTATCGAAGAATTTAATAAATTTTATTTGAAATTAATTGGTGCAGTGGTTTTTTCATAAAACCCCAACAACCAAAGGCTTCTACCTATTTTTTTTCGCGCGCCTTTTACTCTGAATGATCGTGCATCTCACTGAATAAGTTTTCCCCTGTTTTCTCCACGGGGGGATGACGCTCGCGCACACATGAACAATATGGATCGATTTCCGGTGAAATATCATGGTTTTTGACCATGCCTGCCAGTGAGTTCGAGCTCGCGACTAGCGTCGCCTTAAGATAGGTATTTCAATAAAAATAATCTAATATCATTATTTTCTCGTGTCACGGTGTTTTGGTTTCACTGATGCACTCTTCCAAAACGGCTAGACCGATTTTTTGAAGTGAAAACTTCTTTAGCGGCGTTGTACACTTTTTCTGTAATGGGTAAAAAATTTAAAACTCGCGTCAGGGTCACGTGACCAAAACTCGCGTCAGGGTCACGTGACCCTGATCGAAAATGAGTAAGACGTCATTCAAATTAAAAATAAAACATAGTAACAAAAAAGTTTTCACTTCTACCGGCACTCCTGGAGTGCAACCTTTTTTATTTAGTATGATTAAAGGTCATGAAGTACTTTTTATCCTAACCTAAAGATGAAAATAGATTTTACAAAAGAAAATACGAATTTAATAGCGAGTAAAAATAGAAAACTATTTCCCCAAAACTTACTTAAAGTTTTGGTTACTTCTAGACAAGCATGCTTCGCCGTTGACCACATCTTCTGGTTAAACGCGATTACGCGAACCTATCAATAAAAAAAGGTTGCACTCCAGGAGTGCCGGTAGAAGTGAAAACTTTTTTGTTACTATGTTTTATTTTTAATTTGAATGACGTCTTACTCATTTTCGATCAGGGTCACGTGACCCTGACGCGAGTTTTAAATTTTTTACCCATTACAGAAAAAGTGTACAACGCCGCTAAAGAAGTTTTCACTTCAATAAAAAAAAAGGTTGCACTCCAGGAGTGCCGGTAGAAGTGAAAACTTTTTTGTTACTATGTTTTATTTTTAATTTGAATGACGTCTTACTCATTTTCGATCAGGGTCACGTGACCCTGACGCGAGTTTTAAATTTTTTACCCATTACAGAAAAAGTGTACAACGCCGCTAAAGAAGTTTTCACTTCAAAAACATTAATTTGTTTAAAATTTATCTGGTGAGGTGTTAAAGTGGTATGGAGTACTTAATAGTGTTCTAATACAGTCTCGAGGGTCACCCTATTATCAGGGGGAGATCTTTCAATTTGCTACGGCGTGATTCGCAAATATGTCGCGCAGCACCCTTGTTTACACTTTTAGAGCGTTCACTTTCGGCACAAGTGCAGTTATAATGCTTTTTGTGTGCTAAATTAGGGGTGTATTGTTTTGAATTATAGTTGCTCTGTTGTAAAAGGTAAAGCTTTTCTACTTTCATTATTATAGGAATTTCTCCTGTTTCATAGCCCATAGGTGAGTTTACAACATAAACAAACAGACCTGCCCCCTTAGATTTTCAACCTTATTTCTTCGAGTCTTTAGTTGAAAATCTATTTAGGATGTCTAAGCGTTAGCGACTGGAACGAACGACAATGCCATGAAATCTTCAATAGATTTTCAACTAAAGACTCGAAGGAATAAGGTTGAAAATCTATTGGGGAGAACGGAGCGTTAACGATAATCGTTCGCGACTTGTCTAGGGGGGCTCGAACCACTTTCGTAGAAGTATGTAACAATAACAGTATTGTGGGCGTGCGGCGTCGAACCCGATAATGCAGTGTAGCATTCAATCGCTCAGCCATTGCGTATATCGTGATGTCAAAGTTTGTCGCCACTGAAAAACCTGTACTTTTATTGAAAAATATCTGCCCCTGAGTCCTGCCATTGCCCCTGTACTTGTATAATATTATGTATTTGTATAGGGTTTAAACAGGGTCTGATTAATACTTTTAATCCGTCAGATCGATGTTGTTCCTTCTCAACGTCTAATTGTAAGTGTATTAAATAAAAAATATCAAAGAATTTTCAAGGAATTTTATATACTTACAGAAAGAGCAATAAAATTCTTTTTGGTTGCAAATCACAGGTAAAACTGCTAAAAACGAACCGACAAAACGTATGTTCAATTAAAAATGTCTGATTAAAACAATAGATAGGTAACACATTGTGGGAGAGCACGTTATCTAAATAAAATTAAATGACACGGGAATGGGATCCCACGGGAGCAGGGACCCATCACTACATCACGCGATAACTGTGTGATGTACCGTGAGAACAAATTATGGACCATATACAATTCGAGACACATCGATTAACGATTATATTCGTTTATCACACGCAATGGGTGACGTAATGACGTAATTACTACCCACCATCTGCAAAATGCAAACCTAGAGGGGTAAGCCGGTATGGGTGGAGGAAAATGATTGTAAAATCATAAATAAATTAACACTTAAGTAGCAACTGAGTACATTATCTGTACCTATAATATAGTGTGCTAGCTGTTAATGACAATCAAAAATGAAATCCTGTCTATGGTTGGATTCAGTCAGCAAAATAAGCCGTTTTCCAGTATACATAATTATAATGTAAAGTGGTAGTTTTTGAGTTTGTAGGAATCTCTGAAACTGTAGTCCAGACAGTCCAGTTAATAATTCGGTTCAATATTATTTAGAAGCAATTTTGAAAATTAGTTTCCCAGTAGAAAGCTACATCCATATTTTTTACTCTAAAATCAAAATTACAATAATTACGGTATACCTTCCATGCAATCACGATAAGAGTGAACACGTCAAAAACCTTCACATGATGTCACTCGAAAATTACGGTTTAGCAAAAAAAATATTTTCATTTCTCATACTCGGAAAGTAGTGTTTGTTTGATCAGAGTAGCGGGTCGAAAACGATGCTTCCCTCCCTTGGGCGGGAAAGACTCATAGTAATTGCTTCCCTCCCTAGGGCGGGAATGAATTTTAAAAATAGAACTAAAATTGGTTATTTAGTCGGCTATAATTTTTTTTTACTGGAAAGATATTCATTATAGCACGATACATCTCATTACATCTTTCCATAGAAATTCGAAGATGTAAAATTAAGAAAAATATCGATTAAAAAAAAATGCTGCGGTCTTGTGAGTGCGGCCAATGTGAATTAAAAAAAATACCTCCCGCGGCGGCGGCGCCGCCGGCGGTGACGCGGGCGCGGGCGGTGTGTTCCATATTTGAAATTTAAATGAAAAAAGACTATTAAATAGGTACTACTCATGTTATTACTATCAATAAATATTTTAGAAAAACTACTATTGTTTACTTTCCTTATATTTGAAATGAAAAGTAGAGTGTTTAACACGGGTGAAAGTCATCAATTCCCACTCGGACTATAGCCGCCCTCGCTTCGCTCAGGCGTCTAAATACCTCGTATGGGAATTGATTTCTTTCCACCCTTGTATAACAATCTACTATTTTGCAAATTAATTTTAAATATCTGGTTGACCGAGCTTCGCTCGGTTTTTAATCGAAATAATCAAAAATTGTCTCTAAATAAGTATGGAGTGCGGAGTGTGGACCACTAGTGGGCACCCTAAGCTGTTTACAGAGCATTCAATTTTCAGAATGAAAATGCCATGTTCCACCAAACTAATTGAGCACTAAAAAGGATAGTTTTCTGGTTCTCCGTTCAAAATCAAATTCTAATGCCGAACCTCACACCGCAAAATGAGAAAATGCAATTTTCGGTGCAACAATTAACTATGTTGTATGTAATGAACTCACATTAGTGGTGTATCGATCATTAAAAGGTGCACAAACATAGCAGGGGTCGCGCCCTGTGACCGCGCACCGCACGACCCCGGGACATCGCTCATGGACATGCTCCATTGGACACCGTACATCTGTATGACTTTATTTGTACATCAATTTGTAATGTTACTGATAATCTTGTTTTACAATGATATTATCCCTATAGTTTTGTTAGAGGCGCCTCGCGCGGCAAATGTGCCTCGCGCGGCAAATGCTTCGCGACGCTGCTCGCTCTGTGTAGAAGCGACTATATTGTTTCTCGACTGAGGCACGAAACAATTTAGCGAGCAAAACAAAAAAACCTACACTGGATGCTGGATGGCTCGGGTACTCGGTAGCTCGCCCGCGGAAGCTCGCGCCCTTGCCTCTGCCGAGACACGTCCACACAGCCGAGTTGCTTCGCGCGGCAAATGCTTGCGAAGCTGCTCGCTCTTTGTGAACGCACATCTTTAAGAAGTCACATCGCTGGACTTAACGATGGGATGTGCTCATCGACGATCGCTTTGAGATCGTCCAATTGCGAAGCGCTGTCAGTAGCTTAGAGCATGGCAAACTTTAGACACAACGTGGCGTGGGCGCTGCGGTTGCGCGGTTACTAGGCTATTTTAATAGAGAATACCGCTACAGGTGTGATTGTAGCCCGGAGTGGACCGTTAGGAGGCGGATCCACCAAAATAATAAAGTGATCTTACCTTTAATAATAACCTTCTTTTGTTCCTCCTTGTTGTGTGTGTTGGCCACTCCAGACAGCATGGTTTCTGTTGAACAGCGGTCCACACGTACCTGAGTATACAGAAATAAATGTGTTATAAGTATCTGATCTACAAATTATAAGTACCTACTTAGGTAGGTACAAATAGATAGGTCATAAAATACAGTGTTTCTTCTAAATTGGCCAAAAGGGAGAAATTCGAATCCAAAAGAGACACGAGAAAACTTTCTTAGGAACCTTTAGGTAGCTCTTTTTTGATGTCGACAATTTTGGCGTTTTTATTTTTTTGGTCAAGTGGCCAATTCTACAAAAATTAGTCAAATTGGCTAAAATATTTTTGAATACCATTCGACTCTATTTCATGTACTTACCTAAGGATCATTTCATTGTATGGAAAGATTAACATCTCATCATCATCATAAGCAATTAATAAGTGAGAAGTGAAAATTTTTCGAAAAATCTTTTAAGTTCGATTCCTCCAAAAGGAGTCAGTTTAGACCCCATGTTGTGGGGGTTAAAGTTGCAAATAAGGACCAGTATCACCCATGTCAAGGACCGCATCGAATTACAAATCACTCTACGTTCTAGAATACATATTCAAAGTTCTACATTGTGTCACTACACAATATAGAACTTTCTAAGCAGAATATTATAGAGGCTTCTGTTTTGTAACAAAAACAAAAGAACAGGGTCGAGTTTTAGTCAGCGGGGAGTTTGACTAGAGTTCAGCCAGTCTCAGGAACTCGAATCGGCTCTCGAACTCGGACGGGCCCGATCATTTTCTCATTTTGTATGAAAAATCATTTTTTTTTTTGCGAATTTCCAAATCTTAGAACAAAAATTGTTCAGTAACATGGACTGAGTTAGGTACCCCACGAGAGGTTTTGCGCATTTAGCGTTACACGTTGTATAACATCACGGTACACCTAAGAGGAGCCTAGCAGCGTGGCTAAAACCACGGGGATCACATCGTTATTTTATTCAAGACTGATAGCCGAAGAACGGGTGTTTTTAATTACGTGACGTGAAGTAGGTACTTATCGACAATTTTTAAAATGTCAATTTTCGACAATTTTGGTTTAAGTACTATAATTAAGACAAAAGAAAAATTGACACTTGACATTTTTTTTTAAATTATGGTAACTAGCGGACTGAATGGATTTTTTCAGATAAATAAGTACCTCATAAAGAGACGTGTAATTTGGCGTTCTGAACTAGAGTAGTCAGAGTGTTACTAAATTCTTAGAAAGATTTCTAGGGCCATTTACTTCACTGTTTTAAAAAACACAACGTACCTAATTTCAACTTGTCAACTCCCCAATTTAAAAGTTTTTTTTTTTTTTAATAAATCATCTTTCTTTGACTTTTTACAATGCGAAGAATTTTATTGCCCTTTACTCGTATAATATGTCTCACACGAAAAAAAAAATAGGAACTTAAATAATAAAATACTGACCAGTTCTCCTAAGAAGCTGATATATCCAATAGCAAGTTTCAAAGTGTCCACTTTTGACAATCTCTTCTCGTAAGGTAGAGTGGGGATATGAGCTCTTAACCCTTCAAAGGCATCATTGATGGACTGCATCCGTCGACGTTCTCTCAAGTTCGCGGCTTGACGCTGTTGAATCTGCTGCTGAGGGCACCGCAGCGAAGACCTACGTCTGTGGAGACGACGGAAGTCTGATCTAAAAAGAATAAAAACAAATCGTCATAAAAGATGAACTGTCAAGTAAGCAGAATTTATCAATGATCGCTGTTGCAAGACGTATACATATAGCTGTAGAAAATAATTATGGTTACACTTAAAAAAAATGCTCCTAACTAATTAAAAAGCAGGTGCCAAAATCGTGTATTCGGTATTTATAGGGATTACACAACAACAAAAAGGATAGCTCCCAAATATTGTGTATGTTTTACTCTATGCAGCATGCAGTGATATTGCATGGAGTGAATTTTATACTTTGTATTCACGATTGGATTCGCTGACAGTTTTATCACGCTGAAAACTGGAATTGCCTGATGTTGCAGGCAGATCCATTTCCATACAAATTAATGAAACACAAACACTGAAAAAATTATAAAAAGGAGCGGAGACTTCAAGTAAAATCAAAAACAGTTGAACGAGACAAGATAAGTATTAAGCTAGAGCCTATTTCACAATCGGCCTGAAAATTACACATGTAACAAAGCAAGGAAATTCACTTGTAATTCAAAATTGTTTCGCTACATGCAAATGGTATTTAATAAAGACTAATTATATTGCTTGCTGTATTAAAACGTAGTCAATTGTCAATAGTGCTTTTCTGTGACGAGTACTAGCTAACTCACCCTAGCCAGTGAATCGTCACAGATTCTGAACGAGACTTTGAAAGAAATTCTCTAAAAGCATGACGCTTCGTAACTCGAATAGTGTCTCGTTCAGAATCCGCGATGATTTAATTTAAAAATGAAAAAAGGTACAGAATTAGCACTACTTCTTACTACATCACAAAGAGAAAGAGTGTTGCAATGTTATTGATGGTTCAAAATCGCAGATAGCGCTAGAGCTAAAACTAAGATTTGTTCTACGATATTCAAGAAAAAAAAAACACTACACGCCAAAAATACTACAAAAAAAAATACAATAGACTACAAAATAGCGAAGCAATTATATCAGGAAAAATTAGGACATGGAGACACGTACCTAATTTTTTCTACAGATCCGTACCTTCGTCGTGGTGTGGACAGATTTTCTTGATCACTAGCATAAAGACTGCCATCGGACATCGAGGAATCATCGTACATGTAGTTATCAGAACTGTTGGCTGAGGTCGGAGAATCCCCCAGGGGCAAGGGCACCACACTTGTAGGATCCTCCAAAGACGAGCACCTGATTCCATTAGGCCCCTCCATTTTACACGATTAAGTAATAAATGTACGAAATATTATATCACAGTACACACATGACTAGAAATACTGATTAAGATTTGGAAGGAGGTCAAGGTGTCGTGAAAGCTGGAGGACTAGTGTTAGCTATGACAGTTGACGAGATTGTGAGTGAACTACGTGAGGTTCAGAGGGTTGGTTCCGCGCTTCAAGACCCCGCCCTAATACAGCCCGCCCACGACATTACCAACCAAAATAATGAGACCCTCCACAATGCGAAAATGAAAGCCTCGCTTCTAGTCGTAGTATAACATAATGAAGGGTAATAAAGACCCCATTTAACTGGTCTCTGAATAATGTTCTAGAGCTATTGCTAGGCTAATATAATCTCTATCTTGTTGTACGAGAATACTTTTTAGGTAGGTACGGTAGCTAATGAAGTGACGCCATTGTCCAAGCAGTCTATAACCGACACCTTTAGTGCACAAAATGTAAATTGCCTTGTTGTCTATCATGTCTGCATTTAATTCTAATTTTATCACTGCCACATTTATGTCTTTAATGGAAAGCGGCGCGGCGTGGATTTTATGTCGTAGCATTAAGGGTTGTTTCAGAATAGCTCGAAGTTACAAACTTACAACAGAATGTGTGAGTATAATTAATTTTCATAAACTTCTGTTTGTTTTCAGTGATTATCGAATGAATCGATGAACTTCCGATATGCATTATGAAGCCTATTAAAATGTGAAGTAGGACCACATGTAGGGCTTAATATACATATATCAGTGTATTTATAGAAACTCAAACAAAATGTTAAGTATTAAAAATCGCTGCCGCTCTGTTATGTTATCTATACTTATTATGGTGGCCACGGTTCCGAGGAAGCGTGTTGGCGTCATTTTGTGTTCGAGCACCGCATCACAAAATGACGCGAAAACTAAGAGACAACAAAAACTTAAAACTGTTCAACTATACCGAGATAATGAATGCCTGTGGCATCTCAAATCGCAAAATAAATAGAAATCTTTATGAACGTGTGTAAAAATCATCAAATGATTTCTCCCGCCCTGGGTCTTTTTGACTCGTTTTGACTAAAATACACAGTGTTAATTCAATAGCCCTTTACGTTCCAGGATCACTGCTACCTGTTTAGACAGTTCCGCGACTGTTTCCCATTCCGTCTCGCTCCGCAGCATGGCCCCAACCAACCAGGTCGGCGCCGCCTTACGCCTCGGTGAGGACACGGCGGTGATCTGTCCAAGCAGGGTAGATCCCCACCGTATGCTCCAACGTGTCCTCCGGGCGATCTTCGCAGCGGTGAAAACCTCAGTTTTCTTCGCGCCAAACACGACACAGAAATCTCTCGAAACACCCGTATCTGATGAGGACCTGAGTCAGGCGGAAGAAGAGCTGTGCAAGTATTTGCATCTGACAATCATCATCTCAGGTGGATGAGCTGATGATAGACGGTACAACTCCTCTAGTAAGGAGTCGGCATCGACTGATTTAGTAAATTATGTTTGTGTTCGCATATCTCCAGAACTACAAGTCCGATTTAAGTAATTCTTTTAATGGTGACTAGGTATCGTTCAACTTAAGGAATACTGCAAGTTTCATCAAAATCCGTTCAGTAGTTTTTGAGATAGGGATGGAATGAAAGAGATGATAATACGGATTTCTTACGTATTATGTAAGAAATTATTTGACAAGAATTTTGGTTGAATATTTATACATACTAAAAAGAGTAAAAAAAACTTTAATAAAAATGAAACCGCCTGCAAAAACAATCACAAAAAGTGGTAAAATTACCTACAAAACTTTTCTTTCGGAAGTCGGTGGCAAAAAAAAACAATGAAATTAATAAAAAAAACCACCGACTTCCGAATGAAAAGTTTTGTAGGTTATTACCACTCTTGGTGATTGTTTTTGAAGGCGGTTACATTTTTTTAAAAGTTTTTTATCAATTAAAAAAACCGGTAACAACATCAGCAAATCACAAAATAAGCCAAAAATGGTCATCAAATTAACCAAATAATATAATGAAAATTTTATGTAACCCAATGTCAGGTACCTATACTGCATCGAACAAAAAAAGAATCACAGAAATCGGACCAGAACCTAGCAGTAATCGGACAGAATACATTAATAAAAAGTACTATCTAAAGTCGGTGAAAAATACCGGCCTGGATTGTTTTTGTTTTTTAATGTGCCTAACGCTTTTAACTTCAGTTGTTTAGCAAGCATAAACCTAAACTCACATACACAATTGCCCAGACCTGGAAGAACTACTTGTAATAATGAATTATTTGATCCGTGTGGGTATCGAACCAGCGACACGCAGTGCGGCATTATAACCCTGCAGTGGTCGCGTCCCTAAAAGTTACAAGAGTGGTCGCGTGGACTACATACGTAATCCATAATACAAAATGAAAAAAACAAAAGATTTATTCATAAACTGTTTATTATTTAAATGAAAATTTAATCAGTACAGTTTTCTTAATAAAATACAAATATTACAATTTCATCACAACCCTTGTGTTACAAATAATCCAAAATATTTCAAATCTTCTCTAACATGGCATGAAAATCACTTGGACTGGTCTTATTGAGATCTCAATTTATAAATAATAGTAAAAATTATATTTAAATGTTATTTTTAGCACAGGATAGGTACATAATCTTGAAATAATCCCCACATACAAACTTACTACACTTGGTGCACATCTTCCTGGTGCTTATAATGCGCGCTCATCTACACTCACGGCAACGGCGCACAACATTGCTCGATGTTCCTTCCGAGGTAGTGGGTTGAGTTTCAGCATATTTAGTACAAAGTACCAGTACTTTTCTTTTTCCAACTACTTTACCCATTAGTAATATTCCTTTATAAACCCTCAAATTTCAGTTCTCTTCTATGTTTCTCCTCGATATAATCAATTTTATTCTTAGTATAATATTAGATAAATCAGTCTTCTAGGGTTGTTTTTTGACGAGCTGTTCCTTTCGGGTATAAATACAATGTTATGGCTTTGTATTATTCCTCTGTTTACGAGAGTTATTATCGACCATAATGTGTCATTCACTTCTTTGTAAAAGTCAGTGCGTAGGCGACGTTACTGAGATTGGATATCTTCTTCAGAACTTTCGTCAGATCCATCACCTGGTATCTCTTGCTCTTGCTGGGATTCTGATTGATGGTCTTCCTCTTGTAAATTATCAATTTCTTCGTCGGAGCTTGATTCAGCTTCATAAACATCATTTCCCACATCAACTTCAGCTAGCCACGACTAAATGAGTGCATCACGTGCATTATCAATTTCTTTTTCTAAAATCAAACATAAATAACAATAATGTGACAAAACAAAACAAAATAAGGTATTATTTGTCTACAATAAGCGAAAAAATGACAATTCTATGTAAAAAAAATACTTACATAATTGGTCGCGCGGATTACAATTGTAGTTAGGGTTGCCAACTATACTGTTTTAAACAGTATTCTACTGTTTTTCACTAAATTATACTTTTTACTGTTTAACAAAAAAAAAGTATACAAAATACTGTTTTCAGCATCAAAATGCAGACACATTATTATGTGTTACATTTAGACGCTCACAATTTTTTTTTATTTAGTCAGAGGGCGCACACAGTGTGCGCCCTCTGACTAAATAAAAAAAATTAAATAAATACTATTTGTTTTGCTAAAATACTGTTTAATAATCTTCATAGACCTGAATATACTTTCTTTCTTGTAAAAAAAGTTGGCAACCCTAATTGTAGTCCACGCACTTTACTGAGCTCCTGTGACACAACCGAGTGAGTCCTACGCAATGATATTATAAAGTCATAGATATGTTATCACGAACAAAAGCAGCGTCAAAAAGTGTGCCGAGCACACATACACACTTTTTATTAACACACATTACATTTCACGACAAGTAAAAAGGATAGCTTGATAAAACCTATAAGAAAAAAAGTGACAGCTAGATAAACAAACAGCGCCTCGCGTCATCAATCCCCCCCCGCACCGCCCGCACGTCAGCGTCATAGAATAGTGAATTAACTAGGCAGAAGGTACAAACCGTGATTTATGCCTAAAAATGCTATTCATTCATGAGTTCAAATAGTAAAAAGTAATAAGAAATGAAAATGCATTGAAAGTAGGAAAGTGAGAAATATAATCAAAAAATAAGGTAAAATAAAAACAAATATTAGTTATAACATTAAGTAACTAAGATGGCATCAGTGACCTTCAAACAAATTTAATTTGTTCCTTTTTTGTCTTTTCGACTTTTTGTTTAATTCGGGGTTATTTTTATGTTCAGAGTGAAGACGGACATTAACATACCTCTCTATAACAGCTTTCAATAAAAGCATACGGTGGTTTAAAGTGGGAAAAGATTAAGAGAATAAAGTTTGTGCGCGAACGAAGTCACGGGCAAAATCTAGTCATAACATAAATAAAAATCTACGTTACCGTATGAAAATATAATAAAAGGGCACCATTTGCACTGTTAGTCAACTGACTCTCTGTTTAGTAGGCATAATCTTACTCTGTGGTCGGTAATGACAATCTATCTCTGTTGCACTTGTTGTTAAAGAATTTGCTATCGCTCTCTCTTTTCTCTCACTCGCACTTTCACTCGCTCTCTTTCTTTTAAAGACGCCATATTAGAGAAACGTAATGTTTTATTTGTGAAATTATTAAGATAAATAGTCTTCTTACGAATGATAAGTGATTCCTTGACTTTTAGAAGTCTTGCATGTATAATTTGTGCAATATCTCATCACACACGACGGCATTTTCGGAGGATTTGAGTCACTTTTACTTTTGATTCACTCTGTAGTACGTGAAGTGCCGCTGGCAACGTCGCACTGAGGTCAAGTTGTGTGAATCAGCCCGATATGAGCGTGTGCGGTTGTGGGCGCTTATAACGTATCTACACCTTTTTTACTTATAATATCATTGGTCCTACGCTTATGCTGCACGGAGTGTGTCGCTCAATCATTCATTGGAAAGTACCTGGAGGCTCAACAAATTCAAGCAAATCGATTGTTGGAAATTATCAATTTTGTATAGGTGGATTACATATGTAGTCCACGCGACCACTCCAGGGATAATCGCACCAAATAAAATATGGAATAAAAACCGGCCAAATGCGTGTCGGTCGGACGGAATGCACAAATTATAGGGAATTCGTAGACAGCATGTAGACAGTATACAGGGGTGCGTTTAAATCCTTCTGCGGTATTTCGCCGGAAAAAAATTAAACCGGCGAGGGTTCGCTGAACGGAGTCATAAGTTTCTGTCAATGTTAGTTGTCAAATTCAATTGACAGCTCGGTTTATTGAACAAATAATCAATTTGCCGGTTTAAGGTGATTGCTTCGATGTAGCCCGCGAAATTCAAATTTTTTTACGTTTTTTGCAATTTGCAGGCCAGTGACATGTTGTAACTTTATAAATATTTGTGTTGCGCAAATAACAAGTATAATTTTAAATATAAAAATTGTCAAAAATTCGCTCCATCAGCTCTCACATAGAAAAGGTGCATCGTAGTTAGATTTCGGAGATTTTAACATGATGCACCTTTTCTATGTGAGAGCTGATGGAGCGAGTTTTTTGATATTTTTTATATTTAAAATTATACTTGTTATTTGCGCAACACAAATATTTATAAAGTTACAACATGTCACTGTTCTGCAAATTGCAAAAAACGTAAAAAAATTTGAATTTCGCGGGCTGGTTGGAGCATCCCCCTTAATACAAATCCATAATCCACAAATAATATTTACTCTCTTAAATAAAAATGATATTCGTTTTTACGGCGAGAATCTAGCAAAACAACAAAACTTAATGTCAATCTGACAGCAGGATAAAATTTTGCGTGGTAAAAAGGTCGCAAAAATTTATTCCTTTCAGCAAAAACATAGACCAGCGGACGACCGTAAACGGGGCAGATTAAATTTTACTTGGTATAATTTTTCACCTCTCGGTGTACTTAAACGGGCTGTTTGACATTTAGTCAGTATAAAATTAAACTGGATAAAGGATTTAAACGCAGCCCAGAGTCTTTTTTTTTCAACTGGGCGTGGATGGCTATGGACATTCCTCTCATAGATTCGGCTAAATACGAGTATAGCAGCTATACTCGTTCCCAGCTTCGCTTCGCGGGTTTCCTAATCCAAGCAAAAAAAATCTTGAGTCCGCAACACCACTCCCATGCCTGAGCAGAATTCGAAGTACTACTACATTATTATTGCAATTTATTTTGTTTGATGGAATGACATAGACCCTAGCGCCGTATCAAAAAGTGATGAAAGGTTGCGTGCACTCTACTCCAGGATTTTTTTAATCAGTCCATTTTTATATTTGTTTTTAGTCGTGCTATAATTTTATTCTGAGTTTCCGATGGGGTTCTAATCACAGAGCAAGTAGGCTGTTCTTCTGACATTAGTCGACATTTCTGTGCAATTTTCTAAGCGATGTTTTGATGATTTTGATATTCAAAATTATACTAATTGTTATTGCCGCAATTCATATTTTGATAAATTTACAACATGTCACTGGCCTGCAAACATGGACCTAAAAAAAAAGTCGGACGGAACTTCACTAAGAAACAATTGAAGCACCCATAGTAAGTCAGTGCGCTTGTCCATACAAGCCAGCACACACACATTTACACCATAGTAAGTCAGCCGTCGGCCATTACGCTTCGAACGACACTCGCGGTTTCATACGGTGCTAATTTGTCTAATAAAAATCAAAGTATGCCGTCATGTGTTGCAAAAAGTTGTCTAAACCATAGTAGTTCAATTTAAAAAGCCAGGGGATCACTTTTCATAGTTAAACATGTCATTTTGAAGCTTATTTCTCGATTTTACGTCAATAAATTTTACAAACATCTCGAAATAAATCAGTGTTGCAACTATTTCAAGGTTCAAATTATTTTAAAATTGGGAGATTTATATTTTGTTACTATCTAACGTTATTGTATTCTTCTGTATTTTTACAAATTTCCCCACGGCAAATGATGCATGGAAAAATGATTGTATAAAAAACAATAGTCATTATTAATCTGTTAAAAACAGGGAAAGAAAGTTGTACTGAATTTCATTCATCCTCTAGGGAGAGAATGTGATTTGAATTTCGAATACTTACCGATAGTGAACTACATCAGTCTGTCTTTACACCATTGAGTTTGTATGTAAAGCAATATACAACTTTTTGAAAAAGGAATACGCATTTTTATTATGCAGTTATGATTTAATAAAATTACGAAAACCGACGAGGCCGTATGATCTTGATGCCTTTGCTTTTCCGACCCGCGTTTTGTTTTCTTCAAATACATAAACGTTTAGTTTGTTTTAATTTATTTTTTTAAATAAGTTATTGTTAAATTTAAATGGTTAAATAATGCTTATCTCATATTATTATTATGTTAATTTTTTCGCAAGTGGTACGAAAAGTAGAGTATTTTCCTCGGTGATAAAGCTGTCTTAGTCTTGGGTGAACTTAAATCCCTCGCTCCACTCAGGACTCGTGTTAAATCCCTCGCTTCGCTCGTGATTTAAAGTTTCTAACACCCTCGCTACGCTCGGGAGTAAGCCTCGAGTCCTTCGTTATGCTCGCGATTTAAATCGTCACCCGCGACAGAAGACACTGCTTTATCCCCTTGGTTAATAATCTACTATTTCATTACACCTATTCGAAAAGGACGACTTGGTTCGCCTTTAAGTGCGCCCAAAACTGGTGTTTTCTATGGGGAACTTTTAGCGGGCAGTAATGAGTTTTTAATCCTCTTTATAAATGCGCTACGCTCAGGATTCTACTGTAGAATCCCTCACTTCGCTCTGGATACAAAATAGCGCCCTCGCCGTAAAAATATTACTTTGTCATACAATCTACTATTATTTTAATCTTGTTTTAATTATTTTACCTTTATTTTAACAATAGGTATACGTCACAAAAACTTTTTTGGTCCATGATTAAAACTAAGTTCGAGGGGAGATCTTATTAAAATATTGTTTGAAAATGGGTATTTTTTTCCTTCATCTGGCAACCCTTTAGAAACCCACACATAGTAAAGCAGTCGCCATTTTGGTGCTTCACTTGTTTCTTAGTGAAGTTCCGTCCGGCTTTTTTTTTAGGTCCAACATGTCACTGGCCTGCAAACTACAAAAAATGTAAGATTTGAATTTCGCAGGCTGGTTGGAGCATTCACCTTAAGGGGGATGCTCCAACCAGCCCGCGAAATTCAAATTTTTTTACGTTTTTTGCAATTTGCAGGCCAGTGACATGTTGTAACTTTATAAATATTTGTGTTGCGCAAATAACAAGTATAATTTTAAATATAAAAAATATCAAAAAACTCGCTCCATCAGCTCTCACATAGAAAAGGTGCATCATGTTAAAATCTCCGAAATCTAACTACGATGCACCTTTTCTATGTGAGAGCTGATGGAACGAATTTTTTGACAATTTTTATATTTAAAATTATACTTGTTATTTGCGCAACACAAATATTTATAAAGTTACAACATGTCACTGGCCTGCAAATTGCAAAAAACGTAAAAATATTTGAATTTCGCGGGCTACATCGACGCAATCACCTTAAGGGGGATGCTCCAACCAGCCCGCGAAATTCAATTTTTTTTACGCTTTTTGCAATTTGCAGGCCAGTGACATGTTGTAGCTTTATAAATATATGAGTTGCGGTAATAACAAGTATAATTTTAAATATAAAAAACCGGCCAAGTGCGTGTCGGGCCACGCACAGTGTAGGGTTCCGTAGTTGTCCATCAAAATACTTATGCGAACTAACTAAACTGATTCGCTGAATTTAATTTTAAAAAGAAGTATTTTCAAAATCGGTCCAGGAGTCTTTGAGAAATCGGGGAAAATACATAAGAAAACGGATTACGACGAATTTAGAACCTCCTCCTTTTTTTGAATTTAGTAAAAAATAGTTCACGATAAAAACCTACCTATCCCCAAAAAACATACCTTTATAAGCTGTAAAAATAAAGTTGACAAACTTACATTTGCAGTTGTCTCCGATACATTTTGTTTAAGAAAATATGATATCAAGTACATTTTATAAGTTGGTCGACTATTACTCGTAAAGTTATAAAGCCTACTTAGTCATGATAATTTTCTTTTAAATTTCGTTATATATACTACTATTGTGAATTTTTTCACACCCCCAAACATAACCGTTTAGCTGGTAGAGGGGGGGGACACTCGAATCGAGCAAAATTTAGCACTTTAAAGCTTAATATTTCACAAACGAATTTTTTTATCAAAAAACTGTTAATGGAAACTATCATTATTTTTTAAATGCCTATTTAATGATACCCCACACTAAGGGGTACGCGAGAAAAAAAAATCCTCACTTTACGTGTAAGTACTGGAGGTACCCTAAAAAAAAATATTTTACGAGATTTTATTTTACCACTTTTTCGGCACAACAAATCCGTATATTTACACCAAATTACAGCTCTCTAGTACTGTGCGTCTCTGAGCTAAACTGCGGACAGACGGACGGACGGACGGACGGACGGACGGACGGACATGGCGAAACTATAAGGGTTCCTTGTTGACTACGGAACCCTAAAAACCGGCCAAGTGCGTGTCGGGCCACGGACAGTGTAGGGTTCCGTAGTTGCCCATCAAAATACGCGAACTAACTAAACTGATTCGCTGAATTTAATTTAAAAAAGAAGAATTTTCAAAATCGGTCCAGGAGTCTTTGAGAAATCAGGGAAAATACATAAGAAAAAAGATTACGACGAATTTAGAACCTCGAAGTTAAAAATTGTTGACGATAAAAACCTACCTATCCCCAAAAAACATACCGTAAAAACATACAAGCTGTAAAAATAAAGTTGACAAACTTACATTTGCAGTTGTCTCCGATACATTTTGTTTAAGAAAACATATTATCCAAGTACATTTTATAAGTTGGTCGACTATTACTCGTAAAGTTGTAAAGCCTAGTCATGATAATTTTCTTTTAAACTTCGTTATATATACTACTATTGTGAATTTTTTCACACCCCCAAACTTAACCATTTAGCTGGTAGAGGGGGGGGGACACACGAATCGAGCAAAATTTAGCACTTTAAAGCTTAATATTTCACAAACGAATTTTTTTATCAAAAAACTGTTAATGAAAACTATCATTATTTTTTAAAGACCTATTTAATGATACCCCACACTAAGGGGTACGCGAGAAAAAAAAAATCCTCACTTTACGTGTAAGTACAGGAGGTACGCTAAAAAAAAATATTTTATGAGATTTTATTTTACCACTTTTTCGGCACATATAATCCGTATATTTACACCAAATTACAGCTCTCTAGTACTGTGCGTCTCTGAGCTAAACTGCGGACAGACGGACGGACGGACGGACGGACATGGCGAAACTATAAGGGTTCCTTGTTGATTACGGAACCCTAAAAACTATCAAAAAATTCGCTCCATCAGCTGTCACATAGAAAAGGTGCATCGTAGTTAGATTTCGGAGATTACATGTATGTCACTGGCCTGCAAATTGCAAAAAACGTAAGAAATCCCCCTTAAAACAAAAATAATGTGAAGATTGTATGGAGATTTATATTTAGACTACTTAATTTTGTTCCTAGAGAGAAATAATATGAAAAAAAACATGACTGCGCTGAATTATTTTTTGCAACACTGACCCTATTGACTAGAATAGACTTTTCCAAAAGCCCAGAAGCCACGCCAAAAATATTAAAAAAAGAAGTGTCATTCTGCATGAACATTCCTGTCAAAATCAATTAGCAAAAAAAGGCAGATTGGATTGTATTTTTTGGGAAAAAAAAAGACAGATTTGTAGAAATAGAGCCAGAATAACTAAGCCACAGTCTGGTCAGTGGGTCGTCTTAGCCACTGAATAAAATAATTTTGAAGCTGCAGCATTTTTAGAAGTCGTAGTCTGTAAGCTGCAGCTTCGTGCAGTGCAAGTGTATTGGTGTATTGTTCCTAAGTTGTTTGATTAATTTAGTACGTCAAACTGAGTCGAAACTCATTATTTATTATCAGTAAAGTAGCTAATGTTACTCTCACTTGAACAATATCTTATTTACCTGGTGTAAAGTTGTTTTAAGTAATTTAGAAAACAAAATGTTCATAGTTGGTTTAACGGGCGGTCTTGCTACCGGAAAAAGTACAGTACTTTCAATATTTCGAGAGCATGGCATAGCAGTAATCGACGCCGATGAAGTAGCAAGACGAGGTAATTAATACTTATTGTTATGTTTGTGCGAATTTCACAAGTTGTGGTATGTTTTGAAATACCTACTGGTAATATTATTATAATACTATTATTTACGGTAGGTAATACTATTATTTGGACCTTGCGACTATAACTTGCAAACACAATAAAGATGTCCCACACCAAGCGAAGGTTATTGTTAATATCAACCAATAATTCAATTTTTGGGATGTGAAAAAGTTCCTAATAATTTACTGACGAAACACTTAAAATGCGACTTTTTTATTTAAATCATAAGGTTACCTACTCCCCAAAAGAAACCAAGTCTTCAAAGTTCAATCACTATAAGAAAATATGTTGTTTACTTCTAAAACAAATATATTATCTGACTGTCTTCATTTAACTAACTACTAACTAACTTTATAGTCTTAGGGAAGTAGAATTATGTTGTTGTGTATCCCAAGGAGTCCGCACCACCATTATAACTTATTAGCTTTTCACTGCAGTTTTACACACACTGCTCTGCTCCTGAGGAATGTGAGGGAGCAGTGGTGGCCCAGTGGTATCGGTCCTAATTTATGAGTTGTAGGTAGTGGGTTCGAAACCCCGCCAGGCACATTACTTTGTGTAATTTGTTTCATCACCACTGCTCTCAAAACATCCAACACAACAAACATTTTTCAAATAGGTTGGTTCTGTGTTTTGGACCCTATTCAATACAAACAATCAATATAATCTTTCTTCTTTGAATTATTAGTTTAGATAGACTAATTAAGAAATAATATCATAATTATTAACAGCCTATGCATTATAGCGAATGCCTCAATGCCCATGATAAGCAGCTCACTGCAGGACACACAACTTAAGCTTTGTATAGCGACTAATTCTTAAAATTTTATTCATTTTTCTGCACTGCAGTAATTAAGTGAAATAGCTGAGCTTAGCAAATAGACAGCCATAATCTATTTGCTAAGCTCAGCTATTTTACATTTCACAAACGTTTTTTTCCATGTAAAAAACATTTTCAGAGCCTTCAAGTAACAGCTTTTTTTGTAACAATCCATGGGGTATGAAAATAACATGTTCTAAAGTATGCATTTTTAAAGTTTTTATTCAGTTCAGTATTCAATCATTCTTGTTTTGGATGTACTGTTGCACTTTCACATGTCATGTGAAATACTTGTATAATCTTTTTGCAATAGTGGTAAGTCTTGCTTCACTGTGCTGCATCGTAAATTATAGGTATGAACCTATAATTTACGATGTGTGTTTTTGAGATCACTTACTGATAGATTTACAGATAATTACAGTTTATACATTTATTTAACACTAGCAGCTAGACCAGACTTCTGCCTTTCTTTTTTAAATTGGCACAGACGTTTTTAAGTTTACTCATTATGAACATAAACACACACGCAAAAATACAAATCTTTCCTCTTCATAATAATATCGTAACACGGTTGGCGCAGTGGCTGTGCGATTGGCTGCTGTGCAGCTTGATGCGTGTTCAATCCCTGCACAGAACAAATATTTTTATTATGTAGTTGTTCCACATCTGGGTTTTTGTGTATGGGAGTTTCGATTTGTCGCACCCTCGATACAGGAGCAATTACTAGAGTGGAGCAAAGTTTAAAAAAAAACTCATAATGTAATTATTTCAAAGAAAAAACATCTGCATTTGCTATAATATTGCGTTGCATGGACAGTACAATTCCACATTGAACTCTTGCCCTTAGGCTTAGAGGCTAAGTCAAATGCCAAGCGATTGTGTTCCACCATTTATGCTGAGATAACTAAGATAAGCAAGCAATGCAACATACTTAATATACAGACACTTATCTGCAGTACATAATTATCGAAAATTGCTTTAGAACTGATAATGCGACTGTTACATTAGGTATGTTTTCTGATAGGATATTTTGTGTCGGACATAATGCTTATCGTTTGCTGTGTGCTCATTTTATTAGCTCGTGCGAACAACCGATATCCCTTAGTTTCGACGATTCAGCTGAGAACATATTATCGGACGCGTCTGTCAGCCGCGGCTTAGCAGTGTGCAACGGTAGTTTGGACGACGTCTTCGGACTCACAAATATCCAGCCGTCCAGATTCTGGTTGGACGTCCGAATCTGGCCGGCTGGATCAAAGTCACGTCCGCGTTTTACGACCGACAGTTTCCACAGTGTAGTATTAAATGTACTGGCTAGTCTCTCAGCCGCGGCTGCTACGTTCAGTATAAGAGAGAACTACTACCACTAAGCTAAAATGTTTTCCACATTCAGACCTGCTAGTTGTAGCTGCTAAAACAAAATCTGAAAGGTGGGATAACTTAGATATCTTTCTGGTCATGTTGATAGCGCTGCCGTCGGACCTAATGGAGCCTATTTTATTAGCAGGCTTCCCGGCAGGCCATAATGAATCAATAGATCATTTTTTAATTTATTTATTTATGTTGATTTACTTTACATGATTCAGGAAAATAGGAATCCCGAGCACCAGTTTAAACCGAGCTGTTTATTTATTGTCGAAGAAAATAAATGCTACTTCAAGACAACAGATTTGTTTCAATGTCCACTGTAGTTAATAAAATACTGTATTTAACACGAAAACTTCTTCGATTCCAGTATTGGAGCCAGAGACAAAGGCGTGGCATGAATTAAGGGATTATTTTGGAGACGAGGTACTTCTGGCGGACGGAAAAGTGAACCGAGCACGTCTTGGTGAAATCGTATTTGATGATATCGAGAAGAGGCGGAAACTGAACGCCATAACACATCCTAGGATACAAACTGCGATGATGAAGATGGCTATATCCTATTTCTTCTCCGGCCATAGCTACATAGTCATGGAAGTGCCATTGTTATTTGAAACTGGGAAGATGTTAACCTTTATGCATAAGATTATTACCGTCGTTTGGTGAGTCTCACTGATGTCGCTCTGTTTTGATTGTTGGTGGATATTTGATTAGTTCTAAACCTATGATATTCAAGTGTTTCTTTCAATTTATTTAAGGTTTATGATGTTGATACATCATAAACTTTCGGATTGATTTGCTCCTTAGCAGAGGCCTCCCCAGAATTTTACATAAATCACGGTAGTGAGTTTCTCCTCTCGGGCCCTTCTGTTATTGGGTCATTTTCCTATATCCAGGCAGTCTTCACACCGCAGCTGAAATTTTCTTGCCAGTGGCTTGTGCCACGCTACGGCTCATTCATTTGCTTGCCGGCTTTCATGGAAAACAGCCAGCACGTTCGTGCCGGGTGTGGACAGCTTACCATTCTGTTTATACAGTATTTACACAATATTTTTAGTTATTTTATTCCTATTTTCAGCGAAGAACACCAGCAACTTGAAAGGTTATGTAAACGCAACGATTTCTCGGAAATTGTGGCTAACAAACGCATCACTTGCCAAATGCCACTTGAAGACAAAGTGGCAAAGTCCCATTTTGTGGTGGACAACTCAGGAACCATAGCAAACACTAGGCAACAAACAGAATGCATCATTAGATTGCTCAGAAGATCAAAATTTACTTGGTAAGTGTATTTTTCACAATTATATTTATGTCAATATAATGGTTGTAAAGATGATTTTAGAAGAAAGAAAAATTCAGTTGCAAGTGGGATTCGGAACCGCGTCTTCTGGATAGGTACTCCAGACGCCTTAACCAACTAGGCCATTGCAACCCACACCTACTTGTGTGAGGCGTCTGGACTTCTGGAGTACCTATCCAGAAAAATTCCTTGAAAACAATGTGACTTAGAATTTTATCATCAATTTCATTTGGGACTAATCGGGCCACCATGTGGAAGAGAGTTGGCCTAAACTACTATTTGGAACGAAACATACAAAAAAAGCCAAGCTGCTCCATCACTCTTGAAAATTAATTTAGTTTTTATTTTTTACAGGTACTTTCGAGCAATTATTTTAATTGCGTTCTTGTCCCTTATTTGCGGCGTGGGACACATAGCCTGTTATATGATCAACAAATGAAAAATGTTTATATTATTTGTGTAGGTTCGTATATTTGAACTCAAGGAAGCTTGGTCATTTTACCTCATGTCATACAGTCAGTAAAGGAATTAAATTTTCGGAGAAGTAAGTAGTGATTAAAATATTAAGTAGATGTAATGATAGCAGTGGCCTGCATTATTCCCTCATTCTACTAAATCAAATGGGTCATGTATTAAAGGGCACTGACTACTCTGCAGATGTAAACCTAATTATGGAAATGTGTTAAGACTCGTAAAGATATTTGTGAAGGAATTTAAGTAAGAGTGAATAGGTTAATTCTGCAAGCGCGCTTCACAGTCGACCACACTAAGTAACGTCACTCGCGTTTAAGTGCTGGTACAATTTACAAACTTGGTAAAGCTTCAGAGAAAACTAACCCCTTTGATTGTGATTTCACTACCCTGTGTAAAAAAGTTTTGTGATAGTTAGATACTTTGGATGTCAAAGCACCTGGGCCTGTAGCCATGTAACAAACGATAAACACAAGCGCTAAGAGGCTTAAATAGATTTTCAACTTTATGAGCTTGGGTATAAAGTTGAAGATCAAGTGAAGAATGCATAGCGTTTTCGTTTTTTCCAGCCGCTAACGCTTAGAAATCTTTAATAGATTTTCAACCTTAGGCTTTGGGGTATTAAGTTGAAAATCTATTGGGGAGTACCGAGCGTGAACGATGATCGATTGCGACTTGTTGCCACTTGGCTTGGGGGGCTGTTGTGTCAGTTGAGGTATCGTCCAGCCCCCATACATTCCTGAAACAACTTTTTGGTCTAATGTGCGCAATGCATATTCCTTGTGATCAAATATAAATTATGATAATGACATGTATTTATAAATGTAGTAAGTAAGTTTGATATTGTTATAAGGTAGAGGCTGGAATATTTGTATGTAGTCACTAAAGCAGGCCGCACACCAGCGCCACACGCTACACGCATCGAACATTTACGTCACCACAATCATTGCGCTACAATTCAGCTTACTACAAATGTATTGTATATGCGCACATCGGAAGCACAGTTGTAGCGTGGCACCTCTTTGAGAATGTTGACATCATCTTCTAAAGACGATGATTTCTTGATGTGGCGATTGATGAGAAAAAAAGGACGTTATTGGGTTCATCCGTTTAATTGTATTAATTGCATTTTTTGCCTCGTCTTACGTTTGCCTGTCTTACTCCAAATAATTTCTATAATCCGTCTGTTACTGTAGTCATTGAGCGTATGATTGTTTATTACAGGGTTTTTTTCAACCTCTGCAATAAACTCAACGTAAAATTCAATGTTTTCTTTCATTTTTGCAAACCAACGCGCCACAAAAAACGAACGTGTTCGATCTTCAATTTGTGTGGCGAGGACAACGTCTCGCTACAAATTGCACCCGCTACAAATGTTTCCTCGGTGTGCGTGCTCACGTCCAAATATATGGGGGCGTTAAATGTGTCGCACTTAAAGTGTGGCGCTACAATTATCGAGTTACAGATGTATGCCTGGTGTGCGGCCTGCTTAATAAGTATTTGTTGACCTTTCATGTTGAACATAACTTGTATTCGATAATACCCAGGGCCATCCCTTATATGTTTATCAGGGACTTTTTTCTTATAAATAATTCCGTCTGTCCATCCCGGGGTGGAAAAAAAGGAACATTTATGTAAATAATTCAGTTGTATCTCGTTAAATTGTTAACTACTTTGGTATCATGATTATCCAATGTACAAATTGAGTGTTCAATAATCGACGTAATTCAAATGATGAAGATGTATTACTGTATACATAGAATTCAAATCTTTTTCTGGAAATTAATTAAAACGACCGAATTTTCCTTTAAAAATCCTAAAGATGTCCAATCAGAAGCAGCCGTGAGAAAAACAGGGGGGGTATTACAACCTTTTTTAATTCCTTGCAGTTTTTGGGCATTTGAATTTACGGCCTTAAGCAGGCTTGTTCTATTTCGTATTACAACGTACGTAATTCTGCAAGGAATCATCCTGGATTACTTGTCTCTGGATGATTACGACGGGCTAGAGAATTCGTTCAAAAATCGAATTGACAATTTACCGATGATTACCGGTTTTATAAATTGTGTGTGAAAAAAATCTTTTTCATTGTAAATTTAGGAGATATTTGAGTTAAAATGTATTTTAATAACAATTTAAATATTTACAATCAAATTGAGCAACATTTACTGCCATTTTATGCAAAAACTTAATACCAAATAAAACTCTCATAAAGGGGTTTGTTTCTGAACGATCGTATTGCGATACTTTTTTAGTCTGTGGCGGTTTTGTTTACCAAAACAAACAAGATTATCGTATTTTATTTATAATGCCACTACGAGTATGCAGTGATTTTTACTGCATGCAAGAAGCACACCGTTTTAATACCGCAGAGAAAGTAAGGAAACAAAATGGACTAAGTCATGAGCAGAAAATTTTGATAAATGGAGCTGTTCCAACACAACAATGTTCTAAGTTTTAAAGCAAGAGCTAGAAATGTTTCATCAAGTGAAGGAATGATAAAACCTAAGACGTTTATTCAAACTGAAAGACAGTGTACGAGTACCTAGTTCTCTTGAAATTGGCTGCGAAATTGTGGTACCAGAAGCAATCGAGGAAGTGTAATTAAAAATGTCTGCTGATACATTAAAGACTGCCCAATGTACCCAAATAAATATTGAACACAAGTTTTGGCTCCATTGGACTGTACCGTTTCTGGAATGATGCTGCGCGAGGCTATTAATTTTAAGTGTTTGAGTTGATCATACATTTTGTTTGGTTTATTCAACCCTACGTCCATTGCTACGAAAGATGATTATTTCGTCACCGTGTCTCAAATCGAAGCTCTGTATATTTTTTTTCTTACACTGATGGAACTACGACAAATAAAACATTTTTTTCAGGAGTACCATGTTTTTTATTTAGAACAATATATTACTATATGAGTAAATGTTTACGTATATGAATCTATTGATTGCTTAGCGTTCAGTAAATGAGTGTATATGTGTAGGTAGATGTCGTAAAAGGTAAAAACTTTGTCGTCTTTTTATGTAAAGCTCGTCAGCTGAGATTATATCGTGTATGCACTCTCCAGATATTCTATAGTGCCTCCATTATTAATACCAAAGTTTAATTTAGTTAGTTTCAACTGTTTAAAGACAAATTAAAAGAAAACAGTCAGTAAAAGTTACTAAAATGTGGCGTAAAGTGAATGATTTTGGTGATGCCAATTTTGACAATTAATCCGGCCTTGAAATGTCATTATGTAGCTTGTAATACGAAATTTCCAGGCACAAGCACAGGCAGAAGTCGGTATGAGGTCACGTGACCGTTTTACTGACTGTCGATGTGTGATCGTAATACCATTAAGGAAGGCAGTTCACTTTACGGCGTAAACTGAAAGGAATTAAGAGCTTGTAATACACCCCCAGGTCGGGATTTGGATTGAGATATGATTTATTACATATATTCCAGTCTCTAATCATCACAATATAGATTGTAGGTAAATACTAGCCAAAGCAATATTTTATTTTAATTATACTATACAGGGTGTTTCTTTAAAATGGGACAAAAGGGAGAAATCCGAATCCATAAGAGATACGGGAAAACTATCTTAGAAACCTTTAGCTCTTTTTTGATGTTGACAATTTTGGCGTTTTTATTTTTTTGGTCAAGTGTGAGTTGTCCACAGAAATGAGTGAAATTGGTCAAAATTTTTTTTAGTGCCGTTCGACTCTGTTTCATGTAAGGATCATTTCATTGTATCACAAGAAAAAAATCGAGACGGCGGAAGTTGGACAAAAATTGCAAAATTTTTTTTCATACAAATTGTTTGAACTAAAAAATTATCACTTTTTTTATGATGTTATTTGATTTAGTGTCTATTAAGGATCATTTCATTGTATGGGAAGGAAAATGTCTGGGCAATAGAAGTGGATCAAAAGAACAGTAAAGTTTCTTCTAACAGCATAAAGTTTATCAGTAGTAGTCAGTATTTCATTAGATTTGACCCACTTCTGTTGCCCAGACATTTTCCTTCCCGTACAATGAAACGATCCTTAATAGACACTAAATCAAATAACATCATAAAAAAATGATATTTTTTTTTGTTCAAACATTTTGTATGAAAAAATATTTTGCAAAATTTGACCAACTTCCGCCGTCCCGATTTTTTTCTTGTGATACAATGAAATGATCCTTACATGAAACAGAGTCGAACGGCACTAAAAAAAAATTTGACCAATTTCACTCATTTCTGTGGACAACTCACACTTGACCAAAAAATAAAAACGCCAAAATTGTCAAAATCAAAAAAGAGCTAAAGGTTTCTAAGAAAGTTTTCTCGTATCTCTTATGGATTCGGATTTCTTCCTTTTGTCCCATTTTAAAGAAACACTCTGTATAAAGCTCGATTATCTATATTCTATAACTACTGTAATATGTATTAGTCCCGCTTGGACTCATCAAATGCGTATCATATTTAAAACATCATTAGTTATTTTCAAATTATTGAACCAAATAGAACCTTGTTTCAAAATATTTATATGTATATCACAACGCATTATCGGCCTGGCCACGGGACACTTCGCCATAGCGAATGCGCGGTGCGAACGACGCAGTGGTTCGAAATCGACACTCTGTGGACATTGAAAATCAAAATGGCTCTAGGCGAGAAATATAAATAGTAACGGCTATAATTCAGTAATATTTACCAAATATTACTGAAATAAAGCCATATGATGACAATTCACTCTCGGACTCCCTAACTAGTCGCGGCGGCGAACGTGACTGCCGTGGCCTGCATACGATGCCGCGCGAATGCTCGCCTCGCTCCCCGCATCGCCGTTCGCACCGCTGCTGATTCCGTGGGCAAGCCGTAACTCAGTTATTTATTGATTATTATTTTGGTATTCTTACGGGGAGGTGGTGAATGGGTAAACAAATATGGCTGATGATATACAAAGGATATTATAATGTTTTTTTTTTATAATAATTATGTGTAGGTATTTATTTCAGGGTATGGTAAGGAATACGGATAAATGTATATTTGATAGGGTTAGATTGTGCTCATTAAGAAATATCATATAGTAAAATAAAATAATATGCAGTGTGTTTATTGTTAACAATACATGCCTACAAATTATATAATCATGTTTTGTAATAGTTAATGAATGAAGTTGTTCGTATATTTGTCAGTACCGCATGCGCCGTATGTGGCGTACTGTCACGAGCAACAGTATGTATACACTAAGCAGTATTCCAAAGCGATGTTCTGCTACCGTATTGATAAAAATTTTGATTTTTCAATAGACATTCTATTTTGGAAGCTATATTAGTACGAAATAGGTCTTTTTTTAAAGTGGAAACCAGTATTTCACGACTAAATTGCGTTTGAATTGTGGTAAGTGTATACATGTTATTGCTCGTGACTGTACGTATTTTAGAATTCGTTACATGAAATTAATAATAATGAAATCAGAAATAGCTGTCAGTATCCCAATATTGCTGACGATGTCATGTGTAATGTCACATACGAGTCCGCGCCACGATTCGTTTTGACGCGGCGTGTGTCATTACATTACATCAATTATTAAAATATACCTCGAATTTTTGCGCAAGTATTGAGTGGTGGCGCGGACTCTAAAGACCCATCCGCACACAACAGTTCCGACACGTGCGGGTCAGTACCGTATCGATCAGTGTCAGTGAAATATGATATTGTACCGTACCGTACATTTTGTACGACGCTACCCGTACCGTACCCTTAGCACAAAATTTCACTCTTTTACTTTACAGTATTTACAGCGTTTCATGTATGGAAAAATGGAACAGCGCCTCTGGAACTTTGACAATTTCAAATTGTCAATTTTCAAGGAAAAAATTAGTTCTGTCTTCGCACACCAGAGTCGCTGTTCCATTTTTTCATACAAAGCTAGTAGATATGTACTGGAAAGACGATGTAAAGTAAAAGAGTGAAAATTCGTGCTAAGGATACTGATCAGTGATAGTGCCATTCTTTGATGTTCGTTTACTCGTATATATGAATAGCATGTCACGGAACGGTACGGTACGGAACGTGTCGGCATTGTTGTTTGCGGATAGACCTTAAGAGGAAACAGCAAGGGCTGGAGAATTGAAAAATAGGTATTAGTAAAATCTATTGCTGTCGCACAGTGCCCACAACAGAGTTACAGAGCGCGAAGGAGACAACTGCAGCTTGGACCGAAAATACCTTAAAAATGGCACAAAATCAACGATTCGTAGTCCCCTGATTACTCCTCCAAAACTTAACCGATTTCACTACTTTTTCCTTTAAAAAATAAAGAAAGGCATTGGCCGTGTTCCTATGTTTTCCTTTTTTTATATAATCTCGTCAAATTTGTTTACTGATTATTTGAACACAGCGGAAAATCTGGCCATTTTTTTAGGATTTTGAATGTTCATATCTCTTTTCATAATTAATTTATGGGAAAAAGAAAAACATAGAGACATGCCAATAGTGGTCATAGATTTTTTGTAAAAAAATTATTGCTCTACTGGCAGTATCCAGGGAGAAAACAGGGGACTACGTTTGTATGGAAAAACGGCTGTGCTGTTTCCTCTTAATGCGTCGCGTTCGTTGCTGATATCAGTACGACCACTTTGAAACTCCAGTACCTTTTATACTATAGAAACAAAATAATTGAATGAAATCATAACACCAATTTAGAAATATAGATTCAGATTAATTTATATAGGTACATCGTAAAAATAGTTATAGGAAAACCTATTACTTAGTTGTTGCATAAATACTTAGTTATTAAAACAAAGTATCTAGCCAATTGAAAATAAATAATATGTTATGTAGTTAATAATATATTGTAGATACTAATAGTAGAATATTGACAATCACGCACACTTTTCACGAAATTGCTGTTAATTTAAAGTATGGTACAGTCGCATTGGAAAAAGTATGCCCTTCGGTACCTGAATTAGTACTAAAGTGATGCATTAAGAACAAACCTATTTATGAAATTGTTTTGGTTCTGACTATAGTTTGAAGATTGCATAGACGTTAATAACGTTAGGTAATTAAATCATTTTTAGGGTTCCGTAGTCAACAAGGAACCCTTATAGTTTCGCCATGTCCGTCCGTCCGTCCGTCCGTCCGTCCGTCCGTCCGTCCGTCTGTCCGCAGTTTAGCTCAGAGACGCACAGTACTAGAGAGCTGTAATTTGGTGTAAATATACGGATTTGTTGTGCCGAAAAAGTGGTAAAATAAAATCTCGTAAAATATTTTTTTTTAGGGTACCTCCAGTACTTACACGTGAAGTGAGGATTTTTTTTTCTAGCGTACCCCTTAGTGTGGGGTATCATTAAATAGGCTTTTAAAAAATAATGATAGTTTCCATTAACAATTTTTTGATAAAAAAATTCGTTTGTGAAATATTAAGCTTTAAAGTGCTAAATTTTGCTCGATTCGAGTGTCCCCCCCCTCTACCAGCTAAACGGTTATGTTTAGGGGTGTGAAAAAATTCACAATAGTAGTATATATAACGAAATTTAAAAGAAAATTATCATGACTAAGTAGGCTTTACAACTTTACGAGTAATAGACGACCAACTTATAAAATGTACTTGGAATCATATTTTCTTAAACAAAATGTATCGGAGACAACTGCAAATGTAAGTTTGTCAACTTTATTTTTACAGCTTTTATAGGTATGTTTTTTGGGGATAGGTAGGTTTTATCGTCAACTACACACATCAAAAGTGTCTAGGGATCAACATATATTTTTGCAATAACTTTTCTCCTGATTGATATTAATTAAAATGTTCTTTAAGGATTCATCAAACAAAGTGTTATCGTTTGTCACAGTAACGATAAACCAAGTCACCTTTGCATTCATAAAGAAATTTGCCATTTTCCTAATAAAGGGATTTTTGACATTTGAACCACTAACATTAAAGTTCGAAAAAAAGACTGAAATAACAGTTTTCTTTAAAATTTTATTGGGTAACTTAAACAATTAATAATCCGTGTTTCTACCGCGAACACTAACAACACAAGAACATCGGTTTGGCATACTCAAAATGAGTTCATCCAAATCACGCTGTGGAATGGCCGCCCATGTTCGTTGCAACAACAAAAAAAGGTCTTCTTGCGACTGGATACCCTCCATATTCGGCAGAGCTCTTCTCTGTAGCATATCCCATGCATGCTCAATCGGGTTCAAGTCTGGCGACTGAGCAGGCCAGGGCAGGACATTGATGTTAGCTGCGGCGAGAGTCTGTCTTACAACTCTTGCGGTGTGCGGTCGTGCATTATCATGCATTAACTGAAATAAGGGACCGATTTGCACTTGTAGAGGAACGATGACGTCTGATACAATCGTCTCAGCATAAATTTGAGCGTTGAGGTTGCCTCTGATCCAAATCAACTCAGTTCTTCCGCCGATCCAAATACCCGCCCATACCATGATGGTTCCACCACTATAAGGATGGACTTCCTGGCAGGATTTTAATCGCTTTTGGCGTCCAGGGGTTCTCCAGTGTCGTATACGTCTTGTATCCGGTCTCATACCAAAACGAGACTCATCAGAAAAGCACACGAAACGCCATTGTTCTTCTGCCCAATTTCTGTGTTCAAGAGCCCATTGATATCGAATCCTACGATTGTGCATTGCTATAGGTGGTACCCGTAGCGGTCTTCGGGAATGAAGGTTCACTTCATGCAAGCGGTTTCTGACTGTTTGGTCGCTAATTAAGTTCCCTGAAGAGTGATGAAGCCTCACGGCTAACATCATGGCGGTTATTGTTGGAGCTCTTCGAGTTAAGATTTGATTGTATCGGTCTTGTCTCCGTGTGGTGCAGCGATACCGTCCTCCATGGCGCTCAGCCACGGTACCAGTGCTTCGGTAACGTGTCCAAATTCGACTGATAACACTCTGACTTGTATTCAGAGCTAAAGCCACAGTACGTTGCCGGGAACCAGCTTCTATCATTCCCACGGCTCTGAGCATTTCTTCCCTGCTTAAATGACGTCGCCGCTCCATAATAACGTTGGTTTTAATCAGTAGTAGGGAAACAGTAGCACTAATAATGTCTTCAATGCGTTGTATGTTTTTATAGGGAAAATATTGACAGCTGATTTTCATCTTTTACTCGAATTTGATTTACAGTTCCTGATTCAAATTATGAAATGCACCAAAAAGGATCCATATAAATTTATAAAATCACTAGCACTTCGCCCGCGACTTCGTCCGCGCTTACTTCGAACTTTGCATCTGTGAATTTCTTCTCCGGCCAAAAATCTAAATCAATATGCAACTAAAATTCTATTGACCACCAAACAACCCTTTAACAGTCGGTTTTCGTAACATCCCATCTTAATAAGCATCTACGTCCTAAAGACATACCCCAGGGAAAATAAGAGACTCGTAGCACTTGTAGTACCGAAGTTTCATACAAACTATGAAGGTATAAACGACCACTTTTTTTACCGTGGTAAAATCATCAAATGAGTCCTCCCGCCCAGGGCGAGACAGGAGGGACTGTCAGAAGTGTACTGACTAAAATCCACGGTGTTCTTTCAATAGCCCTTTATGTACCAGGGTCAGGGTTACCGAGTGAGACAGTTCCGCGATCTCGGCAGGCTCTGACCCTCTTAGGGAGGCCCCGTCCGATTGCTGACAGGACAGCTCCTTGAGGCGCGCGTGGAACACAACTCGCCGTCGACCCGGGCATGGTCCATGATCAGACGGCGAGTCACCCATTACTCGCCGTCCACATGCCCGCGCCTACGGTGGCCGGAGATCGTCTTGCGATGTCTCCCGCGGCGCTTGGTTCATGAGGTGGACGCTGTCCTCTTCCTCACGTGTTCAGCCTCCTCCTTTGCAAGCTTGCTGCTTCGCAGAAGGAGGCGACCGCTTCCCATTCCGTCAGCCCCCGCAGCATGAGGACACGGCGGTGATCTGCCCAAGCGGGGCAATCTTGCACCTATGCTCCACCGTATCCTTCGCGCGATCCTCGCAGTGGTGACACCCAGGCGTTTCTTCCTTCCCCATACGACACAGGAACCTCCCGAAACATCCGTGCCCGGTGAGGACCTGCATCAGTCGGAAGATAAGAACGCCGTGACGCCTCTCCAGCCACTCCTCAAAGAGGGGTCTTACCGCCACGATTGCGGCGTGTCCAAAGCTATAAACTACACCTTCGGGAGAGAATTTCCCGTCAAAGTCCTGTCTTAAGAAGCACCTACGTGCCAAAAGAACCCTCCTGTGAAACATTTGAAACTCCTAGTTCTTGCTTGTAGTTATGAAGATTCATACGAACTACTAACCCCAGAAGCATCCTCTTTGGGGTCCAATTTCACCAATTTCGCAAAACCCCGTTTTTGGTAACGCGTACGACCTAAAAATAACCCTTATGCAAAATTTGTAACTTCTAGTACTTATAACCTAACTTCCCAAAAACAACCCCATAGAGGTGAAATTACGCAAAATCCTGTCCTAGTAAGCACCTACGACATGCAAAGAATCCCCATGCAAAATTTGTAACCTCTATCTATCAACATCTTAAATAACCCCTTAGGGGTTGAGTTTCGAAAAACCCCGTCTTAAGTAGTGCTTACGTCCTAAAAACAACCCCCGTGCAAAATTTGCGATTCCTAGCACATGTAGTATGTAATGAAAGTTTCATTCAAACTATCAACACCAAAAACAAAATATTAGGTGGCGAATTTCGCGAAACCCCGTCTTAGGCAGCATGTACGTCCTGAAAAGAACCCGCATGCAAAATTTGAGACCTCTATCTATCAACACCTAAAACAACACTTTAGGGGATGAATTTCGAAAAACCCTGTTGAGAGTAGTGCGTACGTCTTATAAACAACCCCCATGAAAAATTTGAGACTCCTAGCACGTGCAATAACGAAGTTTCAAACAAACTTTCAACACCAAAAACAACACCTTAGGGGTCGATTTTCGAAAAACCCTTTTCTAAAGTAGCACCTACGTGTTAAAAAGAACCCGCATGCAAAATTTGAAACTCCTAGTACTTGTAGCAAAAAAGTTTCATACAAACTGTCAACCCGAAAACCAACCCCTTAGGGGCGTAATATCGCAAAAGCCCTTCTTGGTGAGCACCTACGTCTTTAAAAGAATCCTCATGCAAAATTTGAGATCTCTATCTATCAACACCTAAAACAACCCCACAGGGGTTGAATTTCGAGAAACCCCGTCTAAGGCAGAGCGTACGTCTTAAAACAAACCCAATGCAAAATTTGAGTTTCCTAGCACTTGTAGTAACAAAAGTTTCATACAAACTACCATTACCAAAAACAAACCCTGAGGGATCGAATTTCGAACAACCCCTGTCGTAAGTAGCACTTACTTCCTAAAAAGAACCGGCATGTAAAATTTTAAACTTCTAGTACTTGTAATAACAAAGTTTCATACAACCTATCAACCCCAAAAACAACCTCTTATAGGTGAAATTTCGCAAAATGCTGTCTTAGTGAGCACCTACGTCCTTAAAAGAAGCCCCATGCAAAATTTGAGACCTCTATCTAACAACACCTAAAACAACCCTTTAGGGGTTGAATTTCGGAAAACCCCGTTGAGGGTAGGGAGTACGTCTTAAAAACAATCCCTATGAAAAATTTGACACTCCTAGCATGTGTAATAACGAAGTTTCAAACAAACTTTCAACACCAAAAACAACACCCTAAGGGGTCGAATTTCGAAAAACCCTTTTCTAAAGTAGCACCTACGTCTTAAAAAAAAACCCGCAAGCAAAATTTGAAACTCCTAGTACTTGTAGCAAAAAAGTTTCATACAAACTGTCAACCCCAAAAACAACCCCTTAGGGGAGTGATATCGCAAAATCCGTTCTTAGCGGGTACCTACGTCCTAAAAAGAACCCCTGTGCAAAATTTCGAACCTTTAGCACTGGTAGTTTCCGAGCTTTCGTGTCCTATGAGTGAGTGACCTTTTGCTTTTATATATATAGATAAATTTATTACAAAGCCACATCTCAATCTCAAGAAATCCGCATAAAAATGCTTGATCCCTAGACACTTTTGATGTGTGTATTTTTAACTAAATTCAAAAAAGGAGGAGGTTCTAAATTCGTTGTAATCTTTTTTCTTATGTCTTTTCCCCGATTTCTCAAAGACTCCTGGGCCGGTTTTGAAAATTCTTCTTTTTAAAATTAAATTCAGCGAATTAGTTTAGTTAGTTCGCATAAGTATTTTGATGGGCAACTACGGAACCCTACACTGTGCGTGGCCCGACACGCACTTGGCCGGTTTTGGTTTTAATGTAGTTCACCATTCATTGTTATAAAGCTTTCATCAATCAGTAGGTGATCTTATCTCGTCATATTTTGTTTCTCAAAAATATTGAACAGTTTCGATTTTTTCTAAAGGCGCTCCTTCACCGGGATCATTCGCGTGTAATGAAACAATTATCGACTTTGAGCATTAAATACCACTTGACTGACGAGCATTCGCGTACATTTAGTATAGATTTGATACAAGGTGCGCATTGTGATGCTCGATTGTCTTCCCTCACTGATGAAATGTTCGAATCTGTAACGTTACATTACATTGCTCGCGGTGAGGGAGCGCCCTTACACAGATATTATTTTTAGTTTTGTATAAAATATTAAATTTTACTTGAGTACTAACGTGGTGATAAAAAAAAGTAAGTTGAAAAATACCAATTCGATCATATCATCGCACATTCGTATTTTTGAAAACAGGCGATGATTACCGACGCGCATACTTTTTCTGGGAGTCCTTTAAGGTGATTGCGTCGACGTAGCCCGCGAAATTCAAATATTTTTACGTTTTTTGCAATTTGCAGGCCAGTGACATCTTGTAACTTTATAAATATTTGTGTTGCGCAAATAACAAGTATAATTTTAAATATAAAAATTGTCAAAAAATTCGCTCCATCAGCTCTCACATAGAAAAGGTGCATCGTAGTTGGATTTCGGAGATTTTAACATGATGCACCTTTTGTATGTGAGAGCTGATGGAGCGAGTTTTTTGATATTTTTTATATTTAAAATTATACTTGTTATTTGCGCAACACAAATATTTATAAAGTTACAACATGTCACTGGCCTGCAAATTGCAAAAAACGTAAAAAAATTTGAATTTCGCGGGCTGGTTGGAGCATCCCCCTTAAGCCTCTGTTCAGACACGGCGGGAACCGCGCGTTTCCCGCGCGGGAATCGCGCGGTTATGTCTGAACGATTACATAATAACTCATACAAATAAGACTCATGCGATTTCCATGCGATTCTGAAATCGCGCGGTTCCCGCCGTGTCTGAACAGAGGCTAATACTAATACTATATAATCGATTTTGTATTGGAAGAATTGCTGGTGTGTTTATCCATACAGTGGAGTTCGTTTTTAATTGTGTAGGTAGAAACGGTAAACAAAAGTCACCAACTGATGGTTGAAAATGAAAATGGCACTTCTGCCTGCTTTACGTATTTGTCACTTGATAGAGGAAAATAGTGGGTAAAAGTAGACTACTTGTTGCCCTTATTGGCACCTAAACAGGAGTACCTATTAACACTGATAATTATACAGGGTTAATTTTGTGGCCTCGCATTTGCAGTTAGCATTCATGACATTACATTATTGATGGAATAACTGCCCTTTTGTTGTTCAAATATTTTTTTCTCAAATACATATTCAGGCATGTTCAAGGCTTGAAAATTGCGAAATAAAAAATGTAGAACTGAACACATAATATGTAGTTATTATTTGCTTCCTACTGACATTAAAAGGAAAATATTATGCCACGCAGTTGATTTCTCCTCCGGTAGTGTGTGGATGCGTTTACCTACAAATAATTAAACTCGCATACACTAACATCCACCTACTAACATATCGACCACGGGCCGGAAAACGCAGCGTAGGCAGGCCCACTAGGTGGACCGACGACATCGTGAGGGTCGCGGGCAGCCGATGGATGCAAGTGGCGAATTGTCGTTCGGCGTGGGTGGCGGTCTGTGGGGGAGGCCTATGTTCAGCAGTGGACGTCTTCCGGCTGGTGCTGATGATGATGATGACACTAACATCCCAACTCGGGACATCTAGCGTAAAACTAGGTACAAGAACAAAACACCCCATAATTCTAGCACTCAAAAGCACATGCGAGAGCCTTGCCTCTATTGGCGTACAACATGGCCGAGGCCGAGGGCCATTAGGTACGCCAACAGCGGCCACTTTCGCGTTTGGTTCCGAGCAGTTGTGCGAGTGCTAGAAAGGCGTGGCAGGTATTATCTAGTTTTAATCTAATATAGATGAATATTTTTGTTCCATGCAAATATAATCCATGACAAACGCAGCAATCAACGGATCAACATGCTGGGGATCATGTCCTGGTATGGGTTGAGAAGTGGCAAACGGCTATTTAAGATATTGTTTCGGAACGTTTTCAAGATTTTCTACTACTATCGAAGAGGATAGAAGTCGAACGAAGTCCCAGCCAGAGAGCTAATGTTTTTTGAGATTTATTATAAGTTTACGTAGGCATAAGGAATTTACTCATTTAAGTTTATTTAATTTTTACTTCAGTAAGAAGGTATTTTTTATATTTGTCCTGCATGTTTCCTCAACAAATCGCTGTGGTCTATTATACCACTAGTCGGCGGACGGACCATGTATTCGGGGTCGGTAGAACTGGTATTATCGACATCATGTTTATCGTTGTCATTTTTCTCATTATGGTAGTTGAGACGGTTAATTTCGTCGGTAATGGTTTGACCATAAGCGTCCGTTTCACGATGAGGCCTGGTCGATTGTTCAGCATTTGCGGACGAGTTTTTCTGTGCCGGTATAAACACTTGCCTCACAGGATCATAACTATACGAACCGAAGATTGCTCTAAAAGAGAAAATAAAACAAAGTATTATGAAGCGCTCATTATGAATTTTTAAAAACCTTAGGTTTCTTTTGCTTGTTACCCTGCTCTGTCCCGCTCCTATGGGCAACGGCTTCCCACCATTCCTCCCGTTTACCGTCAACCCGCGGATCATCCTTTTCCTTTTATTTCTGGCATAGCATGTCTGTCTAGCATATAGCTTGTCCCGCCATCTCCTTCGTGGCTTGCCGCGACCCATCTGACTATCTTTTAGCACCAGTTTTGAACTATTTTATTTAGTTCACAGTTTGTTACTGTCATGTCCTGCCCAGTCCCATTTCAGTATGGCAGTCTTCTAGTTTATGTCAGTTATAATTGTTTCGGAGCGCAGTAGTGTGTTTAGGATGCGACTGGACTGCCTGTCCACAGGGTGTGGAGCGACGTAGCGGAGCGGAGAAATATTAACCAATAGGACTGCACTAAAAGTGTGCTCCCCGAAAAGGCCGCTTCGAAGATTTACTTCAGCCTAAGCCTGCCTATGAAGGGAACGGTAGCCCAATAAACGTTTTAGCCGTATAATTTAAGGGGATATTATATTTATTTTGTCTGCTTTAAAAGAGTTCCTAATCCGAATATTATGAGTAGGTACAATAAAAATAATGCTCGATTTCGGAATCTCAGAAATCTAAAACTTTATTGAGGGTATTGAAAAAAGAAATATTATTTTCTGTTTAAAAATAACCAAAAAAAAAACAACGAAAACTTACGGTTTGGAATCTATTTCAACTATATACCGTTTGGGGGATTCTCTTCTACCAAAAACAGAATTGTAACTGGAAAAATAAACATGTCGTTACTTCAGGAAACACACGTGAATGTAGAGCAATAAGTTATTGTAATGACCGTACACTAGCCGAATGGGAACCACTATGAAGCAGGAGGGGTGTTTCTTGGCATATCCAGCGATATGTCTCGGGGGACACATCAGCTATATTTTATACTAGCTTCTGCCCGCGACTTCGTACGCGGATCCTGTTGCTTGAACTTAGCGCTACCGCGATGCCGAATCTTCAAAAGGTTACCTAATGTGCGGGCAATGACTTTTGCGAAGATTAGAAAATGGTCCTAGGGGTCCGTTCCGTTCGCGGTAAAAACATGCTTTATGAGGAAAACCACTGTAAAGCTCTCGAGCCAGAGTGTACAACCTTCTGAACATGTAGGTATTTGACTTACTACGGTATAGGCTGAAGAACAAAGCACAAATAAAAGACAAATTGAAACATTTTGAAAACGTTTTTTTCTGGTAAAATTTTTATATTATACACCTGTTTATTTCAACCAATCATATTTTTACGTTCAACTAGAATAATTGAGTTACATAAAACGTAATAAAATAAAATTGCATTATGTTGTAATACACTCGGTTCCAAAAATAACGGGTCAGTCACATAAACCCGAATATCTCCCGAACTACGTGTGCCATCCTAATGAAACGAAGACTGTTCAATTGAGAATTTAATTATACAGATAAAAAATAAAATAAAACTTAGTTGCACCCACAATATCAATCTCTAAATTAAAAAAAAACGAAAGTAGTCATATTTTTCTTAAGATTACATTTGTTTAAGATTGTTTTTTTGGTGTTTTTCATCACTTTCTTCATATTTTAATACTTTGTATTGCTTCCACGAGCTCTTCTGACAGCTTCCAGGCGATTAGGCATGCTGTACACCAAATTTCGGAGCCGGTGCTGAGGAATACCTCCCCATTCCTTGTTTGAGCTCGGGAAGCGTGATTGGTGGGGGGTTTCGACCTTTCACGCATCTCTGAAGCTCGTCCCAGGCGTGCTCGATGGGGTTTAAGTCCGGGCTTCGCGCTGGCCACTGCATGAGTTCTATAACGACCTCTTCAAGGTAGTCATGTACAATTCTGGCGGTATGGGGACGCGCATTATCATGAATTAATATGCCAAGCCGGTCCATCCTGGCCCTGAAAGGACCTACATGTTCATTGAGGATCTCTTCCACGTACCTCTCTGCATTTAGAGTTCCATTTTGAATGAGTACCAGCTCGGTGCGGGCCTCAGCAGAAATCCCAGCCCAAACTTGTACGGAGCCCCCACCGTACGCCACTTTTTACTCCACACACGCTTGATGGAAGCGCTCCCCAGGTCTTCTGTACACCAACTGCTTACCATCATGCTTATAAAGCATGAATTTAGACTCGTCCGTGAACATTACCCTACCAATCGTCTAGTGTCCAGTTTAGGTGCTCGCGCACGTATCTCTGTCTTGCAATTCGATGTCCCCGTTCCAGTTTGAGGCCATTTGCGGGCCTCAATGGTTTCAAATTTGCTTCAGCAAGACGTCTTCTTACTGTTTCAGCGCTTAAATTGCCACCTCTAAAGCGAATAAAGTGAGTTTTTAGACCAACAGCAGTTTGAAAACGATTTCGGAGCATTGTAGCCACCAGTTGTCTACCTTCCCTACAGCATGCCTGATCGCCTGGAAGCTGTCAGAAGAGCTCGTGGAGGCAATGCAAAGTATTAAATGAAGAAAGTGATGAAAAAAAGCAAAAAAAACAATCATAAAAAAAATGTAATCTTAAGAAAAATATGACTACTTTAGTTTTTTTTAATTTAGTGATTGATATTGTGGGTGCAACTAAGTTTTATTTTATTTTATATCTGTATAATTAAATTCTCTATTGAACAGTCTTCGTTTCATTAGGATGGCATACGTAGTTCGGGAGATATTCGGGTTTGTGTGACTGACCCGTTATTTTTGGAACCGAGTGTAGTTTATGTGATGCTATAGCTTAAGTTATTTCCTACATGCATGATGGTGGGAAATACTGACTGGATGAAAAATGACCATGACCAGCTCAACCACCGAGTGACCTCAGTGAGGAGATGACAATAGAATAGCCACGCAACGTGCTGCCATGCACAGCGTAGTTACAGTCTTTCCACTCAACTGTTGCAGCTTGAAAAAGGCGTTCCACAGAGGGGATTCCGAAAAGATAATATTGTAAGATTAAATGATGCTTCCTTCTATGTGCGGATTGTGAGCACGCATCGGGGTTTGTTGGTAATGGGTCGATTACACCTAACGAGTACAGTGGTGAGTCAGTAAATAAGCTCTCGGCCGGCTACTCGGCCTAGTAAACAAATTGGGATTCTAGTGACCCTCTCGCCTCTCTTTTCGACCGAGTACTCGGCCGAGCACTCGTTAAAGGGTTTATACCAACCGAGCACTCGGCCGAGGACACTGACTCGCCGCTGTACTCGTTAGGTGTAATCGACCCTTAATAGGCGATGGATGTCAAAATGTTTCGCCGTCGTTGCTTTTGTTTTACATCTCCATGATGGGATCATCAAGTTGTCTGACTTACCGGGCTCTAGCGTTGCATCTACATGCATAGAGCCCATTGAAAGCGATGCGAAACAAGCTACTACGGCATTGTTTGCATCATGATTTTAGTAAGCCTGAATCTCTTTTCCATTCAGTTTATGTAATTTAATCATATCCCTGTTTCTCCATTAATTTGACTTCAGATTGGAGTGTAATGCTATCATGTTTTATGGCGTTATATAAGTAAACTGTAAGGCTGTACAGTTCAAAAAACTTAAGAGTAGGTAAAACAGTTCTCACTTTAGTTCTACTTATATCCTACTGTGACCCATATCTTGAGGATGACCTATATTTAGTGCGCATTGCGCCGCGTCTGCCGCGCCACCAATCGATATGCTAAGTACCTGCGCACTACCTCAGTTTATTTTTGAGTTGTGACGTGAATCGTGCCGGGAACCTTGCAAACATGGAACCTATGATTCAAGGAATCCAGGGACCAGAAAATATGGAGTTAGAGATCAATGGTCCCGAAAACATGGACCAAAAAATCGTTGAACCAGAAGCCATGGAACCAGAAAACTTGGCACAAGATGACAGTGAACCACATAACATGGAAGAAGAACTAATAGAAGAGGAAAAGGATAGTACGTTAAAATTTATTGAGGCGGTAAAAGAACACAAATGCATATGGGATATGCAGTCCGAGGATTATTACAATAAGCCAATGTATAGAGCTGCTTGGAAATCATTAGTACCAACTTCGGAAGTCCCAATACCCAACCAGCCGCTGGGCGTTGAGCAGAAAGCAAATTTAAAACTGAAAGGTACGCAAACACCTAATAATATTATAGAAAAATTGTGCATTTCTTTTCGGCTATACGTAGTCTGAAAAAGAAGGTAAAAATAAAATAAATACATAGTAGTTTCTGTAACCGTGACTGGTGTAAACTAGATGGTCGTATTACGCTGTGTAGGTACTCAGTCCGAATAAGTGTTGAAACGATTATGTTCAATACTAATGAATTTTATTAAGTGCCAAATGACCTTTTATTTGGTCACTAGCAGAACTAAATCACTAACGATGTAATATTAGTTAATCACATTTTTTTAAATAATTTTTACATAAACAATTTTCTTCTTTTTCAGTGTCTGAACTTCAAAAAGTATGGAAGGGCCTAAGAGACAGTTATTACAAAAATGAAGATCCAGGCAGAAAGTATAAAGATAGTTTGAGGTTCCTGCACACCGCTTTTCAATCTCGGTAAAAATACAACCTACTTAGATGTGTAAATGTCCTTAATGTTACTTGAAATAGGTATGTAGGTACCAGCTGAATAGAAACGGTTGTCAATGAAAGTCTGTTCATGTATTTTATGACCTTCTATACGATAACTTTGTTTTCAGTACACACTACACAGCAGGTGTAAATGTTTTTATAATGATTGCGTTATTCAAATTTTATCATCGGCATCTAATTTAATGCATCATTACGACAGGTGTACTGATTACCTACCAGTTCAAATAAAGCGTACCTAAATAATAAATAATTGATATAAAATGTGTTAGCAGACTTTCGTTGGGGTGCTATGACAGGAAACCTCCACGTGCGCCCGTGGACTGGAGTTCCCTCTCGGATACGTCCAGGGGGAAGACCAGTTTTTCGGGCCGGTGCACCCTGGGATGCGGGCAAAAACTCTTCCTTGGGCACTGTGTGCCCAAGTGGTCTCTTTGCCCGTATGCAAATAGCCTGTCGTGTGGATGCTCCAACGCGTGTCCCTCTGATCAGCAGAGGGCACAGCGGCGGAGCGGGCTTGCGGACGGTGAGTGATGGGTAGCTCGCCGTCCGACCAAGGACCAAGCCCGGGTCGGTGGCGCGTCGTATTTCGCGCCAAATGCCTGCTGGGGTCGCGGGTTTTTTCTTAACCCAGGTTACCGTGGCCCCGGAACATAAAGGGCATAGGAAGGAACACGGGTGGATTTTAGTCAGTAAGAGTCTGACAGTCCCTTCCGCCCCACCCAGGGCGGGAGGACTCATTTGATGATTTTACCACCTAAAAAAAAAAAAAAAAAAAAAAAAAGCAGACTTTCGTCGATAATTCATCCTACCCTGTTTTAATGAATACGATCTAGAAGTAACTTTTTAATAAGATGTATTTTTTTTACAGCGAAATGGAAGATTTACTTGAGTTTGACGAGCCGTCTTGGGATTTAATGGATGTAAGGACATGGAGAGCAAAAAAGGCACACACTCCAAGGAATGCCAGAATCACAGATCCAGCGCCAGAATATGTCAAAGCAAGATTAATAAAGAAACCCAGGCTCAGCTATTTTGATAACTTAGCTCTAGAGCGTGCTAAACAAAACTGTTTTCCGAAAGAAAAATCCATTGCAGAAGAATATGTAAACAGTTGTAATGACCATTGGACTGATTCAGACGATTCAACGGATTCAGAAAATGAACAACCTATTGAAATTGTAGTAGCTAAAATGGCTAATATAGAAAATGCGACTGAAAACCGAATTAATACTGATGCAGAAAAAGTGACTAGTAGTGTAGAAAAAATGGCCGGTCTAGAAAATGAGACTGACAACCAAATTGAAACTGATGCAGAAAAACTGACTGCTAGTATAGAATACATGGATGGTATTGAAAATTCGACTGATAAACAAATTGGAACTGGTGTCGAATCAGAAACTGAAATTGAAAAAGTGGATGACATAGAAAACGTAAGTGTTGAACAAATTCTCAATGATATTGAAAAAATTATTGGTAAAGAAGATGGGCCTGGTGTAGATACGGAAAATGCGACTGCAAGTAAATATGAGACTGAAACAGAAAAAGTAACTGGTACACTAAAATCTACTACTAAAGACAAACCGACTGAGGAAAAGAAACCTGGATGTGAACCGATGTCTATTTTGGAGAAGGCAATGAGACTTTACGAGTTAGAATATCCTGGCGAATGGAGTTCGGACGAAGATGAAGCGACTAGAGCGTCGCGGACGTACGTAGAAGTCACAACGCAAACACACGCGACGGAGGAGTTCCCTAAAATGCCAATACCTATACAAATTAATAAACAAGAACAGTGAAAAAAGATGTGTCTACGATTGCTCAACTAAAACTTCCCATTATCACTTCTCTATTTCGTCAACAACATAGACAAGACAACATAAAACATCAAGAGTTTCAATTTCTGGGATATTTTTTTAAGATTTTCCCTTATCTTAAATCTCACTTTAGGAAAGTAGGTATATTCTCAGCAATGAATCAATATTTTTTATTTATTTTTGAAATAGCTAGGTAGATAGCTGAGTTTATTAAAGATAAATAAAATTTTAACGTATTATAATGACCCTACAAGGGTATACCAGCTAAAACTTTGACCTTAGTAGAAATAAAAACCTAACGAAAATGAAAAGAAACAGTCTTGTATTTCATAGTAGTTTGGAGAAATGAATGAAGGAATTATATTATTTAAAAATACCTATAGGCATTTATGCTGCCCATAAATGAGGCTACTCACCGATCGTACAATTTGGTAAAATTGCACTAAGCGGACTATCCCATACTAATACATATCTGTCATACCAGCGTATACCACTAGGTGACCCCACACATAGAAGATTCAATGTAGCATACATTTAACATGTAGACCGGTACCAGAATAATTAGGTAGATAGGTACTTGAAACTTTTAGAAAAAAATAATTATTATGTATAAAAAATGAATACGTCTTATTGTACCCATTAGTAATTATAAAGATTTTATAAATGTTTTCTAAGTGTTAGCCTAGTATTTCATGAGCGAGCACGCCGCAATTGCGGCGGTTAGGAGTCACGGCGTCCTGACCTACCGGTTGACGCAGGTCCTCACCGCCTTCACCGGATACGGAAGTTTCGGGAGAGACCTGTGTCTGATGCGAAAGGAGGAAACGCCTAGGTGTCACCACTGCGAAGATCGCCCGGAGTACACAGTAGAGCATATGGTACAAGACTGCTCCGCTTGGGCAGAGCACCGACGTGTCCTCACGGCGGCGATAGGCGGAGACCTCTCGCGCCCAGTATTGGTCGCGGCCATGCTGCGGGGCGAGACGGATTGGGAAGCGGTCGCCTCCTTCTGCGTAGCAGTAATGCTCGCGAAGGAGGAGGCGGGCCGCGTGCGAGAGCGGACAGTGTCCTCCCTCCGCCCCACCCGCGGTGGTGGACGCTCACGGCGACGGACGTCGCAAGACGACCTCCGGCCACCGTAGGCGCGGGCATGTGGGCAGCGAGTAAAGGGCAACTCGCTGCCCGACCATTTACCATGCCCGGGTCGACGGCGCGTTGTGTCCCACGCGCGCCTCAAAGCCTGCCGGGGTCGCGGGACTTATTCCATCACCGTGACCCCGGAACATAAAGGGCTATTGAAGGACACCGTGGATTTTAGTCAGTAAAAGTCTGACAGTCCCTCCCGCCCTGCCCGGGGTGGGAGGACTCATTTGATGATTGTACCACGTTAAAAAAAAAGTATTGAGAGCCTCAAAGAGTGCAATACGGGCCAAAGACAAAAGTTGCGGGACTAACGAACTACCGTGACCCTGCCACGATATACCCCGGAACGTAATAGGCTATTGAAGGGCACCGTTGATTTTAGTTTATAGCGCTAGTCTGACAGTCCCTCCCGCCCTGCCATGGGAGGACTCATTTGAAAAATTCTATATTGGTACTGCAAACCCGAGTGAACTAAACGGCGGTGTCAGGAAAATGATAGATAACAATATAGCTATACCTACTACCCATATAAACAATGTATTCTATTATACCTACCTACATAAAGCCTTTGTGTTAATGAGTCATGTCAATGGATGGAAAATAATAAACAGAGTATGAATATAAGTTTTTTTTAATGTCCGTTTAACTGTTCAATGTACACAACACAACAAAAGATGCGTCAATCTAGCTAGACAAATAGCCCAGTCAACGAATGCTCAGAACAACGTATAGAGGGAAATTCTTGGAACACAATTTTTGACTAGGTACATAGGGACACTTTGTTTGGACTACTTAGGAGGTGAACATATCAAAAGTCGCCGCCTCTAGCCCTTGAGCTGTTGGGGAAAGGGGGAGGGGGGGGGTTTGAAGGTACCATATTTAAGTTTTTCGCTTGTATCTCGAAAACCATGCGTCCGAGCGGCATAGCATGTACGAACAAAATAACAGCCGAATAAAGGAGAACATATTCACGCTCTATACATTTCTGGGCCTTTTCTGAAAGTAAAACGCCAACGCGCCAACGACAACGAAAAAAATTCGTACCTTTAGGTAGTACTAGTCATTTGCAGCAATAGTTACTATGGCACAAAAGTTGTAGGATTGCTCTCGGCCGAGGTACCTAAGTATACAAGTTTGAAGATTCGTAATTCTCTTACATTTTTAGGGTTCCGTAGTCAACAAGGAACCCTTATAGTTTCGCCATGTCCGTCCGTCCGTCCGTCTGTCCGCAGTTTAGCTCAAAGACGCACAGTACTAGAGAGCTGTAAATTGGTGTGAATAAACGGATTTGTTGTGCCGAAAAAGTGGTAAAATAAAATCTCGTAAAATATTTTTGAAGTGAAAACTTCTTTAGCGGCGTTGTACACTTTTTCTGTAATGGGTAAAAAATTTAAAACTCGCGTCAGGGTCACGTGACCAAAACTCGCGTCAGGGTCACGTGACCCTGATCGAAAATGAGTAAGACGTCATTCAAATTAAAAATAAAACATAGTAACAAAAAAGTTTTCACTTCTACCGGCACTCCTGGAGTGCAACCTTTTTTTTTTTTTTTTAGGGTACTTCCTTACTGATCAACAGTTTTTTGATAAAAAAAATCGTTTGTGAAATATTAAGCTTTAAAGTGCAAAATTTTGCTCGATTCGAGTGTCCCCCCCTCTACCAGCTAAACGGTTATGTTTGGGGGTATGAAAAAATTCACAATAGTAGTATGTATCGAACTTTAAAAGAAAATTATTATGACTAAGTAGGCTTTACAACTTTACGAGTAATAGTCGACCAACTTATAAAATGTACTTGGATAATATGTTTTCTTAAACAAAATGTATCGGAGAACATGCTCTTCAACTGCAAATGTAAGTTTGTTAACTTTATTTTTACAGCTATATTAGGTATGTTTTTACGGTATGTTTTTTGGGGATAGGTAGGTTTTTATCGTCAACTATTTTTAACTAACTTCAAAAAAGGAGGAGGTTTTAAATTCGTCGTAATCATAGATATATTTCTGTGGTCGTAATCTTTTTTCTTATTTATAATTAGTTTTTAAGCAGTCGGGTTTTTTGATTTTCTTTTTTCATTTTTATACTTTTTTTACCAAAAATATTTTTTATTCATGCATTTTTAGGGTTCCGTAGTCAACAAGGAACCCTTATAGTTTCGCCATGTCCGTCCGTCCGTCCGTCCGTCCGTCCGTCCGTCCGTCTGTCCGCAGTTTAGCTCAGAGACTTACAGTACTAGAGAGCTGTAATTTGGTGTGAATATACGGATTTGTTGTGCCGAAAAAGTGGTAAAATAAAATCTCGTAAAATATTTTTTTTAGGGTACCTCCTGTACTTACACGTAAAGTGAGGATTTATTTTTTCTCGTTTACCCCTTAGTGTGGGGTATCATTAAATAGGTCTTTAAAAAATAATGATAGTTTCCATTGACAGTTTTTTGATAAAAAAAATCATTTGTGAAATATTAAGCTTTAAAGTGCTAAATTTTGCTCGATTCGAGTGTCCCCCCCTCTACCAGCTAAACGGTTATGTTTGGGGGTGTGAAAAAATTCACAATAGTAGTATATATAACGAAGTTTAAAAGAAAATTATCATGACTGAGTAGGCTTTACAACTTTACGAGTAATAGTCCACCAACTTAGAAAAATGTACTTGGATAATATGTTTTCTTAAACAAAATGTATCGGAGAACATGATCTTCAACTGCAAATGTAAGTTTGCCAACTTTATTTTTACAGCTTTAATAGGTATGTTTTTTGGGGATAGGTAGGTTTTTATCGTCAACTATTTTTAACTAACTTCAAAAAAAGGAGGAGGTTCTAAATTCGTCGTAATCTTTTTTCTTAGGTATTTTCCCTGATTTCTCAAAGACTCCTCCGAGTTTTAGTTGAAAATCTATTGAAGATTTCATGGCGTTGTCGTTCGTTCCAGTCGCTAACGCTTAGAAATCCAAAATAGATTTTCAACTAAAGACTCGAAGGAATAAGGTTGAAAATCTATTGGGGAGAACCGAGCGTTAACGATTATCGTTTGCGACTTGTCTAGGGGGGCTGGACCGATTTTGAAAATTCTTCTTTTTAAAATTAAATTCAGCGAATCAGTTTAGTTAGTTCGTATAAGTATTTTGATGGGCAACTACGGAACCCTACACTGTGCGTGGCCCGACACGCACTTGGCCGGTTTTTAATTCTGAAAATGCCGAGAATCATATAATGGTAAGTATTGCTAGAACTACCGACCTCAAGTAATTTAACATAACACCTGTAATCCTTGAGGGGTTGTGCAGAGAAGTATCTACCGAAAAAAAATGTAGGTAAGTAAAATAATCTGTTTATTTTTTGTAAAAAGTTATAAAAACATTATAAAACATACAAATCTGCTGGTGGGACCAGCATCGGGAACAGAACCGAGGTTGCCTGTGGTTAGGGGTCTCGGGAGAGGAATTTCCTAACAATACGAGACGTGATCAGCACTGCTGCTTTTTGAATCAACCCTTTTTAGGGGGAAATAAAATCATCAAATGAGTTATCTTGCTCTGGGCTGACCTGTAGAAACTGTTAGACTCCTGCTGACTAAATAGTCCGGGCAATTTAGACATTCGAAGTTACATAAAGTCCCAGCAAGCTGAATTTCAGTGAAATTGTTCAAAATATAATTATAAACAATATCTAAAAGTTTCCCATCATTCCCATGTAAGGAAAAAAAATAATTCAAGGTCAGAGGTAAAAAAAATGAGTTTTTTGCGATTTTCAGGAAAACGTTAAGTTTTATCATAAAAGTACCTCAGGCAAAAATTGTAGATCATAAAATCTATTTAAATAAAAGAACAGGGGTTTTTCTTTTGACTCGACCACAGCCGAAACCGCTAAACGCAGAAACTTGAATTTTGGACAGCATTTGCAGTCTACCATGTAGATTGGCAATAAGACAGGATTTTGCGAAAATCCTCCTCTAAGGGGGTGAAAAGGGGTGAAAATGTTTGTATGAGAAATCTTATCCCTTGGGTTTATAAACTTGAAACTTACCACGAATGAGAACACAAGTAAATAAATAAGATTAGGTAGCACCATTGTTTTTTAAAAACTACCCTCCATTGGTAATCAAGGGGTTGTTAAAGTTTGTATGGAAAAATCATAACGCGTGAGCTGATGAATTTGAAAATCATTATTTATATACTAGATAAGAATTAATCAAACACGTGTTTTTGGATTTTTCGAAAATCACTCCCCAAGTTGGTGAAAAGGGGTATTCAAGTTTTAAGGGGATGATATTAAACCACTAAACGTAGAAACCTGAATTTTGGATCATAGTTGCAGTTTATAATGTAAGTAAGCATTAAGAAAGGATTTTGCGAATATCTACCTTTAAGGGGGTGAAAAGGGGTGAAAACCTTTGCATGCAAAATCTTATTCTTTGGGTTCATAAACTTGAAACTTGGTACGAATGTGAGTATTAGTAAATAAAAAAGATGGACACCATTCTTTTTTCAAAACTACCCTCCATTTTGAGTTTTTCGGAAATCACCCCCTAAATTGGTGAGAAGAGTAAGTTTTAAAAGGGAAGGATTTTACAGCTTGCTTCGATGAACTCAAAACTGGGCATAAAGTATCTCTCCATCGAATAAAAAATGCGTAATAACCCCTAGCGGGGTGAAAATCGGAAAATCAGTTGTCTTCTGCGATTGATCGTTTGTATTGTATTGAATAGGCTCCAAAACTACTAGAGCGTTTTTAAGATTTTCTAAAGTATCCTATAAGTAGGGTGAGCGGGAATTAAATTCACTGAGTTCGAAGTTAGAAACACGCGCAGACGAAGTCGCGGGCAAAGTGCTAGTTATCTATAAAAATGTAACAATACTTTTTTTCTTACGAGCCACCGTTTCTGAGATAGGTATAATGATTCAAAAAGTTATAAAAGTTGTTTTCGTCTTATTAAGCACACGTTTCCACGCCACCTATAAGGTAGTGTAGGGTAGTGAGGTTTCCCCAGTAGGTCTACTCCACGGGTCAGTTGTGATAAACTATTGCAAAATAACGGAAATTTTCAAAGATTGGGAAAGATAAAAGCGATGTAAATGAAAAAAAAGTGTTGATGTTTATTCGTCTTTTTCGTAAGTTTCAAATTCTTGTTCTTCTTCTTGTTCTTCTTCTCCTGCTTCTTCTTCATCTTCATTTTGGATGCAAGTAAATGGCGTCAATAGCGATGTATCGCATGATACTTCGTTGGAGTCAAACGAATCCTCCATTGTTTGTGATTCAATAATAATTAGGTATAGCACGACCGGCCTTGACAATTTGTGCATGCCAAAGAACAAGACAGTCCGACTTTTTTGCAACCACATTTAGCACTGCATCCCTTTTTGCAGTTGCAAAAAATAGTGCTCAGCAGTTTTTCCGGCGCAGGTGGAAGTAAAGTTTGAACTGGCTCTAATATATTGTTGACCAACTTCCAAGTCAAGACCCTACAGACTGGGGGTCTGTAGGGTCTAGCTGATAACCAAGCCACTTGGTAATATACTCTTCGTCTTCGCGCTACCAGCACTTTGAATGATTTTATTTTATTTCATTTCATTTATTACGTTAGTTTTATGGCACAATAATAAAAACAAACCTGCGGTCTTTGTTTACATCGAATAACAAGAAGAACAACAACGTTGTCAAAACAAAAAGATTAGTTCCGTTTCAATCCGTTCTGGCCAAGCTGTAAATAGTCTGTGTGGGCAGTGGTTACCCCTGAATTTTGTAGTCTTTTTGTCAAGCTATAATATTTTATTCGTAACAAAAACATTGGCAGTGGTTCTTCCTCTTCCTTCGTTTCGCTTCGTTTGAATGATAATTATAGTCTGTGGTTACTTCAATATTGCGTGAAACGGAATCATTATTTTGTTTAAGAAAATTGAGTACAATGGGCTGTCATTCGTGGTTTATTTTCGTCATTTGTGAAGTGTATTAATTTCTTTATTGTTAGAGACTTACAAAATTCTTTGTATCCTTGAACTTATTATATTAATTTTGTAAAAAGAAACGATAGAATATAAAAATCAACTGTTAGTTAATTGCAAAAATTTAAACCATTTGCATGAATTTCAAAGTTGATTGTGTGTGTGTTATGTTATTTTTCACGTTTCTGGGACAAAGTCAAGAATGTCTAGATAATAAATGGCCTCTGCGTATTATGTTTATGCGTAGAAACGTGCAGTCTTGGTGATATTGACGAATTAAAAATGGCACATTTTGGTAAACGCGATGTTACCTACAGCGCACTTGACAACGAATTAACTCCGCCACTTGCGGGTCTGGCGGGGACCACGAATGCAGCTCCAACTTTTATTACCCTGGACCACGAACATGAAGATGCCAACAATGTTATCATTCATAAAGTGCCCAAAAATAAAGGTAAGGAAACATCACATATGATGGTTTTCCCTGTAAGTTCATTGTCTCGTGGTTAATATACTAAACAGTCTTAGGAAATGTTGAATGTGTTGTTTGTGTATGCAAGGCCATATAAAATATTGCTGTATCATCAATCCTTAGTAACTTATTCCAAAATAAAAATTGCTTTTCTAAAAAGATGTTATTTATTTTTTCCAGGAGGATGGACTCATATTGAGGATCTGGACTCATTTTTTACAAGAATGTACAGATACTATGTTCGTGGTGGATTTTACCCAATGATAATCTCTGACTTGTTTTATTTGTTGCAATTTATTTTCATAGTGTGGTTTTCCACATTTTTGGTGTATTGTGTAGATTATCCAAAATTATTTAGGAATGATCCTGATGCCGATAGAACTGCAAAACTTAGTTTAAATGAAGTCATATCTTCTCCTTCAGTGTGTGTGCACAGTGTGGCCTGGAAATGGTGAGTAGCACAATGTTAACTGTCATATAAATTAGGTCATGCTTACAACTTCCAGATTGCATTAGATAACCTGACCGAGATTGAATTTTGTTTGAAAACAAAGCACTATACACCTCTTTAGTTATTGCACAAGTACATTCAATGTGGTGAAAAGATTATGATTCAAGAATAATCATAATCTTTTCACCACATTGAATGCAAAAAAATGTAGAACATGATTTTTTCAAAGCATTTTACTTTAGATACGCTGTGAAGCCTTTATTACTAGCTGTTTTCATGAATCAAGTTTGAAGAAACTTTCCTTATAAATAAAATGCCTCTCAATGGCCCAAAGAAGGATAAAAGAGTATTGAACTCTTTTCTATATGCATATTGTCAATGCAAAACATATTGTCAATGTATCAGCATAGTAATAGACAATCTGCTGGATGTTTTAGGTGGTGTCTCATCACATTGTGTGCAGTCATTTGGTCAATGAGACTGGTGATATCAATATACCATTTATATTATGCCTATGACACAAAATTATTTTATAATAATGCATTGAAAATCAAAGAGGTGAGTAAGAAATTTATATTACTTCATTACTTGTGAACATAATAGAAATACAAAACAATAATATCATTTATTTTTTTAATTTTCTGTCTATTCGTGTTTCAGAGTGATTTAGTTTGGATAAACTGGTCAACAATACAGGATAGAGTGAGAGAAGCACAACCAGAGCACCACATGTGCGTCCATAAACAAGAGATCAACGAATTAGATATATACCATAGAATACTCAGGTATTTTATCAAACTCTCACTTCACATTAAGCTTAATTAAACACTACATAAAGCTTGTATGAAAGCAACACTTACTATACAGGCTAAATTCAAAGACAAATTTATTAGTATTAATTGGTTCATGTAAAGGTAATACAGCAAAGTCACAAGGAAGCACAATCCCTCCCGCCCTGCCCGGGGTTGGAGGACTCATTTGATGATTTAGCCAAGTAAAAAAAAAAGGAAGCACAATCAACAATCCTTTGTGTATCAAATATAGTGGAAATATTAAATGCTGTAATGTATACATATATTTGTTCAAGTGTTGTAGAGAACATTGATATATTTATGGCCTAAGATTACATCTGATTATTTAACATGTGTCCCAGATTTTGGTTGCTGTTCTATTTTGAAATCAATATTACATGTCAAGCTGTACTTATGCATGGACATAATATTTATTTATGCAACGGGTGCAATATCCAACCAACTTGAGTTCCGTCTTTATCTAAGTTTATCATTTCAAGAGTTTATTTACTTCAAACTATGCTATTGAGGAACTTATACATCATAATTATTATGTGTTTGTATAATATTTAATCCTTATGTTCATTCAAGCAAGAAATGAACCAAGGACTAAAGTAATTAACTCCTTTATTTATTGTATTTTTATTTCAAGTTGAACATAGATGCTTTGATGCCTGTACAATAGGCAAATGGTCTTATCTCAAAGTTATGCCACAAGACAGTGACAAGCATTTTGTAAAATCTAGACATGTTTGTGCTTGTTACTAAATATAAGCTTGTGGAGGAGGAAAATATTCAAGCCTTACTACTTCATTAATTTTGTTGTAAATGCAACAATATGCTGCAAAATAACAGTCAACTAATATGAACAATTCTTTCTTTACAGATTCACAAATTATATGGTAGCAATGGTCAATAAAAACTTGCTACCTCTGCAAATACATGTGCCTTGTATCGGTGATTTTCACTATTTATCTCGGGGTTTGAAATGGAACTTAGAATTTTTGTTATTTTGTAAGTATCACATTTTTTAATCTAAATAACAAGAAATGACTAGTCGTATTATATAAACTATGTATTTCTCGTCTAAAAACGAAGACAAACACTCCCAATATACAATGAATCCACCAAATACTTTCATACTATAATGAAAATTCTATTATGAAGTGCTGTTCTAGTTGTTCTTGTTTTTTGTACAAAACAGACAGTCCTTGGAGTCCATGGGAGAACTGCTGGCAGTTGCGAGCATGCTACAAGGATCATTCCAAACGGATGTTACTGGCTCGTCAGCTTGAGAGACAAATACTATGGCTGGCAATCGTGAACTTACTGCTCTCGCCACTTATACAGGCATGGCAGATACTCTACTTCTTCTTCAACTATGCTGAGGTGGGTTATATTCATATTTTTTTCTTTTTCTGTGTTATATGCAAGTGCGACTGGCTTTAAGATGTGTGTTGCGAAGTCTACTCTGCTTAAATGCTACCTGCGTGGTCCATCAACACAATAAATGTACGCCTACATTTGCGAAATTCACACACCATACCGCTCTGGCCCTTTATATTAAAAGCGAAGTTTAATAACAAGCGTAATACCCATTAATTTTTAAGCCATGGCATAATTGTGTTTATAAGCTACAGCTTGCTGCTTCCTCTGAAATTATATTATTGTTTAAATATTTTCAACAAAAGTAAATTATCCACAAACAATATTTATCATAATTATATTTATATTTATGTTATCTTCCAGTTAATAAAACGTTCTCCTGCATCACTTGGGCTTCGAACCTGGTCCCTCTATGCCCGCATTACTCTGAGACATTTCAATGAGTTGGAACATGAACTTCGGGACAGACTGAACCGAGCCCATAAACCCGCTACCAAATATCTTGGAAGTTTCTCATCGCCTATCACTACTGTCATTGCCAAGTAAGATTATTTATTTATCAGAGACAACACAGCAAAATGTATGAAGTAACTCACTCCCTTATAAAAATATATGAACCCAATCTCAGCAGTGGGAAAAGTTTAGGTCACAATATTGCACATTTAACTAAACTTCTTGCTACCAAAAACGAATAGCGTTTGTTTTGCAACAAACAAAACAAAGATACTTATACGTACGTATTGAAAGAACCTATCTACTACTGTTTATCAAAATGCGTAGTTCGTATGATTCATAATTCATTGACTCACACGCAAATGTCTTCTCGTCATAGAGGGTAAAGTGTTGAGGAGTCTTATCCGAAAATAACCACTAGTTGCAATTCAGATTAAGTTTATTATATTGGGGAAATACAAAATTGGCAAGGAGTTATAATGGCTTGTGATACATTGTCTGGACTCATTTTGTTATATCCATGTTTTGTTTGTGACTGTGGCTGGGCTGACCATAAATAATTTGATGTGATGAGAACAACTAAGGTACAACATGAAAGATAAAGATATAATTTATTTTGCATATTTGTTAGTTATGTTGTACCTATTAATCTAATAAGAGTAGTTGTTACTATGCCAAAGTATTTATCTAACGAAAGATGTTGCGTAAACAATGCCGTGCTATTTTTATCTCGCAATATTTACTTTTGACAAAAATAAAACACAGTACTTTTTGGCACTTACTGCTTTACCAATATATGACAATGACGAGGAACTTTTCTTTTAGTCTAATGCGCATCTAGCTGTGTCTCTATCGGTCGATACATTATATATTTATATTTCGGCGTGTGCATTCACTTGTAATATTTTACAAACTCAAAGTAGCGTAGTTTTCTTCTTTATGATAATATAAATATCTTCTGTTGGTCTTCTAGTATACAGATTAAATAAATATTATACTTTATTTTTTACAATTACGTTAAATATTTAGCAATTATACAGCGTCTTGTTCTTATTACAAAAACTAGCTGTGCCTGGACCTCAACAATGTATTTTTTTTAAACAAAGGATTTTTTCTGAAATAAAAGTAGCCTGTGTTACTCCTTATTACATCAGCTACCTGCCAATAGAAGTCCCGTTAAAATCGGCCCAGTCATTTTAGAGATTAGCCATTGCAAACGAACAGACAGACAGACAGACAAAATTGAAATAAAAATTTTTTGGTGTATATTCCGTATAACATTCGTATGCATGTAGTAAAAATAGGTTATTTCAATATTACAAACAGACACTCCAATTTTATTGATATGTATAGATTACCGCATTTCGAAATACATTATTAGTTTGTTCAATAAGGTATAATATTCCAGGAACGTGGTGTTTATATCTGCGAGTGTCCTGGGCGTGCTCGTCGTGCTGTCGGTCTATGATGAAGATGTACTCACCGTGGAACATGTGCTCAGTATCATCACGATACTGGGCTGTGTTCTAGCTGGGGCTAGGTTCGTATATCATGTCTTGTTTTACTTGTATATTGGATTTTATTTTCACCTTGCTATATGTATACAGGGTGACTTTTTTAGCACCGTCCAAAATTTTTCTAGGCATTAGGTATCAATCACTAACCCCATTTTTGAAAAAAATTCGATTCTTCAAATTGTCTTATTAAATCATTTTCTCATCCGCTCTGCGTGGTCACTAAGCTAAAGGTTAATAATATACACTTGCCGACGCATGAAACGGGCAGAGCCGTCGTTGGGCAGATCGCACCCCGCTGACCCCGGGGCCCCGCCCCGCTACGCCTGAGCGACACATCACAGCGCGGTATCCAGCTTCATTAACTTTTTATAGTTAACATTGAGACGTGGTATCTCGATATTTTTGTATTGAGTGACACAAAAAGATAAAAAACACGTATTCAATGATTTTCGCCAAAGATTAATATATTAAAATTTGGATGATGACTAAAAAATCACCCTGTATAGATAAATAAATAAAAGGTACACCGACAGCTTCTGTAAATAAAATAACAAATAGTGTAGGTATTTATGAGTAAAAGGCTGAAACAGTTGCCAATAAATATATAGTTTAACTATAATAATGATTTCAGGGCTCTGATAGGGGAGGAGGAACGTCTGGGCGGGGGTTGTACGGGCCCCGCTCGTGGTGAGGAGCTGTTCGTCCAGGTGTTGGGGCATGTGCACTACCTGCCCGCCGCGTGGAGGGGCCGCGCTCACACCAAGGATGTGGCTGCTCACTTCCAACAACTCTTTCAATTTAGAGCCGTATGTATTTATAAACCCATAAACTTCTGAATTATTCGATTCGATTCGATCGATTTTAATTAAATTCTGACCACTAATGAATATTCTCAGCACCAAAATGAATACTTTTTTTTTTAAATTGAATTCTCAAGTAGAAGTCCAGTATCTAGTGTTCCATTGAACGCTGAGCAGGCTAAAGGGTAATAGTAGTAGACGTAGCTGCCCCAGTAGCTTACCTTTCGATTACAGAAGTTTTGTTATAAAAAAAAGCCTTTTTTATTGGAATATAAATCGGAGAGTAACGACTCCATCCTGCGTCCTAGATAACTACTACAGACAACACCAACTATGCTATCGTAGTTCTACCCGCGAAGTCGAATCTTTCATTCCATTCGAAACGCAGGTGTTAAATTGTTAATGCTAATTTAAATTCCCAGGTGTACATAATCTTCGAGCTGTTAAGCCCGCTGCTGTGTCCCCTGATCCTATTCTCGCTTCGATCTCGGGCGCTCGACATCGTTGACTTCTACCGAAACTTCACCGTCAGCGTCCTCGGCATCGGCGACGTTTGCTCGTTTGCACAGGTATGCTATATTTAAGGGCTACAGTTCGGTTGGATGGCAGGAGGAATTTCGTATATTGAACTATTATTACCTGTCTCTGTCACTCCCGCTTAAATATCTCTATAGTCTCGCTTGCACAGATGCAATGGCCGCCATCTGTCTAAGCGAGACCATAGTAATGAAATGATGTTTATTTATGCAAGTAGGTTATATCAACACTTTTACACGTCTTTTCATAAAACTAGTAGGGACCGGTGTTTCGTACCTGACTACTCTGAGAAGAAACATCCGAAACAAACTCAGAGGTCACAGTCTCTTTTAAAGTCCAGACATCATAAATGTAGAACAGTTTATACGAGGACCATGCAGGCAATGTCTGAAATTGTCTTTTGAAGAAAGAACCACACAAATTTGAGTGGACCTGTCCAGTCAGTGCAAGCATTTGTCAGTTATCGTGGAGCTCAACTTATAACACAAGGAGCTCAGCGACATAATGAATGTACCAACACCAGCTTATTAACGCAAGTTTTCCAATCAAACATGACGCTGCGGTTCCGTAGAGGCGGAGCGGAGAGCGATTCACCAATCACATGGCTTGAAATCCCACATTTGTCTTCTCAAACCATGTGATTAGTTAATCACTCTCCGCTCCGCCTCAGTAGAACCGCAGACAACCTGTTGTATTTTGATAACGGTAAAAAATCTATTTCAGCTGGATATCCGTCGACATGGTCATCCTGATTGGCATACACCGGGCAAATTGAAAGGTATGTAATTATTTACCTGTAATTTATTTGTCTTTCTTGTCAATAGAGATCGGAATAGGCATGAACCAAAGATTTTCTATAGAAAGGAAGAAGGATTTAAGAATAACTCGATGGATCGTCTGGAAAGAGTGTCAGATGCGCTGAATCCGGAGGTGTCAGGTTCAAATCCTGCTCGCGAATCGTTTTTTCTTTCATAGAAAGTCTTTGAGGTATTTACCTGTTTGTTTTTAACAGTTTAATAAATGTTAACTGAAAGCGCCTACAACAGACTGTTCATAACCTTGGTAGATACGGCAAAAGGGATGAGTCCTTTTACAAATTCTACGAAAATACCTACTTACTCCGTTTTCTGCGTACGTGTTCATAATATATCTGGTTATACACGCGCTCTATTTGCAAGGTTTACGCTCCTAATCCTTGTCTAAAACTTCACCTTTATGATGTACTAGATTTTGCACGTGGCTCCGCTCATGTTAATTTGGAATTTGAAAATAAATTCGGATTGCATATGTGGCACCATGTATTATCATAATGACCGTTATTTTTTTTTGGTATGAATGATACCCTTTGTTCGTGTCTGTACACCTGACAATATAAATGCAAAAATTAAGAACGATTGGCTCAGGGGATTGGCCGTCAAATGGTAGCAAACTTAGTTGTTTTCGCAATTTTAATATTAATTCTTTTTTTTTTTAAACTTTGCTCCACACTAAAAATTTCTTCTGTATCGTGGGTGCGTGTACTAACATAGAAACTCATATATGGCCGGTCAAAAGTAATTGTAGATGGCGCCGCCATAGCTTAGTCCTAATCCGACCAATGAAGTAGTACTATTTTGAAGTACCTATAAGATTTGAACCATTGACGATGCTTGGAACAAGCTATACTAGCGCCATTAGTTTCCTAGTTGCGGTCTCCATTATTTGTTCCGTGCGGGTATCCAACCCACGACACACAGCGCAGCGATTTAATTGCTCAGTTACTGCGCAAAACAAGCCTTCAATTAGGAAATCAGAATGTGTATTCGTCTATCAAACAGAAATTAATGTTCGCAGGAGGTAATGGCAACACCCAATATGACCAGGGTGAGGGTGGCAAGACGGAGTTGTCGTTAGTGGCGTTCTCATGCCGCCACCCTGGCTGGCAGCCAACCGAGCCTTCACAGAGACAGTTCCTGCGGTCGCTGCGACAGAGCATGTACCACGCCGTGCCTGCCAACAACCATCTTGTAAGTACCTCTCATTACAGGATCAATTTACCAACAGGGCGTGGATGGCCAAATCAGAAAAAAGCGAGACATGAGGCTACCTCAAAGAGTGTCAGCATAATGACAGGGCCACTCTTTAGAAGGCCTGCCGGGGTAGAGCTAATTATGAATTACCGTGACCCCGGAACGAAAAGGGCTATTGAAGGACACCGTGGATTTTAGTCAGTACGAGTCTAACAGTCCCTCCCGCTCTGCCCCAGGGTGGGAGGACTCATTTGATGATTTAATCACGAAAAAAAAAGGATCACGAACAATGTCATTCCTGGCCAGGTATCGAAACGTTGGTTTTGGAAAGAAAAACAAATACGCTATATTATTAAACAGCTTTATTAGCTAAGGGTTATGTCTTGTTTAACTCCAAATTAGCAATTAAAATTAAATCTATAATGTTTGTTACAATTTCAGAACAAAACAATGCTGGGCTCGTACATCCAACAAAGTCTGTTTGGTGCTATCACACCTCTTCCAGCGGTCCTGTCGTACTACCCTCAACAAAAGCAGCAACAGTACAGATTACCTGTTAGTATTATTTTATTTATTATCTTTACTTTGTAATTTTATATGTGAAACGATTTTAACTGTACTAGGTATTGAAATCACCGAAACTAAACTCAAGTCCATTTAAAAGTTTATTTTTAGATGTCAAGGGAGTTTAGAATTAAATTAAATCCAATTTTGCGAGGTAACAACCTTTGTTAGCGACCATCTTCGGAAAAGAGGTGTACATGGTATTTATCTGGCTGACCATGCACAAACAAAACATTATTTGAAAGAGTTTATTTGTTTGCAAATTCATTATAACTAATTTGTCTTTGATGGTATATTTTCATTAGTTGTTAGGGCGCGCATGGGGGATGCGCATTCGGGGAATCGTTTTCATTAGTCGATAGCCCGAATGCGGGGTGTAGGAAAACCTCTATGTTCGTCGCCATTTATTGATGATGACCGATGAATTTCATTGGTCGTTTACATAAAAGCAAGCGGGGAATCGCCGCAGACGTAATGAACACGTATCGACTTGTGGCTTACATTGGTTGTTATTTCGCATGCGAGGACTTCCCATATGATGTATGCCTAATCATTTAACGACCAATGGAAATACGCCATAACTTTTAGTCGTGAGCAGTGGACGTCTTCCGGCTGATGATGATGATGAATCGTTGCAATTTGAAGTCCACATAAATATTCTCTGTTTGAAAGGACATGGACGAAACAAGTGACGAAGATGAGGCCCCGCCACAGGGATCGACGCATTCGACGGGAGCAACCAATGCGCCTATGGGACTAGCGGGAGTGAGCTCAGTGCTGGGAGCCAGCGCCATGAGCGGAGACGCGCCTCGGCAGCCCGGAGACGACAACCAAGACATGTCTGTCAGCACGCTGCATCTATATGACCTGCATCTGACACAGGTATACTGCTGTTACTGGAGTACTTATCAGTACCCTTAGTACGACTTTACAGCGTCTTTCCAGTGTTTTCAGCGTATCTTGTATGAAAAAATGGAACAGCGCCTCTGGTGTGCGAAGAAAGAACATTTTTTTTTGAAAATTGTGTATTTGGAATTGTCAAAGTTCCAGTTTACGTCTCAAATACTGAAAACTCGTGCAATGGGTACTGTGGGCTCTCACTGTCAACGTCTTCAGAGATATGGGGCAAACTTTTATAGCTGCCCTGGCAATTTTTCTTTAATTAGACTTTTTCACCTTTTAAACCTTCCCTGGACTTTCAAAAACTAGCCAAATCGGTCGAAGCCGTTTTCGAGTTTTAGCGAGACTAACGAACAGCAATTGATTTTAATACTAAAAAAAAATTACAATGTCAAAAAAAAATACAACCGGTTCCAATTTTTTTTAATGAAGAGACCTTAAATGTGAGGGAGCTTGCTCAATTGTGTCAATAAAATTGTTCTAATGGGGTCGGAACCCAACCCTTACTGAATGCCGTTTTTTTTTGGTTTCTTTCTAGCTGAATCGGCAATAGTGGTAGGGGTTTTTCCTAAGCACATTTTATTTATTCTTCCAGGCGGGTCAGAATTTATCATGCTGCACAAATAAATGCAGTGAGAGGCAACAACGTGGAGGTCGCTGGGGCAGCACCGAGGGAGAGGACACCCCGCTCCTCCACCGGCCATAACACCGGTGCCAACTGTCCCCGCGTGGCGACAAGTACCCTGTCTGGGTATAGCACACGCTTAGACAGTGACGTAACAAACAATTATTTCCTTTGTATATACCAGTGTTTCGATTTTTTTCTATGTTCCTTGTATAGGTATAATTTACGGCTAAAATGCGATGTTTCTATTATTTTTTCATTTTTTTATGATTTTGAAATAAAAACGTTATTTTGTCGTTGACAGCTGTCAAGTTGACATTGACAGTTTAAATTGTTTGTTCCTGATGACTTTTTCTAAACGCGTGTTGTACTCAGACATCGAATCACTGACAATGATAAACACTTTCAACACGGTCTTCAATAATGTGATAATGAGTTTTCTAGCAATAAAAGCCGTATTGGAGTCATTTATAATTAACTACTATGAAAAATTAAATGTCAGTGGTTGTTGTCAGTGGTGGTTGCCACAACCGGGGCATATTATTTAAAACGTAATTGTATGAGAACACATTATTTATATACAGAGTCATTCCTTTTCCCCTTGTTGGCCAACTTAAAAGAAATACTCTGTATTATTACTACAGTCTTAGCACGCACATGTTTCATTTTTATGTATTTTTGTGAGTCTTTGAATATGGATTTATGTATGTACAGAAAGAACAGATTAACCTTGCAATACAATTTTTGTGACGAGTAACACGAAAGTATCATTTCAAAAATATCTTTGAAATACGTCTTGTATGTATCTTTTGCTCAGTTTTTAATTAAAATTACTGTACTATCTGCGTTTGCATATTGAAGGGCTCAGATGTAATTGATATAATTTAATAATCATTTTGGGTTACTGTAGAAAATAGAGAAATATTTTGAAGTGTCCTATAAATCTACTATCCAAGGTATGAAACGTTTAACTTAGGCAAAAATAAAACATTCACTACATAAATTTAATCCTTCATAGTTTTAAAAATTACTACATAAATAAGCAATAATAGTTATAGTTGCATTATTCATACATACAGAAAAAATACAAAAACATTTTTATATTATTACATTTTATGTTGAAAAACTTAAAAACCTAAAAAAAAGCTTTAATAATCATAAACATTTACAATACACGTTTTAAAGTATTGCCTTGCGCTTTCACCGGGAGCTAAGACATTGATGATTGGAAATTAATTAGTGAAGCACAAAAATTAAAAAAAAAATGTAGCATTTAACACTTTAGAGTCCAAAAAAAATTGCACTGATCTATGAACAGTCAACAATTATGGGGGATGCTCCAACCAGCCCGCGAAATTCAAATTTTCTTACTTTTTTTGCAATTTACAGGCCAGTGACATGTTGTAATTTGATCAAAATATGAATTGCGGTAATAACAAGTATAATTTTAAATATAAAAATTATCAAAACATTCGCTCCACCAGCTCTCACATAGAAAAGCTGCATCGTGTTAAAATCTCCGAAATCTAACTTAGATCAATCACCACTCGCAATCACCTTAAGAAAATAGCGACTATGCAGCGACTTCAAGTACTATCGACAAAGTTGAATTGTGACCCATTTTGTTAATAAATCGTTTGAATTCGTCGAATTGATAAAGATCAAAGTCGTTACCATGGATATGTAAACATATTTACGCGAATGTGTACCTATTTGTATTTGAATGTCTGTAAGAATATGAGCTTATGGTGGGTCATGATTCAACTTTGTCGATTGTACTTCACTAAACCATAGTGTGCCTTTCATGGATTTGAATCATTTCATGTGGCCTTTCACCCACTCTTGTCAGCTGCTAAATACTGCCATGGGATTTCAACTGTTAAAATTACTTTTTTGTTGACTGTACAAGTTCATTGTACTCTATAAGATTAGATTGAATGCTTGCAAAATCTTATTATTAGTTCAAAAAGTCTTCCGAAGCCCACGACATCGGCACACTGCCTTAATATGCTTAATTATATAAACATGACATATTTTTGACAAATAATTTTATACAGAATATTATAAATCTAGTTTTAAATATAACTATGGAACGCTGTACGATTACCTGACTTGTGACAAGTGCGTCTTCCGGACCTCTTCAGTCTGATGCAAAGTTATATTAAATTAGCTACCGTATTTATAAAGACTTGATGATCATCGATATTAAAAAAAGAAAAAACAATATGTATAAAAACTTCGTAGTTATTATTTGGGCTCGTTATAAGTTCACACTTTAAACTCGCTTTTACAAAACTTGTCCTCCATAAGGTAGAACTATAAAGCAATACAAAAATGTATCTAAATAGATACGTTTCCAGAGTATTCGGAAAAAATATACATATATTTTAGGATAATTAGACAAAAAAACACGTAGTGTGTCCAGTTTTGGTAGCTAATTTAATTTGACCATGTCTAGTGAAAAACAATTACTTACCAGTGAGATTTTTCCTTCCACTCTTTTTTAAAACTTATGTATAGTTATTATGACAGGTAAGATTATGCCCCGCTAAGCTTAAAACATAATAGTAGTTTATGTAACTGGTACATAATGAGGGGTATTATACACGAGTGTGAGTTTAAAAAACGAGCGAAGCGAGTTTTTTAATAGTATCACACGAGTGGATAATACCTAGTTATGTACAGTTTCATACACTACTTTATCTACTCTCATTGAACACGAACATCTTTACATATAATAAAATCGTAGAGCTGTCATTCCTGTACATTGAATATTTTTTTCTTTTTGTATTTTTTTCGAGATAAGGGATCGATTCTGATGCCAAATCAACTTTTCTTTCGAAATTTTTTATGTTTTTTTGATTTGATCTATCTCTTAAACTACTGTAAAGTTGTCGATCAAATTTTCCTCAAATATTCCTAATAATATGCTTCTGTTGATAGGCTATGTATCATTACGCTATTTTTCCTGGGAGATAAGCAATTTTAAATTTTGTTGTTTTTATCTGTTTGTTTTTAGTTGGAAGCTAAACCACTGGATATTATTTAGTCAATTTTTCCCCAAATATTCCTTAAACTGCTCTTCTATTAATAGGATATGTATAATTACGCTATTCCCTTTGGGGGATTAGCAATTTTATAATTATGTTGATTTTCAGTCATTGTTGACATTTGTATAAGAACCGCTATTTGAAAACACTGTCAGCGTACTAGCCAGTCTGGTTGGTATCCTGCTTGACTTTCGTGCAAGGGGTCTCTGGATCAAATCTCGCTGTTTCTTTTTTTCACTTTTTGAGTTTTCTTATATTTGTCCTGAGAGTTTCAAATAATTAAAAAAAATGTGTATACTTTTATTTCAATATTATTCGCGATTTTAAATTATTACTTTTTTTTTTTTCAATAGTTTTCTAGGATATAAATCTACACTGATTTAAATTGTAGGTAGTAAGTTGGATATTTTTTTAAATTGTAATTGTTTCAAGGTGTGGAATTTTAAAGATTATAAAAAATTGTGTTTATTTATGTTTTGAATTGGTGTTCAAACCAGTGCATAGATTCTGTTTAAACGACGACAAGTTGTACTCATCGAGTCAGATAATTAGTTATTTTTTAGGTATCACGCGGAATGCAAGGGAGAAGAGCAATGCTATCGTACGTTCAATTTGCAGCGATGCTGTAAATCAACCCAAAAATGATAGTCTAATGTTTAAAATAAACACGGTTCTTTGAAATTAATGTCGCTCAAATAAAGACGTTTCCTATGCAAACTATGTACCTAGATATAACATTATTGATCTAAACTAATAATAAAAATGCAAGTATGTTTGTTTTTTACCTTTTCACGCATTACTACCTACTGAATCGATCGTCCCAAAATTTAGCATATACGTTGTCAGGAGTATAGACACGGATATAAGGTATCTTACATCCCAAATAACAGAAGAGAGCTGTTGCCGAGAAAACAATTACGTTCATATTCCAGATGGCGCCACACGATCCGTATTGTTTCTCAAATTCTAAAATAACGCAAGCGAAGCCGCGGGCAAACACTAGTATCAAATAAAAGATAAAAATTAATAAACACTAAAATCATCCACCATGTCATCCACCGAAACACAAACGTCAAAATCCCAACATTCCCTTAGAAAGCGCGCGCAGCCACAGATAAAAAAGTAAAAAGATGTATCTATGATCAGTAATCTGTATCATAATGAAAAAAAATTAAATTATAACATTGTTTTGTTAGAGAAACAGTGTTATAATTTAATTTTTTAATTTCATTACGATACTTCTATGGCAGCGTTTCCCAACCTTTTTCGGCCACAGGAAATCAAGCACAGTTTTCACGGACCCCCTTAATAAAATAATTATTTAATGTAATCTGTGTAAAAAATATGTAATCTCAAATCAGATTCGACTTGTACTCTGTTTCTGGATTTTTGTTTTGTATTACATATACGCACGTACTTATTTCACTCACATCATTCATTCAATCTCGCTCACCGTACGTTGGCGCACGTTCTGCTAACTAAGCGTAGCGATTACGAGACATTAGCATTTAAGTATGGTCCAGAGATGACACCGCGGACCCCCATACATATACTCGCGGACCCCCAGGGGTCCGCGGACCACAGGTTGGGAAACACTGTTCTATGGTATAAAGTATGTCATTATAAACTCGTTTTGAGTTTTGTATTTCGAAGTTTACGAAGAGAGTAGATAAAGATTATTATAAAACTGTGCTTACATAGGCCTGTCTGAAAATGATGACACTGGGGCCTCTCCAAATTCATCTGTTTAGTAATTAAAGCATTACATTTATGGGCATTATATCACCTGCCTAGCCTTTTCTTAACTATGTTGGAATCGGCTTCCATATTATAATAATTATCGATAATAATTATCGGTGATATTTCCATAACAATTAAAATTGTAGGAATCAACTGTTGAACAAATACGACTGCGATTGGTTTCTTAATTCTTCATTTTCTTGAACAAATGGCAATAAAAGATATCTAAAATAATAGGAGATAGATATAGAACTGCAGTGAAGTTTTTAGAAGTCTTAAGTATTCGTCGGCAAAATCATTACGTGCATTTCTCGCTCGGACTCGTTGATTTATGAATTATCTGTGTTCTTAGCTCCTGCTATACATTTGAAGTAAAGTGCAAGACTTCCATATTTAAGAATCAGTATCACTTCATATCGTGAACATGAATTTTGAGTTCTAGAGCATATTTAAATAGGGTTTATTGGCTATGGGGTATGCTACTTTGTGTATCGGCAATTTTGCTATTTCAACAAGGCTCTGTTTTAAAGATTACTCTCACTAAACATTGTGGTGGACAGCTTATGAATATCACTATGCATTAATCACGTTAAGGCTGGTGCGGCCATTCGGTAAGCGACAAATCGCTTGTCGCTGTTAACGAAAGTGTACGGAGAAGTTAAAGCAGTCTCTTTATAAAGCTTCCGAAAATGTATGTACAATCGAAAAAGTTGAATTATGTGCCACCATAAGCTTATTTTCTGACAGACATTCAAATACAATTAGGTCCACATTCGCGTAAACATCTATACATGCCAACGACTTTGATCTTTGTCAATTTGACGGATTCAAATGATTTTTTGTCAAAATGGGTCATGATTCAACTTTGTCGGTTGTACCTATGTGAAAAGTCGTGCTTGCTATGGCCAAAATATAAGCACAGTGACGAAAATCATACTTAAAAGTCACTTAAATTGCGTAGGTCAAATACCTTTCTAAATTCCATACTATTTTGAACATAATATTTCAATATAGGGGTATTGAATTAAGCATATTAATACACTTTTGTTATGGACTGGATACTGCCAAAATGAGTTACCCGTAATCACAGAAATATATAAAAGAAATCCAGGCAACTAACAGATTTAAAATAACAACCCATACAGATTACTTTAAAAAGGCATTTTTGATGTTGGTTTTGATAATAATTAATAAAGATCAAAATCACCAACATAATTATAAGTTGATAATTAACAAGGGATAAATAATTATAAAATTTATGTATTTGTATTTAAATCTAATAAGTCTTTTTCAGTAATTATTTTTTTATAGATTACGAATATTTAGAGTTCCACATTTGTATTGTAACATCGGTCAATGATAAATGTCAAAATGCCTTTAGTTTTGCGATTTTTTTCTGTTTTTTTTTGAAAACCCTCCGTTTGTTTCGGCGTTTGGAATGCACATGCGAAGCCGGGACAGGCTGCTAGTAAAAAAATTAAGTTAATTGTGATAGTTTTAACCTGAGCTAATATTATATTACCTAGTCTGAGAAATGGTCGCACCCGTTAATGTTAAATCGCCAATGCATACCATAAAAATATAAGTAAATTAAAATAACAAAATTTGCTGATAAACCAATTTTATAAACTCATTATTCACATTGCATACGCCTTCATTGTGTCGACTTTTCAATTTAATAAATAAACTAGCACATCCAAAAACTACTTGAGAGAAATATATTAATAGATAATAAAGCTGTATACATAATTATATTGCCAATACACCTTCATATTTTTTATTAAAATTTAAACAATGTTTAGTGTTGAATAAATAGGTAACCATTTTAACGAGTTAATGCCTTGGCTGGATTATATCTGTTGTAGATATCGCCTTTATTAAATAGTACAATTATTTATAAAATTAAATAATGTTAGAATGGCCAGTCTTCTTTTGGTCCTGCTGTTTGGCCGATCTACGTTTGTGAACTGTTTTTGCTATCGGTCTCAATAATAATTATCCTAAAATATTAGTGATGTAGGTTGCTGTAATTTAAAACTAATACTGCCATAATTAATTAATGTTTTAAAGTTCTTAAGAATTATGGTATCTTCTTCAAAAAATGAATTCTCTTATGTATGGCGTCTGTCTTGATGACTTGGAATCTTTTGCGTATTCTGTTTCATAATCGTCAACCTGCGGCTGTGATGGTATTCTCCTTGTGTGTTTACCTGTAAATTAATTGAGACATTGATTGGAAAAAATAATTGAAGACACCTAGCATATGCCTTGAAAAAGCAATAATATTAAAACACTGTACTCAATATCAGCAGAAATGTATAGTGAGTTTTACCCTGATTTCTTTGACACCTCTCTCACAAAGAAAATTAGGGAAAGAGAGGTGAAGTAATACTTGGCACTGACTATACTACTAGAAACCGCCTGACGGCAATTGGCTATTTGACAGTTTAAGTAAATTACAAAAGGGTTTGAACATTTTTTTAAGGGGAGTGTACCAAGATTTGATTTTTTGGCAGTCACGTCTGAAACTTTCATAGATCGATAGATCGTATCTATACAAACATAAAATGTAAGAGGCAAAACCACGTAAAACGTCACGTTTCCGAGTTATGAGCTAAACATTTACAAGTAGTTATTTTTACATATTTGACAGCTGTTTTACGAGGTTTAGTCCGTCATATAAAGTTTTAAAATAATGGATTTTTTATTTGTAAAATAAATAAATACTTACCAAGATTTATCTAAATTGAGACATATTGCCAATTTTGAAAGCGTCGTATCTCCTTCAATTTTGGTTAACGAACATAAGTAAAAATAAGGGACAAATATTTTTGATATAATCTAACTGAATTTAGTCAAATAGTCAATTTTGCCGATTGTCTGGCCTGTACGAAAATCATCATTTAGATGTATTCTACTATTCGCGATGCATCATGTATGAACAGGCAGAAAATGGTTATACTCTGATAAGTAATCAAAACAAGATTAATTATTTACACGAAAACATAGATAAAACTATATATATTTACAATCAGATCATCATGATTTTTTGATGGTGCTGTTAGCATTCATGTATTTGTCATAGTTCTTTAAATTATTCTTCACACTAACACGCCTCGTCCAAGACAGGTTTTAAAGAATCTAGATATTCAAGAGATGTATCTATGTTGGACTGCAATATGAAAACTAGTGTTTCTAGGTACTAGGTACTAGACTGCTAGAGGGATCTCGTTGTTTCAAAGTCCATTTAGTCTGGACGAGGTGTTCCATAAACGCTTTCCAGTAATAGATTATTCGCTTAAGGCGCAAGGTATACTGAAGTGGCGCGGCGCGGGCGTGATGTGGGTTCGACGCCACTTTTTTGATATTTCATACAAAATGTATAGAAGTGGCGCCCGCGCTGCGCCATTTCAGTATGTCTTGAGCCTTGCCACTTCTATACATTTTGACATCGCTAGTCGCCACTTGTATTTGTCCCGCGTCTAAAGGGTTTCACACACAGCAGCTATAATGTAAAGATGTACATTATAGCACGATACATCTCATTGAATTTTTCCATAGAGATTCGAAGATGTAAAAATATACATTATAGCTGCCGTTCTGACGATTTCTATGGAAAGATTTAATGAGATGTATCGTGCTATATCTTTACATTATAGCTGCTGTGTGTGAAGCCCTTACGACAAAATTGTTTTCGAACGTTCCATTCTAAAGAAATGTATATTTACCAACGTATGAACTGTACAATTATGCACTTCCATATTTAATTAGTCCTCTGTATGTATATATTTTTGTGATATTTAACGGTGTGTGTTACATTTTAGGTTAGATTTAGGTATAGTGATGAAAATTGTCTTGCTTAGTGTATGGCAGGTTATTCAAATTGCCTTATATTCGATCTCCAAAGCTTTCCATTTCACTCTTATGACATATATTTGAAATTCGAAACTTAACCTTCAACTTTAATAAAATAAACCCTCCCATTTAGACTCTTGTTATATTTTGTAGAAATCATGATAATAATTTTCAGCCGATTATTATTATCAATTAAAATGTTACCTAAGTGAAATATAAAAATTTATATGTCTCCAGCTTATAGTCGGTCATGATTACATAAATAATAAAATGTTTACGTGTGATGTGTATGTGGTGTGCTGTAGTCGCAATATCGTGTCTGATCCTTACTTTAAAGTGTGGTTTGAAGTTTAAAAATGTACGGTTTCAACGGTATATTTTTAAAAATGTATTTAAAACTATAACTTTATGCGATGGTTTAAGATTGAAGGGTCACATTTGATATTGTATCGCGTGATATATATTATACACGTGTCGCATTAATAGGCAATAAATACACACTATAGATTTTGGCGATTGGGTTCATAATATTGTCGAACATAAAAAGGCCAAGGTGGTCAAAAATTATATTGATTACAACAGGGCAATCTTCATTCATCCAAAAAGTGCCCAATATCTAAATCAAAAGGTTACGATTTATTGTACATTAGTTTTTACGATTTAAGATTTGTTAAAATCAATATCAGTAAGAATAATATGTGCTCCAGAACTTCTTGATTGAAACCAAATGATTCTCCAATGAAAGATGACATTTTCGAGGCCTCGTTCTAAAGTTATTAATTAGTTTGGTTTTAATTGGAAGAAACTTAGTTATAAACCTGATGTTGTAAAAAAAACTGACGTAGAAATAGTATTACGGTGTAAGAAAGATGCAAGATTTTAAATATTAAAAAGGCTTATTTTCGTAAAAGTTATTTAAAATTATTAGTATTAAAAACTTTAAAGCCCCTCTAATATAGGAACGTATCAGTGAGATAAAAGCAAATAATTGTAAATTAGATTCTTTTGACTATGTGATGGCAATCAGAAGATGTAACAAGTGAGATAAGTAATATATTTTAATGTCTTCGAAATTTGTATTAGATTGCTCCAAATAAATGTAGATTTGATAGTTTACGCGCAACTACAAGAAAAAAATGCTCTATTTTGTGAGTAGTCGGGGATTGATTGAAGCGTTATTTAGTTTGCTATGCTTTTGTACAAGCTGATTGTAAGAAATGATTTTTATGTATGCGAATGAACCTGGCAAACCGTGGACCCCGCGGGTTCGGAGAACAGCGCACACTGTGATGCAACTTTGTACTTTTACTTCAAGTTTAATGTACCAACAGAAGTTTCTAAAAATTATTCCTCATTTAGAGTCTGTACAACAATCCAAGTGTGTGAACGGGCAGTCTTCTCTTTCGTGTGAGGATGTGACCATTCTGGGAACCCCAAAGGCTTCAGACATGGATCGATATATCAAGGAAGTTTCCTCACGATGATTTTCTTAAATCAATAAAATAATGTAAGTCGAACACAAATACTAAGACGCTCAATTGTAAAAGCGTTTTATGGTTTATTTTCGCACTATTAGTGTGTGTTAATACAAAACAATAAATTATAACCACGGTTTGTGATTATTATGCTTAGTTGTGACAGAATACAACAAATGTATGTGTTATGGGCAAAGTCATAAATGCAGTATGAATAATGCCCAGCCATCGGGCCAAGTTATTTATGTGAATAATAAACTAGTTCTTTCGGTCGACAGAGCTCCTACTTCTGGGTGGTTTAAATCTCTCGTCTAACCTAAATTGTCCGAGTCGGGGTGCCATTAATCACTTGGCCCAAAATGGCTGGGCATTATTTATACTGCCCGGGCATTATGAATACTGCCCGCATTAATCACTTTACCCATGACATATGCATGTGAAATACTCCTGTTGAGACCTTGAAAGCCATTTTTAATGGCGATCTTTTGAGTTGTAAAGCTGTGTGCAATTTAAGCTGTCATAAGGATGGGGATTACCATAGACATTGAGAATGGATTGAGCGTTAGGGACTTTACTCAAGGCGCGATGCGACACAACGCGACGCTATTCGAACGAATTCCAACTACACGAAATAAACCTTGCCACTAAGAAATAAAGATGCAATTCAATTGACTAACGTTGTCATGGCCATCGTGATTTGTTTTTCATCTACCCATAGATAACAACGTGTTTTATGTCTTATGTCATAGTGGTAAGGTTGAATTTCACTTGTAGTTGAAATTCGTTCGAATCGCGTTCCATTTCGTCGCATCGCGACATGAGTCCCTTATTCAGATGTCAATTAAATACAGGCCTACCATGACATCCTAAAGCGAGAGAAGTTTTGCTGTACAAGTTGTCTAGCGCCGTCTCATTTCCACACTGGAACTACTCTCGTTTTAAAACATCGTGGTAGAACACTAGAAAATGTGAGAGACACATTATAGAGCGTGACACCAGTAATTGTCATCTACTGGCCGGGAATTTCAATCGCGTTTGGCGCTCTCATTGGTTGAGAGTTCATACAACCTTGGAGCGGGCCAATGAGAGCTCCAAACGCGGTCGATATCGATGATCGAGTATCGTAATGACAACTCATGGTATGGGTCACTACCCAAAGTAATACTTTCCATTCTCTATGTTTAAAGGAATTACTGTACAAATTGTAGTAGTTTTTTAACTGATGTTCAAAATCTTCAGTGTTATGTCAAGTGTGCCTTTTAGATCTTGATTGCAGTACCTACCTCGATATTCATAAAATAATTGTAATCCTCTACAACTGCACAAGTTGTCAATAAAGTAGAAGGAAATACAATCAAACACCTTTTCGGTTTAGACTTTTTTTAAAAGAGGGGTCAGTATATTCGTGTCAATAAAGTTTAAAATCTATAAGTGTATTTAATTAAAACTTATTGTGATTGTGTATTTGTCCTGTAATTTGGTATTAATTAGTTAAATAGATACCAAAAGTTTAAATACCAAACTCAATCAACCACTTGGCCTTAAATCTACTTCGTGTAGAATTCTTTACGCGCATTTCCTTTTTTACTTTATTAGTACAGAAGAAATCGGACGGTAAATGACTGTTTTTAGCGAAGTGGGTCTAGTTGTATTTTCCTTTTGCTTCTTACCAGCGAACCGTGATAAAGGCATTACATTGAGTCAGTAACTGACGTCAGTCCACTGACGAGTCTGTGCTGACCTGGCACTGCCATAGTGTAAATTGATTTCAAGTCAGTACAGTAACCTACTGACGACATACTGACTGCGTATAAATAGCATGCGTCAGTTTTCGGCGCCAGCACTGACGTCAGTTACTGACACAATGTAAATCTGCCAAATGAGCCGAAGTGTTTCTCACGTTTACTAATATAAATTTCTTAGTCGTTAGTCTTATAATGTGTTCAATTTAGTCCATCGTGCCATGATGACAGTGGGGGTTCCTTGGCGAAGATCAACGGGATGTATCATGGAGGCAGACATTTCTAGATCACTGGATTCATCCTGTCGGTCTTCCGAAGGTCTCCCTAATTGATACAGGCACATTAATTCACATTAATTACGTAGAAGCTATAATCTTTCAATGTTAGGTGGCTCAGGCCTCAACTAGGTATTCAAAGTGTACGGATCTATAATCTTTTTTTACATTTCAATGCGTTGTGTCACGGTGTATCGTAAGCCGCATAAAACAGGGCTTTATTAACCAAATTTGTAAATATTTAGTTCAATTTATTAACATAAGAATATTGTGATAAATAATTATATATTTTTGTCGACTTGTCTCGTAACATGTTTAGATAGTTATTTTTTAAATAAACTCTACGTTAATAATCATTATTTGTAACATGAATGGACGATAGAGCATCAATATTTCAGTACCAATGTTCGCTATTTTCATTATGCGCATTGTAATAAAGAATTTAAAATTGCTTTGGTGTTTTTATTTGTTAGCCTTTCGTAATGTATACTTAATACACAACCGTGAAATATCCTTAACATAAGACTTTTTAGACGATTATATTAGCATTGTCAAAACTAACATTTATCAACAGTTATGTCGTAAAATGCTCATTATGAAATTATTTTTAAATAATTGTACAAACCAACTTGTTTGCACACTACCTGCCAAGATTTGGGAAAGTATTTACCAGATTGGGATAATTTCAGCTTCATGTCAATGCGGCACTGTCTTATCAGGTAGCCGTGACTCCGGAACGTAAAGGGCTATTGAAGGACACCGTGGGTTTTAGACATACGAATCTGAAAGTCTCCCTCCCGCACCATCACCCAGAGTTCGAGCACTCATTGGATGTTTTTACTACTACTACTTAAAAGGTAGCACCTTACTAATTATTTCTTATAGTCAGATTATAGGTACCTATAATATGATGATATTCTCAAAAACATATTCCAAATCTCGCATCTTCCCAGAATCCACGTCATGTATCATTTAATAGGAGTTCTACGTAAAATTAACAGAAAACGAGGTATTACTAAATCCTATGGCCACATAAATGTATTACCTATTTTGAAATACTGAATATAAAACAGAGCAAGTTTTGAAGGCTATTCATATCACACTCTTGTGACAAACACTAAAATAGAAAAGTTGGCGAAATGCCGCGACACGGCAATATTTGCTAGAGGTCATATATCAGTTGTGTGCACATATTGTTTAAAATACCCAGAGAAATAATTACTTTGGCAACAAAACAAATGCAAAAAGTATTGCTGCAGCTTGTGTAGTGTAAGTTGGAACCTACTTTTATCACCTAATTACCTATTTTTTATCACACATTTATCACCTAATTATTTATACACAGTGCTTTTTTTAACTATTCCTCACACTAGGAATTCCTGTAACGTGGGTGCGTTTACAAACATAGAAACTCACATACACAAACACCCAGACCCGAAACAACTAGGTACTTGTAGATCATACAAATATTTGTTCCGTGCGGGGATCGAACCCGCGACACCCTGCGCAGCGGTCGATCGCTCAGCCACTGCGCCAATCGTGCCATCAAAAGTACATATCACAAGCATGTAACACTATTCTTATTGACAGCTGACTGCATCTCATTTCCCGTCAGTTTTTCGGGCTGGTGCACCCTGGGATGCGGGCAAAAACTCTTCCTTAGGCACTGTCGTGTGGAAGCTCCAACGCGTGTCCCTCTGATTAGCAGAGGGCACAGCGGCGCAGCGGGCTTGCGGAACGTGAGTGATGGGTAGCTCGCCGTCCGACCAAGGACCAAGCCCGGGTCGCCGGCGCGTCGTGTTTGGCGCCAAATGCCTGCTGGGGACGCGGGTTTTTTCTTAACCCAGGATACCGTGGCCCTGGAACGTTTAGGGCATAGGCCTTCCTAGGCCCTTTACTGTGTTCCTTAACACGGGTGGATTTTAGTCAGCAAGAGTCTGACAGTCCCTTCCGCCCCACCCAGGGCAGGAGGACTCATTTGATGATTTTACCACCTAAAAAAAAGCCCCTAGCATGGCCTGAACCAGTGTCAGGCGCGAGACGTAACCGCTGCCTACCGCCACAGTGATGGCCACGGCGGCGTCGCCTAAGGGTGCTCCCACATCTAACGACGCGGATTCGGATTTTTCCGTCGCCCTTTCTCTTTCTGTCGCTTAGAAATGCCATTTGCTAGACCGAGACAATGCGATAGCACGCGGCCGCCTTGAAGATACCGTCGCATGCGATCGCATTATGCTTTCTGTCTCAGTCTAGCAAATGGCAGTTCTAAGCGAAAGAAACAGAAAGGGCGCCGGAAAAATCCGAATCCGCGTCGTTAGATGTGGGAGCACCCTAAGCGGGGTAGATCTCCACCGTGTCCTTCAGGCGGTCCGCAAAGTAGTAACATCCGGGTGTTGCTTCCCGCCCAATCAGACAAATGTATGTGCCGAAACAATCGCGTCCTAGGGATGTCGATTCTTTCCGAAAAAGATCGATTTTTGAATCGATTCGAATCGTGACCTAATGAATCGATCCACAAAAAAATCGAGGCCAAAAAGATCGATTTCTGAAAAATCGATCTTTTTTTCAAGCTTTTGTTAGAGGCCAAAAAGATCGATTTCTGAAAAATCGATCTTTTTTTTTCAAGCTTTTGTTAGAGGCCAAAAAGATAGATTTCTGAAAAATCGATCTTTTTTTCAAGCTTTTGTTAGAGGCCAAAAAGATCGATTTCTGAAAAATCTATCGTTTTTTCAAGCTTTTGGTAGAGGCCAAAAAGATCGATTTCTGAAAAATCGATCTTTTTTTCAAGCTTTTGTTAGAGGCCAAAAAAATCGATTTCTGAAAAAACGATATTTTTTTCAAACTTTTGTATTGTAATGTTATAGAGGCCAAAAAGATCGATTTCTGAAAAATCTATCTTTTTTCCCAGCTTTTTTTTTTAATGTTGTAGAGGCCGAAAATATCGATTTCTGTAAAATCGATCTTTTTTCAAGCTTTTGTTTTTTTAAATGTATAAATACCAAAAAGATCGATTTCTGAGAAAGCGATCTTTCAAGCTTTTGTTTTTTAACGTTATATAAAATATGGTCTCTATAACATTAAAAAACCAAAGCTTGAAAAAAAGATCGATTTGTGAATTGATTCGAATCGTGACCTAATGAATCGATCCACAAAGAAATCGAGGCCAAAAAGATAGATCTCTGAAAAATCGATCTTTTTTCAAGTTTTTGTTTCATAATTAAATATATTTTATAAATAATGTACCTAATATAAATATATTTTATTAAAAAGAAGATAAAATAATTATTTTAATTTAACGATTATTTTTCAGTAAAATCTTGTAAGTAATTCAATGATAAAAGATATTTTTATTATTACCATAACGAAACATCAGATTAGGTATAAAACAAGGCATTAATTTTTAAATGACATTTGTGTTCGTTTACAAAGTTAAGGTAATAGATAATATAGCATATAGTTCCCAATGCTTCATATCTAAACTTTTTAAAAACAACAGTCTGTCAAGTCTACAGCAGGGATTCAACAGGAGGTATTGCTCATCGCTTGCGATGTTATTGAAACACTCTTATAATAACGGGTACATTCAATTAACTGTAAATACTATTTTGGTTACTTTATACAAAAAATAAAAAAATCGAATGTCGATTTTCAGGGGTAAAGTATCGATTCACTGAATCGATTCAGTACTACATATCGATTTAAAAAATCGATCTTTTTGGCTCCAAAAATCGATTCTTCGATTAATCGATCTCAGATCGACATCCCTATCGCGTCCCGTGGGGACCGAAAACCGAATTGGTAAAGCTAAAGCCGTTCCGGGGTTTTGCACTTAGCAACACATGGCATTCATATTTACGAGTATTTATACAACATGTGTTAATTAAAAATACATATATGTATTTCTAATTGTAATATAAAGTTATGCCTGATCTATATAAAATAATCATGCGCATACACAAAAAGTTTTCGATCACTGAAGAACTGAAATCTTTTTAGTTACGTTTTTGTTGTTTTAGATTAATTTTTCGATTATTTATTGAAAAATAAAGATTTAGAATATAAAACAATAAAATAAGTACCTAAGTAGTTGAATTAATTTTCATTAAATTAAAAAAAAAAAACATCAGTTTATGCTAGTGATCAACTGTTGATCACTAACTTTTTTTTTATGTGTGTTTTTCAGGCCATCTGCAGTTTGTAACGAAAAACGTTGGCGGGGAGTAATATTCGTAATCATAATCGTTGGGTAAGCCCGTAAGCACCAGAGAATCCGGACAAGTGGCGATTACTTTCAAAGGGATCTGTATTTCTACAACGACTTTCAACGGTATTGAAAATTTGAAATCATGTTTTTCTTTAACACAGGTGCCGTAGACATTATTCATGACTTCTTGGTTTACAAAAAGCGCGTTTCAAAAGTCTGTAACGTAACGTTATACGAGTATTACAGGTGAATGCACTTGGTGAGGGAGCGCTTTATTATGTACCTACCCGTTCTATGCAGGGACCGAAAACCTTTATTACGGTACAGGTATTAAAGAATTTCGGTTATTTTTAGGGTTCCGTAGTCAACAAGGAACCCTTATAGTTTCGCCATGTCCGTCCGTCCGTCCGTCCGTCCGTCTGTCCGCAGTTTAGCTCAGAGACGCACAGCACTAGAGAGCTGTAATTTGGTGTAAATATACGGATTTGTGCCGAAAAAGTGGTAAAATAAAATCACGAAAAAAATTTTTTTTTAGGGTACCTCCAGTACTTACACGTAAAGTGAGGATTTTTTTTTTCTCGCGTACCCCTTAGTGTGGGGTATCAATAAATAGGTCTTTAAAAAATATTGATAGTTTCCATTAATATTTTTTTGATAAAAAAATTAGTTTGTGAAATATTAAGCTTTAAAGTGTTAAATTTTGCTCGACTCGAGTGTCCCCCCCCTCTACCAGCTAAACGGTTATGTTTGGGGGTGTGAAAAAATTCATAATAGTAGTATATATAACGAAGTTTAACAGAAAATTGTCATGACTAAGTAGGCTTTACAACTTTACGAGTAATAGTCGACCAACTTATAAAATGTACTTGGATTACATATTTTCTTAAACAAAATGTATCGGATTCAACTGCAAATGTAAGTTTGTCAACTTTATATTTACAGCTTTAATAGGTATGTTTTTACGGTATGTTTTTTGGGGATAGGTAGGTTTTTATCGTCAACTATTTTTAACTAACTTCAAAAAAAGGAGGAGGTTCTAAATTCGTATTTTCCCCGATTTCTCAAAGACTCCTGGACCGATTTTGAAAATTCTTCTTTTTAAAATTAAATTCAGCGAATCAGTTTAGTTAGTTCGCATAAGTATTTTGATGGGCAATTACGGAACCCTACACTGTGCGTGGCCCGACACGCACTTGGCCGGTTTTTTAGATTTAGGTTACCGCTATCTGGGTAACCAGACCGAAGAAAAATGTAACCTCTATTCAGGTTACCGTTTTAATACCGGTTAACTAAAGATAACGACTCTTTGTCACACACACATGCGATGCGCACCCTGTGACTATTGCCGACGGCACGTTTGAAGTGTGCAAGATAGGGGTAATTTTTATTTCGGTAACCGGTATTAATACTGGTTATGTATTCACTTTTAATAATAAAGGTAATCTTTAAAATTACCTGTAAAAGAAAAAAAGGTTGTTACCGAAAAAATACCGGTATTGTTGATACCGGTTTCGGTCCCTGGTTCTATGTAAGTAGGTACTAAGTTCTAATTAATAGAATTACTTTCTCACACACCATCACTGCTAAGAATTAGGTTCTATGGTACCTAATTATTCTATGTACCTATAATAGGTTAGGTACCTAATATTTTCGTCAAGGAGTGGCCGGTTAACATATAAATTTTATGTCGATATGTTAATCACTTAAAATCAAAGAGGATCAAGAACTAGTTTGGTGAACTAAATCAGCCGTCCTTGACTTTTGATGCATTCACGGGTCGTAAGTAGACGATCATATATTATTTCAATCAGTGAATATAATTCGGACATATAAAGCTAGGTATTATTGCGGTTTTGACTTTGATACTAATGGCCTTGTGCCTATATCAGAAAAATGATCTCGGTATCGATAGATATATACTCGTACATACTTAAGTTTTTGATATAGTACTTGGTATCGAAAATTGCTGATAAAATTTTAATAATTCTAAGTATGGTGTTTATGTACCGATTTAGCTTACATCTGTAGATGTAGGTAAGTTATACATAAAAAATAATCTGAAACTTCATTTAAACCTTTGTATGTTAGTAAAACATAAGCTACACGAGAATACCTACATGTTAAAGGTTGTCACATCATAAAAGTTTTCTGAAAATGTAAGTACTTAGGTACCTATTTAAGATTAGATACTGTTATTATTACAATTTTAAATGTACTTACTTAAATAATTGCAATAAATACCTAAATAAATAAAAATTAATAAGCTAAAATCAATTACTTAATTATATTTTTAATTTAGAACATTCTCTATTAACAAAAATCTGTAACTAAAGAATTCACATAATGTGTGCCTAACTATTGTCAAATAATGTTATCCAATTCAAATAAGAAAAAAATTTATTGGGTCCTACCTAATTTTAAAACTTACCCGTCTAGTTGTAAAAAATTTGACACACATTTGAGAAAAATAAGCGGCAACTTATTTTATTAACCTATTTGAACAAGACTTGATCTATAAATAACTGTGGTTCCATCACGGCGGCTCCGCACGTAATTTGATGTGATCATGACCACTATCAAAGATCAATAGGTCACAGATTTTTTATAATGATCGAGGTTTTATAAGGTGAATACACCAGCTTTTGGCTTTGGCATTAGCAACGCGGTATTCAGAATTTATCATATTATGTGTTACAAAATAGGGATAATCCTGTACTTTCCCAACAGTCATCAAATAGGCCTACCACACGCACAAGCTTTACCACAGATCTGCCTGTGCAAGCAGTGTTGCCAGTGGCAGTTAGTCGATTGTAGGTAACATAAGTCAGCTCAAAAAGTAACATTTTCACTAGAAAAGTAACATTACCTTACTAGATATGTGCGGCTGCAGATGAGGATACAAAAAGACCGATATGTTTTACTTAAATTATTTAATTAATTGAAATTAATACAGTAATTTACTAAATTTAAAGGCGTGACAAATGTTCGATGTGAGAACAATAAGTGGCACATTACTACCCGAAATTATTAGTCATTGGTGGTTCGATTCACTGATCACACACGGCGAGGTTTTAGGGGAACGCTGAGACTGCGAATCTCACGATACCGGGTGGTCGAGCACTGCGCGGAGTTAGTCACCGTCACTGTAGCACTTTAGGGTTCCATGCTATAATTATGTGGTTCTGTCAGCTATGTATAACATCTCCCTCCATAAGATCGGCAGCTATTTGAAAACTGTAGTTGAGAATAGTGACGATGGCGAAGCTGGGTCGATCTCTATGTTGCCGGCCTCCTTGTCCTGTGCCTTACTATTCATTTCATCAGTGGATTTTCGTTGCTTATTCAATCTACGGCGACGAAGAATAACGATGACAATGAGTACAGCTGCACCAGATAGTATAATATATACTGGTATAGTAGTATGGTATACGGCTTCAATGTTCGACGACTGTAACGAGACTGGTCCTTGTAAGGCGATTTCAGAGTTACTTGAATGCAGACTGCCAAGATCTATGGTTTGTAACTTTATGGTTTTCGTAGTTGAGTTAAATGAATTTTCCTTAATGATTGGTAAGTCCATAATTTTCAGAACCTTCCCTTTGACTTGATCGTGACGATTGCTTATAGTAAACGCCGTAGTTCTTAGCACGCAGCCTTTAGGTATGATAGATAAGTAGCTCCCCTGTAACTTTCTATAGTAATCTTCAGAACAGGTTAAACGAACTTGCGTTGGGTTAGGAAATGTCACGACGAAGTGTTGGTCGTCTAGCTGTTCCATAGCTTCAGAAGACAGGATGACTGACGTGAATTGACAGGATTCGCCAATTCTTTGGTTGAGTATAAGATGCTGGATACAGTCCGACTGCTGGCCATGATGGTGACTTAAGTTATCTTTGCAAAGGTAACCGTGACTATACTTCGGACATTCTGTCTCTATATACAATAGATCTTTTTCTTGGACCGCTACGAAAGGAGCAGTTGGAATAAGGATCCTATTGTTACGATTAGGAGCCAGGGAGAGTTTATACAGGATATAGTTAGTAGGGTAAACTATAGGAAATCGTACAACTATTACTATTTTATTCCCATTATAATAGTAACCTAATCTAATTATATCGTAATATTCTCTGAGGCTGATATCTAAAAATTGATTCTTATCATATAACTTATCTAACTTACTAATCATTTCCTTAAACATAGCATAATTCAGAATAGAGTTATGTGTACTTTCAGCTCTAATAAATGCCAATAAATTTTGTAATGACTCAAATTCTTTAGACAACTTGTCTATGTTATCTCCTAATATCATAAGAAACTGTGCCAAATGAGCATACTGAACAGTAACTATTTCATGCCTAGCATTATTAGCTAAAATAGAATTTATTGTTTTCTCAATTTTAACCTGGTTTTCTACTATTCTATCTGTAACGTTCGAACTACGAGAGACCCACTGCTTGCTTAAACTTATCTGATGGTTAATTTCAGATGCTAAATTATTTTCATTTTTGTTTAAGATTGAAATAGCATTATCGTATTTTATTGCGTCAGTATAGTCTAAATTGCCAGAGATGCTCTTTATAACCGAACCAAGACCATCTATAAGACCTCTTTTTATACGCTTTGCTTCAAGTGTATCTAACTGTTCTGATATTTCTTCTAGTTTCGTACCTAGATATTTAACGTGGGGCTCGTAGGCTGACGATACATTGATCAGTTGTGGCGTTAGATAACGCAATTGATCGTTAATAGTCTCTAAATTACTACGCATACTATCAAGATTAATAATTTGTAGAAAGGAATGGAAGTGAGAGATAATTTTTGCGGATCCCAGGTTAAAGGGTAAAATACCTGGTCCATCGTTAAGACTTTCGAGCGTTATCTCGTTTGCTTGAGCCAGGGTCAGAAGTGTCAGTGTCAGGACTGGTAGTATTTGCGGTGTCCTGTAACAAACGAGCACTATTATGCACCCGTTTTAAACGCGATTTAGGCATAAAGCCCTTTTTCTTTTTGGTATAAATATGAATAGGTAAATTCGCTACTACTGTATCATGAGTATATCGAGATGCTAATTTTTGTCTATGGCATAATGGGTTTTGAATAAATACCTGTTGTTCAGGCTCATAACTGTTTTCAGGTTCGCGATTCCTATTAATATTTTCAGTAATTTCAGTACGACGCTGAAGTGAAGTTTCATTGAGAATATCGTACACCTTTAACATACGTTTACGGTGTTCTTGGGTATACTGCTGCAAAAGATGTTCTGAAACATTCATATCTAATGGATCCCGGGGGTCAAAATGACCGGTTATTATATCAATGGGTCTACATTTTGTAAAACTATGTATTGAGCTATTATATGCCAATATAGCATATGGCATAAGATTTGTAACAGAATCTCTCTGCTGTTCTAATTTCAGTATACGTAAATGTTCTAATAGTGTAGAGTTTAGCCGTTCTACCATGCCATTTTCATTGGGTGTATTAGGACAGGTTTTATGGTGTTGAATTTTGTGCAACTTTGTAAATTCAGCAAACACTTGATTGTTGAATTCCGGACCATTATCTGTTACGATATTTACAGGTGCTCCATGATGAGTAGAAAATTTTAATAAAGCTTGCACGACACTAATAGCTGTGGCATCTCTCAACAAGTAGGCTTGACCATACTTAGAGAATGCATCTACTATAACTAAGTACTTATTCATTTCAACACTTAGTAAATCTAAGTGTACAATTTCAAATGGCTTAGTAGGTGGGGGTACTATTTGAAACCTAGGCTTAACTGGATGGCGATCATATTTAGCTTGCCCACATATTCTACATTCATTAATATACTTGGCTATATGTTCTTTCATTTTTGGCCAAAAACATCTGCGTGACAATGCTAGATATGACTCGTTAATGCCTCTATGATTGGTTTTGCCTACATGATATTTTTTGATAATGTCTTGTTGCTTATAATAGTCCGTCACGTTTTCTACTTCGATTTTAGTAAGTACTAATTTCATCGCGGAATTTTTGAAACACTGTTGAATTATTGGTACTATAGAATACATCTCTAACATAGGATTAATGAAAATACCTGTCTTTACTTTTGGATTAACATATTCCTTAATGGAATTAATAACGTCCTGTTTTAAATTAGATTTAGAAATTTGTATAACTGTCTTGGTATAAGTTTCAAATGGCTTAGTAACTTTAGGCTTGCTTTTTATATCTCCGACTACTTGAAAATAGATTTGATTATTAAATTTATTAAGAGGATCATCTGAAATAGGTATTTCTAGTATTGGATTTTCCAAATCGCTATGAGCACTGAAAGTCCTAGAATCTGCGGTATCAGTCCTAGATCCTGATTCGGAAGGTGTTCCTTCTGAGGTGTTAACTATTATCGAACTAGCTTCCTCATTATGAATCTCTATTCTGGATAAAGCATCCGCGTTAGTATTAATTTTGCCCTGCTTATAGATAACTGAAAATTCAAATTCACTCAGACGTAATCTCCAACGAGTTAAACGGGAGTTCGGTTCTTTTATATTCATGACCCATTGCAGAGGGCGATGGTCAGTCACTATTTTAAATTTCCGTCCAAATAAATATGGTCTAAAGTACTTTGTGGCCCAGACAATAGCCAACAATTCTTTTTCGATAGTACTATAGTTTATTTCACTGGTGTTAAGCGTACGCGAGGCATAAGCTATAGGTTTATCAGAACCGATAGGCCCTTGTGAAAGGACTGCTCCGATTGCCAAATTGGAGGCGTCAGTAGTAAGAATAAATTCTTTAGCGAAATCCGGGTATTGAAGAATTGGATCATTGACCAATAGGGTCTTACATTTTTCAAAGCATTCAACATAATTCTGATCAAGTGTAATTTTAGATCCTTTCTTTAGGCTTTGAGTCATCGGTTTGGTTATCTTAGCAAAATCGGGGATGAATTTCCTATAATAGCCAAGGAGTCCTAAAAACCTTTTTATCTCCGTGGGGGTTTTAGGTAAAGGATATTTTTGAATAGCCGCGATTTTATCTGGGTTAGGTTTTATACCGTCCTTGCCTATAATATGTCCGAGATACGCTGTTTCTAATTTGAGAAATTCTGATTTGTCCATCTGTATCTTAAAATTGGACTCACGCAACTTTTTAAAAACTTTTTCTAAATTGACTATGTGCTCTTGGAGTGATGTACTAAAAACTATTATATCATCTAGGTATACTAGACAAACAGTATTTTGGAGTTCTCGTAGTACATTATCCATAACCCTTTGAAATGTAGATGGACTATTTTTAAGACCCATAGGCATCCTAAGGAACTCAAAATGGCCATTTTCTACATTGAATGCTGTTTTTGGGATATCCTGGGGGTCCATTTCAACTTGGTAGAAGCCACTGGCTAGATCTAGAGTAGTGAAATACTGACAGTTGCCTAATTTGTCTAGGACATCTGCTATATTCGGGATCGGATATTTATCATCGATTGTTTTTTCATTTACTTTCCGGAAATCTACTACAATACGCCATTTAGTTTTTCCAGAGGCGTCAGGTTTCTTAGCTACTACCCAAATAGGAGAGCTCCAGGGTGAATTCGAGGGTCTAATTATTCCTTGTTCTAACATTTTACCTATTTGTTCCTGCACTTCCTGTCTATGAATGTATGGATATCTATAGCTTTTAGTGTAAACTGGAATCTCATCTGTGGTTTTAATTGTATGTTTAATTTTATTCGTAAACGTCAATTTTTCACCTTCTATATAAAAAACGTCTGCATATTGTGAGCACAATGATTCTAGATTAATACGTTCTTCTTGATTTAAATGTTCTGTTCGAAGGCGCGATAGTACATCTTTTACGCGTTGCTCTTGCTGTTTAGTGCGCCTGCACTCAACGTTATACATCTCTGCGGCGATAGCGCGGTCCATTGAAAATATTACATCGTTACGGCTCGGATTTGTTACTTCTAATATACCCCTATTCTGTTTAACCGTTGTAAGACATTCACGTATAATACAGCTTGAAAAAGATTGTTCAGGGATGTAAGCATCTCCGTCACAAATATTAACTGGAATTTTTAGCAGTTTAGACGAACCTGCTGGAATAATGTTCTCATATAAATTAGTATTACGTGAATCATAGACTTTAATAGGATTTGAAGCATACTTAGTAGTGAATAATTTATTTTTGTAATCTATTGTAGCTTCCCATTTTTCTAACAAATCGGTACCAATAAGCCCATCAAAGTAGTCATGAAACTTATAAATGTCAAATGAAATTGTACCCGAATCATTAAATTCAATAAAAGAAGGCAAAGTAATCGAATAATCGTTTCTAGTTTTAGCATGAACACTATGTACTTCGAATGGAGAATACGTTATAGGAAAATTGCTGAAATACTTTTCGACAGCATCAGGACTTATGAATGATTGATTCGCTCCGGTATCAATTAAAAGCTTAAGAGGCGGCGACGAAATTTCAATATATGGTAGTTGTCGTTGGGTCTGAAGATTTATTTCTATTTTAATACGTCGGATTTCAGAGTTTTCTGAAAATCCTTATCTTTTTCATTATCACTCTGAGACGTGGACGTCGACGCAGACGGCGGCGTCTGTGTGTTCTCTAAGCATTCCTGAACCTGAGGATATGGCTGTAATTCATAAAATATACCTTCAGGGCACTCATAAAAATCGTAGTATAATCCGTCGTAATCTGTATAAAAATCATTAAGCGGAGAATCGTTATAACAATCACTGAAGTGCATTTCACGGGTTTTAAAGTAGTTATTGGGCGGTGGGTTGCCCGATTTGTACCAATCATGCCTTGCAGTAGCGTTAGTTGGTGGTAACGGCCTAGCAACATAATGGCTTACACCACTCATTGGACGTGGTTGCGTTGTTCCACTTTGCTGGTTTGGAGAAGTTTGCTGAGATGATTGGTTATTTTGTCTATTATAGTTCGGTGGGAGTGCTCTAAAAATTTGCATGGTACGTGTCGGCCCAAACTGACGAGATGGAAAATTATTTGGTTTCCATTGCGGTGCTAGTTGAGTTGGAAATTGAAATCGAGAGGTACCTGGCATGCTAAAATTATTAGGCCTAGGAACAGGCATATTAAATTGTGTGAGCATTTTAGGATTATTACAATTATCATTTCTTTTATCAGGCAAACGGTCGTTACGACTTTGCAGGTACATGGTATTGGTTTCCTCGTGAACGAATTCTAGTGCTTGTTCTATACTCTGCGGGCGCATACACCGCACGCGTGATCCTAGAGGATCCTTTAATCCACGCACGAACGCCTGAAGCGTTAATTTCTTATATAAATCCCGTTTAGCATCGACGGTAGTTTTTATATGATCATGTAAAGAAACATAGGTCATAATCGTGCTAAAAAGATTTTGGCAGCGTTCGTAGAACTCTTGTGGAGTGTTAGAGCCCTGTGTTAAAAGAGACAAATCACTATAAAGAGCGGTCTCATCCCTTTGGTCGGCAAAGTTATTTATTAATGCCTTACGAATGCCATTCCAATCACTTGCTATGCCATTTGAGTTGATTAAGCGAGCAGCAGATCCTACGATTTTATTTAATATTCCGTTAATAAGAGCTGTGTTAATTAATTCGGAACCACCCTGCACATTATAATATTCTTTTACCAACTGATCACATAATTGAATAAACCTAGTCAGCACATTTGGGTTCCCGTCGAACTCGGGAACGAGTCTTAACGCTTTAAAAATGGTATCTATATCCAAAGACATTTTCTCAGAGAATAATTCCACTTCCTCGTCTACTATATCTAAGTTAATATTTCTCCTACAATCTATTACTGAATGTCTATTATTTCTAACTAACCTAGAATGCCTAAATTCTCTTGGAAAGAAAATTTTGGAAAGTTATATTAGTATGGGCTAGGAGTAAGCGGTCACTAGAAATAATCTAATGTACTTACATGAACATTATATCGGTCACTTTGCGTTATCAATGTCTGGATACCTCGTTGCAGCACGACGTGTAGATTCTGGATACTCTGGAGCGACTGGATAGCCGCACGGGCAGCTTTTGCGATACGGAAATCTTCCTATTTACGCGAAACCGACCGCGAGTATCCTACCGACTGCGCCAGATATGTGCGGCTGCTGATGAGGATACAAAAAGACCGATATGTTTTACTTAAATTATTTAATTAATTGAAATTAATACAGTAATTTACTAAATTTAAAGGCGTGACAAATGTTCGATGTGAGAACAATAAGTGGCACATTACTACCCGAAATTATTAGTCATTGGTGGTTCGATTCACTGATCACACACGGCGAGGTTTTAGGGGAACGCTGAGACTGCGAATCTCACGATACCGGGTGGTCGAGCACTGCGCGGAGTTAGTCACCGTCACTGTAGCACTTTAGGGTTCCATGCTATAATTATGTGGTTCTGTCAGCTATGTATAACATACTAAGCGGAAAACGACACAATACTTTATTATGGCACTTTTTTACAAAAAAATCCTTCCTGTCCCATTTCTTAAAATTCTAAAAATCTGATGATGGGAACCCAGTTCCATACAAGGAAAAGAAAAGCCTTTTAAAGAACCAGTTCCAAAACGTTGGTTTCATGCGCGGCCGAAGTGGAAAAATCGACTGGCTAAAAAAGAAAAAACCATACAATCAATGATGTTATGTCTTTAAAATCTGCAAAGCTATGAAAAAACGTCCACATAATATGGTTTGTTCAAACTAGCCTCAGAAAATATCATGAAACGGACCGCATCCAAGAATTTCTTGGACGAGTTCCGTTTCATGATATTTTTTTTCTGCCATAAAAGTAACACAAAAGTAACATTTAGAGTCGTGTAACATGGAGGTAACATGAGAGGGTCAAAAGTAACGTAAAATGTTACACAAGTAACATTCTGGCAACCGTGTGTGCAAGCTTCTCTCTTGAAAAAACTGTACAGTTTGGCCAGAACGGATTGAAACGGAACTAATCTTTTTGTTTCTGACAACGTTTTAAAATCTTTGATATTTGATGTAAAAAAAAGACCGCAGGTTTGTTAGATTTATTATTGTGCCATAAAACTAACGTAATAAGTGAAAAAAAAAAAAAAAAATCATTCAAAGTGCTGGTAGCGCGAAGACAGTGGCGGCTTCCGGTTTTCTACTGTTTTATGTGAAGCTGTACACGGACAGCCGGGAGTTTTACCAACCGCACGCACGGTGTTCCGTGTACAAAATGGCTTGCACACGCAGAACTGTGGTGAAGCTTGTGTGTGTGGTAGGCCCATTAAGGACGCTGCGCTGACGCAGCGTTGGAACTGCAGCTTTAGAGACAACACTGCAAGTCATCACGATCCACCAACATCTGTTTACTTGCGTAAGGGTGACCGAGAAATATAATTTTAACATAAATAGAAAAACGGTGGCCGCGCAGAGATATATTCTAGTCTAAATAATATAAATCAAAGGTGACTGACTGATGCACAGCCCAAACCACTGGACGGATCGGGTTGAAATTAGGCACGCAGGTGGATGTTATGACGTAGGCATCCGCTAAGAAAGGATTTTGACCAATTCTACCCTCAAGGGGATAAAACAGGGGATGAAAGATTGTATGAAACTTTGTCAAGTTTATAAAAAATACATTGTTAAGTTCCAAAATCCACGCAAACTACGTCGCGGGCACAGCTAGTTATACATAAACTGAATGTAGCCGACTCGGCTTAATATGACACGCTAGCCTCAAAATTCGACCGGTAATAAATGATCCATGTTGACCGTATGCACCCCGAGAGGTGGGCAAGGATCGTCACTCACTGGACGCCTGAGGCGGACAACGCCGTCGAGGTCGACCGCGGCGGAGGTGGTGTGACGATCTGATCATGTTCGCAGGGCAGACATGGCCAGAAATTGCCCAAAATAGAGAGGTTTGGAAGAAGAAAGGGGAGGCCTTTGCCCAGCAGTGGCAATGAAAAGGCTATTAAAAAAAAAGATCGGCTGTCGATCAATAGTCACAGTCGGCCCATCCCTAAATATTTAGTTTTATAGACATTACTGCATGCCTTTATTATTATACTATATAAAGCTCGATTACCACTCACTCACTGACAGAATTGTTCTCCCAGATGGTGAAGGGGGAGGTGGGTATATTTTGACAGATTCGTATACAAGTCACTTTCGTGAGTATGGGAAAAATCCCAAACCTCCCCTTTTCGCCCCCCCTCTCCCCCCTCCCCATCGTATCTCGGAAACTAAGAGACCCGTGTTTTGTTTTTTTCCGGATTCGTATAGAGGAGGCTCGAAAAAGTAAAAAACATTATTTAGAGTCCCCCCTCCCCTTTTCCCCTTCTCCCCCCTTTAGGAGGATCTCGGAAGTTAACAGACTTGCAACAGTTTTTTTTTCAGATTCATGTCAAGGGCCCCATAGTTGGTCAAAATCATTTTTCAAAACTTTCCCCTCTCCCCCCCTTCACCCCTCCCCCCATCGTATCTCGGAAACTAAGAGACCCATGTTTTGGTTGTTTACGGATTCGTCTAAAGGAGGCTCGAAATAGTAAAAATCATTCTCAAAGTTTCCCCTTGCCCCCCTCCCCCCCCCTTGAGGCGGATCTCAAAAGAGACTTGGAATTTTTTTTTTTAGGCTCGTGTCAAGAGGTCCAGAGTATGTCAAAATCATTTTTCGAAACTCACCCCTCTCCCCCTCTTCACCCCTCACCCCATAGCGGTAAAGCGAAGCGTAGCATAGCGTAGGGATGTGGTCACGATAGCTTTCCGGTAGTAGGTAGGTCCTGAGTGGAGCGAACCTGCGAGACCGAGTGGAGCGAAGGGGGGAGGTGGCGAGCGAAGCGAGCCGGCGACCTCCGTAGCGTAACGAAGGTTGAGTGGGTGAAGCGTAACTCAGCGGTGACGACAAGCAAACTTACAAGTAACTCTCATTAGTAGGGCAAAAGTACCAAGCCTCCCCTTTTTGCTCCCCCCCCTCTCCCAATCGTATCTCAGAAACTATGAGACCCGTGTTTTTTTTTATGGATTCGTATAGAGGAGGCTCGGAAAAGTAAAAACCATTTTTCAAAGTCCCCCCTCTTGACCCCGTTCTCCCCCCTTTAGGCGGATCTCAGAAGAGACTTGGAACATTTTTTTTTTCAGATTCATATCAAAGGGCCTAGAGTGTGACAAAATCATTTTTCTAAACTCCTTCCTCTCCCCCCTTCACCCCTCCACCCATCGTAACTCGGAAAAATTATGAAGCAGTAAAGCGAAGCGTAGGGATGAGGACACGATAGCTTTCCGGTGGTAGGTAGGTCCTGAGTGGAGCGAACCTGCGAGACCGAGTGGAGCGAAGGGGGGAGGTGGCGAGCGAAGCGAGCCGGCGACCTCCGTAGCGTAACGATGGTTGAGCGGGTGAAGCGTAACTCAGGGGTGACGACAAGCAAACTTACAAGTAACTCTCATGAGTAGGGCAAAAGTACCAAGCTTCCCCTTTTTGGCGTCTCCTCCCCCCTCGCAATCGTATCTCAGAAACTAAGAAACCCGTGTTTTATTTTTTTACGGATTCTTATAGAGAAGGCTCGGAAAAGCAAAAACCATTTTTAAAAGTTCCCCCCCCCCCCTTGCCCCCTTATCCCCCACTTTAGGTGGATCTCAGAAGAGACTTGGAATAATTTTTTTTCAGATTCGTATCAAGGGGCCCAGAGAATGTCAAAATCATTTTTCAAAATCAAAATGAGAATCCAAGATGGCGGCTGCTATAATTTTCGAATTGTTCATCAATTTTATCATGGGAGTCGTTTTCATGGTTTTCGAGGATGCTAAAGCCGATAGTGAGGTCAAAATCCAAATTCAAGATGGCGGCTGCGAAAATTTTCGAATTTTTCATCATTGATGTCGTTTTCATGGTTTTCGAGTATGCTAAAGCCGATGGTGGGGTCAAAATCAAAATCTAAGATGGCGGATGCGATCATTTTCGAAATGTTCATCATGGGAGTCGTTTTCATGGTTTTCGAGGATGCTAAAGCCGATAGTTAGGTCAAAATCAAAATCAAAGATGGCGACAATAAAAAATTCAAAGATATCATCATGGATATCGTTTTCATGGTTTTCGAGGGTAATAAAGCTGATAGTGAAGTCAAAATCAAAATCCAAGATGGCGGCTGCGATCATTTTCGAATTGTTCATCATGGGAGTCGTTTTCATGGTTTTCGAGGATGCTAAAGCCGATAGTGAGGTCAAAATCAAATTCCAAGATGGCGACAGCAAAAAATTCAAAGATATCATCATGGATGTCGTTTTCATGATTTTCGAGGAGCTTAAGCCGATAGCGTGGTCAAAATCAAAATCCAAGATGGCGGCTGCGATAATTTATGAAATGTTCATCATGGGAGTCGTTTTCATGGTTTTCGAGGATGCTAAAGCCGATAGTGAGGTCAAAATAAAAATCCAAGATGGCGACAGCAACAAATTCAAAGATATCACCATGGATGTCGTTTTCATGGTTTTCGAGGGTAATAAAGATGATAGTGAAGTCAAAATCAAAATCCAAGATGGCGGCTGCGATCATTTTCGAATTGTTCATCATGGGAGTCATTTTCATGGTTTTCGAGGATGCTAAGGCCGATGGTGAGGTCAAAATCAAAATCCAAGATGGCGACAGCAAAAAATTCAAATATATCATCATGGCTGTCGTTTTCATGGTTTTCGAGGGTAATAAAGCTGATAGTGAAGTCATAATGAAAATTCAAGATGGCGGCTGCGATCATTTTCGAATTGTTCATCATGGGAGTCGTTTTCATGGGTTTCGAGGATGCTAAAGCCGATAGTGAGGTCAAAATCAAAATCCAAGATGGCGACAGCAAAAAATTCAAAGATATCATCATGGATGTCGTTTTCATGGTTTTCGAGGAGCTTAAGCCGATAGCGTGGTCAAAATCAAAATCCAAGATGGCGGCTGCGATATTTTTCGAATTGTTAATCATGGGAGTTGTTTTCAGGGTTTTCGAGGGTGCTAAAGCCGATAGTGAGGTGAAAATGAGAATCCAAGATGGCGACAGCAAAAAATTCAAAGATATCATCATGGCTGTCGTTTTCATGGTTTTCGAGGGTAATAAAGCTGATAGTGAAGTCAAAATCAAAATCCAAGATGACGACAGCAAAATATTCAAAGATATCATCATGGATGTCGTTTTCATGGTTTTCGAGGGTAATAAAGCTGATAGTGAAGTCAAAATCAAAATCCAAGATGGCGGCTGCGATAATTTTCGAATTGCTCATCATGGCAGTCGTTTTCATGGTTTTCGGGGATGCTTAAGCCGATAGTGAGGTCAAAATCAAAATCGAAGATGGCAGCTGCGATAATTTTCGAAATGTTCATCATGGCAGTCGTTTTCATGGTTTTCGAGGATGCTTAAGTTGATAGTGAAGTAGGAATCAAAATCCAAGATATCGGCTGCGATCATTTTCAAAATGTTCATCATGGATGTCGTTTTCAGGGTTTTCGAGGGTGCTAAAGCCGATAGTGAGGTCAAAATAAAAATCCAAGATGGCGGCTGCGATATTTTTCGTATTGTTCATCATGGGAGTTGTTTTCAGGGTTTTGGAGGGTGCTAAAGCCGATAGTGAAGTCCAAATCAAAATCCAAGATGGTGGCTGCTATAATTTTCGAATTGTTCATCATGGGAATCGTTTTCATGGTTTTCGAGGATGCTTAAACCGATAGTGAGGTTAAAATCCAAATCTTATGATCGCATAGAGTGTTCGAGGGGCAGTAAGCGCGTACCTAACACAATAATATTTTGAAATATCATATTTTTATCTAAACTGAAAAGTTTGTTTTGGAATTGAAAAATTCTCTTTGTCTTGGATAGTTTTTGTGTTTTCATCATGGGTGTTGTTTTCATGGTTTTCGAGGATGTTAAACTGATGGCGAGGTCAAAACGGCAATGCAAGATGACGGCTGCGATAATTTTCGAATTGTTCATCATGGGAGTCGTTTTCATGGTTTTCGAGGATGCTAAAGCCGATAGTGAGGTTTAAAATCCAGGAGGGCATAAACGACGTCACCGAAGGCCTGCTGCGTGTCGTCTGCGAGGTGGGCTGTAAACTTTTTCGACCGATCAGGAATGGACGTAAGTCGGAACTTAATTACCACCGAGACTCTGGCACTGATAAGGAAACGACGAGAACTAACAAAGCCACACAGACGGAGAGTCAGGTTCTTAACGGGGAGGTCAAAAAGCAGTTCATACGCAATACTCGGAGTGCAAATAACCGAATTATAGAGTAAGCTTTAGCTCGGAATAAAGGCTCGAAGGTATTTGCCAAGCCCAATACCTCCCGCTGTTGCCGGACAAAGCTCAGAACGTCACAAGGCACCACCGTCACCTCAAAGCCAGAGATTCTAGCTGAAGTCGAAAAGTTCTACGGAGACTTATATGCTCAAAAACCTTGCCCACCTCAGGCCCACGGCGCGGATGACCAACGGGCCAAACTGACACGCCATCTCACAGACGAGCTTCCCGACATTGACATGGGTGAGATTGGAATGGCACTCAGGCAGCTTCACCACAACAAAGCCCCAGGGGATGACAGAATAACCATTGAGCTGCTCAAGGCAAGAGGAATACCTATCTTGACAGAGCTTGTAAACTCTTCAATTCCGTCATCCACACTTGCATAGCACCGGAGGCATGGCATGGGAGTGTGGTAGTATTATTCTTCAAAAAGGGCGATAAAGCGCTCCTTAAAAACTACCGCCCCATCTCACTTCTGAGCCATATCTATAAGCTGTTCTCGAGGGTTATTCTAAATCGTCTCGCCCAAAAGTTCGATGATTTTCAGCCACCGGAGCAGGCCGGGTTTCAAAAAGGTTACCGCACCATAGACCACATTCACACCCTTAAGCAAGTGATTCAAAAGACCGAGGAGTATAAACAGGCTCTGTGCCTAGCGTATGTGGACTACGAGAAGGCTTTCGATACCGTCGAGACCTGGGCTGTTCTGGAGTCCATGCAGAGATGGCTCATCGACTGTCGCTACGGTGAGGTTATGAGATGTATGTATAAGGCCGCAACAGTGACCGTCTAAGTACAAGAACAGAGCACAAAACCAATCCAACTGTTTACAAACGCGTTGGAGGACGTTTTCAAGACGATTGATTGGAAAGGACGGGGTGCTAATATCAACGGTCAGTACATCTCACACCTCCGATTTGCGGATGACATTGTCATCATAGCAGAGTCTCTGCAGGAGCTGGAAAAAATGCTGAACAGCTTGAGCGATTCTTCAAGGCGTGTGGGTCTCGGAATGAATCTGGCTGAACAAAACCAAAGTCATGTTTAATGGTCACGTCACCCCGAGACCTGTAATCGTGAATGTTGCTGCCCTCGAGGTTGTGCAAGAATACATTTATCTAGGCCAAAGTGTACAACTGGGCAGGCACTACTTTGAGAAGGAGGCAGCTAGAAGAATACGTTTGGGCTGGGCGGTATTCGGGAAGCTGCGTCATATCTTTGAATCATCGATCCCACAATCCCTTAAAACCAGGGTTTACAACCAGCGTGTCCTACCCGTAATGACTTACGGAGCCGAAACGTGAACACTTATCATCGGCCTGGTCCACAAGGTTGCTCAGCGTGCAATGGAGAGAGCAATGCTCGGGGTTTCTCTGGTGGATAGAATTCGTAATGAAGTCATTCGATGCATACGATTCATGCCAGAGAACCAAATGTAGAACCAAATGGCACGTCTGTAGACGGACAAACGGCGGATGGAGCAAACATGTGCTTGAGTGGAGACCGCGAATGGGCAAACGTAGTGTAGGACGCCCTGCTGCAAGATGGGTCGATGATTTAAGGAAGGTGGCTGGCAGTGGATGGATGCGGCCTGCCCAAAACCGGGATAGTTGGCGCTCTTTGGGGGAGGCTTACGTCCAGTAGTGGACGGCAATAGGCTGATGATGATATAAAGCTGATAGCGAGATCAAAATCAAAATCCAAGATGGTGGCTGCGATATTTTCGAAATAATCATCCTGGGAGTCGTTTTCATGGTTTTCGAGGATGCTAAAGCCGGTTGAAATCAAAACCCAAGATGGCGGCTGCGATAATTTTTGAATTGTTCATCATGGGAATCGTTTTCATGGTTTTCGTGGATGCTAAATCCGGTAGTGAGGTCAAAATCAAAATCCAAGATGGCGACTTCAAAAAATCATTTTTTTTTTATTGGATGCCGTTTTCATGGTTTTCGAGGGTGCTAAAGCCGATAGTGAAGTCTAAATCAGAATTTAAAATGGCGGCTGCGATCATTTTTGAATTGTTCATCATGGGAGTCGTTTTAATAGTTTTCGAAGATGCTAACGCCGATAGTAAGATCAAAATCAAAATCTAAAATGGTGACTGCAAAAAATTCTAAGTAAGAAATACTTTTCAAAACACGACCCCGCGAGCTGCTTGCAGCTCGCGCAACGCGCAAATACTAGTCTATCTAATATATTTAAACGAGCAATTCTTGTATATTTATATTATATAATCAGGATCTCGGAAACGGCTCCAAGGATTTTCATGAAAGTTACAGATTAGGTGTTTTTTGGCTCAAGGAATCGATTTAACAAGGTCTCAGGTTCGAGAAAAGCTCGATTCCCAAGATATATACATTTTAAAACCGAGCGAAGCTCGGTCAACCAGATATTGGACTTTTATACGAAAAACCTCACATCATCAGTTTTATCGTTTTTCATCCATAACCCATACTCGTATAAAATAAAGTCAACATTTAAATAAATCAAATTATGTTTTTATAATCAACAGTTATGCTTAATAACAAATATCTTAAGATTGCTAAAATAAATATTTATGTTTATGTTTTGAAAACTTCATTTTTATAGACATCGTCATCATATTTCACTAAAACAACCTACTGCTATTTTTAGACCTCCAATTTTTTACCTACTTGGTTAGATTTAACTAAATTACAAGTAAATATAACGTACGCTTTGTGGTTCCCATATAAACATCTAGGTATACATATAAATAAAATTTGAGGGTAACATGCATACGAATATGAATATCCCTATACGGTACCATACACCAAAATAACATTTTTTACAAGTTTTGTCTGTCTGTCAGTATTTCCGTCTGTCTGTTTGTAATGGCTAATCTCTGAAATGGCTGGGCCGATTTTGACGGGACTTTTATATTTTGCAGGTAGCTGATGCAATAAGGAGTAACTTCTATTGGGCTACTTTTATTTGTTTGAAAAAGAAAAGTTATAGTTTGTGTTTAAAAAAATACATTGTTGAGTTTCGACATCCACGCGAACGAAGTCGCAGGCACAGCTGGTATAAAATAAAACACGAATTTAATAATTTTGGTAGTCAGTTCATCATGCACACTACCGGTTTAACCACCTTTACATTTTTAACCACAATGTTTCCAGCGAAAACAAAGTGACATCATCTTATTTCGTACACACCAGTTTAAAACCAAACTGTGTACTCACGGCTACACATCAAGCTATGCAAAACTAGTATAATGTGACCGTTCAATGTGCGGAAAGTATACAACATGTAAAGTAAATAACGCACACCCTCAGACATCCCAATTAGAATATTATGTTATAATCATAATACGAGTACATTTATTGAATTTTTAATTTAACATGTAAATGCATTGTTATTAACTTAATTAGTTATTTTGCAGTAAGGTTTATTTTTCTTTATTTCGTATTGAATGACGAAGCGATATAGCGGTTATGTTACATATTGTATAAAGCGAGTCCAAGACAAACTGGTTTGTATAGCTTGATGTGAAGCCGTGTGTATCTACAGTTAAAGCATGTCTTGTACCAATATTGGAAGTACTTAGTTATTTTCAAGCGCTACTACTTTTTTGTAAAGGTGGTAAAATCAACAAATTAAACTTTCCGTCTTTTGTGGTGCAAAATTAGTGACAGTCAGACTCTTACTGACTAAAAGTTCCCCCCGTTTCTTCGGTTGCCCTTTGCGTTCCAGTCTCGGTATCCTGCTAAGGCGGTACCGCGTTTATTTGTTGACAGAGCCCCTTGGGGCGCGCGTGGAACGTTATACGCCGTCGACTAGGCCTGGTATGTCATACTCTAAAACAAATCACATCGCTGGACTCTACTATGTGCTCTTCAACGAGACAGCTTTGAGATCGTCCAATCGATTGGATATTGTCGCTGTCAAGTAGCTTCATGAATAGCAAACTTTAGTCCCGGTGTGGCGTGAGCACTGCTGCCGCGCCGTCACAAGGCTGTGTTTATAGAAATAGCATGCTCCTAGTCGGACGGCGAGCTGCCCATAACAAGTCGTCCGTAAACCCTAGTGTAGCTAACAACAGCGGAATCATTATCTCATTGCGATTATAATTATTACTTATCACGAATTTTCACTCTTTTACTTTACAGCGTTTTTCCAGTATTTACAGCGTTTTTGTATGAAAAAATGGAACAGCGCCTCTGGTGTGCGAAGAAAGAACTAATTTTTTCCTTGAAAGTTGTCAATTTGAAATTGTCCAAGTGCCAGTTTACTTTACGTCTCAAATACTGAAAATTCGTGCTAAGGGTACTGTTTAAGTGCATGATACATTTTTCATAATTTGATTTTAATTAATATTCCGTTTGGACCCGCTTAACGCAATAGTAGGTTAATAAAATATCAGGTTAGTTTTAATATAACTTGTTCACTATAAAATAAAAATATATCCAAATAACTAAAAATTGTATTAGCAGGGATTTCTTTGTCAATAGATGGGCATAGACTTGAAAACGGTTTCACAACAATCAGCAATAGTTTCACTCGAACTCTTCAGTGCAATTAATGCAAAACGTTATTTAGTCAGCATTTTTATTTTATTTAACGACACTAAACTATTTTAAAGCAAAAAGAAATCAGCAGCGCTATTTGCAAAACAAAACAATTGATTCAACTTACTTGTTTTTTGTGGCGCCAACGAAGTTAAGGAATGTTCATATGCCTCGTAAGGGAAACATGCGTGAAGATTAAAAGTACAAATAAAATAAAAAGTAAGTGCATACCGCACATACCTAGCATGCATGTACATGTGAGTTCCTTGTTGCCAAACCACTTGAACTTAGGTGACTTTATGGCGCTATACACATAATCCGGTTGGCACGATTCGGCATTGCCGGTCGGCAAAATTAACGTTCGGTAATGAGCGGATCGAGTAGACTGGATGGAAGATGGGGCAGAAAAGTATTGGAGTGGAGACCACGAACGGGAAAGAGGAATGTGGGGAGACAACCGACTAGGTGGACAGACGATCTTGTTAAAGTGGCCGGAAGAAACTGGATAGCCATAACACAAAACCGCCAGAAGTAGAGATATTTGGAAGAGACCTACACTCAGTATTGGGTGACTAAAGCTTGAAGAAGGCTCAAATAGTGTCATTTAATGCTGCACAGAGTCTGGAGATCGACACAGACCCAAATAAAGCCAAAAAGTGTGTTCGTTCCGAAAACATTATTGAATGGAATTAAAACGAACAAGTGTGATCACCTCTTAAGTTGACAAGGAGAATCTTCTCGACTCGTTTACAGAAACATCTGAAATTGTATTGTTATTCCAACCATGTTTTGTCATACTAGCTTCATAAACAACTTTTTAACTGCATTCCAGGGCCTGCAGTCTCGACATAGATAGCGATTCAATCGATACGCCGCAAACGCTAAATATTAACGAAAAAATTCGCATGCCGTAACGACTGTCAAATTCTAGCATCCGAGATAGCGAGATAAGGGTGCTTGTACACGGCGCATGTAATCCGCGTAAGTGCCTCAACCATGCTCAAGCTACATGCGCCGTGTAAACGCACCCCGCGGGTAGCTTGATCAAGTAGCTTGCGCATGTTACTCGCGCGGGTAAACAGCAGACCCGCTCCTTTACTTGCTCGAGTTACATGCGCCGTGTACAAGCACCCCGCGGGTAACTTGATCAAGTAGCTTGCGCATGTTACTCGCGCGGGTAAACCGCAAACCCGCTCTTTTACTTGCGCGGGTTACATGCGCCGTGTACAAGCACCCTAAGTCGCTAATTATTTTGACTTTGCGACTGTCACTATGCTTACGAAAATCGTATTCATAGTATGGTAAACTAATCATGTTTTTGACACGGATTCTAGGCTTTTGTGCCACAAGGCCTCTTGTACACAGTACGGTTTTCGGCCGTGTGTAGGCACGGTCATCAGTGTTGTATGGAACGCAATGAGAGCTTGTAGACGTGCACGGCAGAGCCACGGCACGGCGCCGCCGCAATATGCGCCGTGTCTGCCCCTCGGCTTGCCGCGTCTACGCACGGCGTGATTTTCAACAGTGTTGTATGGCAGTCTATGGGAGTATGTAGTAGACGGCGCTGGATCTACGCACGGTTTCGTGACGGTTTACATACGCTGATTCCCGATTTTGTTATAAAATGAGAATAAATCAATAAATCTTAATTACATTGATTCAAGAAAGGCCTATAATATGGGATAAGGCTATCGATGATAACAAAATATGCGGCTTAAATATGATTGAAAAGTGTATGAAATGCGCCGTATTCCTCCCTTTTTAGAAGCTTTTTCTAAAATCGGATCCATCCAAAGCCTTTCCTATAATATTATGTAATAAGCAACGATATAATCTTCTCCTTCGTATGAAAATTCATGCGTGTCCAGCACACCTCCAAATAAACCGCCACTGAGCCGCACTTGGCCGATGTCTTTTTGGTTTTGCCGTGTCATGTACAAGAGGCCTTATGGAGGTATGTATGTGCACTAATGCCTCTTGTTCATCAAGCTATACAAAACCAGTATAAGCTGATCGTTAAATATACGGAAAGACCATACAAGCGAGACCACAATTAATTGGTTTTGTATAGCTTGATGCGTAGCCGTGTGTACACAGTACATTTTTTAGCCGTGAAAATCTACGGTTAATTCGCCGTGTGCAGGCACGGTCATCAGTGTTGTATGGAACACAATGGGAGCTTGTACATGTACACGGTACGTTTTTCAGCCGTGAAGATATACGGTTATTACTCATTGGTTATTACACCGTATAGGCACGGTCTACAAGCTCCCATTGTATTCCATACAACACTGATGACCATGCCTACACACGGCGAATTAATCGTAGATTTTCATGGCCGAAAAACGTACGGTCACGAGCAATAGTATGTAAACACTATGCAGTATTCAAAAGCGATTTTGTGCTACATTGATAAAACTTTTGCCTTTTCGTTAGACTTCTATTTTGGAATCCATACTGTTCTGGAACGAATGTGTATCCTAGGCTTTACACTATTTTTGAAAAGTGTCAAGTCAGTTATAAAAAACTCAATAAAAAAGACGTCGGGAAAAATATGCGTTTGATTTAAAATAATTGTGCAGCATACCTAGCGTACCCAATAATAAGAATAAATGGTGAGAGAATCGCTCACACATACTATTACGAAATTTATGTCTTATTTCAAAGCGGAAACCAGTATTTCACGAGTTAATTGCGTTTCAATTTTGTTAAGTGTACACATGTTATTGTTCATGACTGTACTGTGTACAAGAGGCCTAATGCTGTAAAATATTGGCAGTTGAAAAAAACATTTATTTGTAAGGAAAATTGATAGAAAAGATATTCTCAAAAATATATTTACCTTAGAAAGTTGTGCAGAAAAAAGTAAACCTTGTGATGTTAACACTTTATTTGATCAATATCTGTGAGATTCGTATGCCGTTTTTAAAGAATATTCTACCAAGAACTTATTAGTTTGCTTCCTTGCAACACCTAGACGTTCATCACGTCAAACAGGCAAACTGTCATTGTTAAGTTAATTTGTGCAAAAACATTGTTTCGTGTTTCGCACATCATATTATATTTAAAATAACGGAAATAAAACGGTGTTTCCATGGCCAGCGACACAGGCGCAGTCCCGCCGTGTCCCAGCAGCGTGAGCGTCAGGTAATTATACAACCTACAACGACTATTTCAATCCGTATTTTTTGTTCTAAATTGAATACTTTGTATACATCCGAAGTATTCTGTGCAGTGTCCGATTAACACTGATTTTATATTATATTGATGCCCTACCTAAGTCATGTAAGTCCACGGGCCGGTAGGGGTATTATTTACACTAATGTTTTCTACACTAACCTTGGGATATTTATGTTTATCTTTTATGTTCATTCATCGTCTACCAGTCAATTTCAAGCAGTCTTTCTTGTACCAGCAAATAAATTTTCGGACCTATTTATGGTGCCCCCTGAGACGTGATGACCTAAAGGGTTAATTTGTGTTGATATGATTCATATTTTAATGTTTCAGGTGTAAATGTACGCCACGTGTTACATCTGCTCAAATGTATGCACTTTTGGCGCCAGCCAATACCTATATAGGCTAAGGCAACCCAGGTACAAGCCGAGGCGTCCGTCGCCGCTTAATAGCAAGAATGGTCAGGTTGCAAGAAAAATAGCTGCGATTGCTAATTGTGTAAATAAAAATAATAAATGATATTACTTGGTTTTTTATTTCAAAATAGAGTAAATAAAATGAAACTAATTAATTATGTAAAACTAGTATTAACGAATCTTCTTTTTATGCGCTCTTTCCTATAAGACTAAGACAAGACTAGGAAATTAGCAAAAAATAAATGTTTTTCATACAAAATGAGAAATTAATCAAACCCATCAGTGTGAAAAACATTGTCTTAGAACAAACAATGTTCAGTAACATGGGCTGAGTTACCCCACGAGAGGTTTTGCGCATACACGTTGTATATTTAATCCTCATCTTCTGGACTGTATACGAGGATTAAATACAACGAATACGGCTCATGTTCCCGGCAGCAGTGCAGCAGCTAAGCAGTGTGTTTTGATATATTTATACTCCGGTGTGCCAGGGCGTCGATGTTAAGGGAGTCATTCAATCACGGTTTTAGAGGATATCCATCATCACCTAGAAGTCTAATGCGCAACCTCTTCTAGGCAGATTGTCATGTTCACTAAGGAGCTCGTGAAACATGTCCTTTGATATTTTATTTATAATAAGAAATAGGCCATCCTCCAGATCCAAGAGAATTACGTTTTCTCGCCGGTTTCGTGCTGCTTACCGCCGTAATAACACATCGCGTCTGTTCTCGAGCATAACTAAGTCCCTTGCTAAATATTAGTAATGTAAAATAAACAAATAAATAAAGCAATGGCCCGCAGTCTCAACAAACATGGCGGTTCTATGTAGCGATTACTAAATATTAACGATAAAAATCGCATGCAGTAACGACTGTCACAATAAATGCAAGTCTCTACATCCGAGATAGCGAGGAAAGTCGGTAATTATGATGACTTTGCGATTTCGCTAAGTTAACGAAAATTTTATTCATAGTACGGTAAATTAATAGTATTTTTGGCATGGCTTCTAGGTTTTTCTGCCATTTGTGCGGTAAAACATTGGCAGTAGCAAAAAAACTTTTTATTTTAGGGAAAATTTATAGATAAGATATTCCCAAAAAATAATTATCCTTGAAAGTTGTGCAGAAAAAAAGGTAAACCTTATTAAGTTAACAATTAATTTCATCGAAATGTGTAAGTATCGCATACCGTTTTTAAGAATACTCATAACAAAGAACTCATTGGTTTGCTTCCTTGCAACACCTAGACGTTCAACATGTCAAACAGGCAAACTGTCAATGTCATGTTTGTTTGTACAAAAACAAAGTTTCGAAAATTTAAAATAACGTAAATAAAACGGTATTTCCATGTACGGCGATACAGGCGGATATAGGCGCAGGCCCGCCGTGAGGAAGCAGCATGAGCGGCAGGTTAGTACAACCTACAACGACAATTTTTTATTCCTATTTTTGGTACTAAATTGAATACTTTAATTCCACATCCGAAGTATTCTGTGCAGTTCCGGATTAAGACTACTTGATGCCTTATGCAATTCTAGCTTACGGGCCTCCTTCCATTACTTTAGGTACTAGCAGTACATACCTTTATCTTTTAAGTTCATTCATAGACGGAGTTCTTTGTTTGAGTTCTTTCTTTGCCTGAGATTTTGTGTTTAATGAATATTTTTATGTTTCAGGTGTTGTAAACGTACGCCACGTGTAACATCTGCTTAAATTGATGGACTTTTGGCGCAAGAGAATGCTGCCGAATTGCAGTCTGAGGCAACCAACGTACAAGCCGTCGGCGTCGCTGCTATTTGCGCCGGCTGCAAGCAAAATAGCTGACGCGATTGCTAATAATCTATCACAATTATTGTGTAAATAAAAATAATAAATGATTTTCCATGTTTTTATTTGATCAGAGAACACAGAGGAGTAGGTATATTAAATGAAAAATCTACATAATTATGGGGAACTAGTATTAATGAGTCTTCTTCTAATGCGCTCTTCATCAACTCCGAGTCCAGAGCCTGCATAACAAAATGTTTCATGAATATTCACAAAATAGTGTTAGGTAGGTACACGTATCTATTAAATTATAGTAAAATTACAAAACAAATCAGTTGAAAAATTACTCGTCATCATAGACTTTACCATTGTCCACCGACACATGTGGTGGACTCTGGTTTCTGGATAAGCCAGCAATATAGTTACGGTTCGTATATCAGTTGGCGTTGGTGGGATTAACAAATACATACAACTTTTAGCACACCGAAGCATATTATTTTATTCTATGAAGTTCCTGGCTGAGCAGCAGCTTATAAAGAAATTTGGGAAATCTAATGGGCAAGCTCTCCCAAACAGATTGTTATGCTCATTTATTATTACTTTTCAAGCAACTGCCGCTTCATTGTTGAGCAAATAGTCAATTTGCCCACATGTTAGCTCGCTCCTGGCCATCGAGAGATAATATTTAAAATATTAAGATTAGGGTCAAACTCCTGTAATATATTAAATAATTATGTAAAAAGGTGCATCTTTTTTTTAAATCATATTTTAGATCTTAAAGAACGGAAGGTCAACTTACAGCTTGCATGCTTCACGTATGTTGTGTTCTTGTTAAATCCTTAGTCCCTGTAATCTAAGTATATTATGGAGCACTGCACATCAGTTAATTCACTAAGGAGCCCGTGAAACAGGCGTTTGATATTCCATGGAAGTAAAGAAATTGTCCATCCTCCAAATCAAAGGGATTTTCGATTTCTCGCTGGTTTGTGGTATTTTCCGACCCCGCATTAGCACATCGCGTCTGTTCTCGAGCACAACTAAGTACAGCGCTGAAGATTCTACAGCCATTTTTATTTAAATACTATTGATTCAATATTTTTGTAATGTCAGAACACAATAAAGCTATGGTAGCGATCGTAGCTACCACTTAGCGTGCTGTCAAAAACGGTCGCAAAGAAATTGACATGACTTTGCGATAAATCGTTATCTTACCGATAATCCTCGCAAAGTTTGCGATGACACTCGTTAATTTTGGCAGTAGAGACTACCAAAAATCGTTACAATCGGTACATCGATCGCTATGTATGTCGAGACTACCGCCCGCCGTATCGATTGTAACTGTCACTTAGCGGGCTGTCAAAAATGTTTGCAAAGTTAACGATGACAGTCGATAGTTTGGCAGTAGAGACTACCAAAAATTGATACGATCGGATCGTTAGGACTTAGCGACCGATTTTTGACGCTAAACAATCGCTATGTATGTCGAGACTACAGCCCCAGTTATTTAAGTATTTTTTTTGGAATTTAATAATGGTTTATTGGAGAAAATATATTGAATTTTAAAGGGAAACATGTTGATAGTTCACGCCAAAATTTTTAATTGGTTAATTTAAAACATTATTAACATTTTAACATTGATTGTGTAATAGCGGTATTAGGGGAGCTTTTTTTTTTTTTTTTAGCGTTGTAAAATCATCAAATGAGTCCTCCAACCCCGGGCAGGGCGGGATCCCCTGTCAGACTTCTACTGACTAAAATCCACGGTGTCCTTCATAGCCTGTTAAGTTCCGGGGTTACGGTAAGGGAATAATCCCGCGACCCCGGCAGGCTTTGGCCCTCTGAGAGGGGGGCCCCGTCATTATGCTGACGCTCTTTGAGGCGCGCGTGGGACACAACGCGCCGTCGACCCGGGGTATTAGGGGAGCTACAAGATATTTTTCAGTCTCTTCGAATCTTTTAAATCCAGAGCCGATGGACCAGACATAATGTGTTAGAGCGGAGACGTGTATTGTGAAAACGTAGAATGACTCTGCGGCACAATGGATCGATAATTTTCTGACAGTGGGAGCATGTTGTATGGACTGCCGAAAACCAGATGGTTGGCGCTATTGGCGGAGGCCCACGTCCAACAGTGGTCGTCAATTGGCCAATGAGATTGCATGATAATAGCTCTCATTGGATCCCATGTGTTTGCGATGATAACATCTTGATATTCTTTTTTTGGTGATTTTACCACGATCAGAAATCGTAAACTAGTTTCTACGCAATTAATACCGACAGTCAAGTTTTCAATTTCCTCAGAACTAATTTTCTTAATGAATCCAAGAAAAGCAAAAAGAGGAAGCATTAACTAATGATTTCATTATTAGTAATGAATATTTATTAAATTAATTGTAAACATAAAAACGATTCGGTATGGTAATGGCAGACCTCGTTAAATACCTAATTTATTAGTTACCTACCTTATTAGTTATTAAATAGGGACTAAGTTTTAATTAATATAATGAAGATTACTGGCCACATTAGCTATTGTAGGAATTTGCGCTTTTTTTTTATCGTGGTAAAATCATCAAATGAGTCCTCCCACCCAGGGCAGAGCGGGAGAGACTGTCAGACTTGTACCTACTGATTAAAATCCACGGTGTCCTTCATTAACCCTTTACATTCCGGGGTCACGGTAATGAGATAAGTCCCGCGACCCCGGCAGGCTTTGGCCCTCTAGAGGGGAGGCGGAGGGGGGCATCAAGGAATTTATGCTTAGACTAAACGTGATTGAATATTAACAATATAAAGTGACTAATAATTGAAGCCGTTATTACCTCTTATGATTAATTTGCACCTATATGTATACAGTGTGCTATATAAAAACTATTATGCATTTCGTTTCAAAGTGTTAGGTCATTTCTTTGTGCCTATCCCAAATAAATTATGTAAGGAGTCAAGGATCTTATAAAGCTTTATAATATTTATGTACAAGGAAAACCGCTTATACATAATATGACGCATAGAATACACAAACTCTTGCGTTTCGATAAATGCCTATTATTTCTCGTATTTTACATTTTCATCTTTAGTTTTGTAGCGTTTGTTTTATTTCCGGGATATTGCGTAATAAAAAGTGACATCTTTTTAAATTGGCGTTTAAGGGTTATCTAACCGCATGTGCAATACAATGCCCAGTCTACATGATACCTTCCACAAATAGTTTTTTTACCAAACAAGGGGTTGCGGCCCAAAAGTTTTCACGTTTGTGTAGAGGCATTTAAAAAATGTTGAGCGCGTTGATGTCTTTCGTAGCACTTCGTAGCGAGGCTACACGAATTGTTTTGATAATTGAAAATTGTACTAACAAGTATGTGTGACTAGTGTTATGACGATTATTATACAACTTTTGTTCATCAAATGTCAAAGTGCTTGGTTCAAGTCAGGCAGGGCACTTAGAGCCAAGCCGTGGAGACTCTACCCTGAATGTTTCATGAGTGAGTATAGGGCTGGGATGTTGGGTAGTTAGAATGAGTGCGAGGGTGAGAGGAGGGTAGTGAGACCGCCAGGGTTACAGGAGAGGTTTCGAGGGTGAGCTGCGCGTGGCGGCTGGTGGGCGCGCGGCTATAAGTAAGAGGTGCGCGCGCGCCGGCGAAGTTAGTCGCCGAACGGCAGCGCGTCGCCAGCGGTGTCACCCGCTCCCCCCCTCCGGTGCGTTCCACCCCTACCTCCTCCCCCACACGCACTCGCCTTTCTCACACGATCACCGGCGATTCTCACTTGCGCAACACGAGTCGAAACCGAAAGGTCGCCGCTATTGGCATTTAAGCGCTCTCTGACATTAGCGTTGCATTTAAATGTGCGATGCAGCTTCCTCGTTGAGCTTCACTGTCGCAACTTGTGTCGCTTGGGAAAGGCGCGTGTGTTGACGTGACGTCTCTGTTGCAGCAGCAGCCCGAGCAGCCGGGCCGGCAGACACGGTCCGCCCCACACCACACCACCATGATCGCCAGGATAGCGCTGTAAGTACTCTCACTATTACCACCAACTCTTAACTCTGACTATTCTATATGCTGTTATTGTTAATATCATAATAACTGTTGCATACTATGTACATATCTGTATCCACACGACCACTTTCTAACATTGAACCTGATAATTGTTTTTAGAGACGTGTTTATAAACCTTTAAATGGACGTCTCCGCCTGCAACCGGGGACTTTCATCTTGTGTTTGCTTGCTACGATGACTTTTAATTATCGCTAAGTTTGAAATATGATATCGCTAACTCATCGATCGATATGACAAATATTCGATCTGATTTCTCGTGTGGAAATCAGGTTTTCATTGCTCAACGGCAGCCAACTGACATCACGAATGAGGGCGCGTATTTCTCAATGAAGGCTGCGAAACATTGCTTTTAAAATATGCACGACTTAGTGCGCATATTGTCTCCCGGGCAGAGCCCGCGCCCGCTCCACGCTAGCTGTCGTACCTCGTTTTATCTTATTTGCATATCGTATTTCATTTCATAATCTATAAATAACTTCATGAACCCGCAATTTTACGTCCTGATACAAAGCATGTTGCAAATAAACCGCAAATGCTAAATATCTATTGTGTTTTGTCATTTCTGCTACAAAAACAATGCAGCCGGTACTCGCGGCTGCAACTTTATGTTAAGTGCGGAGCGTCTCTCCGCGGCCGTGGAGCTTCGCTACGCGACGTTTTCACCGTTTCATGGTTTTCTCCCACTATACACATTTACTTAGCAACATACGCACAAAACGTACCCATAAAGCTTATTAGCCGGCCGCACCGGAGAGATTCAATACAGATGGCTTATTGAGTTTAGAAATTAACAAGTCCATATATCAGTGAGAGATTTCGTAAATAGCCTTATTTCATTTACTCTTCACACGCTTCGGTCATTACAGGAAACAGTGAGGGAAGAAATCAGTAGAATTTTGTTGAATTGACGTGTTGTAGTGATGTAAACATCGCTAAGTGACGATAAAAGTTCTGTAATACTTTAAGATAAGTGACAACGTGCGATACGTGTGATCTAACGCGACCCATTGTCAAAGCTCTCTCTAGTTGCAACACGATGTTAAATGGCGTCGCGGATGCGACATTTACACATGAAGACGTCCTGCTCACCTGCCACCACTGTCATCGGTCGACACCATCAGTGTGTGGTACATACACACAAGTGCGTGTGATATATGAAAGCGTTACTAAATAACTTCCCATGAATTTACGTGGTCAAAATTTGAATCGCGTGTAGTATTCTTTGCTGTACCTAAATGATTATTTTAATCGATTTGAACTTGAATCTGATTCGCCTTATTCACTTAATAATGCATTAAAGTAATCAAAGATTTTTTCAAAAGCTTAAACACCTATAAAATAATCTGGCTCTTGATGATGATGACCAACCGGCATCCTGGTTAAATAAGGGTTTTTACAGACCAAAAAAATATCAAGAATTTGATCAAGGTTCCGTAATTAATTGAAACGATATCGATGAATTCAGTCTGCGGTTCGATGTGACCTCAGTCTTGAATACATTTTGGTTTTTATTGTTATCCTCAAACAACATATTGATTCTAGGAATAGTTTTTATTTGATCGTTCAATCAGAGTACGTTGCCTTAAAATGTAATAAAATATTGTGCAATTTTTACGTGCATAGAATTTGAATTCCTTTGTCTTGTTTGGGGTTTTTAACACTTTAACTTCGATCAAAGTTTAACGTACATTTTGAATACTTACATTTTTTTTAAGTGTTTATTAACATGGCAAAATATGTCCCTATTCATTGTAATATTCTTATTTAAAGAAGGGCTGTTATTAAATCAACATTTTATCTGAATCTCAGTCTTGAGCTTTCAGAGTGTCAAAAGAGATTGAGGTGATTCAAAGATCCCATGTTTGGCCGCAAAGGGTCGAACATTGACCCTTTTTCCGAACATTTCATTTGATACCTGCTTATAAAAAATATATCATTTAGAACGAAGTGTGCAGAAACACTTTTTCGTTCTAATTATAGATTTCAACTTGTGGTATTTTATTAAAATGGCTCACTGAAGTATAGTTTAAAATTCAGTGGAAATACATTAATATCATTTTCACCATAAATGGAGTTATTGATAAATGCTTTTAACATAATTTCTCTACTAAAAGCAAGGCCACACAAATCGTAAACATTGCATTGCGTTTTAAGTGATCACGAAATATTTTTATTGCGTAGATATTGTAACTGAAACAATTGGAATGGTTATAAATACTCGTAGTAGGCAGTTTTATTTATGAGCTTATATTTACTTTCAATTAGGTTAAAGCTGAACAGTTTGTTTGGTTGAACGCTATTATTTCAGGAACAACTATTTCGAATTGAAAAAAAAGTTTGTGTTGGATAGTTTATTTATCGAGGAAGAATATAAGCTATATAACCTCACGTAGTTCCGTAAAACCACGGGGGAAGCTAAATAAATAAACTCACAGGTTAATATACCATACATTATTTTGCGGATACGGAAAATAACAAAACATACAAGAGTTAATAAAGATCGGATCCATTAATAACACTAAGAAACATCATTCCATTCCAGACTTAAATGATTTAAATTGTATTCCACAAGGTTCTCACACATTTGCTAACATTAACATTCCTAGTTACGTTTTACGAAATTAAAAACTGTACACAACAGTCGTCATTAGATTTTACGCAACAACAAATGATATCTAACGTGCATTTAATGATTTATATAATACTTAGTTTACATTTAATTATACTCAAGATAATAGTCATTGTTTAAGGAAAGCCAGGCGAAACATTCAAATCTATCTGCGTGTCCCATGTTACGTGTATTGTGAAACAATCGCTTTATTATATGCCACCACTTCCTAATTAGGTAATATATAACATTCCTAGATTGCTTTCTCTATTAAAAAACTAACGTAACATATCGTATCTAATGCAAAATTTCTTTTAGGCGTTTTCTTGCTGAATACAAATTAGAATGGGAATTTCTCCTTGCTAAGAGATTTTCGATACGTCGACGATGTGTTAAAAGAAAGTGAATAAAACGTGACGATCGGTGTTTACGTCGTGCGAGTTATGTCTGTTACATTTCAATAGGTAATCATTGGTTAATGGTCCGAGTGCGGGCGGCGCAGGCGCAGCGCCTCTCATAAATGAGTTGTTTGTAGCGACGCTTCCTCCTTACACCAAATATCGTTACGATTTTTTGTTTTAAATGCATATGAGCTGGATAACTTTCATTTATTTATCGAAAAGGATATTTTCATCACAGTTTTGTTTAAAAAGCAGAATTCTCCGCAAAGTTCAGTGTTGTGAGAGTAAACATAGGTTGCGTGATAGCTCATTAATTATTTATTTCGTTGGCCTTCACATTAGTATGGATTTAGTGAAGATATCTTGAAGAAGCTTTTGTCTCGATTGACTCATAGACACCCAGGCGAAACCCACGGGCAGCCTAGACCTAATTATGAAACTAATTAGTTATTGTTGTTGTGATTAGATGTGTTCTGAAATAGATTTGATTTCGATAGGTTACGAACATACAAGGACGTGAACCACAAATCCGACATTTGAATAGTTCATGGTCGTGAAAGTAGCTTATCTATTTTAAATTAATGCTAAATGAAAGATATGAAATCTTTTCCGTTACTATATCTTTTGGAGCTATTTTTCAGGTTTTCCTCTTGAAACTAATATACATACCTAGTAAAATAATCAAAGAATTTGGAAATAAAGACTTTTAATGTTTCCACGTTTTTAACGTACGTAGCTTTTAGCATCATATGATGGCATGTTGTTGTAAAAAATACTTACAATTGCTGCCATAACTAGCCTTTTATGCTCCCAGTGTGAGCTTCTGTAACCGCGCCCTCGTCTGGCCAATTATGGTCCTAGTCTGTTCCAAGGTTTGCGCCCTGCCTGTGCCTGGGTATCTTTGGCACACCCCTGTTTTCGACAGTGCTTACAGTGTAGTTAAACAGCAAGTTAAATAATGTATAGTATAAATACTAAATACCTGTAAACACGCAAGTAACCCTTTCATAATACAATGCTGTCAAAATGTATGTACATATAAGTATGTAAGGCAACATTTCTCAGTTAAAATAGTTCTATTGTCTCTGGGCATGCACTCATTGTCCGGTCCATTGCCCAAGTCGTAATTTGTCTATGATTTTGTGAGCTAGAAGTCATATTGCCACTGTTGAATGTTGTGTTTATTCTTAGAGCCATACATTTGTGTATATTTCGTTACGGAATTTGCTAAATACGTGTTTGTATGTATTTAGAAATAGAATAGATCTTTGTTAAATGACGAAGCTAAGTTTTTTTTAGGGTTCCGTAGTCAAGAAGGAACCCTTATAGTTTCGCCATGTCCATCCGTCCGTCCGTCCGTCTGTCCGCAGTTTAGCTCAGAGACGCACAGTACTAGAGAGCTGTAATTTGGTGTAAATATACGGATTTGTTGTGCCGAAAAAGTGGTAAAATAAAATCTCGTAAAATATTTTTTTTTAGGGTACCTCCAGTACTTACACGTAAAGTGAGGATTTTTTTTTTTCTCGCGTACCCCTTAGTGTGGGGTATCATTAAATAGGCCTTTAAAAAATAATGATAGTTTCCATTAACAATTTTTTGATAAAAAAATTCGTTTGTGAAATATTAAGCTTTAAAGTGCTAAATTTTGCTCGATTCGAGTGTCCCCCCCCTCTATCAGCTAAACGGTTATGTTTGGGGGTGTGAAAAAATTCACAATAGTAGTACATATAACGAAGTTTAAAAGAAAATTATCATGACTAAGTAGGCTTTACAAATTTACGAGTAATAGTCGACCAACTTATAAAATGTACTTGATATCATATTTTCTTAAACAAAATGTATCGGAGCCAACTGCAAATGTAAGTTTGTCAACTTTATTTTTACAGCTTTTATAGGTATGTTTTTTGGGGATAGGTAGGTTTTTATCGTCAACTATTTTTAACTAAATTCAAAAAAAGGAGGAGGTTCTAAATTCGTTGTAATCTTTTTTCTTATGTATTTTCCCCGATTTCTCAAAGACTCCTGGACCGATTTTGAAAATTCTTCTTTTTAAAATTAAATTCAGCGAATCAGTTTAGTTAGTTCGCATAAGTATTTTGATGGGCAACTACGGAACCCTACACTGTGCGTGGCCCGACACGCACTTGGCCGGTTTTTAAAATAAGTAATGCTGAGGGAGCAGTGGTGGCCCGACTTACGAGTTGTAGGTCGTGGGTTCGAACCCCGCCAGGCACATTACTTTGTGTAATTTATTTCATCATCACTGCTCTCAAAACGGTGAAGGAAAACATCGTGAGGAAACCGGCATGTCCTAGAACCAAAAATTCGAAGACATGTGACATCCACCAGTCCGCACTGGGCCTCATCAATTTATTGGTCTTTTTGCAGCCGAATCAGCCTTTGTAATATCTTTTCATATTCCTTTAGCCCATGTTCTCTGTATCGGTCCACGTTCATACAGATGGACAAGCCCTCATTTTTTTTTATCCCATCATGGTAATCCTCATGGGCACCCATCGCTCCGAAGCCAAATTTCCTGGCATACCGTCTATTTTAATAGATTTTCTTTGCTTTTTTCCATCACAAAGTAATGCTATAATATCCGAATAAATTAATAAAATCATAGGTTATTATTAAATAGGAATTTCTATTATCTGCAAAAAAAAAAAAACTCTAGCTGTAACGGACATGCAACTAGAAAAGTAATATTTTTAATTGTTTCCTTATGAAAGTAGTAAAATTTATGTACACTTTTTAATTGTTGCATTTGTGCTGCTAACATAAGTTTCAATGTTTTATTTACAACATAATATTTTACTTCTTTTATTTAGTTAACATATTTTTAACCGACTTCAAAAAAAGGAGGAGGTTCTCAATTCGTCGGAATCTTTTTTTTTTTTTTTTTTTTTTTTTTTTTTTTTATGTATGTATTTTCTCGAAGACGCCTGGACCGATTTGGAATTTTTTTCTTTTGTTTGAAAGGGTATACTTTCCAATTGGTCCCATGATCACCAGGTCAGGATCTGATGATGGGATCCTAGGGAAATCGAGGGCAACCTTCAAATTTTATAGGCACATAGTACCATTTTCATATATTTTCTAAAGCTGTTCAAGTATTTGCATCTGATAATCATCATCTCAGGTGGATGACCTGATGATGGAAGGTACAACTCCTTAACAGTAAGGAGTAGGCATCGATTGATTTACTTTGTGTTCGCATATCTCCGGAACTACAAGTCCGATTTAAGTAATTCTTTTTTTGTTGTACTAGGTATCATTTAACTTAGAGAATACTGCAAGTTTCATCAAAATCGGTTTAGTAATTTTTGAGATATGGAATTTTATTAGCTTAATGTGTACATGAGTGATGTAAGTACTGGTGCGAAGGATTACAAAATTATAGTGCACATGTAAGAGAATAATGTTCTTGACAAGAATTCGGGTTGAATATTTAAACTAAAAAGAGTAAAATAAAAACTTTTTCAAAAAAATGTAACCGCCTTCAAAAACAACCACAAAAAAGTGTAAAATAATCTACAAAATAACTTTTTTTTCGGAAGTCGGTGGCTAAAAAGACAATGAAAAGAAAAAAAACAAAGGCACCGACTTCCGAAAGAAAAGTTATTTTGTAGATTATTTTACACTTTTTTGTGGTTGTTTTTATTAAAACGCACTTCCACGTTTTACATAATGTGTGTTGAATAAGTTTAGTCTGTGTGGTATTCTTTGACATTTTATTGACACATTAAAATAGTATGTCTAAATTATATTAGTTTCAGGAACTAATTTACTCTTTACTAGCTCATATTACTCTTAGTCATGTATGGAGAGTAAGAAATGAATTTATTACAAACTCTAACCGGTTTTACTAGCATTCGATGTTGGTACATTAATTTTAAATATAAACCGTAGCTAGTTTATCTTTATCTTTACATATAATAAAATCGTAGAGCTGTCATTCCTGTACATTGAATTTTTTTTTCTTTTTGTATTTTTTTCGAGATAAGGGATCGATTCTGATGCCAAATCAACTTTTTTTTTCTTTCGAAATTTTTTATGTTTTTTTGATTTGATCTATCTCTTAAATTACTGTAAAGTTGTCGATCAAATTTTCCTCAAATATTCCTAATAATATGCTTCTCTTGATAGGCTATGTATCATTACGCTATTTTTCCTGGGAGATAAGCAATTTTAAATTTTATTGTTTTTATCTGTTTGTTTTTAGTTGGAAGCTAAACCACTGGATATTATTTAGTCAATTTTTCCCCAAATATTCCTTAAACTGCTCTACTATTAATAGGATATGTATAATTACGCTATTCCCTTTGGGGGATTAGCAATTTTATAATATGTTGATTTTTAGTCATTGTTGACATTTGTATAAGAACCGCTATTTGAAAGTCACTGTCAGCGTACTAGCCAGTCTGGTTGGTATCCTGCCTGACTTTCGTGCAAGGGGTCTCTGGATCAAATCTCGCTGTTTCTTTTTTTCACTTTTTGAGTTTTCTTATATTTGTCCTGAGAGTTTCAAATAATTAAAAAAAATGTGTATACTTTTATTTCAATATTATTCGCGATTTTAAATTATTACTATTTTTTTTTTCAATAGTTTTCTAGGATATAAATCTACACTGATTTAAATTGTAGGTAGTAAGTTGGATATTTTTTTAAATTGTATTTGTTTCGAGGTGTGGAATTTTATTTTTAGATTAGAAAAAATTGTGTTTATTTATGTTTTGAATTGGTGTTCAAACCAGTGCATAGATTCTGTTTTAAACGACGACAAGTTGTACTCATCGAGTCAGATAATTAGTTATTTTTTAGGTATCACGCGGAATGCAAGGGAGAAGAGCAATGCTATCGTACGTTCAATTTGCAGCGATACTGTAAATCAACCCAAAAATGATAGTCTAATGTTTAAAATAAACACGGTTCTTTGAAATTAATGTCGCTCAAATAAGGACGTTTCCTATGCAAACTATGTACCTAGATATAACATTATTGATCTAAACTTATAATAAAAATGCAAGAATGTTTGTTTTTTACCTTTTCACGCATTACTACCTACTGAATCGATCGTCCCAAAATTTAGCATATACGTTGCCAGGAGTATAGACACGGATATAAGGTATCTTACATCCCGAATAACAGAAGAGAGCTGTTGCCGAGAAAACAATTACGTTCATATTCCAGATGGCGCCACACGATCCGTATTGTTTCTCAAATTCTAAAATAACGCAAGCGAAGCCGCGGGCAAACACTAGTTAAGTAATATATTTATTATAGAACGGGGAATAATCGAACAGAAATAATATTTTAATAAATTATAATTGCTTCAACCACATAATATGTCCTTTCACGGTCAGTTTTTCGGATATCTAAAGTAAATTGTAATCTGAAATTTAGACAGATATATCGCTATTAAGCACCTCTGCTGCAATGAAAACTTTGAAACAAATCTCTGAAATGTATATTTTCATCCCGTATGGTCATGTTTTTGGTGTGATTCGGCTGTTTAACTTATATGATTATAATAATAATATAATAATAATATTCCACAACTATCACACAGCGCCATCTAGTCCCAAGCTAAGCAGAGCTTGTGTTATGGGTACTAGACAACTGATAATCATACTTATATATTTGTAAATACATACATATTATAGATAAATTACACCCAGACACAGAACAAATGATCGTGCTCATCACACAAACATTTGTCCTGGGTGGGAATCGAACCCACGACCTCCGGCATAGCAGTCAGGGTCACTAACCACTACACCAACAGGCCAGGCAAATTATAAGGCGATTATAAGGAGCTGGTACAGCCTCAGGGGGACTACTCTCTAAGTACGAAAGAGATATGGGCCCGTAAGAAAGTAACTCGCAACTTTTGAGTGTACCCTAGTATTTTTTTCCAGTTTATAAACTGGTAGTAAAGGGACCACAACTTAATCGTATTGTTAACTATATTTTTGGTTCGTGCCCCTAACTAATCTTATGTCCGTAAGTGGTACGGAGTAGAATACTCCCGAAGCTTTTGGCCGAAACCACGGATGCTTAGAGGGCTACCGCAGACCCAAAAGCGGCCAGGGTCAGCTCGGTCGGCCTAGTATTAGCTGCTGAACTGAACCGGCTCCCCTATTTCACCACATTCGCTCTATATGCACATACATATGCGATTAAAGCGAGGTGTCTGTTTATGCGCGCGGACGTCCGGGCGTCCGCGTCTGAGCAAGTTTCCCCGGACGAGGCTAAACGTAACATCCGCCAGACACTTGTCGTACGACAAAAAATGACCGCCTAAATCATTTGAATCACGATTGTTGTGGAACTTGGAATGTCAGGTAACGGCTGAAAAATGCACGCTATAATAACTTTAATGAGGTACAGATTTCGATGGCAACGCATCGAAATCCGATTGGCTACGTTTATGTCACAATTTTCTTTGATAGTGCCATTATATTTATTTTTTGATAGTTTGTTGTTGATTTAGATGGCATTTGTGAAGGAAAAATTAGGCAAACTCTGTTTAATATTAATGTAGGTGTTTCAAAATGTTGGTGACACGGTGGTGGCAGGCGGCGGGCGCTGCGCGGGCGCCGAGCGGCGTCTCGTCACCGACCTTCACTTTCGCTTTTTATGTGTGAATCTCGCTAAAGCCCAACGCACACACCTCGCTTACGTAACTAGCGACAATCGCGATTGTCCTTTTGTAAAGTCGGGATAAAAATTAATTGTCTGTTTGTTAACTAACTTTTTAAAATCTGCATAATTATATAAAGATTTCTAACTAATATTCACTTTTGTAGTTATCAAATCATCGAGCAGCACTAGCTACGATTAATTGCCGCAAGCTGTACCGTTTAGAACCGGTTAAAAATTTGCAAATTAAATTAGTTGGCTACAACTTCTATCGATTAGGCTGGTTGCACACGTGTTACTAAGATACGACTATAAAAAATGGATTATTCCTAACCTGACCCGCAATCCTAACCCGGGTGCTCTACAAGACGAAATTATACAACTGGTTCAACTTATTTTTAATGAAAATATACCAGTACTTAATTTAATATAAAAAAAGAAAATCGGGAAAAACGTCGGTTTTCGTAAATTAGAGTTCGATGGTCCAAGAAACAACTTGTCATAGACAAGCTAACCTGTAGAGGTGTGACGCAGCCGCACCGAGCATCTCACATCCGACAACTTTCGCTCGCGTTCAAATGAAAACTAAATCTTCGCTCGTTCACATGTTCACTAGATCAGATCAGTTACAATCATTACCTCAATGAAGCTTGACTAAGAAATAAAATCGCATAATTATGTGACATGGATCGAGGAGGCTGTCACATTCTTTAAAAGTCAAATAATAATTATGATAGCTGACTTTCTCTATGACAAAACAAATAGTCTCGTTACATAATAGGCCAAATACGTTATACGAAATGAGATGAGAGGTCGACGTATGTGCACACAACTGAACTTTACTTAATAACGGTATATTATGGACTTCTGAAAATGAAAACTGTGTGCGTGTTGTCCCTGGACACCATGGGATATTTTCTTACACTTTTAATAACTGGTGCATTGCAATAATAATATAAAATCCCTGATAATAATCAGCGTCACTAGATTTTTTTTTGTCATTTGAAGCTTTTTGAGTGTAAAAGCCTCAGTACAAGTCTGACATTCCCCCCATTTTTACCCGTGATGCTAGGCAACTGGGCTTCTCCCAGTTGTAATGTCCCTTTGTGCTTATTGGCCTTGTTTTGTTCTGTCTCCTGCTTGCATGGACGGAAGTGGAAACATATTTTTCCTACTCCTCCACTATCCTTTCCAGATTAATTTCGTTGCAGGATCCAAGACAGGTAAATTCATTCTCCGGGACACGTCGAGCTTCATTGTCTCGGCGCTTTTCTGGTGGTTGCCACTGTTGATTCTGGCTCTCAGGAGTTGCAGTGGTTTGGGAATAGTGTGGTGGGTTTGTACCAAAAAAAAAATTCACCCCGCCCTGCCCTGGGAGAACTCATTTGACGACTTTACCAAGGTTAAAAAAAAGTTAACATTAAAGAAATGACTTGCATTCGATCTTTATGCGGTCACTTGTGTTTTCGAAGACTCAGCTCCATAATGCAGTCTAACTGTTCTGTTAAGGTTAGGCGAGCTGCACACTACAATGTAAAGCAAATTTTCCATCTTTGGCGGTTGTTACGAGATAAAATGGCTTTAATGAATACCACATAACGATGTAAATGGAGGCCGCCTCCGCGTGGGATGTGACATTGGCAGACGTAACAAGCATTTTCTTGTTAGTAAGGTATCACGGTAGTTAAAATGGCATTTTGATATTTAGAATAAGTTCAACTTGGTCACTCATACCTTGACGTCTATCTAAATCGTCGGCCAAACTTGTCTTTAGTTTCTGATGAAGTTACTGATTTTAGTACTGTCTTTTCTTAACCTCATTGGATCTTCACTATCTAGGCTCGATTCAAGAAATTCATCCAGATTAGATTCTGCAAAAGCTTAGCTGAGGCACAAGACACAATGCTTATGCCATCAAAACTCTCAACTTGACCCAATACTATTAGTGTTAGCCAACATTCCTGTCATTACATTCAACATATTAACCAGTTTGCAGACAATATCTTAAGTCCGAGTAGTTGTGGTTGATGCCTATACTTTCTATGAGTCGATATGTCAAGGGCGGCTGGTTGGCGGTCTGGTCACGACCTAGCAACCGTGCTAATCCGTTCGGAGGCAGGCTAAAGATTCACACTCATTTGGAATCCACTGATAATAATACATTGTGGTAACAGTCCCAGATTTGCATGCCTACAAACATTTGGCACCGTTTCCATCGAAATCACTTGAAGATGTGCATTTTAAAGCCAATTAATCCTACCTTCACTTCAGAACTTGCACATATTCGACTGGCCTGTTGGTCTAGTGGTTAGTGACCCTGACTGCTATGCCGGAGGTCGTGGGTTCGATTCCCACCCAGGACAAATGTTTGTGTGATGAGCACGATCATTTGTTCTGTGTCTGGTTGTAATTTATCTATAATATGTATGTATTTAGAAATATATATGTATGTTTATCAGTTGTCTAGTACCCATAACACAAGCTCTGCTTAGCTTGGGACTAGATGGCGTTGTGTGATAGTTGTGAAATATTATTATTATTATTTTATATTATTATTATATCACAAAATGCAGGTCCTGTCGCAACCAATATATCTTTCTTTCAGTGTCCAATTCATTAGACACGGCTAGAGATTGATTTCAATCGGAATGTGTATAAACTTGGCAATGTATGTGGTAATGCAGTTGGTAATAAGTTGCCTGCAGACGTAGTGAGTTATGCCTGATTGCCGTGTGCATAGAATGTTCTTTGTAAATTGTAACCTACTGATTAGTTAGACATTTTTGTTTTAAATGTGTCAGTGTTTCTTTGCTCTAGCAGCATGTTCTGCCCGATTATTGAAAGAACAACATTTGTTTTATAGACTGATTGAACTATGTACAGAAACCACAAGTTGAGCACGTGCTTCAAGCACAAGAGACTTGCAGTAACCTACTGTTAGCGAGAACCGGCTCGGCAACAACATTAGTTAGCGCGTTCATTTGACGCAACGCTTAATTTTAATAGTTTCAACGCGGTGAGGCTTGAAGCGATAAATTGCAGTAGTATTTTTCTCGGCACGTGCTCCTTCCTAACAATAGTTGCGGTTAAAATGATAGAATCAATGGTGTGTGGTAACTGCACGCAGGTACTGATGCACCAAAAATGCGGCCAAGTCGATAACTTGGCGAAAATAATAAACTAGCTCCGCCTGAAGCGATATTTACGTGAAGCTTTGATGTTACATAAAGCTTATTTTACGCCTCTGGATATTTAACTGCTCAGAAAAAAACTGGTTTCATATTTCTGCCCGAAATATTGTTTGGTGTATCGTAGTTATTAAAATTATCTTTAAAAATCATTTTACTGCATCATCGGCAATTCGTACCTCTATTTGTTCTTCGTGACTAGCAACTATTAGAAAACGAATGTATTTAATATCGACAGCACACTGGACTTTTGCGCCGGATACGGCGAAAGGGAAGCGGTTAATTGGTGAGGAAAATAATACTTATTGTCTGTTCGTGTTTCATAATGGTTTTAGGGACTGATACGAATCAAGTTTTGAGTCATGAAGTTACCATTTAAGTGTAACTAGACACTCGTTTCCGCAAAACTTCAGTCACGACGCAATTTTTCCTGCTGTTTCCTCAGTAACAGAATATTTCTGTTACTGAGGAAACAGCAGCCGCGCCTCACCGTGCGTCAGTCCCCTTGAAAGATCGAGCTCATAAAATACTAATGTCATTCAATTTGTGACATTTGATACTGAATATTTATTGAGTTGCTTAATATTTTATTAACTCTTTTCATGTTCCTAGGTGATCTTTATGTGGCAAACAACTATGTGATATTTCGTATAATAAGTTATGCATATTATTGTCGATGAGCTAGGAAAAGTCTGACTCAATGTTTGCACAGGCTGGTAGCTATTGACTCAGGATGTAAGTTCAGGCATTGCTGTAATGATAGCAATATATTTGAGCAAACACTACATTATCTGATACCGTTGGTTTCGTCAGAAAAGTTTACGCATCATATGCGGAGAAAACGCTAAAAGCTTGTAATAATAAAATAACATTGGATTAACATGATTGCATCAGTGAAATGTGCGGGGTCCGGGTTCGGCCCCTGTCCGCGCCCGCGCCGTACGCGTCAACGCGTACATAATCGGATATTATGTACGTCTTCGAATTTTGTAAGCGTCACTTTCGGCTTCAACCAGTTTCACTTTCCTGCCGATGACCTATCGAGGAATGCGAAGTGAGATAACAGATGAATAAAACATCACATCGATTAGTTATCAAAGTCCCGTAATATAGACAGTCAGTACCGGTAGGCGCGGCAGTATTTGCACGCACTATTGTTGCTCGAGGCGGATGCAACATCTACACTTTCTAGGCAAATCGCTGTAGCAACTCGGGGGATTTAACCTTTATCTATTGCTTAGCATCGTTTCGCAAGACGTTTTAAAGTCGGCGGGAGATTCCCAGTAATGAGAGAGCATGTGGCCGAGGCGCCGGTGACGTGGTGGCGTGGTAGCAGCTCCACTGCACGATTGGAACGCAGTTTTTTGACCTTGGCTCTTTCTATGCCCATGATCCGCGGCGCTGTTACGAAACACGGCTAAGAGCGGGCGCGGACGATGAAATGGCCACTGACGCCACCTAAATGAGTTATGAGCATAAGACATGAACGTAGTCTTTGTAGCTGACCATTATAATTTATTCTAAACATGTTCGAGACAAAGCTATCATTGCGGTCAGCTGTTGACCGGACGACGAGCGCTTACGTTAATTATCCGTCCTCGGTGTTGCTCGTGTTTTGATTGACAGCTGCTAGAAGTAGATACTGTTTGAAAGTTATCAGGACTAGGAAGCGAAATGAAGCGTAAAGTCGAGTGCGGTCTGGTCGCCGGCCGCTGTTCTATTTGAAGATGATTTACATTCAAAATATTCGATACTTTTTGTGAGGTTTTTAAAAGGGTGCGCCGTCAGTCACGGTACCTACGCATGAGCGGTTCCTGTTTACGAAACGTGTTTTATGTGCCGGCATTGTGGTAAAAGTTGATTTTCTGCTTGGGAAGCGTAGGTATTTAGCAAGAAATATATTGGACCTTGATATGCGTTTTTTGAGCCCCCAATGACGGTGGGAGAGTCATAGACCTTATGTTAAATGCGTAGTTGAAAGCTAATGAGTTAATGCGTTTTTGTTTTATTTTCTATGGATTCCGAGAGAGTGAAGAGAATCAGAGGTGCGTGAATTACATATTCTGGTGCAGTGTGATGGCAATATTTCGGTGTCAGCCGCGGACAGGCGCTGCGTGCCTCTCATACCGCACTTGTTGATTCCGGGCATGCGACGGTCGTGATACTGCTACCCAAGTGCGCGCCGCTCACTCGACCACTAAAGCTTTATTTATAAATCTCTAGGCGTACTTCATTTTTATGCAAAATATCACTTCTTAATTTACATTGTTGACTCCACGCATTAACAATGCGTTCCGACTCGTTTTTAATACTAGCGTGTTGATATGTATTAATTAGTTGAGAATCTATAAACAGAAATGCTATAAATATTAAGTCTTCGCTCGTTCGTTGCCTTGAAAGTCGTATTGACTCTTGTAGGACTGAACTAGGGGTACAAGTCTTGACTCTAATGACCTAGTAGCATTTAAATTTTCAAAAGTCTTACACTGTGTGACATTTAGGTATGATAGATAATTATGTGAGCACACATTAAATAGTTAGGATTTCACAAATGGTGTATTTTTGTCTTTTGCAACGTTACATAGCATAGATGCAACGCTACAATTTATGAGTCGAAACAAAAACGCTCTTCAACATAAATTAACACAGTGACCTAAGACTCATCTGATGGATGCCTACATTGTGGATAATATGCTGTTATGTTAGATAACAACTTTAATTACATCTTTTACTTGAATATGCTACAACACCTAACAGCTAACTATGAGCTAACTTGGAAGTATCAAAACTGTAATAAAAACTGTCTAGTTACAACTTATGATAATAAATGGAACCGTTACGCGTCGTAAATAACTACTACAACGTTATATCAACATTTTTTTTTATTTATTCGCCTCACCATTGTATCGTCGATCTACATCGAGATTCGCACTTCCCTTCTGATTAGCCTATCAGCTCAGAAATTACGTTAAAATTGCCTTTTGTTTGTTCCATTGTCTATAACAATCGTAGTCACGTATCTGCGTTCATTGTCTCGATCGATTGTTTGTGTCGTGGATAATCCATGGAGTAAACCGCAGCGGCCACCACGCCACCGCCACGCCTCGCCCACGTCGCTGTTGGATTAGCGTTCTATGCACGGGCGAGGTGTTAATTTCTACGTGATCGCAATCCGACTACGTCTAGGGTTGACGAACCACAGTACCGTTCAGTACATGAGCTACGTGCCGCTTAATTGTCATTATACTCGCATCAATCCGTGACAGCGAAGGAATATTACTAGCTGTCGGCCATCACACCTATTGATTGCAGAGTTTATTGCTGAATTCAGAATTATAACATTGCCAAAAGGACGATGTTACTCATATCTAGTTAACCTTTACATACTCGTGTCCAATTCGATGAGTCATTATTAGACTATTCTGGAATCCACTGACTTATTTCTTAGAGCGATTCTGTAACAGGCCATTACGATAATTCGCACGTTACAATGGACGATGTCTGTTATTTTCTCTTCTCGATGTTTATCATTATTACGTTGTCAACTTGAGGCTTATTCATTGCCTTAAAACACTAGTTTTATTTTGTGATTGTCCGATTTGAAAGTATGCTGAGTAAACTTGTGTTACCCTTTCGATTTCGATTCACAATCACGTATGATCCGTCACGTTCCTCGGTGATGTGGTGCATACGTCTGTCTAATGTTAATGGTTTTAATTCTGGTGAAGTAAATTTGAATATAGATCTCAATTCGTGATTCATCAAACATTATATAAGCTCCGTGTTGAATTAGTGTTCTTGATAAAATGATTTGCGTCTCTGTCGTCGTAGCTGAGAGTGAAGGAGTGAGCATGAGTAATAAATAGGCAATTGATTACGCGCACATATTTGCCCCCGTGGTTACGTTCACCGGTGACCTCGAGGAGCTCGAGTGGAGACCAGACCTTGTGCCAGGACGCGGTGCCTGCCAGTGACGCCGTTGTCGCCGGCGCCTTCACGTGCCGCATTTAGGAAGAATGCTCTTGAAATATGAATGCATTCTGTGATACAATTCGCTCCCTACAATTCTGAGTTTGGAAGGCTCGCTTTCCGTATTTCAATAATAATAATTTTAAACTCCGAATTTACATTCCCTTGAAACTCCTATTAACGTTTTAATCAGTTTGGCAAATTATAAATATTAAACGATGTGGATACAGACGATGTAACACTGCTTTAATTCAAACTACTTCAAAAGAAAGTTAATCAGTTTTCTTCGTGAATAAAAACAAACTATAACAGTGATTTAAATACCTAATGAGATTCTATTTAACCTCCGGAAACTATTTCAATGTTAAAATTACGGAATGGCAACAATTACTAGAAATTTTAGTTGCATTATGGAACAACGCACAATGCGTAACCGGCCTATAGTAGTAATTGTCGACCGGCAAGGACTTGCGAAATCTACTAAATATTTTGAGCAAGCCTTTCTCAATAATATTTGCGTTTTTGTTTGTAACCCTGAGCCCGCGATCAACCGATATTAACGGCTAACTGTTCATACAATACTTTCTAATAAATGGTACAGAAATTATTCGAATCTTTGATATCCATACAAGTACATAGTTACTAATAAGGCTTGGTTGAATTCCAGTCTCAAAACACCACACTAATAAATGTATAAGTTAATTTTGTTGAAGATTGGATTATTGTCTTATAGATATTTAAGGTTGGAAGTTTACATTTCTACAGTACCGACTGTAGAAATGTAAACTTCTGTGGTAAAAATAATTTAGGCGCGAGGCGTCCTAACACGGTTTTATAAAATATTATTGAAACATGAAAAAGTAGATTTCTATTCAATTATATGATATACAAACAAAACAGTTTGCGATTACTTTGAAAAATAATCTTTTTTGTTACAGTAGAATAGAATTATATCTCTCCTTCTTTTCGAAAAATTAAAGGATATTCCTATCTAAAGAAAACAACGATCTATGAAGAAAGAAAAAAATTTCGTTAAAACGTGCAGTAATATTTAAGGAAAAATAGCTTTCAAATTATACTTTTCTTAGAGAAATATAAAGATTGGAGTCTGTCATAAAAACAGGTTTTGCACAAGTGTATCGTCTCATTTCATTTCTTCCTGTATCGTAGGTACGTTTGCAAATATAGAAACTCACGTACACAAACACCCAGACCCGGAACAACTACCTGCAGGTCATACAAATAATTTGATCCATGCGGGGCTCGAACCTGCGATACACTGCGTAGCATATGGTCGCTCAACCACTGCGCCAACCGTGTCGTCTAATAATATTGTCAAAAAAAAAACATTCATTTAAAATGAACACTAAAAGCACACACAGATTCTGTACTTGTAAAACTAGGTAGGTATTTATGTGCATACATTCCATATCCACCATTCTACATTATATATACAATTAAAATCAATTGAATGTTAGGGTGCTTATTCACGGCGCATGCTACTCGCGCAAGTAATGGTGCGGGTTTGCGGTTTACCCGCGCGAGTAACATGCGCCATCTACTCGATCAAGCTACCCGCGGGGTGCTTGTACACGGTGCATGTAGCTTGAGCATGTTGAGGCACTTGCGCGGGTAAATGCGCCGTATATAAGCACCCTTAATTGACAAATATGACTTAACTGACATCTAATAAGAACCTGTTGGTTACATAAAGCTGGTGGTCTATCATGAACTCTTAACGCGATCCAGTTTAGGCTGTAAGAAAGAGATGTATAGCTCTGTCTCTTTCGCACAGCCTAAATTGGATCGCGTTAAGCGCACGTGGTAAGGCACCAGGAGCCTTGACATCAAAATATTACTATTCAGATCCGGGTTTCTCTGACTCATTCAAAAATGATATATTTTACTTATAACTGTGACATTTGAAAACAAACGCTAGGCAAATATACGAGACATATCGGTAATTTAAACGTGTGTGGCTCACCATGCGCCCGGTCTGATATAAATATCAAAACTTGTTTTAAATTGATTTACATTATTAAAAACGCACAATATTACAACATATTATAACGGAGAACTATGTAAAATATGGTCGTTCCAAATACTTCATTTTATACGTATTAATTGCTTTATTTAAAAGTGTTAATTTTAGTAGAACAGTATTACGCTCTGGTGACCAGACTTTACTACTCACGTATTCATAAAATAATTATATAGTTTGAAAAGAAAACAGCGTGCAATTATAGAAAACATAAAACATCCAGAAATAGACTACGTAATAAATAAACTAATTTTCATTTCAAAACGGGAGTGCTACGAAAAGTGCTACGAAATCTCGTAGCAAATTGCGTAACAGGACGTTAGGGATGATCTTCGAACTGGGCCTCAAGTCTGGTAATTTTATTTAACTCACATGCTATTGATATTCAATTGAGACTCAATCACGACTCCATTACGATTAGATTAATTTGGTATTCTGCAAAAACTTGTATAAGCTCAATAGAGTCGTAATGGAATCGTAGTGTAATTGTAATTGACTCTCAGTTGAACAGTTATAAGTATTGTCATTAGAGAGTAGAATACCGATAAAGTCCACAATCGATTTACAATTGTAAAACGATTGAAGAGCAGACTAGCAAATATTCTGATAGCAGTTCAATGAAATGGAAAACCATTGGTCTTAAATTAGTAGCAGAATACCAAATGTAGTTAAAACTGCTTCTGAGATCCAATTGATATTCAATTGAGTCATTATTAAATTAGCAGAATTGGGGCCCTGGTTAATTAAAAATAAAAATGTTTGTCAGATTTTTGTAATAGCAGTCTGGCTTATTAACAAGAATGGCCCAAATCTGTGGTACTTTTGTGTTTCGTTGACGCGGTCGCGTGAAATGCTCGAATTGATTCCGGCAGCGGTATTGTTCATATCCGTTTGCACAAGGTATCAGTTTCATCGACCGGTGTTTATTACTCTGCAGCTGGCACAACGCACTGACGAAACATTCATTTTACATAGTAGGCTTGCTTATGAAAAAACAGCTGTAGAAAAAGAAAACAGTTTTTTTTAATGTTTATAATAATAATAATATTCCACAACTATCACACAGCGCAGTCTAGTCCCAAGCTAAGCAGAGCTTGTGTTATGGGTACTAGACAACTGATAAACATACTTATATATTTGTAAATACAAACATATTATAGATAAATTACACCCAGACACAGAACAAATGATCGTGCTCATCACACAAACATTTGTCCTGGGTGGGAATCGAACCCACGACCTCCGGCATAGCAGTCAGGGCCACTACACCAACAGGCCAGTCAAAAGTTTAGTTTGCCATTCATGTTTTTCTCGCTTTTTCGTTCGTTTCTGTGGGAGAGTTCGGAAAGGCTCTTTTTAGAATATGATTTTGATACTTTGAGGTATGCAGTCGATAAAACGTGGTGAGATTAACAACGTTTTTATATAGATACCCTCTGTTCGAAGGTTCATAGGTCAAACAAATTTGTTAAAAAAATTGCATTAAAAATGTCTTCCATTTCTTGAAAGAAATTTGTTGCGAAATATCTTATTAAATAACAGTATATTTACGACCAAAGATTTCAAAGTTTGTCGTAAAAGCCTAAAGAATGTGTGGTGAAATCGGGAGAAATAATCATCAATTGACATATGACACTTATTACGTGTCTTTTATTTGAGGCTTTAACCTATCGTCTTCTAATACCTAATGCCGTGGGGTTATGTAACTGAACTGTGTGCCAACAACATGGACTACATCGACGTAAATAATCTTGGTGATAATCTGCCAATACTAAATATTAGAATTTCCTTTTTATCGTGTTAGTTACATACGCCTTTATGTTTTACTAGCTGTGCCCGTGACTTCGGAACTTAGCAATGTGTTTTTTTTTATAAAATTGACAAAGTTTCATACAAACTTTCACCCCCTATTTTATCCCCTTGGGGATAGAATTGAAAAAAATGTTTTCTTAGCGGACGCCTACGGCATAACATCTACCTGCATGCCAAATTTCAGGCCGATCCGTCCAGTGGTTTGGGCTGTGCATTGATAGATCACTACGTCAGTCAGTCACCAGCGGGAGGGGCTGTCAGACTCTTACTGACTAAAATGAGATGTCCTTCAATAGCCCTTTACGTTCCGGGGTCACGGTAATTCGTGAGTCCCGCGACCCCGAAAAAGTTCATCAAGGGATAAGTGCAGTTTTCAAGCAAGATTAGAACATAAATTGTAGAAAATCACCCTACAATGTTCCCATTGCCATCTCATTCTCCTGTCCGTCTCCTGTCCGTGAAAAGTTGACTGTAATCCACCACGTTGAACCCAGTGCGGGTTGGAAGATGTCACATGTTTTCAAATGTTTTTTTTTTGGGTCTGAGACTTTTTACGCTCACGATGTTTTCCTTTACCGTTTCGAGAGCAGTACGTGGTTATTCATGCGTTTAGCTGATTTCGAACCCACGATCGATTCTTTATTGTTGTCTTTTGGAAACTGGCTTATTACTACATAGGCTTGTATGATACTTATCACCGTCGTCATCTATCATCGTAGCACATATCTACGCGTCCCCTTCACGGAATGCCAGCGATGTTTAACGTTTGGTATGCGAGATAGCGAGGTACCCACATAGCCTGCGCCCGCGCCGGCACTTAGCCCAACGCGACGCCGCTACTTGTCAACGTTCTCAGGACCAAGCACGTGCTTGAAATTAAACATTCAAATACTGCATGTATTGTATGAATCATTAAGTACCACTCACTATTGAGAATCGAGCTTTTAATACCTATTCAATATCGTTTCTAGCAAAAATGTAATATTCTATTACACCGGTATGTAAATAGGTGACCGTCAAGAACTTGAATGCTTTACCAAAGAGCTAGCCTACTTAGTAGTCCTCTCAAACAAAACTTAAATGTTTCAAGTTTCCCTAAAAATGCAAAGTTATTTCTTAAAATATGTAGAACAACTTTTGTCAATTCAAGGTGAGCCAATATACATAACGTAGACACGAGAAAGAATGATTCAGGTAAGGAGCGATTATAATACAATTTGGCACGACCAAACGTTACAAATGCTCTTACGTAACTGGTTGCAATCGAAATTGCAGCGAGAAGATGTTCCACTCTTGCGCACCTATGCAAACATCTCGTAATATGTGACTTGTGAGCTAACTGCACATGTTAATGTCAAAGTGACGGATTTTATAATATTAAAGTAGCTGGGATATTTGTTATGCAAGCTTTAATCGTCTTTAGAATTTGGTGCTATGTAATTAAACTAAGGAAAGAGGTCGCCGAAAGAAAAATACTTCCAAATTTTCTCATTGTGCTATCGTATCTTAAGTTAGAATAAAAGTCTGAAATAAAACGCATAAAAATAATAGTTAATAAAAGTATATTCCATTGAACTATTTAATCGTATCCGCATCCACAAAAATAGAATCTGAACTTTAAAACTCGCCAGCACAGGACCTTTCAGTATCATTATAGTATAGCTCTCGATAGGTTTATTATAGGTTTAAGTTCTTATCACACAAGCTCAGTAATATAAGACACCTTTAATTAAAGTATGTCGGAAACGAGTTGATACTTGCAGTGATGACCCCTTTAGAAATGGTTTATGCAAATTAACATGCAAAGGCTGTTTTCGAAACACACATTCCTTCAATGAATGACCTATAGAAATATTCTGCCTTCAAACTTTACGATTTCTTGACAAACCTGTAAAATTAATTTATTAAGTAGAAATCTTTGTTTTCCTTAAATTGCAGTTTCTTTGCATTTGATTTTTCCAACGTGGGTAAAGTAAGTAAATATTATGAATGTGTGGGAAACATAGTCCGTCCTTGACCCCTTCCCGTTCAGGTGCTGCTCCCACGGATAACAATCACCACCTCCCCTAATGTACTCAAGTACAAAGGTACCTGTACCTCCACGCAGGTTATCCTAGAACCAGTTTTCCACCGGTTTTCTGTCACCTCATTGAATGATATAAACTGCCTCACTACATATTAATGTGCCCACTTTTATTTCACAAAGTGAAACGATTGCTCGTTTATATTATGACGTTGTTATGTAACACCACATATTTGTGGTAGAATGTATGTTTAACTCCGGATGTACTCAACATTGTAAATCTTACCGTAAAAAGCTTTTGTTCGCAGTTTGTTGTTTTGAAAGTGCCACCTACATGCAAAAGTAAAACTATTGCAAGTCAATGAATACCAAACATGCAACTGCAATAAAAATATTTGCTTTACATAATGTTGAAACTGATAGGTGTGAACAAGCTTTTGGCGTGTTTTACAATATGCGTGATATAGTCACGATAACAATACAATAAAAAAAAACAATTTTGTTTGTACAAACGATTTTCGACGGTTCCACGGCCAATGCAACAATGGGCAAGTTGCCATTTGGAGGCACTATACTGTATACTTAACTATACATATTACGAGAAACATAATTAAAAAATATGAGCTTAACCTTGCATCTACCATCCATCGCAGTTGGCCAACGTGTGGTGTAAGTTTGTATACAATAACTTGAGTTATGTTAGATATGTGTTATCTTAATGATAGAGTTCACACGATCATTAAAAACCTTCTGGTATCTATGTTTGTAATTATAAAGTGACATTGCATATACAATTTGTTAGATATTTTGCGTAACAGCGACCAAGTTTTTTTGAAGTAGAAGTCGGTTTGATCCACTGAACTTGAGTCGTTACGAAACTTTTTAGCTACTGTTTATCTATTCAATTCTAGACCGAGAAATTTATAAAGCACATGAAATGCATCCTTATCAAGGACATTATCTACTATCCTGCGAGGAAAGCGAAACAATGTAGACGAACAGGTTAGAAACAACCATGAGGAGCTTAGAGACGAAACTTGTTTTTACCACGGAGAGAGTTTAACCTTTACCATTGCGGTGCTATTTAATCAAAACATGATAATATTGCGCATGCGATGAGCAGTGAAAGAGTTGGCTGGCTATACTTTCTTGTCACGTTTGTATCTCTCAATTTCCCGGGAGATTGTGCGGCTTCCTCCGCCATGGGGCGATGCACCACTCGTCTGGGAGAGGAAGCGCGGGGTTGCCGAACCCAGATGTAATCGAGTCACGAGCACTGGCTTGGCACATCCACACTAATGATAAATGAACCGACAGCGACGCAGACGCACTCTTACTTTCAAACATTTTTTAATTGTTTCGCTTTGTCTTACAATAAATTCTTGCCTACGTGCATACTCGATCATCATACAATTAAAATTCTTTGGACTTGGAAAGGAGTATGTTAGTTTGACATGTTGTTAGTAGTCAGCCGATGTTACGAAAGAGTTATTTTCTATCTTGTAAATAACAAACCACTAAAGGTGCACGCTACAAAAAGAAATATTGTGTAAAGTTTTAGGTAGATCGCCATTTGTCACGCCAATTAGCGAAAGGCCGATTGATCTATTTTAGAATAGTCTTTGTTCAGTTTCAGTTTCACGGATAAGGTTTATGCCATGCTGTGTTATAAGGTGATTAGGTTTTATTTAACTTAAACTTTAATGGAGTAGACTCCCTAAGAATGAACAGGCAGAATATTCTGTAGTAAGATTAAAATAAAACCCAAATATGTACTACAAACCAAAATATTTTTTCAGGATCTGTATTAGAACACAGAGATATGTTAGATATTTCAATTAAATAAATGAGTTGTTTTTACATAATTAATATACAGTTTAACTTATATTTAACTAAACGTGTTAAGGCTGCTAAAACAACCTGAAATTATTTGAATACTATGTGGGTCTACTACATTCTAAAGTAACTTGATTCACGTGTCTCAAATCCAAATGGTACACATAAACGGTGCCCTGATACGCCTTGAACTTTATGAACCCTCTGTATGTGGCAATTACATGTAAAGTTTAAAGAGCATGGGACTACCTTTGATAGTCGAGAATATTTACAACGTGAACCATTTAAAACTTTTAAGAAGTCTATTCGTGAATCCAGGTATATGATCAAAATCAAATGCTGTTCATTAGTCTCTGTAAAACCAAGTATCGACTCAAACAAATTGAATAAATACATAGGTACATACATACACTCCAAAAACAAAATAGTGCTATATTCGTAACTTTCCGGGGAAGATTAAAAAATAAGGTGGCAATTAGTTATGTAAAAAAGGTATGGTAGAGAATTGCTAGCTGTATTACGCTCCATTATTTAGTTATTAGGTATTTAACTATACATTACAAGGTACAAATTCGCGTATGAACACAACAGCTCGCAGCACCAGGGTCTACTTAGTATCTATAGGTATCACGTCTTTGTGTATCGGTCCAAGCTGGCACGCTCACCTAGCCTTGCGCCGGCGACCTTACATCTAGTGAAATTGAACCGGTACAAACGTAGTCACTGGTCTCGTTACACTCCAGTGCGGAATTGAGGCTGCATTCATTACCTCAATGATTTTCCATAATATTTATGTAAGATTAATTTGGCTCAACGATGTTGTGTGACGTCGAATGGAGATACAGGAAATTACGTATTGTTATTATGGAAAGCGGATTTTCAAGTACAAGTTATACTAGAAGCTGATCACACCTCTTTTACCTTTTAATCACTCAAATTAACTCTATTTTATAACGACTATATCCTGTTATATTCGAAACTAATCGTCAACGATACGTTATTTAGTTTGTTAAAAATACTATTTGTTCGGTTCGTTTTCTGCTTTGGCATGAAACTTACAAAGCAAAAGTCCGGTCGTTGGAATAACAATACGTATCGTTAACCTGGGCTTTATTGTCCACTCGGGTTAATGTTAACCTTCACAAGTAAAGTGGCGGCTGCATCGTAACCAGTCACGGTCGGCGTGGCGCATTCACTGGCGTGCGTTGTTGCGCGTTTACACACTTCCTCACACGCAGTGAAATGAAGGTGGCCTAATGCAATCCGATGGACTTAAATACTAATATAGCGCCAGTCGCTTGTTATCCCTCAATCACCTTCCGTATACCTTCGAGGCTCACAAGAAATTGTACGGAAGCTCAAACACTTCCGACACCTATAATTGCATTCGCGACTCGATAAAGTAGCCGTGATATGATTCATTGAACTTTTTTTACCCACCGACAGGGCTCCGAAAGACTAATGTAACTGTCATTGTTATTAATGCAACATGTTTTCTCAGAGTCGATCTTAACAGCCCGGGTTATTAATGTCTGCAACTCGTTGGGCAACTGCAAAATCATCTTCGATCGTGAAAGGTTGCAAAATTCTTGTCTCGTCAAACTAGCATAAAATACTTGGTAGGACGCCGCAACACTCGTAACAGCTCTTACGTACTGATAATTTTAATGACAGCCTGATCAATTATAAAGTGCCATAAATACTATAATGTATTGTAGTGGACGTCGCGAGCGCAGCGTCTCGTGTGAGAGTCAATCCGAGGCGAAAGTGATCGTCAACGTCATGCAGAGTTGCCTCATCGATCGGCTTGCACTTGCGCGGAATCGAAATGCGTAATAAACCCACGCTCTGATTTTCGCCGCCATTTCTCACGACCACATCACTTTTGCAACATTGCAATGTTCGACAATGCTTGTTTTGTAGTCATCTAGATGAATTTTCACACAACTTCTTTGCCCCCCATCGTGCAACTGTGCCAGAAATATCAATAGCTATGCAAATCGATAGCTGTTACGAAATCAATCAATGAGCAAAAAGTGTGCTAATATTACTCGTACATACGCATGATTATACGTCACTTTAAACATACATAATTATAATATTAGAAAATGTTCATGTAACAGCGAAGTTGTGTTGGTAGACAAACAATACCCAAGCTCGAGAATGCGGTGATGAAATGAATTGGTGACTCAGAGTTCCTTGTGCAGGGTCGCAAGCTTTTGACTCGTAGGCGCAGCTGCCAGATGTCATCTTGCTGAGTCACGGAGCACTGACTCCTATTCCGTAATATATCAAACTTTCGTAACTTACCATGCTGATGGAGATCTCACAAATTCCATTTCTTTGTTACAGATGTTTGTTAGTGTGCACGTTCTACTCGGCGCACGCCGAAGTGGATATCATCACGGAGCCTCGGCCAGGTGAAGAGTACGTGTTGGTCAGTTCAGGCCAACAAACTCCATTAAGAAACTTCGAAACTTCACATAAAATTCCTGATAAGCACCCAAACCACAGAAACTTCAAACAAGATGAGAGTGAAAAGATTGTCAAGAAGCTACACAGCGGTAAGGTCAAGCACGCTTCTGAAGGAATCGTTGCCATCGAGGAAGACAAGAAAGCATTGTTTAAAAAGGGTTTGAAAAGCAAAGCCTCTGAATCAATTGAAGTTGACATTCCCGTATCAAAATTAGAAGACATTAAAATCAAAGAAAATTTGAAAGATGTTGAGACCAATCCTAGAATGGATGTCGCTTTGGAAGCGATGTCAGAGTCTGGCAAACTAAGTAAAACTTCAGGCACAACTACTCAGAGACCCGTCCTTACCACTGCCCCTCCATCAGCCAACACTAACCAGCAGTTCGACTACATCCCAATTAACTTTGATACAATCGACGACATCAACACAGGACTGTTATCGTCTAACATTAATTTAGAAACGGCGGGTTCAGAACAGAAGCCCCAGTCAAGGATCCAAATCAAGAAAGGGCCCAACGGACAAGACTACGAATATGAGTACATCTATTATTACTACGATGAGGATGAAGAAGGTAACAAAAAAGACGGAAAGGGAAAAGATAAGCCTTCATCAACTACCGCCGCCCCCGTTCACAACTCTCACGATGGTCCGGAGAAAACTGAAAGTGAGAATCACATTGCCAACGAAAGTAAAAATAAGAACAAGTACAGTTCTATTGATAGAACAACTACCACTGTAGCTACTCCAGAAATACAAAATGAAGTTGTTCCAGCTACGAGCCGGGGTCGCGGCCGCAGCCGCACCGTCGCACCCGCACCCGTCTCCGAAGAAGAGGAGGAAGACATCAGGTATTTTAAGTTCTAAACTATATTTTAACATTTTACACTGAATCGTAGGGTACACTCACTATATTATGTATATCATTATTATGTATTTATATTAATAACACTTCCTAATATTCATAGCGTCAGGTTGCCATCAAGCACACGGTTCCCGCCTCGAGGTCGTAACTTTGCATCATCTTCTTCTACAACTTACGTACCTGAAGTGTCTTCTGAAACAATAAGACAACGCGGACGGTCACAAAGCGACAATGTAGCCGATGAATCAATCGGTCAGACCAGAAGCAGGACCCGTGCGCACATCAGGTAACGTACACACCAAACCTTCACTTTGCATACACAACCAAATAGAAAATTATTTCACTAATAACTTATTAAATTTACAGACGTCCAAGCTCGGAACTCGTTGACCTGGACAGTTTCAAGACTCATTCCGGTGACATTCCTTCTCCGTCTCAGTACAAAGAGCCACCAAGCAGGTATTCTTCAGAAAGTCGGACCACTACTGAGGAAGTGCCCGAAACGACAGTAATTGCCAAAGAACCTACTATTGCCAAAGAGTCTGCCAGGGAGGGTCATAGCTTACCGGCGGGCATCAGGTTCCAGGAGATCTTAGATGACTCGAAGCTGCCCGCCGACTACAAGTTGACTACTCCCTACGACCAAGAGACCACTGAGTACACGACCATGACTGCGATGGAGAAGGTGGCTCTGGATCTGTACGCGTACTTAGCTGGAGAGAATTTGAACAATGACATCAACCCGACGGATGAGATCAGTTTCGATGGTACGACAACGGTTGAGGGCGACCTGTGGACGACGACAGAGGTCATAAGCACCACTGAGGAGGCGACCACACCTACTACCACGACGACCACTACTACAACCACGACGACGACAACGACCACACCGGCACCGACGACCACAGCCGCGCCCACTCGTCCCTCTCGGTTCAAGGGCCGCGCCGGCGCCCGCACGCGCCCCGCCACCTCCAGCGCCGCCACCGAGGCGCCCCAGGAGACCACCACCAGAGTGCGAGGTAAACAGAGCATTCGACCATTTGTGTAATTAACACTAACTGCTTCACCATGAGCTACAATGACAAATCCTTTTCGACATTAACGGCGAAAGTCCACTACGCTTACCACGTTAAATTGTTTATTAAATTTAGTAGAATCGTGTTTTCTAAACATCGTTCTTTATCATTGGAATTTTTATGTATCATTTTAGGTTATTTCTGTGAGAGTCGATAAGATATCTACAGATATCATGTTTAATAAAGGTTTTACGTCCAGAAATGCATTGTCTAAGGACTATTACTTACCAATATTTTGTACCTACCTGTAATTTATAGTAGTTAACAGATACTCGACAATTTATTTCAAAGTTTTAGCAGGCGTTACATAAAACAATTAAGTTTTTTTGTTTATTTTCTGATTCTCATTTAGCGTCATCTAGCGTCTCATTCATGTTTATAAGATGTACCATGATCCCCAAACATTGGAAAATAAATATACATAAAAATTCCAAATACTTAGATATTCACAATTCACAAACCTTTTCTGTGAAACCGTAGTGGACTGAATAAACACCGGCTCAAAATCATCGCCATAGTCTTAACATGCTTCTTAAACCACTGTTTATTTATGCAGTAGCCGCTCCACCTGCGAAAGTTATATTTTCATTATTCATTTGTTGCTCTGCGATTGTTTTTGTTGCGAATTTTTCTTTTTAAGCGAATGTCACGCTATGGAGAAGTTACTCATGGCGTTAGGGTGCTTGTACATAGCGCATATAACCCACGCAAGTGCCTCAAAATGCTCAAGCTACATGCTCCGTGTTCAAGCACCCCGTGGGTAGCTTGATCAAGTAGCTTGCGCATGTTACTCGCGCGGGTAACCCGCACCTATACTTGCGCGGGTTACATGCGCCGTCGACAAGCACCCTTAAACACACGCGCTGCACATTAAAGAGCAGCATGTTACTTTTGGCGCTTGAATGACATTGTCAGGAGGGAGCTGGTGGTCAACATTTTGTCAAATTGTCTGTGGAATTTGGTTTATCGCAACGTTAGTTCTGGCGATGGCCGCACGTCAAAAATTCACCATGGAAATTCACGGCAATAATTATGTGAATAGTTTTGAGTTTTTCTCACGAATATTTAGCGCGTGGAGGTGTAAAGTTTTGTTTTAATATGTTGAATGTATTCATACATCTGTTGGTAACAATGGAGTGGGAAAGTCGGGCTGACATCTGTAGTTGTTACATCACGGCGTAGTTCGGCGCGGTGCTGTTTGTCGGTCGATATCTGATAAGGTTTAGTTGCCATGATAACAAAAGATAATGTTTTATTTTTAGACAGTCTTAAATAAAATATTTTACGAAAATGTAAATTTAATAATTATCAGTTTAAATAAAAGAAATCAAATTTTGTTCGTTCGGCTTTAAGTTTTATCGGTTAATATAGATTCGATACCGTCCTAAAAACGTAATATTTTTTTAAACATTGATATGAACACCAATAATTTAGTTATCTTGAATTCTAGAGTTGTGGGTGTCCACAAACACTCAGACACGAAACAATTACTTTAAGGACATACAAAAATATCCATTCCGTGTAGGAATCGAACTCACGATCGCTCAGCCACTGAGCAAACCGCCTTTACTAGGTATAATTCTTTTTAGGGATAACCATAATTCTTATGAACTAAGGAGGCCTATAGTTAAGACTAGTTTCGGCCTGCGACATCGCATCGTTTGCGTGAAGTTACCGCTTGGTTACCCCATAACCAGCATGCGCATTAATTATTCCACCAGAAATTGTAACAGCTCAGATATAATGCATAATATAAAAGTAACGCACTATAGCACTCAAGAATAATGTAGCTATATAGATACTAGAAAAACAAATTTTAGGATTGGGCCATCAATTCCGGAGATTACCGTCTACTTACAAAAATATCACTTTATTATATTAGTTTATAGGTGGTACAGTTCTTCTTTTAATTAGTCTACACTGTCCCACTGCTGGGCAAAGGCCTTCCCAGTACCCTCCAAAAGCTCTTATGCTGTGCATACTCGAACCAGGCTTTCTGGTACGCGTCCAGGTAGTGTCTCCATATCTTTGTGGACCAAGTTATTTTAGGAAAAATCTGTTCAATCCTTATCATATTCAAAGGTACCTTGAACTTAACCGTGACGATTTTGTTATCATATCAGTCGCTCTGATAAGAACTCAAGTCTTTATCAATTAAATATCAAAGACAATCTTACTTTTCTTTTACTTTTTAGGTACTAAGGAAGATTTATTTAGGATTTTAGGCCATACGCAGAATTTAGTAGTTTGAAATTCGAAGGCACATTTTCGTAGATGTGAATTTTCACTCATCATTGTCTGTCGAAGTTAGGATAAAAGTTATTAAGGAGCTTTAAAATAAACCTACCCTAATCAAACTCGATCGTTTATGGTATTGTGTTTGCTCCTAATTTTAAATATTTCTTGAAGAAATTAGGTAGGTATTTTAAACTCTTACCTATAGCTATACATAGGTAAGTAAAGTACATAATATTAAGCATCGTCACTATGAACAAATTGACTTTCAAAAAATAGTATGTTCGTTTCTTCCTCTGCAACAATTTATCAATCTAAGTACTTTATTTAATTAAAAAAATAATTATAAATGATTGTTATTTAATGAAGAATCAAAGACAAGTCCAAAATTGAAACGTTGTTTTATATGGATGTTGTATTAAAACTATACATACAACAAACTAGACGGTAACATTAATTACTGTTATAATCATTTATCCAAAACATGTCTTAGAATTTCAAATTATATTTTTATCTCTTTTTTTACCTCCTTCCTCATCCTTTTCCTTTAAAAAACTAAGGACATTTTTTATGTATGTAATCCACGTTGTACATGTACCTAAACATAATCTGAAACATAAATATTTAATTTAAAAGAAGTTGACGTAATTTCGTTAGGAATTCTAACAACCAGAGCTAGTTGGCCATGACGCGGCGCAAGTATATAGATACTGCGATAGGTATCTATTGACAACTAATATACTAAGCTGACCGACATTGCGATAACATAGCAACTATATAGATACTGTAGCCGGTACTAACTTTTGTCTATATCGCTTACTTTAAATAGTGAAAGTTTTCGTTATAACAAAAATTCGCAAAAATTAAACAAGGAAAATAACATACAAGATCGACCGACAACCTCCGCTAAAGAACATATTATTCTATTCACAAACTTATTGGTTACCTTCATCATATATCCCGCCTTACCCACTCAGAAACTGTTGTAGCATTAAAATCAAGTAAAGGCCAAAGTTTTGCTCTCATGACGTAGGTATACATTGAATATTATGTTTGTTCAACAGGTCGCTTCGGAAAGCCCAGCATAGGAGGACGAACGACAAAGACAACCGTTGGAGCCAGCTCAACAGCTGCCGATTCCACAACTGCAGCCCCAGTTGAGAAACCAATCACACAGCCCAAGGTTAGCATCCATATTCATTAACCCCTTACTGCATATACTTTAATAACTTAGTTCTTAGTGCGACTGTTCTGTTTTGCATTGCGAATTTTGTGCCAGCTAAATACAGTGGTTAAGTTTGTGTTACGAAACATTTAAATGTTTTGATAAGATGTAAATGTTAATTACTGGTTACGAGTGGTTTTATGAAGTAATGGTTTGTACCTACTTTCAAACTGTGAATATGTTCGTTAACCATGTATAAAGTAAGCAGACACCTACAATCATACATACGTGGGTTACCGTATGATAAAAGACTCGGTAAAATAGTCAAGTAGACCCATGCAGGAAAAAAACAGATTCCATCACCTGTCATTCGTTAATTCTAACTGACATACTCGTATATTCATGATTATTTTGCAACTTAGGTAAAATAGAAAGTTTTGCCACTAAGACATTAATGAAGCTACAATTAACCGTAAGGAAAAGTGTCTTAGAGCAAAAAAATCGAAGATATGTTGTGACCCTATAAAGCTTTAAGCTCGCGTAGTTAATCTTGGCCCATTGCCTCTCACAGCCATTAAACCTATGTCCTAGCAATGAGGACGGTAGTGGTTGATGCTAAAGCGCTGTAGTAAGTAAAGCTCCGCATATTTGACGAGGGTGTTCGTTGTTGCAGGCGTTCGGTCGTCGTGGCCTGTTCGCTGGTCGCACCAGGCCAGCCTCCACCACTGCTGCCCCCGCGTCAGACGATGCCGGCAGCGTAGCAGCGTCCAGTGAAGCTCCAGCAGCACCAGCACCCAGGTAAATCTGGTTAAAATACAGCTGGACTATGGCCTCTAGAAATACCGGATACCACAATATTTATAGACACGATTTAATATATCTCATACACGTGTAATGCACAGTCAAACGGAAAAAAATACATATAAGGAAAGGAGGAAAGTGACTTGAGATTAATAAGGAGGAGGCTCATGAGCTGACCAATAAATCCAGACGTGAGGGTATTTTTTTTACGTGGTAAAATCATCAAATGATTCCTCCCACCCCGGGCAGGGCGGACGGGACTGTCAGACTTTTACTGACTAAAATCCACAGTATCCTTCAATAGCCCTTTATGTTTCGTGGTCACGATAACGAGATAAGTCTAGAGGGGGGCTCTTTGAGGCGCGCATGGAACACAACGCGCCGTCGGTCGACCCGGGCATGGTCCATGGTCGGACAGCGAGTACCCTTTGAGAATTATTGAATTCAAAAGGGAATTCCCAACCATTAGATCTGTCTATAATGTATTGCCAAACTGTTATTCCCAATATTGTCCTCAACCAGACAGGAGCTGCATCGTCATTACTTAGAAGAAGCCTTCATCAGATGTTCAGATGTGCATGAAGCTGAATTATTAAGATCCCACGCTATCTTTCAGGTCTAGGCTTCGTCCAGGCCTGAGGAGAGGTCCAACAAGCACCAGCACAACTGCTGCTGCTTCAGCCGACAGCTCGGCTGCTGAAGACAGCACGTCGCCCAGCGCAGGGTCCGGAGAAGTTGCTGAGACTACCCCCATTCCTTCAAGGACTATTGGGTTAGTTCGATTAGCTAATGCTGTACTGGTTTACTCTCGTATCACTAGTGATTAATAAATATATTCTGTCGTACCTAGTTAAAATATGAGTTAGAAAGGCAGGCACCGAATTAACTTCAACTACAATCCTATAAGGAAAATGATTCTTTGGCTTTTACTTATTTTACCGGAAACATTTTAAAAAGATCAAAGCACTAGTTCTAGATGTTTTGTCTAACCGCAATATTTGTAGATAGGTAACCAATTTATGTAATACTGAATGAAGTTGTTGCTATGAAAGTACAATCATCTGCATGTTACAATGTGACATCAGTTTGATGGCTGTAACAGTGTTATAATGTTGGGACACACTCTGATTAGTTATGTTTCATAATTAACAGTTTCCTGGCAATAAAACAGTAGTAGTAGGTGCATCTGTTTTAGGTACTGACTTTTTTGTCTGACCAACGTAGATTAATTTAGCCGAAAGAAGAGAGTAAGCAGATTCGGGCATCATGACCAAGTTATAATTTAGGCAAGCAGATACAGACAAATTATGACGTGGCTCACAAAATCAAAATCAAATCGTTTATTTCAAGTAGGCCAATTAGAGGCACTTTTGAATATTCAAAAGACAAAAGTGAAATAAAGTACCTAGTTTAAAAATAGTTACGGTGCTACAGTCCCAGTCACAAGACATAAAAACTGTGAAAGTACTGTAGATTCCCATTCCAAAGCGTAGATCTCTATGGAGAAGAACGGGCAAGAAACTCCATGGACACTCTTTTTCTATCGCCAAAATTATTACGAAATCTTTGTTACATCATTCAACTTGTGATGGTACAATCGACCAAGTGGAATTATGACCCACCATAAGCTTATTTTCCCACAGACATTCAAATACAATTAGGTCCACATTCGTGTAAACATACATAATCCAAGACTTTGATCTTTGTCAATTTGACAGTTTCAAACGATTTATTGTCAAAATGGGTCATGATTCCACTTTGTCGATTGTACATTATGTGAGAACGATGTAGCAAGTGAAAAGTGTCCATAGGTGATTAATATATAAAAAAAACAAAATTCTATGTAATTAAAATAAACCGTGGCTGCTAAGAGATGACCAGTCACGACTGACAGCGCCCGTTCACGAACATGACACATGCATCAGCATCACTCAGCGCAACCGTTTTGAAGGGAACTAAATGATTCGACACACGCGCCACTGCCAGCGAGACATTAGAGAGAGCATGACAGTCATAATCTCAACCGCCAGGGTAATTCAAGTCATTAGAAGTCACACTAAGAGTATCCACTAACAAAGCACGAAACTCGTAGCTTCGGTCGAATTTTCTGGCGTTTCTTACTCATATCACTTACGAACAGAGACAGCTGTCCATTACAAGTTCCCAAAATGGTTCATTCAAAAGTTTAGAATGGCACGGGCCTACATATCTGTTGGCGGATTTAGAGATAAGACCTCATTGACCGTTCTATATTACAGTAACCGCGATAGTTTAATAAATGTTATTTGTCGTCTAGCCGTGGCCGCCCCGGTCTCCGACCAGCGTCCCTCCGCCCAGGTCCCAGGCTGAACCTGCGTCCCAACCCTCGTCTGAGGGGCGTCAGCACTGCCCCTGAGGCTGCCTCCGAAGCCCCCGCCGAGACCTCCCCCCCTGAATCGCCTGCTTCTGATGCGGATGAAGAGGTAAGAATACAATAGTACGACAAAAAAGTTTATCGGAAAAATTTCGCATTGGTTTTCTAATGTTAATGAAGTTTGATGATACCATTGTATTTGAAAGAAATATTTGTTTTTGAAAACGTTAATTCAGTAAATGATATTTGACGAAAGAAAAAAAGCAGCGTCGACCCTACGATATATTATGAGACAGTGGTAGAAAGATAAGGTTCCAAAGATATTGTCTACTAAGGTAGTTATTAAGAGGTAGCTTGTTTCGAGGCCATTATGATTACTTTAATGTGTATTTTTTTACAAATAGGCCTCATCGCCCACTCCCGCACCTGAGGCACCTCGTAGTGGACTGAGAGTCCGCACCAGGCTGCAGCCTTCCCCCAAGCCCCGCACAGTGGCCACCCCCCCTGCTCGCCGTGTCAACCCTCTCCTGAAGAGGAAGCTGGCGGCTTCTACAGAGGTAATTTTAAGATAACCTATGGTCTCTACAGATAAAATAAGGTGAGGTGGGATAGTTTTACTGACCTAAGTTTTATGTACAGGCAACTACTGAAGCGCCTAAGAAGTCAACCGAGGAAGTAGAAGATGGAGAAGAGAGCACCAGTGCAGAGCAGAAGAGTGAAACAGAGACGGAACCTACGCCAGCTGAGACCACCACCGCGGCGCCGTTACGTGGGCTCAACGCTCTCATCGCCAAGAGACGCGCGGCCGGCGGCATCGGCGGCAGGCCCGCCAGGCCCGCTAGGGGCATCTACCATCCCAAATAACCACCACAAACATCCTAATTAATTCTGGTTACATACACAATGACATAATGCTGAAACTTACTTACTTTCTACTCATTCCCTCCTAGTAACGGTCCTGATCCAGCGACTCTGTCACTCGACTAAATTCGTTTCACATTTTTAATTTAAAAGTACATTTTAAGGTTAAATTAGAAATTCTCAGCTAAGTTCAGCATTTATGATATGTCATTAATCTTAGTCAATTCATCCCAGAAACTACTTAGGTGTTAGAATCTTTCGTACTTTCTGCCTAATATCAATGTTTTTTCCACTGTAGTTTTAATGTGTCTATAATTACTTTAAGGTTCTTATATTTCTCCATGCCTAGTACCTTTGGGTAATCTCTATAAAGTACTATCCTTTTTTATATTTTACAAGTGTTATGTACATATTAGTAGTAGATATTGTTACGAGTAAGTCCGGGATTCCATGTATAAGGAAATCGCCCGAAAAATTCAATATAAACCAAATCAATATCACTTTACCATCAATAAAAATAGTGTTTTCTGATAATAAAATTTCTAACTTCTGAGACATTTTACAGTTTCTCTTCTTGGAAATTATTTCGACGAGATGTGTAACGTAGATTCGCAATAGTTAATTACGTATTATGTAAAACGGTTATTATGTACCTAAGGAACCATAACAAGATTACCGTCACGGCTTAGTTCAACACGACACCAAAATGTGCTTGTTATCTCCAAACAACTTTAGATATAACTATTCATATTTTGTCTAAATATTGTATTAATTATATCATGTTTTCGCCTTTATTCCAACACAAAATTTGTACCTTGATATTGAAAATTTTCGTCGAACATACTTATTTTTGTGTGTATTTATTATTGATTGCTGACTGGAGAACAAGTTGTACTATACTTAATTATGTATGAGATGACGTCGCAATCAACTCGATATTACTGTATCTACACGTCTGCTGAAGCACTGACTGCTAGTGCCATCGTGATATGTTTTTGTATCTTTCGTAAGTGTGATAATAAAATTAATAATTAAGATTATAACGTTTGGATCGAATTGTTTCATTTATTTCCTTTTCACATTGATTCTTCATTTAATAAAGCACTTCTTGTCGATGAAAATTTTGGTTCATCACAGGTCAAGGTTTCAATTGGCATAGTAACACATCTTTCTCCAGAGAAAATGTTTCTGACGCGACGGTTAGAAGAAACTTTCAGCCTTTCATTGCTTTCAGATTTCCTTTTCAGTTAACTAACCGAACAAGGTTATAAATTAAAAAGGGGGAAAACAAGACAGTTTGTAATGTATGTACATGACTAATTGAGCACTATGAGCATATACTGTACCGCACAGTCATGATTCTACGTTCTTTTTCTTCGTCGTGTCGATGATTCCTTATTCTTTTGTGGTCTAAATGAGCTTCGACCAAAACTCTGCCACATTTACGGCGTTGGTGGTGGCCTCGGACAGGTCCCTTAGGGTGCAGGTAGAATTGCTCAAGGCACAAGTGAGGAGGTGGCCCATCGTTTGTGTTGGGACTCCGCAGTCGCACCTCTCCTCATCGCAGTACCCCCACCGGACCATGTTATACTTGCAGCGACCAACCTGGCTGATAATTCTACGTTAAAAGGGAATATTGTAGTAAGTGCAGGGGGAGTATTAAATCGTCTGAAAATCAGGCTTATACCGCCGAGTGAAAGTGACAGAGCTATACAAGTCGTTTAGCGCCATCTCGTTCACTCACTGGAACAAGCCTGGTTTTAAGACGTTGTAAGATTCCGATTCCGTGCTGTCAGATGTGTCTGGCAGCACGGAATAGCCTTTTCCGTGGTTCAACCCTAATACCCCCCTGGTTGTAATAAAAACGTCGCGTCGGTCAGAATCTAAACTGATGAGTATGTACGACTACACACACTCCAAGTGAGTCAAAATAAAAAGCAAACTTCTTTTAAAATTGGGCTAAATATAACTACCTATTTATATGACTAAATTTTGTACAATTCATAATCTCCAAAATTGCCCAAAATCATTTCCCTGCCTGAAAGAAAAAGAGGCACAGTAAACTCCCTAGCAATACACCTTTTGATAAGTAGGTTTCTAATAATTCAAGCAATGTTAAAAGAAAATGTTATATAATGGATTGCTAAGTGGCTGCAATTAATTAAAACATTAGTATAAAATCTACTGGATAAACATTACAGGCAGCAACACAATAAGTTTTAGCCAATCAAAGTGCCTCTGTTAGACTCAAGGTCGTCAATTATGAACGGCCGGCAAATATTAAATGCTATAGTATGTCCGTGTAATGTCCTCTACTAGCAGCCTCCACCTACCTTAACACCCGACCGATTTGAGACATTTATTTTTAGAATTAGCGCTGAATAAGCGAACAACCAAGCGGTCGGCGCTATAGTAAAAGATAACATTATAAATGTAAAAGTGAGTTTGTTTGTTTGTTACGCCTCACAAACAGATTTAGATTAACTACGCATTTAAGTAGATCATGATCTGGATGAACACAAAACAATTTTTATCGCAGTAAGATAAGTTATACGTCACTAAATTCTGGATAGTGCCAGTGATATTGGATAAAATACAAGAAATCAAAATTGAGGATTTTGATTTCTTGTATTTTCTTTTTTCCTATCCAAACCTTTGGGTGATGTCAATGAAGACTTTTTAAAGGCTTTTACAAATTTCAAGAAGCATGAATAAATCAAGAGTAAAGGAAAAGTAGAAACCTACTTCAAATTTACAAAATCATGCTGTGTAGTTGGAGGATACATATTATACGCGAGTTGTCTAATCAAAACCAAATATACTCGTATCTGACCGAACAGCATGATTTTTGAAATTCGTTGCACTCATATTTTTCTTTATTTTGTTTTCATATTTTTAGTTCGCTTTCTACGCAGCTGAGATTTCTTTTTAAATATTTATAACCTTTTCTATCATCATCTTCCTTCACTTGACTAGATAAGTACTCTGAAGTATTTATATTATACGAGTTCATCACGGTTTATCTATTTCTTCGACACATATTTATAATTATATGAGTGTATTTCCTTTACATTTTTTTAAATATTTGGCACAATCTATTATCTGTGATGATAGTTCTCTTCTTGTCTATCTTAACCTGATTCATCTTCTTGTAAGTTCAATTTTATTTTGGTGTACCTACCTTGCTATTAATGAGTTCCTTAAATAAACATTTTAATTTAAACATGAACTTCAGTTAAACCAACCAAAGAAATCTGAATTTATGCAATAAGTATGTAACCTTAGAAAAACGATTAATTAATTGATTGGTAATTTAGTAGATACAAAAAGACGCCTAGTAAGAGATCTTTAAATCGTCTTTATAATCATGTCGACATGACGATGTCAACGTTAGTTAGGCACCTAAAAATAAAAATAGGAAATTCCATGAAAAGGTTTTAAAATGAGAAAGACGACGAAGAACGACTTTCCGCCAAAATCTCCGGTTACTCTTCGTCTCTTGGGTGGAAAGGATGATAAAATGTCTTGGTTGTGCATCTTTTAAGATACAGAGATTTGTAAAAAATATACAGAAATAGTTATATACGGCTCCCTTTCGATTTCTGATAAATTATCGTATTATGAAATACCGAATGAGTAATCGAAAGCGAGTTCGAACGCGATAAACATGTTTACGCAAACAAAAGAGATCGACTCGCAATACTGTCCTTCTTTGACATCACTAACAAGAACAATGTTGTTTTTGTTTTGAGTCAAAAACAAGTGAGCGACTTCTGTTTTTTATAATATAACTACACGACATTGGAATATACCTACTGTGTTGTAGATTCCACAGTCGAGTTTAGTCCTACAAGTGACATAGAAGAATCTAAAGACTCATCTGATCCTATCCCATTCAAGATAAACATTCAGCTAAAGTTAATAATCATTAATCAAATTTTATCTGCTCACACGGCCGAAAAAGTAGCCATCTCAACAATGCACACGGAGACTGCGACCGGTCGCGAAGTGGCGCGTGTGGCACCGCGGCTGATTGGAAGCGAGTGCAAACTCAGGCATACATAATGGCAGAGCAGACGGTGACTGTGACGTTCGTTCATTGGCCGCTAACGAAGATAAGTGGCGACCGCGCGCCACGCTGCCGCTGATCGCAATCATACCGCGCTCCTCGCAGGCCCTTGCTCCTCAGTTATTGTCCAGCCGCTCAGCTACGCATACAGGATCCCAAATAACTTAAACGTGAGTTTATTTGCTCTTTTATCTATTAAAAGTCAATATAACCTCTTCAAACTATATTTCTAAATAACCTCTGGAAACCTTGAATGAATGTGTTCGACACACAAAGTATTAACTAGACCGATACCGGCTTTACAACTTTGTTAAAAAATATCCGCTTCTCTGCTTTCGCTATGCGATATAATTACCCACATAAATATTTGCTTTGTACCTTTTTACATCTCTTGTAGTATCAAAATATCATTTTGATATCAAAATATCATTTTGATACTACTACAAAAGTAGTAGTATCAAAATATCATTTTGATACTACTACTACATTTCTTTTAATAAACATTCAAACCGGTTTTTAGTCTCCTGTATAGACATACATTCTTGAAATAATTATTCGTGTAACGTGTGTTGAGTTGCAGAAAAGTATGGCAAGTGCTTGCGATTATGTATTTTTTTATGTTGGTTTTAAGTTGTTAAGATGTGATTTGGATTTTCTGTTTTTTTTTAGGTTGAAGATGGGTTTGGAAATCAAGTCAGTTTTAGTGGTAGATGGTGTTGGTGCTAACTGCACGGAGATCCTCAATTCACACGGAATCAGTGTCATCAATAAAGCGAAGATCACTAAAGAAGAACTCTTGCAAGAAGTACCGGTAAGGGCTTTTTATAATAGTCAGCAACGAAACGTACACAAACACGATGATTTTATTAATCCTTATCTTCAATATACGTACGTAATGTCAAGAGGTTGTTGCACTTTGCGTACGATTATGGAATATTGTAACAATATCTTTGAAGTTTTTATTTTGTTATGTATGCTATCTTTAAGAGCGAAGTATGAGTAGTGGATAATAATACTTTTCTGTTGCATCGAAATAAGAAGTTATACTGTTCCTTTAAAGTTGCAGTTTTCCTTATATTTTACTTTTTCGTCTAACTACAGTATCCTCATGTGCTGGGTATTTTTTAATATCTAAATCAATCATATGATAATTATTTTTTCCTCAACAAATAGTCTACACTAATTGCAGAAATAATTTATAACTACTGGCTACTTCGAATTAATCTTTTCACGTGATTCTTGATTCTTATTTTTCTACTCATCGATACTTGTCTAGTGTATGTGTGCATTTAGGAATGATTTTAATTTATGGGAATAGGTACGCGGTAATAAACTTTGTTTCAAATCCTACTGGCCCAGTATGAATATATGGATCACTCTGAATCTCAGAAGTCCAAAACATCTTCAGGAACGATCTTAATTAACTATCGATTGTTCAACAGAAATACGACGCTCTGGTGGTAAGATCTGCATCACAAGTTACCAAGGAGGTCCTGGAAGCAGGCAGAAACCTGAAGGTCGTTGGTCGAGCTGGTGCTGGAGTAGACAACATCGACGTCAAGACTGCCGGTGAGCGAGGAGTAGGAGTCATCAAGTAAGTAGGAGTCATCAAGTAAGTTCAAAAAATTAGGTCTGCTTACTCTCACAAGTCTCTACATCCTAGAAGTAGGAATATTTGTTAGAAAACATGCAGCTCTTTATACGAAAGCCGTAGAAAGCAAACGATTCCTCTCACGAGATCCAACTCGCCTTGCAGTCACAAGATGCAGAAGCAGACTTTTTCAAAATAACTGCTATAGTATGTCCGTCAAAGTCTACAACAGCATACCAAAACAAATAAGAGAACTCCCATTTAACTGTTTTAAAATACGCCTAAAGAGATGGCTGCTTAATAATACATTCTACACCCTAAATGAGTTCTTAGAATATAACCCAAGTCGTACCTAATTCTCTAGTGTACTAGAATTATTGTGTTCAGTGTTTATGTTGCAACTGTTATATGTAAATGTTAACTGCACTATGCAGTTGTTTATGTTAAACTAATGCATTTATTTAGGTATATATAATTATTAGGTTAGCCTAATTAGGTTTAAATCTCTTTAATAAACTGTTATTGCGTATTATTATCACTATACTGTTGTACCAAAAACAAAGATGAGTAATGCTGTATCTCATCCCTAACCAATATTTTAAATTTAATGCTTTTAGACTACTATAAAAATATTTGCATGCTGAATAATAGTAAGCGGAATATGTTGAACTTTTTAACTTTAAGACCTATTGTACCATATTTCATGCAAATAAAGATTATTATTATTATAAGTGGCTGCTGAGGCTGAAGGGATCGATTGAAATTGCGATTGATTGAGTTTTTAAACACTAATTAGGCTTAACTCGCTCAATTGACAAACTTAATAATTGTGTTCCAATGTCAATGATTTTGTTCATCTCTTGAATTTCAAAGCAAAACAATAATTCAAGTTTATTACTTTGTTTTGAACCCTTCTTAATTTAGGTAGGTACATTTGAATCTTGTCTGATGTCTTTTGTTTTATTTTTGTTTCAGTGCCCCTGGAGCTAACGCCCTTAGTGCGTGCGAGCTCACTTGCAGTCTGATCTTGAATCTCTCAAGGCATGTGGTACCCGCCGCATCAGCCCTTCGTGCCGGCCGTTGGGACCGCGCCCTCTACACTGGCACTGAACTCAACGGCAAGACACTGGCCATCCTCGGTCTAGGCAGGGTCGGCAGGGAAGTCGCCATCCGCATGCACGCCTTCGGAATGAAGGTACATGTCTCTCACTCATTCTAGGTCTGTGCGAAATCACCAGCGAATAGCATCTACATTGGAGCAAGTTTCTATGGCGTGTTTAGCCGTCAAAATGACATTTTTACTGTAAATAATGTCACTTTGACAGCAAACCACAACATAGGAAAGAAACATCACAGATATCGTTCTATAGCTGCAGAAGATGCCTACTAATTAGTGTACAATGTAATAATTTCAAAGAAAGCATTGGATTTTCATAATATGCATGGTAAGATAAAGTCAGATAAAATATACTACTAGTGTTGATGATGACTTGACTGTAGACTCCTGACTGCCTGACCTGATGAAACAAATGATAGTTACTAAAATTCCACTAACACGAAGAACTCGTGAGTAATTATAGCTGATAAGATAAGGAAGCAATAGTAATGGAATTATTGGGATTTTTCTGATGTAATAATGTGTGATGCAAATTTTAGCTTTTAACCTATTGATAACATGTCTATTCCCGTTTATGTTGATGTTTGTACCTTTCAACCGTGTTTAAGTAAATGCTTTTATGCTATCACAATGCGCTTGCTTGCTATTATGGGCGAAATTTCATGATACTTATTTTGCTGCGACTGTATTTACGTTGTCTTCTATTTTACGAACCACCTGCCTGCACAGATCATCGGCTACGACCCCTTCGTCACCGCGGAGGACTGCGCCACATTCCACGCCACCAAGATGGAACTGGAGCAAATCTGGCCCCTCGCTGATTACATCACTCTGCACACGCCTCTCATTGAATCCACTAAGAGTAAGTATTTTCTTATTGTTATCAACGTCATTATCATATCTCGTGACAAAATTGTAACAACAGTCACAAGGTCGAACTTCAAGGTTAAAAAATAGTGGGCGTTGTTCCGTGGAAAGGGCACCGTGCACAATTGCACATACAACAACAACATTACAACACTGTAGTCCATCCCCATTGTTGATATTTGACATTGCTTGCTGGTAATCAATAGCTCGAAATTTAACCACTAAGTATCGTTATAAGACCTTAGACGTTACGTTATCGGGCTGCCTCACAAATGTAATAATTTTGGAACAATAATTAATTTATTATTATTTACTTTTAATTTGTATGGCAGATAAGCATTTGATTCATGTCAAATGCTGGTGGCCTACCATGACGTCCGTCTAAGCGTGAGTGGTTCCGCTCAGAGAACGAGATGGCGCTAGACGACTTGTATAGCTCTGTCTTTTTCCCACAGCCTAACTACTCACTCTTACGATGTCATGAATGCCCTCTGGTTTGGCTTAAAAAAAGGCTAGTCTAGATGATGTAGATTACGTTAACTTTACACATCTTTCGCATGTTTTTTGATGAGGTTTGTCGCAAAAGCAATGCTTATTTCGCGGATCAGTGATTGAAATTTTGGCCGTTTATACTCCAAGGATGCCGCTGACCTTGCTATTAAGTATCCCAAAGTCCTATGTATGGCCACAGGATTTAATAGACTACAAGAAAATAAAAATTTGGTAATGTGATGTTATTCTTGTCGTCCAGTACCACAAAAACATGTTTTTTTTTATCATACGACAACAATGTGATAATTCTTATCACGCATTAACTGATTCTTAGATGTTGTGTTTCTAGGAGGTTTCTAATTATTTATACTTTTGGTTGTAGAGATTATTATTTAAATATTATCACCAAAATCGTACGGTTGGTTGGTTTTATTTTACAATTTTATCATTATTTTCTCTAGTCCTGTTGTCTGCTTTTAACCAGACTTTGAACTGAAGGTTTAGTAATGTATAAAGGTGTATGTGATAATTATAATGAAATGGAGCCAGAGCTGTCGATCTGATGATGAAGTTGGAAGGGCATAGGAACTCTGTAGTGAAACAACGCAACCACATCGATTTTGAATTCGTTTGATTAGTCTTGACGAGAACTTTGAATAGATAGTGGTTCATTTTATTATCAAATAATAAAATGAACCACATAGATCCATTAATAACTGGTTTTAAAATCAAATTAGAAACTACACACTCTAATTACAAAAGTATGTTTTATAAACGAACTAAATTCTCTTTCTCATCGAGTTGATTGTTCATAAACAATCGGTTTCACATACTTTATTGTCGTCAACTGAATATTAATAAGATTTTCTGTTTAATTCAAGCATTGTGTGTAGGCATTAGACAGGTCAATAATGAATTGTTTTTTGTGCGCTATGTAGCAGTAGGAAACTTGTTCAGTAAATTTTTCTGCACTACACTGTTAGACACCTTGTCCGCAGTCTCTGGGAAGATGGGTTGTTGGACTGATCAATTTAGCGAAGTTCCAAGCATCCATAAATTGGAGAAGCATAAATAATTCTAATTTTTTTTACTGTGGTCCGAGGATAAGAAAACTAGTAGACTAACACTGACACTGTCTGGTTTGCAGAAGTCTGTCTTATTCATATTACCTAAAGTTCATTATTCTTTGTTTACAGACTTCATAAACGCGAAAGTTCTGGGTCAATGCAAGAAAGGAATCAAGATCGTGAATGTCGGACGCGGAGGTCTGATCCAGGAACGTGACCTTCTTGATGGTCTTAACTCTGGACAGGTAAGATTTCAGTTCATTCGTGTGTTGTGTCAATAAATCTCGTTTATTTCTTTCTTTCATTCGGATTTACAGATTTTTATTTGTATCTAAAATAAAAAAGTAAAACAACACTAATATTTACTTTACTCGTATTTATAGATTTCTCAATTTAAATGGTCCCAACATGCTTCCCTTAGGAACTCCGAATAAAGAACAAATACTATTTTCAATTATTTTTTCTATTGACTTTATATTGAATCCATGGATAGGAAATATTTGCTATATTTGAATAGTTAAATGTGCAATAAATGAATATCATCATTTATTTTAACTCTTTCTGAATTCGTAATGAAATATTATGATACGATATTTAACACTTTGGTTGTTCAAAAAATCTTGCAATGTTTGAGACGAAACTGAAACGATGAATATGACGAAAAAAATCTGTCGATGCCAAAACAGCGTCAATGGATTAACCGAATCAACCCGTTTCTTTTTAACTTTCTCTTTATCTAATAACTTGCCCTTCAGTGTCCACTCTAACTCTTTTTTTCCTTCCACTAATAGAATCATTGCCTACATCTGTTGTCTTGCAGGTTGGAGGAGCAGCCCTTGATGTGTTCGAGCAGGAGCCACCTACGGATCCCCTGACCCTTGAGATCATCCAGCACAAAGCCGTCATTGCCACTCCACATTTAGGTATGATCTTCTAGACTTTTTCCTTGTTCAATTTTATTTCTTGCATCTTCCTTTTGACTCTGCTCACGTTCCACAACATCCTTTGCAGTTCATAACGGTATTAAATCGCCTTTTATTCGTTCAGGCAATAGCACAAAATTTCCTTATTTTATCGTACTTACAATAGCACAAGATTTCCTTATTTTATCGTACACAATCATCATCAGGCTATAATGTTCCCACTGCTGGGACACAAGCCTCCTCTCCGTGAGAGGGAGTGGACCATAATCCACCACGCAGGCCCAGTGCGTGTTGGTAGATGTCACATATCTTCGAATTTTGATTCTTCTCACGATGTTTTCCTTCACCGTTTTGAGAGGCATGGTGATGAATTAAACTACACAAAGTAATGCAATAAGTAGGCGCATTAATATTGACCCACGACCTACAATTCGTAAGTAGGAACGAATACCACCAACCATGTACTAACCCATCCAACGAACGTCAAAAAAACCCAATATAGTTGGGAAAAGGCTAAGCTGATGAATAATACAAAAGATATTATTAAGATATACAGTTCTAGAACTAGTAACCAATGTAGTTAGGTATAATTTCCAATAGAAATTGCTTGAAATTACCATAATCTGTAAATAATTTTGTACAGCTGCTATGAAAAAATAGGTTACTATGTTATCAAGTAGAATACATACAAATTACCATACTATATTTGTTGCGTAACTCTAGAAGTTATTACATGCATAATATGCTCTACATACATAAAATATTCTCACGCCTTTTTCCAATGGGGATAGACAGATACTACACTACAAAAACCTGCCTGTGACCTGTATTGCTATTCTCTATAGTCTATAAGACTCACCGCCGTAGCAGCGCTGAGGCTATTGTTGCTATTTAGTGGATTTTGTGTTCTAGAATATAAGGTAGAAAATTTGATCCTTCCGCATCTACCGACTTCTTACCTAGCGTCCATTGTTCATACGTACATTTGCAGTTTTGCAGTGCTAGTCACTGTCTTGGGCTTGTGGCTCTATCTAAAGTCTCTGCCTCGCTGACGAGCTCGTCGAAGCGTGCAACCAACTAATTTTCTTTTATAGAATAGCATATCAGGTCATACACGCACGCTTGTTGTGATTACTACGGATCTGACCAAATTATGTTCTAGTTACATTTACTAATCAACAGAATACTTATATTCATTCGAATAATATTCTACAGTCACGTCGTAAAGTGGTTTGTTTAGGTATCTACCTTTTTATGGGTATGATTTTGAAACGTCACGTAACCACATTAATTGCAATATTATATATAAGAAAAGTAAATCAACCGTAATAGTCAAGCCAGTGTTTCATTATTATTATATTGTTAGTTACGTTTTTTTTTATTTGAAATCGGAAGCCATAGGTAACACGAGTTCTCGTGTTTTTGTAACGTAAAGTAAACACACACCTCGAAGTTAATTTTATACATAAAATAAGTTTCAAGTACACTACAGAGGCGCTTCTTAATTTTCCATATATAATTTTTCGTCGACCGTACGCTGTACGGTCAAATATGTAGAATTCACTGTAGTATGTCCAGATCCTATTCTATATAATATGCTATCTGCTTCAGACAAAAATATAATAATATTTGTTGTGTTTAAGTAGGTACCTAACCTTACAATATTCATGTGTCCCAGGTGCGTCCACAAAGGAGGCTCAGGTACGTGTAGGTCAAGAGATCGCAGAACAGCTAGTGAATCTCGTGAAGCCTGGCACATACAAGACCCCACTCGCAGAGGTCACCCGCGTCCTCAAGAAGTAGGCAAGCAGATGGAAGAAATATTCTTATGATAACTGATCATTTTCATCATTCATTTTATTTTTATTTATAAGTTATTTTTAACCACTATTATCTGCGGACAGTTTTCGTTCCAGAATATACAGCGCTGTATGGTTCTTTTGGCGCGTGAACGTATTCGGAACGAATGCCGCCATCTTGTTATTTGCAATTCATTTTCGTTATAGATAGTTTCACGAACAACGCCCTCTTGTTAATGTCATTCAAACGCCAAAAGAACCGTGCTGCACTGCATATATATAATTGACATTCTTGGTGACGTCATATTTTCTGTATGAAACAAGTGAAGGTCTCTTTACAGGCTCCAGGAAATTGCATGCGAGTTTAAGTTTACCTACATTGCGGACTTTTTATGGACAATGAATTCAGTTGATCAAATAAATACCGCAATGTAGTCAACCTTACATGTAGGTACCTCGCAAGCAATTTTAAATAAGGCTTCTAATTTAAATAAAAATATCACTTTAATAAGGGCTTGTCCAAATGCTTTTTTACTTAATGAGTATTAAAGAATGCTTAGTGCCATAATGAGACACAACACGCTTTTGATACTTTTCTGGTGAGCACTTATGAGGTCCCTTTATATTATTATATTAATGTTTCGAAATTGTTATTTTTTATCTATATTTTTATACGAAACTAAGTATTTAATGTTCAACAGCGTCTGGATCAGAAAATATCCCTGAGCTGTCAATTTGTGACAAAATAAAAGACGACAAAAATAAATTTAAAATTATTTTATTTAAAAATTACTTACGCTTATAATTTACACAAGTATAAAAAATGTATTCTAATCCATCTAATGTGATGAACTTGGATTTTTTTAATAAAAGGTTCTTTGTCGGGCTAACCTAGATGATATTGCGTAACAATCGATGAATTGGCCAAGCAAATTAGTCATAATATTGAAGTCATTGCATCTAAATTACATATAATAAGGTCCAAATTTTTCACAATATCACAGGGTGAGTTGCCGCATCGTGTTACGAATATATTCTAGGTTTGATATGGTTTACACGGAGTGAGATAAACTTTTTCCCAGATAATATTTTTGATAGGAAGGGATGAGGGGATCGGGATGGTGGGTAGGGAAGTATTGTGTTGAGGGGAAATTAGTTGCCACCTCGCCTGAACGTCCTGCCGGACCTCGCGGCAGGAGCGGCAGCCTCGCCTTGAGGTTCCTCTTCTGTTTCTTGGACTGACCTTGTGGCTGCTGTGAAAATAAATAAACATCAATTTAGCCTTTGTAACTATAAATTAAAACATGTATATCTATTTCCTGAAATATCAATAAGATAATTATGACAAGTACCTACGTAACTCGATCGATAATTGCTATTTCGATCGACAAAAAAAAGCAAGTATAACCATATTAAGTATGTTATCAGGTACAAGTTGATGTTTTTTGGTAGTCATGAAGTTATTCATGACTTCTCAGGAAATGATATCAGAATCAGTATCTATTTATGTGAACAGTACGTTCACGAGATGTTGGATGAAGGGCGGGCGAGGCAAGGCCAAACAGTTACCTTCAATGGTTAAAGTAAAAGTGCTATAACAATGTATTGAAGCGTAATGGTTGTTTTTGGACAGCCTCCTGAATGTCGTTCAAAAAGCAATTGCAGTTAAGCAAGACAAGGTGTGCGCTTCGGGATCCTTCGTGTCATAGATGACCTACTTGACTTCAGTTTGATACCAATTGGTACGGTCATGCCAAGTAACTATAAGTATGTTAACTCACGTCTGCCGAAACGGCCTCTGCTTGGCTTGGGCGCTGGAGGAGCCTCGTCATTGGCAACCTCCCTGGTCACAGGAGCATTGTTGAAACGCTTTTTGCTCTTGTTATCTGTAGCAGAAAGAACATCCTTAACATAAGCTCATGCTTTTAACAAGATGATGATGAGGAATGAATATTTGTGAAAACCTGACACCAAAATGATAGAGCCAATGATAAAGTGTGCGTAATGAATTGTGACGATCGATGAGTATTAATTAGAACTACTAACTGTAAGAAATTTTGGTGGGGTCAAGAGAATCCTGCGCTGACGACGAGGTGGTTGTCGATGGAGCGTTCAATTTGGCTGTAAATACAAAGTGTTGTTAATTTTGAACCAATCTTTTATAACATTTTCTTAAGAACGGTGAAGCTCGTGCACCTACACATAGCCTGGTTAACTTTCTATCTTTTTTAAGATACCACCAATTTTACCCAAGAAGGAAACTTAGTGAGAAAAAATAGGTTTCCGAAAATCAATTTCATCCTTTTGAAGTCCCTAATAGCCGGGTCACACTCACGGCATTTCTCAATGGTTTTGCCGATAGTATTCTTTAATCGTATAACCGTCCATTAGTGCGATATTCAACGGCATTTCCTATTAGTGTGACCCTAGTGTAACAATATTGTTTCATTTTAAATTTTTAACGGACCTTCAGCAGCCTGAGCCCTCTTCTTCTTCAGAATCTCAAGCAGTTCCGTGTTACTCCTGAAGGGCCTGACGCCACTGCCAACCAGTTTCTTGCCCTCAGTCGTGGATGAGGGGGCCTCAGTCGAAGCTTCCTGCTGATCACCTTCTGCTGGGTAATCACCTTCATCGTCATATTCTGCTTCCTCCTGGAAAAGGAATTATTATAGCTTTAGTCACTAGCAATATAACGGGAGAGCAGTGGTGGCCCAGTGGTATCGGCCACGACTTACGAGTATGTCATGGATTCGAACCCATGCCAGGCGCATTACTTTGCGTAACCCATAATCCACCAACACGCACTGGGCCCGCTTGGTGGATTATGGCCCACTCCCTCTCACAGAGAGGAGGCCTGTGTCCCAGCAGTGGGAGTATTAATGGGTTGTTTGTTGTATTAACGGGTACAATGTACTCCAGATAAGGCAGAGGTGTCTGTATCTATCTATACACCCCGGTGACTGATCCTTATGTTAATTAAGAGTAGAACGATATTGTTGTTTTCCTCGGGAACCGTTTCTGTATACCCTGACCGAATAAGGATCGGTTGATGGGTTAAGGCGAGAGAGGTCACAAACATTATACTTAGTTTTTTTTTTTTAATCCTTATTTAAACTTTATAGTTACGTTCGCATATAATATTAAATTATGTAGGTACCTATAATAACTTAAATATCAAACAACTGTCAAGCACTCAGAAAGCAGTCTTAAGAAAACTAGCTCATTTACTATACTATAACTCCATAGGTGTTCGTGATCAGCCGGGTTATTTTGTTAAAATATATGATGACAATAATGATAACAAAACAAATTTTATTTCTACGGAACGGAAGCCAATATTGTTAAAACAGTTAAGAATTGATCACGAAATAATTTTGTACCGACAATTGTATTGATACAAAAAAATAAAGTACCTCATTTGCCACTGGAAAGACCCGCCATTGACCCACCAAAACAGGTCCAATAAACGTCTGCCTCAGGGCGTATATAAAGGTTGTAACATTATTGCATTTTAAAGGGACAGCAACACCGAATAGGATCAATACAACTGGCATCTTGGGCAGTCATTCCAATTGATTTCAACTGCACTGCCTTATCCATAAACTTGATCATAAGGTAAGGTGAATTTGTTCTCTTAGCTCGATAATTGGCCTCTTTTGGGCATAATATTTCAAAGCACACCTAAGGAATTGGTATTGAAAAGTTTCGAGAACAGTACGGTGTCAAACAGATGTCCAAGTCTAAACGGATACAAAACTGTACCTAATTATTATTAGAAGCATCAAGGCCACCTTTCAGCTATATCACGCGGATCTATCCTTGACATTTGCATCACAAGTCCCGTTACAAAAAATGACTTTACATAATATTCACAATTAGACGGCTACTAGACCGGACTTAATGAAGAATGCGAGTATATAAAAAAAGTTAATTAAATACATTTTCCGCTAAAGAGCAAAGATCGCGTTCTGCATTGGACGTCATAAATTTCCTTGGGAAACCAGTTCGGTTTGCCGACGGGTGGTGGCCAAAACTTGCAGGTAGAAATTCCTCAAAGGAAAGGGAGGTCCCGCTAAGGTCATACGCGAAGGTGACCCGATCATCGGATGCTCGCCCCACTCGCCTTGAACTAGATGGACCTGCAACGACATCCTTTGCGAAACGCTGGTGCATCGTACGACATCACTGCCCAGCTTTTTATTTTTAGTTCACCTTTGTTTGTTACTGTGGACAACTTTGCAATCGTTCCATACCGCAGCTGAATGCTGTAGAATCGTTAGATGCGCTTCTATAAATTGCGACAGGACAATCAAGGTTTCTGATAAATTATAATTATATATTATTCGCTTCGCAGATTCTTGACAGAGCTTTACATTCATACCACATAATACTTAACTTAATGCTCAACAAGCTGTGTAAAAAATTCGCTGTACTTAGTCATTTTTCATTTGAAATAAAAAATTAAATACAATGTTTTCCTCGTTTTTGATGACTCAAAGACAGGTCAAGGTAAACATGAACGAAAACAGGATTTGGAGGGCAACAAATGTCAGTTTGCACCATACACTGTATAAAAGCTTTAGTGGGCAACCATTGCATCATTCCTTTGTTTAATAGAAAGGAATTGTTTAGGAGGTCTGCCTCGAAAATATTCATTACTGACAAATAATCCCTAGTTATTCATCTGAAAAACAAAAATAAACCAAATCCGCAACCAAACAGTCTTCCAATTAAGTTATTTTTGTACTGTTAAGGCCCAGTTGATTCCTTCAATAATTGTATCTTCGAGATGAGAAACTCTCTCCATCTAAATGGGCCTTAAGTCTCTACACTTCCTCTCATGTCTCGAAATAACAAAAAAAAGAAACACTTTCCAATACATAATTCGGTATTGTTAGATTTAATTGAGCGTGAAATCGCATGAACTTCCACCTTTTAGCGGCGAGAGGCTGCGCGGGCGCGTCTAGTGTCATCGACTCGTGTCACACGACATGCCATGTAGGTAATACTAACTAGCTGACTACACATATTTACACAATTAACGCTCACTCACGGCCAAACAATATGCATTGACTGAGATTTATTGCGAAACGACACTAAGTGGACTTTCTAAGAGCTTAAATCGTCGCGGGATAATATGGCAATTTCTTTCAATACACTCGGAGATGTGTGCAATATTGTAGTTTTACATGTTTGTTTGTAGGTGTGCATGCGACCTGTCGCTTGTGTAACCGCGGCTGCGCGGTAACCGCCGAGATAGGTAGGTAATCAAATAACATTTTACCCAAAATAGAAAATCTAGTGTTCGGAAATTTTAGGATTATCGATTGTATTTGTCTGGTGTGCCTACATCATGTTGTTGCTAATCTAGGAAAACAAACACTCCACTATAGGTCATAGATGGACTTCGCTTGATATGATGTTTACCAGTTTAGAAAGAATATTGACTAAGAAGGCGAAACAAAATAGCCATGACTCAATTCCCGGTTTTGTAAAATACAAAGGGATATAATAAAATGTCATTTAAGCAGAACCCTTTTTACCACTCCAAAAAAAACTTCTCAAAATCACGAGCGTTATCAATGAAAGCCAAATCGATTCATGAAAAATTAAGCTTCTATTAAGCTAATGTCACATAGTTTTTCTTCATTGGAAATCTATTTCATTTAAATCAGGTGTAAAAGATGACAGAAGTGAATATACCTGAGGTGGAGGTGTGGTGGTTGTGGTCGCCTTCCCCTTGGCCAGCCCGCCGCGTTTGAGCAGACCCCGTGAAGGCGCCGCCGGCTTCTCCTCGTCCTGCGCCCGCGCACACACGACGCACGCCACCAGTATAAACCTGAAATACAATTACGACTAAATTGAAATATTGAATTTATGCACAACAACAAATATTTAGGGTAAAGTCATCGAGATGTACGAGTACAATGTTCCAAATGCAATGCTGTTATTAAGAATTTATATTCCAAAATAACTTGATCGCACCGTCTGTCGGATAAAACCCAGTTATTGGTGCTATAAAGGCGTTAACGATCAATAGTCCGACAGTAACAAGGCAGTACAAATTCTGTGTCATTGCATACTCGTATTTAATGCTGACCACCCAAACATTTAACAGTTTACCTACTTATTCATATTTCAACATTCAAATGTCTATAAACCTCATCTTTTCTATACATATATTATAAGGGGGTGTTATGGTAACACCGAATCAGGACCGTAACAGTAACACATTTGTGTAATAAACCTGTTTGTTACATATATTACTCGTATTAGTTACTACATTCTTTTTCACCTGACAACATGTTTGCTGTAGGCAAATATATTCGCAGCGATATCAATCAATCACATAGGTCGGCAGTGAAATCATTTATTATATAAATTAAATAAAAAAATAATTAATTTAAACTGTATTAAAGGCAGCTTATTGTTTTACTGCTACAGTGATTACAATAACCAGGCCGTCAACAGTGTTGCATCCAGTACTGCACAGCATTAAATGTAGTTATGACAATACTTGCTAATGTAAATCAATATTACTCTTGAGTATCATTTCGTGTTGAAATCACCGAGACTTTATGCACTGAAGCGTCTGCGAGTGCAATCGTATCGCCACAACAATATCGGGACGTTTGATATGACCGCCTGTCTGCCGCTACACATTAATGTGGATTATGTTGTAATCATGTAAGGGTTTCAACTATTCAGACTGCCAAGAACGAATAAAATCTTAGCTTGATTAAGCTATTTACTCTCGTATTAACATCCTTTCTATTTTCGTTTTACGTTTTAACTAAATGTGATGTAGTATTTTATTTTGTTCTTTCAACGCTACTTTGTATCCCTTCCAAGTTGCAGCCATGTCAGACTAAATTAATACAACCCTGACTTTGTTGGTATCTAGTTCACAAAGTAATCATTTACTAAATGCTGATATACCGTCAGACACTGATACAATCGCCACAAAATAAAAATTACTGATAAATAATTAACCAGTCACGCTGTTTCAATTAAGTTGAAGCATCAGTGTCTGCTATTTATTTATACTTATGCTTGCATTCCATTTCAACTATACTTAATATGCAATATGCATATTTTAACCCGCGATAATTAAGTAAATTTTGGCCATTTATAAAAATTCATATTGCTTAATAGGTTGTGAATTATTATAAATCCGTTATAATAAAACTAGTCTCGTCAGTATCGCGACTTTTCTGCCACAAGTTATTTAGATGTAAAATGTCAGGGATATCTATTATAGCCGCTTGCATACCTGCCACCTATCCATGTACTTGTTTGATATGCAATTTATAATACCTGCTAATTTATAACTAATAAGAAAGACGAATGATTCCTCGAATACATAATGTCAAGTGTCATGAGTGTCATACACAGGGAATTTGTGTTGTCCTTGTGCAATCAATTAAGACCACGACGTTCATGAGACGTGCAACATTATATAAATATTTTATCTTTGTATCAGAAAATATACTTGAACGATGTAACTAACTGTTGGTATAATTGTCGCAAACATTTATTTTTTACATAACCCCTAATAGAATATAACTGTCTAACATAAAGTTACGTATATACGAATCACGTAATAGAAAATAACATTTCAACATGTTAAAGATTGGTTATACTACTAAAAGGTCAGTTAATTTTAAGTTCAAGGGGGCAACTACACAATTGATAAATCAATTGTTGTTACGCACATCCTATGTGTTACTTTTTGGGGACATTGTTTTTAAACGCCAATTTTTAATTGTTAGGAACATGTTTGTAAGACATTAATACCAAAACTAACGTGCAGCGGCAAGCTAGATAAAGTTGAAGAATGGGTTTTATTAATACCTAACGTGTTCTTAATACACACATAGTTCAAGGCGTTAAATGTCGAAGTATGGCATGCCGAGGCTGGGTGAATGTCGTGTTACGCGGCGTGGCGTGCAACTCGGCACCACCTCCGGGTCGGATCAGCGCCAGAGTCTCTGGGACTCCACCATACGCACACGCCGCTTCGGATCGCAACAAAGGTCAACACGTCGCTCTACTACATAGATTGTAGTATGACAGGTCCTCGCACAGGGTCGACTCAGGTGGACCACGCTTCAATTCCGTATCCGCTTCCGACAACAGGTTCCCTATGCTTTCTCTGTTTTATGTAATTCACGATCGAACAGTGTCACCCGCACGCATTGTCCGACTAATGTTATGCGCAATCACGAGTGCTGGGAATACGATCAGCGATCATCGCAAGTGTTGCTCTCAAATATTTTATCGCACATCTGTAAACGTGCCTTCGAATATCGTGAAAGGACGTCTCCACATTATTTGTAATTTTCTTGTGAGTAGAAATCATGATTGTTATATTGCAATTCAAGTCACGTCGGAAAAAGTGCAGCTTTCTATACTAGGCAATGTAATTTACTATGTCGCACGTGTGTGGGCACACCGAATGTGTAAATTTAACCTCAAATCACGTCAAGGTCAGTCGGCCAGAAACCAGAAGTGGTAAAAAGTAGGCTGACCTCGCAGTGCAATGCGGCAGGCGCAGCGCTCTGCCCCCGGGCCACGCGCGCCGCTCTGACCATCCATCACGGACATAAGCACCGCTTACAGGAATTCCATTTCTGTGGTAACCTTCTTGTGTCACAAAAATCCTATTGAGCCACTTTTCTCACGAATTTCGACAATCAGAATAACAATAACGCTCATAAATTGTAATTGGACAAAAATAATTAAAACACTTTGATGCAGATCTAACATGAGTCCAATAAATTGAGAAACAATGAGAGCTTCAGCGCACGAATCTTCTCACAGATAAATGAAGCTTCATAGCAGTTGAGCAATGTGCTCGTGTAATGCGAATCACTGAGAAAGCTTTTGTTGTGAGTAATTTCAGTGAACATTGTATTCTGCACATCCATGAATTTTTAATTATGCAAGGATAGTTGCAGGTGGAAATGATACTGTGAAACACTGAATGCTCACGAGTTCTTCGATTAAATAGGCAAATGTCAATCGTCTTGTTGAGCAACTTTGTTTTATTACCAAATGTCTTATGTGCACCGTAGGTAATGTCGGCGTTGAGTAAGTACTAGTGTTCTTGAGCGCATCTACTTCCAGTCACGCCTTTGTATTATCTGTGCTACGAGCATGCTCCGAACTAACTTCTATCTCAGAATGTGTATCTTTTGTATGTGGGATGAGCAGAGAAGCTCACAGTGAACGTTGCGTATCATCCACCCACGTATTACATTGTCTCAACAAAAAGCGATTGCTAAATACAGTGAGATTCAAAAATGATCAATAGGGTAGAAAACAACACTCAAACTGATGCAGAATTTTAATACATTATAATCTATATTAATTGAGGCCAGCAAGTGGAAGTGGTTGCATTCATTATCAATAGTTACCTACCGACATTGCAAAATGTAGAAACACCAATTCTTAAACCTTGTTTTAATTATCCAGACAAAATATTTTCCGTTTTGCGTTTTGGAGGCTTTTTATAATATTAGTCTCGTGTTGCAAAATATTAATTTCAAATGCAGACATGTGAAAGTTCGTGATACAATGAATTCTAAAAAGTAAGGCACTTGTTGCAATTCATAATCGTGATTTTCGAAATTTTATTCTGATGTTACGACAGTGTATGTAAATCTTCATGTTAATAAACCCACTGTTACAAAAAAGGATAGGCGTTCACAGCATAACTTTTGTATTTGTTCGAAAATTATACGGAATATGTAAAATAAGATCAATATATTCTAAGTTGAGTAAGTGTTGCTGAACGTTTCATTTAAAAGCAACACACGTGCAGACAGACTGATTTGTAAACCTTTTTACGACAATTTAATGCAGAACGAGATATTTTCTGAATAGATTATGTATTTTGAACTCTAAACATTCCAAAGGCCGACAAAACACGATCAAGGACTTCTACACGCATATTTAGTAAATGCGCTCGTGGTTTCTAGTGATTCTAAATTCAGAGTTGGACAAAACTCTATGAATCGTTTAGAAATTTCAACGTATGAGCCGCATTGATATATGATATAGGAAAACAAAATTGAGGCTTTCTGAATTTTTGTTTTGAAGAACCACTGAATGAAGTATCAATCAGTGAAAGCACTTATGGGTTGGCTACAAACATGTGAAAGAAGAATACACTGACGTCGACCCAAGAAAACAGAGCAAAGTGCATGCTGCCTGGACGATGTTGTAAAGAACCAAATATTTTCAAGTTTTTGTTCATTATCTTTTTTAAACGTTGCAATTGTTTTTTCTAAGGAACCCAAAGATGGAGAAAGCTATACTAAACAGCTACAGAACATTATAATTATTAATGATTACTGAATTGGACACTGTTACATAAAAGCCAATAGATGCCTTGTGACCACTCTAGTGTGTGAATTTGAGTAAAGTTGGGATATGCGTATAATGTACTCAAATTAAAAGTCCGATGCGTTCAAACACTAAGTATCTAGGTTTAGCCAGTCACATGCATATAAAAAGATGCGGATACATTTTACATAACAATGCTAGAGTCGAGCTGTAAATGCCGCGACTCCGGGAGCCTAGGCTCGGCCTGCCGCTCGTCTGCCGCATCCTACATAACGTTACATTGCCTAATCGTAGGTCGCGGGACCAACTTTCAACATGGGACCGACTCATTCATACAACCGGTTCTTGGTTTCGCTCAATTAATTTGAAAATTAATTACTTTGTTACGCGGGTTAGTCCGCGGTCTCTTTAATGAGGTTTATAAGTCAACAAATTATGAAATATCAGCTAACACCCTATTCTGATTTACCGATAGGACTCTGGGGTAATCGATATCAAAGTAATGAAGTAACAAGTGACCGACTCGTAGGCGGCATTTATTATAATGTCCGCTAGCTGTCAGTTGCAGTAAGTACAAGGGTGCGTTGCTATTACGTTTGACCATTGAGAATGATATTAGAAAGGCAACACACGCCGTAAACATTCCTAAGCTTATATTGTATTTATGATTACGTTTTTATGTTTCGTCATAGGTTATAAAGCAATAATCGACACTTTGTTATTAACCATATATCAATAAATGTGAAACTAACACAATCGTTCACTTAGCCTGCCTTTCAAATTATATCGCCGTGCGAAATCCCCAATTAATGTTAATGCTAGTGTTATTTAGAAAAGGTTTCAAGTAAACTTTGAATTATAAATCACTTGGGAAAGACATTAAGTTAGTTACTAATTGTTAAGAAGTACAGAATAAGAGACGTCGCAAAAGCAATCGCACAGCTGCAACCGGAGCTTAATTATGAATAAGCACTCCTTAACAAAAGTAAGGTGAAACTATGGGAGTACAATACATTTGAAAGGGGCAGAACTACTATAATTTAAATAAAAGATAATAGTTTTACTCACAGGGGTAGAATCTTCATGTTTGTGTGGTGCAGCTGGTGATGTCGCAAGAGGCACTAGAGTCGGTCCTTTCTCCGCGGCACGGCTTTGTGCAGGTCTACAATCGACGGAGGCCACGCTTGATCTGCCGTTCAAACTCGAACACCTCCGGTACACTCCAAGTGGATGTAGCTGCAGCGCCCGCCCGCGCCGCGCCGCCGCCACTGCCGCCCGCCATGCGGCACCACTAGCCTGATTTATATTCGTGTGGCGCGCGCGCAACCACATGCCGAACATTGTCTAAATAGCAACTTTAACTCAATTGTTGGCTCTTTAGTTAAGTAAATCCTGTTGTGACGTCGTCGCGACGCTGCACCATATCGTGACATGGTTACGAAAATAATTTTTGGAAACTGTTCTAACGGTGCTTCAGAAACGGGCTATATCATATGAATAACAAAATGTCGCTATTGACCTTTTTGCACCACTTCCTGGTCGGCGCATCGTGAACTTTTACATTTTAGATAGGTCACTTGCATTTTATTATCAAACTGTAAATTATGATGTTTTTGGGAAAGTTGAAGGATGATAAAATTATCGTCTATTGCAAATGTTAGATAACAGATAGACTTATTGGACTTGGTGGTTGATGGATACGGGCATGATAAATAAATGCAAGCTTCACTTCATCGGCGGCTTTCTTCGAGGTCATAGGTGAGATGATTCTCAGGAACTTTAATAGGTAACAGATAGTTGAAATCTGATTGAATGATGGTGCTATTGAATTCAAAATATTTAAACAGTTTTTACGAGTAGGTATTACTCGTATTTTACGGTACTGCCACTTAAATGTGATCCTACGGGCTTATAACAACCCGTACTGGGCCCGCATGGTGGATTATGGCCGACTCCCTCTCACAGAGAGGAGGCCTGTGTCTCTGCAGTGGGAACAAGTCTGATGATGATGATGATGATGATGATAGGCTTGTTTCACTACACGATTTTTCGGGCCGTGCCTGTAAGGACGGGCTAATGTAATAAGAAACAGTGAGTCAGGGTGATATAACGGACTACGATGCGGCAAGAGCACCAGCGCTTTGCGTCAAGCAGTGGAGTTGTCACATAGTATTTTTATTATAGTGCACAGATGAAGCGTAAATTCTTGATCCAAATACCTGTTGCACCTAACATTTCTTTTTTTTCAAGATATGCCTGAAATCTCAGCAAGTTTCAGTAGGTAATACGTCTGTCGGTGCTTTAATTCAGTCACAAGCGCATCACATACAAATTGTTCTTTTTTTACTGTATGTTTTAAGTATTTGTAGTTGTTATTATTTATTTTCTGAAATATTTAATATGACAGCAATTGCCCTTCATAGCTTATAACGTTGTTTCAGTACCCACGGAGACATGCAGTGTCTCTGCCTTCCGATGAAGGTATGTACTCGATACAGTCGGCCGTCCGTCACCATCAAATTACCTACTTTTTAATTAAAAAGTACATTCAAAAGGATTGATCGAACAATTATAAAGAACATTGGATAAGACATTTCCGCATAACTTAAGCGTTGGCCGAATAGTAATATGCCAATGCCCTTGTGTATATGGCGTGTACATTTATTTAGTATATTTTTGAGTCTAGACTTTGTCCATTTATATTGTAAACACAAGCCGCTTTCAAGGCTGCTGCCGAAATAAATACCCGATTTTTTGGGAACTTTTATTTTTATGTAGTATAATGAAACTACAAATAATGTTAAGTAAATCAAGAATCAACACCCGAAGCACAGAGATTTACTTAGTTTAGAAATACTTAAACATTACTTTTATTTATCCTCAAAAAGAACCTTGAAAAAATAAATATAAAGCTAGATTTTAATTTAGACACTAAAGGTTTTTTAAGTGTTCTTAAAATTGCAACATTATGTATTTAGCATAGTATTGAATAGTAATGAGTTGTGTCGTTAATTTTACATAATATTATATGGCATGCATTGGTTGCTTTTAAATGTGAGATGATTTGACCTTTGACATCTTCATCATCATAATCTGGTCCTACCACTAACTTAAGTTTGCGGAGTACCTACGCAGGCAGGCCTGTCAAAGTTTCAAATACCTAATAGAAAAGTGAATTATGGCCGCATAACCAGAAAGTTGGCAACGACGCTAATAGCTGTCAAATATTTACAAATTTTAACCAATTTGGCAATGTTTTATGGAAATAAAAAATATTGCTCTGTAGTGCACTAGAAAACTGACATAGGGATGCAATTAAAACACTGAATTTGATGTTGTAACCGTTTCAGGCGTATAAAAGGCATTTGGAAAGTTTCCAAAACACTTTTTTAAAACTATGATATTCGGTGTAAAGATATTAATTATTGCATTCCCAAATCAATTTTTTAGTGCACTACAGAGCCATATTTCTTATTTCCATGACAGTAACATTGCCAAATTAGTTAAAACTTGTAAATATTTGACAGCCATTTGCGACGTTGCCAACTTTCAGAATATGCGCTCTTGATACTTGCAATAGCTTTTCCCTGCGATTTCACACCCATTGCTCTAGGTCTTAGTCTTCTTTAAATTAAGCTATATTCGAACCAGTAGTTCGAGAACTACAATCTGTGCCAAAAAATGATTTCATCAAATTCTTTCTCTCTCCGTCTGTCCAGTTGATCACAATGAGTCGCCCACATATTTACAGGTACACCTCTACCTAAACCCTCCTTCTTGGGACCCAGAAAGATTACTTACTGTAAGCTTAAGCTCTTATCTCTGTCTAGCGAGCGTGATAACTTGACGTGTTGTTAAAACTAAAGGTACCGTTTCTTGGAATGAAATGCAGAAAAAAAAACCTGATATAAAATTATAGAGCGAAGGTTACCTACATTTTAACAAAAATACCTAAATAGGTTTAGCTGATTCGTGTTCAACTGCCGACTTCCCCGGGCATCAAACAAAAATATATAGCTAGTGGTCATTTTTTTACAGGGTTAATTACTTGTAAGAAATCATCAACCTTTCATTTACTGAAAGGAACCCTGATATGAAAAAAAAACCTGAAAGTTGAAAAAAACAGGACTTTTATACATTCTCAAAGGAAAAAAATAATCTTGTATGAATCGCCAACGTTTTTTTTAAATCATAACTTTTGTTACGGTTTCATAGTCAAAGTTGTTTAAGCCATAAGTTCTTTAAGCCCATGAAAGGTTGTTACTGTTTTACAAATAACCCTGTAAAACAATGTATATGTCGTAGGATAATTTGATACTTCGAATCTTCGCGGAAATCCTAGGGGTTTTGCGAAAACGCGGATAATTAGACATTGGCGAAAAATTATCAAATCTTACTGGACAAAGTCAGGAGTTTTGCGAAAATACTCGTTATTATAGTAAGATTTGATGTGCTCAACACTGATTGGCTACAATTTTGCTGGCTGACTTCTAATTGGTTCCTAGTTTGCCGATGATTAACGTTAAAATTAAGGGTCAAATAAGGTACCCCGACAAGGATAGTTTAGTTTTAAGGATATTATTATGAATTTCAATGATGGGTCCTGTGGACTTTGATCCAAGAGCGAGCGAAGCGAGCTCGGGACTCGTGGGCACCCCGACACGGATAGGTTAGGTTCGAAGGGGATGGCGGGGTCTGAAAGACCCCGCCATCCCCTTCGTGTTAGGTTACTTTAAACCATGTAAGCAGAAATAGAAGCCCCGCGAAGCGGGGCTTCGTTGAACTTCCTTTTTAGGTAATCTTCACCTATACTTGTTTTAAGTATCATCAGAGCATTTTAACATGTTTTTATGCCATTGGCTTTTAATTTACATCCCTGACTGTACTTGTTCACCAAACTCGACATAAAGGTAATAGAAAGCGTAAAATATCAATACTTTGGAGAACAATAGACTTTCAGACTCGACGTAACGGGACTCGACGTAAAGGGAATAAATCAAATTAAGACGTCAACCAATCAGAGACGATCTCTTATTGAACGCGCTGACCGACCAATCAGCGTTCTTATTTCATAACAGCCAGCGTTTCGTTTCGCAATATTGCTATAATAACGAGTATTTTCGCAAAAATCCTGACTTTGTCCAGTAAGATTTGATAATTTTTCGCCGATGTCTAATTATCCGCGTTTTCGCAAAACCTCTAGGATTTCCGCGAAGATTCGAAGTATCAAATTATCCTACGACATATATAACAGTATTTTTCACTTATGAAAGTTTCTGAGTTAAAAATACTTTGAGATCTATTCTCATACTTAGCGATTATTATTGCAGATTTTGAATCATTAAAATCGGTAGACCTGTTTCGGAGTAGTACAACCACAAATACTGTGACCCGAGATTTCAATATTATAATACGATTTTGCTTAGATACTGTTCCATTTTTGATAATATATTTAAATGTTTACCTTTTTCTTCTTTTAATTAAATTAATATCTACTCATAAAAATAATTTAAATGTTGACTTGTAACTTGAACGAAAAAATAAAATTATTACAAATCTGCATTGAATTTGCATCAATCAATACGTTTTGATTGCACAATCGTAACCTTAGATTGTTCCACAATTCATGCATCTACTGATATAATATGCTTAATTCTTATTCTAAATAAATAATTACGATTTAAGAGAGTCTGAAAATAACTTAAATGTTAAATTTTTATGCGTTAAAATAAAAATAACTGGCTGACCGAGCTTCGCTCGGTTATTAAAATGTCTATATCTTGGGAACCCACCTTTTCTCGAACCTGGGACCTGATAAATCGATTCCTTGAGCCGAAAAACCCCTAATCTGTAACTTTCATGAAAATCCTTGGAGCCATTTCCGAGATCCTGATTATATATAAATATACAAGAATTGCTCGTTTATAGATATTAGATAAAATACGTAACATCACGCTGCGTTCTAAAACTGGTATAATTGACGTAGCTAAGCTGCCAGGCTCAAATGGGATTGGGCGGATCACGTTATCCGCATGCACAATAGTCGCTGGGCAAAAATATTTATGCACTCAATGGTCGCCTAAGAATGGACGACGCCGCCGAGGCCGGTCCAAAAAGATGTGGCAGGATGATCTGTTCGAAGTAGTACTTAAAGAAGAGCACATATGGAAGAATAGACTTTGCCCAGCAGTAGGACATAAGCGGTTAACGGAAACACAAGACTGTTTATTTAAAACATTACTTTTTATTTAAAGCAGAAAAAATGTTGACCCACATTCGGATCTTCTTATATGCCGTGGGTGCGTGGAATAACATTTTAATTCACATTATACAAACAGCAAAACACAGAAAACCAACGCGAACGGGAATCGAACCCGCAGCAGACAATTACTAAGCCATTTTGTAGCAATGACTTAAGTAATTGTCTGCTGCGGGTTCGATTCCCGTTGTTTGTCGAGAACCGATCGGAAAAAAGAGTACCTACTGGAGCTGAGTACTCTTTTTTTCCGATCGGTTCTGCACCGGATCGGACTCATCCGGTCATAACTGGAAACGGATTAACCCTTAATTCGGCAAGAGCAAAAATTTACGAAATTTTGATTTTTTTGTTTATATTTGTTATCTTTAGATATTCCTAAAACCAGGAAAAATAATGAAAAAAATCTAGTATATCTAGATTTTCAGTAAATGCATGTCCAGTATACTGGACATTGTCAGGTTCCCTGAAAAGTAACAAAAAATATTGATGTCCAGTATAGTTCCCACTGTCGAATTAAGGGTATGTTTTTTAATTTTATAGAAACTCTTTTTTATGCAAATATGCTGTTTTATGTATACCTAATATTCGATGCGTTTTGGCTTACAAAGTCATGCGTAATCTGTCCTAAAGTAAAGAAGTGTCGGGAAGGCTCAACTTTGAAAAATGATCCCTCTTTGCAACGGTTTTTTTTTTCGTTAGGAATGTTAAAGAAGGCAAAAAGGCTGCTCATTTCAGGTAAACATGGATCTGTCTTTGAGTCCTGTTCATATCTAGCGTATTCATGTAGGAAACTTGACAGTAGTAAGGGGAAAAGCGACTTTGGGATTCACACAATTTTGGAATATATCTTATCAAGATCATATTATGAGGAGTCGTTATCTAAGATTCAGTATGCCCTTCGATCCAGTGGAAGGTGGTCCGTTGAGTACAGGGTTTTAGGATAATATTGCTGTTAGTTTCTTTGCTTTTTAGAGCTTTGATATGGCTGTGCCCTCAAATAGAAAACCGCATACCATAGTATTGCATTCACAGTTTCCTGACAGTTGTTGAGGCTGCTGTAAGGGCAACTCACCCTCACTGGAAGGTCGAGATGTGAGCACCTAACAGTAGATATGTCTAAGAAGCTGTTGCGGGCAAGATAATGTACACCAGCTCTAAATCGTATTGGTTTTTGATAGTCCTGTGTAGGTGCGTACTAAGTTCATTATTTATTGGTTTAATTTCTGCCCCCTTTTGTTATCTGGTGTCTATCGTAATTTTTATGAAAAATTACTCTTTTTGGTATCCGCATATAGCAAGCAACCAATAAGTGGCAGAATCTCTATCGGCTAATTCAGTATACAGGTGTAAGTTTTGAATAATGGGTCTAGGTGCATAAGTATGATAGGAGTTTATTTGCTTCCTGATAAGAGAACAGGTCAATAGGTATTATTTGAAGTATTTTTAGTATTGCTGCAGTTGGCATAGAGTTATGCAGCCATTTTTTGCAGGGAAAACATGTTTTTAAAACCCATGGAGTCATAAAACTGTCTTCAAGAGTGCCATCCCTTGTTTACGCGCGCTTATTTTCCATTTATTTTGAGACGTATTGAATTTTTTTGAATACTTTTAAGTTATGTTAATTTGAGTTATCAAGAAATTAAGAGTTACACACATAAAATGGACGTAATTACATAATATCATATTGAAATGAAATGTCCGTATCATTGGCAATGTCCAGAATACTGGACATTACTAAACCATACTAAATTACTGCAAACCTGGCAATGGGAAGTATACTGGACATGCAAGTTTTACAAAGAATGCTGCAAAATCTATGAAACATACAATACTTGCAGTGTGTGTATACATTTGTATATACCATCTAAAACGTATCAATAAAAAATAATTGTCTATTTTAGAACAAAAAAATCGGGTAATTCTATAATTATCAAGAGCGGGTAAACGCCGTTCGCCCTGCCTAACATTGCGGAGACTACTGTCTGACCGGGTGCAGGTGTCCATTGACAGTTATTTTTTGGGTAATAATACAGTAGGTACATAAGCAACATAATTATCTAATATAAAAAAAACTTAAATTTATTTAAAATAAATGCTTCACATTTTTTCAAAGTCGATGTCCAGTATACTTCCCCGTGCCGAATTAAGGGTTAAGCCAAAATTATTGTTAGCCTGTTCTGTCAAACGATGAGAGGGTCTAAAACGGCACATAAAGCATTATTAGTATTGCCAGCACCATCTTTGGATAGTCATTGCTAAGTTGCTTAATTGTTTTAGACCCGCAGAACTGCCGGATGCCTGAAGAAGTACCTATTCTTCAAGCATGTTTTTTTTATTACATTATATTTATTACTCCGCTGTATTACCTCCAACAACAACTTCATGTAGCTTCTGTGATACGGTATCTGCTCGATAATAACAAGAACACAGACGCCGGCCGCGCAAACGATGCCAAAAAGCGGCGTAGGCGACGCGTAGCCGCTACGAAGTTTCGTAGCACATTCTCAACGATTGACTGGCGTAGGCATAGGATATTGCGTAGCACCAATCTTAAAAAAATAAGTATTCTGTGCGAAAAAAAAATAGTTCTCGTTGCTACGATGCGACGTTTCGTAGCCACTATCCATGAATGATGCGATGAAGCGACGTAGACGCGATCACGTTTTGTAGCACTTATTACATAGACCAATGATTTACTGACGTACAGCAACGTCGCGCGACGTAATTTCACCAGAATTTTTTATGTGTAGAATTTTAATTCGTAAGCCTAAAGTATTGCAAAGTAGTCTATCTGAATTTATTTAATAATTATGCATGTTGCCAAACATCAAATTACGTAAAATGATTTCTTTAGCACTTTTATTTATTTAATGACTGTGTTTGCCGCTAGACACGGCTATTTAATGACACATTATCTTTATTTTATGAGGGATCCTGTTAACTAGGTCGTAGTCAAATTCCTTTTTTAACCGACTTCAAAAAAAGAAGGAGGTTCGCAATTCGTCGGAATCTTTATTTTTTAAAGGATTATAAGTTCGCGTGTGTAAACTATGTCGCCTGATGATAAGCGAAGATAATAGGGTCGATGGTGAAGTACGCTTGCCTAGAAGAAAACTTTTCACTCATAACTTGAAGACCCGAAGGTTAGGTAAGTATAGCTTTTTCAGGATATGGCTACCCTCTGGTGTCATAGTTATTCAAACTGCCTCTTGGAACCCGATAGGCCGCTACCATGGCTTTGAACTTTAATTGACTGTATAAGACCAGGTTTACTCACGATGTTTTCCTTCAGTGATGCTAAAGGTACACTTAAAACTTAGTTCCCACTTAGAAAATACTGCATGGACGGCCGTTCAGTATTTTCTAACGTCTCTTCTAACTCCAGACCAAGCGACCTTCTTATCAGCTTCTTGGCAGAAGGTATGTGCCTAAAGTGCTCTCAAAACGGTGAAGGAAAACATCTTGAGGAGACCGGCATCTCCTAGAACCAAAAATTCGAAAACATGTGACATCTACCAACACGCACTGGGACCCGCGTAGTGGATTTATATGGGCCGCTCCCTCTCACAGAGAAGAGGCCCGTGTCCCTATGGTGGTGGATTTGCCACCACCGTAGGGACACAGGCTTCCTCACACGTTCATAAAAGACAACAAACGGCGTGCAGCATGACCTCGAACAATGCCGGGTGCGCGAGGTTACCGCCATGTTGAGTCAACCATAAGATCGTGTAGTAAGTACAATTTGGTTGACTCAACATTTCGAATGGTTGCGGTTCCAAATGTGGGCTAAAATGATCAGTACCCATACCATGAGTTGTCATTATGATATTACGGTTGAGATTTCATACAACCTTGGAGCGGGCCAATGAGAGCGCCAAACGCGGTCGATATCGATGATCGAGTATCGTAATGACAACTCATGGTATGGGTACAGTTTATACGTATTTTTTTAAACATTGCCACAGACTGTCATATTGTGAATTTCTCTGTCGTGTATTTCCACTCTGTCATGTATAAGTTTGTATTTCCACGGGGCCTCTGGCCACTAAATAAGCCAGCCACGAGGACAAAATAATTAAGTAATGCTACTCTCAGTGTTGCCAACTGCTATTGTAAGAAATGCGCTAAACAAAACCTAAAATGCACTAGGTTTGAGCTAATTTTGATAAAAGGGCACCAAACAAATAAAATAAATTAAAATATTTAAAAAAATCAGTTTCTATTGAGAATATTGTTATTACAAAAATATATCGTCGTCCGAATCAGAGTTGGAATCATGGTCTGAATTCACCGTTGCTGAGGAGGCTGTCTGAGAAGTTGAGGGACCAGGAGTTGATTGTTGGAGTTTAAACTTATACGTATCTTTCGAACCGACTTTTTCAAGAACTTCCTTCGGAATATCGTAATTGTAGAAAGTTCTATATGCTGCTCGTAGCCCAGTTATACGACTATGGAGATACGCATTTTCATAAATAACTAATAATTAGAGGTGCGTTCTGAAATTTAACTGTGTTTCAGAACGCGCCATTGATTGGTTTTGTTTTTATGAAATTGCGTGATAAATTGCAGACTTTTAAAAATGCACTAGTTAAGGCACTAGGCACTGTTGTGGGATTTTGAGCGCTAAAACATCAAGAAATGCACTAGATCTAGTGCCGAAAGCACTAAGTTGGCAACACTGGCTACTCTGAATCCCGTAATACAATGTCAAAATCATCATGGCCGTACTTAGTTGTTCTATGTAATGAATCTTTTGATGCATACAGGTAATAATTCTATCTGACTGAAAAAAATTATTTCCCGTTTATCAATATACGACAAGGCTTTATAAACTCGATCGAAGTGAATGTAGTAATGAAGGAAGACTTTTACGTGACATTTATATCACTAGTTTTGTTATCTGTAATAATTTGCTATCTGTGGTTGTCATTAACATTGTCAACTTGTTGTCATTGTCAAGATTCAAAACCTGTGGGCTGTTTCGACCTAATTTTTTTTTTATTTTGATTTCGATTCGATTTCGTGCAACTGCATTTGTAACATATTTGCGATGACAAATTGAAAAGTCAGCAACATAATCAATACTTTAGTTAATTAGTAGTTTTTTACGAAATGAAGTGTTTGTGTATTTTTAATATCAGCAAAATGATTCATATTATTTTATTATTTCTAACATTTTCTACGACATACGCTGATCTAAGCGTTAAATATGCTGCAATTATATTTAGACATGGTGATAGGACGCCTGTTGATACCTATCCTACTGACCCCTACAGGAATGAATCTCTGTGGCCTGTAAGATTTGGAGAGCTTACCAATACTGGTAAAAAGCAGCATTTTCGGCTCGGGAAATGGTTCAGACAAAGATATTCGGTAAGACGATACCTTTTTTGTTACTCTGTGTCAGTGTAATCTGAGGAAGTCCATAATGATCTCTAATGATTATTTTAATCACACTTACCTACTTCAGTGAATTGATAAACATCCTACACCTACCTACATTTAAAATAGGTGCTTAGATAAGCAAGACTGGTTTGATACAAATTAGTTATCAGAATTAGTTAATTATTGACCAATCTCGCATGAATGGCTGAATGAATTTGAGTGTTCGTCTTTCCTTTACTCAAAACTTGACTAGGGAATGTCTCAGGCATAAGGCATCTGAATGTACATACAAATGTCTGTATAAAAGTTGAATACAATCTACTGATTGTATACCACTGAGATTGAGTTATACATGTATTTAGGTGGGTATACCACTGCCAAGCCATCTTTTTAGCAGAGTTGACGTTCAGAAACTTACTTATATTAAACAGTAAAAGCTACCTTAGGGTAGCTTAGCAATGTGAAAGGCTATTATAGCCTTGAAGTGGCAAATAGCAGGTCTTAGAAAAATTAAGCCAGTAATGAACTGCAAACTTTAATCTCTCTTTGATAAAGAACTACATTTGTAACAGGTACAATTTTCTTGTACTATTGATGGTTCCTACAAAATTTTTGGTACCTCAAAGATTCATGATCATAGTCTTTTATTAAATCCACCACTTCCACTCAGATTTTCCCATCATTGTCTCAGTTGAGTGTTATGTGTCTAGTTACCTCTTACCTCAAATGCCCTGCCAAAAGCCTATGATACTCAATAGCCTGATATACTTCATTCATTCTTCATAGAATTGAGTCTATATGAACGTGTTATGGGCTTACAACTTGAATGAATATATAATTATTGTATTCTGTATTCTATGGATAGATGCAGGTCGCTTCCAACCGGTATATGTCGAGATCAAAAGGGGAGGCCTATGTTCAGTAGTGGACGTCCTACGACTGAGATGATGATGATGATATTCTATTAGTGCCATTATTTTATGTTCAAGATATTTCAGTTCAGAGATATTTATGCACAGAAATATTATTTTGTAAAATGACATAACCATTACTCATTTCAAAGTTATATTTTAATCATTGCATTTTCAGCATTTACTGTCAGATGACTTCGATCCTACTGAAATTTACATTCGTTCAACGGATGTGGACCGCACTCTCATGTCAGCCCAGGCAAATTTAGCAGGTGAGGTGTTTTATTTTCATGACGAGTCACTGTACTCATACTTGTGACACAAAGCATACAATAATAGTTATACATATATAATTGTTTACTTATAATGGTTATGTTTATCATTAACAAATAGCTGTACTGTTACATGCAAGTAATAATTATAGCTCAAGAATTTATAGTGAATAATACTATCATATATACTCTACCAATGTACACTTCTCATCAAAAAAATCGAAACACTTTCGTTTTTATTGTTTTTGTCCTAATTTTTTACAAAAGAGAATTAATTCCATGAAAAAAAAACATTACTGTGTAGCTGGCAGTTTGGTCATTACAGTAAGAAGAAAAAAATTAAAATTCGAATTAATTTCATTTGTTTATCCTATAAATGAAATTAATCACTGTTTTGAGACAAATGTGTATTTAGGGTTGGAGTACGTTTCTCGTTTAAAAACTAAAAATTAGCGCTTGTCTTTAAACTTTCTGTTTCTTATTTCATTTACTGTGACTTTGGGACGTCTGAAAAAACTTTTTTTTCTAAAACATATGGACACTTCGCCCGCAGAAGCCGCCCAAGTGGTGGCATTGCTGGATTCTGGACTTAGTCAGCGTGTTGTGGCTGCAAGATTGCATCTAAGCTTATCATCTGTTCATAGAGTCTACAAACGCTATCGGGAGACTGGTTCGTTCACGCGCCGTTCAGGATCTGGCAGGAATCGGGTCACTTCTGAGCGAGATGATCGATTTATTGTAACAACTTCTTTACGAAATCGACGCCTTAACGCTTTTCAACTGCAGCAGCAGCTTCGCGTTGTACGAAGAGTAGCTGTAAGTGACTCTACAATAAGAAGAAGGTTGAAGGAACGCGGATTGGCACCGCATAAGCCAGCGAATGGGCCGAAATTAACTGCAGACCATCGAAGAGCGCGCCTTAACTTTGCACGCGAGCACCTAACTTGGTCATACCTTCAGTGGAGCAAAGTACTGTTTTCTGATGAGTGTAAAATTATGCTGTATGGTAACGACGGAAGGAACAAGGTCTACAGAAGAGATGGAGAACGCTTTGCACAATGCTGCATTGAAGAAAAGGTCAGCTATGGTGGCGGTTCGTGGACGGTTTGGGGAGGAATCAGCGCCGACGGTAAGACAGAACTTGCCTTTGTGTCTGGGCCACGGCTGCCTGCACTAAATTCTCATCGGTACATCGAACAGTGTCTTGAACCTCATGTGATGCCCTATGCACATTTTATTGGCAACGACTTCATATTCATGCACGACAATGCTAGAGCTCACACCGCGGGCGTCGTACGAGATTATCTTACCGAAGTCGGTATCTCCATTATGGTATGGCCAGCAAGAAGCCCGGACATGAATCCCATTGAACATCTATGGGATGAATTAAAGAGACGAATTCGAGCAAGAGATCCAGCCCCAGAAACACTTAGCCAGCTGCAAAATGCAATCCAAGAGGAATGGGATAATATACCACAACATGTGATCGTGACTCTCATCCGATCGATGAAGAACCGTATGGAAGCAGTAATAAGAGCTCGCGGAGGGAATACAAGTTATTAAATAAACGTTTCTTACATTTTTTTTTCATTTACCTACGCGTGTTGTTTTACCCATTTCCTTCATATTCCATACAGGGTAAAAATTACTCATTATACAAAATACGAAACCTATGAAGACTTAATTTGAATTTAGAACATTAACATAAGGATTTAAAAACCTCATACTACTCACTATTAAATGACATTTTACATTTATTCCTAAATATACACATTTTTCTGATAATCCTTATCAAATCATAAACTGCGAGGTGTTTCGATTTTTTTGATGAGAAGTGTATATTCTTTATGAACAGGATTGTACCCTCCAAACAATAAAACCACATGGAATACTAAAATAGACTGGCAGCCAATACCGGTACACACAGTACCAGAAAAGGATGATGAATTACTTGCTATGAAGAAACCCTGTCCTGCTTATGACAAAGAATTGGAGAGGTTAACACACTCTAAAGCATACAAAGAGAGACTGAGTAAATACCAGCGCTTGATGGAGTAAGTCATGATTTCATTATGTTTTATTTAGACAAAAATGTCAGTCCGTATGAACAACATACAACATTCTATGTGTTTAAATTATTGAAAGGAAAACTGGGTAATGAAATGATTACAATGGCAATGCGTTTGTTTTACGTCACTGAAAATACAATAACTTGTTTTTGTTTGAATTAATTGTTACTTAATTATATTTACTCACATTCAACAACAACTGCAGAACAGATGGCCGATGGGGTTGAAAAGTATTAGACTGGAGACCACGGACTAGCAAGCGCAGCGTAGGACGTCCACCAGCAAGGTGGACAGACGACCTTATAAAGGTCGCTGGGAGACGCTGGATGCAGGTTGCCTCCAACCGGTTTATGTGGAGATCAAAAGGGGAGGCCTATGTTCAGCAGTGGACGTCCTATGGCTGAGATGATGACGATGACCAGCAACTGACACAGTTGAACTATGACACTAGTTCTATTAACATTTATTTAGCATTTTATAAATAATAATATATATGTTTTCCAGTTATCTTTCAGCATACACTGGCATGAAAGTTAAGGACTACTATGATATTAGCGACATCTATTCTACTTTGTATATTGAGACACTGTACAACTTTACGTTACCAAACTGGACACAGTCTGTATACCCGGATAAAATGAGGGAGCCATCTTGCTACGGGTTATTACTTTTTTAAATTATTTTGCTTTTCTTGTACTTATTTTTTTTAATGTTGCAAGAACCTTTGTAAGATCACATCTTCAAATATTATTTACCTCTTAATATTACTGAAATTAATATTATCTTTTGTTCAATGTTCTATAATACAGTCTGTTCTATCTATGTTAGGGGTTTTGGTTTCCGCACTTAGTCCTTCATGTGGACCATTGTGCGTAGGCCATAGTGGCCTTGGTGGCTTATTCCAACCAGCCCACCTCCCTCCAGAATACAGTCTGTGTTAATAAAATATTATTTTTGTAGGTTTATTGTACCTACAGGATCACCCCTCCTTGCGAGGCTGAAAGTGGGTCCACTACTCAAACATATTATGACGCATATGAAGGAGGCAATGTCTGCTTCCTCAAAAACCAGTCACAAGGTTACAATGTACAGCGGACATGACCTGACTGTAGGCAGCATACTCAATGCCTTAGACATGTACGATGGAAACTGTCCCACTTACACTTCAACTATACTCTTTGAACTTCTGATTAGTAAGTATGATTAGTTAATTAGCAAGTTATTCTATATTGTACTGTGACATTTTATCATTATTATAGACTCTTCTACAAAAAAAATTTACTTCTTCAATTTAGAAGCATTTCTTTAACATGAAACATCTTATATCTGTCACCAAAAGATCAAAAATAGTCTTATACATTAAAATCTCGTATCAACGGCGGTTGTGGTTGCATTCCGAAGGGTGCCACCGATTTTAATGGTTTTTTTTGGAAACATTTGGTTGGTATGTCAATAGGTCGTTAACTATTTTTCACCCTCCTTTCCCACTCCCCATTTTTAGGTAAGTAATAATGTTTCGTGAAACGTGCCAGCGAAGTGGACACTGGTCAGTTAGTTAGTAATAAATACTATTGTTTATTTCAGACGACAAAACTGGTGGACATAATGTGAGGATCTCATACAGGAACTCAGTAGATATTGTTGAGCCAAAAGTTCTTAAGATACCTTACTGTGGAGAAGTTTGTCCTGTTGAAAGATTTAGGAAGCTGTACGACAATCTACTTACTGTCAACTTTGAAGAAGAATGCAAGAAAGAGGTAATAAAATATACTTACAATACCAAAATATATCCTATATTGGTGCTCAAATAAGATTTTTTAAAGTAATACTAAAATTAGATAAACTTTGCAAAAAAAAAAAACTATGCCTTTACCCATGTCTACTTTTACCAATAGAAAAAATACTAAGAAACATAGCGTCTACTAGAAATAAAAATATACGATCATGATGTAAGTCTCATGTTCAGTTTGGTGATCCAAATAGGACCACAACTTTCTGATATAATCATGCTGTATTCAGGGGTTCACAAACAGAGTAAAGAGGTGCGCCGAGAGACGACCCTGTTTACCAATATCCAGATAGAAATTGCGTGTATCCATAATGGCGCAGTTTCATTGGTCGTTTACTCGTTCTCTAAACAGTATACGGGGAGTCCTTGCATGCAAAATATCAACCAGTGAAAGTCACAAGTCGATACGAGTTCGTTACACCGTCTGTGGTGATTCCCCGCTTACTTTATACCGACCAATGAAATTCATCGGTCGATGTACAGCATGCGGGTCTGTCACTCTTGTCAATAAATGCCGACCATGAAGGTATAGATAAAACCTGGAGACATAACTCGGTACAAACGGTTGAGTAAAATACCTACAAAACTTCTGCGCTTTCTGTGGTCTCGCTATCTCTTTCCTACTAGTGTGGGTCATCCTACTTTGGAAGAGATAGCGAGACCACAGAAAGCGAGATAGCGATATACCTTCATGATGCCGACGAACATGGAGATTTTCCTCCACCCCTCGACTAATAAAAACGATTCCACGAATGCGGGCCCTGTGGCATGCGTTAAAGAAATCTGTCGCACCCCGCATGCGGGCCCTAAGAACTAATGAAAATGCTCCATTATTCTTTTTATGCGCATGATTCACTAGTAAGAAGATTCAGATGTTCCGATGTGGTGAAGTAGGGGCGCCGAGATATTAACCTATCCCATGTGCGCCGCGGACTCAAAAAGTTTGAGAACCCCTGCGTATTATTGCAACTGAAGGAAGACAAAACTTCAGTCATAAAATTGTCTTAAACAATTACTGTAAGCTTACTGTTTTTCAGTCTTTGTCGAAGAGTCTTCAAGAATCCGAATAGGTAAAACAGCCTGACCTTATTTTTTACAATTTGTTTAGTATTTTAGATGTGGACCTATAATTAACTAAGTAGTTTAGATGTTAATATGTAGAACTCATTACATAATTCGTATTTAGGACATTGGTGAAATAAAACTCAGTAGAAACACAATATTTACAAAATAGGGATTAAAAATAATAATCCGAAATTATTATAAATAGGGACATCAAATGTTTTTTAAAGAATATGAAGGTACACTACCACTAATCATGTCTGTGAAAATCGCATTCAATCTCTTATCACATAAAAGAGCTGATGATTCACATAGACATTATTATAATGATAACAGCTAAACAGATATTTTTATCATAGCTGGGTCAGTAAAAACGACAAAAATCTAAATTTTATTCGGTTCATCCGGTTAGGAGCTATAATGCCACAGACAGACATACACATTGATTCACGATATAAATTGATGACAACCAAACCCTCTTTTTGTGTCTAGACTCTCGAGTAAATAAATACAGAAATCATTGTATTATATCATGATATATTTAGAGTTCTTTTTAGGGTTCCGTAGTCAACAAGGAACCCTTATAGTTTCGCCATGTCCGTCCGTCCGTCCGTCCGTCCGTCTGTCCGCAGTTTAGCTCAGAGACGCACAGTACTAGAGAGCTGTAATTTGGTGTAAATATACGGTTTTGTTGTGCCGAAAAAGTGGTAAAATAAAATCTCGTAAAATATTTTTTTTTAGGGTACCTCCAGTACTTACACGTAAAGTGAGGATTTTTTTTTTCTCGCGTACCCCTTAGTGTGGGGTATCATTAAATAGGCCTTTAAAAAATAATGTGAGTTTCCATTAACAATTTTTGATAAAAAAATTCGTCTTTAAGCTTTAAAGTGCTAAATTTTGCTCGATTCGAGTGTCCTCCCCCTCTACCAGCTAAACGGTTATGTTTGGGGGTGTGAAAAAATTCACAATAGTAGTATATATAACGAAGTTTAAAAGAAAATTATCACGACTAAGTAGGCTTTACAACTATACGAGTAATAGTCGACCAACTTATAAAATGTACTTGATATCATATTTTCTTAAATAAAATGTATCGGAGACAACTGCAAATGTAAGTTTGTCAACTTTATTTTTACAGCTTTTATAGGTATGTTTTTTGGGGATAGGTAGGTTTTTATCGTCAATTATTTTTAACTAAATTCAAAAAAAGGAGGAGGTTCTAAATTCGTTGTAATCTTTTTTCTTATGTATTTTCCCCGATTTCTCAAAGACTCCTGGACCAATTTTGAAAATTCTTCTTTTTAAAATTAAATTCAGCGAATCAGTTTAGTTAGTTCGCATAAGTATTTTGATGGGCAACTACGGAACCCTACACTGTGCGTGGCCCGACACGCACTTGGCCGGTTTTTTGTTTTATGAGCGTGCGAAAATAATGAATAATTTGAATATCTAGTTTCATTTTTCCGCCTGTTATCCAGTGTATTTTGGGTGGGCACAACATAATCCATTTTTAACGTTTATACCAATTTTACTAACGTTGCATTTCTAGATCTTCTCAAATCACATGCCCAAACGCCCAAAAGTTGTGGCGAGAGGACTTTTTATTGACAACCTTATCCAATAATGGTGTTTGTAAGAGCTGATTTAATTTGAATACCTTTTATTTTAATTTGTTTCTGTTACGCTCCTCTTATAAACGTCCCCTTTTACGTACACTCATGTGATTCAAATCACTTTAATTGACCTCTCCATTTTGACCACGCATCCATTAGAACATAATATTCTTCTCTAAATATTGTCATGTTATACAGGGTGAATTTTTCAACTGGGCGTGGATGACTATCTCCGAAACTATGAGAAATATCGAAAAACGTTGAAAGGAGTCTCGAGGCCGATTTTGACGAAAACTAAAACTGCATTATTAGATTTTCGAAAAATTGATAATCCTGGCCAGGAGTCGAACCCGCTGATTTTGGAAAAAAAATCACACCCTGTATTATTACACCATTTGATAGTGTTGCTAACAAGGACCAAATTCTGGGAAGTAACCATATACGACAAACTTAAGGGAATAGTTATTTTTTATAACATTGCGTTTTTCTATGTCACTTTACTCCTACTGAGCCATATTCATTCAAAATTATAAAAATTTCATTGTTTTCTATGTTAAACTGGATTTGACGTCTCAATAATGCCATTGTATTTAGCAATAATAAATGATTGAGTTGAATAAAAAATAGCAATGTTTCAAAGAAGAAACGGTTAACTTATGTTTCGAATTATGTCATTGCTTTGAAGATTGATCAGTTTTTTTAAAATTATACCTTTTCCTTAAGTTTGCCGTTTATGATTACTTCACAGAATTTTATCCTTACCAGCAACACTATCGATTGGCTTCATAATATAGGGTGTGATTTTTTTTCCAAAATCAGCGGGTTCGATTCCTGGCTAAGATGATTGATTTTTCTAAAATCCAATGATGCAGTTTTAGTTTTCGTCAAAATCGGCCTCGAGACTCCTTTCAACGTTTTTTGATATTCCTCATAGTTTCGGAAATAGCCATCCACGCCCAGTTGAAAAATTCACCCTGTATAATTTTAATTTTTTTCTTTCCAGTTTCCGGCGCTACTTGGAGGATCATTCATCGTCGGTCTCTTAATTTTCATTGCAATTTATGTCGCCCACAAAGTTCATTTTGCAAGGGTGGTTAATCAGCAGAGGTAAGGATTAAAAAAGTTTTATTTTTCTTTAAACTTCGGTCTTTAGCATCAGAGCCGTCTTACCCGGCTCTCTGGGCATGAGCCCAGGGCCCTGCGATTTTTAGGAGTCCAGAGTTTCTTTTTTAAACAATATCTGTTAAAAAAACTTACTTCAGATAGCCCTGTTCTACATTTTTTCGAGCTCGCCTTTGCCATCCAAAAAGGTAGTAGTGAAAAGCTAAATATATTTTTGTAAGAACGGTAAAAATAAATTAGCTTACTCTACTCGCCCACAATCTGAAATGGACCCAACTCTCTTGACGTGCCCAAATCCTTCAATAGCAAGCTCACACAATTCTAAGTGTTGATCTTCCAAATATTCCTTATACTTTTTGACAAGTTCGTTTACAAACTTCGTTTAGGTAACAGTGAGACTAGGTACTCAGAAAGTTCCTGGTTTTTGTTTTACAAATTGTCAAATCTTTTTATTAATTCGAATACGCTACTACTGAAGGCTTTGTCTCTAATATTTTATCCTCCTCAAATAAATAGTAAAATCAACTTACAAATTATTCTTATGTTTTTTAATGTTTGAGACAGAAATGATAACTTTCAACTATGATTTTATATAAATTTTGATTAAAAAAGAAACTGTTTGTGAATTTTCTGGCTAAAAAGTCATTATTGTCTCAATCTTGTCACTCTGGTGTCACTCGTTTAAAGTATTTTATCGAAACTATTCAGAACATACCGCATCACTCCAACCTGCTACCCAGCTGTTACTATCACAGCACCAATGAAGCCACATAGTCGAAACAAGGGATTAAAAAATTCAGCTTTAGATTAGTGGTTGCGATGGCCTAAAATTGGTAAGGCGTCTACTCTGGAGTACTTAGCCAGAAGACGCAGGTTCAAACCCTGCTCGAAGCTGAATTTTTCGTTCCTCAAAAACATGTAAAGGGTCGTGTAATACGTTTGTAAAGTAAATAATGTGAAGTCAGGTAGATTAAACAGCTATCTTTATTATCACAGGCTACTGAAATTATTTAATCCATACTAGGATGGATTATAAACTGGATTTATCTTTGGTTTATGACAATAGGTTAGTCATCCTGTTATGTAATAGGCAGCATAAAACAACCCAAGTAGGCACAAAGGAATAATAAAATCAATCCAATACAAAATTAACATATTAAGGGGGATGCTCAAGCTAGCCCGCGAAATTCAATTTTTTTTACGTTTTTTGCAATTTGCAGGTCAGTGACATGTTGTAACTTTATAAATATATGTGTTGCGGTAAAAGGTGCATCGTAGTTAGATTTCGGAGATTTTAACATGATGCACCTTTTCTATGTGAGAGCTGATGGAGCGATTTTTTTGATAATTTTTATATTTAAAATTATACTTGTTATTACCGCAACACATATATTTATAAAGTTACAACATGTCACTGGCCTGCAAATTGCAAAAAACGTAAAAAAATTTGAATTTCGCGGGCTACATCGAAGTAATCACCTTAAGAAAGTATAATATAATTTATTTCTAATCAATATAATTTTTAGAAATCGTTTGAAAATTCGTTATAATTTTTTGGGTACCCATAAGAACTAAGTTAAGACCTGCAGTTTGTTAGTTAAAAAATTACCATTCCTCTTTAGTATACGCCGTACTGCAACGATATCAACCAGAGTCTAGAAGAATGATAAAACGATGATAACGGAGGTGAGGACCATGTAGTAATAGAAGATAAAAGTTTGTGAAATGGGCCCGAAAATGCCAAAATCCTTCAATAGTAAAGCATGCATGAAAGTTCAGCTACATGAATGTTATTTTTGTAGTTAGAAACGTGGAAGTAAGCACGCATATAGCCCAGGAAAATTAGTTGTATTATATAAGCGAAATAAGTCCTTGTACGGAACACGTAACTTACTAACACTGGGTCTCAGGATGAAAATATAAGCGCCATGAGTTTCAAAAATCGAAGAATTTCGGACTGGCGCACGAAGGATTTCGAACCATTATTATCCATAAAAAAGGGCAAAAAAATCAGGTCTGTTGTTTGAAAGCCCTCTTAAATATTAAATTTATTCTGGTTTTTAGTATTTTGCTCATAGCGGTACCTAACACAAAATAAATGGATCAATATGGCAAGATGAGTAGAAAAAAAATTAAACTGATATCCACGACGAATAAAGAGATATGAACAAAGAAAACAAGGTGCAATCTGAAAAAAAAAAGCATGCCATCAATATAATTTAAATGAATTGTGTATTTGTTTATACAAAAAAAAAAAAACTTATTTTCCTGGACGATTTCATTTTGATTTTGGAATTAGTTGCGTCGTTGCTTTTTGATATTTTATCTTGTCCTAGACTTCTGGATGTTATCGATGTGAAACCACATTGAGCATAATGTAGCTTGTCTAATATATATTTATTCAATTTCAGGAGGAATATGATATACTCAAGTGTCGAGACTGCCCCTGGTCTACCAACCAAAACGTTTGATGTTTAGTTTTTTTTTTTTATTAAAGTGTTTGACCGGTTTGTATATGAATGAAAATTATATCAGTAGTTATCAGAAATTTTATAGCTCAATTAATAATGTTTAGGACTTAGTTTTTTCTGATATCCAATGTCATTCATAATTTGGCTTTTGGAAGTACATTTGTTATGAATATTGGGTCGATAGATAAATTTTTGTATGGATGAATTAGGTATTATTAGAAGATTCTATAGGTGTGATTTAAAAAGCGGTAAAAAGAAAAATAGGTAGTATTAAATAAATTTACCACAATAAATTACATTTTATTGTTGTGTTACTGCCAAGCGAGTGTTTTAATAAATGCATTTAAACATTTTTGTAACATGCTAAGAGTGAAACTAATTGGATTATAATTTTTCGTCTGTATTTTTTTTTTAAAATTGATTAAATTTGAAAGATATATTGCAGGCTTTGTCTACATCTCGCTTCAATGCCCAAAGACAAAGATCGAGACAAGTGTCTGGCAAACATAAGGCGTCTCCACGCAATATCGTCAGACATCTTGCTCACTACTAGTCCTGGTGGCCAACCAGCTCTTAACACAATCCAGTTTACGCTGTGGGAAAGAGATGGCGCTAGACAACTTGTATAGCTCTGTCTCTTTCCCACAGCCTAAACTGGATCGCGTTAAGAGCTCGTGGTAAGGCCGCTGATCTTTATGTCGTCAGACTTATCCTACTACTTCACTCCACCTCTCTCGATTTTCTTGCCATGAACAAGGCTTATTACTCTCATTAATGAAACAAATTAATAAAACATTTATTATTCTGCGCATTGTGTTTTAAAGGACAATTAGTCACACGATAATGTGCTGTATTGACTCAGTTGGCTGAGAAGTGCCACCTTATTTTGGATGAATTTACTTGAGCTTAATTTTTATACTGGGCTGCAGAGACTAGCAGTCGGTCAGCCAACTTAAAATTAAGGATTGTACAGTCACGAGTACCTAATAACATGTCAACACTTAACAAAATGCAAACGCAAATTGCTCGTGAAATACTGATTTCCACTTTGAAATAAGACCTAGTTTGTAATAGTATGGCTTCCGAAATAGAAGTCTAATTAAAAGACAAACGTTTAATCAATGTGGTAGCAGAACATCGCTTTTGATTACTGCTTAGTGTAGGTACATACTATTGCTCGTGACTGTACTTATAGAAAAGTCAGCTAATTTACCTTTATTATTAGTAAACGCCCATAAACACACTGCAATATGCCAGATGCATGCAAGTTTAATTATATTGCGCACTATTGAACAATTAAATCAGCTGACCAATCTAATACCGATAAGCACTAAAACTTGCAAGCAATTGCTTGCATCGTCTAAATGAAGCTTAGGTAGCCTAATTTGCCCAGTTTACGAAATGTTTCAACACAATATTTAAATCGCCTCATTTACAATAAAAAAAAACGATCGCTTAGTCTGCGTGAATCGACGGATACAACTTTACTTGCAGTATGACAAAGCGAGAAAACACTATTCAAAAGTAATAATCAACAAACAACGAAACAGAAAGTGTTTTTTTTTTGTGGCAAATATAACGATTTAAATGCTGTATCTACTTAAAAAAAAATAAGTAAGTATGTAATAACGTAGGTATTATTCTAATAAATCTTGAGGCTATTTTTTTAGGAAATTGAAATTGAAGACTGTTTTGGTGGTATTTTTTACTTTGGATTGTTTTTTGGTTCGAAGTACTAATAAATTAATTATAGGTTTAAGGATGATTTTCATCTGATTTAAGATATTTTTATATGAAATTGGCATTGATAGACGGACACTTTATGAACCAATATGGTACCTATATTTATAACAAAATATTTGATACGACACTATTAAAGTTGGCAATACGTCACAAGCTAGTACAGTTTTCACTTGCTTGTGAAGTTGTGACGTTACGAGTCCTTACTCTCGAAGTTTGATGCGTTTTAATTTGTAAGGATGTATTCACTGTTTAAACAAAAGAAAAATATTTGTCCACTATTTTTATTAGATTAAAAAAGAGTTCCCTTCACGCTCCATACCTTTTTGGGCCTTTTCTGAAAGTGCTAACGAAAAAAAGTAGTAGGCTATGGGTAGTACGAGTCATTTGGAGCAAACTGTGCCGGTTTTAGCACTACCAGCGCCCTTGGGCAAGATTTTCTACGGCGCCCCCTAACTGCAAGGGTGGATGCAGCTTTTACATCAGGGGGGTGGTCACCATGTCGCAGGCAGCTTGTCTCCGTAGTCTAGTTCGGATACATATAAGCTGTACGCTCAAGGCAGGGCGGGAGAGACTGTCCTTCAATAGCCCTTTACGTTCCGGGATCACGGTAATTTGTGAGTCCTGTGACCCTGGCAGGCGGTGGCCCCGTCATTGTGCTGACACACTGGCATGGTCCATGGTCGGGCAGCGAGTCAACATTGACCAATGCCGGGCACAAGAGGTCTCCAATCGCCACCCACCGCGGCGGTGCTCTGCTCAACGTGCTCGTTTAACGGCAGATCCTGGCTGAAGTAAGATTATTAAAAATTATCCTTCCTTTTCCATAGCTTATTTATCTATTTACATTCATAAATCACGTAATTTCGAGAAAAAAAGAAAACTGAAGACTTTTACTTCCGTCCGATCAAACAAAATGAAATAGTTCAGAAAAAGTTCAACTGTCAATTTTGCACAAACGTTCATGAAACGTTCCTTAAACTGTGTAAGTTTTCTGTTTTCTTTAGACGGGTTTTGGGTTTATCCCCTAAAAATGGGATGAAAGAAATTGGGAAATTAACGAGAAAGTAGGCCTGCGGCGCCCTTTCCTATTCGGCGCCCCTGGGCGGTCGCCTAACCGCGCCTTACCCTAACGCCGGTACTGGGAGCAAATTACTTTTGCACAAAAGTTGTAGGATTGCTCTCGGCCAAGTTATACAAGTAAGAAGATTCGTTATTTTCATACATTTGTTGATTTTTGAAAATATAGAAAACACAAAATAATGATGATTATTGCTAGAAGTAACGACTTCGAGCAGTTAACATCACGTATGGAATCCCAAAAGGGTTGAGCTTTTGTGTGCCTAATTGAAATGAATAAATAATCACTTAATTTTTTGTTAAAAGGAACAAAAATTCTTTCACAAAAGACCCAAAATAAATGAAGTTGTATTGATGTTGTCAACATGTCTATTGAAAATGTAATCGGTTGGCGCTCTTTTTATATTTTTGTGCCGTCGACCGACGCTACGGTATATCGCAACAAATACTTGTTGCAAATGTAACGCCATTTTATTAGTGTTGCTTCTGTATAACAGCACAGGTGGCCTAACATGACGTCATAAAGCGTGAGTGGTTCCGCTCAGGGAACGAGATATGGCGCTAGACGACTTGTATAGCTCTGTCTCTTTCATACAGCCTATCTACTCACGCTTATAAAAGACGTTATCGTTGGCCACCTGATATCGTCTTATCATCGCAAGTTTGTGCAACGTATAAAATTCGTCTGAATAGACCTTAATTTTTTTTTGTAACCAGCTGTTCCTTGTTGGTCCAAAATAAAAACATGTAGTTTCTTTTCTACAATATCTACGTGTTTTTAGAATTCGATTTTAATTTAGGTATAATATTACCTATTTTGTACGTATTTTATCTAATGTATTCTTGTACATCAATATTATTGAATAAATAATTATTTTGAAGTTGCTGATGTTTTATTTTCTTTACTGTACCTGCTACCAGACGCGAAAGGAGTCTTTTATGGACACGCGACATGCGGGGTATCAGGCAGGGCGACCTGCGGGGTGAGCTGCCAGGCAACAATGGTAGGGCCGTAGGCTTCACACAAAGCTCGGCTCAGATGGCACTACCATCGCATGATGTCATTCAATGATTGAATAACTTGACAGTCCTAAACTACACACTCGAAGCTACCCTTGACGTTGTGAACAACTCCAAGTTAAATGTAATTAAGGTGAATGCTCCAACCAGCCTATCATCATCAGCCGGAAGACGACCACTGCTGAACATAGGCCTCAATATAAATAAATTGTTAAAACCTCCGAAATCTAACTTACATGCACGCCTTTTTATGTGAGTACTGTAGAAGAAGAGAACAGAAGAGTCTGTAGAGCGAATGTTTTGATCATTCTTGTATTTAAAATTATACTTGATAATGCCGCGAATCATATTTTGATAAAGTTACATGAGTGGTTACATGTCACTGGCCTGCAAATTGCGAAAAAAAACGTAAGAAAATTTGAATTTCGCGGGCTGGTTGGAGCCTCAGATTCACCTTAGAATTTTTTTTAACCGACTTCAAAAAAAGGAGGTTTTGGAGTCGCGGGTTTTTTTTTAAACCCAGGATACCGTGGCCCCGGAAGGTAAAGGGCATAAGGAAGGAACACGGGTGGATTTTAGTCAGTAAGAGTCTGACAGTCCCTTCCGCCCCACCCAGGGCGGGAGGACTCATTTGATGATTTAAACACCTAAAAAAAAAAGCCAAATTAATGATTAGCTGTACCAAACTATGTCAACAGGCAAATGGAAGGCATCCTTGTTTTAGTAATTATAATAAATAGTCTGTTATAGTCCATAATCGGGACTTTCATTTACAAAAGGAATGTAAAAATAATAATCCTGTAACCATGGACCTAAAAAAAAAGGCGGACGGAACTTCACTAAGAAACGATTGAAGCACCACAATGGCGACCGTGTTTATATGTGTGAGTTTGTATAGGGATGCCAGATGAAGGAAAAAATTACCCATTTTTAAACAATATTTAATTAAGATCTCCCTTGAACTTAAGTTTAATGGGGATGGCAACTCAAAGCTAATCGTAGATGGCGCTGCGATAGTTGGTCCCCACGTCTACCTTGTACAAAAAAACAAACAAGATTATTTGTTATAAAAATTGAATTTAAATACAAAACAAATATGGAAAATTATTCGTCCATGCAAGTACATATACTAAAAGAAGAATTAAGACGCCGCGGTGCATCTACAAGAGGAAAAAAGTAAGTCAGTAATTTTGAGTGGTATACATTTGATTTTACCGTAATAAATCCACAATTACTTGTAGTTGAGGTTTCAATTTTTGAGATTAGGTATGTTTTACCAGTCCTCTCCTTTATCAAGAATGTAATGCTGCTTCTGACTTTCTATTTTGATAAAATATCATAATGTTTTAAGTCAGTAATTTTAACCTTTTTTCTATTTAGATTTGAGAAATATCACAATATATTTAATTTCTTAACACCACAACTATTACAAAACTCGTTCCAGGTGATAATTCTTCCGCCAGACGAACCATTTCATGATTTATGGAGCGATGCAATACTGGTACTTAACCTCCAAAAGAAAAGTAGATATTATTTTGAAAAGTGTATTCGATTGTTTAGTTATGGTATAATCATAGAATTTTATTAATTAACTCAACTAACGGCCTGTCTCGGCTTCGCAAGGCTGGATATTTGTTTATTATATAACTTTTTCTTAGTATTAATACAATTTTTGTTCTCACAGCAGTCACAGCAGCTACCCATTATTTCTTGATAGTGTGAATTGTTGGAAATTTGTATGTTCCACCATTTTTACAGCTTATTCCACAACATCTAGTCATTTTACATCAATATCTCGTTTTTTTTCAGAAAATTCCTTCTATTTGACAGTTCTTTGGGGACCAAACTGTCACTTTTCACTTTGACACTTGCCTTCCCCATTACAATTTTTTTGTGACAGATACTTAAAATAAAGGTAAAATAATAGCACATTGGATATAAAATATTTACAACTCGTTTAATATTAATAAAGTTTTACAATCCCTTTTGGTTTTTCAAATTTTTGTAGACTTGTCTTTTGCTATTGACACATCTAGAAATCCCTTCTAATTTACTTAAATGGTGAAAACGAATGTTTAAGTATTTTTCGCCTATAAATATTTAATTAAAGCTATTTTATGTTTCATTCCTACACGTCTACATTCCTATTCCATGTCTACACTCCCTTATTATTTTTATACAATCATTTTTCCATGCATCATTTGCCGTGGAGAAACTTGTAAAAATACAGAAGAATACAATAACGATAAATAGTAACAAAATATAAATCTCCCAATTTTAAAATAATTTGAACCTTGAAATAGTTGCAACACTGATTGATTTCGAGATGTTTATAAAATTTATTGACGTAAAATCGAGAAATAAGCTTCAAAATGACATGTTTAACTATGAAAAGTGATCCCCTGGCTTTTTTAATTGAACTACTATGGTTTAGACAACTTTTTGCAACACATGACGGCATACTTTGATTTTTATTAGACAAAATAACACCGTATGAAACCGCGAGTGTCGTTCGAAGCGTAATGGCCGACGGCTGACTTACTATGGTGTGAATGTGTGTGTGCTGGCTTGTGTGGACAAGCGCACTGACTTACTATGGGTGCTTCAATTCTTTCTTAGTGAAGTTCCGTCCGCCTTTTTTTTTAGGTCCATGCCTGTAACACAAAATCTGTGTATTTGTTGAATGTGTATCCGACTCAAGTCGACCATGACAATATTTAGTTGTCTGTGGTTTGCAGTTGTCAAAAACGTCAAATGAAGATGAAGTATTTCGAGCAAAGGAATATTACAAAACTCATTAATTACTCGTGAAAATTGTTTGTAAAGTATCGTGTTATTTTACACGGACTATAGTTTTTTTTTGTGATGGGACATTTTGTTTTTTGATTAAGTGCAGTGTGTGTTATTGATGTGTTTACGGTTTGTTTCGCAATTATTTGGTCACGTCTCTTTATTCTATCCCTAAGTGCCTCACGTAGTCTTGGAAAAAAATAATGCCACAGTGTAAATTGTGATGGTGTTATTTATCGAAGCTATAAGAAATTTATGGAACTGTTTATGTGAGGTTAGTTATGCCGGCGCAAGTATTTACTTTTACATAAATTGTACTTTCAAACTATGCAGAAAGTACTTATAATTCAGGGACCTATAAAGTACCTACTATTTTGTGGGTACCTTCAAATAACCAAGAAAAATTATGAAATTTGTCAATTACGGACATCCTTTTTATGTTTTAAAACTTAACACATGACTGGAACAACTTAAAGGAAATAATTGTTTCATTATTATGATTTAGGTATGTAAAAATCTGTTTGATTTCCCATATATTACTAGTTTACAACAATACATACAAATTAGCTGCAAGTAAGCTACTGGAGCTCGTCTATGAAAAACTTTGTAACTTTCTACTTCAACCAAACAAATTAAAATCTTTGCATAGCCATAGATGCTTTGGATGCTCAGTAAAATATCTCTGTCTCTCTGTTTATTCAAAGCAAGCTGGCAATGCCCATTTTGTGAAAAAATGTGACAATTTTTTTTTTTGATTCAGACACTAATTAATTTTGTGGGTAGTGGATTTCAATTAGCATCATCTAATTTTTGTTAACAAAATGTCATGTTCATGTTTCAGAACAAAATGACATTTTATTTTAATAGTATTCCCCATTTTCATTTGACACTTGACAAAGGATAGGAACTTATTTAAAAAGATGTTGTTAATAATTTTGATTTTAAAAATGTCATTACTGCATTTCACCAAGGTAGAGGGGTAAGAACTGAAAATAGTTTTTTTGTTTTGTTTTTTATGTTGAGAATAATAACAACCTCAAAGTACCTAATGGTATAGTTGCTGTTAGGTTATTGCTTAGAAAACGTCTCTCTTCGCTATGTACAAATGGTGTTTGTCAAGCACACCGGAGTTTAATTGCTACCGATCTACCTATTAAGGAAACTTTGAATATTATTCTCATATAAATGAATAATCATAATTATGCCATTTATACAAACACTATTTAAGTATAGAATTAGTATTTAACATTCATACAGTTGGTTTCATTTAAAACAATCTCCCAAATCCCATGCAAGTAGTGAATTGGGAGAGACCAACGAAAAAATAGAGTAGTTTCTTATCTTATGTTTACTTCCGCAGAGAAAGTCAGGAACTGTGGAGCCCATAACCTTTAGTTTGGTAGGTAACCATGCCCATATTGGACTTTCGAGGTTAAAAGTAATAATCCGCTTACAAAGTAATATTTTGGGTAGCAACTGTCTTTAGGAAGTCTTTTTATCTTTCCATTAACAACTTCTGGATATTAAAATAATGAAATTAGCATGGCCCCTTGATAGTCATTTTACCTGATACAATGGATGTATTAAAAAAAATACATTCTCAATTTGCTTCAATAATTATAAATAGTTATTGTAGTAAGTACAGATGCTAGTACATTAAGCTACCACAATCTATCAAATTATTTTACTTAACTTCGGTGATCAGACAGGAACTGGTGTATTCACCGTAGTATGGACATTGGCTATCAGATTATGAAATTGATTTACAACTTTATCACAAAACTAGAAGGTTCACGTTTAATTGGCAAAGTTTTACAGATTTGAGTAGGTTGATTTGCTGGTGTCTATACATAGTTCACATGAGAATCTTTTGATTGTCATAGAGATCTTTCACGGTCACAGCTTGACAACTGTCTTACCAGTGTTAGTGGTTTACCCAGTAATAGGGTTTTGGAGGTCAGATAAACAGTTACTCCATGTAAAATACTTTTATTCAACTGCATCTGCCCTCCAGATTTTTCATAAGGAACGTTGACTACTATAATACAACATACATACTGATTGATGAAACATTTTTTACTTTTTACCAACTACTACTATCTAGATAATTATTTTGCTTCTATTACGATGAAATTATCCTTATAATAATATGACACCAAATCAAATAGTATCATAAATAAAACCGGCCAAGTGCATGTCGGGCCACGCACAGTGTAGGGTTCCGTAGTTGCCCATCAAAAATACTTATGCGAACTAACTAAACTGATTCGCTGAATTTAATTTTAAAAAGAAGGATTTTCAAAATCGGTCCAGGAGTCTTTGAAAAATCGGGGAAAATATATAAATAAAAAGATTACGACGAATTTCGAACCTCCTCCTTTTCTGAAGTTAGTTAAAAATAGTTGACGATAAAAACCTACCTATCCCCAAAAAACATGTATACCGTAAAAACATACCTATTAAAGCTGTAAAAATAAAGTTGACAAACTTACATTTGCAGTTGAAGAGCATGTTCTCCGATACATTTTGTTTAAGAAAAATGTTTTCCAAGTACATTTTATAAGTTGGTCGACTATTACTCTTCACAAACTAATTTATTTATCAAAAAATTGTTAATGGAAACTCCCAATATTTTTTAAAGACCTATTTAATGATACCCCACACTAAGGGGTAAGTGAGAAAAAAAAAATCCTCACTTTACGTGTGTTTTTGTGGACAATTGACCCAAAAATATACAGGATGTTTTTTTAAATTAGCCATTAGGGAGAAATCCGAATCCATAAGAGATACGGTAAAACTTTCTTAGGAACATCAAAAAAGAGCTATAAACTCTTATTTGATGTTGACAATTCTGGCGTTTTTTATTTTTTGGTCAAGTGCGAGTTGGCCACAGAAACGAGTGAAAATGTCCAATATTTTTTAATGCCGTTCCACGCTTCATGCACGCTCATGTAAGGATCATTTCATTGTATCGGAAGAAAAAAATCGGGTTGGCGGAAGTTGGTCATAAGGAAAATATTTTTTCATACAAATTGTATGAATGACAAAATATGGATATGGATTTCCCAATGTTGGTCAATTTTAAAGAAGATCCTTGTACTTATGTAAAAATTATAATGTAAAGGAGATGGTATCAAAATTCACCCAAAATCAAAGATTTGATCGATACGGTCAAACTGATGCCGATAGATTCTCTAGAACTATCTTAATAATCGTACCAAGTTTCAACATCCTAATCCATGGGATATCGGAGTTATGAGCTGTCAAAGTATGCAAAAAATATCCATCTTGTTTCTTGAGATTTCACGTTTGTGCTGCCAAAGTACTCATGCTGCCGATTATTTTGCGTACCAACGACGCCTCAGATGTTATTAAACGATATTACAAAAAAAAACTGGCCAAGTGCGAGTCGGACTCGCCCATGAAGGGTTCCGTAATACCAAGTAACATGTTCTATGTTCTATGTTAGGGGTTTGGTTTCCGCATTTAGTCCTTCATGTGGACGATAGTGCGTGGGCCATAGTGGCCTTTGGTGGCTTATTCCAACCAGCCCACCTCCCTCCAGAAGTTGATCAGGTTCTTTGGTCTGTGGAGAACATCTGTGTAAGTCCTGGGTGTCCCGAGGGTCTGTCCTGATCTGGGTGACACCTGTGCACTCGAAGAGCACATGCGCAACGGTTTCCTCAGTCTCCATGCAAGCCCTACACAGGGGGCTGTCCGTTATACCTATTGTGTGGAAGTGTTTGTTTAGAGAGCAGTGTCCCGTTATGGTTCCTGTCAGCAGACGCATGCCGGTCCTATCCCGGCGTAAAAGACGTCTGGTTAGCCTGCCATCTAAGGATGGTAGAGCTTCCCTGGATTGCTTGCAGCCTGGTGTCGAGGCCCACCATCTCTCTGCTTGTGTGAGGATGCGCTCCTGCAGCCATCTACATATTTGGTTGAAGGGGATGGGTATAATGGGTTCTGGTCCGCAAACTGATGCGCTGGATGCTCTCCTAGCTAGTTCATCAGCCGCGTCGTTGCCCAATGATCCGCTGTGTCCTTTAATCCATTGTAGTGTCACTTTGTTGCGTTAAGATACTGTTAGACGTTCTAGTTCATTGTGACATTCTAGTATTAAGCTTGAAGTGGTATATTGTTTCTCCAACGATTGAAGGACTGAGGCGGTATCAGAGAATATACGTACGAGTATATGGGGGTCCGTAACTCTTCTGGCCTCTATCGCATATGCTGCTTGTATAATGCCCATGCATTCCGCCTGGTAGACGGTGTTGTACATTCCCAGCGGGCTGGATATATTTATGTTAAGGTCGTGTGAGAAGACTCCAGCCCCGGTTCCGGAATCATTATTTGATCCATCTGTGTATATCCTCAGCTCTTTTGGACCTGAATAGTCACACTGCTCTTCTGCAAGTGTGATACTGTAGTGCTTTACAAAGTGGTTTTGTCTTGGGGCCAATGATGGCATCATTCTTAATTCGCGTGTGTTTAATTCTTGAGTCTTTGTTTAGGGTTCCCAAGGCGTGAAGCCTAAAGGCGGCTAGGGCCGCCTCTTTCTGCACGATGAAGTGTAGAGGTGGCAGTCCAAGCATTGCCTGTAGGGCAGCGGTGGGTGCAGTTCTCATACAGCTAGTAATTGCCATACAAGCAAATCGCTGCAGCTTTTCGAGGTCTTTTTGGGTTGTGCTCAGGTTTGTTCTGGGCCACCAGACCAATGAGCCGTACGTGACTGTCGGTCAGTATGACAGTGGTATATAGCCAGTGAGTGGTCTTGGTACTGATACCCCAATTCCTGCCAAGCATTCGCTTGCACTGCCACAGGGATATGCTGGCTTTTGTAGTGATGTAGTTGATGTGTTTTGCCCAATTCAGCTGTTTATCCAAAAAGATGCCCAGGTATTTGGTTTCAGTTGATAGGCTTAGGGTGGTTCCAAAGAAACGTGGAAGCTGTAGGGTCGGTAGCTTCCTCTTTTTTGTGGAGAAGATCAGCTTTAGTGTGAAGAATATCAGCTCGGTTTTTGAAGGATTTACTGATAGCTGGTTTTTGTTGCACCAGTTCTCCACTATTTTCAATGCTTGGCGCATGAGGTTGCACAGGGTATTATCGTGAGTGCCATTCATTATTATGGTTATATCTTCGGCATACCCTACAGAGAAGTACAGCAAGTAACATAATATAAACGTTCTCGTAGTTGGTTGTAACTTTGAAAAGTTAATCGCGGATTACGGTTTATGACGTATTAAAAAAAAAACGAATTACTTAATCTTGTTCAAACCAATTTTCAATTGAAGTTTGCATGGTAATGTACAGACGCCACCAGGTCAACCTACCCGAATCTGTCAGATTTTATCAATCAAACAGTAACCTTCCATTCTTGTGATAAGGTTGAAATTCTATTAAAGAAATCTGACAGATTGTGGTAGCTTGATGTGCTGGCGTCTGTACATCATATATTTTTTTAGCTTTATAATTCAATTATTTTAGAAGTTACAGGGGGGGCACACATTTTACCACTTTGGAAGTCTCTCGCGCAAACTGTTCAGTTTAGAAAAAAAATATGTTTGTAAGCTCAATATCATTTTTCAAGACCTATTCATAGATACACACGTCCTTACGTGTGTATCTATGAATAGGGTCAAGTGATTTTTTTTTTTGAATTTCAATTCTATGTATGGGGGCAACCCCCATAATTAGCTTTATTTTTATTTTCGTGTGAAAATCCTAATGCGGTTCACTCAATACATCTACCTACCAAGTTTCAACAGGATAGCTGTTATACTTTTGAAGAAAAAAGGCTGTGACATACGGACGGACAGACAGACAGACATGACGAATCTATAATGGTTCCGTTTTTTGCCATTTGGCTACGGAACCCTAGAAAGTGCCAGCATTACATAACAGTAGCCGCAATTGATGTATAACAGCTGATATCTCACCGCAAGTCTTGGGTCATCCACCCAACGTTTAGAAACAAAACACTTGTGGAAATGTTACTTTACAGTGGTCACCCATTCAAAGACAGACCTCGGTGAATGTTGTTTAACTTTGGCAACTCATCCTCAGATTGTTCTCAGCAAGTGTTGTTTTACTTGGACCATCCATCAAAAGACGTACCTATTTTGGAAAGAAAGAAAGACAGAAAGAAAGAAAGACAGAAAGAAAGAAAAGTTTATTGTTAGTCACACACAGAACAGAACAACAACATTAAAACTAAACAAGTGCAGAAGACACGAGTGCTGCTGGCAGGTGTCCATATAGCAGTTTTGCAGCGGCATCTCTCCATATGATCATTCATTGAATGGTTTTCTATTTTTTTTAATCGTGGTGAAATCATAAAATGATTCCGGAAACTCAGGGAGACCGGGAGGGACTGTCAGACTTGTACTGACTAAAATCCACGGTGTCCTTCAATAGCCTTTTACATTCCAGGGTCACGGTAAATTGATAAGTCCCGCGACCCCGGCAGGCTTTGGCCCTCTAGAGTCCCTCGTCATCATGCTGACACTCTTTGAGGCGCGGGTGGAACACAACACGCCGTCGCGCGTCGTCTACCCGGGGTTACTGTTATGCTGGCACTTTTTTTTTTTTTGTGTAATAACAATTATGGCGTCGTTGGTACGCAATATTATCGGCAGCATGACTATTTTGGCAACACAAACGTGAAATCTCAGTAGCAAGTGGAACTTTTTTGGCAAACTTTGACAGCCCATAACTCCGATATGCCGTGGATTAGGATATTGTAACTTGGTACGATTATTAAGATAGTTCTAGGGAATCCATCTGCATACAGTTTGACCGTATCGACTACACTTTGATTCTGGGTTTTTAGTCCATACATTGTGGACCATGTCCTTTACTCACTAGACAATGCACTGGTTAAACTCTGTATCTACAAGTCATTGTATGTACTTTTAAATTCATGTGATCATAAATGTGGGTAGAATTTATGCTCACATTTAAATTTAATATTAAGAAATTAACAAAATGTAGGTAGTTAGTATAGTACAGGTAGTTCATTTCCTACAAAACCCCGACTGTTCTTTTCAAAGCAAAATACGCACCAATTGACACTTCAGAATTCAGATCCATAGGTTCCTTCTTACCGCGTGGTTGTGTCAAAGTAGGTATTACGGTTTATTACGCGAATAACAATGCGTGTAGCAAGTTAATTCACGACTGTAAAGATGTAAACTAAGAGTAACATAATCATCGTTAGGAAGACCCACATGACGTCACGTCGTGTGGGCATCACATGCGATTAGCCGGATCTACACAGCGCGACCTCGCAGACTGTCTGTTATCGTTTGCGCGAAGCATCGAGTTTTTAATTTGCCTCGCCTTGGCTTTGTTACGATAACTGTGGGTTAGAAGGCGAGGCAGCTCAGAATTCACGATAACTTGCGAAAACAGCATGTAAGTTATGATTATTACGAATAAATTCGATATATCGTAGCTGTTTAGGTTGGCGACAGTAGGTCCTAGATTATTTAGCTGTTCGTAATAACGTTCGCGTTCGCGCTGCTCGATCTAGGACATGTAATCAATGTCAACCGAGTTGAAATGCCAACACTGAACACTAACCGTTTATTGCCCGAAGTATTTTTTAAATATTTGGATTGATAAGATAAACTTTGTTCCATTTATAATATTTTTTGTGAACATCTATGTAGAATTATTAATTAAAAAAAAAAAATAGTTGCGACAAGGGCTTTGTAATGAGCCTGGTAAGTCTACATGTAGTTTTTAGTCAGATTTCGAAGAGGCATTTCGATTTAGAACCTTAGTACTTACATGACGACTACCTAAGTAGGTACTCCTGAAAACGAGTTTACATAGGTACTTAGAAAAGTCATAAAGGTACTAATTCTAACAATGATTCCACCCGTCGCGTCAAATTGTTAACATAATCATAGTAGGTACAGACTGCATAATTATAATGCGTTTCAAATAAGAAGGATAGTTGATGACGCCATATTGTGACGTCATGCAACAGTTTTAAACCTAAAATAAGTCTAACGAGATAAAGATAATATGATCTATTAAAAATTAATTAGCGCAGAGCAATTCATTGCTAAACGTAAATTGCTAAAATTTCAAGTGACTGTTGACCTTAGAGAATTAGAGACTATCCTAAGTTGAATCGCACTAATAATTCATTTTTTACAAATATTCATGATAAGAAATAGGCTACCAATTTGCTTCCAATGCAAACACTTCGAAAGAATCTTGGCTATAAGTAGGTACCTAATAAAAAGTCTATTATCATCATGTACCCACATTTAGATAATGTTCTCATAGATCAGATTGACGATTAGTAGTGTCCGATTGAAGGTCGATTTTTGGCCGAAGCTGATGCCAATTCAATGGATTATCGCCACAACACAACCTTCAAAGGAAGCCGAATCCTGAGAATTTCAGTTCTGATTCGCCAAAAGTATACCTACTTCGTAATTTTTTATTTAGTTTCTGTTGGCTTTAGATATCTTAAATGAGTTAAATGGCCATGCGCTTTGAAATATGTTACCCCAGGACAATGCGATGGTGTCGCATTGTCTTTTCTGACATGCTTTCGTAACAGCTCGATCAATTTTAACCCTTGCCAGAAAGCTCTGCTGCGGCGAATATTTCGTCAGGTTTTAGCTGAAGCTGTCGTTCGTTTCGTTTTATGGCCACAGGTGGCCGAATCCGATAGGTATTGAAGCTTTGATCGTACACTATCGATTAGTGAAGTACCTATCATTGATGAAGGTCGTGGCTCACAAGACCCTTCACCAGGTCGCCTAGCCGCTCAGTGTAGGCATTATGGCCTTTGAAGCTATAAACGATTGAAGTCCATCAATTGTAACTCAAAGCAGTACTCTGTTAGATTTTGCTAAGGTATTTGCTAAATATTTGACACTTTTCTGGTCCAACCTCAATCGAACCTCATCCATAGAGGTTCAAGTTGCAGCAAAGGTATATTTTGGCTATTTATAGGCAAGATTGTTGTTTGTTACACATCGAAGCCTTACAATGATCAATTTCATGACTGGTATGAGCAAACAAATTAATATCACAACTACTTGTAGACAATTATGTTTGTTTTTGTTGTTGTATTCAGACAGTAGAACTTTCCTATTAATAGAAGATGATGTTTTTAACATTTGGCAGTGGCTAAATAGTTTAAGCGCCAGTCATTTCTCATTGTTTGGTATTATATTGGTACTATTGTCTTATAGGTATGTAATTATATTGGTGTGTTACAAATACTCACTTGAAGATAATGTATCTTGAATAGAATGCTAGAATGCTTATAATTCTCAGCACCACCTAATAACCATTCCTACAAACGAGAAAGCGGGTATCATAGTGACCAGCATTATCGGCAGTGTTCTTCATCAACTCCTCTTTTGTGCATGCTCATCAATTTTGGCCATCTTATCATGCCTAGATAACTGTAGAATAATGCTATGTCACTCTTGTGTGCTTCTAGTGTAGGTACAGTCATCCAGTTACACACCAGACATAGGTAGTCCGTAAATTCCCATTAAAAAAATGTATGTTACAATGGGTACAGTTAGCCGATACAAAATCTGGTCAGAAATGCTGAACAGTCAGCTATGCTGAATAAATTATCGGCTGAAACTATGCTCAGTTCAGTCAGACAAGGGCGAAGCATTTTGACGAGTGACATTTTGTGATTTTTAAGAAGCGTTGTATTTCCATCAATTTGGTTTACGTAGGTAACAAAATAATAAATACGGGTCAAATAACTATATTTCGGACTCATATTTTTTTGAGTACAATAGCTTTATGTGGTCCTGCACTAGACATTTCTGCGTCTCTCTAGAGTCTGTTTCCTATGTCTGGGCACCGTTGGTATACCCCTTTTTCGGCACTGTTGAAGCAACATAAAATACAGATAGGGGCTATCGCGAACTTCGTCATTCATTGTTGACTTCCTCATGTAGTCAATTATAGTAAAACTAACAAAGCGTCAGCTTTGGTACAGTCATATTGTTATCTCCTCAATCGATCTTAAAAGAATCCATAAAAAAATGATTCACAATGATCAATGTTTATTGTGTTGGACGTTAATAGACACTTGGGTTGCTTTCGACTGGTCTTCAGATCTTTACGCTTCACAAACATACTATAGAGCGTAATAAAACGCCAGAAGATGACATTTTAATGACCACCTCTTAATTGTTTTGTGAGCAATAATGTGCACTGCTTCCTTATCTATAGTCTACTAAAGAAGCATCTACTAAATAATAGATTTAAGGCACTTAAATAGGAAACCTAGTTTTTTTTAAGGTGCTGTACTTAGGAATAAAAAAAAAGGGACCTTGGATCGCTCTTGTGTTCGTCCATCAGTTGAAAACAATGAAATGTTAGGTATGATTTCGAATAAATTTAAAAAAACAGAAAAATAGCAATTTCATAAAAAAAAACTATTTCCTTAAAATTTTCCTTAAATAGTGTAACTCGTACAGGTTGTGTTTATTTTTTCCAAAATCATTCATGGCCAGGGGGAGGGGGGTTTACAACGTCTTGAAACCAGGCTTATTCCGGCGAGTGAAAGTGACAGAGCTATACAAGTCATCTAACGCTTTATAGTTCACTTACTGGAACAAAAGCAAACAAATCTGGTTTTAAGATGTTGTAATACCCCCCCTTGATTATTAAATTTTCTAAAAGCCACTCAATGCAGTTTTAGTTTTCGCACAAAACATATAATAGTACTAGGTACGTAAGTTTTCGTCAAAATCGGCCTCGTGACTCCCTTCAGCATTTTTCGGTATTCCTCATAGTTTCGGATATAGCCATCCACGCTCAGTTGAAAAATTCACCCTGTATGTTTACAAACTTCATCGTGTGGTAAATCAAATTTTAAAAGTAGGAAAGTTGTGAAAACCTTGAAACTTTTTCATAATTTAAAATTATTGCTTTTAAAGTTATCCAAGCAATTGGATGAAACATGACCATACCATATCAACTTTTAAATCCGAAACGACTTACCTCTACAGTCAACATTCCGAAAAAATACAGGTAATACTTAGTTAATTGTCTATAGATTACAAGAAAATTTTAGAAGTATAATACATATAGGTACGGTACCTAATTCGAAAGAAACATGTTTCAAAAATGAGATTCGTTGGGCTTGATAGTTTGAGTCGTAACGACAAAATACACGATAAATATTTTTTAAATGTTAGAACCTGCGATTTTCAGCACTTCGGAGTATTTTCTATAATAAGTCGTCGAACTCGGACAGTTGTGCTAATAGTAGTGTCGTAAGTGGTACTTATGGCCGACATTAGCGGTTTCCACTTCGCCATCGCTTCCAGTATTAGACGCGATCCTATAGGAAACTAGTTATTTACGATATTGTGTTTCCATTAATTTTCAAAGCGGTCTATGGAGATGGATAGGTAGTATGTGCCAAATACCAGCAATTTTCATAATCTAAAGATTGTGAAGTAAAGGTTTCTACTGAAGAAAAGTACAGTATACTTTCTTTTTCGTAATTTATGCCTTCCAAAATGGATATTCGTGATAAAATAATGTTTGCTAAGTATATATTTTATTTCATTGTTTGTGACTGTACTTTAATGTACCTAGTTGGCACTCTATGAATTAATTGAAACGTATCTTGTTATGTATCTAATTGACTATGAATATGAGCATATATGTACTTGCTATTAGCTGCATTAATACTTGCAAATACTCCTGACTAGATTGTAGTTATAAAATCTTGTTTTATTAAGCAAAATCTGAATATTATGTCATTTTAAATATAAATGTATTGATTCTACTAAACAACTGAAACTAAAACCGGCTTTGTTTTGGCACACAAAGGAAAAATTTATTGAGAATTATTTACAAAAATATTTTTGAATTTTGAGGCACATCTTCGTGAAATTGTTACATAGTTGATCTAAAAGCATAAATCTGAGTAATAAACATGATATTAGGGAATATAACTCGTTAGCCCTTTTGTTCAGTCTGCTGGATAGCAACAATATACCCTTTTCGTTCACGGTCGCCGGGTATGTCCGGTTCTGCCCATTGTCCGTTTCTATTCAGTTCAGTGTGGTGCCTGACGAAATAACCACTACTTTCGACTTCGCTGCTCTGCTTCCTACCATAGTGGCAGTCATTAAAACCAGTTTGTCTTTAGCTGATTTGCTCATCTTAAAAACTGTCAGAGGGCATAGGGTCTCGGCCACTTTAAGCAGCATTCTTAATGCTTCACTTCGTGCATTTCCAGCAACGTATTTGGCTATTCATTGACGAATTTAATCATTTGCAATATTACTAAGTGACCGTTTTAGACTCCGTGATCTAGTGTTAGTCTCGTTTCCGATAATCAGCTTATTCCAATAAAATACTGTCAGTAGTTACTCGAGAAAGCAACGTCATTCATCAGGTGGGGATCTATCCTGGGAAATAGTTTGCTGCTGTTTGTGGCCCGGCAGTCTGTTGTTTGCGATTTCAGCATTTTGATTGATAAGTCAGGAAGGGAAATTATCCTGTTACTCTTTGGATTTTAAAGTTGAATTTTGTTTGGGTATTTAGCCTCTAAAAAGCTCTATAGAAAAATCTCGGCTTCTTATCTCGCCAAGAGGGGACCATTTGTCTGACGCTTTTATCGATTGTTGTTTCAAAAGAATAATATTTATGATTGTACATATTCAATTTATTCTTCAACGAGTGAAACGACAACACTATTAGTCATCATTCATTAGTAAGTAAATAATAATTGGAATACTAGTTTGCGTGTACACACGCATGTAAAGCAAACATTTGTTTAAACAACATTACTTCTGTTCACGCAAAAACTGGGTTAAATTGGAACGTTAATTTTAAATCTTTATTGGAACTTAAAATGAGAAATGAAGTCTTTACATTAATCTTTATTTACTGTACCTAAGACATTGTTCAAATTGACTGAAAGATACATAATATACCAAGGTAGGAGACGTAAGAAGTTAGGTAGGTGTCTAATATTGTTTGTTTCTTACATTATTGTAGATACTTGTCATTACATTCTTCAGATGGTGCCACTATCAATTGTTTCCTCGCATTTCGGGAGGTATTTATTGTCAATCAATTTTCATCATGTAATAAACCAGTTGGTCACGATATGCCAGTCAGTTTCAGACTTATGCCTCAACTGATATTATATTGTAACGAATACAGTAATAGTGAATTATAGGTTTGTTATTGTGTGTTATCTATATATATAAAAGAACAGGGGTTTTTCTTTTGACACGACTACAGCCGAAACCGCTTAACGCAGAAACTTGAATTTTGGACAGCATTTGCAGTCTACCATGTAGATTGGCAATAAGACGGGATTTTGCGAAAATCCTCCTCTAAGGGGGTGAAAACTTTTGTATGAAAAATCTTATTCCTGGGGTTTATAAACTTGAAACTTACCACGAACAAGAACATTAGTATATAAATACGATTGGCACCACTATTTTTTTTAAAACTACCCTCCATTGGTATTCTAGGGGTTGTTAAAGTTTGTATGGGAAAATCATAACGCGTGAGCTGAAGAATTTGAAAATCAGTATTTATATACTAGATAAGAATTATTCAAACACGTGTTTTTGGATTTTTCGAAAATCACCCCCCAAGTTGGTGAAAAGGGGTATTCAAGTTTTAAGGGGAGGATATTAAACCACTAAACGTAGAAACCTGAATTTTGGATGGTAGTTACAATGCGTGAGCTGATGAATTTGAAAATCAGTATTTATATACTAGATAAGAATTAATCAAACACGTGTTTTTGGATTTTTCGAAAATCACCCCCCAAGTTGGTGAAAAGGGGTATTCAAGTTTTAAGGGGAGGATATTAAACCACTAAACGTAGAAACCTGAATTTTGGATGGTAGTTACAATTTATAATGTAGATGAGCATTATGAAAGGATTTTGCGAAAATCTCCCTCTAAGGGGGTGAAAAGGGGTGAAAACCTTTGTATGTAAAATCTTATTTCTTGGGTTTATAAACTTGAAACTTGGTACGTGAATATGAGTATAAGTAAATAAAAAAGATGGGCAATATTACTTTTTTAAAAACTACCCTCCATGTTTAGGTTTTCCGAAAATCACTCCCTAAATTGGTGAAAAGGGATGATAAAATTTTAAGGGAAGGATTTTATTGCTTGCTTTGATAAACTCAAAACTTGACATATTAATTATCTCTCAATCGAATAAAGGATACGTAATTTTATTTATATTTCATAAATCAACCCCTAACGGGGTGAAAATCGGAAAATCAGTTTGTCTAATATGATTGATTGTTTGTTTGTATTGAGTTTTTAGATTTTCTTATAAGGAGGGTGAGCGGGAATTAAATTCACTGAGTTCGAAATTAGAAACACGCGCAGACGAAGTCGCGGGCAAAGTGCTAGTTCACTCAATAAGCAGTAAGGAAGTGCACCCTTCAATTAAGAAGAAAATGCTATCAGAAACTTTCCCACGAGAATCCATCACAACGTCTAAATAGAAAGGTTGAAAGCATGAATTAATTGCAGTTCTAATTAGTCGTTAGTGAGAGTTTTGAAAAATCATAGAATCATTGATTTTTTTTTAGGGAAGACTCGTTTGATGATGACGCGCTTGCCGAGGTTGTTCTGTGGATGGGTGACCATCTGTCATAGCGAATTTCCTCCGTGCCTCGGAAAGCACGTGAAGCTGTTGGTCCCGGCAGTCATTTGTAGATCTTTGACAGTCGTTACTGTTAGTCAGAAGCTCTAAAGTCAGACAACCAGTCTAACCATGGAGTATCGTATTGCCCAGTTACTGGGTTCTGGAGGTCCGACAGGCAGTCGCTCCATTTAAAATACTAATATTCAGCTGCATCAGGTTCGACTGGAAGCCGACCCCAATATAGTTGGGAAAAGGCTAGGCAGATGATGACTCGTGTGTTGATTTTAATTAACACGCTAAAAAAAAGGGCTCGTTACGCCAGAAGCAAGTAAAAACTGCTTGAGACGAATTGACACTTTAAAAAAATCGGTCCAGGCGTCTTCGAGAAATCGGGGATTCCGAGTTTCCGACGAATTGAGAACCTCCTTCTTTTTTTGAAGTCGGTTAAAAATTTGTTCGTCAGTTTTGGTTTACGTAACAATTAAAAGAAAAAAATACGTGTCAAATACTTTTTGATAAACTTTCGGACTAATTACATTTTTTCAGTTAAATACTCTATTACTTTATTATGATTGTCCGTAGTAAAAGTAATGACGGATGATGGCAACATGACGTAATTCTTATCCTTGTCGCATACATTATGTAGGTAGATAGGTACTAATGTTTGTTTGTTTTAAAATCTATTGTCTGAGTTTTATTATGGTAGTACTCCTATGAGGGCCGTGTTTTCCCACATAGGTAGCATAGTAACAGGCTTATAATAGGCTAGTTTCCCTAAAAAATGTTATTAGTCCGTCATTTAGATTATTTAAAAATAAGGGACATGTATTTTTTTATTTGTAAATTAGACCAAAAATTGCAAAGATATAGCATATTAAAGTTACGTGTTTCGTCACGATGCGTGGCATTTTTCCCGCAGGGTGACGAAAAAAGAAAAAATACGTGTCCAATATTTTTTTATAATCTAAAATACGGGCTAAATATAATGTAATTATTTTGACCCTGGAAACTACACTATTCCCAGAAAGAATGTAGAAATTGAAACACATTCGCAACTTGCATGAGTTTTTCAATCAAGTTATCAAGTAAAATTGGCGCTTTGTCTAACCTCGTTAGTTTTTCTAGAAGAAAGTTTGTTCATTTATTTTTCCAACGATAGTTCTTTTCAACGCTGGTTTCTACTATTACCCATCGTTCGATTTTTTTTGAGTAGACATTTCCATTTTTTGTTTATTCCCAAAAAACCTGTAAAAGGTAGTATACAATTATCACATTGACATTACAAGTACCTTTTATTTACAACTGATTATTATTATTACAGACTCTTTACCTCCTAAAACCTGTATAGTTTTGAATTAACAATTCATTTACCTAGGCATTACAGCTGAGAAGGTACAATCGACAAAGTTGAATTATGACGTACCATAAGCTTATTTTCTTACAGACATTCAAATACAATTAGGTCCACATTCGCGTTAACATACATCATCATTGTAACGACTTTGATCTTTGTTATTTTGACGGATTCAAACGATTTATTGCCAAAAGGGGTCATGATTCAACTATGTCGATTTTACCTTAGCATGCTAGTTGTTATGCACTTTGTGACTGCGTCCTTGCGGACCCGCATTAGCATCGATCGTTCATTAATCTCAACATGGCTTGACTAGTAAAATTAATATAATCGTTAAGAATACTGTTCTAATATCTACAAACGGCTTGCATTCGTTCTATGACATTATAATAAAACCCTTCATCATTGGCTATTTGACAGTTGTTGTACTATACAAGCCTGCTGGATGAATGATAAATTATATTCATTTTGTAAGATGGTTATAAAAAAAAACTTTCACATTTCACAACCAATATTTTTAAAGCTAGATGAGGCCGGTGTCACCCGGTGTTCCGTACCTGACTACTCTGAGAAGAAACAGCCTAAACAAACTCAGAGGTCATAGTCTCTATTAAAATCCAGACATTTTACTCACGTCATACGAAGACCATGCTGGTGTCTGAGGTGGTCTTTTAGGCAAAGAACCATACAGATTTGAGTGGACCTGTTCAGTCAGTTCAAGCATTTGTCGGTTATCTTGTAGCTTGACTCGGAACTCAAGGAGCTCAACGATCCGACGAACAATTTATTGGTATTGATAGAAAGGACATTTGGGTAAGGCGCCAATTATTATTAGATAAATTAAAAGCAAAACTAGCACATTCGTCCTCGCATTTACAGTGATAAAATACACAAAAAAAAGAACGTCAAATTGTAAAAAAATATTAAATAAAATAGAAATAATAAAGTAATTAATGTCAAATCGAAAATAAAAAATTAAAGTTACAAAGTATCTCACGTCAGATAGCACGTAAGAAAATGACATATACCTACCTTTACCTATGCAGAGAAATAAGAGTGAGATCCGCCTATTTTTCCCTATTTTCCTTTTCTGGTATTGTTTCCATTCATGCAATGCAAAAATTTGCTGTACCCCATGGTAATTACCCATTCCTACCATCGTCAATGACAAGTATTAAGCTGCCATTTTGCACACATTGTTCGCTTTGCACAGCGGTTCGCCTATTAATTAGCAGTATACAATCCATTTATAGCTTGACTCAAGGTCGATAGGATGTCAATATTGAGCCATTCGTAATCCACAGCGTAGTGTATGCTGTATTTTTGGGAGTGTGCGTAGGTAGGTCCATTCTTGAAAACATCTTTATGCAAACAACAACAGTGGCGACTGCCATTTCTTCCATACTCCGACAGTCCAAACGTCAGATGCTAATTTACAAACGAAAATGCTTTTATAACTCATATGAGAGACAATAGAATTGTTACATAGTACTTGAGGTACTCTGGACCTATTATAATTCGGTACACGGTCCATTCATCGTGCGTCTATTAAGACCGAGTGATGAGGTGTCATGTGATGATTTCTTGATCACGTCTAATTACTTTATGGATGCTGTTTGGTTGTATTGTGTATCTAGTGTTTGTGTATTTTGTTCTTTGATTGACATTATCACTTTGTGGTGGGCTGACGAGATGTAGACCAACTATTTTAAGCATCCATGAAACTCCTTCCGTAAATGCCGATACTATGGTTGAGATTTTATGGCTTCTCTATTGCGGTGGATGTTATTTTTTAGGAGGTAGGGATGATTCCTTCAGTTACAAAGATTTCAAGAAAGGTTTTTGTATACTAAGGCTAAAAAAAAGGTTTGAGTCATAAACATCGCGTGTAGGTATACAGTGCAGTGCGAAAATATTTTTCAAAGACTCGTTTGTGTCTTTTACTTTTGTGTACCTACCTATTATTTTTAAGAAGTTCTTTCTAGTTATTTTATAGGTCAACATATTTACCCATGATTTTGCTATTATAGTCTTGGAGCAGAGCGAGACAGAGGACCTACTCATTAAGAATTGTATTCAATGTGTCTAATAAATGATCATGAGATCATCTATCTCATGATCATTTTATAAGACACATTGGAAATGACATATCGATGACAATGTGTAATTTCAGTGTGGACACTTGAATAGAGATTTTACAAAATCATTCTCTTTGCTCATCGTAAACTTGGCGCATTGTTAGCAATTTTGATAAGATAACAAGGAGAAGTGGTTACGCGTATGAGTTAACCTAGTGTTACTTTCTATTATAAAGATAGTTGTTCATCTTCCAATACATTGAGGGTAAGATTTAGAAATGCTGTCTTACGATGTAATGATCTAATCATCAAAATCACTAAGTATTTTCAATTTAGTTAAGCTAAGCACTAAACGGCCAACAATTTTAAAGGCGTTGAGTTCGAATATTTTCTTAATTATAACCTGGATTAAGAAAAAGGTAATTTTACCTTGTATTGCATTAGCTACCGTTGGGTAATTTATGCCTACAACGTTTGCAGAGCCGCTGGTATATGATAGTAAATGATAAATGTAATACCAATTTCCGAGACTACGCGTAGAACTAGTAAATAAAAGAAGAATATAAAGTAGTGACGTGACCATTTTCAATAATTTTAATTTCAGATTCGTAAAATGTTCCTTGGATATAGTTTGGAATCACACAACAGCACCATGTCCTATGCTCGGTGACGGAAGCCACGAAACTTGTTACGATATTACTTAACTTGTGACATAACATTGTACTATCATGTGACTTTTTGTGAATTAAGTCTGTGTTAAGTTAGTAAGTGCCTTAAGTAATTTGCCGCTTTTCTAAATATCGTAGATTTGGCCAAACAACAAAGGCACATGCTGTTCAATGGATACCGAAAAAAAAGCAACCTCAAACGTAAAAGTTAAGAAGAGTGGACGTAAAAATGAGAAGAAGAAAAAAGTTGAGCCACAAGATACTAACGTCACATTAGAAGAAGTATGTCAAGAAATGAGCAAATTGGCTGACGACGACGAGGGCGGGAGCGTCTCGGCCAGCTCCACTGATAGCGAAGACTTAGTTAATGCTATAAACTACAACACCATCACATCACTAGCCGCTCTAAAGGACATAATCCAGGGCGACAATAATGATACTCCGGAAACAGATAGTTTTTTTCAGCACTACTTTATGAATCACTGCAACAGTCTTTCAAGTAGAAATTCTAACTCACCATTTCCATTTCCGGAGCGTCGGAGATTGTCACAATGCCGCGAAGAAGACGAAGATGATGAGAGGAAAGATGGCGATCTACTTTCATCTAATAGGTGGGATGAAGTTAGTCCCAAAATTGTATCTAGAAGCAGAAACAATGTTGCAAAACAAAGCAACACAACTGAAACAGCAGATCAGAATGCAAATGTTGTAAGCGAGCCATCATCTAAAGATGGTAATGCCACAGTTGATGGACAGGAACCACCAAAAAGAACTGTGATGGGAGCGCGTCATAAGTTCCTGGTGACAACAACGCCCCCAACTCCGGCCCCTCCTTCAGCACCGCCCGCAGTGGAACGTGCTCTGCGCTCGCATGTGCATAATGCTCATACCGTTCATTTTGGGACCAAAGGCGCTGAAGAACAGCGGCCAAATGTTCGTTCTATATTTGCAGGGGAGACTCTCCATCTTGATAAAAATTATTTCGATAGTAGTTTAATCGAAATTAGATCTACCGTTGATGGAGTAGCCGCTAGTTCTGAGGACATATGGGTTAAAAGGACCGAAGACAAAGTAAGTGATCCTACAAGTGTTATATTCAATACCACTTAATTAAATACAACCAATACCTTAAAAAACTTTTTTTTATAAATTACAGGTACTCAAAGAAGAGCCCCAAACCAAACTCGAGCTATCGAAGAAAAATGAAGGTGTTACTCAATCGCTTGCAAAGAATGAAGCTAAAAGCCTGACGAATGCTGAGCAAGTCAGAGCTCGCTCGGGAACCTGGGGATCTCCGACGGGGACCAAACAAAAAGAACCAGCTTCGAAGATTCCAATTAAGAAAGAGAAAGAAGTACGACGCAGCAGTGACGAACGGAGACAGAAACGAGGTGAGATTTATCAATATAAAATATACGACTTTTCTGTTATTACTAAATTGCTAGCGCGATGTCATCTATGTCTAGTGGCATAGGTCTGACAATTATCATGACATTAATACTGACGTGATAAAACAACCAAAGTTTTTGGAGAGTTGATGCTGTGTTGACAAATAAACGGAAAGTTACGTAACACACAGTAAATATAGATTTATTATCGGTGAAAATTGTAGTAGATCCCGCAATGTTTGCCAGAGTGCGCCTACATATTTGAGTCGCACACCCGCGCTGGCTGCTCGCCAACTGTCTAGCTAGTCGTAAGGGTCGATGTTAACACAACGACTTACCGAGATTACCGTAATATTGTTTGTGTCTATTTATTATCGTTACTTTATTGACTACGATAAATTTTATCTCGCACAGATTCTATTAGGTATACCTACTACTGTGTTAATTTTCTTATCGATGCATGCACAAACTGCTTACAGATTGAAATAAAAGTTCTGCTAAAAACTGTCTGTTCACTGGAGGTGTTTATGATAATACAATTTTGCTTGTCTGATAGACGCATCCAGTTCTTACGATATTATTGTATGTGCACAAAACGCTGTGCTATAATTATTTTTGTGCGATTCAAAGGTGCCCGGCGTTGCAGGCACGCAAATAATGCGCCTATAATGTTGAGTTTAAGAATATGATCAAAACGTAAAGTTTTGGAACATAACAACGAACAAAGAGACTTAATTGACTGTAGGTAGTCTAATATTCTGTAGACCGCTAACTGAGGGGTATAAGATCGAGAAAACTTATTAGACACAATCATTGTCGATAGCTCAACTTGAAAAAAAGACAGGTGTGCATTTTATAAATTTACTACCCATATTCAGCAACATAAGAAAAAGGTTTAATATTAGCCATAACGAAAGAATGCGTATCCTATAACAAAATCATTCTTTCACCCTAAACCATCCAGAAAAGAACGAGTTCTAGTTCATTGTTCTGTTCGTCTGGTCTAAGCCCACCACATGCAAAATAGCATGCAACGGCCTTGAGTTTGTTGTGGTTATAGCATACAAGTAGCGAACATTATCACACTGATGTTTGTCTACGCGCGATAGAAAACAGTTTTACTTCATTCTAGACATGATTTAGTACTGCGATATGTTATAGATGAAAGCTAAATGAACAGTAGTCCCGGTGCTGATATAATTAACTGCTAAATTGTTCCAGGTGTTTAAAAAGTGATAGAATTTAATTAATCTGTTGTGCGTTATGAATGTGTAAGCCTCACGGAATATGTCACACACCACAGCGTGTTATACATAATGCATAACGTTTCTATGTACACTTAAATACTTTGCCTCCATTACGACATTGACAATAAATTGCTTTGTTTTTAAAACCCGAAACAAATATTCCTCTATTGTGTAATTCTTTTAACACGTTCAGATGTATATCTAAAGACATAGATTCATACTGAGTTGTAATAAAATAAATGTCTGTAAACAATGGTGACGCTGTCTGTTCAAGAACCATTGCTGTAATCTTGTTTACGATTTCTGTTGCGAAGGGTCGTTTGATGGTTTTTATAGTGTCTACGTTTAGTGATATACACGCGATATATTTATTTGGCGCGACTTTTGGTATTGAGATACATTGAAACTGGTTTAACAAATTGTATCTTTTATTAATTTTCCAAAATCTCGGGTTGTTAATTTACCCTCTTTGACGAAAATACATCTTGCTAAATCTTTCTTCATAGTCATGTTGCATTTGCAACGATCATAGTTTCGCGAGAAGTGCGTAAATTCTATTAGTGTAACAACGCAAGCCGGTTGCTTCTGACCTTCAGTAGGCTTAACGATACCTACCATATTCAATTAGGCGTTGACTGCACTTAGTTTACTCTACGACCGACTACAACATTGATCCTGATCCTGAGCATATTATGTAAACCATTGCTAAGATGGTTTTAGTTGTTGCTCAAATCGAAACAAATATATTATGTATTCGATGTGTTAAAGAAGAACTACACATTTCCAGTGATGATATTTTGAATACCCCAAGATTCTGGGAAATGATAAGTATTTTTATTTAGACGGAACAATTGTGGGGGAATGCGATTATTATTGATCGTATTATTGGATTGCGAGCGTGAAGCATTTCGTTTCGCGAGCTGTAACAAATTACAACGATGGCGATCATTTTTCAAAACGATAGGTGAAAAAGTGGTTATGGTGTGATTTCCCATTGTCGTAGGTAACTGTATAGACGACTTTCACAGTATCGGAGGTAAAATCAGGCTGGGAGCAGAGGTGGCTTCTTTGGTAAAGTCACGTATTTGAAAAAAGTTATATTTATAAATAGACAATAAACAGAACTTAACGAACAGATAACGGCTCTTATATATATACTTGTGGCTTCCGATAATATGGCACATGAGATTAAATAGACACTTCTCTTAATACTTTGATTCCGTTACTTGTGGAAAAACGGCTGGATCAGCAATTGAGAACTGACTGACTTAAGTCGAAAGCCATAAATGATCTTACGACTAAATTTTGTATTACGGTCCAAGCTCTTAACGAGCAGACGCCTGTTTCCAGGCAGTGTCAACATTATGGGCTGATGTTATTGCTAACGGTGTTATAAACGATGCCATGGCGGTAGTAGGTGAGGGTAGTTATGATGAGTGACGTGCATCTATGGAAACCGTTTTGTAACATAAGCGCGTGACCGCTGTCGATAATTATGTAGATTCTGACACAGATACGCACACACTGAGTGAATGTGTTATCGCCTTCCCTTCTTCGCTTTGATTATGATTTATAACTGCAATTATTATACTTTGAACTAGCTTTGTCTCCGCGATTTTGTCTGTGAATTTTCTGAAACAGCTGCTCGGGACCCCCTTCAAGTGCGCTGCGCATGCTTACGAAATAAGCTGCGCGCCTCGTTGTTATTTGTACATCTTGACAGTTTTTTACAGGAAGAACGAAAGTTTATCAATCTGCCTTGACAAGAGGTATCGTATTAGCCAGTAATAACTGAGTAATGGAGTTCAGATAGGCAGTCACTCCATGTAAAATAGTTTTATGCTCCTGCATCCGGTTATTTTGGAAGCCCATCCTAACATGATGTTGTGATATTTGCCAGAAAAACGAGCGAATAATTTAATTTAGGATAAGTTTCTAACGATTGAAATGCTTATTGCTATCTTGAAGCCGAATTTCATAGTAAATTGACTGCAGTGGAGTCATTAGATTTAAAAAGTATAACCCTGTAAGACAAGTTAAACGACCTTAAAATTTAAAAACTACGTAGTAGTTATTTAAGGCAAAGTACGAAAATGCCGATAATATATCGAGTGTACATTTACATTGCAGCCTGTTATGTTTCCTCTGCTAGGACACAGACCTCCTTCTCTATGAGAGAGAGGGAGTGTCCTGTAATCCACTATGTGGGCCCAATGCGGGTTGACAAAATGTCAAATGTCTTCAAATTAGTAATAAGACATAACGGGTCTCCGCTGTTTCCCTTTACCGTGATGTGAGCAGTGGTGATGAAATAAATTACACCAAGTAATGCCTTGCTTGGTTGGAACCGATTAACTACCACTGGGCCGCCACTCTCATGAAGTGTGCCGTTTGAAAATTATAGAACCAATGTTAGATTCTGAGTAAAGACTAATGATCGATAGGTTCTACGTCATGATGATGTGGCTTTTATTCTTGACAAATGACCTTGACCGTAGGTTGCGATGCGAACGTAGTAACATTACCTAGCAGATAACATCGTACTTGTAATCACCGATAACTTAGGCAGGGGTGAAATGATACACGTTAAATATTTTTAAGAAGTTTTTTTAGGGCGAGTCTGTTCAGGTTTTCTTTATCTTGGTAAAGTCATGGGTGTAAAGGGACTGTTATATTCATATTGATTAAAATCCCCGGTGTTTCTTCAATAGCCCTTTACCTTCGAGGGTCACGGTTACTCTGTGACTGTTTAGACAAGCGTCCAGCCGGCAGCCTGTTCAGCCTTAGGTGTTTCTTAAAGTACACCTATATCTTGCTAATTATTTAAAGTCTTCTGTAGTAGGGAGTGACGACAACAACCGGGCGCGAATCTAGATACCGTGGCTGATCCTCATGAAATATCTGGGAACCAAGAACCACACGATACCAGCCCTTGCGACCAGTAAAACAACCCGTATCTTCTAAAGTTTTTTATAGAAAGAATAAAAAAGGACAAGACGGAACAAAATTGCATAAAGCATTAAAAAGAAAAGAATGAGAGTAGCTCTGTAACAGACTAAAAGATCCCTATATTAGCACGCTACTGTAAATTAATATTATGGAACAATTTATTATTGATGAAATTGTGTGCGTTTCAGAGCAACGTTTGGATGCAGCCATCACTCGGAGCACTCAGTCCGTGGGTGAGCGCAGACGTCGAACTTCCAGCGATGATAGTAACGCACATCCCATGTACCAACAGACCATACACGGTAAATTAACACTTTATTACTGTTTTCACCCCATGAGGAGCTCGTGGCTATATAAGAGGGTAGTTTCTTAAAAAAATGTAATTAGTCCGTCTTTTAGATTATTCAAAAATAATGGACACGTATTTTTTTATTTGTAAATTTGACCAAAAATGACAAAGATATAGCCGATTAAAGTTACGTGTGACGTCAGGTTGCGTGGCATTTTTCGCGCAGAGTGACGTCACAGGTAACTTAGATTGGCTATTATCTTTGTTATTTTTTGTTTAATCAAAAAGAAAAAAAACCGGCCAAGTGCGTGTCGGGCCACGCACAGTGTAGGGTTCCGTAGTTGCCCATCAAAATACCTACTTATGCGAACTAACTAAACTGATTCGCTGAATTTAATTTTAAAAAGAAGAATTTTCAAAATCGGTCCAGGAGTCTTTGAGAAATCGGGGAAAATACATAAGAAAAAAGATTACAACGAATTTAGAACCTCCTCCTTTTTTTTGAATCTAGTAAAAAATAGTTGACGATAAAAACCTACCTATCCCCAAAAAACACCTATAAAAGCTGTAAAAATAAAGTTGACAAACTTACATTTGCAGTTGTATCTGATACATTTTGTTTAAGAAAATATGATATCAAGTACATTTTATAAGTTGGTCGACTATTACTCGTAAAGTTGTAAAGCCTACTTAGTCATGATAATTTTCTTTTAAACTTCGTTATATATACTACTATTGTGAATTTTTTCACACCCCCAAACATAACCGTTTAGCTGGTAGAGGGGGGGGGACACTCGAATCGAGCAAAATTTAGCACTTTAAAGCTTAATATTTCACAAACGAATTTTTTTATCAAAGAATTGTTAATGAAAACTATCATTATTTTTTTAAGGCCTATTTAATGATACCCCACACTATGGGGTAGGCGAGAAAAAAAAAACCTCACTTTACGTGTAAGTACTGGAGGTACCCTAAAAAAAAATATTTTACGAGATTTTATTTTACCACTTTTTCGGCACAACAAATCCGTATATTTACACCAAATTACAGCTCTCTAGTACTGTGCGTCTCTGAGCTAAACTGCGGACAGACGGACGGACGGACGGACGGACGGACGGACGGACGGACGGACGGACATGGCGAAACTATAAGGGTTCCTTGTTGACTACGGAACCCTAAAAATACGTGTCCAATATTTTTTTATAATCTAAAATACGGACTTAATAGAATGTAATTATTTTGACCCTGGAAACTACCCTATTACAGCCGCACAGGCCGATCTTCCGGGTTAAGCCGTGCTTGACGAGGTTGGTCTGTGCATGTGTCACCATCTCATGTCATAACGAGTTTCCTCCGTGTCTCGGATAGCAAGAAAAGCCGTTGGTCCCGGCTGTCATTCGTAGATCTTTGACAGTCGTTACTACAATTCAGAAGTTCCAAATGTCTGACAACCAGTCTTACCATGGGGTATCGTATTACCCAGTTACTGGGTTGTGGAGGACCGATTGGCAGTCGCTCCATGTAAAGTGCTGATATCCAGCTGCATCTGGTTCGACTGGAAGCCGACCCCAATATAGTTGGGTAAAAGCTAGCCAGATGATAATTACTGTTTTCAACCCAGTTGTGTGTAAACTTCGAGGTTGTTTCTATCAAATTGTGATGGAAACTCATAGGCCAGTGGTTCATAAATTTATATCCCGGATTATCGTAATTAAAGATGTTTATTTCCTTGTTGAAAGTGATTGTGTTGTTTGCAATAACCTCTGCTGGTTTCCTGTGAAGAAGTGGAATCTCAGCAAAAAATGGTATAGCTATTATAGACCCCGCTGTTGACTATCAATGGTCTATTCCCAGAGAGAGGCGTATACATCAAACCGACCCCACCTTTACGGTCCGATTTATATCCTCATTTCGGTGATAGAGAACTTCTATTTAGAACAACGACGATATAATACTAGACACCGCATGCACGATCTAAGGAACAAAAACTATTCTGTCAACTCGCTGAGGTACTACGTAAGCGAGGGGGACGAGGTACTGCGTTGTGATTGGCTAACTCAAGGTGTGTGCTGTCTCAACGTATGTTTACGGCTCTCAGGATTGGTCGAAATAAGAGGAATATAAGACTTTTTTGCCTAATGTGTTGACAGACATCGGTCGCCTGTTATTACAAGTCTAGTGTTAAATCGACGTTGATTTAGAACAACCCGGATTCAAAATCAACATTGTTTTTACAGGAACCACCGGGGTGAGTCGCAGGCCTGCGGTCTTGGATATCTTCAAGTCGAAGCCAAAAGGTGACGTCAAGAAACAGCCGTCTATCATGCAGCAAGTGATGACTGCAGTGCAGGTTAGTCACATATAAAAATCAATGCCACTTTTCGTAGTAATTTTATAACTCAAGAACGGGCTCACCTATCCAAACCAAATGTTTATAGGCTTTGTTCGGACTATTTAGTAGATGGTTTATGTGAAGTTTGCACAAAATCGGTCGAGCGGTTCTTCATTTATCACATTTTTTCATAATATGGTAGAGATTGCACCCGGGCCGAAGCCGGGGCGGCTAGTCGCTAGTACTTTATATAAATACATGCGGAAACATCATGGATCTTGTATGACCTTTTAAAAACGTGGTTACCTAGTACCTACCCCATAGATTTTGCATGTTCTTTAAGAACAATGTTACTAACCACATAATATGAGTTACTAGCTCGTAATAATGTATTTGAGTTTGAATTATGACATCACTAATTTGTAAACTCAACTATTTTATAAGTTGTTTCTGTCATTTGAACCAGCATCATTAAGTTCCTAAATAATGCTTTGAATGCTGCAAAATAAAGTTCTATGTGAAGGGATTGTGAAGGCTTTTCGGCTAGGTTCGTAATGTCTCTCATCTTTATAACAAAAAATGTTCTCCTAACCTTGGTTTATTTATCTGTGATCGACAAACATGTTATTTTCTTGCTTACATCGCATCGGTATCATCAGTTCTACAAACCTCCGGTACAACAAAGTCGCGACAGGTCATTTAAGAGGAAGGACTTTTAAGGTTTTATTTCGTGTTTTGACGTCACTTTTGGTTTGGCACACATTGCTGTGCTGTGTGTCGTGGGTTTGATTCCCGACTGGAGAAAATATTTAAATATAAGTATTTGTTCCGCACCTGGGAATTTAGATATGTGAGTTTGATTTGTTAATAATCCCACCCAAGGCAACACAGTTATGAGGAATAAAAAATCCTTATTAGTGGATTATTAATAGAAAAATAACCAAAGACAAAAGAAATTGTGTCTTTATTTGGACTGGAGATCCGACTAGCGGCTAGTCGGATCTCCAGTCCAAATAGACTGTATTAGAATAATACTTAGGCTAGTCACTAGCCTAAGTATTATTCTAATACAGTCTATTCACCGATCCTTTGGCATTTAGACATTAACACAACCTATAAACAACATATTTACAAAAACAACAGAACTTAACTGTTTTTTTCTTAAATCAAGTGATGTAACAATGATGTCACCTTAGTAAAATATATTTGAAGTACATAAGTACTTACTGATTGCAATGTACTCAATTAAATACGGTTATCAATACAATAGTTATGTGAATGACACGGCTTGAAATGTTTTTGTATTGAATTATGACTATCTCTGGAATACTTTAGTTCTCGGCTGTAAGTCTAGGTTAGTCATTGTAATTTACTTACTGGATGTTTTTTTCTTTATTGTTTTGGCTATTTGTGAATATAGTGCGTTATTTGTTTGATAAATGTGTACCATAATAGGAGTGAAAGGACAGTAAAAGTATGTGAAAAAAACTAGAAAGTGGCGAAGTTCGGGCGCCACGAAGGGCAATGTTTTTTTTCTCGTGTCAAAATTATCAAATGAGTCCTCTCGTCCCACTCTGTATCCTCAGAATCATACTGATCAAAATACCAGGCCCAGTGCTGGTTGGTACTATGGCCCACTCCCTCTCACAGAGAGGAAATCTGTGTCCCAGCAGTGGAAACATTATAGGCTGATGATGATGATGAAAATCCATGGTCTTCTTCCAACAGCCCTTTGCATTCCAGTTTCACGGTTACATGTTAAGATAGTCCCGCGACTTCGGCAAGCTTTGGCCTTTTAAAGGGGGACCCCGTCAGATTGCTGACGACTCGTCAACGTCAACAACGTGTCGTTACATCACGAGTATGGTCCATAAATCGGACGGCGAGTCACCCATTAGTTCCCATGGAGGACTGTCTTAAGTAATACCTCAAGTCAACCTCAGTCCTAAGAAATGACCTTGAAAAGGTACTAAATTAATCAGCCTATTTTGAAGACTCAGATTTGAGTATTGTTTTTAGATAGCACAATTTGTGGACTGTTATTTCAGCAGTTTTTTTTTCCTTGCCATTTATGTCCCACTGCTGGGCAAAGGCCTCCCCCATATTCTTCCAAGTGCTCTTTTCTAATGCCACTTCGGACCAGCCATCGAGGTACAGCAGTTATTTCTATAAATATAACACAGCAGTTGATGCTACAGAAAAAGTTCCCAAAGTAAACAAGGAACTTGTTACTCAAATAACTACCAATATATTACATGAACAGTAACATAATCTTCATAATTTCAGAACATGACCAAATCAAGCGCGCCAACCAAAGATCCTACTAAACTGGAGACTTCGAAGGTGGACCCCGCAGTGACCCGGCCTGTGCTGAAGGCCAGAGACGGGTCTGCACATCCACATCCTGGTAGTGACACGAGGGTATGTAGTACTGTGCCTTTTTATCGTGGTAAAATCATCAAATGAGTCCTCCCACCCAGGGCAGAGTGGTAGGGACTGTCAGACTCGTACTGACTAAAATCCACGGTGTCCTTCAATAGCCCTTTACGTTTCGGGTTCACGGTAATTCGTAAGTCCCGATTCCAAATACAACTGCATACCAACCTTACCATTGCTACTACAACTGCAAATCATCCCAACCACTACTATGGCATATGACAAAAAACTTTTTGAAAAAAAGTACCGAGTTCAAAAACGAATACAAAAACGTTTAAAATAACTGTTCTTTCTGAAGTCGGTGGCTTTGTTATTTATTTTATTGACTATTGCCACTGACTTAAAAAAACAAAAAATCTTCATAAAATCGGCGTCTTTGTAAATCTACAATACTAGTATATAAATATTCTGCAGACTTGTAAAAAATTAACATCAATTCAAAATTAAATTGAATATTTGCTTTTTTTTTTAACTACTCCTCAGCGCCATCTAGACCCAAGCTAAGCAGAGTTTGTGTTATGGGTACTAGACAACTGATAAACATACTTATAATTCTAAATACATAAATATTATGGATAAATTACACCCATAACTAACGTATCTCAAATTATTAGTCGTTAGTAACATTATATAAGTTTTTAAACATACCTATCATACCTAAACATATCGGAAACTCAAAACAAATAATAAACATGGTAAATATCCCGTTTTAAACCCTGATATTTATGTTAGTAACATTTTCTTAAAAAAAATGCATTTTTTTAACCTGTGTTTTTTCCCCCAATAGTACTACCACACAATAACTGCATCATCGAACCGGCGACCCAGTGCCATGGACAAAGTGAAGGAGATGTTCCGGGGACGAGTCTCCGCGCCGGGACAGAGCACGGCGATAGAGGGCGCTGACAGGAGAAAAGCGGTAAGAATTTCAACGTATTACACTTCCACTGCTTTATCAAAATGATCTTTATGTTCATTACATTAAGGTGCCTCTTGGATTCTTGTTTCTGACAAAAATGAAACTGAACTTTATCTTCTTTTTGATAAGGTTGTAGTTACGTTTTAGTTAATAGAAGTAAAATAACTGTTATAGGGTTGCTGTCAACTAACAGTTCGCTCTTGAGTGGTCTAAAAACCGGGATACACGAGGTTTTCAGGATTTGCAATATTGTTGGTCTAGCTTCGATCAGTGGATATAAAATGATCACTTACATCTAATACAATTTAGTTCGTGAATGAATAATAGGAGAAAAGCCAATGACCGTTGCGAAGTGAATATTAGGAATATTACTTAAAGTGGACGTTTAAAACCCTCAGGGGCCTTACCACGAGCTCTTAACGCGATCCAGTTTAGGCTTTGGGAAAGGGACAGAGCTATACAAGTCGTCTAGCGCTATCTCTTTCCCACAGCTTAAACTGGATCGCGTTAACAGTTCATGGTAAGCCACCAGGTGGCCTACCATGACGTCTTAAAGCGTGAGTTTTTAGGCTGTGGGAAAGAGACAGAGTTATACAAGTCGTGTAGCGCCATCTCGTTCTCTGAGCCTAACCATTCACGCTTTAAAGGTAAGCCACCAGTATTTAACAAGAATCATTTTTTTGACAACTTACTGAAGTCGTTTAGCTGACATCTAAAACCAGTATAGCCTACTTAAAAGGTTGGGGTCCTATTTCTAAGTATAAGAGCAAAGTCATACGAAAAGACGCTTGTAATTAACGCGCGATTTATCCTTAAGAGACGTGGCGATGACGTGTGGCAGTGGCGGATTGTCAAAGAAACCTAAAATGTATCTTTTAGCCGTTTTAGCTGATTGAGTACAATTTCGAATATAGCTACGAGTATCTACACCCAGTTGAAAAATTCAGTGAGAGTGCTAGGAGTCTCAAATTTTGGGGGTTATTTTTAGGATGTAGGCACTGCCTATGACGGGATTTTGCGAAATTCCATCTCTAAGGGTGCGTCCACATCTGGCGAATATGCCGCGAATGTGCAACTCGCGAGCCGTTTGCGACCCGCTCGCGAGCCGCGCGCGCGCTATCTCGGCAATGAGAATGAGAATTTAGTATGCCAAAAGGCGGGCGAGAAGCGCGCGCGCGGCACGCGATCTGCACGCGTGCAGCTTGCAAACGGCGCGCGAGCTGCGCATTTGCGGCGCATTCGCCAGATGTGGACGCACCCTGAGGCCCGGTATCCACCAAAACGGAGAGGAGAGGAGATATGGTGAATAGAACTATCTATTGACTTTATTCCGTTACGTGTAAAGTCCGGTCAGTAATCAGGAGGAATTTCGTACATTGACCTACTATTACCTGTCTCTCTCACTCCCCCGTAAATATCATGAGGCTTGCACAAATGGCGGTCATTGCATCCCTAACTACTTTCTGACCGGGCTTTAGTTTTAGTAAGTCACATAAGGTCATTTGCGAAAGAGAAGTTTTTGATTATGAAGTCCTACCATTTTATGTACGATCAGACGGTAGGAGAATTTTCTCGGTATTTTTGCATTGTAAAAGGCATTGGTGACACATGAGCGTACTGCTAATAAACGGTGTAAAAATAGAAATCTATAACTCAATAAGTCGATACTGCTCTCTTTTACGTAATAAAAATAACAGACAACGCATAGGTAAACTAAAGCAACAAGATCTTTGCAGGACTGTCTCAAATGAGTACCACCCCCTTAAAAGCAAAAGACAGCCGCAAGATCTGTTTATTTTGCGTCAGTTAAATCAAGCAGTCCCACACATGTGTCCGCACACATGGTGAAAGTACTCATTTGATGATTGGCCATCATAAAAAAATACAGCTTGACAAAAAACTGTAGAAAACCGGAAGTCGCCACTGTCTTGGCGCTACCAGCACTTTGAAAGATTTTTTTTTTCACATATTACGTTAGTTATATGGCACAATAATAAATCTAACAAACCTGCAGTCTCCGTTTACATCAAATATCAAAGATTTTAAAACGTTGTCAGAAACAAAAAGATTAGTTCCGTTTCAATCCATTCTGGCCAAGCTATACCATAGGATCTAGAAGTATGAAGTATTGCACATGAAAGTTACTAGCCAACATATCTCCTCCAAGGTTTACATAATTATGTAACATAGCTTAGTATTAAATGTCCATAATTAATTTTGATCTGATCGGACTCACAGCATGTATCATATCATAACAAACTCGACTAAATTGTGTTTACACTCGCTGGAAGTTGTAAACAAATAATATTCCGTCCTAATTGAATTGGCAAATGTCGTGGGCGAAGTGCCAGATTCTACTGTACTGTATGATTTATTTTTCTTTATTAATTAATTTATTGTAATAACACAAATGACTCGGTGTTTTAGACTAGCTGTCTGTGTCTCATTTAGTGTTTAAAGTTTCGCGTGGGTTTATCAAACTTGTTTGTTCTTTTACATAAATATTCGTTATGAGTCAGCGTTCAAATTCAATTCGATTTCGCTAGCAAAAAAAAGTAAACAATCTGTAATCGAAATCTAACACATCCTCATCATCATATCAGCCTGGGATCATCCACTGTTGGATATAGGCCTCCCCCTTTTTTGCCATATCTCTCTCTCGGTTCTGGGCGTCTCAACCATTTATCGCGCGCAACGGGTTTTTGAGTGGCCTTGGTTTCTTTGGCCCAACCTTGGCCAAAGAAATCAAATCTAACCCTTACCATTTGTAAGTGTAGGGTCTAAGCCAAGTATGAAGTACCTTACAACGTTAAGCTTTAATCTTTGTTTGGTTAAACGCGCCAATATCAGGAACTAAAGGATCGAATTGATAAGTTTTTTTTTTAATGTTGGATAGTCCATTTATCGAAGAAGGCTATAGGCTATACAATCATCACATGAGCAACGGGTAAAATCGCGGGGAACAACTAGTATGGAATAAAATCTTTGTAAAGTGTTTTTATCCAGAGGTGAGGTAAGCAAGACATTCTTGCCAGGATTGGTAGCAGCTCTATCGTTCCAACGAAGCTGGAGCGTTAGAGCTGACTTATGCCCACCAACGGGCAAATTTGGGCTGATAGTGGATTTTACAGCTTGGCAAAAAAAAGTAGAGGACCGGAACTCGCCACTGTGCTCTCGCTACCAGTACTTTGAATGATTTTACTTTATTATTTTTCACTTATTACGTTAGTTTCATGGAACAATAATAAATCTAACAAACTTGCGTTCTTTGTTTACATCAAATATCAAAGATTTTAAACGTTATCAACAAACAAAAAGATTAGTTCCGTTTCAATCCGTTCTGGCCAAGCTGTACGCAGGGTGGATTTAGACGTGCGACGAAAATTTAACGTCTTAATGATTTTATTCGAACCATGTTAATCCCCCATGAGAATGATGGTCACCGAAGTGGATATTAAATCGTAACATAAACATGAGATGTATTTAAACTCTTTGATGTTCTGAGTTCACCTAGTTAGAATCAAATTCTGTCGGCTATGAAGATAAATACTACTTATGTGCAACTATTAAATGTATCATATAATAGCTACATCGAGTTATTCATAATCAGGTAGGAGAATGTGAAGTGGTATAAAACCTTTTTAGAAAAAACTTTAAATCTCAATCGCCTACGATCAAGTATCACCCATTTCAAGGAATGCACCTATTTACAAACCACAATGGTTTGGTTGTCTTTAGTTTGATTCATCCTTTTTATATTGTACTTGTAAAAAGATTTTTTACCGAGCGGATATTTTTTCTCAGCTCTAGAAGCAATAGATTCCCCACAAGTTTCACCTTCAGGTAAATTAGAAAAGTAGATTGATTCTGTATACATAGCACTATAAGAACGGAAACGTCAATGACCTCCATCGATCAACTGTCACTTAAAAATTACATTTAGCAAAAAATACTTTGTGTAATTTTGAGTAATATTTATTATCGTTATTATCGTGTTAGTGTTATTTTACATGACTGTTATTTATTTAACAGTATGCAAGTTTTTAAAAAGCGTGTATGACGTCACAATATGACGCAATAACAGATTCGTTCTCAGTGGCGTAGCGAAACCAAATCTAGGAGGAGGTAATACCTTTTTCTTTGAGGACGATAGATTTGACTTGTAGGTTGGCAAAAAAGACTGGAAAAAATTATGTCGCTACTAGTCATTTCATTCATTAGGTATGAATAAACAATTACATATCGTTGCGAAATAAAGTAGAAAATAGTGAAATAACGCAATGTAATTGTTTTTTAACACAGGAGCTACTCGTAGATGACTTTTTTATTGGTGTTTTCACAAAAAAACGTTTCGTAGTTTCAACTGTCACCGCATCAGACTCTTTCTTGCCAAGCTGTACCTCTGCCCCTAGGCCCCTTTGTTTTACCTTGGTTCCCCAAGTCATCTATACCATAATTATGTGATAGTCAGCGATATCAGTTTTGCGAGGCCCTTTTTGACTCTTTCTGTTCCCAGTTAGAAACAAAACGCAACCAAGTTACAGCTTGGCAAAAAACTGTAGAAAACCGGAAGTCGCCACTGTCTTCTCGCTACCAGCACTTAATGATTTTTTTCACTTATTGCGTTAGTTTTATGGCACAATAATAAATCTAACAAACCTGCGGTCTTTGTATACATCAAGTATCAAAGATTTTAAAACGTTGTCAGAAACAAAAAGATTAGTTCCGGTTCAATTCGTTCTGGCCAAGCTGTATCTTGTAACATGGGGCCTCGCGCGAGTTGTCGAGGTGATCTAAGACTAGACCTAAACGTGACCGTCGGCAACATCAGCATTTCGAGGCCTCTTAGATTCTTCCAGTTTCCACTCAACGGATATCACAAGTACATAATGATTCTTGAAGGACATCTTAAGTTCTTAATAGAAGTTAAGTTTCACTGCTTAACTTACTGGTTACAAACTTGTGATCGCCGTAGTCAAGTTGTTTTATCTAAGCGTGACGCCCTTTCAGGCCGGTCCGCGCTGCCCCTGCCTTGCTACGCCTCCGTCCGTTCTTATCGTGTTCAGTTACCCTTTTAGAAAAGGTACGTGTAGGTAAGGTGGTGACCCTTTTAGAAAAGATGTGAGATATTTTTACTCTTACTTTTTTGCTACTTACTCTGTCTGACTGACTGTCCATAAGCACTTGTTTATTATTTAAAAGATTGTGGGATAACAGCGCAATTTCAACCAAAGTCACCTCGTCTAAACTTAGCTTTAAATGTGGATAGTATAATGACGTTTATCGACTACTAGCAATTTTATGGCGCCACTATTTGATTGCATTCAAGCAGTTTTTGGCCATAATTTTTTTTGTAATAACGTGTTCTATATCTTTCTCCTGTTTCGTGGATTTTTTTACAAACGTTTAAGCTCACATACACAAGCAGTCAGACTCGGAACAATTTATTTGTACCGTCCAAGAATCGAACCTGCACAACACACAGCGCAGCAGTCGGTCACTTGACTGTTAATTGGAGGCAACAAAACAAATACCTATCCTTTTCAAGATTTCCGAAACGAAGTCGTGTTAAAAACAAGACTCAAGTAAAAGTCACTCAGGTAAATAAATACGCCCCCGAATGTTACACTTTGAAACGCTAAGCAAATATTTTTACTTGAATCATCATTCGTCAATAATAGTCTACTTACCTGAAGTACAATCCAATCACATCAGTAGGTCAGATTATTTGCTGTTTTGAAAAATTACATTAGGTGACTATTCATTTTTGAACACAACATGCAGCAAGCATTTGCTGGTTGTTTTGAACCGTTTATCCTTAAATTGGTTTGATTACATCAGCTACACTTTTGTGTACAGTACAGACTCGTGTGCATGTTGTTTACTAGTCAGTAAAGTACATTCGTGATTACACGGCTTGTATTAAATGGACAAATGGCACGTCTGGCTCAGGATCTAGACCGCAGTGCGTTCGTCCCGACCATGCGCGTCTTAGACACTCCTACGCAATCATCAATTAATTCGGGAAGTAAACATTACAGTATCCCGTGAACAGACAATGTCACAATTATTTTATTAGGTACTTGATATGTACTACGCTGAAAATAAACTATGGTCTAAATTACGATATCACGATTCCCCTCACCAATATAGCTGTAAGTTTTAAGTTGTCAACTATTGTGACAGCGGCGAGCGGGCACTGTGGCGGTGGGTGCGTGCGAGGTTGGTCAGATTGGCAGCGCGAGCGCATCTCCCGCATCGATTTCCATGTTCCGGTGCGGAACCGTGTGGACACCACCAGATATCGGTCGCTCACACACTCAGCGTTGCATAACAATAACGACGTCTCGTGACGCCGACGTTATCTCTCAGTACTTATGGAGATGCCTTCGCGCTCTAACCTCCCTGGTTTTACTAAAATGTGTAAATTATAACAATGCTCGCGCAAAACATATTCACTAAAATGTACATATAAGTGTAAGTGTCTGTGAAAGTGAATAGGCCGATATGGCAAACTATTTTAGATGGAAGAAGGGAAAACGAGACGAAGATGTCTTTTATTCTGAGAAGCCGCGGAGTCGATCTTTAGATCCTCGGTCTTTGGAGTTGAGTGGCATCAGGCTTGTAGCACAGTACCATGCGCAGAAACAGTCTGCACAAGAACAACAGCAGGTAATAAGTCATACTTCTGCAGTTCAGTCACTAATCAATTATTAGAAGTCTAGAAAAGAATGTTATAACTTATAGATCAACACCCATTAAGTGCATTTACCTATCTTCAGTACTCGCAGTTGATTGAATCTTCAGTGCCCCATACACTTTGGATTCAATCAACCACGTTATTGAATTTAAAATGCCATTTTTATTTTAACATAATCATTTGTTGTATATTTATATTGCCAATTGGCTAGTATACAATTTAAAAATCAAATGTTTGATTGATAAAACATGTCTGTTATCTTAATTGAAACATAAATTATGTCAGTTTTATCGCTGTATATGTTGCTGTGATACATTGTAGTGTTTTATGTTTTGTTATTTTTTAATACCTGATAAACTATGACATTACTCCTGAGTCCTTGCGTCTGCCTACGCGCTCCTGTTAAGAAAAAGTTAGTAATCCGACCCAGTAGACGAGGCCAGCGTTTTATGATAAGTACTACCGTACCGCTAAAACACACTTGTGTGATATTCCAGAGCCGGTCCATTCGTATATCGTACAAACATTATGCTTGCGAAATTATTCGCTAATACTGATAATGCAAGATATATCCCTCGTAATTGTGAACTGCAATCTGTTCAATTGAACGTGTCGATAAACGGCGACAGGACGCAACCAATTTGGAGTGGATTTATTGCCTCGTCTGTACTTATAATGTAGCTTAATGCAATCAGCGCATTGATAGTACTATTATTGATAGAGAAATGATAATTTTATGTACAGAAAATCGTCATAACATACCTACGCAAATGTTTCGGGGGCCGCAGTGTCGTATTGTTCCTGTGACCTCGATTAAGAAACACGAGGTTTAACCTGTCGAACCCGAATTCGTTACGATGAATTTAGCATACACACGCCTTGAAATAGTTTATGAAAATAAATTCTATTGTCTATTGAGGAAAAAGTCGACAGATGTAAACATTTTCAAAGATGAATCGTGAAGAGTTTCTGCTACGCCCCTCAAAGTAATAATATCTGAAGGACGAATGAAAAATTGTTAAAATTTTTGTCATAAGCAAAAAATAAATACAGATGGGTTAGTTTGCAAAATTCTTAAAAGTACTTAAATTGAATAAAAACTAGGAAGCATTGTTCTTGTAGTACTTTTCGTTTAACCACTGAAGACGATAAGTGTAAATACGAGATAAAAAGGTAGTATTCTTCCTCCACTAAGTATAACCTAGTTTTCCCAACAAGATTGTATTAGGTCGGAATAGACGTCAACTCATTTATGAATTATACATAACGTTGATAAAGTATTGCTCTATCTGCATAAGGTGTTGCATGTCGTGACAATGTTTGCTTACGAAGCTAATATGTTTTGAATGTGCCAGAAGCCGTCGTAAATTGTTCCATGTACCTAACTTTGGATCAATTTGGCCGGAAAACACTCCGACGTTATCTCCTGTCCCTTTTGTCTTATCATGATTGACGATCAATTTGTTTGTAATAAGCTAAGCCAACGGTTGTTCTAGATTGCATTCAAATTTATCAACGGTCACACGCTCAGTTTACTTTGTCTTATCGATAATTATCTAGATTTCTATTGTTTCATTTGATGTACTAAGACTAATTTATAATATAATTTTATTTCATTGTCACTTTCGCCTCTTATTCTACGTGACATCATTTTCTGAATTATGAATACGGAATATTTGTCGCAAACAGTCCATGTTATCATTTCCTATAGCTATCTCATTACTGCTGGTGCCTGCGAACTCTGCTGGGTTCGGTTTTCATAATTCCACTCATTTATAAGTCTCGCATATATAATTACTAACACAAATACTCGTACCATATGTCAATTATTTGTTTAGTTTATTTACATCAATAAATCCTTGAATATTTATGAGTACATGTTCATGTAGTAGCAATTAGAGCAAATTATATTGACGTCGTTTTCGCCATACATAATTGATACATGGATAGAATTTGCGATAGGTATAGACAACATGGCAAAGTGCAGAACTGCAAATTGTGACGCAATCTGTCCTATAAAGCGATGCACCTGTTCCTTCTTCAAATAGCCACTTGCGCATACGTCGATTTATGAACGATTCTGGTCATGTTTTATTAAATTAAAGCATCGAATCAAGTTGATTGTCTCAAGTCATTGAATTATGTAGAATTGTATTGATATCACCTGTTTCATAGCTATGCCTATCATAGTTTTCGAAAAGAAAACCAATCTGTTGAGTACTTTATTTACATTGTCCATTATCATTTTTTGATAAGCATCGTGTGCCCTGAAATACTGAACATGTAAATTCTACGTTTTATTATAGTTTGTTATCAGTTTTAAGAATCAAGAGGCTCGTATCTGTGACACGTTTCTCGCACCTACTGTTAAAGTTAACAAAGAATCAGCGATGTAATCGGTTGTCGACACATAAATTGATATTCGTGTCCATTCTTGTGGTTTTATCTCGCTTTAAGATTTTGGTTTATTTTTGTAACCTGGAGTAAAGTTATACAATAGTAGATTATGCACCGAGGGGCTAAAGTTGTGTCTTATGTCACGGGCGTCATATTGAATCTCGAGCGCAATGAAGGATTCGGGATTTAACTCCCGAGCGTAGCGAGGGAGTTAAGAATTTAACTCACGAGCGAAGCGAGGGAGTTAATACAAGAATCCTGAATGCAGCGAGGGATTCAAGCTAGCCCAAGGCAAAGACACCTTTAGCCCAGAGGAGGATACTCTACTTTTTACACCTACTGTGAGAAAATAATAGCCATAGTACGAAAAACAAAGTATCTTCTATGGTTTTGTCGTGTTTGTCCTAATGATATCACTCTCATGGATGTGGCGTTTGTGTAAACTAAGTTTTATACAGGGCTGGTAGAATGGTTTGGATGATTGGCTGTATGCATTTTGAATTTAGAACGTCATTGGAGACGCTCGTGAAAATAGAGTATTTTTGATAAAATGTGATAAATCGACTATGTTATAGATAGGTTTTATTATTTATTTATTTATTTACAAAATCCACAACAATCTTAGTGCAGTTTATTTAAAATAAATTAACTAATGTTACAGCCAATTACTATTACCTACGGTATTACGGCGCGGTACGGTATTTGTTATTATTAATGCCAGTTTTAATGTTATTTCATTCCTTTTAAAAAATGGTTCGTAGGTAGTTATCTAATTATTCTTACAATATTATGTCTTCGAAAACATGGCAATGATATGAAGAATCAATCGTTATGATTTTTTAGGAAATCGAGAATATCATCCACGCGTAGTAAGGGTTTCGAGAATAGCTTTCCTCTTTCTGGCACACTAAATCAGACTTGGCTGTATGGGCTCAGCTCCCTTGCCTGCCCCAAAGAGGGACGAAAAGAACCAAAAAAAAAAAAATCTAGGCTGCATGGGCTAGATAGATCCCTTTGTCTTCCCAAAAGGGAAAAGAAAATTAAAAAAAAAATCTTTCTGGCACCAAAGGGTGTTTGTTGTTTATAAACATATTCCAAATTCAAATCACATTATTGACCAGCGGGTAATAATGAAATCCAGTACAACATTATTGACCGGCTGTGCCCTCGGCCACTAATGACTCACTTTAGGTTAAGGTTGCTTGACATATAATTAGACATTTTCGAGCAGGTGGTGTGAAAAATATTTTTTTTAAGTCAGGGTGAAATTCGGATCCATTCATTTCATTGTTGGCAATAACACGGGTCGATTAGCCGTGCGGCTTGTCACCGGTCGCAGCGTTTGCGAAAATTAGGACGTACTGGTAAAAAAAAAATAGTCGAATTGTCATGACGGTCGATTACTATCGCCGTACGGCAGTCCGCACGTGTAAATCAATCGAAAATCGACTCGTGTCAAATTAGAATACCGGAACACTTTGTTAGGAAACTATAGCTCTTTTTAATGCTACCAGTTCTGAATATGAAAAGAAATGTAATGCAATGATGAATATTCTGGCCTGATATCTCCTAAACTTGTTACAACAAAGATCAAATTGTTTATTGTCGATCCTCCTAGAACCCTAACTTATAAAAGCGAAAGTTAGTTAGCTAATAGCTTTGCCCCTTAAAAACATTGATTAGAGGTTACTTATCTTAAAAAGCTCTTAAGTCACCTGCCATCTCTATTCATTGAAATAGAAATGACAAGGACAGGCGATATTTAGTCGGTAGCTAAGCAACACAAGTTTTTATTAATAAGGGGGTTATTTTTCACGCGTAAATTGACAGATCTTGAACGACAGGAAATAGGAGAGACGGGGGCGGCAAATCTGGGGAAAGCTATTTAGTAATAAACTTCTCTTTTGTTAAAGCTGAAGCGCATATATTGTAAACTTTGAAAAAAATTGGGTTGTATAATAATAATAGTGAAAATATTTATTTTCTTCCACAAACAACACTTAGGGCGACTTTTACCAACGGTTAAACATCGTTGGTAAAAGTCACCCTTAGGAGCTCAAAAACATAAAATGTAACTAAAATTAAAGGTAAATGTATTATGTTAATTTGTGGGAGACTGGTGCCTAAACTACGCCATAACCTGTATTTTAGGACACCAGGGACTCCCCTCTACAGGGACAATGGTACCAAAACAGTATATCATTTAACTGTAAAGATTGCGTAATTACAAGATTAAAGTTCCAGTTAAGACATAATATTGTTGGAACAAATATGTTGAAGAAAGTATGCGATTGGAAATAAAGCAGATTGGCCAAATACGGTGCCACCGAGTGTCTAGTGTCGTGACCTATATCGTTAGACCTATAGTTTATTACTTAGGCGTTGCCAAATGTCCATGAAGTGCATGTTGCAATGATCTAAAATATGTTCGTATCAGGCATTTACTGCAGTAACATTGACCAGCTGGCACATCTGAAGAGATTTGCTTTTGAATTCTAAACAAATCAATACTGGAAAAAATTGAACTAATTAATTATTATTAAATAAGTCCTAAAGTTCTGGGTAGTGAAATGGACTGTAAGACTTACTGCCACTAAATCCACCCTGTGCCTTCAGTTGCCCTTTGCGTTCCAGGGTACGACTTCCATTACAGACGATCCTGCGATTCACGTTTTATACCCTTTGCTTTTGTTTTATCAGGGAATGAATTAACAAGTTATGGAACTAAAACTTCCTTGTGATAAATCTGTCTGCTTATATCAGCCATTGGGTGTAATTTCTTCATTGTATCTGACGACCTATAGTTATTTTTACCATATTAGGTGCGGCTTGAACTCAAATAGATAGCATTGGCCGTTGTAAAACATCAACAGTTATGGTAGGTACTAGACATCTGATAAACATACATACATAATTATAGATTAATTACACCCAGACACAGAACAAATGATCATGCTCATCACACAAACATTTGTCCTGGGTGGGAATCGAACCCACGACCCCCGGCATAGCAGTCAGGGTCACTAACCGCTAGACCAACAGGCATGTCTAATAGCATAATTATTATTTATTTATTTTACATATATTAACAAGTAACTTATGACTCAAATTGTAAAGCCTTTTCTCAACTATTTTGTAGTATTTAACAAAAAACAAACTTCTCTGATATAAATTCCTGAATAGAAATAGATAATGAACATGAATTTATGAAAGTCTTCTGAATATGTATTCGCTTGAACTGTTCTCAATCGAATCACAATAAATTGACCCCAATTTGAAACTAACTTGATTGGGTTCAAAACCCAGTGATATCGCCCTTAAGATGTGCCTTAAGCCTCGTATTCTCTAGGAGACACTGTCGCAGAAATGTTGTTGGACTTTTACGTGGCATGTCGCCTCGACTTGTGAATCAATGTCAGTCGATGACAGTCTCGAGATAAAACGTACCCTAGTGAAAATGCGCCTTTATGGTCCGAAAATTGCAAGCATTTTCCAAAAGTAGATTTTTAGGGTTCCCCAAAGGCTAACACTGGGCCCAGTTATTAAGACTCCACTGTCATCAGTTTGTCAGGATTCTGTCTTAGAGTCCTTCGCTTATTCAGTTTTTAATCAAGTATTCGCGCCAAAAAAAAACTTTGCAGCATTGTATAACAAATAACTATTTTGTTATGGTATACATATATGCACCAAACATCTGTGGAAACATTATAGTGAGTATGGATCCTCGTTTATAGTGATAAAAAGTAAATTAACCGTAGTTTTTATTTACGCATTTTGCGGTATTGCCTTCTGTTTTTACGTTGTTAAGTATTTATGTTACCGTATTTTACATTCGCACTTTGTATGATGGCATGTCTAGTCTAGGTATTTCAATATGAAATCTACAAAAGACACATTCAATCAGCAAGAATATCGTATCAATGAATCACGACTATTTACATGTATAATGACTTAAATACATACATTATGTTAATTGTATTCTAATATGTAAATACGTTGTTAGTTTCAGTTTAATAAGTATGTAATGAAAATATGCGCCATAGATTTTATCGGAGATGGAACGCAATAAGAAAAGTTAAAGGAAAAAAAATAGGGATTATCTCGTCTTAGTTGTTAACAAAGGAGGTTCAATAACTTGTTATAAAAAACAAAAGGAAAAAAAAATGTCTTTTATTCAAAAAAAGGGCATGCAAGTTCTTGGATTGTCTAAAAAGGCCTTTATATGCATGAAAATCTTCATAGCGGTTAGTTGCGATTGCGAAAGAGAAAGTTCATTCAAGTTCACTAGATGGTTTGCTGCAATCTATACTATGAATTTTGCGAACTGAAAGTCCAAACTGATCACTCTCTTCGGTAGAGATCAACGGCTATCGAAAATATCAGAGGTGTTTCATGAAAAACTAAACCTACACCACTGCTCACAAACATAGCAACTCACAATACACATTAAGTCAGTTTATAAGGGGAAGTTTGAAAGTGGAGCCTGTTACAGAAAAAATAAAAGGGAATCATCGTCTATCTTGGTATGTACTATGTGATGAGGAAGGATGACACTCATGTGACTAAGAAAGTGATGAGTATAAATGTTTATGGATGGAGAGGAAGAGGAAGGCCAAAGAAAAGATAGATGGATTGTCTAAGGAATGATATGAAAAAAAGGAGTGAATGGTACTGTGACGTCTGATAGGAGAGAATAGAAGAAAAAAACGTGTTACGACCGACCACAAATAAAATGGGATATGGACAGGAAGATGATGATACACATTAATACGTATCTATGTGTTGTGTGATGTATAACATAAGTATAACATCTGAAAACAATACAAAACGAAAGACGACTATTGTTCATCCAGCAAGCTATTTGCTTTATCTTCAGACAGCAGCCATAGTTAATTGAAAACGATTTCACATCAGAATGTGAAGAATTCGCACATGTATGTAACAATTGAAAGATTCTCAGAAATGAATGGATTTATCTGCTGCCGTCAATCTACGACGCCCATTATTGGATCTGTCTAAATTGTGTACAGTTCATTGAGCTAACCTAAGATCTGAAATGTACAGATACCAGCACTTTATTTCATTACATTTACAACTTTATCACAATAAGAGAAGGTTACTTTTTGATTGGGAAAAGACTGATAAGGTAGGTTCATGTGTGCTGGCTTCTGAATCTACCTGCTATAGATTTTCTTCCTATAAGCCCCCTTTTAGTTGATCTATTTGAAATGGAGAGATATATTCCTGTCTGTGTTTTATTATTTACTAGTGGCCCGTCCCGTCTTCGCACGGTTGGACACAAAGACATTAAACTATATACGAGCAGTAGCCGGGACATCACGAAGAAAGTTGTGATCCAAAATTTTTTACCAATAGGTAAAAAGTCCCTCAGTCTAGAAGTCGAGTTGCTATGCAACGCTTAGATAGTGCTACTGACGCGCAACAATTTTGTATGACAATTTTCCCAATGCCCGCTCTATAGGTTCTTTTAAATCTCTTTGGTTGGACATGGACAAACACTACAAAAAAAGTAGCCAAATCGGTCCAGCCGTTTTCGAGTTATGAGCTTAGCAACACATTTTGCGATCCATTTTTATATTATAGAATTTTTATAATTATAGATTGCTAGGAATAACGACAAAGATACTGGTATTTTATTTATAGTTTTCCAAAAATATCTGACATATGAAATTAAAAAGTTGTTGCTCAGATTTGTTTTTTTTTTGCACTGCATATTCGTAAGGAAAAAGGTTGCAACCAGTTCCAAAATGGAAATCTTGATACTTTATTGCACACAAAAAAATGGTGTAAATACTAATAATCAATAACTTTATAATGTGAGTTAACTCGCTTGAAAGTGTACTTTCGAGGATTAACCATATAGTGACGCTGTCTGTACAAAACATTCGAAGAATTCCCTACACACTTTTATCATACATAATTGTATTAGTTTGTAAAATAAAAAACAACTGCAGCCATGAAACGCAAACATGCAATAGACCACTATCAAGCAAGATATGTTTGTTTAATAGGTGACGTATATTCATACGTCAACTTTTAATGCAGGTGTTCAAATAAACAGGACTCTGCTAATATGGTCCGGTAATGTATTGCTGCTCACCAATCTAATTGAGTTCGATGTTTTTCGTATGGCGTTTAGTAATGTTCGTTTCTCTTTTGTATCCCAAGTAACACACAAGCGATATATTAGTACTCATTTGTAAAACTATACGGTTTAAAAATGAATTTTCGTTTGTATAAGAGCCTTAGAAATAGCTAAATGTTGTATTAAGTTGGGTTTGGACTCGTAAAATTCTTAATGGTTAATAGGGCTTGTATGTTTGTACTTTATTTCTTTTAACTTAATAATTAAGATAATTAGACAAAATTGACAGGCTGACTGTCATTTCAGTATTGAAGTTGCGTTTCGCCCCATAAACAACTCAAATTTTTTATGAAATTGACAGGCCTATATAGTATTAACGACAACAACAGAACATCTGGTAGAAACCGCAGTTAACATTAGTGTTAATCGATAAATCAGTTAAGCTAATCTGTTTTCCCGGCAGTCATTTAAGAAAGGGCCCTACTTTAAATATTTCCGTGACCCAATACAATTTAAAGGTTGCTGGTTATTTAAACGTGTTATTATACGAGAGTTGCTACATATTCGGAACAAGAAAGAATTGAGAATAAGATTTGGAATAAAAAACTTAAAAAAAAAAATGTAACCGCCATTTAAAAACAACCACAAACAAAAAAGTGTAAAATAACAGACAAAATAACTTTTCTTTTGTAAGTTGGTGGCTTTGTTTTATTTTCATTTCATTAACTTTTTTTTTGCCACCGACTTCCGAAAATATAAATATATTTTAAATAAGCGAAAACTACCTATTTTTACCAAAGGCGGACGAGGGAGTATATAACTTGACACAGGAGTGCAGAGAGCTAATATATTTTATTTTTATATTTACTGTATTTTTTCATACTTTTTATTTACATAAATATGTTTTTTTTATAAAAGCTTTAAAAGCATTTTAAAATATAATAAATAGTAGTCTACATTATTATTAATTCGTTTTTTTATATTATTGTTACACCTTTGATATACGTTTTAAATATCGGTTGAAGTGTTCCATTTCTTTTTTTTTATCATTGCTCTTAAGTGACGTGCTTAGTTTTAAATTCTGATTTTATTTTTATACAAAAGAAAACATTATTTTTACTTCCTTTTTTAACTAGTTCCCAGTTTGCTTATTTTCTAAATGATTTGCCATTATTGTTTCTTTTATTATGTTCCGCTTTTTTTCCTAAATTTGTTTAATTTCTATTATTTCAGAGGGTGATAGCTTCACAACAACATGCTGCAGGTAAGTCGCTTGAATTTCCATCAACACCATGAAAGCACCATCTCACTCTTATGGGCGTTCCACATGCACAAGCTTCACCCCAGTTTTGACTGCGCAAGCCGGTTTGTTACTGTGACGAAACGAGAAGTTTCCGCAGGTAAAATTGAGGTGAAGCTTGTGCGAAAAAGGTGAAAAATACTTACGACCTGTACTCATAACTACCAAGCCTAGACAATTACAACAAAAAAGGTTTCTGTCAAGCCGTTTCGGAGGAGTGCAACCACAAGCATTTTGACACCAGATTTTATTTATTAGATTTGGTTACACTTCTGATTATAACTGACTAAAAATTTTCTTCGCGGTTTTTTTTTTGAAGGCTTAATTTAAAACAAATAAATCAACTAGATTCCTTAAAGTTATCATCAATAATCTATATATTATATAAAAATCAATGCCTATCCAAACCAAATGTTTAGACTTTGGGACCATTTAGTAGATGGTTTATGTGAAGCGCAAAATAGGTCGACCTGTTTTTCATTTATCACATTTTTTGTAACAAATGAGTTCAATAAACGGCATTATCATTAATGGGGATTTTTCTATCAAAGTAGCGAAGCACGTACCAGGCCCGCTAGTCTTGTAAGTATATAACTTTCTTCAGTTAAATCTTATGAAGACACGACACAAGTACATCTAGTACACAGGTCTTTCTACATTATGAATTCTATTATACTTTGCAACAAATAGGTACCGTATACTAAAGTCACATTGAAAAGCCTTACCTATAACAAGAATACAGTTACTTTATTATTAATGGTTTCTGAACGTTCTCAGAGCACTATCTTTATTTCTGTCGCAAGATTACCTTTTGAAAATAAACTTGAAATGGGGTTGCATGTCACAAAGTTGCACAGTTGCTCCAAGTAATATTAAAAATGTATAGATTTCCCGAGCCGGGGCGTAAGTAGTGTATTGCGATTTAAATTGAAAAGAAAATCTATTTTTTTTATTGGTTTGCGTTAGAGTCGACTGAGGGTATTTAATTTTGTAATATAGTTTAAACTCTACGATTATATTCAGCGCTGAACATGTTTATAAGACAGTGTCTGTGTCTATCGTAGCAGCACAGATCAAAAAAAAAAACTAGCCTTCAACACTTTTACCAAAATATGCTGCAAGTGAGTATCTGTGCTTGTTGCTTGAAATAAAATTGATAATATTATTATTTTAATAATTTAGCCTCAGATCAAAGAAACAGATAGAACGCTCAGAACACGTGAGTGTATCCACAAAAGTTAATACAAAATCAAATCGAATTACATTCCATAATGTTTTCTTTGTTTTTGATAACAACTTTACAATGGTTAAAGACACGTGACGGCATATTTTGGCAAACAACAACAACGACGCGCAGCTTGGTACGACGCGTAGCTTGGTACTGTCGCGACATGGTATTCGATTTTGATTTTGTATTAACTTTGGTGGAGAGCGCTCTATCTGCCTATTTCTTTGATCAGAGAATTTAGCACAAAAATAAAGAAAAATAATTTCAAATCGGTTTAGTAATTTTTGAGTTACGTAATCCAAATTGTAATATTACTGTAGATGTACCTAAAGCCACAATCTCATAATTTAATCCGACGGCGTTCAAGCTAGCTTTAATCCGCAATTATTACTTAGCCGCAATATTAATAAATCAGGGTAGGTATTAAACAAGGGCAAAGAAAATGAGACAATTTGAAGGGTCGTCTAATACGCGATATTACGTTTTAAAATTAAAACTAATTAGTTTTATTGTCTCCCAAAATGCTCTGGTTTAAAATTACACAAAAGACATCTCTGTAGTCGGTCCCTCATGTCTGAGGATCGTGGTCAGCTTCGGAGATGCATCTGGAGCGAATGATCCACCTCTACCGGTTTCTGTCCAGCGCATTCTTTACCACCGAGTAGAATTTAGAGGATGATGATTGAGAGGCACGCTGAAAACTTGCTCAATACTTCATTCTTCTTCAATTATACTTAAACACAGAAATGCAGACCTCCCCGAGAGAAGAGAGAAACTGTGACTAGTCTGTGTCTATCTAACTCCGTTCAAAACTACTTTTGTTCAGCCAGGTCATCATTTCTGTGTTTAGATATAATTGAAGAAGTATTGAGCAAGTTTTCACTGTGGCTTCAATACTTTTATAAAAAGGTCTTAGGCCAGAATTATTACCTACGAGTCCCGCTGATCTAATCGTGCCGTATGAAGGCAATGTCTCGGCGCGGCGCGATTCGGGTTGACGTTTCCGATTTGTGTGATCGCGCTCGACAATCGGGAGGATGTAGGATCGCGTTCGATAGTCGTCGCATCTCGGGATATTACGTGCCGTGAGATGAGAAGCCAACATTGGAGTGTCGATGGCAATCTAAATTGGACTAACCCGGAACTGAGCCATGACTTTGACGTCTGCAGTAGCGTTCATCAGAGTTTCTGTAAGGCGCGGGACATGAATTGAATTATGTATCTTCGATGTCTCTTTCATACAAAATGAATAGAATAACATATACAGAAGAGACGCGTCGCGGGCGCGAGACTCATACATTTTCGCCCGCCTGCGATGCACCTCTTCTTACGTCTTTTCTTTGTGGCCTGCGCCATATGAATAAACAAGTGGTCTATCGCTTGTAGATCAGCACCACATTAATACCGTAGGTCGGAGTCCTAATAAATCTTCCCCTAAGGAGGTTTCCATGCTATGACCAACCTGGTGAGGTCACCTTAACAACTCGTGTCCAGGAGTTCTATGTTACCGTAGAAACGGTTTAAGTCGCCAGAAAAATACACAAATAACATACTGTAGAAAGATTTCCATCGTCGTCCTAAGTGTGGCGATGCGATGTCTAAAATATAATAGAAAAAAATACTGTATATCCTTCAGTGGTCTACAGTTCATGTTATAATCCGACAAAAGACATGTCGAATTACTTAAAACTTCTATTCTTGGTTAGATATTAAATTAGTAGTTTGTTTGTTTTGCATTCATCATCATTCTTGCCCTTATGCCATACTGCGTCTATTGCCGATAGGACCCATATAGTACACTTGCGACCCTAGGTATTTATTTTCCACTCCACTCAATCGGTGACAACATCCGTGTCATTGCGTGCTATTATTGTACAGTCAGCAAAAGAGTTAAATATACTGGCAACAATTTTTAACCCTGTTTCCAACTTTGTGTTAAAAGTTTCAAGGTTTCTGCATATCAGACTCTTTGACTGCATGTATCATATAGCCAAAAAGTGCATACATGCAGCCAAATTGACACCGTTGTATGATGCTTTTTTGCATAAAAAGTATGATTGGGCGAGCAAACCTCACGAAAATGCCAATAATACAATAGGTATAAATTCTACTGAAAACTGAATTGAATTGTATGAATAATATAATAACTGTGTATATTAAATGGCAGTGATATCTAAAGTATATATAAATGTCTAGCCGTGCAAAGTATTTAATTGTAGGTCATCTGTAGTATAAATATAAACAAACAAATAATGTCGTTTCGTGCAATTTATCAATGTCTGTTAACATGTGTCTTGCAATACTGATATTTGGTTATGTGTGCTATACATTATTATAATGTACATCCTCATAGATCACATCCTCTAGATTCTGCATAAAAGGCAACTTTTGCGCTCTACACGTAGTTAAGTTGATATTCGTTCTCGATCCCCTCAGTGTCAAACAGACTCTAAATCCATGGTGAACCTAACAGTTTAAAAAAATCTATACTTGAACTAAACTTGAGAATAAAAACTTTTTTAATAGAAGATGGTCTATGTAGACGACTTATTCGTCAACTCGCCCGCAATTAACTCGCCCGCTCGGGCGAGTTGGCACCTTCTGATTTTATCTTTTTTTGTTGTCGTCAACTCGCCACTGAACGAAAAATGGCACAGTCATCTATAAAAGTGTTCTAATAAATTCAATAAAGAAACCTACTTTATAAGTATAAGGCGTTGTACGATTTGAAATAAAAGGAATGTCGTTTTTTACCGACTTCAAAAAAAAGGAGGTTATCAATTCGACCCGTATGTATGTAATATTATCAGAACTGCCCAGTTTTCGCATATATACCAAAATTGTACAATAACAAATGTACCAAATTTCATGAGTGTATGTATGTATGTATTTATGTATGTATGTTTTTATGTTTTTGCACGCATATCTCCGGAACTACAAGATTTAAGTAATTCTTTTTTTTGTTGTACTAGGTATTGTTCAACTTAGGGTACACTGCAAGTTTCATCAAAATCGGTTCAGTAGTTTTAGAGATATGGATTTTTTTAGATATGACGGATTATAAGATTAGTGCACATCATGTAAGAAAACTTTGTATTTTACAAGAATTTGGGTTGAATATTTAATAAATAAAAAACTAAGGGCGACTTTCACCAAAAGTTAAACATGTTTAAAATTTTATTTAGTGTCAATTTAGTGTCAAATTCAATAGAATTTTGACACTAAATAAAATTTTAAACATGTTTAACTTTTGGTGAAAGCCCGCCTAAAAAGGGTAAAATAAAAACTTTTTTTAAAAAAGTACCGACTTCAAAACCAAATACAAAAAAGTTTAAAATAACCTTTCTTTCGGAAGTCTTTGGCAATAGTCAATGAAATAATAAAAATCAAAGCCACCGACTTCCGAAAGAAAGGTTATTTTAAACTTTTTGTATTTGTTTTTGAAGTCGGTACTTTTTTTTTTTAAAGTTTTTAATAGGTATATTATGTATTTAATATCTGGTTGACCGAGCTTCGCCCGGTTTTTAAAATGTCTATATCTTGGGAACCGAGTTTTTCTCGTACTGGGACCTTGGTAAATCGATTCCTTGAGCCGAAAAACCCCTAATCTGTAACTTTCATGAAAACCCTTCAAACCGTTTCCGAGATCCTGATTATATATAAATATACAAGAATTGCTCGTTTAAAGATATTAGATAATTTACAACACAATGCCAAACAAAAAAAACTGCTTATAAATGTTACCTACATTTTGAAAATTATCAACAATATCACGTTCCTTTTTTCGTTTTCGTTCTAGTTTCTTTTTTTATAAATAACCTAGTATGTAACATGACTAAACTAAACAAATATAACAAAGTAAAATCAACAATATCAAAATAGATTTGGTTAATTTTTATTTAATACTACTATAAAAAATCACAGTCTTAGGAACCATAAAATCACAGATCAGGGTTTGTTGTAAATGATTTTTTTTTATAACAAACGCTAACATGTTACTTACTAATGCAAACAATCACAGTCTTAGGAACTACAAAATCACAGATCAGGGTTTGTTGTAAAAGTTTTTTTTTTTTTATAATAAACGTTAACATGTTACTTACTAATGAAAACAATCTACTGGTCCTCATTTAATCAACTCTACATTCGTTTAGTGTCTTAAACATGTGAAGCAGGTTCAATTAAATGAAATGTTAAATTTATAGAAACACTTTTGTAGACGACTGTAAATTTGTCAGATTTTCGCTCAGTGGCGAGTTGACGACAACAAAAAAAGATAAAATCGGAAGGTGCCAACTCGCCCGAGCGGGCGAGATAATTGCGGGCGAGTTGACGAATAAGTCATGTAGACAGCGCGAGAAGCCGGCAAATGCACTGACGTCTAGTGTGCAAAGGTTGTCTTCTAACTTCTATGCGGAATCTAGAGGAAGTTATCTGCGTGTATGGCACTTGAAACATAGCCAATACCTGCTCTCCGTATATTGACAGACTCGCGCTGCATGCAAAGTTTTCAATACATATTATTATAAAATTTTCCTGGATGTGAAACATTGTAAATGGAGTTGATTGAATAAAAATACGAGTTCATTTTTATTTCAATTTTTTACCAAATGTAAACAGTCATACATACACTGCTGACACTGCCGAAATAATCACTGAATTTGGGTTATTGTTATTTATTTGTATTAAAACAGTGTATTTATTTTTTGATCTTGTTCACGTTGTAATTATAATGATTTTAACTATGTTTTCCCCGTTGCATCGTCCGCGTGGGAATGTAATACCGATGTTAAAGTTTCTTCTAAGTTAATCTAGGTTTTAAGGACCTTCCCTGAGCAAATACCTTGGGCACGGTAAATAATTATACTGTGCCTTGGGACCACGCGCCATACAAAATTGCGATAGCCCGCGCTTGAAAAACAGGGATAAATGCGCCCGGAATTTAGAATATTTTTTTGGTTACATAAGACTTTTTAGACCACGGCCCAATATTATCGGTCAAATAAACATTGTTCTTGTTTTATAATTTTCAGTGCGCGTTTTTGTCGTACTTAGTCGGGTTTTAGTTATTTTTAACTTATTTTTTTTAATTAAAAAAATATTTGGGCATCTCCATTGTCCAGTGTTATCTCAGTTAAAAGTAATAACCTCAGAGACTGTTATAGTGATGATTAATTAAGATAGCCTGTGATAAATGAGCTTAATCTCAGAAATAATAGAGGACAGTGGGTAGAAAATAAATAAGAGTAATATACAACATTTAACATAATTAACGCACATCCTGAAATTAGATTGTTCAGAATCGTTTACTGAATCAATTTCTATCATTTTTATATATGTACCTAATTTTTTTTTTCAAAAATAATTAAAACTACGGAAATTCCCCCTAAACCTCTGTACAGTCAAAATAAACTAAGATAGACCGTAAATCAGGGCAACAAGACTTAAAAGTGCAATTTTATTTGTATTTATACAATTTCCGTCATTCAATACAAAATAAAGAAACATAAACTTTTCTGCAAAATAACTAATTTAGTTGATAACAATGCATTTACATGTTAAATTAAAAATTCAATAGGTATTATGTATTATGATTATAACATAATATTCTAATTGGGGTGTCTGCGGGTGTGCGTTAATTACGTTACATGTTGTATATAGTAATTACTCCTACAGGAAATTAAAACTTATCTGCAGTTATACTACTTCATAGAGTTTTTTTAAATAAAGTAGGTAAAGTCTTCGTATTGTTTAACCAAGTGTGTCTGTAAATTAATGACATTGCACTGTTTATGCAACTTAGGTAAACATTGTATTTTTTCAAGTAAGCAAAATTATTCCGTAGAACAAGTTAAGTAAGACAATAACCTTTTACCTATAAATATGAACTTGGTGTCTTGTTCCAAGTGGTACCTGTATAAAAATTGAGGTATTATAAAATTCTGCGGCCATAATTTGTTAAAATCTCCTAATCTAACTTACGTGAACCTTTTTTATGTGAGAGCTGATGGAGCGAATGTTTTGATCATTTTTATGTTTAAAATTATACTTGTTATTGCCGCAATTCATATTTTGATAAAGTTACAATATGTCACTGGCCTGCAAATTGCAAAAAAAATGTAAGAAAATTTGAATTTCGCTGGCTGGTTGGAGCATTCACCATAAGAACTCGAGGTAAGGCTCCAGGTGAGGCTGGTGTTTCACAGATGACTACTCTGAGAAGAAATAACTGAATCAAACTCAGACTCTATCTCTTTTAAAGAAAAAGAGATAGAAACGAAAAACAGATGAATAACATGCAATAGGTATTTCTCATCAGAATGCTAGAAGTAAAACAAAATGCGTCCATAAGAATCCGGTCCTGATGGTTACAAACACAACAAAATAATAAATAATAATTATCTATTTCGGTCTAGCCGTTTTCAAGTTGTCGCTTAGCAACACACATTTACCGATCCATTTTTATTAATTAGAAGATAGAAGAAAATAAATCAATCAGCAATTTTACAGCTGAGTCCAGCTACTAATTTGCCCAGAGTGCATCGAGAGTAGTTAGTTGGGCATCGCAATTAGTAGAAGGTTCATTATTAATGGGGATGGCAACTGGGGAACTAATGGCGTTAGTATAGCTTGTTGCAAGCGTCGTCATTGGTTCAAATCAGTTCAAATCTTAAAGGTACTTCAAAATGGTACTACGTCATTGGTCGGATTAGGACTACTCTATGGTGGCGCCATCTATAATATCTTTGCGTTGCCAACCCTATTGCAACTACTACTCTGTTCAATCCTACTAATGTGATAAATGCGAAAGTTTGTGAGGATGTATGTGTGTATGTAGGTATGTTTGTAACTCTTTCACGCAAAAACCACTGAATGGATTTGACTAAAATTTGGTACACAGATAGTTTATAACCTGGTTTAACACATAGGATAGTTTTTATCCCGATTTTATGTTCCCTTGGGATAATTTTCGAGTTGTAGCGGGTGAAGCCGCTGGCAACAGCTAGTAATTAAATATTCCTTCCCATCCAATGCTTCTTTAATTAATATTTTCCCGCTACAGTGGAAACTGACTTGTTTATAACTTCCAATAGTTCTGTATTTTTTTTTCTTCTATTGTTATTGCTGTTGATTTCTGTTGGGACTTACAGTTGTTTGTGAGTCGGTCCGCTATTCTCTGTATTTATTGAAAAATAACTGAACTGTAGGACTTTTAATTAAAATAGAAGGTTTTCTTCGAAATAATCGGTAAATATAACAAAGTTTTCAATTTTAAAACTAAAGAGTTTTTAAATCAACACTCAAAGAGATAGAGACAGTTTTCAAGCAACATCAAAGGCGTAAGTATGAAATATTGTTGTTATTCCTAACCTAAAATATTATTACTTCAGCTCTTTTAAGAATATCTCTGTGCTACATGGTAAAATGTTAACCGGCTTCATTTTAATTTCCGTCCTAAATTTCTAGTTTCTACACATTCACAAAAATTGGGTTTATTTTCGAGTTCTAGCGGATAGAGCGGCTGGCAAAAACTAGTGTAATATATAATACCTATATGCGGAAGCAAATCCCGAACGTGGTTTTCTCAGCCAGTGCCCGATCTAAAGCTCATCGAAAGACAATCAAAACTTTACCATGGTATTGTAGACTGTAGTAATTAGATTTTGAAACTACTGAAATTAATTTTCTCTTTCATTGAAATCGCAAATGGCTAGAGTGTTTGTCTTGCTATCTCTATCACAGTATAAATATCTACAGTAGTGGATCTCGGCCGCATGATAGAAATAAATACCTACAGCCGCGCGGTACGTAAACATGCGCTAGGGCTGTTCGATCCGACGCCCGTCTCCAGCATTTTAATTACATTTGCCTACTTTCTGTATCTATTTAGTTTTTTGATTGTAAATATACTTTTCTTATATCAGTAAACAATTAAAATACTTTGTATATTGAATAGGAAGGATTTTAACACAAGCGTAAGTACCTACCGTATCATGATTCATTCTGAACTGCCTATAGCTTACCTATTTCACTCGTTTCAGTAACTTTCCTTTAGTATATTCACTGTATTTATTAATCCAAATACGCTTTTTTTCGTGAGATAATAGAAAATATTTATCCATTAAAAAGTCACACATTATGTACCTACCTGCCAGCTACTAGTACTTCAGTAAAATTATTTTATAGTCAGTACTTTTCAGAGTTTACAGTATTTAAAAAAAAAACTTATGACTGGATACGTTATTGACGAATTCATACACCCAAAAACAGCACAATATTTCCTACTCGTCATATTAAATTATGTCCATGAACTGATTTTGTTAAAAAAACAACACACCGTCCGTTCATCACTACGATACGGCCGTGACTGTCAGCGCACCGAGCGCGCCCCGACATCGAGGCACGTAGGTATAGCTCGCGTTTCGTCCGTTTGTATGAAGATCAAGTACTGTAGATATTATTACCGTGTCTCTATCATAAAATATGGCGGAAGAGGTATAATGAAAATAAATTATAATTTAGAAAAAAATGTTTGCATGGCGTTATTGGCAATGGCAGTACGTAGTGGGGGAAAAGTAAACCCCATGCAATGGCTATTCATTCGGCCCCATGCAATTGACAATAATAATACAGCGTGTAACAGAAAGGTGTGCTTGTATTCAAGGACACGGTTCCTTTATTATATGTTTTGGCGATTACGATTTTAGCCCTAATGCCCGGGCTACACGAAGCTAGTTTTTCAAGCTAGGATAGCAAGCTAGTTTTCTTTTAAACTGTCTTGGCTAGTTGTCCTGTCTTGGAAAAGGCTAGTTCTGTTTACATGAGGCTATATTATTTAAAGCTATTGCTGTGACCGAGGTGACCATACGTCCCAAATAATAAAAACATTAAGATGGATATTTTTGGAGTCTGTTAAAAATTGATCAGTCTGATGGTTCAGTAAACACCGTATATTTTGTAATGGGCTTATAAATTACAATGCACTCCTAAATATTTCGATCCGATTCATCTCTCATCTGTATTTTAAAGAGCCTATAATCACAGCTATAGTTAACTTCAGTGAACTTAAGTTAACTTCGCGAGATGTGTAGAGCAGGCTCTAATTATCATGATTTCTAGTTGTTCCGTGATTTCTTGTCCGCTGATCGGTTCCTATTGGCCGTAGCCTAATGTTACATTTAATAAAAAAAAAAATCAGTTCGAACCACTAGTTCCCGAAATTAGTGCGTTTAATCAAAACAACAAACAACTTTTTGCTTTTAAAGATTGATCGGTCTTAAGTTCCTTTTTTTTTCGTTTTGTCATACTGTGTGCAGTAGCGTTTACCAACTAACGCTTTTTCTTTCTTTCTTTCAAACGAAACTCTTCAGCTTATAACATTACTATGGATTTGAACTATCTTACTGGATCGCCTAACCAAACATAATATTACATAACACCCCAATTTGTCCCACTTTTAAACATAAAGAGGTCAATGGGGAACTGAGTGGGCTGCTTCCTACAATTGTGAATCATTTCATTACCTGAAGTTGCTATCATACTTTGTTTATTATTATACCCTACCTACTAACTTATGCCCGCGGCGTTGTCTGCATGAAATTTGGTAACTGCCCACGGAAACGTCAGGATAAATTTATCCTATTTCAGTAATTTATCCGGGTTTTAAACTAACTATGTTCATTAAAATGTATTCAGTAGTTTTTGTGTAAAAATATATCTATACTAATATTATTAAGAGGTAAAATTTGTTTGTAAGTTTGTATGTAGGGGGTAATCTCCGGAAGTAATGAACCGATTTTAAAAATTGTTTCACTGGTAGTAAGGTACATTATCCGTGAGTGCTATAGGCTATAAATTATAAAGATATCATATATGTTTTACCGCCCAGCGAAGTGGGCTCGGGTCAGCTAGTCATAAATAATTATATCCATCAAAAAATCCTCATATCTAAAACAGAAGTAACCTATGACAATAGATTACTTCTGTCATCAGGTCGTCAAGTTTTTTTTTGTTTATTTCAATATCAGAAGATGCCAATAGATATTTTAGTTATTTATCATAAATCAACGACGATATAATACTAGACTCCTAATAACAGGCGACCGATGTCTGCCAACACATTAGGCAAAAAAGTCTTACATTCGTCTCATTTCGACCAATCCTGTGAGCCGTAAACATACGTTGAGACAGAACAGACCTTGAGTTAGCCAATCATAACGCAGTACCCCGTCCCCCTCGCTTACGTAGTACCTCAACGAGTTGGCAGAATAATTTTCGTTCCTTAGATCGTGCATGCGTAGTCTAGTATTATATCGTCGTTGTCATAAATCGTAAATCCGGATTCGACATAATTTATAATCCAGTTGATTCGAGCCCGAATGTGTGACAGTTTCATAATAAAATCTACACTTCCATAAAATATTGTTTCGTAAAGCTTCATACCATAAATAAAAACAAGACTTTCCAATATTTTATTTAGGATCGTTTTAAAAGGGCAACACAATCTATCTTCGATGCTGGCCTTTGCCGCGCTTGACTGTATAGGTCAACACTAGTCAACAGTGCATCAGTGACATTAGTATTTCCGTAATCACTCGGATATCGGTGTCAGGAACAGATTAACTTCTCACGTTTATTTCCGATATCCTATGTCTATGATTGACGTCTAGATTTTTATGGGAAACAATAATAATGGTTCCGAAAAACAAATTTATATCCTACGTTCTGTGACTGACTATTATCCTAATTAACCAGCGATAATACTAAATCATAAATTGAAAAAACAAATAAGAGTATTTTTGAATAAAATTTTCTCCTAAAAAAGAGGGTCTTAGAAACAAAATTAAACTTCCGAATAGAATACTGAACCTTCGACAAAATGACTCCGACAACAGACGTTTTGTAAAAATAATCATGTTTTTACAACTTGTATGAACAGTATCTCTAGCACGAGTTTTCAGTACCTATTTGAGACGTGATTAAACTGGAACTTTGATAATTTCAAATTGACAATTTTTAAGGGAAAAATTAGTTCCTTCTTCGCACACCAGAGGCGCTGTTCCATTTTTTCATACAAGAAACGCTGCAAATCAAAAAACAGTCATATTTATTTAATTTTCGAAGATTTCAGTATCTCATTCACGTTTTTTAAAAGCGCCGTTGACGCGCGTTTGTAGCAATACAGACGCGATTCGCACGCAAGTCAGAGGCAGCCTGTAGAGTTCTGTTTGAGAGCCTTTTGTACACCTGTATAAATTCAAATACGCGTTTGAATACATACAGACGCACCTGTTAGAGATTCAGACGCGCTGCAAACGCGCGTTTGACGCGATACAAACGACAACAAACTGCTCAGTTTGATAAAAACGCGCGTTTCTAAAACACGCTTCGATAGCGCGTTTGAAAACGTGGTGTGCATAGGCCCTCAGTCGTTTTGTCATTTTCATTCGGACAAAAGTAGTCGAAAGTTAGGTCGTATTTAGTTTAGACCAGTGTTTCTCAACCTGTGGTCCGCGGACCCCTGGGGGTCCGCGAGTAAATGTATGGGGGTCCGCGGTGTCATACATAAATGCTAATGTCTCGTAATCACTACGTAACAATTATGGAAACAGATTACAAGTCGAATCTGATTTGAGATTACATTATTATTTTATTAAGGGGGGTCCGTGAAAACTGTGCTTGATTTTCTGGGGGTCCGTGGCCGGAAAAGGTTGGGTAACGCTGGTTTAGACAGTAGGTAGGTACAGAGGTAGGTACAGGTAGAGTTAATATTTTCAGTAAGGACAATTCTTCTTTTTTAGTTGGAGCTTTTACAACTATCCGATTTTTATTAGGTCACTGATAAATCCAGACACGTGAAAACGCTACTTAAACATTTTTGTCATCACTAAGATCTACGCACTTAACTTTAAGTAGGTATTCCAGACACGTGAAAACGCTACTTAAACATTTTTGTCATCACTAAGATCTACGCACTTAACTTTAAGTAGGTATATTAAGTATTCTTTTATCAGTCAATTTCCTGTGCAAATTGATTCAAAGGTTTTCTATTGTATTGCTAAACATATATTGACTTAAACGACTTAGGACTTTAGACCTACCGTCATCATACACCTATCGTTTAGGTAATAGGCAGGTACAATGCCATAAAGTCATCTCACGAATTGGCCGTCAATATTATTGTAGAGTTAAATTGATAATAAGACTATAAAAGTGGTAGGCCACTAGGCCCAAGTGACATCAGCGGCGGACAAGCCAAGGCCAACGTGCATGATGCGCCGGTTACCGCGGTAGGACGGACTGCCGGCACTCGGCGAGGCGACGTGGTGTGTGGCGGCGGGCCCCGGCCCGCAGGTCTCGAGCGCGCTCCGACCGCTGCTCCACTGCCGCGTACCGACACTGCCGACTGACCGACTACGCGCGTCTTCTCTAATGCCCTCTCGTTCCCACTCTCTTTGGTAGCTTATTTCACTAAGTTAGTGTTCCCACGTCTGCCGCGAGTGCGTGACGTGTCGCGCGCGACCTACACACACACGATAATAATAACGATACAATGAACTGTGAATATTTATTTACGATGCACATGAGCGGCACATTGTGTTAAATCGTCCATGAACGGTGCGGATGTGGTTACTAGGTTGAGTTCCCTTTGTTTGATCAGATCTCGGCGCAGCCGGTGCCACGGCGTGGTGTTTACGTTCCGTAGTGGCACATGGTGCGAGCTCGTACAACTTCTTGGTCGTGAGTTAGCTGGCGCATTGCGACACATGTTGTAAACAACTTTGTTGAGCTCACAACGTAACAGGTCCGTAAGAGCTGGCCGAAATCGTGCCAATTGCCATCATCATTGTTGTTCATATTTTCCCTGTCAAACGGTAAACACCATTTTATCAGCACCTTCCGTCTGTATCAGTAAGAACGGGTTTTGATAGATAAACATATTTCCATATAACAAGTAACTGTGAATATAAAGTGATGCCTTACAATAGTTGCTAGATTATTTTTAGACACAGTTTGATCATTAATTACACAATCAGTCTGGTACATTGTGTACAAAATTACTTATAAAGTTCCAAAATCTTAAAAATTGCCGATCATGTAGGAATATAACCCTTAAAATGATGTAGAATGTAACTCAATATTAATGCAAATAGTTGATAAGTAAGATCAACTTTAATCAAATACAGGCTGTTGTTTGTTGAAGTTCAGCAACTTTAAAACTTTTTTGTTATTTAAATGCGTGTACTTAAATTTTATTCATTTATTTGGTAGGTAGATATTTAATGAACTTAAAAACCAGTTTGACAAATATGTTTTTAAATACTACCACGACTTTAAACAACATGTTGAATGATAGAATTAAATAAACATATTTACTGAATTAAAAAAAAAGAATGGGTCTTTTTATGTTGAGCGTGACAAACTTATTGACAGTATGACATAAAAAACAAAAAAACCATCGAAATCCTTCTTAAACTTCCGAATAGTGCATAATACCTCTTACTAAAATATGTCTAGAAGGCCACCAAAGTGCCAATAATTCATTGTTGTGTATCCAGCCTCTTGATCTTGACATCAGCTCAAACTAGCGAACGAGCAGACAAATAAACGCAAAGAGCGAATAATACAAACAAACACAAAGTATCGTTTTACTATCATACAAACATATTCGCGAAGAGGATATTTATTTTAAAGAATCTTTTAGTGATGTAACGAATGTTTCATTTTTCAAATTCGCGAACGCGGATGCGAATATTCAATTTCAGTATTCGCGAATGCGAATGCGATTGTTAGTTTTAAAAAAATCAAAAAGAGAGATATAGGTTGACATTTTATGTCAGCCTTTTCATAACAGAACATTGCCAAGTCGATATTGATGAATGAATGAAGGAACTTCATTCATAAGATGTATACAACAAGTTTAGACTGGAGCCTTCATGGGAACAGGCATGAAGAAAGAACTAATAAAAATAATTTAAGGGTTAGGCAGAAATGTAACTAATTGTACAACCACATTCCGCCAGTAATGTTTCTACATACCATACAAACTTGATGGAAACCCAATAAGACTGCTCGAACAGGACGGATAGGCCACCAAGGCAATCAAAATAAAAAAAATAACTTCCTTTTAATGACCGTTTTATTAAACTTAAATTACTCTCAGAAAAAAAATGCAAAAAAGGAATAAAGAAAACAAAGATTTATTTTTACTTACAATTAAAATTTGCTTCGGAAATAAAAATGTAATAAAACTAATTGAATTAGATATGGTTGATTATATTTATTAATTTGAATAGATATTATTTTCAAACTTGTTCATGTATCCAAAGACTAGAAAACGTTAATAATAAAAAATAGGTGTTTATAAGATTTGGCTAATTTAAAAATAAAAATAGTACTCATTATTATGACGCGAGGGGTAGTTAGAAACACCCTTGTCTCAAGGAAAATAGAGAGTAATGACTCGTGTGCTGGATAGGTAAACTACAGTTTGAATTAATAATAATAATAAAAATACTAATGATAAAAAAAAATATTATCTTGCCTAGAGGTATTTATTTTATGTAGGATACGTTGAATGAATCACTTTTGTTTATCAACTAAATACACACCCTTATTATTAAACGCTAACTAAACTTACAACCAAATTAATCTTGAGATTAACCTATTTATATTTTTTATGGATTAAGTTTGGCGTAACTTTTCTTCACAATTTATTAATAACGATGACGGTGTATAGTTTCCATATTTAAAACATATTACTAATTTAAAAAATAGTTTTCCAGAAAATTCTCATTGATTTCGAAAAATATGCGAATATTTGCGAAAAATTCAGAATACACTTGGCGATTTTTTGAGTGTACGTTTTAAAGATACTTTAAAATTATAGCAATTTTTCGAATTTTTCATTCCGATTTTCTGATATTCCGCTCCGATACACTGCGATTTTTTTAAATAGGACAAATGGGAAGTGAAACAGTTTTGTATTTAATTCTATAATATACTTACATAAATATTCGTCATGCAAGTTAATGAAGTATTTGGAACGGAAACTACATAATATGAACTTTGCATTTTTACTGTTTAACTTACATTTTCACTAAGCATTTTAGTTTCGAGTTACATAATCACTTAGGTCGTCTCAGGTGTCATTTAATACATTTTGTGAAAAAACTTACGACGCTATTTAACTATTGCTGAAGAAGCCTAAGTTATAGCTCTTGAAAAAAAAAACAATGACATTGAAGTTAGAGTTACGCATTTGTTATGTTATATTGTTAATACCAACGTCTTTGAATCTTTAATCTCGTTGATTTGCATATTGTTCAAAGTTTGTTAAGCAAAAACAGTCTTTATAGCGGATGTTTGGTAATCTATCTATCGTAATCCGTCAGGGATACCTTGATAAAATTTATCAGTTGTAGCCAAAACTATACTTATCTTACTTAGTTTGATGTAAATTCTGATAAAGTTTATCTAAGAATGGCGAAACTTTAGACTGCATGTCTTTGAGACTACTTTGAAGCCAGGAGTACTCAGTACAGTGTTATTAACTTTGTGATAGTGACAGAAGATAGACCGAACATACATTTGTATAATATGAGCGATACGAATTTATTTCCTACTAGCTGGCCCGTGCCCACTTCGTTGGGCGGTAAAATATACATGATAGCTTTATAATTTATAGCCTATAGCACTCACAAATAATGTAGCTTTCGACCAGTGAAACAATTTTTAAAATCGGTTCATTACTTCCGGAGATTACCATATTAAATATAAAAATAATACATTTTATATAAATATATTAATATACATATAAAATAATACATACAAACAAACAAATTTTACCTCTATAAAATACCTATTAGTATAGATTACCTGACTTGGCAAACTTAGTAACGTCTTTTTCTTTAACAAATTATACTACTGAAGTTTCTTTATTAAATACGAAAATATCTTCTGGTAAACAGACAGGACTTAAAAATTAAAAATCTACAATTTCAAGTAAAGATAAAGGACACAAGTGGCCGTTTTAATTAAAGTTCAGACTCAATCTCACACCGCTATTAATCTTTCTCGCGTCACGGGCGCTGTAGCCCCCGATTTAAACATTCAACTTGCTTTAGAAACAAAAAATTTTAAAGCTTAGGGATAAACCACAATCATTATATAAATTCCTAGGTACATCTTGTTTGGGCATGCGGACGAGGAGTAATGGGCGAATCGCTCTCCGACCATGGACCATGCCTGGGTCGATGGCGCGTTGTGTTCCACACGCGCCTCAGTGTGTCAGAATTATGAGGGCCAAAGCCTGCCGGGGTCGCGGGACTAACGAATTACCGTAACCCCGGAACGTAAAGGGCTATTGAAGGACACTAGACTTTAATCAGTATGAGTCTGACAGTCCCCCCCGCCCTGCCCTGGGTGGGAGTACTCATTTGATGATTTTACCAAGCTAAAAGAAAACGTACATCTTCTATATATATAAAATTCAAAACTGACTGACTGATCTGACAACGCACAGCCCAAACCGCTGGGCCTAGAAACTTGAAATTTGGCATAAGCCCTCCTTATACCACGTAGGTGAGCACTAAGAACGGATTTTGCGAAATTCGGCCCCTAAGGGGTTATTTTTGGGGTTGATAGTTTGTATGAAACTTCGTTACTACAAGCGCTAGGAAATTTAAATTTGGAATACGGGTTCTTTTGAGGACGTAAGAGTTACCTATGACAGGATTTTGCGAAATTCGACCCCTAAGGGGTTTGTTTTTAAGGTTGACAGTTTGTATGAAACTTTGTTATTAGAAGTGCTAGGCGTCTCAAATCTTGCATGGTGGTTCTTATTAAGACGTTAACGCTCACTAAGGAGGAAATTTAGTTAAATTCGTCCCCTAACGGGTTGTTTTTGGGGTTGAAAGTTTTGAGACTCAAAATTTTACACAGGGGTTCTTTTTTGAGCGTAAGTGATATCTAAGTCGGGATTTTGCAAAATTCGACCCCTAAGGGTTTGTTTTTGGGGTTGATAGTTTATATGAAACTTTGTTACTACAAGTGCTAGAAGCCTCAAATTTCGCATCGGGTTCCTTTTTGGACGTAGATGCTCACTACGGGACTATATGGGATATGCTATGACGGGATATTGAAAAATTCGACCACTAAAAGGTTTGTTTTTGGGGTTGATCTTGATTGTTTGTACGCAACTTCGTTAGGTACTACAGGTGCTAGGAATTTCAAGTTTTGCATCGGATTTCTTTTATGGACGTAGATGCTCACCATGACGGAATTTTGCAAAATTCGGACCCTAAGGGGTTTTTTTGAGATTGATAGTTTGTATGAAACTTTTTTATTACAAGTGCTAGACGTCTCAAATCTTGCATATTGGTTCTTTATAAGACTTAAATGCTCACCAAGGTGGACATTTTGTGAAATTCGACCCGTAAGGGGTTATGGTAATTGTGCATTGGGGTAATTTTTAGTAGGTGCCCACCCAAGACGGGGTATTGCGGGGTGATAGAATTTTTGTTGAATAAGACTTAAATTTTTCAACAGTACCTCTTATAGAGGGTGGCCTTGACTAGAAATTCACAAAGGCAAAGCTCGAAAATCACGCGGACGAAGTCGCGGGCGTAGTGCTAGTTATGAAATACAATAATTAATATTTTTCTGTTTGCGACCATACTAGTTGACCTCATGGTTTCTTGACTGTGATTGTCCTTAGCAAGCCATTTGCAATTACATAGTCATTGAAAATATAATATTCTCGCATATCTGTCATGTTCGAGCAATTAAAATGATGGTTTGTACTTTCAATCGACTAAACTAGGCAATTTTGTGACCTTTCTGAGGGTTAAAATAAGCTGATGCTAGATTCAAAAATGTAGCTTGTGTGGCTTGCCACAAGTTCTGTTTTTCGGCCCGAAAATCCGAAAATATTGTTTTTAAGCAAATAGCATAATTTTGCTGATTGTACATAACTTAGATACTCAAATTCTAAAAATATGTAGAGGTATATCATTGAACTCGTTCAATGCGTTATATTTGAAGAAAAAATAAGTAAACAGTTCAATCGCTCGACCTTGAACGCAGTAAAGTTGTGATACCTGATAACGTTCTAATACCTACTTGGTTAGTATTCATTAGTTCCTCATTATCTATTTGTTTATGACAACCTGATATTTTGGTACAAACGCTAGCAATTCAACCTACGTCAATCGGTCAAATTTCTTCAAGTAATAGATTTTTAACTTTATCACAATTAGTGGAAGGTAATTTTTCGATTGGTAAAATTTTACAGATTCGGGCAGGGTAGGTTAGGTCAGTCTATCCGAATCTGTTGTCTGTACATTCATGCAACTTAGTTTCTCTTGTAACTTAAGTTTACATTTTAGTAGAAAACAACAAGCAGTTTTATAGCTGTCATTAGTAAGATATGAATAAAAACTCAATGGCCGTAGCTAAAAATAAACCACTATTACTCGTAGCAATGGGTTTATTTATGGCGTTTTATATAAAATTTGATAACGTCACTTTGTTTTGAGTGCTATCAAAAACTCTATGATAGATTAATAGATTTATTGTTCTGTTTTTAATTGAAGATAATCTTGTTGTTGTATAACAACATTGCGTGGCGTGTGCCCCTGGTCACGTTCGCAATGCAATGAATCTCCCGTGGTGAATTGAATTGGCACGCAGTACGCGCTCCGCAGTGAAGGTGACCCCCATGTACCCTACGCATGCGTCCTGTCCCAAACGCTGTTTCACGGCGTCCTCAAGGCCTTGTGCGTTCCCGCTTTCCCACAGTCATGATCACAATCCCTCCAAGTAGGGAACCGTGACCTTGAATGTCGTTAAACCTGTTTTTATCCCCTTTGGGCTACGCAGTCTCACAGCTGATGTGCTCTCTCGCTCTTGTATTACAAAAAATACATTTGACCTCTACTTTTATGTTCTTGTAGCATGTATGCATATTATTTTACGAGGAAACATGCCTGATGTAGTTGTAAACACATATTATTCCGTGCTCATGAAAACAATGATGATGCCGCGTCGCCCTAAATATTTATACTAAAATAATATTTTTCGATGTCACTAGTCCAAGATCTGATCAATATTCAACGAATATGATGGTGTTAAAGTCAGGCCTCGGTAAAGTTTAAACAGACAGTATTCAAAATGCACGGTCTCTCACATTTTCTTCATAAACACCACCGAGAGTCTACTCCCCCATTGGAAAGAGATGACAGCAGCAGCGACAGCTGGTATTCTACTATAAGTTCAACAGATTCACGACATATGCTGGCAAACGAAGGCGCCTCGTCGTCATCAGCCGCTCGACCTATCCCTATTAACCAAAGAGGCTCCAGTGCCCAACGCAGCATGAGAGCTAGTTCAGGAAGCCCCTATGAGTTCGCATCTAGTCCCCGCGACCGCTACCCCAACTTCGCGAGTTACATACGTGATGTAATAGAGAAAGGTTCTCCTACGCAACAGCACTATTTCACCCATCAGCCAGATTACAGACGACAGCGTAGCGAGGGAGATCGCCATACAATTAACGTTAACACATACCACGCGCCACGAAATGACTACAGAAATTTTGTTTCACCCCTCTATACCGATGCTATGGATGACATTCAAGAACACGAGTACAGCAAATGTGAACGATATGGTGAAATCTCTAGTTCAAAACTGAGCCATAGAAATCGTCATGATAACAAAAGTTTTGCTCAAAAGTTAACAGAAAGTGTGATAGGCAATAAAGATCATGGTAAAGAGTATTCCAAAGATGACAAAAAAAATGAAAGGCGAGGGTCAGGGTCAAGCGGTAGCGGACATCGGCACAAGCACCACACGATACAAGAGTTGATTCGAACGTTTGGTAAAAAAGTGGGGCAGTGGCGGCACGAAGCTGGGGAAGGACGGCGAGGCTCTTGTGCTATTCCGGCCGCCAGTAACGACGAGGCTCGTGCTATGGACAGTGATGAGTTTCGTTCACGATCTAAGTCTCTCGATTGTGACCACGCGCATAAAATTATAAGACGACAAGTGCTCGAAGATTGCGGCGCTACCTACCAGATTTACGACGAAATATTAAGAGAAGGTATTGTATCTGTTCTTGACAGTTTTCTATTTATTAGTAGATGTAAAAACGGCCGTAGCAAGAAGTTTCTGATACAAAACTTGTTACGTTAGAAACTTGTTTATCTAGTCGGGGAAAGCATTGTTCTCGGTGTGCAACTGCATAATAGAAACTATGGAACCATCCGTTGTCGAGAGTCTAAATACTGCTGTATTAGGAATCTTGTCGCAGGTATAAATTATATGACAAGATGAAGTATTTACCTAGATACTAAAACATTTCGAACACAACGATTCCTACATTATGCTCTGACTTTTCCTTGACGTGACTAAATGACTTCATCAGGAAACAAATTTCAGTTATCTGCTTTAGATCTGTTGTTAGTTTTTGTTGAATGCTCGCTCTGATTCGCGTTATATAGGATGACTTTCGCAGCGCACTTTCTTGCGGTTTTGTACCGTACAACGTTACATGATACTTACACCACACTATACGCTTTCATTTGCTTTGGTATTCATTATGATATTATTACCGGACCACTAGTTATTCAGATTCTAATTTCTGTGCTGATTGGGATCCTTCAAAAATGCAGCCTTTTTAATTGATGTGCTAATTCCCTACAAAAAAAAATAATAATTGAGGACACATCCATGATTGAGCGTTTAATCTTCTTCTTCTAATTAACAAAGCAGAAGAGTTTGTTTGTTTGGTTGAACTTGCTAATCTCAAAAAGTACTGGTTCAAATCTAAAATTCTTTTTGTGTTGGATAGTCTATTTATCGACGGAGGTCCAATAGGCGCCGGGCATCGGGGATGAAACCACAAGGCACAGCCAGTTCGAAATATATCTCGAAAGGTTGTTACGGAAAACTTTCATCTTAATCTAAATATGGTCATAAAATTCCAAGTGTGTAGATTTTGAGAAGACATATCGCTATTATCTAAATACTAATCAGCTGTGTAGCTGATTCAATGATACTCATTATCAAATATTCTGCAGTTGGCGCGGATGCAGCGTTGCGTTTATTTTAAAATGGGGGCACGATACGGTGCCCGTCATCTGTGAATGGCTACATTATGAAGTCCCTTTGGAATGTTCTAAGCATTTCATGCTTTAGAATACAAGCTGGTCTCCGTTTTTTCAGATTTGCTGCTAGGCCGCTATTGGTTGTATCGTGATGTTTCCTCGATAAGAAAAAGCTTCTTCGACAAATGGGGTATCCAGCACAAAAATATTTTTCCAATTCGGACCGCGTTGAGATTAGCGAGTTTAACAAACAAACTATTCAGCTTTATAATATACTAGCTGTTACCAGCTTCACCCGCTACACCTCGAAAATTATCCCATAGGAACATAAAATCGGGATAAAAACTATCGTATGTGTTAATGCAGGTTATAAACCATCTGTGTACCAAATTTTAGCGAAATCCGTTCAGTGGTTTTTGCGTGAAAGAGTAACAAACATACCTACATACTTATACACATACATCCTCACAAACTTTCGCATTTATAATATTAATTAATAGGATTATTAGTACAGATATTTATAACATCAATCGAAGAATGAATGAATGGAGTAGCAACGATTGCGTCGATATCGACATAGGTATTTTGAATTATCACGTAAACATTGATCTACACGATTGTCCACTTACTACTATAATTTCAGAAATTTTAAATGAAAAGAAACATGAAAAACACAGACCTCAAAAAGATTACGGTACGGCGCATGGGGATGGCAACTGACGAACTAATGGCGCTAGTATAGCTTGTGACAAGCATCGTCATTGGTTCAAATCAGTTCAAATCTTAAAGGTATTTCAAAATACTACTACGTCATTGTTCGGATTAGGACTAAGCTATGGTGGCGCCATCTACAGTTAGCTTTGACTTGCCTTCCTCATTTGGGACGCAAAATGCAACTGAAGGAACAGATTGGTTTTAGTCTGTCAAGTTTGACAATCCTTTCCGCTCCATCCAGAGCTCTAGGGCTCATATTATGATGATTTTATCCAAGAAGCAAACTTACCAGAATCTTCAAGATCTTTTTCGTTTATGACAGGTACGTTTTCATGTGTTTTTCTCTCACATTGTTATTGATTCGCGGTTCGGGCTACGTTTACCTCCAACTGTGTAAATAATAAAATATCAATTTTCCTTATTATTTAAGTCATTTGTTTATCAATTATGTGCTGCATTTTGTGAGCCTCTCTTTTCCTTATTGTTTAGTAGGAAACCAATTAGTAGGTACCTAATCATTGCTCGCTTTCTAGAAGATCTACCGGTCGTTAATTCTATTGAAGTAATCTATGTTTATTTATTATTTTTTATAATCATATAAATGACTATATGAACAAACGCCACACAATAAAATTAATTAAAAAAAAGTTTTAACACATCGTAAAGTATTTTTTGCAGAAATCACACTAACCCCCCTGACATATACTCGTAATATAAAACCCCTAAACAATTATTTGCTAATACTTAAAAGCAAATAATTTCCAAAGATTTGTCTTTCAAAAGAAAATCTTTGAAAATTTGCTACGCTTACGTTAATGCGTTAAATATTTATAAAAAAATATTAAGCAAATAATTAATATTTGTTTCTTTCTAGAGAGTATGCTCATTGGGCTATTGTAGTAGATCTGATACCTACTTTTGAGACATTCAAAATTAGTCAGCATGCCCAAATAAAGACATCTCTAGAAAGAGACAAGTCGAGGCTAGGTTAGTAACTGTATAAGATTTGTTACGGAGCACCGATTTTGTTGCATTCACAATTCACATACGTACATTTTCGTTAAAAACATCATGTATTGAAGATAATGTCAACTTCATGTAAACTTGTGTACTAAGTACCGTACCCCGCCTGTCTGTCTTCGTTCGTAAAGGTCATCATAAAAAAAGTGATTATCTTCACGTCATATTGTATACCTACTAGTGTTGACACGAATAAAGTTTGATTTTACACATTTGCGAATGCGAATGTGAATATTTTAATATTCGCTAAATCGAATCCGAATATTGGCTTTCAAATAAAACGCACGCAAAATGATGATAGGTTTGACATGTCAGACATATTTAAACCGAATTTTTTTTTCAAGGTTTATAATAAATAAACTACATGCTGTTAAATTTTTAAACTTACAGGAACAAGTTTTTTTTTTCAATTTATTTTACACTTTAAAAACTAAATGGTCTGATGACGTGCACGGCTGACGCCTGCCAGGTCGTCGCTATTGCTCTTAGCATGCTATAAATCATAAGTGTACAAATTTCTAACCTCACAGGAAGACCGTTAGTCGCAGGGTTCAGTAGCTCTCCAGGTATTAGAATTTGCTAAGGAAATGAAAAAACGTTTAATACACTAAATGTTGTTTTTATTTCCTTAGCAAATTCTAAATTATTTGACTTAGAACTATAGGTGATTATATTTATTAATTTGAATAGATATTGCAACCTCTTTTTTCTCATACATAGGTATATGCATAATAAAGTCGTAGATATTTTAATGTAGGTAACTGAGTGGACTCATTTGATGATTTTATCACGGTAAAAAGGTATTTTGTAATTTTTGTTGCGATTCTGTTAATATTCTAACCGGAATTACAGAACTATTTCAATTTAGTTGCCTAGTTCAAGACGTAACATACATTTATGTAGTTTCCATATTCAAATGTTTTTAGTAAATTAAAAACTAGTTTTTCAGAAATATTCGCATCCGTTTATGCGCGGTGCGATACGCATATATAAGAAAATGCGAATATTTCCGAATGCGGATGTTCGCTACATCACTAATCCTACCTACGAAACAAAATTCAATCAAACTTTTTGTGACCTCCAAGTCGTGGACATGTGGACACAGTAGTGTCACTGTGTCCACAACTTGGTCATATGAGTCGTGGACGCCCTACGGCTGATATGATGAGCTGAGCTGATGGTGATGATGTAGGGTTGCCATCTCCAATTTGGAAACCAGGACAAGACGCCTGAAATCCCGGATTTTAGAGTCCAGAAGCGCACCGTGCAACTGCTTTGAGAGGGGTGGGAGGACGGAGAAGAGTCCGTATGTCGCGGGCGGCCCAGACTTTAAACACGATACTCTTACACGGTATTCTACAAAACTATATCCAATTTAACTTCCATGATAAATTCATCTCTCGTAAGGTGAGTCGTGAAATATTCTCAGCGGTCTTCCAAATAACTTACTGCAGACTGTCCTGTTTTCCTTATCGATTCTTATAAACGAAACGTGGACACGGAATACGAAGAACAGAGAGGAAATTAGGTATTATTTTATGTAACGCTATTGCAAGCCGTCGACCGTGAAATATTCATGTATTTTGTACTCATATTATTGTGAAAACAGGCTTAAAGTTTAATACCTAGTACTTTTTATAGTATTTGAAACTAGAGAATACAAAGTAGCAATTCAACGGCAGTCCGGCAGGTCCGTACTTATAGATTACGTCATCTTGATCAGGGGGGTATTACAACCTCTTAAAACCAGGCTTGTTCCGGCGACTGAAAGTGACAGAGCTAAACAGGTCGTCTAACGCCATCTCGTTCACTCACTGGAACAAGCCTGGATTTAGGACGTTGTAATACCCCCCCAGGGGCATCACCACGAGCTCCTAACGCTATCCAGTTTAGGCTGTGGGAAAGAGATGGCGCTAGACTACTTGTATAGCTCAGTCTCTTTCCCACAGCCTAAACTGGATCGCGTTAAGAGCTTGTTGTAAGGCATCAGGTCTCCTTGGTTTCTGTGAAGGCCATGATGATACTGAGCACCGGACTAGAAGCTGTCGCGCTAATGATAGAGGACAAGTACCTTTCCACGAATAATTTCGTAAAAGGCAGTACTGAATCTTACAAATACAAGTATGCAATGCGAAAGTTTGTGATGATGTTAATCACTCTCACGCAAAAAATATTCCACGTGTTTGGATGAAATTTATTACACCGATAGAGTTTATAACACATGGGATACGTTTTTTATGTTTCTGTGGGATACTTTTCGTGTTGTGGATGAAGTTGCTGGCAATAGCTAATAAAGAATAAATTAAATTAATTCTAACTTATAAGATGACGAAGATGCAAGTAATCTTTTAAGTAACAAGCATTTTCTTTTTACCCTCTATGTGCGTAACCTCTGTGGTTGCTCATAATGTGTAAATGAGGAAAGTCGGTCCAAAAGAATAGTGCAGTCGTTAAAAAAATTATGTGGTCTCGTATAAAGCTAGCATAAAACCAAGTCAAGGCTTTTCCTTTATATAGTCTCTTCGTGCTAAGTCGGTAGTTTCAGCGTCAAGTGTATTATGTTATTTTCTTGTACAGTACAAATACAGTAGGTATAGTAAATACACACACATACAGTAACGAGCAGTCATCATCTGTCTAGCGTTTTCCCAACTAGATTTGGGTCGGCTTCCAGTCAAACCAATGCAGCTGAATATCAATATTTTAAATGAAACTGACTGTCGGACCTCCACAACCCAGTAACTGGGTAATACGATACCCCATGGTAAGACTGGTTGTAAAATTATGACTAACAGTAACGACTGTCAAAGATCTACAAATAACAACAAGGACCAACGGCTTTACGTGCTTTCCGAGGCACGGAAGAAACTTGCTGTGCGCCTGTGCTTGCTAGTAATTGTACCCTAATGTAACTTAGTAACTTTCTTTTAACTCAGCTTTGTAATATGAAACGTAGCAGCGTTTAGGGACGACTGGTAATCGAGTTAAAAATTAGTTTTAATTTTGTGTTAAACCAATTCTCCATTGTAATTACTTTACATAATATTTTTTTTATTAATATCAATTTTAAACCGACTTCATGAAGGAAGAGGTTCTCAATTTAGTTGGTATTTTTTTTATGTACCTACCTATGTTCTGGTCCGTGATTCGTGTGATGAAATATTCACTTGCTTTATGGTTCCTTATGAAATTAATTTAGTTTATATATTTATTTTTATGTGCAGTTTTGTTTATTGTTTACTTGGAAGATGTTATTGACTTAAAAACATCGTCTAATCGGAAGTTGCCACTGATTTTTGAAATAAAGTTTCATTGTACACAATTCGACTACAGCATACAAATACAAACTTTCGGGATTGTCTTCGAAATAAAATATACTTCTCAGCTCACATATATCTGGGTGTGGGTCTAGTAGTATCGCACGTAGAATAGATACTTTGGCATCCAGCCATGTTAGCATCAAGTTAGTTATGGCCGAACCGTATCTCCATGAAATGGAACACATTTTGGTGTACATAAACGTTTGATTACTAGTATCTGTTTACATAAAGCAATTTCATTTGTTGCCCTTTATCTAATTTCTGATATCTCGTAAACCGCGGGAGCCTCTACGGCTATCATCATCATCATCAGCCTGAAGACTCCACTGCTGAACATAGGCCCCAAAGACCGCCATGCCGAACGACAATTCGCCACTTGCATCCATCGGTTGCCCACGATTCTCACGATGTCCGTCAGTCTGTGGTCGCCACTCGAGAACTGTTCTTCCCCATCGGTTCTCAGTAACTACAAGCGATATAGCCTGCCCATTGCCACTTCAACTTGCAAGTTTTACGAGCTCCCTGTCTTACACCTTTCTGCAATTCGATTGGTTTCGTGCTCTCTTCCTGAAGTCGGATGGACATGGTGGCGTTTCTATACAGGCATAATATTGATTCATTGCATTCCCTACGGCTATAGTCGGAACATAATTACTGATACGGTATTATTGGCTATATTTTATCGAAATGATCAATAAGAGCTTATCAGATTTCATATTAATAAAATAATTCCGATCGCATCCACTTAAAGAATTTAGGATAAACTTTTCTGCTTTTGTAAATGTTTTGAATGTAGTAGTTTTTCAACATAGTCATTGTATGATGTGCTTGAATGTACAAGATACCTACTCGTAGATCTGAGTGGCTTTGCCCCCGGAGGGGACTCCATGGGAGGATATGCACTGACCTTATTGGTGAAGTAGTATTCACAGCGTGTAGTACTTACTCGATGATAATTGTTCCATGTGAACTTAATACCGGGGTAATAGATATCCTATGTGTTATTGCAGATTATAAGTAATCTGTATACAAAATTTCATCTAAATCCGTTCTACAGTTTTTGTGTTATAGAGCAAGAAACATCAATCCTCACAAACATGGTTTCCAATATTATTATGATAATTATTAATAACGCTAATTAGAGAATGCAAATCAAATAAAACACTAAAATAATTGTTTTGTTACTTTTCCCCTCTGTCTTGTTACTTTTTATCCGGATTCGGTTTTCGTATCCGGATTTGGAAAGCAAGAAAAACGTGCAGAAATCCGGATATTTCAGATTACGGGTAGACTGAATTGCATTCCCTACGCTTTATGCTACTAAAATTGTACTCAGTCATGAATGAATGAAAAAAGATCAAAAAATGTTTTTCAACACTACGAAGGAGGTAAATATGGGTTACTGGGTGAAGACTGGAGAGAATTTATCGCAAGAAACCGGTCCAAGTATAGCACGCGTCCCACTTAAGATGCAGCGGTTAAGTAAGCTTCGAAAAAATATCTTTAGACGTACGGACGTACCTATAATCTCACGCCATGTTTCAAACATGAGATTCTATGTATTATGAAAAAGGTTTAAGCGGTTTCACTTTAATAAATAGGCATGGTATGTGTGGGAATATTATGTAGTAATAAAACTGCGTTGTTTGTGGAGTTTCTGGCTTTATTTTTGTTTTGTTTTCTGACATGCTTACAACAAATATATGAGATTTTTTTCCCCTTCTATAACATTGGGAATGCTACTATCCTACTTATATTATAAACGTGAAAGTTTGTTTGTTATATTGACATTAAATAAAAATGGTACACCAAGCTATTTTCGGTACGTGATAATTCTTAATAGGATTTACGGTCAATGTCAAAGGGGCAAATTTATTTTGGATAAAGTTAATTATACCCGTTTCAGACGAACACATGGTACGGTAGGCAGTATGTACCTATAAATTTTCAAGGCTGATAAATAAACTGATTCATGTTTTTGCCGCGCATTTCGTTAGGTATTATCTGAATTGGAAATTAACCTTCATATCTTATTCAATCTCGGTTCTCGTTCATTTAAAAACTGTAAAAAAATGGTCTTCTTATTAAGGACATTATCAAATGGTGTAATGATACAGGTTGTGTTTTTGTTAAAGCAGCTGCTTTGATTCCCGGCCACGATAATTGATTTTTCTAAAATCCGATGATGCAGTTTTAGTTTTCATCAAAATCGGTCTCGAAACTCGTTTCAACGTTTTTTGATATTGCTCATAGTTTCGGAAATAGCCATCCACGCCCAGTTTAAAATTCACCCTGTATATTATATCCTGTAAAAATTGGATATAGATTTGAATAATTCTATTTACTTTTTTAGATTATAAAAGAAGTTACTCGCTGAATACTAACCGTACCTTTTTAGGCGTTTGTTTAAAAATAAGCTTTTAATAGTACCTACAACATCGACAAAACTTTCTTAAATAATAGCAGTACCCTTATCACGAATTTTCGCTCTTTTACTTTACAGTATTTACAGCGTTTCTTGTATGAAAAAATGGAACAGCGCCTCTGGTGTGCGAAGAAGGAACTAATTTTTTCATTGAAAATTGTCAATTCGAAATTTTCAAAGTTCCAGTTTACTTTACGTCTCAAATACAGAAAATTCGTGCTAAGTGTACTGTATACCTCGGGCATGCGGGCAGCGAGTAAAGGGCAACTCGCTGCCCGACCAAGGGCCATGCCCGGGTCGACGGCGCGTTGTGTCCCACGCGCGCCTCAAAGAGCGTCAGCATAATGACGGGGCCCCCCTCTCAGAGGGCCAAAGCCTGCCGGGGTCGCGGGATTATTCCCTTACCGTAACCCCGGAACATAACAGGCTATGAAGGACACCGTGGAATTTAGTCAGTAGAAGTCTGACAGTCCCTCCCGCCCTGCCCGGGGTTGGAGGACTCATTTGATGATTTTACCACGCTAAAAAAAAACAAAAACAAAGTGTACTGTATACCTACCTAGTATACCTAGTACCCTAGTACTCAAGTATTGTGTTTATTTTCCTGCGCCGTTTATTGTGTGTACATAAAATAAAATAAATAAACGACTTCTTCATCGCTATCAGAATGTAAGTGCTGAAAGCTTTTCACCCCAACACAAAATGCCATACGTTATGTTATCAATAATGACTTTATAATATTGCCTTATTGGTTTGAAACCTAACCAATCAGGCAATTTGGGAACAATATCACAATTTAACCTCATTGGTGCTTCAATACTTGAGTAATTAATGAGGTTAATAGGTACATCAGTTTCCTATTTGGTCTGGGGGGAAACACCATTACATTTGGCCATTATGCAGCGAGAAGTAGATTCTCTCCAACTACAGTGCTCCCTGCACGCAGAGAAATGTATACGAGAACTTCTTGTTGCAACCGTGACAGCAAGACTCACTACAAAATTTCTAGTAATAAATACTAAGTCCTTGTTATATCCACTACTTGTTTAGTATTTATTAGTAAGTCCTTGTTATATCTACTACTTACTTAGTATTTATTACTAGCAATGTTGTAAAGTCAACTAGTGAGTCTTGCTGTCACGGTTGCAACCAGAAGTTCTCGTACAGGTAGCTATACATTTCTCTGCGTGAGGACTACCAACTGATTAATTATGTAGTAGTTTTCTACAGTTATAAAACGTAGATATTTGGCAACTCACTTTTCTCTATTGATCTTGTTCTCCTAGTTATTAGAAGACCAGGATCATTACTTCTTTTCGTGGGGAATTATTTTTGTGGCGAGCTGACAGCAACACATCGAGCGTTCTAGCCACAGAGTACTTTTATTAATAGGGCATAGAGATCTAACTTCACGGGTTTTTCGGGCAATGGACAACAGCGACATCTAGTGTTCTCCGACGAAAACATTTCTGTATATAGTTATATATATATAGGTTGTATATAGGTATATACAAAGCTTGCTCATTCCTTTTAGTGTTTTAATTGACTAATAATAATTATATGCCTACATTAGTAAAAAAATAAAACAATTTTGTTATGTAATTATATTTATTTCACCAATTATGAGGCCTTTTACAGTGTTTTTTACAGTAATTTCTAGCCACTTGATATTTATCGGTGTCACTGATAGTATCTTGCTTTCCAGTGAGAATTTTATTAGCATGGAAATAACACACGGATACACTACTTTAGAATAGGACCAAAAGCAGAAAATGCAGGAAAATAACGAACCGCACCAAACGAGAATCCAAATTTTTCTTCTAAGTGCAATGTGACACTGACATTTTATTGACGTATTGAAAAGACATCGCACCTTCGGTGCAACAAAGTCACAAATAGCCAAAACTGCAAAATCGACCTAAGTATGCCAAATTGTTTCTAAACCATGCCTTTACTTGGGGCAACAAAGACATCCGCGAAAGTATCTCGAAACTACACTAGATGGCAGAAGTGCCTTTGTGTTTATTGGCGGTTTTTCCATGCGTTTTGGGCCTACACCGTTTCATTGTAAGTAGTGCCCCCTCGCCCGCGACTTTATTGAGGTCTTTTTTCGCTCAAAATCTTGGAGCAACAAAGGCATAAAACATAACAGTCAGAAAACTAAATAACTTCTGGTGCAACAAAGTCACAGTTCAGGACATTTTTTTTGTTATATTCTTTTATTAGGATTTCTTTGGCAATTAAATACAAGATTTTTACGTATGAGTATAGCCAACTAAAAAACAATAAAATTAATTAAATGTGAAGATTTCAAACCTTCTTTAGATAGTCATCCAGAACCGAGGAAAAACATGCAAAAAAAAAAATTAAAAGTCTTCTCCTGTAAAATTTAAAAATGAGCTGCTACGTCTTTGTTCCACCGAAGGTGCGAATGAGTGAAAATTAATGTTACCAGTAGGTAGCCCAAATAATTATAGAATTCTATTAATAATTTGGGAAAATATTGAAATAGAAAAACATACTTATATAAATATTGAAAAACGACAGGGACATCATTAAACTAGAAACGTAATAAAATACATGAAAAATAGTAGTATAAAGCTATAGTAGCGACATCTATAGTCAGCAGAGCGCAACTCTCGTATTATAATACTACTAAATTAAAAAATACATCTCTAAGAAGATTTATAAGTTACATTTGGTACTCCACAATTTTTGGGAATAATGATCTAAGTCATGCCAGGCTTTTAGTTAGAAGATTGATGACCCTGGTTCTAGCCTGCTTTTGTGGAGCCGACTTGACAGCCGACTGTCAAGTCTGACAACTTTATGACGAATATTTTTTTGACGAGTATCTACTAAAACGTTCGCTAAAAATATCGCAAAAATGTTTGTAGTAATGTTTGGCTCTATGCTTGGATCTGTTCGATTATATTAAAAACGGCGCGTGCTCAAAATACGGGGTCGAGGGACTGTCTTATCCGGTAACCGTGGTCCCGTAACGTAAAGGGCTATTGAAGGACATCGTGGATTTTAGTCGGTACAAGTCTGACAGTCCCCCTCCCGTCCTGCCCTGCGTGGGAGGAATCATTTGATGATTTTACCACGCTAAAAAAAGACCGTCAACGTCAACGAGTTCCCAAGACCCTTTTAGTAATTTCAACATTTTCTCAAGTACATTTCAGTACTAACCTAACAATTGTCTATTTTTCTTCGTGAAATGGAACGAACCGAACTCCTGAAACAAATATTATTCCAAGGATCTGGAAACGAGTCGTACAACGAATATTAATTAGATTCAGTCTCAAGTAAAATGTTAATTTATTTGTAACTGTGAACAAAACAAACTAAATTCGCGTCATTAAGGTGTATTCAAGGTCGCGGGACTACCTCATCAGGAATCCGTGACCCTGGAACGTAAAGGGCTATTACAGGATCACGGTGGATGTAGTCAGTACAAATCTGACAGGGCTTAAAAAAGGAAGGTAGAAAGAAGGAAAAAAAAAGACCTGCATAAGTTCTTTTTTTTTTAATGTCTTCCAAACTAATCTTTGTGTGCTGTGTACGTATTTTTAATTACATTTTTGGTGACATATTTGCAGGTTGAATTTTTTAATTACCTATGGTACTTAGGTATCTTATGGGTTTCCTTTTCAAGTTTTCAGATAATCTAAAATGTTGTCACCCGATTTTACCTAGCTTTATCCTATTAAGTTTGCCTGCGGCAATTTTATTATCATAATACCGAGGATTCGATAAACGTGATTACGGGAATCCGACCTTCTAGTAGAAACTCATTTATGTTAAAATTCTCCCTTCTGAAGTTTATTTTCCGTATAAACCGCGTGATCGGACTTTGACCGTCACTGTAGCTAGTTATTTAATGGCTTATATTTTTTGAATTTATAAAGCCATCGCATATCTACTCAGGTATTGACAGTAAATGGCTAGTCAACCTAACCATTATTGCTTAAACTTTGACCTGATTTCAGTGGACTAGAGAGATCTTGGTGATGATCAGGTTGATTAGGCGTTGACTACCTTTCGGCGTTCCTACGATGATTTCCGCAATAACAGGTTATACACTCGGAAGCCTACTTAGTTCTAACCTAACCGAAACCTACATATAGGTATATATACAGGATTCAGGCAATTCTAATGTCAACTTAAACTAAGGTTTGATAAGTATACCTATAAATTGTAAGCATGTTATTGAACTCGTAGTGATTGTTGCTAAATTTTGAATCTTTTATCTGTAGACTTATTGTTTTATTTAACGTTTTGATAAAAAATCTTGAATATTCATAAATTTGTATAAAATTAGAAACAAAATGTTTAAAAACTGTTATTTTAAACGATAAATGTTATTTTGAGTTCAGGTGAAATTATGCTCCCTATCAAATTCAAATGCTTTGAACACTAAGTTCCGGCAAGCCTAGACCTGGCAGACCTTTTGATCCATTATCAGAAGCATCTTGGTTATTATTTAGCGTTGGTCCCATCCGGGTACTCGATGAGGTAGGTCTAGTGCGTCAGAAGGGCCATATTTTAGGGGTCTGCCAAGTACTTCCGGCAGGGTGCGCAATGGCAGACCCACTTTTTTTTACATAACTAATCAATGGTTAACTGCTGCCAACACTTTCATTCGGGTATCTTATGACGTAATTTTTACTAAAAAATTACGTCAAAAAATCTCGATTATTTTTATGACCCGGCAGGATCGGCTCTGGCAGACCTGATTTTTTTTACGTGTTTAGGTGTCGGTTAACGATCTATACATAGCCTATTGGGGTAGCCGATAAGGTAGGTATTTTTGCAGCCGGCTCTCGCACTATATGTACAGTTTTGCGCTCCTAGACTTTGACTCGTCTAGTAACGCAAAAGAAAGTTGATGCGTTGTCTGCTAGTGTATAATAAATATATTATTATCTACAGAAAGTAATAACATAATACAACATCAAAAAACAAACAACAAACATTTCCTTGTCAAATTATCTACGCATATTTATGCTCGTAGATAGCCCAACTTCTTGCAATCTAAACTTTAGCGTTGTGTTCGAAATTGTGTTTCGATATTATCTATCGAGAGTTTAACTTGTTCATTAAGCAACTTAAAGCGATTTTCGCTGTTGAATACTAAACGCGATTAGAAAATCTAAAACTGGGATTTAGAGCTCTCAGTACAGGATTTCATAGATTGCTTTTGATGATGTTGTGGACATAATAAAGTCGAAAACAAAAAGTACATTTAGCGATATATGGAATACATGAAGAATATTGATCGGAGGCAAAGCTCCAAATACCCTGATCAGGATTCATTCATTCAGGATTCTCCATTTTAAAGGTGTCTTGTGGAACTTTACTGGCTAACTGGGTTAAAACTTAGAATATCTCGAACCCGCCATTCAATGAACATAATGGGGATGGCAACTGGGAATATAGCTTTAGCTTGTTCCAAGCATCGTCATTGGTTCAAATCTTAAGGGCGTCACACACAGCAGCTATAATGTAAAGATGTACATTATAGCACGATACATCTCATTACATCTTTCCATAGAAATCGTCAGGAGGCCACACACTGCAGCTATAATGTACATCTTTACATTAAAGCTGCTGTGTGTGATGCCCTTTATAGGTACATACTTCAAAATAGTACTACCTCATTGGTCGGATTAGGACTTAGCTATGGTCGCGCCTTGACCGGCCTTCCCCATTCTGAAATTGGTTTACGTCCTACTTATCCTCTGTGATTATTTCCTTTATCTTACGGACGCAAGCGAAACAATCTGTTCATTCCATCGAAGCCTCATTTCCAGGGCTTATACAAGCTATTAAATACTGATAAATGAGCTTCTAGTCATTTCCATGGGAACCAACATTTGTATTTTACTACGGACATTGAATTCAGTATTGTTTATTCTAGGTAGAATTTTTATACTTGTAAATATTGGAATCCAAAAGGAAATCAATATGTAGATTGCAACGGGTGAAACGCAAATATGAATATTTCCATTAAACTTCCAACGAATCCCTCAGGGCTGAAATTCGTAATCTATACATCTACACATACAAAATTGGAGTGTCTGTTTGTAATATTGAAATAAGCGTTTTTTACTTCATGCATACGAATATACAATATACGGTACATACACCGAAACAATATTTTTAAATTTTTTGTCTGGTTGTTTGTAATGGCTATAATCTCCATGATTGCTGGGTCGATTTTGACGGGACTTCTATTGGCAGGTAGCTCATGTAACAGTGAGTAACTTAGGCTACTATTATTTTAGAAAAAATACATTGTTTATAAAAAAAATACATTGTTGAGTTCCGACATCCACGCGAGCCAAGCCGCGGGCACTGCTAGTTCCCTATATAGACACAGTATAATACGTTCCCAACAGGCAACATTAGTGATTTCATAAACTGACGTCGAAAATCCGGGATGTTTCCTAGAAATGAATACTTATCAATCGCTTGTTATGTGGATCTATTATTATCCATAGGTAGCATGTTTCAGTGGGGATGGCAACTGGGAAACGAATGGCGCTAGTATAGCTAGTTCCAACCATCATCACTGGTTCAAATCTTATAGGTAGGTTCTTCAAAATAGTACTACCTCATTGGTCGGATTAGAACTCAGCTATGGTCGCGCCATCTATAGTTAGCTTTGACCGGCCTTCCCCATTAGTAATAACGAAAGATAACACATATTATCTTTTTTTCTGTAGGTAGACTTTGTGTCATTTAACAATAGTATAAGAGATGGTTGACTAACTTTGACCAACCATAGTCGTGCCGACCACTCTTTGCGTCGGAATCCAGGGATTATTTATTCGGAAATTTCACTAGCTTTTTATACAGATTCGCTCGAATTTGCTACTAATGGAATGCGCTCAATCGCTACAACTACCTATTCAATCACGGAAGTAAATATTATCTGTTAAAAGTTACGTTAACAAAAATCAACCCCTGCGGGGTGAAAATCGGAATCGGTTTATTTACCACGATTGATTGAATGTTTGTATTGAATAGGCTCTGAAACTACTAGAGCATTTTTAGATTTTACAAAAGTATCCTTTATGGTGGGTGAGCGAAAATTAAATTCACTGAGTTCGAAGTTAAAAACTTGCGCAGACGAAGTCATGTGCAAAGTACTAGTACAAAATAAACATAAAAAACCGCTTCGTTGGTCTATAAGCTAGCTAGTTTAAAACAGCCCCCGTACAGTCACGAGCAATAGTATGTATACACTAAGCAGTATTCAAAAGAGATGTTCTGCTACCATATGCATTGATCTTTTGTTTATTCATTAGAACTATATTTTGGAAGCCATACTAGAACGAAATAGGTCTTATTTCAAAGTGAAACCAGTATTTTACGAGTAAATTGCGTTTGAATTTTGTTAAGTGTTTACATGTTATTGCTCGTGACTGTACATAAAGGAAATGAAGTAAAACTAATAGGAGTGGGCTTTATTAGAGCAACATACGCCAAAGCAACAGTTTTCGAATGTCTAATTGCATTTACATCTCACTACATGTAATTGAATATCTAATTTTCACGAAGGTATTTCTAGAAGTCTAACTTAAAATATGAGCTTAATTTTTCACATAATGTATAAAATCCCAGTATAAACTAAAAACATTATGTATATTCGATGGGACTGTAGCACAGTAGTATACTAAATTCCTCTAGTTTTTCCCACTTGTAACTGCTAATCTCATTAACACTCAAACCTTATCAATTATATAAAATATTTTTTGCTGTAATTGACCTTAATAAGCGTAAACTGTGGGATCATACGTCTACTCCTACAGTTTTAATGTCATTGAGAGATTTCAACGAGCTGTGACTATTATTCAAATTAGTGCTGCTTATACTTAATCAAAAATTCAACAATAAAATATGCTGAATGAATTAATTTGTACTCCGTAACTTTTACTTGTACATTGTTCTAAAACGTGCTTTTTTGTGTTAAATCTTGCTGTTTTTACTCGTATATTTGTCAGGAGCTCTTTTTTTTTTAATTACTTTAAAGGGTCTCTAAGAGACGACATCAAGATTTGATTACTTACAAACATGTTACTTATCTCTAGCCTAAGATCTATTCAACACTACTTTGTAAATACAAAAGTTTTGCTTTATCGGATTCTGGAAAAGCAAGTAGGAGTATGGCGATACAAATGCCAATATCATTCATTTTAAACAGTTTAAAAATGTTTCGATCACTTTATTGAGATCGTCTACCCAGTCGACTGCGTTCTCACACTCCTCTGTCCCAACAGTGGTCTCCACTTCAACATTATAGGTGTGAGTCCACAGGTCGGCATCGCACGTATCTGACGTATCGTACGTAACGGAAATCCGTTACGTACGATACGTCAGATACGTGCGTTACAAGGCAAACTTAAATAAGTTTGCCTTGTATGAAAACTCATACAACTGCGTCCACTGATCCGCATCGTACGGATGGCTCATCGGCAATGCCTTAATGTGATGCGTACCAATGACGTCATACGGAATGCCGATCAGTGGAAGCGATGAAGGTGGCATCGGCAATCCGATCGCTGCCGACACATAGAAATCCGTTTGATGCGAAGCGTCCGATACGTACGATGCGGACCTGTGGACGCTTACCATAACAATGCTCCAATAATGACGACATGTTCATTTGTTTCAGGAGCTCACTTGCGCAGAGCTACATCGCAGGATGCAGAGAAGCGTCGGTCATCGCTAGGACATGTGCCGACCATCCGACATCGGGCGTCCGATGCCTTCCTCGATCCTCATCATGCTGCCATACTATTCCGGGATTCGAGAGGGGTGAGTTAGAGTATCAGAAAAGCGTGCAACGGTGACCGTGGGACAGAGCATTTTATCTTTGCCACAATTTAAATTCGTAGTCAGAGGTATTATACATAGTGGAATTTCTTCAGGTTTTATTTTGTTAGTACGTGCAAAGCCGCTAGGACGCGTGTTTTCCGAGACATAAGCAAAAAACCAAAGGTACCTTCTAACCCCCTTCTACTCAAGGGCTTGGGGCGCGAACTTTTTATATCACACCTTTTGACACCTTACTAGTCCAAACAAAGTTACGTAGTCAAAATTTGTGTCAAAGTTTTTTCCTCTATATTATAACTATTCGTTGACTAGGCTACATATGCAGATATTGCATACGGAAAGATTACCTTTATATTCCTATAAGTACTTAAAATTTAAAACTCATTGCTAAGGTCACTAACATTATGAATCTAGATCACAGCTAAATACATTTCAATTACGTTCCTGAGAAATAATGGTGTTAGTATTTACATAACGTTCAGGTCGAGTTAGAAACCTTATCAATGAATCAAGCAATCTGAAGTTATTAACAATTATCGCGTAATTAACAGTGGTAAGGTATCCTTTGATTAGCTTACTCAGAATTAAATTAATTATGGATAATAAAAGATTTTTGCAATTCTACTAACTTTCATTTTTTAATTCGACTTTGCAGATATATATTGAATTGTATTTCGCTGCATTACGGTTTAAAATCAGACGGGATAAAATAAAGAATGTTTGAACAATAGGACAGATCAAATAGCTGAAGAGTCGGCAAATATTGATTCAATAATAAAATACTTGAGTGTCATGTCCACTCTCAATCAGATCTTCAAATGGCATTTTATTATCGGATTCTAATTCTTAATTACTTTGTGTTTTCTATTGCATAGCTTTTACCGCGGTCTCTGAGCGCGGCGACCGAACTAAGAGATTTCGTAACGAAAATAAGCCTAACACCCCGCATCGTCTAACGTCGTTTCAGTTCAGCAAACTTCGGCACGGTGTATGTTTTTCTTGACGTTTTACTTGATTGATTTGGATGACCATAGCTGAAAAAAATTGCATATAAGTTAATACAATAGCTTTACCGCGGCAATCCCCGAGTGCCACACGTTACCTATTCTGTTTTCTGAAGGTGCGCAAGATTTTCAGTTCTTTCTGGGTAATCTCGGTCCATCTTAGGTTTCAGTTTTTGTTTCTGGGCTAGATTGAGTATCAAAAACAAATCCAATTCTACAAAAAAACTAAACTATGACAAGCATAATTCCTCGCCTTTCAGACGTATCTAATCTAGTACAACATTGTTCAGTAATGTTCAGTTTTCTGATTATTCTGAGTCGTTAATTATAGTTAGGACGTTAATAAGTACTTCTGCTTGGCACAATTACTTAGTAACTAGCTATGAACGTATTGTTTGATGTAGCTGTTTGTTCCACAGCGCACAAAAGACACGTTTTTTCAATTGTAAAACGTTTAATATCCATAATAGTGTTTATCTTTAAGCCAAGGTAGATAAATAGGGTGTGCTTAAAAGAAAACTCTGTTTTACAAAATTGCAGTGCAAATCCTGATTTTGAATAATTTGGCCCTATTGGTAACCCGCTATTTTGTTTGTTTTAATTTTTTTTTCAGAATTTCGTTGTACATCGTTAAGTTATACATTTAGACACAAGACACTTAGATAAACAAAAAATAAACAGGACATAATGTCATAAGCGTCAAGTTTCAGAGTTGTTCGCAGAAATAAAAGTCGAAAACAGTACCTTGGAGAAACTTTTCTCCCTGCAGGCATCAATATAGAAAATTAAAAAAAAAAAAAAATTCGTGCCACCGTTAGGGCCACCCTTCATCCAAAAATCTTCAAACTCAATTCTCAGTTTAGGTCAGTAGTATGACGAGTTTTCACTATTTTACTTTACAGCGTCTTTCCAGTATATTTACGGCGTTTCTTGTATGAAAAAATGGAACGCCGCCTCTGTGTGCGAAGAAGGAACTAATTTTTTCCTTGAAAGTCAATTTGAAAATGTCTAAGTTCCAGTTAACTTTACGTCAGGTTCACTGAAAACTCATGATAGGGCCTCAGATTGTATTTATTCGAAACCTTGATAAGTTATTTAGGTAGGTACTCAAATAAATATGGAAACAAAACCGACTTCAGCGACATTTTACGCACCGAATCTGTAACATTGAGAAAGATCTGTGAAACTTGGAGTACAATTAAGTATTCCTGTGGTCGCCCTCTGCTAAATTCAAATTTAATTTAATTGAAGTTGGATCGTTATTTGGTAAGACAAAGACAAAGAATTTAATATAAAGGATCGATGTTTCACTTCAGTAACACATTTGACATTTAGGGCCGTATTAGGCCCGGTAGCCTATTTCCAAAGCCTATACTATTTCAGTCACGAGTCTGACTATAATCGATGAGTTTTTGTTTGTGCATATTTCTCAACAATACCTACCCTATCTCAGTAAAAAACTTGACTCAAATAGATTAGCTTTTTGTTTTCATATTTTCAAAGAAAATGCACACAAAATCAACTCGTGACTGAAATAGTATAGCCTTTTGAAATACGCGGCCCGGTATCCACCAAAGCGGAGAGGAGAGGAGATGTGTTTCAATAAACAATCAGATGCTAATAAATTGATAAAAACAGAATAAAGTAAGTCAGAAAGATGAGAAATCTTGAGATACCGTTGTACTAGTAAAAAATCATTTTATTATTTGAAACAGCGCTTGTAACTACAGTGCTCCCATAATTGCCACTTGTGGTCTCATAACAGTCAGAATGCGATTACAGCTTGCAAGCTCCTCGTGGAGCACCACTTGTGCTAACTAGCAAACAGATTTCCTGATGCGAAGCGCTAGGAACCCCAAGTAACTTGTGTAATGGGAAATACTGAACGCGCAAAGGAAAATGTACTCAACGGGCTTTTGATATAGGTGCTTCTATTGGTAGTTTGCAATTTTCTTCTGGTTCTTTTTTTTATAATCTCCGTTCATATAAGATGTTTGAATTTGTAATCATCACATATTTAATTAGGCACAAAGGATTTGAAGTGCATGAAGAATAAAATATAATAACTAGCTGACCCCGTTAACGTTGTTTTGCCAGGATATGAATTAATTGTACTGTAAATTTTTTATAAAATGTCCAAAATTAAATCATTAAAAAAAAAAAAGGTTGCACTCCAGGAGTGCCGGTAGAAGTGAAAACTTTTTTGTTACTATGTTTTATTTTTAATTTGAATGACGTCTTACTCATTTTCGATCAGGGTCACGTGACCCTGACGCGAGTTTTAAATTTTTTACCCATTACAGAAAAAGTGTACAACGCCGCTAAAGAAGTTTTCACTTCAAAAAGTGTTACCTTGTTTACTTATGGGTATGAAAAATGGGTACTAGCTGATTCTCAGACCCACTGAATCAAGCCTTTTCAGAGGAGTATGGTAACTAACACAGTGACAAGAAAATTTTATAAATTATAAGATAAATAATATCTTAAAAATTAGAATATTTGCCTGAACTAGGTTGAATCTGTGTTTCAGACTAAACAGTACAATATTTTTTCTAACTAAAGTAATAAATAAATTAACAGTGTTATGTACTTAAATTAAAACTTAAAATATAACATAAAAGTAAAAGGTAAAAACAGCGTGTTAGTGGATTATTTGCCGACCAACAGTAAATCTTCAAACTGCATAATTGCTTATGCATTATTACGCATCAACGCAATAACAGTTGAAAAGAAAGAGTATATTATGTAAAAAAATGTTGGAAAAGCGCTGGTCTAGCTAGACCACTTTTTTTATCGTGGTAAATTCATCGAATGAGCCCCACCCATGGCAGGACGGGAGGGACTGTCAGACTCGTACTGACTAAAATCCACGGTGTCCTTCAATAGCCATTTATGTTCCGTTTGATTCTTTGACCCTCTAAAGGGGCCGTCATATGCTTACAGCTAACTGCACTTAGGGCTAATTTTTCAATAGTCAGATAACTTTAACATATTAAAATAACGGTTTGACATATTTTCCATTAGATAAGCTGTCAAACCGCCATTTTTATTGCTCAGATAAAAGTTAATTGTTTTGAAAAACCAGGCCTTAGTATCTATTAATTTATTTGTTTTGTGTTTAATTATCTATTATTCAAGTCAGTATACAAGGTATTCATACCTGAATACTAGGTACCATAGATTATACATACATACGCCCTGCTCTCCTTTTGTTCTAATACAAAAGCAGTCAGGTAATGCAGGGCACAAACTGGCTTCGCTACCAAGTGTTTTTGTTAGGAATCATAAACAAAGAATTAATTACTAATGCTTGCTCGGTTTCGTTGTTATTCAGATTTTTAATTACGCCATTACCATTGTGGTATTATTAATATTATAAGGTACAAAAATAATTGTTTACTCCTCATTTCAGTTGCCTGTGGCGGACCCGTTCTTGGAAAAAGTCAGCCTTTCCGACCTAGGTAAGTGGAATTTCCATTCTTGCTATGCTAATATTCACCTTAAAACATAAATCGGTATTGTGCACTTGATGCAAAATGTGCAATTCTCAAAATGTGCAGTTTTCAAAATGTGCTTTTCTCAAAATAGTAATTTGCAATTTTGTTGTGTAGGTACAGTCAGTTTCAGAGTAAAATCACCCCCTTTGTAGAGACGTCACTTCCAAAAAGGGGTGAGATTAATCCAAGCTTACTATACAAGTACTATCAAAGTTTATTTTTAGAAAACCATCAGAATCGGTCATATAAAAAAATCGGCACTTGCATCATAGGTCAGTACGCATGATATATGTTCGTAAAGGAGATATAAATAAAGGGTTTCTGTCCCAGCAATCAACAGGGCAATTCAGATACTTAAGGTTCGTTCATACGAATTGTTTCTACTCCGCTGGCTTTTCTACCCTGAGTACGAGTATTTACTTCAAAGGGTTCGTGTTTTTTCAGTATTTGCTTTCTTTATCATATTCTATGTCATATATACTTAATATTATAAAGCTGAAGAGTTTATGTGGTTGAAGGCGCTGATCTCAGTAACTACAGTAACTACTGGTTCGAATAAAAAAAAAAGGTTGCACTCCAGGAGTGCCGGTAGAAGTGAAAACTTTTTTGTTACTATGTTTTATTTTTAATTTGAATGACGTCTTACTCATTTTCGATCAGGGTCACGTGACCCTGACGCGAGTTTTAAATTTTTTACCCATTACAGAAAAAGTGTACAACGCCGCTAAAGAAGTTTTCACTTCAAAAAAAGATTCCGACGAATTGAGAACCTCCTCCTTTTTTGAAGTCGGTTAAAAAAATTGAATTTTATTGTCCATTTATGAGAAACGCTATAGGCTATAAAACATCACGGTACAGCCAATAGTACCCAGTAGCGTGAGTGGAACCAGGGGCGACAGTTAGTATTCTATAAAGCTCCCGGGCCGTTTGTACCTGAATAAGCAGACTGTAAACTATGGTATTAATATTGACTGAATCTATAAGTAGGTATGTTTTCCTTTATTTGTATGTTTATTACTAGCACACTGCACCAATAGGGGAGTTCACTGAGAGTTTTTGCCGTCAGTAGCGCTACAAGCGCATAACGTAAACGAGTGTAGCATCGAGTGTGTGGTTATACTATTTGTGGTGTAGTGAATGTCATGTTATCCATACAGTAAATGACAACACGCGCTGGTAGCGCCATCTGAGCCGAGCTTTGCGTGAAACCCCCATTGAACCACTGTATCAAAACTGCTACGTATTCTGATTTCCCCTTGTTGGGCAATTCTGTATAGAATTCTTGACTCTGCCAGCCGGAATAATAATTATCCCAAAAACATTAATTATATAGGGTGACTTGTATTTAGTGTACGATACTTCAACACATAATTGTGCTCATGATAACCAACAACTTTTGCTATGGCAACAACCTGAAAACGGAAAAAAAAAATCAGCTGTTCAGTACATTTATGTTTGTTTAATGTAATGTACTGAACAGCAGATATTTTTTTCACGATTTCGGCTTTGCTCCCATACTAAAAATTGTTTGTTATCATGAGCACAATCACGTGTTTAAGTATCGTACACTAATTACCGGTCACCCTATATAATACAGCCTACATTAAAACTTTCATTTGCAATTTACTTACGCGAAAATTATTTTACGAGATATGATGATTGCACTCAATGCTTAAACTACAATCATCAATTAACTTCAATAACAATTATAGCTACAGTATATTGTAACTGTTATTTCAATCCATTCATTAAAAGCAATAATGTTTTTCCGTTTTACGTTATATCAGCAATTTCGATGAAGCATTTAATTTTCAACCATTCCAGTTCAAATTAATTTCCATTACTTATCCATTATTAATTTAGATTGATGCTAAATGATTTATCAAACGAACTGGATACTTATTTAAATAATGGTTTATCTTTTATCGTGGTACAATCATGAAATGAGTCTTCCCACGTGGGGGATGGTAGGCACTGTCAGACTAGCACTGACTAAAATCCACGATGTATTTCAATAGCCCTTTACGTTCCAGGCTCACGTTGACCTGATAAGACAGTCCCGCGACTCAGCAAGCTTTGGTCCTCTAAAAGTTAGATTAGATAGAGCTGATTTTCATAGCATTTTAATTTCAAAGCTTGTGTGTTTGTAACTCGCTAGTGTTATGCGTGATCACAGCTCGCTGTTTTATAACTATTTCAATCACATCATATAGGCCTCCAATATACTTCAGCGTTTGCATGATGGTTTTAACTGCGCAAGCATAACCGATACTTGTACCGATAACTGTATCGTTTTAAGTCTCTTCGTGCACAACTGCACAAGGCGGTGCAAATCTCCGATACCTTACGACTTTGGCATCCAATGACGAATGCATTCGTATATAATACAAATCTATAGAGGGTCGTCCCTCTATAGATTTGTAATGCGATAGTCGCTTGAATACCGAAGTCGTAAGGTATCGAAAACTTGCGTCGCCTTGTGTATAAAGGGGCTAACTCATACACGCTAGGGTTTGCCTGTCGGTTATGCATGCTTTTTTTTTTAACGTGGTAAAATCATCAAATGAGTCCTCCCACCCCGGGCAGGGCGGGAGGGACTGTCAGTCTTTTACTGACTAAAATCCACGATGTCCTTCAGTAGCCCTTTATGTTCCGGGGTCACGGTTAGGATATAATCCCGCGACCCCGGCAGGCTTTGGCTCTCTGAGAGGGAGACCCCGTCAGTATGCTGACGCTCTTGAGGCGCGCGTGGGACACAACGCGCCGTCGACCCGGGTACGGTTATGCATGCTAGGATTAAACTCTCATGCAAACCCTAGCATTTATGGCCTCCATATGTTACAATACAGGTGTGGCATCTAATATTTTTATTTTTTTATCTAGCAAAGAACGGAAATTGACAGTTTTAGCTATATAAAATTTAATGATTCTTTTGATAGCGATAAATTCGTTTTTTTATCGTCGACGAAGCAGTTACTCTTGCCATTTTGTTTCTGTTCTTGAGCAGAGGTCACGTTTGCTGTTTTTTTTTTCTTCTTTTAATTACTTATAAGTACCAAGGAATGATGTGACCGTGTGAAGTGCATTTGAAATTCCTTCTATTGAGAAATACGGTACTATGATGCATGAACAAGATTGTGTTACGATGTTCAAGTAGTGTTGGGAATTCGCTAAGTGAAGACAGTAGATATGCTTATTTATCGAAGACGAAGAAAAATCACGTGGAGTGGAGGTATTTAACTTCATATCATAGTACCTAATATGACGGGTTTTATCGATGTAAATGTGCAGCCTCAGTCTAATTTTTTATTATATTTGTTTACTTGTTTCCTTATTGTGTTTCTTCAAAACTTTCCCATGCTTTTGTTTCTTCTTAATGTCTTAATAGGTACCTACCACCAAAATTAGATACAGTCACGAGTTGAGATTCCAAAAACAGTGATATAGCTATTACCAAATATTCGCCTAGGCTCTCAGAGTCAAAGCGACAAATATTACCATTAAATTTTTCATCCAAAACGTCGAATATTCGGCACATTAAATTCAGACTTTGTTGTCTAAAAGTTTTACCAACAGGTACCATTTATAGAAATTACTTATTTGGTATTTTTTTCATTTATTGCTGGAACTTATTTATTTACTTAAATACACTAAAAAATCGCATGCTCGGCCGAATACCGAACAGAAAAGAAGAATTCGAATATCGAATAGTAGCCGAATATTCGTGACATCTCTTCAAGACCTGAAGAAGAACCTGTTACTTACAATTTACAAAGAATTTTGGAACACTTATCTCAATGTAACACAATCGTTACACCGGAGAAAATCGTTTTTGAATTTTGTTAAATATCACTGCTGTTCGTGATTGTACTATTAGTAGGTACAGTGTACATACAAAAGTAGAAAATAGTTGAATAGCTAGTTTCTCTTCAGAAATTAAGTACCAACCATTATGTCCATAATGCGCAAATACATAATGGGTATAGGAACGAAAACACAGTTTTCGATGCACGTTCGTTTTAAACAATTTACTTCATTGTGTCGAATTCGTAACGCTGCGAGTTCACTTATCGATAAACATATTGAGGTAAAAACATTTAGTTAGGGATATCAAAGCCGTCTTGCAGGTTTTCTACACCTTTTAATGATGATAGTTTGATTGATACGCAAGATATAAGTAATTGACTGGCCTGTTGGTCTAGTGGTTAGTGACCCTGACTGCTATACCGGAGGTCGTGGGTTCGATTCCCACCCAGAACAAATGTTTGTGTGATGAGCACGATCATTTGTTCTGTGTCTGGGTGTAATTTTTCTATAATATGTATATATTTAGAAATATATAAGTATGTTTATTAGTTGTCTAGTACCCATAACACAAGCTCTGCTTAGCTTGGGACTAGATGGCGTTGTGTGATAGTTGTGGAACATTATTAGTTAAAATGTAATTGAATGATGAGGAGTGCACACAACAGCTTGAATGCTATTTGTGTATAGACCGCACGTTCAAAGTAAAAACACAATGATGTCTTTGTACGTGCTTGTATTGAACATGCTCGGGTACCTGAGAAGATGTGAACAAGATGAAGGATTATGATTTACAAGATGATAACTACTAATTTTGCTTGTAAACTTAAATAAACTAAGTTTTAGGTATTTCATTGAATTTAGTTCGAATTGGTGACGTAGACGTTACTGCCCATAAAACTTCTTTCTTATTTCCTAAAAAGAAATATGAAAATAGGGCGAGAGCGTCACTCAGTTGATGACCGCCGCCATACTCATTTTTAATTTTCTAAACATAGAATACGGGTTTCCGAGAAAAGACTTAATAACGTCACATGTCTTAATATTCCATTGTATTGAAATGCAAACCGGAACCATTAGATTTATTGTTGAAAATCATGAAAAAGAAGCACGTATTTCAGTGGCCAGCGTGTAGGTATATTAATTTCTTATTTTTCTTATCGGGAACCGTAACTATTGAATCCAATGTCAGCTGAGGTTGCCTCTAATTGTTTTTCACGATAATTATTAAGTATTACTACCCGTAAATATTAACAATAATTGTAGATAATAAAAGTTTATCTATACTTAATATTAATATTTGATTGCTGAAGAATTTGTTTGTTTAAACACGCTAATATCAGGAACTATTGATTACTATAAATAGTTCATTTATCAAAGAAGGTTATGGGTTATTTGAAATCACACTACGACTAATAGGTAAAACCGCGAGGAGCTAGTCAAAAATAATTACTTCAGATGCATCGTCTCTTAGAGGGACCATCTTGTTATTGACATAAATAGAGTAAAACAAGTTAAAAATACTACTGAAGACAAAAGCGTCACAGAAGAAGTGTAATTGTCTCTGGTAGAGGGGTATGATGCACGATACAGTCTTTTAACTATTGTTTTACTTCTGATTAACGTCACTGTCAAATCACTGATCTTTCAATTCCTGTTGGAGTGGCCACTGAAGTCAGTTAAAAACATTATGACTCTTACGTCGATCATAATAAGATAGCTATTGGGTTGTTGTCGTCAGAGGTGAAATGAGTGCGGAAGGAGTGTAGTCGCATCTCGTCGGGCACGGCTCGGCGGTGGGCGCGGGCAGCCGGCCAAGCGACAGCGACGTAGAAGCGGGCGCGGACCGCGGTGCTAGTGGTGTCAAGTTCGTCGCGTTTCCCGGCGTGCGCGCGCGCGTATAATTAGCAGTGAGCCGTGGGAGGCGCGCCGGGCCGCACCGAGTGGCGGCGGGCGATGCGCCGCCCGGGCCCCGCGCATGCTGCGCTTACATTACTTCTCGGACAACCCCGCGCTCGCCGTCGAAGACGACGAAGAGACCGTCTATTCCATCGACCTGATCAAGGAGTTCGAGGCCGTCGGCCGCGCTTGGAAGGCGTTCCTAACTGACTGGCTACTCGAAGGTGCCGGCTTGTTTATGTCACCCACGCTGCGCGAGCGCTTTTGCGCACCTGTTGATGTTTGCGTTTTGTTTTCGTTGTGCCTGTCAGTGCTCTGTGATGACGAGGTGATTGAGTCGTTATACTTCGGTGTCTCCAGCCAGTGCATTGACTTCGCGAGTTATATATTTTTACGGAAAATAATTTGATTGATGTTTTTTCATTAATTCCGTTCGCGTTGTGGTAAATGTTTAGGATGGCAGGTAAACTGACATGACATACTCGGCAGTTCATAAGGTATATTGAGTTTGAGTTCCCTGGGGCTTAAGAACAACTTAATTTCAAGTGCTTTAGATTTGCTAGTCTATCTATAAAAACCAAGGAAAGCTCAATTGTTATTTAAAAATAACTGAAATATTATCTACATTATTTATTGCTTCAAAAACTGTCCACTTGAAGTTTGTAATGACGTCACATCCACAGCGCCGCGTGCGCAACACAGCAACGAACGTAAATAAACAAATAGGAAAATAATACGTACATCTAACATCTATTGAACGTTATTCGGATAGCAACGTCTTTTTTATCTTGACGTTTTAGATACCTGCGTCATATTTTTTTAACGGACTATTTACATAAATTGGTCTGTCTGCTGCCAACACTCGGACTGATAAACGAGATGAAACTAATCATCTGAATATTAAGGATTATCAAAATAACACAGATTTTTCCGGGAGAAAAATTTAAATCCCAACAGTCGGTTAGCTTTTATCATACTCCTGCTGAGCCTAAACCAAAACTCATGTTAGCTTTTGTGATGTAATTGGAACATGAATTGGATAGGCCGATCAATTCTTGCCTATATTTTCAATCTGCTGGTCAAAGCTTTTTTCTCACGGTGGCGTCTAGGCAGCCCGATTCGTTAAAACGTTTACTTCCATGGTGGTGACCCATTTAAACAAGTTTTTTAATGTTTACGTTCACTTAGTTACACGGCCCCAAGTAATATAGGAGTACCTATTAAATTTTTGATATGACACAAAAATTTACGCGAAAATGTCCTGACTGATATGGAGTAGAAATTATTGCAAAAAAAAAACTAAAATTAATTTGTATTTTAGTATCATGATTATTATCAAGTATTATGCCATTGTAATCTATATGTTTTTTTTTTATAAACGTCTAGCTATCTATTTTTTCTATTGGTGTTGTTAATGTTCCAACAAAAAAAAAGAAATAAGCTGCCAAAGCAAAAACTATGATTACCACCTAAAAAAAAAGTATTAATTTATTTATCAGTGAAGTTTACACTATCAATAATCACTATTAAAAATTTAAAATGTCACTTACGGGATATTTTCCGTGATTATTTATTTGTTTGAGTTCCCGATATTTCGACGCTGTTGCAAGCGCCATGATCGCGGGTTGAGTCAACCCGCGATCATGGCGCTTGCAACAGCCGTATAATCACGGAAGATATCCCGTAAGTGACATTTTAAATTGTTAGACAAACCGTGAAAGTTTAAAACAGTGTTTAATCACTATTAATTTCTGTATAAGCATTTAATTTCTTCCAAGCTAAGCTCGGTGCTAATTTTTCTAACTGGCCACAGCTTCATCTTCTTCCTCATTCTTCAACTATTTCCGTCTCATCTCATAAGCACCATTCAACGCTCCTAATTACAATAATTATTCACAGTAATGCCTATCATAATTTCAGTTGAACTCCGTGTTGCATACATCATATCAAGCGCATGACTCATGCGCAAGTAGTTTATCATTGAATGCAATATAGTGATAAAATATTTATTGCATTAGATGCACTCTACTAATAGACGGCAATGGAGGCGTTACAAGACAAACATTACGATTTAGGCTGCTTTTCCACCAGAGATATGCTATGCTACGATGCTGCGGATGCGTTTGATAGCTACCAATCATATTCATTGGTTTACATAGCACAGCACTAGTGGAAACGGATTCAACTAAAATGTGTTTTTTATATCGAAGGATGCGTGCTATGGATCTTCCTTACTATTGATACATCGCATAGCATGAACTGCGCATCTTTATAGCATATTATCCCACTCGCACCGCTACACAGCTTAGCATCAGTGGAAACGGTCACATCATTTCGTAGCTCAGCTTTTACATTCTCGCAGCACAGTTAAGTACATAGCACATCTCTGGTGGAAAGGCACCTTTAGACTGGTACAAGTGTTAGATCTAGCAGTTCATAATAAATTTAACCAATAGGTCCATTTGAATCTATTGATATTTTTAGTGAATGAACTAGTTTAAATATTATCCCAAAGAAGTATACAGTGTGATATACATTGGCATGTAAACTTTTCCCGTTATAGTAACAGTGTAGGTTACTCCATACTAGGATTAAAGCTCATCTCACATCATCTTCATCAGCCGGAAGACGTCTACTGCTGAACATAGGCCTCCCCCTTAGTCCGCCACGCCGAACGACAATTCGCCACTTGCATCCGCGACCCTCACGATGTCGTCGGCCCACCTAGTGGGAGGCCTGCCTACGCTGCGTCTTCCGGTCCGTGGTCGCCACTCGAGCATTTTTCTTCCCCATCGGTTGTCAGTTACGAGCGATGTGGCCTGCCCGTTGCCACTTCAACTTGCAAATTTTATGAGCTATGTCGGTGACTCTGGTTCTTTGCCGAATATCCACGATACGGATTTTATCCCGCAAAGAAACTCCGAGCTCTTTCCATTACTCGTTGAGTGACTCTCTTTGTCTCTCTAAAAGGCCAGCAGTCAAAGGTCATCTCACACCACTTCAATACCTTAGGTACCTTATCTTGATACTACACTGCTGTCGAACTAAGTTTAGCGAAACTTCTACTTAAGTTTAGAGAACAAGTTAGAAGTCTTCCGTCTGTGCTGCAAACATTCTCTGAAGTTTGTCGCTGTTAGAATTTTAGTGACTCGAAAGTGTGTCTGTGTGTCCAATCTCGGTTTGTCACCTCGGTTGTAACCTTTACATCTACCGTTGGCGCTATGTTGAATGCAGCTCCGTGACTTCCACGCAGCTTTAAAAAATGCCTAATGAGAATTCTCCCTTAGTGTAGCACATCTTTGACGCTGAGAAGCTCGTTAAGAAGTTTGACTGTGTATCTCCAGTCTCGATCTGCTCAGTAACAAGACAAACTTTCCAACTGCTGTCGGCAGTATTTGTGCCTATACGCTGTGTCCATATTGACGACAAACAATTCCAAATCCGTAATCTTAATTATGCTGACTTTTCACGGCGCTTGATAAATAAGCGGCACGCCAAAACAAAGCGCTACCTTCTCTATGAGCAAGAACCGACTACAAACAAAAAATGGCACGCGCCAGCCCCCATTGTATTCACACGGCGCGTGACACGGTACGGCGTAGAATATTAGGTGCCGTGTAAAGCTAGCTTGCTTTTACCTCACGGGACAAATGAAAAAAAATCCTCAACCATATAGTTTTTCCGTGGTTGAGCTGGTGCAAAACAATAGAATATTATGCCCCACTGACTCGGAACTTGTTAAAGCTAAAGTACTTTTAAACGTAGCATGTTTTCAGGCTCCTTTTCATATTATCTTCTACTTTTATTATAAAATGCATTTCTAGCCACGATAACCCTTGGGATGCCCTTGAACTAGTTACGTTAAGTCATTCTGCTCGGGTAAGCGTACTCTCAGCGTTATAAGCGGTGTTTCCGCTTCCTGGTCACAATTTTAAAATGGCAGCTGGCTGAAGCTTCTAGTTCACAAAACAAAGGGACCTTCGAGGAAAATATTATTTTTCTTTGCTTTTCTATCTTCACTTGGGTACCTTACCTATACCACTTTTAGTATTATTTATTCAAGTCTTCCAAGATATTTAATTCTGTGTCATTTATCTGAACAGTAGTAGGTTTAACTTATTATAAGTACAAATTATAATTTGTAATTAAAATCGATGTGTTATTTTTGTACCCAAGGCAAACTGTATCCTTGCAAAGGTGATTCTTGAATTTACCTAATTCATAATGTCAACACAATAGCCACTATTATCTCAGCCTGGGGGTCGTTTAAAGACTCCCTGCACTGTTTCTATTTCCTAAGACCAGTAAGTACTTGTATAATGCATAGAAGCGACGCGACGGTAGATAAAACAATCTCGTGTATAGTTCCGTCACATCTGCTATGTGTTTCGAGCCGTCGACCGCGAAGCAACGTTAACAAAGGCCGAAGCACAATAGTCAATCCTAATCGAATTTGCCTTTTGTCACGCCTTATTGGCTCAATCTGAGACTATGGTCTCAACTAGATAATTCCTCTTAGAGGGCCAAAGCCCGCAGGGGACTGTCTTATCAACAAACGGTGATACTGGAACGTAAAAGGTCAATCCTTCAATAACCGAAGGATTGACCGTGGATTTCAGTCAGTACAAGTCTGACAATCCCTCCCGCCCCGCCCTGGGTAAGAGGACTCATTTGATGATTTTACCACGATAAAAAGTAATATTATAGATAAGTACATAGGGCACTTTCACACTTTTAGAATCAGTACGTACCCGTAGGATAATTTACGATGTCCTCGGTCAGAGCCTCTAAATCTTGTTCTTCAAAACTAGGTTCACCATCAACTAATTACACTAATACATTTAATAGATCACATGCATAAAATAATACGAGTAAAGAACAAGATATGAGCACAAAAGAAGTAATGATGAATGTAAGTAGAAATATTAGTAGCACTAAGTGAAAACGTTGTTGATTACTACTACTTTATTCTTCATGCACCTAGATTTGTTTGTTTTCCCTAATAAAATATAAAATAAAGTGAAGATTTCAAATAGGTACATATCAACTACAAGACTGTCAACTACCAAATGGATCAGGACTTCCACATTTTAATTAAATGACCATGCTATGCCTCTGTTTAGTTTTTTCATCCGTCTGCTAATTGGCACCAATGAAATAATCCGGATTTTACTAATAATGTTTGCGAGTTACGAAATCTATTGTTTGTTCAGCTTCATCGGCGATTCTTTTGTCACTCGACATTGGAACGTGATCGTACAATACGGTATAAAGGGATGTCCAAAGACAATGGGAATTCAATGGAATAAAAACGTTACAAAAAATAGAAGAAATATCTGTTGTACCTTGCTTTTAATTTGACTAAATAAAGAGATGTAGAAATTAGTTTTAGTACCTACAGTCAGTAGACAGCATTTCTACTAATTCTGCCGTGTACGATGGGTCATGTAATATTGGGCACTGACTGTACGTATTACAAAAAGCTATTGTTTTTTGTGACCATCAAATAATGATATTCGACACGGAATGCGTCTTCTTGCGGACGCTAAGGCATCATTCACTACTTAGGTTTAATAATATGTGTGTATAATTATGGAATATACTGTCTTCTGTCTCCTTCTGTTTTATGTGGTATGGAATCCACACCATTATGAAACAGTTCGTCTGTCAAAATTTAATGAATAATTGCAACTAATAAAAAACGCTGTTGAATAAAAACAAGCGTAAACATAGTGTTGTATGCAGTGTACAGGTGAGCACTACGGTGTCCATTTACTGGTATTTTAGTTACAAACTGAAAACATCACAACATGCATTCCTGTGACATTTGATATTGCTAAGCCACAGCGACTTCCGACGCCAAATGGAATGTTTCATGAGAATAAATAATACTGACCGTGGTACTACCAGTTGTCCTACCAGTAGTACCACGGGAGAAAAATACACGTGGTACTACCAAGCAATTTTGTAGTATCAGTATCGTAGTAGTACCACGGGAAATTTTAATTTACCCGTGGTACTATTCACTTATTTTATAGATAGATTAACTATTCAAAGTTCTCTGTACAATCTTCCAAATACCATCTCCTTATTGCTTTGCACTAGTTTTTATTTTTAGTTTTTAAAATCGTCATAATATGAGGCCTCTCGCCCTTTAGAAAAGGGGGATTCGTACTGACTAAAATCTACCGTGTTCCTTCAATTGCCATTTTCATTCAAGGATCATGCTTAAGGTGATTGCGTCGATGTAGCCCGCGAAATTCAAATATTTTTACGTTTTTTGCAATTTGCAGGCCAGTGACATGTTGTAACTTTATAAATATTTGTGTTGCGCAAATAACAAGTATAATTATAAATATAAAAATTGTCAAAAAATTCGCTCCATCAGCTCTCACATAGAAAAGGTGCATCGTAGTTAGATTTCGGAGATTTTAACATGATGCACCTTTTCTATGTGAGAGCTGATGGAGCGAGTTTTTTGATATTTTTTATATTTAAAATTATACTTGTTATTTGCGCAACACAAATATTTATAAAGTTACAACATGTCACTGGCCTGCAAATTGCAAAAAACGTAAAAAAAATTGAATTTCGCGGGCTGGTTGGAGCATCCCCCTTAACTGTGTAGACAGTCCCGCGACACCGGCATAGTAAACGAGTAGTACCACGAGTAAATTAAAATTTCCCGTGGTAATACTAGATCTCTTGGTAGTATCAAGGGTAATTATTTTCCCATATTGCAACGGGTACTACCACGGGCAATAAACGATTCTGATTACCTGCATGTGGCGTCATACGCGAATTTTAAACAATTTTGTTTTTGGGCAAAGTTTTATTCTGCTGTAACAGTTATATTACTCATTCGTTCATCGGTTAGCAAAATCCTTTCAGTAGTAACATACAAAACATAAAAATAAATATTCGCATAATTTTATTGATAGTGATTAAGATTTTGTCGTTAACCACACTTTCACATTATATTTAAAGTAAACAGAATCAGGTACTGTATTTCTTTTTATGCATGTACTTATGTACGTATTGCCGTATTAAAGTTCAAAGCTTTGAAACAAGATATTAAAACATGGCCAAGTCTTGTTTCCTTTGAAACGCCTAACAAGCTGAAGAAACAATAAGTATTTAGCTTTAGTACATTTCAGCGCATTTGTTTGAACTTTTAATTAATTTAATATTAAGGTTGGAGCAATTATTTCTTTCTTTGGTAGTAATGAGTTTTGTAATTGGTGTTTTAATGCAGTTTCTTGTACAAACATTATTATATGGACGCAAAAAACTTTATTATTGAAGTTCTGATATAATACTTTAAAAAATATAGCAACTCCAACTTGTTATGAATACAAGTGACAATTTCACAAACTATTTATATTTCATATACTTACCCAATTGATACCTACCAATTATAATTTCAGTACCCAATTAATACAGATTACACGGAATTAAATCGAATTATGACACTGAATTTAATCATTTAAAATATTCCTGGTATCGCATAGGTAGACAGCCTATATAATTTCTCATAAATAAGTATATTTCAACCACTAGTTTTATTTTAATGTTTTTTTTTATTATTATCAGTGTACATCAGTAAAAAATAAGTGCTTCAGCAAAATAAATATTTAAAAAAATTAAAAGATTTAAAAAACCGCGCAAACCTTTTTAAAGATTTGTTGGGTTTTTATAAGATGCATGATAATTTTCTTTCAATACCCCTTTTATGTTTGAGGGTATTTTTATTATGGTTCACATTCACCAAATAAAATAGTTGACCCACAATCTTAGAGGAGCTTTACGACGTGGTTAAACAAGTTTTGTAGGCCATAAAAAATAGGTGAAACTTTATGTACCTATTCAAATTACTATTGTACGAGTTATTTCTACCTCTCCAATACCGCGAATGCTAACGATGCTCAACGCGCTCGTGGAGACCAACCCTGGATTGGACTTGTTTGCTGATGAATGGAAGATGATAATGTTAGAATGTCTATAATTCTGTGAGGAGAGAGAATGAAAGGATCATTAAATTTCATTTAGTATTAATGGCATTTTGTAGCTGTATTATATGTATTAAATAAATAATAATAATATTTACTTTCTCAGATATAATATAATTGCTTATATTATTTATTACTAGGTATGCTATTAAACGGCCCCGGAATCGCATTGGTTGCAGTTCGTAATTTAATAGCTTTTGATTTCATTTATTAAAAAAAATATCATCGGTATTTATACTATCAATCAAAACAAAAATATAATAAACATTGATCAATATTTTCATAACCTAAATTATATTTGCACCAACGGGATTTAGTGTGCAGCCGTTAAAAACATGCATATTGAAACAGGCACTGAAAATGAAGAACAAATCATATACCTACTCGAACTAACTGCATAGATAAATGTGTTAGTTTTGGCGAGTGTTGTATTGATTGGAGAGAATTCTCGGATATATTTGAATGAAAATTATAATTTCATTAATATCAGTGTTTGTTTACAGTCTGTTTAAGCCAAACCGTAAATTATATGGACTATGAACTTTTAGAATATGGAAGTGTCTATTTTCTGACAAGGTTCGATCCGCGGTAGGCTGAGCACGAACCACGAGGTAATGCGATGGAGACACATATGAAAATTAGGCTTTTGAAGAAACTATCGCTGTAGATTTGCGAGTGCTTGGAATTCATTTAAAATTAGTTACTGAAAAACGTCTGCAGTGCGTGCGATCGAGAATTTAAAGCTATGTGTAAAAAAAACTGTAATGTTTTCAGACCTTTTACACGCGTTCGATAATTCGTAACTAAACAAGTCTATGGGATTTTAACAAATAGCTTAGCTACGTCTAAAACATCGTTATTTTACACTAAAGTTTTATAGTTTCCAATACATAGAAACAACCACTCCATAGATCGTCTCGTAAAGACTGAAAACTACGGTCGTCACGGATACTTCCATGCAAATACAACACAATAACTATTAAAGTACCTACTTGTCAATATCCGTTCTCCACAGACGATCCTCAATTTGTTCAAGCCCATTTGACTGATCCTTTACTAGGCCTATACACTTCCCAGTGTGCACTAGTTATGTCAGCCAGTTACATTAGTCCTAGTTTATTATTCAATAGTTCACTCCAACGCAAGGTATTGTTTCGATGTTAGTCCTCATCCTAAGTGCTATCACCTATGCCCCACCTCTGTCTTATCTTGCTGTGAAACTGATGTATGTATGACCTAACTGCCATGAGCCTAAAGGGCTTCACACACAGCAGCTATAATGTAAAGATGTACATTATAGCACGATACATCTCATTACATCTTTCCATAGAGATTCGAAGATGTAAAAATATACATTATAGCTGTTGTGTGTGGTCTCCTGTTGATTTCTTAGACGATGTGGGGTGTTAGGTTATTTTCGTAAGGTTTTTTCGTCATGGATTATTTTGATTCGGACGCCGCGCTTAGAGCCCGCGTTAAAACCTATGCAATAGCTTTTAAGAGAAGTGGTACTTATTCAGCTAACCCAACTTAGTTCGTAAAAGGCCAGGCAAATGATAGAAATCGTAAAACGTGTACACTGTAGTGTACCCGTCATTACACGACCCATTTTATATAGCCGAATAAATGAAGGTGGAAAAAGTTAGTAATGCAGGTCACTGACCATACAATCTTATGTCACTCACTGTAATTCGTCATACTACGCAGGTACCAGGCTTTATATAAAACTAGCTGTTGCCAGCGGCTTCACCCGCTATAACTTGAAAATTATCCCACGGGAACATAAAATCGGGATAAAAACTATCCTATGTGTTAATCCAGGTTATAAACTATCTGTGTACCAAATTTTAGCCTAATCCGTTCAGTGGTTTTTGCGTGAAAGAGTAACAAACATCCATACATCCATACTTACAAACTTTCGCCTTTATAATAGTAGTAGGAAATCGGGATAAAAACTATCCTATGTGTTAATCCAGGTTATAAACTATCTGTGTACCAAATTTTAGCCTAATCCGTTCAGTGGTTTTTGCGTGAAAGAGTAACAAACATCCATACATCCATACTTACAAACTTTCGCCTTTATAATAGTAGTAGGATGATATTTTTTTGTATCGCCCTGTAGGTACACACTACAATATAGTGTAGTTACTTAATGTATACAGGTCGTCCCACGGCTATGCCAAATGAAACGTAAACACCACAGATACCTTGAATATTGTAGATGGAATATTTTACCAAAAGAAGACATTATTTTAATTTAAAAAGCAATTTAAACTCCATTCATAGGTTTATAAGTAATTCGGTTTCGATTCTCGGTTCAACCATGTACTTATTTATAAATCTACTAGCTGTTGCCAGCGGCTTCACCCGCTACAACTCGAAAATTATCCCACGGGAACATAAAATCGGGATAAAAGCTATCCTATGTGTTAATCCAGGTTATAAACTATCTGTGTACCAAATTTTAGCCAAATCCGTTCAGTGGTTTTTGCGTGAAAGAGTAACAAACATCCATACATCCATACATACAAACTTTCACCTTTATAATATTAATAGGATGAATGCAGTTTATTTTTTTTTATATTAAAATAATGTCTCCTTTCAGTAAATGTTCTATCTACAATATTCAAGGTACTTTCCACCCATGAGGCATAGCCGTGAGACGCCCTGTATAGAGCTTACAGGCTCTCAAATATTTGTATGATCTAAAAGTTGTTACGGAGTTGTTTGTGTAGAGTTGTTTGTAAACACATCGCATCCACGATACAGGAGAAATTCAAGTGGGGCAAAGCCGCTACCATTGTGGCGACTTTCGTAAGCGCTCAGTTGCTATGTCTACTCTTTTGAATGTCAACAATATTTTTTCAAAATATTTTTCCTTGTGACAGTAGCATCTTTTTCTTTGCTATTTAAAAATACTTTAATTTTCTAGTTTCGTTTAGTTTTAGATACATATCGATGATTTTGGTGCGTTGAAGTGTTTTAGATAAACACAAAATTTACTTTGGCATTAATTACAGTAGTTAAGAAAATGAATTCTTAGAAGCGATAACAATATCATCAGTAAATAATTAACACAGAATCAGAGATTAAAACAACAATAGCTCTACACACAGAAGCGTTGGCCTTGACTGTGTTGTTCTACATCAAAATTGTTTACGGAACCAGTGACAAATCTTCACGGCCACTCATTGTTAGTCGGTTTTGGATTATAGACAAGTAGAAAACTTAAATATATTGCTACAAAGATTTTTTGGCGCTCTACTGACATTGACAGGCAGAGTGTGCGCGAATATATTTGTTGTGGACAAGATGCGTCAAAACCCCGGATTTTAGAGTCCGGAACTCAGACATGAGTCGAAGTGCACACCGCGGCAACTGGGTTGTGTGTCACTGGTAGCTCAAGACTTAGCCCCTTCGTACCGCTCGGCGACGCAAGTCTCCGATACCTTACGATTTTGGTATTCATTGACGCGTGCCTATGTACGAACCTCTATGGGTTTGTATTGTGATAGCCGCTTGGATACCGTAGTCGTAAGGTATCGGAGACTTGAGTCGCCTTGTGTACGATCGGCCTTAAATTTTTAAAAACCCTCCCCCGGGCGCTCCCTGGACGCCCTCTAAATTAGAACAAACCCGGACGGATGGCAACCCTACCTATATCTCACTTGCCCCTGACACATGTTAGAAGCGGAAACAGTGGAGTTTTAGCCGGTCAAAGTTCGACATTACCCGCCGCCGTTCGGTTAATGGGTATCTGTGACGATGAACTCACAAAAACGGAATTGCTGTTGGTAACACGTTTCAAAATGTTCCTATAGAAATAACGACACTTTAACATTAAATTTTCTTGTACAGCTTTGACTTTGCTTGAGGAGCTCGTGGCTAAATAATTACAGCCGCACAGGCCGATCTTCCGGGTTTACCCGTGCTTGCAAAGGTTGGTCTGTGGATGGGTGACCATCTGTCATAGCGAGTTTCCTTCGTGCCTCGGAAAGCACGTAAAGCCGTTGGTCCCCGCTGTCATTTGTGGATCTTTGACAATCGTTACTGTTAGTCAGAAGCTGTAAAGTCTGACAACCAGTCCTACCATGGGGTATCATATTGCCCAGTTGCTGGGTTGTGGAGGTCTGAGAGGCAGTCGCTACATGTAAAATACTGATATTCACACGCATGTGGTTGGATTGGAAGCCGACCCCAATATAGTTGGGAAAAAGGCTAGGCAGATGATGAGCTTTGACTTTGCTGTTCAACCTTTTAGAAGCTTACTGTTGTTTCTGACTAGTATTCATAGCTCCTACGAGTATTAAACACGAGTATGTCACCTTTGTCGGCGTCCTGCCATTGTTCTTTTATTATGAGGTCTACGCTTGGCTGTGTTTTCATCTTCCATGAATCTGCCTGCTCTTTGCCTTCCGTAGCGTCTCTGTGCCTAGTTTGCTTAATGTCAAACATTTTTTTAATGTGGTAGGAGGGTAAAAATTATTTACGACCTGTTCACATAATATAAAGAAAAAAATGGTATAGCCGTTTCGGAGGAGTGGCAATCACAAACACGGTGACACGAGATTTTCGTTTATTGAATTAACTTATTAATAAGATGATCCTAAAGAGACTTTATAACTTTTTACTATTGCTTGCATGAAGGGAAGTGGAAACATATTTTTCCTACTCCTCCATTAATTTCTTTGCAGGATCCCAGACAGGTAAATTCATTCTCCGGGACACGTCGAGCTTCATTGTCTCGGCGCTTTTCTGGTGGTTGCCACTGTTGATCCTGGCTCTCAGGAGTTGTAGTGGTTTGGAAATAGTGTGGTGGGTTTGTCTTAATAAAAAAAAAAAAAAAAACTTTTTACTATGAGTAAACAAGTTTTTGTAGTTAATAGATATTTTATTCTATTCTATCAAGTTGTTCCCTGCTCGGATCCTGTTGGTTGTAGAGTGACATAAGCCTTCCTTAATAAGTGGACTATTTAAGACAAAAATATTTTTTCATTCTAACCAGTAACTACCTACTTACTGAGATTAGCCTGTTCAACCAAACAAACAAATTCTTCAAATTTATAATATAAGTTTATAGGATAGATTTATGTGCCAGATAAGTATAGCTAATAAACTTGTTTGGGGACGTATAAGGAAAATAAACTTAATCAGCTGTTGGGAAATACAGACAAGCAACTTCGTTATTATGTACAAGGTATACCTAATGACTTGGTATTTAAGTACTTATTCATGTAGGTATGTTTAGGAAAGAAAAATACATCATCTTAAACATAATTATCATCTAATTGTTGAAATAAAAGATTGTTAGCTGAACTGTTTTTTTTTTTGTGTAAATTAGGCTATAGTCTGAATGTAACGCAACCTAAGCATTGTGTTCATAAATGCATTAATACAATTAATGTAGGAAATATAAAATTCCATCAATCTAAAAAAAAATGTCGAATTAGAGTCAGGCACTCACTACTGAGGTCATAGAAATATTTAATTGATAAAATTAGAAATATTTAAAAATAATACCAAAAAAAATATAATACAAAAAAATACAAGTACAATGTAATAAGTAAAAACTAACCCATTTATTTAACGTTTACTAAAATATAGGCGCAGTCACAACGCTATTTGGTTGCTACGATTAAATTCACGCAGTAGTAAACATCAAAATAATCAAACACTTTATCGAAAGAGAACTAAACTAAACAGATAGAATAGAATTCAATGGCAATGTAATAAAGTAGGTATTCGTATTGCAATAATTAACTTAACTTTACACCATTGATAAAGTATCAACTCGTATCAAGTCATATCTATCGATCAGTTTATAACTCATCGTAATTCGCGCCACTTAACTCTTCAAGCAAATATGGGAAGTACTTCAAAGTGTATGTCCAATGTTTATTTTTTAAGTCAATAGTCACTCGTTTACCTTCGTTACAGTCATATTCCTTTCACAAAATTAAAAAAAAAAACGCACACACGAGGAAAGACAATAAAAAACTTATCACCACACTTCAAATCATCCAATGGCGACTGCGAGTGTGGTAGAGTGTATAACGTACATAATATTCGCATGTGAGTGTAGTACCAAGGTTATAAATAGGCATCCAAAATGACTCATATCTTATTTTATGTCCGCGTTGCCGTACAATGCGCATGCTACGATGTTCTTTGATACTAAGTTTTTTCTTATGATGTTCTTTTCAGAGGAGGATGAGTCCCAGATATTCGTCAAATTCTTCAAGTTCCACAAGTGTTACGACCTGATACCGACTTCGGCGAAGCTGGTGGTCTTCGACACTCAACTCCTGGTCAAGAAGGCGTTCTTCGCTCTCGTTTATAACGGTTAGTGTGAACAACTGTTTGCGTGTCTAGCATTTATATCATGTTGAGTACAATATGACAGGTTTGTTTAGAACCGCTCAACGTGGTTTTTGTGTTGCCACTAAATATATTTAACTCATCATTTTAATGCTGCTGTTATCTGAACGTTGTTTTTCCTGTTATTCAATGTCATCTTTGTAACGTGTTTTATTAACCAAAGATCTATAAAGCGAATAATGTTGTCAAAAAATTGTCGTTGATAATAGTAGTTATAACAATTTTTTGACACATTGACCTACTAACTCTCTAATGGCTATGGCTATCTTATATAACTAAAACCTCACTTATGTACAAGCGAATGCATTACAAAAGCGTTGCGATTTATTCTCTATTTTAGCTAATTGTCTAAAGCGAATTCAATAGCGTTAATAATGCCATGCGAGGTAATTAAAGATATCAAAACTTATGATATAACATTTCTGATTTATTTATACAGCTGTGGTGTTTCCAATGTTCGGCCGAACCCCATAAGAAACAATACGGCCGCGTTGCCATGGAAACTAAGGTGTTTATCGTTCCTTCATTTTTTAAACTGGCTTGTTTTAAAACGGAATAAGCTCGTATCGCGACTGTTATACTACTAGTTTTTATATTATACTATGTGTAAAAAAATGCTAATCCAAAACACGGTTTTACAACCGTTCTTACACCAGACTAAATCCTTATTAGCTCGCTTTTATCAATGTTATTAGAAGATAAGGATATACGAGAAACGGTTCGTTGAACTTCACAAGGTTACATTAGTAGTAATATGTTTAATTGCTCATTGATAGGCGCCTACTTGCGTACAGTCTCCATAGCGTGGCTGTATTGTTTCTTAAGGAGGTAAATGAGTACTTTAGAGTCTGCGCCACGACTGAAGTTCTGCGGAAAATTCAGTTCAGAATCAAATTGCATTAAAAAAAATTGTACCAGGCTAATTTTTTTAAATGAAATTTTATAATGATGGCTCAGGCGCTAAATGTCCCTTTCGCAAATTGTACCTTTAGCGGAAGGAATGTCTCACTTCGCAGAATGTTTCTTTCGCCAAATGTCCCTTTCGAAATATAAACACTACCGGCAAAAGGCCTTCAGTTGTAGCGCGGACTAAAGTCATTCTTAGGCATCTGTTTGACAAGTGACACTTGTCTGTCTGCGACGTGTCTGTCTGACACTTGTCAGGTAGAAGGCTACTGTGATGTCAGATGTCTTAGGATTCAATCTTATCCATAAATAATGAAGCCATTAATTGACTGACAAAGCAGTGCCTAACAACAGGATCTAGAAGCTTGAGATTATGCATTAAAGTTCTTTAAATTATTAAATTAAACAATAATTTTTGTGTGGATTATACCCCCTTAATTATTTAAATCTCAAAATGTTTATTTCAGATAAATATCCATAAAATTATTAGATTAACAGTAGTATGAACCATTGTTAGTGTTCAATTTAATTAACAAAATTAAAAAGCGAATGAATTTATTGAACGTTTCTCAATGACCCAGAAGGTGGCCTTGTTTAATACAGTGCTATTACAATATTGTTGTTTTCTCTTTATTCTTTTTGACATATTTTTTTATTTTTGTTTAAGAAACCTTAACTAAAAAAAAAAAATATCAGTGTAAAAAATATGACCCGCCTTTAATATTATTATTTAGCGGGAAAAAATATTCTCAAATCACCCCCTTTTTCTGAGGAAGTTCTTGGTTTTTACCATTTGATGTCCCTTCGGCCACACAATTCTTTGTTAAATCTATTTTAAACCCTCTCAGAGATGCTCTGGTCCCTCCCAACAGGGACTCAATTCAACGGATGTGAAGACCCGGCTATTTCGGTTTCAGTCAATAAAGAACCGTTTGATGTGTAATAGGTCAGTGCCTATATACGGCTCGACTAGACGACCTATATACTGCCGACAGCTAAGATGTAGGTTTATTCTAAAATAGTTCATAATGTGTTAGGTTATGGTTTAAAACAAATTATAAGAGATGGAATCTAAGATGGAGGTAGCTCGAAGGAATTTGAAGATGGGTTCCGTGTAAAATACTGGTGTTCAGCTGCACATAGAAAGGCTAGAAGTCGACCCAAATTTGTTGTGAAACTGTTAGAAAAATGATGACAATATCTCGCGATAAAATGATGATAATCTCATGTCTTCTGCGATAATAGTTAGATTTCTTTACTGTACTTAGACTTACACTTTCGATATTTGTTCCTGGAGATAATACTACCGGAATAAAGTGTTATCCAAACCATAAACTACTCAATAAATAACGAAAATCCGTGTTAAAACATTCGTCTTTTATAATATTAGTTGGATTGAGGGCTGATTTTTCAATAGTCAGATAACTTTTATCTGAGGAATAAAAAATGGCGGTTTGACAGCTTATTTATAGTAATAATGTCAAACCGTTATTTTAATTCCTCAGATAAAAGTTATCTGATTGTTGAAAAATCTGCACTAAAAGTAACTAAACTTCAAAAAATTCTGGTCGTTCATACGTTGTACTTATCTCAAGCCAAAGCAAGGAAAGTCTATTGTAGTTTTCGAACACTTCCCTAGTGTCACCTTTGAGGCGTCTGATCAGATACGAAGATAACATCAAGATATTCTTACCAATCCGGTATCCGTTTTACCGGATCCGGTAAATGTATATTTTGGCTAAATAGCCACCTTTTTTTACGTGGTAAAATCATCAAATAAGTCCTCCTATCCCGGGCAGGGCGGGAGGGACTGTCAGACTCGTACTGACTAAAATCCACGGTGTCCTTTATAGCCCTTTATGTTCCGGGGTCACATTAAAAATGAGATAAGTCTCGCGACCTCGGCAGGCTTTGGCCCTCTAAAGGGGGCCACGTCATCATGCTGACGCTCTTTGAGGCTCGTGTGGAACACAACGCGCCGTCAACCCGGGCATGTTCCGTGGTCGGACAGCGAGTTGCCCTTTACTCACCGCCCGCACGCCCGAGCCTACGGTGGCCGCAGATCGTCTGCCGACGTCCGACGCCTTTGGCGTCCACCACTGCGGCTGGGTTGGAACTTGGAGGGAGGACGCTATCCTCTCCCTCACGCGGCCTGCCTTCTCCTTCGCAATCAAAAAAAAAAATAGCCACCTTATTATAAGAGTACATGGTACTTACTTCATCGAGTTAAAGAAAAAGACATACTCTCTATTTGTCCCGACCTTTGCGTATTACACACACCGTTTAATGTGCGATTGACATGTACTTACATACTATATAGCATCTATTGTCCGGTGCAGTTAGCTGTGGCATATTCTGGCGTGCGTATAATTTGTCACGGTTGTTGTGCCTGTTAACACGCCCACTAATGGCCCAGAGGTTGGTACTTACGAATAGGTTTTGCTAGTTTTTCATTTCATTTCATTCGATTTTTGTGTTCTTTTCCATCGTTTGCTGTGGATGAAGATGGCTTGCTATAAAAGCTGCACTAGAAGTAGACTTATTCAAGCCTGATAAAAGTCAGCTTGTGGGCATTTAGTTCACTGCTAGACGATTGACTATCTTCTCGTAAGAAACGTAGACTTACCGTAGATAAAAGCCCTGTGATTTTAAAGGAGCAGTGCACATATAATTACTGACTAATTGGCACTGCTGCTGACAATAATCCCACCGCATTAATCCCCAACAACGCAACTCCTCGATTACAACACTTGCTTGACTAGCAATAGACTCGCTGAAAACCGCTTTTCGCTCTTCGCACTCGTGCTCATATCCTAGAAGGAGCGATCAACTAATATAAGTTGATCGCTCATTAATGACACTGCCAGAACTCTCCTAACTGTAGAAATGAAAAGACCAATCAAAGACTCGCTTAGTGGTCAATGAGGAACCTTCACATACTGGGCAGTTACTGGGCACTAAGTTTTCGCCAATAGCATTTGTGCTCTCTTCCTCATACCCAAGAGAAAACTATTTCGGATGGCGAGTAAAGGGCAACTCGCTGTCCGACCATGGACCATGCCCGGGTCGACGGCATGTTGTGTTCCACGCGCGCCTCAAAGAGCGTCAGCATGATGACGGGGCCCCCCTCTAGAGCACCAAAGCCTGCCTTGGTCGCGGGACATATCTCATGACCGTCACTCCGGTACATAAAGGGCTGTTGAAGGACACCGTGGATTTCAGTCATCCAGTCTGACAGTCCCTTCCGCCCTGCCCGGGGTGGGACGACTCATTTGATAATTTTACCACGTAAAAAAAAGAGACTATTTAGCCGCATCTCATTTTTCTAATATTCAACGGGAAAATGTTGCCAAGTAAGAATATCGTATTTCGCGTCGTTGGATCTTCTAATAAATAAATGTCGTCTTTTCGTCTCATCTTTTACACAGTAATCAATCATGTACAGAACACTACTATTACAAGTTAATAGAAGCTTAACAAGTGTAGACCATCAATCAGTGTTTAATAACGGTTCTAGGGTTGTAAATAGGTTTCTGCTCCATTTTCTGAGGCCGTCCATACACGGTCCACTCGAGCGGACACAGATGACTCGAGAAGTCAGATTCTACTGTTTGATCTGATATTGTTTACTGCTCTAAATAACTTCACACAAATAATGTACATTTCGTTCCGGGATGTATAACTTCAAACTACCTTAAGGTATCACACACACAACAGGTAATGTAATGTATCTTTCCCTACATTTCATAACATCCTTTTCGAAGAGAGATGTAAGGAAATGTATTGAGATGTATAAGAATATTAAGATGTATCGAAACATAAATGTATATTTTCGCATAGCTGTAAAAATAACATAATTGTAAAAATATACATTATAGCTGTCGTGTGTGGTCTCCTGACGATTTCTATGGAAAGATGTAATGAGATGTATTGTGCTATAATGTACATCTTTACATTGTAGCTGCTGTGTGTGAAGCCCTTAACAGTATCGAATGCTCCTGAAATAATTCGACTGTTCGAGTGGTTCCTTGTATAATATTATGTAGAACACTAAATTTTATTAGTCGACTGTCGCGGCTTCAAGTAGTCCGTGTATGGCCGGCCTTAGTGTCAATATAGTCAAGGGCGTGCGATAACAGGATATCATCTCAGATAAATTTTATTCTCAATTGAAAACTATGTTAGTGATTACATACCGTTTGTTGTTATCATTTTTCTTTTGTCGATATTTTATCTCTTTGTTGCTATACGAGTTATGATAATGTAAAAATGCTACGTACGTTTTCAAGAAGTGGGTAAAAGCTTAAGAACGTAGTTACTGTTTATATCGTTGTCATGGCAATTTACTAAACGGAGATTTAATAATACGTAAGTTTGTAAGGGACAACTAAGAAAACTGTTATTGAAATACTGACTTCTATTTATGAAGGACACCATGCGCTACCTGGTGGAGATAGTTAAAATATTATGTTAATCTAACAGCAATGATGCTTTAAACAGTGCGTAGTGCGTTGCGTTGTCGCAGCGTTGTTACCTGTGCGAAATCGGACTGTGTTCCACTGCTAGACTCCTATGCTAAATATTTCTCAATAACAAATCAATTCGCTGATGGACTCTACGATGCGCTCTTCAATTTGACGGCTTCGAGTACGACAAATCGCTAAGCGTTAGTGCTAACTGTTCGCGCCGTACCTACGATTGGTTATAGTCGATCTTGAGCCAAGCAAACTTTAGTCCTAGCGTGGCGTGAGCTAAAGAGCGTCAGCATGATGACTAGGCCTCCCTCTAGAGGGCCAAAGCCTACCGGGGTCACGGGACTTAACTCATTACCGTGAACTTGGACCATAAAGGGCTATTGTATTGTCACCGTGTTGTCATTGTAGTAAAAAAAACGCTGTATAGTAGAAAGAATGAAGACAAAGATTAAAACAAAAATGAAATTAGCCATATCGAAAATCCATAGAAATGATCTCCCTAGCCTTTAGCCAGCAACATTGGGGTCGTCTTGTCGAATTGTATGCAGTTGAATGCCAGTATACGCATAATCTCAGCAAAATAACACTTATTCCATAATCCTCGCTCCCAAAGCTGTTGTTGGTCACCCAACAAGTTCTTGTTGGCCTACACCATGGCCATTGGCCACCAACACTCAATAAAGTAAACCATTTGTTTTCGACAGGTGTCCGAGCCGCTCCTCTATGGGATTCACAACGGCAAAAATTCGTCGGCATGCTCACCATTACGGACTTCATCAAGATACTGCAAATGTACTACACCAGCCCGAATGTCGCTATGGAAGAGCTAGAAGAGCACAGACTTGAGACTTGGAGACGTATGTACACTTTTGATAATATTCCCTCAGATTAGGACGTGCAAATGTCTTGGGAACCGGGAATTTCCGGTTCTTGTGCGGTGATTTCAAGACGTTTGCGAAATTGAGAGCATGCCCTCCTCGTGACCGTTGTGATTTTAGTCAGTATAAGTCTGACAGTCCCTCCCGCCCTGCCCTGGTGGGAGGACTCATTTGATGATGTTACAAAGAAAGAGAAAAAAAAGTATAAGTCAGGGCTCGGAAAACGGTTTATTTTTCGTTTCGTTCGTTTTCGCCTTAAATGCCTAACAACTTATTTGTTTCGGTTTTGTTTTGAAGAAGAACAATATTTAAACCGTTTTTAACCATATGTTTGGCTTTAAGACGTAGGTACAAATTTCAATTTTTTTAATTGCAAACATTTTGTTGATATACACGCCCGTACTATTATTTCTTTCATCGTTTTTTCGAGTATTATTAACTTTAATAAGAACAATAAAAAAAAATATTTTTAAATATTTTTTATAAATAAAATATTTTTTTAAATAAAAAAAAATATTTTTAAATATTTTTTATAAATAAAATATTTTTTTAAATAAAAAAAAATATTTTTAAATATTTCTTTTTTTAACCGGATTTAAAAAAGTAAAACCGGTTCTTTCCATTTCATATTACGTTTTCGTTCTGAACAAAATGAGGTGCAAAGAACAGTTCTAAATGTTTTAAAAACGTTATATTGGAAAACGTTTCCGTGCCCTGGTATAAGTATCTACTAACAATTGTATGAATTTGTCTTACAGATGTGCTGAAAGGTTCCGTGGTGCCGCTGGTGTCGATCGGGCCGGACTGCTCGCTGTTCGACGCCATCCGCATGCTGATCACCAACCGCATCCATCGGCTACCGGTGATCGACCCCGAGACCGGCAACGTCCTCTATATACTGACACACAAGAGGATACTGCGTTTTCTATTCTTATACGTTAGTATTTCTTTTGTAATCACTTATTGACTGGTTACAATGCAGTTATTGTAAAGTGGCCTGATAAGCCGTACATTTTGACTGTTCACATTGCAGTCATCACTTTGGCCGGATAGGCTAAACCCACCAGGGGCATTTGTATCGAATTCTCTCAGCTTCACGTGTTTCATGAATGTTTTTTCTTTCTTTTCTTCTTTGTTTCTTTGTCACAATTACTTTAGAGTAAATGGTACGATTCCATCAAAATAGTGTGAGGCACAAAGTTCGCGTAATTCAACAGCGCGTGGTATCGCGTTTAATACCTCTGTCAAAAATTGTGTGTATACAGTTAGTTATAAGCCTACTTACCTACACAAAACGAAAGAGTAGATTAATATTAAAATTGTAAACACACATTATTTATAAGAGCCCTCCTCCCAATTTTTATGTTATTTTGTTATGTTGTGGAATTCAATGAACATATTGAGACATTCTAGACATCTAACTCAATTAGCTGATTAATGCTCTTCCAAAATTGTATCATTATAATAATTTGTTATTATTAAATTCCAGATAAACGACTTGCCGAAGCCAGCGTATCTGCAGAACAAACTGCGTGACCTGCGCATAGGCACGCTCAACGACATCGAGACGGCCACGGAGGACACGTCGATCATTGACGCGTTACGCAAGTTCGTCAACAGGCGCGTGTCTGCGCTCCCGCTCATCGACGCAGATGGGCGCCTCAAGGATATTTACGCTAAGTTCGACGTTATTGTACGTATCACTTTTTTTCTTTCTTAATTTGGTAAATCATCAAATGAGTCCTCCCACCCTGGGCAGGGCGGGAGCGACTGTCAGACTTGTACTGATTAAAATTCACCGTGTTCTTCAATAGCCCTTTACGTTCTGGGGTCACGGTAATTAGTGAGTCCCGCGACCCAATTCTACGTATCACTTAGAGCCATATTTTCGTTATTTAGAGAACAGTGGTGGCCCAGTGGTATCTGCCCCGACTTACGATTTGTAAAGTACTGTTTATTCCAGTCATAACCAGTAAAATAACATAATAATATAAAATACTAGCACTCCACCTGCAATTTCACCCGCGCGATTGTCGAATATTCCCACATGAATTTCTACTCCCAGCCACCCTCTTTATATTGTACTTTTGGAAAATCTAAATAAATATCCAAAAAAGATGAGTATCAATCAACCCCAAAATTAATCTCATAGGGTCGAATTCCGCAAATTCTAGTTTTCTTTTCTTCTAATATGCTCGCATTTGACCATTATCTCGCCAAACGAGAAGCGATGATGGACTACAGAAATAAGAATGAATGTCATTAGATGATTTTTTATGACCAACTAACTGACCCTGCGAACTTCGCAACTCCTCAAAATCACCTTTAAAACCTTCCCTGAACTTCCAAAACGATTTCAAAACAAAAATTAACAAAATCGGTTCAGCCGTTTTCGAGTTTTAGTGAGACTAACGAACAGAAATTGATTTATGTATTATAGAAGATGAAATGAAAATTGTAGTGAACTGTAACAGTAGTTACTAATTTGTATCCCATCATTACATAGTACAAAACAAAGTCGCTTCCCGCTGTCTGTCTGTCCCTATGTATGCTTAAATCTTTAAAACTACGCAGCGGATTCTGATGCGGTTTTTTTTAAGATAAATTGATTCAAAAGGAAGGTTTATATGTATATAAATAAATAAATAAAAAATTAAAACGATTTATTTCAGACCCACGAGTGTCCATAGAATGTTAGTATTACAGCATAAAAATCTTAAAAGATAGTGTTAGTAATTAACAACTGATAAAATAATAAACAATGAAGACATACTTAAAAAAAAAAAACAACTATAAGTACCTAACTATACATAACCTTTATTCATATAACATGTATAATATAATAGAGATTGCACCCGTGCGGACTCGGGGCGGGTAGCTAGTTACGCATAAATTCAGATTACAGATGATTTTTGCTTGAACATTTCTTTGTAACTCAGTGTATCCATTATGTTGTTGTAGAACCTGGCAGCTGAGAAGACGTACAACAATCTGGACGTATCACTGAAGACGGCCAACGAGCACCGCAACGAATGGTTCGAGGGCGTCCAGAAGTGCACCCTCGATGAGACGCTCTTTGATGTCATGGAGAGGATAGTGCGTGCTGAGGTAAACACACTACTTGTATTGTCTATGTGCGAAGTGGGTGGTGGGGAACGGCAAATCGATCTTAGCGCACGACGTGGCAGAAATGTGAATTAATTCTGGGCTGTCATGTGTCAAGTTGCTTTATTTTCATAACTTTCTTTATAATTTTAAGTAAAAACGTAAAAATTTGCGATATGGGTCATAGTACATGCTGTGCTAATACTAATTTTTTCCCTTTTTGCTCAGTTTGAGGTTGGAAATGTATTTTATGCTTAACCGATTCAAATCCCGTGCGTATTATAATATCCATATTTTTCACGAGGAAGAAAATCGCTAGGTATAATATACACACTCACTTTTTACACTAATTTTTTCAATTTCGTTGAAAAACTAGTCGAAAATTAATATCACAAAGATATCATAACATCTAGTTGACATGATTTGACAGATGACAAGTCCTGAATAGTTGCGGCCACTAGGGGCGCTGTCATCGCGCACACAACGAATACCAAATATAAACAATAGATACGTTGTCCGCACTCTAAAATGACAACATAAAATGAAGCCAATTGGCCACACCGCGCTTAGGCAACCAGTCGCGCGACGCTACGTATATTTGTCTCCCTCTAGCAACAGGTATCCCGCCGTAGGGTGTCATATTTTCTTTCTCTTTCTTCACGTGTATAAGTGGTTTCACTATTTTCGCCGTTTTTAACCTTCAAGTACCGACGTGAGTTTCTAGTTACATAAGTACCGACGTGACGTCTGGCAGACCACCGTCGCTTAACTGACCAAAAGATTTTATGTTTCTGGATTATTTAAACAAATAATTTTTAGTATATATTTTTGACATATTTAGATATCGTACGAGTAAAACAAAATGTAAAAAATTTCATTTTAGTACAAATTATAAGCATTTATCTGTCACTCTAAACTGTTTTGAAATGAAAAATCAACTTTTTACTTAGTAAATAACATTTTTAAACTGAACAATTTTTTTTCTCCACAACATTTTTTTTCTTAAAGTTTAATAACTAAGGAAATAATGAAAATTAAAAAGAAATAAAAAATAAGTGATTTCTTGGAAATCGCAATGCACAAAATATTCGAAACAATCAAATTTTACAAACAGTCTTTGCAGCATTGTAAGCGCCAATTTTTCATGCAAGTGTCACATTTATAAGCAGTCTTGCGCTTGATGAATGATGATCACTCTCCATAAGAACAAAATTTGAATCGATGTCATCACAATCGGACTCCGAGCTCTCATTTAGCCATTCCTCTATAATGTCTGCATGGTATTTATTTTGAGACCTTACAAGGTATTTTTTTATTTTATATTTTACTCCTGAAGTACTTGGTTGATCTATTTTCGTATGCGAGTGAAAATATCATAAAAAATGATAAAACCTCAAACAGGTCTCATTTAAAAGTATTACACAAGTACCGACGAGTGGTCTGGTAGACCACTCGCGATCTTATAAAAGCTAAAACTCGCCGGAATCGCACGTGCCAACACAACCGCTCTTCTTAAACGCTGCGGGACGATTACTCGGGGGGTAGACAAAGGCGCGGAGGTGTATGTCTTTGCTAACACAGGTAACTAGACAAATCGGATACCCAAAGTGTCTGTCAGACCACACGTCGGTACTTAAAGGTTAAGCGCCCGCCGCGATGTTCCTTCATGACGTGTCTATATATAATACGTCATTGTTCTATACTAATCATCATCTTCCTGCCCTTATCCCATATTACTTGTGGTCGTCGCAACACGTTTTTTTCTTCTATTCTCCCCTATCAGACGTCACAGTATCATATACTCCTTTTTCTTTCATATCAGTCCTTATACAATCCATCCATCTTTTATTTGGCCTTCTTCTTCCTCTTTATCCATCAACATTCATACTCATCACTCTCTTAGTCACATGAGTCTCACCCCTCTATTACATACTATTCTAATCTTTACATAATAATATAATAAGATGATAGGAAAGTCAAAACAGTACATTGAATATTTTTTAATTAAAGAATACTTGGGGTGTACTCTACAATTGATACCGAAGCCAAAAATATAGCATTTAGATTTTTTGGCTATTTGTCTGCATGTATGTCTGGGATAAACTCAAAAAGTACTGCATGGATCTACTTCAACTTTTGCACGAATATTACTACACACTTTCACTGTCCGCGCAGCAGACACAATACCTAAACAATAGTCGTGGATCACATGTGATTCATCGGACAGGGAAGTGGTTAAAAAGTCGGGTGAACATTAGGCTACATAATTATTATTTTATCACCTACGTAGAACGAGCAGTGAACCTTTATTTATTCAAAGCATTCGCACAGACGACGTCACGGGCAACAGCTAGTATTAAAAAAGAAAATTATAATAATGTATACCCTCGAATGACTACCATTTATAGAGCTTTAGTGGCCGTGTGGTATCCGCCCCGACTTACGAGTTGAAGGTCGTGGGTTCGAACCCAGCCAGGCACATTACTTTGTGTAATTTATTTTCATCACCACTTTTCTCAAAACGGTGAAGGAAAACATCGTGAGGAAATCGGCATGTCCTAGAACCAAAAATTCGAAGAAATATGACATCCACCAACCTGCACTGGGCCCGCTTGGTGGTTTATGGCCCACTTCCTCTCACAGAGAGGAGGCCTGTGTTCCAGCAGTGGGAATATTTATATGCTGATGAAGATGATGATGAATAATTATGTTCCCCGACTAAGAATATGGCCTATCCTTCGCATGCTGTGGGTGTCACAAGTGGCGAATAAGGCGCGACGCCCACTTTACCGTTTCAGGTATAAAAAAGACATTTAGCAAGTTTCCTAATATATTTTTTTTTACATCTATAACTATAGATTCGGTGTTACGATATTCATCATCATTTTTTTATTACACTAAAGAGCCATATTTCTTATTTCCATTCAGTAACATTGCTATATTAATTAAAACTTGTTAATATTTGACAACCATTTACGACGTTGCCAACTTTCAGAATACGCGCTCTTAAATGGCTACAGCTGTGCGTACCCAAGGGTGAACCGGGTTTTCTAAAATTGGGTCAGTAGGGTGCGTACAATTCGTGCGTTTAGTGCGCAGGGTGGGACCAATGCAGGGGTACGCGCTAGCTCCCCTTGGGTTAGTGACCTTGAACTTAGCTGTCTAACACAACTTGAATATCTTGGGAATGAATTTTCTATGGAATGAAAAATCGTACCACAAGAGGACTAAGAACCTGCGAACTTTGGATTCAGTACATCCAATGCTCTGACCAAACACGAGAAAAAAAAAGGTCGTGCCAATGATATATTATGTGCCCTTTGTTTCAGACTCAGAATATAATATTGTTTCTTTCGTAATCTTCATCAATTTAGGGTCATCAACATCATCATCAGCCTATAATGTTCCCACTGCTGGGACACAGACCTCTCTGTGAGAGGAAGAGGCCCAGTGCGTGTTGGTAGATGTCACACGTCGTCGAATTTTTGGTTATGTTTACCTATGACTACGTAGGTCGCTACCGATACCACTGGGCCACCACTGCTCTCAAATTCTGCTAAGTTGACGGTCTATTAAGAGTTATACATTTAAATTAAAATTATTTTCTGACTCACAGGTGCATCGTCTAGTGGTGGTAGACGAGAACGACAAGGTGATAGGCATCATATCACTGTCAGATCTGCTCATGTACCTCGTGTTACGTCCGACCGGCGAGTGCGGCGCCGGCGGCACTAGCCTGCGCAACGAACATTCTTCTATTGAAGAGAAGGATGAGCCTACAGCCACAGAGGGAGCCACTGGTTCCCAAGCTGACAGCGGCCAAGCAGACACGGTTGAAGAAACCGGCCAAGATGAAGCGGCGGCCTTAAACTTGGCCGACGACATAGAACAGAAGACCGTCGATAGAGAGTGCCAAGATCCGTAATGTGATTCCTCAATGAGTTTCATAGTTATATAAGAGCTGGCGAAACGCGAGCGCGGTTTATGTAAGTCTGCATTTCCATTTTGTAAAATGTTTAGCAGTAGCAACTAACCAGTGTAAGTGGCGGTATACTTGGTCTGGGTTTGAAATGCGGCTGCAGGTGGAGTTTTGAATAATATGACAAAGGTCTTTGATTTCACGGAGTAAATGTACTTGGTTATTTTGTTCTAATGAATTTTAAATAGAATTTTCTACGATTACTCTTATATAATTTATTTTGACGGAAAGTATTTACTCTTGATTTTATAAGAAGCATTTTGGCATGTGAATTACTAATTTTACGAAAGAAGAATAGATTATAATCATCAGTCATCGTTCATTATCGCCAACTTTGTCATGTTATCTACTGCCAAGCCTGTCACTAGATACTTTACTACCAAATTAATGTGAAAGTTAATTTTCACCAGACAGAAGTAAAAAAAAAATGTTTTTTATGTCTCATAAAAGTGTTTTGATATTTCTTTTTTTTTTCAATTCCACTTTTGATATGAAATTTATGTGTATATTCTACATTTGTTTGTATTATTATCGGTTTCACCTGTCACTGTATATTATGTTTTTTTTAAAGTTCGGGTACCGACAAAGCGCTAAAGGTTAATAGTTTTGTCTAGTATATAATATAAGCTACGCGTGGCGTACGCTACTCCACTTCTAATATACATTCAGCGAGCAAATAAATGTATACACTTAGCAGAATGTGTACTTACTTACTGTGTGATATTTCATTTCACATTTCCACGAACATAATTGAGAGATAAGCGTTATGTCAAAGTGGGAAACACCATTACACTAGAAAATCTCTTTAAAATTTTGCTAACTGTATACATTTCTTTGCTCGTGACCGTAATTGTCTTATATCTAGAGAGCGGAATTTTTGTAGCAAAATTTTCTAATCCATTTTTAAATATGTCGACTTTTCGAGCTTTCGTGATTAATACGATTACTGCTTATCTCAACACATTGGGTTATATTCCACGATGGAATGAAGGAGTGTGTGTATATTTTGACGCTAGAAAATTTAATGAGAAACAACGTTAGTAAAGCAGAAAATTATCCATGCAAATTCCGCCTTCTACTAATAACCAAATTAAGATAGAATTAAGTTTGATATTAATATTGAAAATGCGCATTTTCTCGGTACCTAGACGCAATTATAACACAAGTACGTTCTCGTAGAAAAGTTTCACGTTATATTAGTTTTACGGTACTCGTGCGTAGTTCGCTAATACAGTCATAATCTGGTATGGATACTTACACGGAATTTATGTAACCACATTACTTTTTTTATACAGTAGTCAATATATTAAATACCATACTCATATTAAAATATTGTAATATCCGTATTCGAATCAATGTTATTCATATCATAAATGTTAGCTGAAGTATTCATTCACATCCATTAAACGCCGGCCACAGTAACGACATTTTCCGTCGATTTTCACGATAGTAGTGTTTAAATTTTCGTATAAACGTTCATTAACGCGACAATCAACGGTATTTCCCGACAGTGTGGCCCTAGTGTAACAAATTCTAGATTTGCCTGTAATGTAACAATTTAACTTTCAATTTTGTATAGAGACAAATTACTGTTACAGATTGTATCGTTACATGTTGCGTCACGTGCAATCCTCGCAACTGAATTGATACATTACAGGCGAATGCTCTAGGTGAGGGAATGTCTTTTTTCATAGTAGTGAGCAGAAAAACTATAATGTAACCCTCCCCCCCCCTCCCCTCCTACCACCTTTTCCCTAAAAGGTATTCGCCAAACTAACGCTATTTAGTTTATAATCTTTTGTTTGATAGTAATTGTTCGAAAATTGGAGTGTTTATAGATATCAAAGCGCGTGGCTTAGTAATAATCATGATCAAAATTATTAAAATGTCGCGTAGTTTCGTTTCTGCTAAACAATTATTAGGATTTAAGTACGGAACGATTACGTCGACTTTAGAATGTAGGCACTTAATTTCGAAGCAATACGTTTAAAATTACGGTAATAAGTAAGAACTTTGTAACATGTTGGCGACTCGATTTATTACTAACAAACAAAATCATTGTGTACCGATGCTTCCCGTAAGTATTATAAAATTGTGTTATTAATTTATGAGTAGAATAACGTTATAGTAAAGATTTTATCTGTTATAAAATGTTGTATTAATAAAATTCAAATAAAATGTTCTGTAGCAACGTCATTGGGATGACTTTTCTTAATGTTTCAAACCATTGTGTATATACGTAGTTCCAAAAGAAGTGATACATACATTTCTTCTTAATGTTGTTGTGTTCAATGTTTGAGAGGAGAAAGCGCACATGCATGGTATGGCATTATGAGGACTTGAAATAAAAAATTGATTCCGTCAACAGCTGTTTTTATTTTTGTACATTATAATTTTTCACTGTCTTAATTGCGTAAGTGAGGAGCAATGAGATTTAAAAGAAACTATAGTGCGGCCATTGAGCAAATTGTCATACAAAATTGTTGATGCCGTGCGCTAAGCGTTGCATAGCAACGCGACTAGGGACTTTTTATTACCTAGTGGTAAAAAGTTTTGGATCACAACTTTCTTCGTGATGTCTCGTCTATTGCTCTTATATAGTTTAATGTCTTTGGTGAGGAGGAAGTTTATGATTAGGGCCCGCAGAATCAGTTCGAGTCTGGGCGAGTGACAGTGACAGAGCTATACAAGTCGTCTAGCGCTATCTCGTTCACTTACTTGAACATGCCTAGTTTTAAGACGTAATACCCCCCAGGTTTAACCTATCGCTGTTTTATGAGGTGGAGTAGCTTCATGAGGTTCGATTTCCAAGTTTAATACCTATTGGGACTTTCATCTCGTGTTTATGTAATACCAAACTCAGCCAAACTGTAACAATAACATTGTAAAAGGAAATATTTTTAAAAGAGTATCCATAGAGTTTATTGCCGGTTCTTCTCCTTGGAAATAAGCAACCGTGCCAATTTTTTTTTTCATTCGACGTCCGTTTTTTACCGACTTCAAAAAAAAGGAGGTTATCAATTCGACCCGTATGTATGTAATATTATCAGAACTGCCCAGTTTTTGTATATGTTAGTCTGTATCAGCGTCTGAACAAATGTACCAAATTTCATAAGTGTATGTATGTATGTATGTTTTTATGTTTGTGCACGCATATCTCCGGAACTACAAGTCCGATTTAAGTAATTCTTTTTTTGTTGTACTAGGTATTGTTCAACTTAGGGTACACTGCAAGTTTCATCAAAATCGGTTCAGTAGTTTTAGAGATATGGATTTTTTTGTTGTGACGGATTACAAGATTTAGTGCACATCATGTAAGAAAACTTTGTGTTTTACAAGAACTTGGGTTGAATATTTAATAAATAAACTAAAAAGGGTAAAATAAAAACTTTTTTAAAAAAAGTACCGACTTCAAAAACAAATACAAAAAAAAAGTTTAAAATAACCTTTCTTTCGGAAGTCGGTGGCAATAGTCAATGAAACAATAAAAATCAAAGCCACCGACTTCCGAAAGAAAGGTTATTTTAAACATTTTTGTATTTGTTTTTGAAGTCGGTACTTTTTTTTTTAAAGTTTTTTGACGACCTACTCTACCTGATGGAATGCTACCACAGCACGGCCGGGATACAGCTGGCCAGGAGAGTGGATGTGGCAGCGGTCAGCGCCAGGGCAACGCTACTGACGCCCAGGCGCGGTCGCAGCCTGAAATTTTGGGGGGGGGGTCACTCACTACACTAATAAAAAATATGTATCTGGAATAAAATTGCACAAGACATAATAATATTTTGTACAAGATGTATGTCAGCAAACTATAAATTTATCGCCGTTAGAGGATAGTTAGAAACCTTTTATTATTTGGAAAATATTTGAGATTTTTCAATGTGATCTTAGATTTTGGGGGGGGGGGGGGGGTCATGTCCCTGTGACCCTCCCTTCGGACCGCGCCTGCTCGTCAGCAGGCGCGGTCCGAAGGGGAAGGTAGCGTAGCGTCCTACGCTGAGGGTTGTGTTTTTTTTTTATTGTACATTTTTTTGTTACACTGTCTATATTATTCTTCCTGCTGGCGATAAGACATTACTTCTCTTTGGTATTAAATTGTGATTTCTTTAATTTAAAATAATAAAATACGATAAGTGCCCATTGAGGCCTATAATAATAACATTTTATTACGATCGATTATAATAAAAACTAATTTTACATTTTTCAGCATAAATAGTTTCCGGAACAAAGCAGCAAGTCGGTTATATCAATTGGTCCTATACACTTGGTTTGTTTACAAATATTGCAAACATATTTTATTCTATCGACAAACGATTATTTATTATGCAATTTCGAATTTACCTTTTATTCTTTACCTACGCTTCTTTATTTTTTGGCAATTTTTCAACCTTTTTTTCTTTACCCACGCATATTTTTTTACGCTTTATGGTTTTTACTAGATTTCTTTTTTTTTAATTTTCCCTTCCCTATGCCCATTCTCTCTACATGTCTCATGTTGCCAACATCTATAAAATTCTAACCTTTCATAATACTACCCTTAGAGAAATAAATTGTTTAAAACAATTACTTGATCTTCAATTTCCTTTCAACTTTCTTCTTCCTTCTTAACATGATCACCGGCGCTGCTGCGTTCCGGAGAGGCGACAGCAGAAACAGACAAATTAAAATCAAAATTATACTGAAAGTGTGCATCAATACTTTACGACTACGCTTCTTTTATATTCGGCCAGAAAGAGTACAATCAGAAATAAGTTATTCCGTCAAAAAAGTTTTTGAGTAGGTAAAAATATTCCATAGGTAGTACATTTTTTTTCTACAAATTCAAACATTTTGCATCAAGTAATAACGAAGGAACAAAACACAAATCGGCCATAGTCGTAAAAGATAATAAAGTAACGTAACTTATTATTAATTATGTACTTATTTATAATTAAATCCTTAATAACTAAACAAACCTAAGAAGTAAACATCAATCGTAGGCAAATTAACTAATGTCTTATGTATTCTAAAATAGGAATGTAAGCATTGCATACACAGGTACTTTGAGCCAATTTCTAACTGAACAACGGAGTATTGAACATTACAAACATGTAATGAAGCTTTTGCTGTAAGTTGTAAGCCAAGCCTTATGTAGTTGGGAAATAGCGGTGACCCATAGATACAGCTAGAAATTGTCACGAAGTACCTGACCAACTACGGAGTGAGAATATTGTGTGGAGGCAATTTGTTTTGGAACAGTTCAGTTCTATTTGTTGGCTAGGGTTGCCAACTTTTTTTGACAAAAAAACGTATAAACGGGTTTGGATAGGAAAAAAATAAAGTATTAGGAAGAAAAAAAAAAGTATTTTTCAAATTATATTTTTTTATTGCTATATTAAAAACGTATTTTTGTGTGCTTTTATTACATGCACATTATTTTTTTGTTGACTTTAATTGTTGCAAAGCTTGTTTGACAATCAACATTAAAATTTAAATAAATAAACAATTCGTTTCTAATTAAATTTATTGATGCTCTATTTCTCTCTTCCCGCCACTTTAGATTCATTCATTACTGAAAAAACTCTTTCAGTCAAAGTTGAAGTTGCGGGAATGGATAGTAGGTAAGAAAAAAAATATTTCTATTATATTTAGTAAGCTATCAGAAGCTATGAAACTATCAGATTTTTAAGTACTATTGAAAATTCTTCGTCATTAGTGAATTTTCTTTAGATCTCTTTAAGTCTTATATTCCGATTGGAATAAATATCGTCCATGTTAATATTAAATCTGTCTTGTAATTTGGCCTTTTACGCATCTTAATAAAAGTTGAAAATAAAGTATTTTTGCATACTTTATTTGTATGTAAAAGTATAAAGTATGATTACCAAAAATAAAGTAGGATACTTTATTATAAAGTATGGTTGGCAACCCTACTGTTGGCACACATTACAGTGAGTCAGGCGTGAGACAGTCAGATGTTATGCTAGGCTGCAGACTTATATCCACTAAGGTGATGATCGCGGACATAATGTACAGTTAATATCAAGTGAATAATGCGCAAGGGGGGCGATGTTATGGCAGACTGAACTCTGTTACATACACAGCGACCTGACAACAAATCTTCAAACTTGTACAGCACATTCGAATAGGTACAGTTGATGGAAATATTCTTCTTGTACAATTTAAATAATTACCTCCACTCAATATTCCTTCTCGATTCTGTGTCCGTGTTTTATATACTTACGAACAGCAGAATCTACACTTAAATATAACAGCAGTGCTTGGATAACTCGGTTAAATATGGGAAACATCGATTCGGCGCTTTAAAATACACCAGCTCGATCTCCACTCAAGGCTAAGGGAAACCAACCCTAAATAACTAAAATTTCGCGACTAAACTGGTATTATCCATTCTAACTGCCCCTTTTGCCTTCAATGTAGTTAAAACTTTTAATGTATTTTAAAGCTTAGAGCTTACTGTGTGTATTGCAGTTTGGACATCTGTAGGTAATCTTACTATTGTGTTTGATAGAATAATTTAGGCTCTTTTGGAACGTTGTTGTTTTTCCCTCAATCATTCCAAGGTGATAGAGACAACGATTTTTAAATAAGTATGATGTTTCGGAGCACCAAGTACAATAATGATTCGTAGTGGAAATGGGCCTAAATGACACAATCATTGTGTAAATAGCGCAAACTACTGATTGGATTCCTGCGCTGTTGATATGTTTCTGCATAGTAGACTTTCGATGTTGTAGATCAATTAGTGCACAGTAATAGCCTGCATCGGCTTACGAACAGAATGTTTCTGCTGAGATAGCATGGTTGTATGTCTTCACTTAGTTCTCAGATAGTCCACCTGCGACTACACACAGTCTACCCTACGCTTAACATTTAATACTTATCTAAATTTATAATACCTTATAACACGTATGTAATAATTAAGACTTACATATTACAATCCTTCATATCAACAATTTATAATTAAAATTTCAAGAACTATCTATGAACTTAAAGAAGAGAATAAATGAAATATTTGAGCGTCATAATTTTGATAGCGAGTCCAAAAAGTTTTTTGAATAAACTGAAAGTAATTTAGATTCGGGCTTGTTGTCTTGGTGTGGTTTAAAAGGTGGTGGTGGTGGTAAAAGTATTCTGATCGAGGATGATGATTGATGGTGGCCTATATACTTATACGGTATACACCAACTAGCAAAAAGATCCTATGAGCAATTACTCTTACGACTATAGATCGAAAGACAGTCGTATGAAAGATCCTAGAATTCAAAAAGCCGTTTAAAAGCAGCTCTCTCGATAGTTTAGCCCTCAGCGCTTTTTGGCTCTATGAACACCCGATACGGTGCTCACGAGACATGACAAAAACTCTCCCGAACTTTGCAATTAACCCGGGCACCGTAGGTACATACATTAACGGGTAACTAACGGGAATTCTTTTGTCCATTGAATTGAAAGTGGACAAAGGAAACGACTAATTCGACTGACTAACCATTTTGGAACAGCCACTGCAGGTACTAGAGAACCATCTCTTTTTTTTACTTTTATCGGTAAGTTGATGTCGATGGTCACGACCGAAAAGGCATGAATGATGTTTACATACTTAAATTTAATGAGACCCCCATTAAATTAATGTCATGTTCATCATCATCGTCATCTCTAAAACCACCATCATTTACATAAAATCTTGAGTTTTTACCTGATGTTTACATCCACGACTTGTTGTTGCACAGTATTGCGCAGTACATAACTAACCCAGACAGGGTTAAAATCATCAGAGATTGAGATCTATTGCAAGCCAATACTGATAGAAAACGAGACTTTTGGAGGCATAAGTAACGGTGTAAGTTCACTGACCTCCACAGAAGAGGAGAACTTATCACCAGACGGTGTGTGTCTCGCTACATTACCATAATGATGAACAAGATATTTGACTTAAGTTCGTAAATAAGTCACTTTGGAGGTTTCGCCACTGTAGCTTGTCCACGCATTAGTGTCACCTAAATGTTTACCTTTATGGTAAGCGTCCACAGGTCCGCATCGTACGTATCGGACGCATCGCATCAAACGGATTTCCGTGTCGGCAGCGATCGGATTGCCGACGCGAGTATCAGCAATCGGATTGCCGATGCCGCCTTCATCGCTTCCACTGATCGGCATTCCGTATGACGTCATCGGTACGCATTGCATTAAGACATTAACTGCCGATGAGCCGTCCGTACGATTCGGATCAGTGGACGCAGTTGTATGAGTTTTCATACAAGGCAAACTAAAATCCGTTACGTACGATACGTCCGATACGTGCGATACCGACCTGTGAACGCACACCTTTACACCACCCAAGCCAACAGCCCTAAATGGTAATTATAATGTGTCTGATAGAAGGAGCACATTCATACTAACAGTTATTGATACATAGTGTGTGTTTACACAGACAATCCTAAATACTATTAAATAGAAGAGAGTCATTTGGTATCATCTCTATTTGAATACGGGACGTGGTTGTTGTAGTCCCGGTTAGAATGCGCGTGGTTTTGTTATGGAAAATGCGAAATGTTCTTAAACAGTAACAGTTCCGTTACCAGAGGCCTTACCACGAGCTCTTAACGCGATCCAGTTAAAACTGTGGGAAAGAGACAGAGCTATACAGTCGTCTAGCGCCATCTCTTCCCCACAGCCTGAAGACTCGCGCTTTAAGATGTCATGATAGGCCACCAGAGGCCTTTACCACGAGTTCTTAACGCGATCCAGTTAAGGCTGATGGAAAGAGACAGAGCTACACAAGTCGTCTAGCGCCATCTCTTTCCCACAGCCTAAACTGAATCGTGTTAAGAGCTCGTGGTAAGGCCTGAGGTATGTAAAATGTCGGGTACTTGGCAGCGAAGACTAGGTATGGGTAAATGTGAAAGGCACACTATTACTCAATTCGCTGCCGGGTTACTAGCACCGAAGTCCCGAAAATCTGATCATTTGGGAAACGTTATTTCACTGCCATGATTAATCTTCACTGCTCTACAGTTTTCACTAATCGTTGTTTTCGTCAGTGCAATTCACGCGCATTCTAAGTAAGCCTCTAGTCCTTACACTTACGGGATTCCCCTGGTCGTAAGGACTGGCTGACATCTCATAGGCTTACTTTGAGCCTTGTCTAATAGTTCAGGTGCCAACTGAGATCACTCATAATTGTCAAGTCCCGTAGTCAGTTAAATTTCATATTCTCCAAGCAAGAAGAACATCGAACATAATCATAATTATTATTCATTGTCAGTTTTTAACTCATATCGGCTGTTAGACCTTTTACAACTTAATTACAAATCATTTCATTCCAAGTTGAGTACAACTCCACTTGAAAAAGCCAACAATTACTAGTTATTTATCAACATCAACAAACTCTAATCATTAAAGGTACTGTCAGATCGCCAGGTCGTCGGCGTGCGCGGGCGGTTAGTCGTTTTGTATCGGACTTGTATCTATAAAGGTACATCTCCATTTTGGGGCTGTATACGATCACCGCCGTCACAGATATAAACATGAAACATTCAATGCTTAATTAATTGCTGAAGCCTCACGTGCACGCCGGCGACCCAGCAGTCTAGCCGTATCTTAAGGCCTTACCAATTTTATCATAGTTTTAGTTATCCAAAGAGAATTTTTCCCTGAGTTATTCCCTGACAAAATACGCTTAACCTAAAAAAAATTGAAGTAATAACTACTTGCGTAATTAATAAACATGTAACAAAAGAGTATCTTCAATAAATATTTTTATATTTATTTTTAATAAATTAACCCTATTTGTGTCTTCTTTAGAGCGCATGTATAAAAAGCGACTAGTACCTTATTAAGGTATTAACGAAAATCCGATATCAATACTTGTCTTGAGATCAGTGAGTATTATATCTATAGTAGGCAAAGTTGCACTTTCCAAATGTGGGCATAGTATACCCAGTGTTATTTGGAAAGCACAAACACATGAAAACGTGAATATAATACAATGAAATACTACCTAACTAAAATATTGGTATTTAGCCTAAATTATATATTATAGTAAATCATAAATAAATATATAAATACTGAAGAGTTCTAATAATAAGATTAAGTTTATAGTTTATTACTTAAAATATCACATTTTTAAGTATAATTTATAGATACGGTTAAAATATAAAATGACTAGAATTGGTTTAGAAATAGGTAAAAGAACAAACAAAATTATTGTTTTGATCTGATAGTATTGGGTACTCAGAATCTGTTTGTAATCGAAGTCGAATCCCGGACTCCTGTAAGTTCCGCTGCATTCAGGGTATTTTCCTAGACTTCTACATATATAATGACGCGGTAGAATACAATGCTTTCAATTTGTATCCCATTGTTGTTACTTAAAAAAAGCCAAATGATGGAGACCATTTTCAATACGATGGTAATTAAATGGAAAGGCTTTTTAAAATTACTGGAAATAAAAAAATGTAGTGTGACCGTACCTTAAGGACAAAATTATATAAAAGTAATTTAAAATACATACATGATAATATAATATAAATATTCAACAACGTTTTGAGCTGGATAAAAATATTCTGTAACAATAAACAGGTGAAAATTTGATATAAAAATAATTAAGGTATCATAAAATTCTTTAACTAAGAAGGCAATACATGAGATACAAAATAGGTACGACTATCTGAAGGTGGGTATATACAAATTACAAAAAAGTCTTGATAACAGGAGAAAAATTTTGAGTAACAATAAATAAATATCGTAGAAATTCATTGTGATATGTTTAGATATTAATATTTTAGAATTTGGAATAATAAATAGTCAGACAGGTTGTAAGTGCCTCCCGTACGTTGAACTGGCCATGAATGTTATAAGTACATAATATAATTTATATTGTAAAAAGTGATGAATTTTGATAAAATTATCATCAGATATGTTTCTTGATGTTCTGGATAACGGAGTACTGCCGAATCATTCAGTAAACGCACGGGATATTTAAAATCATTAAAACAGTTTATAAACTACATAATATATGGATACATGTTTATAGATGGTATATAATATATAAGTATATCACTACTATAAATATGACTACAGTAAATGGCCAAGAAGTATTATAAATCAGTTTAATTGTATCGTCGGCATCCGAGAGAGGTAACAACCATAACTAGTGCTCGTAAAGGTGGATAGTACTCTCGGGTACAAACTGTACACAAATTACGCTAAAGATTTAAGAAGCATGAACTTGAAGAGTGTTTACATCGCTGCATATACGACAAAATAAAGAGGGGACCATGTCTCAGGTCAAATTGATAAGTCCCGTTCACGACCCTGTCGCGGTGAGCGGTGACTTGGCGCGGGGCAACGATGGCAAGACCAATGTATAGAAAAGTTTGAAACATGCCACGAGGTTTTGTAAATTTACAAAGTAATTAATGTCTTATTCGCATCGCCCAGCTCCCGCTAGCCGCTTATACAAAAGTCGTCAACGGCACGATATTATACTTAGTACCTACTTGAAGTTGTAAAATACATCGCTAGTGTTCAAGACATGATCTCATTATATTTTAACAAGAAATTTTGAAATAAACAAACATCACCGATTTCTATTGAATTTGCGAAGTTTGTAGAAATTATTTGCTAAGAAAAATAAATAGCCGAACAGTGCGTTTCATCTTAGTCTAAACCCTTTTAGTAAGACAGTCGTGTGATCAAAGAGATTACGTCCAGGGATCGGCATCAGGGTAGGCCCAGTGAGGTCGACTGATGGAACTCGTCACGGTGGTAGTCCGGTTCGTGCGCGGGTCGAAGCTGAAAATATTAAGGTTCATTTTAGTAAATAATCAAAAAAAAAATGCGGAAAATTCAATGTGTGCGTGTGCATATACTATGAGATGCCATAAGACATTTTTGGGTGCCACATTCGATTTGGCAGTTTTATTTGGTGAAGAGAATTACTCTATACCTACGGCTAATGGTGATTTAAAAAAATATGTTTGCACAGTGCCATTTTATTATTTGCCATGAAAAAGTAGTGGGTACAGATAACTAATAATTTTCTCTCTTTTCTTTCTTTTTTCGTTTAGACATAAAGGTCTAATTATTTATTAACTGTTATTAATTAGCACGTAAAGCCGTTGGTTCCGGCTGTCGTTTGTAGATCTTTGACAGTAGTACTGTTAGTCAGAAGCTCTTAAGTCTGACAACTAGTCTTACCATGGGGTATCGTATTACCCAGTTCAGTAACTGGGACCTCAACAACCCAGTGGTTGTGGAGGTCCGACAGGCAGTCGCTCCACGTAAAATACTAATATTAAGCTGCATCTAGTTCGACTGGAAGCCGACCCCAATATAGTTGGAAAAAAGCTAGGCACATGATATATTTATATTAGCTGTAAACTAGTTGCCAGGTAAGAACCTACAGAGCACACCGCGATAGACGCATGAAGCAAAAGACTCACTTGAAATCTCAAAACTAAATTGTGCTGCAGTCTCTATTCTTTGCTGATTCGGTGATCCATGTTCTGTAGTAATTAAACTAAACTAACTTTAATTTTCTATGGTATAGTAATATCTACTACTACCTAACTATCACAAACTTTAGTGAAACAATGAAACATTATCCAGAATGTTTGACATCTTCATTAATTAAAAACCTTTTTTCATTTAATAACGTTAGTGAGCTACTCGTATTTTTATAAATACAATACCCTTAGTACGAATTTCAGTATTTGAGACGTAAACTGGAACATTGGCAATTTCAAGTTGACATTTTGCGAGGAAAAAATTAGTTCAGTTTTCGCGCACCAGTGGCGCTGTTCCATTTTTTCACACAAGAAACGCTGTAAATACTGTAAAGTAAAAGGGTGAAAATTCGTGCTAAGGGTACTGGTATCAAATTTTTGGCATGTATTTCATTGCGTGTCACAAATCTGAAAAGTTGCCTAAAGTTACCGTTTACAAATTGTGTTTTGCCTCCTCAGCAAAAGGGTAGCTGTCAAACATTCTAATAAGCTATTGATGACTGCATGAAATATTATGATTTCAATGAATGAATAATACTTAAAATACTCTCTACTATTAATTTGACGAAAATATCTCTGTCGTAATTTGATTGAATTAGGGACGAAAATGATTTGCCAACGAAAAAGATAATATAGTCGTTTCATGCCTTCAATGGGCCGATTAGCTTTTTTTGGGCACTCTGAGTAGGTACCTATAGATCTTCCTCTTCCAATGTGACAGAGTAAATATATTTTCGTCGAATTCTGAATAATCCAGGTGTATTTTGAATTGTTTTCTTTATGTGACGCGATGTTGGCTCTAACAACTCATAACACGGCCTTGCATAAGTACTCACTGTGTTTCTGCTTGTCTGAACGGCGACGCATTGGAAGTGGATGGATGCGCTTGCATTTGCATTCTATTACTTTCAGACGATGGACTTGAAAAGCCGCTGCCTACTGGTTGTAAGTTAGACTCATGCCACGTAAGTAAAGGATTGTCATATCTGGAAAACGGTGATTTTTGGTAGACAGGTGCATAAATAGTTACAAGTCTAATTCTAAATTCTAACTGATGTAATTTCTATTGATACTACTTAAATAACTGATGGAATATTTGATGGAATCTTTTGATAATGTGGTGCTAGATGGTAACTGTTCGTAGCATTCCAATATTCATTCACAACTTCTATATTCTCCACTGTATCGTGAAGCGTGTATGGCTTTACTCACACATTTGTCGAGCGTATGGTGAGCTCTCATCAATAAGGACCCCTGACATGCTATGCCCGTGAACAAAGCTTTACACACTCGTAAAGATGATTAAAACCCATGATTCTCTATTCCTATGTTACCTACAATCTTCAAAATAGAAAAAATAAACATTTTCATTCTGTAAGTCTTGAAGATACCAACTCCATGTTTCCGTATAGTCCTTCGTTGCCGTCTCCTTCAAAGATGTTGCGGTCGCCGGTGGGTCTCGACTGGTACGGTGATGGTGGTGGGATGGTGGTGCGGTCGAGTGGGTTGGGGGTCGGTGGGGTCTCCGGGGTCGGCACGGGCGGGTTTGTTTCTAGAGTAGAGTTCTTGATGCCGTATTTGAAGTACATGAACATGCCTGGAATAGACGGTGAAAAAAATGTTAAAAACTTATTTTGTTTCTCTATTATTCTTGTTAGGATGATCCGGTCACCTTCTGGTATCAGTAATTTAATTCACTTCTGGAAACTTCACAGGCTCTAACGTGGTCTTGAACTTATATTAATCATTGATTGATTCGTTTCAAAACAAACTTTAATAAGCACTCAATACTGTCTGGTTTTACGGCAAAAACGGGACATTATTGATAAAAAGTAAGCACAATTTACTTATGACACGCAACCTCACAATACGTACGCTTGATAAAGGTCCTCGAATTCTTTTATTGGTCTGGAAATATGTTGAAAGTACCCGACGGGCTCTCAAAACTTTTCACTTTGAAAAGTAAAAGCGATAACACTTTAAAGTTTGTAAGCGGGTAGTTATCTACTTTTAAGGCTAGCCCGTATCTATATTCTGCTGTTGTGGGATCGTGTCCCAAAAGACTAGTTCTACACTTAAATATTGTACTTAGATCTATAAGCAGATTTTAATAAACATGTTAGGTACATATTTTTTATAAACCTTTGTCTAATTCTTTCTAGTCGTTTTGTTTAAAATGTTCAAAACTCAGATTAAAGAAATAGGCAGATAGAACGCTCAGAACATGCGAGTGTCTCCACCAAAGTTAAAACAAAATCAAATCGAATTACATTCCATAATGTTTTCTTTGTTTTTGAGAACTACTTTTACGATGGTTAAAGACACGAGACGACATACATTGGCAAAAAACAACTAGCTTGGTACGACGCGTAGCTTGGTACTGTCGTGACTTTGTATTCGATTTTGATTTTGTATTAACTTTGGTGGACCAACTCGCGTGTTCTGAGCGCTCTATCTGCCTATTTCTTTGATTTGAGGTTCAAAAATAAAGAATTGGCTGTCAAAGCAAAACAAATTATTAATTTGTTATCAGTGAAGTTTATAATCTAATTTTTCTAATCACTTTTAATTTTTATGTATTTATTTTTCCCGAGATAAGCTCGGTCAGCTAGACACTAAAACTAATAGGGTAAATACACACATACAAAGTTGTCACATTTTGAGGTAGGTAGTAAAAAAATAAATCTTACCGAGAATCATCCAGACAGTGAAGCGAACCAGGGTCAATATTGAGAGGTTCAAGATCAGATAAATGTTCACGATGATGGCAATAGTTGGCACGAAGGGCAGCCCGGGTGTGATGTAGATCAGGGCAAGTCTGAAATATTTCAATCAAATACTTAAGTACTTTCATAAGTGTACCTAAAAAGGGAAAAAAACTGTTTTTTTTATCGATGGAGGACCATCAATCGATTACCTATAATTATATAGTTATTTGTTATGCAAGGCTGCAAAGTTGGTTTTTGGCGCGAGTACTTGAATTGAAAACTGAGCGAGCGAAGGATTCTAAGATTGAACCACGAGAGAAACGAGCTGTTCAAATATAGAATCCTGAGCGATACGAAGTTTTCAAAGGTACGAGTCGCAGAAAAACTTTGCTGCCGAGTGCAACACACAACTTTCCACCTCACACAGCGAGGAAATGCAGTGGGGGCGGCTCGCTTGACAGTGTAGGAAATAATTGAATACAAGACGTGTTCGAATTTTGAACAACACTTTGTGCACTAGAGCACAAAATGGAGTTTTGCTCTCAGAATTTGAATGAGAAATATAATCTTTCCGAGCGCGTCAGGAGAAAAATCTATTCATTTTGCAAATAGGTTTTTACAAACACTTTGACAAGTCAAAACACTTTTTTAGGGTTCCGTAGTCAACAAGGAACCCTTATAGTTTCGCCATGTCCGTCCGTCCGTCCGTCCGTCCGTCTGTCCGCAGTTTAGCTCAGAGACGCACAGTACAAGAGAGCTGTAATTTTGTGTAAATATACGGATTTGTTGTGCCGAAAAAGTGGTAAAATAAAATCTCGTAAAATATTTTTTTTAGTGTACCTCCAGTACTTACACGTAAAGTGAGGATTTTTTTTTCTCGCGTACCCCTTAGTGTGGGGTATCATTAAATAGGCCTTTAAAAAATAATGATAGTTTCCATTAACAATTTTTTGATAAAAAAATTCGTTTGTGAAATATTAAGTTTTAAAGTGCTAAATTTTGCTCGATTCGAGTGTCCCCCCCCTCTACCAGCTAAACGGTTATGTTTGGGGGTGTGAAAAAATTCACAATAGTAGTATATATAACGAAGTTTAAAAGAAAATTATCATGACTAAGTAGGCTTTACAACTTTACGAGTAATAATCGACCAACTTATAAAATGTACTTGATATCATATTTTCTTAAACAAAATGTATCGGAGACAACTGCAAATGTAAGTTTGTCAACTTTATTTTTACAGCTTTTATACGTAGGTATGTTTTTTGGGGATAGGTAGGTTTTTATCGTCAACTATTTTTAACTAACTTCAAAAAAAGGAGGAGGTTCTAAATTCGTTGTAATATTTTTCTTATGTATTTTCCCAGGTTTCTCAAAGACTCATGGACCGATTTTGAAAATTCTTCTTTTTAGAATTAAATTCAGCGAATCGGTTTAGTTAGTTCGCATAAGTATTTTGATGGGCAACTACGGAACCCTACACTGTGCGTGGCCCGACACGCACTTGGCCGGTTTTTATAGCTAGATGTAGAGTACCTGATTACTCTGAATAGAAACATCCGAAACAAATTCAGAGGTCATGCGTTGCGTTGGCTTGCGTTTATAAACGGGCTAGAACTCATTTGCAAACTTTTAACGCCCGTCTATGCAAAATTAGTAGTAGTTCTAACTAAGCGTGAATATAAAATAACATTTTAACGAGATCTTTAAAGTGTAGATACTATCTTACAAAATAACTTCAACATGAAGTTTTTAATTAGTATGCACAAAGAAAGTAAGAAGATACACTTTGAAGTTTTCGCTGAACTGAGCTTTCAAGTACCGTTTGTGTAAAAGAATTCATTAATTTTATTAAAACTTGGCTATATGGAGCCGGTTACATAGCAGGCTGGCTTTCTTTTCTCTCTTTCTTTATGTAATTTCACAAAAGCTCCAAGATTATTTATTTTTATTTTATGATACACTAAATAAATGGTCGCTATGATATTATTATGGTCTTTGCATATGTATGTACTTATATAATAGCGAGTTTTCTCCACGTCTCGGAAAGCACGTAAAGCCGTGGTGGTCACGGTTATCGTCAAAAAGGGGCAAATAATAAAATATTAATTTCAACAAGTCATGTGTTTTGCATTCAGGGAACACTGTAAGAAATTTTGGTTTTATAAGTATGTATACGGGCTTAGTGCCCGCCAAAGGTTCTGCTTAATACAGAAGTTAGTTTTTTTTTTAATAGTTTCTCGATGCCTCCACCACCGCCGTATTGGAGCTAAGCCCCGCCCATCGTAGTACCTAGCTTGTGCATCAACATAGGCCCATAATGGGAAAAAAGATAGGCAGGTTTTATGGGCGAACAAAAATGAGGTACGAAAATGTCGTGTGTTTATTATTATTTTTTTCGTAAATATAATAAGGTAAGTTATGTGACTGTCTTTGAAAATTGGAAAATAGTACTTTGTAATAAGATTTATATAGGGCTGACTATACATTTTTAGGAAACGTGATTAATTTATTTTATCTTTTACGTGCCTAACCACTTGACTGAGACTGTGACTTTATTTTTATTCTTCTGGCATACAAGAACAAGGAGCGTTCTTGAAGCCAGAAGAAAAAAAATGAGATGAAATATTTCTTTGAGCTTCTCTTTAAGGTAGGTATTATGTTTTTTTTTACTACCTAACCTATATTGCTCCACTGGTGGGCAAAGGTCTCCATCACAATCCATTCTTCCTTTTGACAAACTGTGTGTCTATTTAATATTATTAAAGAAATAAAATTAACCTTACCGGTTCTGTGGTCTCCTGGAAATTATCAGCAGGATGCCGAAGATGGCCAGAATTAGCAGCACCATGCTGACGTTGGTGAAGGTGGAGGTCCCAGGGTTTCCGTAAGCCGCGAACAGGTCGAACACGATGATTAGCACGTACATGACTCCCACAGACTTGATGACAAACATTCCTGTTGGAAGAATACATACAAAGTTACATGTAGAAGTTCTTTATTTTACTTCTGTAAGTTACTGGAGCTATAATGATTAAATCTCGAGTCTCTGTATTAAAATGTGCGCTATAAAATTGACCTTAATTGCCCAATCGCACGATCGTATCTTTTTTTTTTGGACGTTAAAGAAGCGACGAAAATAGAAAAAATGGATTCCCATGTAAAGGCCTATTCAGACCTAAGCGGTATTCGCTACCGTCTGTGGCAGAGAAAACCCAGCGGGTATGCGGTAATATTACTGTTCACACCAAAACGGATTTCGCTATTCTTGTGGGTAGAATAACGCGCGGTATGTATGTACCTCTACCCACAGCGGCAGCGAATATCGCTCAGGTCGCTCTAGCCACGGTACTTGATACTAAATACCTGAGCGAAACCCGCGCGGTATGTACCTCTACCCACAGCGGCAGCGAATATCGCTTAAGTTTGAATAGGCCTTAAGTGTTTACACGTCAGCGCTTTTAAAACGAGGCGTTATTTTCGAACTGTGTTTGAATTTGAGTACTGTGCGGTGACATTTAAGATCAATTTACCTATACGCCTCATAAAAAAGCGTTCGTGCCTATGAACTCTTAGTAGTCACAAGAGTGAGCTTACCGATGGCGCGATGCGACGCGATTCGACCGATTCCAACTACAAGTGAAAATCAACCTTACCACTCACACATAATTACATAAAACATGTTGTTAGATAACCCGTAGATACGGGTAACTGAAAAACAAGACACGATCGCCACGACGACGTCAAGTCTATTGCATCTTTATTTCTTTGTGACAAGGCTGATTTTTACTTGTAGTTGGAATTCGTTCGAATCCCGTCATGAGTAAAGTCCCTAACAGTTATACATCTTTTTGACGGTTGGAGGCAAAAGCCCCTTTTGGTGTTTTGTAAATAGCGAAATATGGGCGTATTTTCGGGGATTAAAAACGTCGTTAAGTTGGTATTTAAAACTCTGAGTCGCTTGGTGCTTCCGAATTTTCTTCCATTTCCCGGGCCCTCAACTCAAGATGCTTGAGGTAACAGTAGGGTTTTAGTCGACAAAAGACCCATATAACGACCCTCCGCTCATACCAGACTGGGCGAATCCACGAGGATTATTCCTCTGGAAAACAGTACTTAACTTGAAAAGATTAAAGACGCGTGAATCGGCAATCAAGAGAACAGTTAAAAAAATTAATCCAGTGTAGAAGAAGTCACTTAAAACATCGCCAGATTTAGCCATCTTACTGGAACGTCGAAAGGTTGTACTAGCAACATCAGACCAACCTGGGATCAATACCCTAAATAGTCAGATAAGACATGCTATCCGTAAATACCCGAGATGGAGACAGCATGAGTTAATAGTGGAAACCATAGAAGCACATGGAGGTCCAAAAGTGTTTCGCAAACGACAGAGTCGTGGTAGCCTCCAGATGCACAGGCTTACTAAACAAAACGGACAACAAACATCTGATCACAGAGAATTAAGACTATTGTTTGCTACGAAGTCGCAGTTTGAAGCAGTCAATATTGACTGTATAGCCGGCCTTAATTTTGACTTCGTTTTAAAGACAGATGTAATTAATATTTAGCAGTAACTACGCCTCAATCAATTATGTTACTAAAATGTCTATAATTATGCATGATACATTGAAACCCTTCAAAGCTGTCAAAGTTCTTAAGTATTTCCAATTTGGTAAGGTTTATACACCTAAGGTATATTGTATACTGTATTTATAACAGTTTTAAAATTGTTTAGGTATACAAATATAAATAAGAATGGAAACATAATATTTTTATTTGCATTCTAACGTGAAAAATACTTAACTGCGTAAAAGCTTTCAGTGTTGAATAAAATTGTCAACAACTCTGCTTTATTAGGAATTCACAAACGTGTGTGAAAAATGTAATGAATGCCGTTCATGTTGTCATACTCAAAGTAACGCTTTGAACAAATCCCGTTTAAAAGTTAAACGTATTTTCAAACACTCGATTACTAAACTCAAAAGGCAAGTTATCCTTTTGTTTCAATACGATTGCTTTAGTTGTTAAACTGAAGCTGAAAAATGTAGCATTCATAAAAGTTGCAAACAACTTGAAGTTTTGCAAACTTTTTAAAAGCGAACATTAAAAGGGTTACAACGAACGACGAATGAATATCCGACATTCGACAATGTTGGAACAATTTATGAGACATTTAAACTAAAAAAAATCGGTTTCGTATTTTGCTGTCAGCAGTTTAACAAAATAACGTACCTACTTAGGTATTTTTTAATATTTTGTGTAATATTTCTATCTCATTTTTAGTCGTCATGACCAGCCGTAAACTGCAAGTAACCTTACTTCTGTATTATTGTGTGTGTTTCTTACTCTGTTATTGAACGGATTTGGATGATATTTAGTAAGTAGGTATATAGAAAGTTTATAACCTGAGTTAAGACATAATATTGTGTTATGTTTCTATTCCGATGTTATGTTCCCGTCAGATTGTTTTCCTGTTGTAGCGGGTGAAGCCGCTGGCGATATTATAGCTAGTTACTAATATTGTATAACTCGCTGTTTACAACTATGTACTTCGTTCCTCAGGATTATAGCAGAGCTATAAGGAAAAAAAAACCCCGGTTAGGAAAGTCTTTAGCTATGAGAAAAATGAAAGTATTGGCAAATGATTTACTGGTTATTTTTCAATCATACATCTGGGGTAAGATACGCGCTGGTTACCATTACGATGCATTGGAATTTTTTCCTTCTTCACTTGTACGTTGAAAACATGATACCTCATTTTCTCTGAAGGTTCAGGCAGAGGTGCACCTACCTACAGTAATACTTTTTAAGAATATTTTTTATCAAGCAGACTAACGAAATGTGCAAAAAAATTTCAACTAAAACTTCGATAGGTTTCGATTATGTGATTATTTCACCAGTAACTCTGTTGTAGTCCTGTTACCATTTGTGCTTGTTTTTCCCTACATTAACTAATTTGGATCAAGCAACAGGCATAATTTCCACATAAAATAACCACCAACATGAATGCGCGCCATAGCAGCCGTATTATTGCTATCTGTCGAGCAGCTGTAAGGCTTTTGTCGCAGAGACTTTTTGTTGGATGAATGATTGATTCGCGATTTGACAACATAGTCTCAAATTGACAGATTCTTCTACAATCGACTGATTCTACAAGCTATTTCATAACTTTCCTTGTTAGTTTTAGGGCACCGATGGTTACACCCCCAAATGGGGTTGACAACGTAAAGATATTGTAGATGGCGCCACCATAGACTAGTCCTAGTCCGACCAATGACGTAGTACTATTTGAAGTACATTTAAGATTTGAACTGATTTGGACCAATGACGATGCTTGGAACAAGCTATACTAGCGCCATTAGTTCCCTAGTTGCCATCCCCATTGGCCACCACTGGTCAGGTGGACAGTGCAACTTTTATTAAAAATTCTTGTCCACGGCTTGAGGCTGCAGTGTTCAAATCCAGGAGTTAAACTTACCGCTCATTTCCGTAGCCGGGCCACAGTCCACCCAGGGGAACAGTCCAGGGCACAAGTAGCTCATCGCATGCAGCTGTCGGGACACAGCCGCGAAGATTCGACTGCAGTTGCTGTTGTTGCCACCAGATGATCCACCACCAACTGCACATAGATGGCGCTGCTTTAAACTTGTTGATTACATTAAAGTAACACAATATAGTTTCTGTGAAAACGGGCCTAGATAAATACGAGTTTATTATATGTAAGAATCTATACAAAATTATTTTATGCTTGTTGTGTTCATCGGAACAAACTCAGTGAAATAGCCATTGATGACTACCTAGGGTTCCCTACGTATTAATATTTCTACTCATATACCTATTGTTTTTATTAAATCGTAATGTGCTTGACTAAAAATCCTTAAAACTACTCTGTAGATTTTGATGTATCGCTTTCATGATCTGTCGAGCTAATTTTGAGCAATGTTATTCGACCATACGGCATCTATGGCAATTTTACATCTGGCTAAAGAAGTCCATGCTCTGTGTCTATGCGTAGGTATAGTTAGCTACCTACAGATGATTGGCCCGACCTATTCCATCGACATTTAGATATAACAACTTGCTCTATTAAGAATGGTTGACTAGTCAATTATTGCTTGAACACGCAATGCCAAGTAAGTCAAGGGTCAGTTCATTTATTGAAAAGGTATGGAGTTTTCCTTTCTGTCTTTGAGTAGGAACTATTTGTGAAGGCATAAAGTATAGTCACGAACTTTATTTATTGGGGAACAATAATAATGCAACGTTGTAGTCAGTGTTAATAGGCTACTTTACTGAAAAAGAAGAAGTCCTTCAGTTGTAGTTTCAAAAAGTATTATTTGCTTCGTTTTTATTTGTTTTTATTTACGTTAACGGAAATTGAGGAAGAAACAACGGTTTTAAAAATCACAGTTCGTCATACCGTCACGCGTTTGTGCAATATTTAGGGCGTTTTAACGTCACGAGCCCCAATTTCCGAGTTTTGATGTCAATATTCATTTGATTTAAATATGTTTTAGAAAATACGAGTCCATCAATTTTTTTTTCAATAGTGTAACTGACGGAATAAATAGATTTGCGATTTATTTATGCTTTTTCAGTAGGTGCAGGCATATTTAATTTTCATTTTCATCATGAAAACTTGACTGCTGAGTAGAAAGCTCGTGATGAAAGAATGCTTATAGTTTGAGCATGCTTTCGTCACGTTCTTTAAATTTGAAAAAGTAACACTATTATTATTAAGAGCATAGATTTCAATTTCCTGTAACACCTTTTTCCCAATCAAATATGTATTAAAGGTTTCTTTTAAGAAGCGTCTGCAATGTAACCCTTATTCAGAACCGTCAGTACTATTAGGCCGAGACTCCACCAAAGCTGTGCGAGTCGAGATGTGCCTCGAACAACCAATAGAATTGCGTTGCCGGAATGGAGCTGTGTCAATAACGCAATTCTATTGGCCGCTCAAAACACGTCTTGACTCGCACAGCTTTAGTGGAGTCTCGGCCTTATACTATACTTACCTACTACGAAATATTCGAGATAATATGTAAGAAAACTATTGGTACGTATACGATATATCATGAATAAGTAAATATTAAAATATTGATTTATTCCCGTGGCAAAGATCTGTTATCGTTTCCTTTTGTATTGTCATATCACTAGGGAAATTAACTTGGTGCGGAACGATATGTTCATATGTATAGAGAGGAAGCTGACTATTAGGCTGCGTTTCCACTGAAGCGGAGCGGAGCAGAGCGGAGAGAAATTCACCTATCACATGGCTTAAGAAGAGATGAGTATCGCCTCACGATATTCCACAGCATAATTTAGGTGTTACCCGTATGTATTACACACAGGTCATATGGAAAATTACATAACAAACTGATAAAATGAATTCACATTTTTTTTTTCTCTTTATAAGTACGTAAATCTAAATGACTAATTGCGCAATGTAAAACAAATCCAAATCGCTTGGCAATAAAATCAGTTATAGATTTATGCAAGAAAAAATAAAACAGAATTAGAGCGAGAGCATTTGTAAACATATATTAGTTGGAACAACATCTTACCATAATAGTTGTTCTCGTTGTTGGAGTTGACCAGGAAAGTGTCATCACGGTACTCCTCGCTTTCATCACCAGGCAGAGTGTCATCCGAATCAGGAGAGCTGGAAACATTTACTTTTCAAAAAACAGACCCAATAATAACTGAAATTCTGAAGTACAAAAATAATACCAATACTTTTGTAGTACAAAGACAATTTTTTGAGAAAAAATCTTCATAAAGGTTTAGTCAAACTGATACAAACAAAAGTGGACTGACACTGTGATATAGGGTGACTGGTAATTTGTATACGATACTTAACACGTAATTGTGCTCATGATAGCAAACAATTTTTACTATGGGAACAAAGCCGAAATCACGAAAAAAATATCAGCTGTTCAATACATAAAACAAACATAAATGTACTGAACAGCTGATTTTTTTTCGAGTTTTCAAGTTTGTTCCCATAATAAAAATTGTTTGTTATCATGAGCACAATCACGTGTTTAAGTATCATACACTAATTACCCGTCACCCCATATTGTTCAGTACAATCTTAGACCATCGTGTCCACAATTATGTCCGTATTCGTTTGGCCAAATTCAAGGGAAGGCCTAGCTATAATCGCGTAGCCAACATACATATAGTGACAAAAAGGGATCGGCCGGCCTTTCGCAGAGGCACTTTCGCAAGACATTCGCAATTAGCTTTTATGTTACCTTCTGGTGACACGGCGGACCATGACGCGTTGGCTTGGAGGCATGATGTGGGTGGAAGCGTGGGCCTGCAAAGAAAACAATACAGTTGAATAGAAGAATAGTATAGAATAGACTAAGGGGTTGTTTTGCCACAAAGTTAATTCACCACAAAAAAAAAGTATGTATAAATTAGAATTTACAGTTTCCGAACGAAGATGGCAGAACAATTAAATTATAAAATCCAACACAAAACTACCGAAAACGAGGACTCAATGTGGAATCTGAACATAAAGTACTAACTAGGAGAACACGATCAAAACTTTTTTGGAGGGGCATAATTTTTGTGGCGAACTTACAACTACCCATCTGAAGACAGTAAAATGTAAATGTAAATCAGAACTAGCTTTAATGTTTGGTTACCAATTCGGACAAATATTGGACTCCAGACACTGACCGACGTACCTACTTCAAGTAAATTGTATGTGGTGGCAGAATGACTGAACCTTTATGCCTAGGCCACAAAAATAGCAAAAGTCTCGCCTCATCAACCTAAAATAATTATTGTGATCAAAACAAATATCAACATAATCATTTAACATTATGTTGATATTGGTTTAAAAGAAAAATTGAACCTTTTGAACAATCTAAAAGGTTCAATTTATTTGAGCTAGCTCAAAAACCACATTGGAAATACAAAACGTTTTGTTTATGGATCTCGGGTTAAAGTTTAAATATCACTTCTCACACCACACAAATAATAAAACCAATGTTTCATTTGTCCAAAATGGAGTCTCGCTACAAAGGAATAGTCTGTTCAATAAATATCGTACTATCCGTCGAAAAACATCGCTATGTTTACAGGACACGGCGAGCGGATATTGCGGTTCAATATATTTGTCTGATACCTTTGTCTCTTGATATATTAACATTTCAGAAACACTGGCTGTTCAAACAAGAGTATTTTGCCATTCAGATTACGGTCAGTTCACACCGAGACTACGATACTGTAAATGAGTATCATTTCGTGTAGTAAATAAAGTTAGATTTTCAGTAGTTAAAAATTTAGAGCGCGACGCGGTGCTGCGGCGCGCGGCGTTGCGCTGTATTGCGAAAAGTGTTTTTCAAATCAAATCAAATCCATTTATTTGCATAAAACACGGTGGAAACAGTTTTAGAACATGTATGTTTTGCTTTATGTTGTCTATGTATAAGCATGCAAATTTTACAGTAATATACACAACTTTCATCTCTAGGAACTCCTTGACACTATAAAAACCTTAAACAGACAGCCATTTGTGTAATTTTATTTTAAACAATCTTATATTTAGCGCATTAAATTCATCTGGTATCATATTGTATACCCGGACACACATAAACATGCAGCTTTAACTATATTTTTTTGGGTGGGAAATAGAGTTAGATTTTGACTATAGCTCTTTGACATGTGCGCGCAGCATCACGTTTCGGTCTGAGCTAACCACGACCTAACCCTTATAAGCCACGCATTTAAACAGATGAAAAGCTGAAGGAGGTACATTTTGGCAGCTGATGTAGTCTTATTTTTCACTTGCTAGTAAATCAGCAAAACTGAAGGTTTTACGATTGCTATTAGCTATTAGAATCGGCCACATGCTCCTCTTTTTTAAAGAATATAAATAATGGCCTTTCATAATGGCCGCCTCAAAATGCCCGCTTGGATTCGAACATCCACCACACGTAGCACCTCATCGTGGCCTGGGTGCAGAGCCGCGATCAGGCCTAGTGGCCGGGTTCCCCTCGGCAAGTCCCCGTCACCGATTAGCTAAAATTATGTTATGGTATTTAAAATCAAACGAAGTGTGGAAAATTAAACATTTCCTCTCAATTCTTTCACAAGTGGATTAATTTAATAACAACTCCCAGATTAGGAAATCCGATAACAGGTAACAAAGGGAGGAAAACGTAAAGTTATTCAAGACTTTTAAGTATTCGGAAATAAAATTACAAAATACCCACAAACAATATCCGCTCGATCGAATACCGATATCTCAATGAGAATGAGCCTTTTACATAAATTTAAATATGTACTTATAATTTATATAGGTAATTACACAATTACACATTAATGTATAATATTATACGTAAGTCTATCTAATATTATTGAGGAGCTCGTGGCTAAATAATAACAGCCGAACAGGCCGATCTTCCGGGTTAAGCCATTCTTGCCGAGGTTGGTCTGTGGATGGATGACCATCTGACATAGCGAGTTTCCTCCGTGCTTCGGAAAGCACCCAAAGCCGTTGGTCCCGGCTGTCATTTGTAGATCTTTGGCAGTGTTAGTCAGAAGCTATATAAGTCTGACAACCAGTCTTACCATGGGGCATTCTACTTATTACAAAATTAACTGGGTTGTGGAGGTCCGACAAGCAGTCGCTCCATGTAAAATACTGACATCCAGCTGCATCTGGTGCGATTGGAAGCCGACCCTAATATAGTTGGGAAAAGGCAGGCAGAGATCTATTATATTATTATTATTAATACATTTATTTCAGATATAATAATCCATACACAACAAAATCTCAAATAAAAAAACAAAATCATTAACCATTTATTAAATTAAACAAAACAGAATTATCAATTATATATAAACCACAAATTAATAATTAAATAAACATTAACCATAAATTATTAATTGTAAAGAGATAATATTTGTGACTTTGTTTGTATGAAGTAACCTCTGAAACTATTGAAGCGATTTTGTTCTTCCAGCGGTTGTAAGCTACTACATTACTTGTATTCTTGTGTGTGAATGTGAATGATTTATTACCTACTGTGATTCCGTGAAATTATATACTTATGTGTATCGATTAGTTTAGGAAATGTAAATAGGAGAAAAACTAAAAAGTGAAACAATATACAACCACAAAACGTTCGCTGGCAGCAGTTATTGTTTTATATTTCAATTGTCACTTATATCTTATAGTAGGCATACACCATCCTGCCTATCGATATTTGCAATTGTTTTTTATTTGACGCTTGCAATTGTTTCAAATCGGCAGTTCGTCCATATACACCATACACCATCCTGCCTATCGATACGATAGATTTGTCACAACTTCAAATCTGCACCAGTGATGCCAACTCAGCAACTAGATCTGGCTATTATTCGGTGACGACAGCTACTATTTCTAGCACCTTTTCATTTCATCATGAGACTATCGAATTAGATTAAAAAAATTTAGTTTGTTTTTCTCACATTCTCATTCGTTAACATTGCTTCTTCATTAAAATCCGGTGTTTGCATCGTTGTCAATAAGGTCGAAAATCGCTTGAAGGTCGGAAAACATTTGCTTAAGGATTGCAAGTTAAAAAAAGTGGTGCAAACGATTTTCGACCTTATCGACATTTAAAATTTAGTTTGTTTTTCTCACATTCTCATTCGTTAACATTGCTCCTTCATTAAAATCAGGTGTTTGCATAAATGTCAATAAGGTCGAAAATAGCATGAACCTTTTTTTAACTTGCTTTCGTGGTCCCTTGACACCTCTCAAGTTTTCAATCGTATTTTGGTTCAAAATAAAATGAATAACTCTTTTTTTTACGAGTGTACATGCGATCCATGTGCGAAAAGCCTCAGTTTTCCTGGTATGGCCACGTTCACATGGCGATTATTTTCCCGTATACTGTATACAAGATTTTATCGAATAGAGCAGTAATAACAGTTCACAAATGAAAACTTAAAAATAGTTTAAACGGCGTTCATACGGGAAAATCCCGTGTTTGAGAAATATAATATTTTACCGTGTACCGTGCAAAGTTGTCCTAAAACTGGTCAACTCTATTCGTTAAAATCTCGTGTACGGTATACGGGAAAATAATCGCCGTGTGAACGTGGCCTAACCGTCCCTGTAGAAAAGTAGCTAAAAAGTTTAGCCACAAGTTACACTTTTTAGCTTTTTTCTAGCACCTTTATAAAATTGGCTAACTATCTATGAAGTTGCTAAGATGGCATCACTGCTGCCGATTTGACGTTGTGTCAAAAACGATTTGATGACCTATCAAAATTGGCATGTCATGCCATCAAATTGGCATTCCACCCCCATACACGTTCAATTCTATTTGAGCAAATTGGCAGTTTTATGCCGAATTGACAAATAGGCAGTATGGTGTATGGCTACCATTAGGCATATTCTCGCAACTCACTTGACGTTAGTATGTGCGTACTATATGCTTGGTTGGATCAGCCCAAGCCTATAATGAGAGAATGTGATTAATCAATCACCGTGATAAAGGTGGGTTGCACGTAACTAGTTTAGTTTGAACCCATTCACGCGCTGTTAGTACTAGGGCAAGTAATTTAGTGGTTCATCGAATGACATTGTTAATTCGTTCAGTAATCATTGGTAGGTTAGTTAAATTAACAGTTTATTTCGAAAAGTTTTATGTCTATTGCTTACACAATATTTTCTGTCGATGGATTGTCTGGATGGATTGTCTAAGGAATGATATGAAAGAAAAAGGAGTAGATGATACTATGACGTGTGATAGGGGAGAATGGAAGAAAAAAACATGTTGCGCCGACCCCAAGTAAAACGGGATAAGGCAGGAAGATGATGAGTCATTCATTTTTAAACTTAAATAAGCATTGTCTCATTGAACGATGAATAATTATTCTTTCATAAAAAGCTTGTCCAGAAAGTGACAGACAGTTAAAAAACATCGACTTAAGTCGAGCCATCCTTAAGTGATACTCTATTACACATCACTTGATTTTTCATTTACAGTTTTTTATACAATAACGTCACCGCTTCCTGCATTTTACAACTTCTTTTTCAATTTTATCTTACTCCTAACCTTAAAGGCAATGAAAATAATGACCAGAATCAAAGTTATAATAACTATGAATTCACTGAATCGTGGCCGATGACCTCAGGAACAATTCCGTGTTTATTTTATACAAAGCAAACGTTTATACTGCGTGGCTTATCCGTGGGTAGCTGAAAATCGCTTTCAGTTTTGGATGTTGAATACGGGAACGAAAATTTCGTCACACCCCCGAAAGAGAACCTTTCAAATAAACGAGGACCCACGATAACTTTGACATTTAGGTACGGTCAGTAGAATACTTGAACGGCTAAAAGCGACCATACTGCAAAACATTTAAGGTGCTATTGCAGAAAGGCTACCACGAACACGTGGCTGCCTTTACAAGTTTACACACCTAACTAGAACTACACGAATATTTATAGCCGTAACTATGTTTTTGCCTTAAATTCGCGTAGTATTGTACCTGTGCCACTTAGTTGTCTACTACAAAACGCTTTATTTACATAAACCTACGCGTAAATATGAAACGTCGAAAATAGTTTCACGGTTTGAGTTGGTCGATTCCTATAGAAAACTTTAAACCCAACTCTTTCGTAAAATCGAAAAATTCTTCTCTCCTCTCATGTTGAAATGTTGTGAGTCCAAACTCGGGAAAGTAACAAAGTGTCTTTTTCAAAGCACAATGTACTTTTTTAGTTTATCTTGGAGTTCACCGCAGATATCGGTGAAAGAAAACATTGTTAGTAAACCTGTACATTTATATATTTTGTTTTATATAACATTAAAATAAGTCTGAATTCTTATCTGAGTCTCATTTTGTTTCCAGAGGCGTCTTAATTAACTTGAAACTAGTGGGTGACCACATATTCACACGAAAAAGAAAGGTCGGACAACATCCCGATATAAATATTACTCTTGCTAAAAAAAACATGATTTTTACCCCGAGAAGCCTATCTTAAAGCAATAGGTAGTAAATATTTCAATAAAACGAAAAAATACAAATGAAAAAAAAAAATGAAAATTTCCGTTTTACACTTGAGCGGAACCATTGAACGCCAGTCAATAACGCTGCAGTCATTTATCTTCGAGACCACTTAAGAGAATTGCTTTACATTCTCTCCACGGTACGCCTGCAGTCATGCCCCATTTTTCTAACCAACTTGTTCAATTCCAGGAAGAATATTGAAAAAAAATCAATTTCAAACGAAAACAAACATTTTTTTTAACAGGCTTGTTTTCTGTTACGTGTGTTATGCGTATACGTTTCATCTAAGGATAGGATGACTTCAATGTACTCTCTAATAGACTTAGACACTCTTAATTAAACAATATCTGGTTGACCAACCTTCGCTCAGTTTTCAAAATGAAAATCTATATCTTGGGAACCGAGCTTTTCTCGAACCTGGGACCTTGATAAATCGATTCCTTGAGCCGAAAAACCCTTATCTGTAACTTTCATGAAAATCCTTGGAGCCGTTTCCGAGATCCTGAATATATTTGTATAAATATATATGCAAGAATTGCTCGTTTAAAGATACTTATGAGATCATCATTTTTTTTTCATATCCGTAATTTATGGTCACAACATGACGCGACTAGTCTAAATTGAAAACAAGTAGTTGTTTGGGGTCTGGGTGTTTGTTCATGTGAGTTTCTATGTTTGTAAACGCACCCGATAAGTACAGGAAAAACACCTAGTGCAAGGCAACGATTTAAAAAAAAAAAAAACAAAACAAAAAAGGACTACTGCTTACTACTAACAAAACAGTAGTACTTTTACGTTTTTTTTTTTTATTAAATCGTTGCCCCGCACTAGGTGTTTCTCCTGTATAGGGTGTGTTTTTCGTTTTGAGCCGATGTCTTCTTCTAGAAGTCAACTTGTCTGTTCGTTTAGAATGTTTTATAAATTCTATCTATTCCTCAGTAGAGTAGAACAAGAGTTTATTTCTCAGTAGCAATCTGCAGACGGCATCTGTTCCCGATCGATGGCAAAATTCGGTCCCTATTGCTTGAGACTTACATATACGAGGTGTATACAGCCTCACCTCATCATATCTCTTGGGAAACGGCTTAATGTTATGTCTATGTATAGACATCTCCAAACTGTGATTAATTACTAATGAAGCTATACGTATATATATAATTGTATCAATAATTATGTTCAGTAAATTTAATTAACGATAGGTACTCGAAGTGATGTAATGCGTCTATAACGTTGGCATGAAAGGATCTATACAAACGGTGAATTTGATTTCTATGAGCAGAACTACAGACAGCCTTTAGTTTATCAATAGCGTTCTCGTATTCATATTTATGAGTGGTACCTATTGTTCAAGAATCCATCTATTACTGGTGGTGTCGTTTATTATTTGATTGCTATAATCTCAGTTATAGAAATGAATATGAGAAAGAATGTGACCAGTTTTTAGACAAAATACAATAGAATTTTTTTTTATTCGAGTTTTTATAGCACGCTGAACACTGAAGAAAAAATATTTTTTTTGTATCTGCATTTTTAAAATCATCATGCCTATTTCGATAGGAATGTTTCTTCATTCTATAAATTTGCATTCCATAATGTTAGTTTTACAGATCTTATAATAGGCTTAAAGCTAGGTACAATTATGGACCCTGTAAACCACAGCCAAAGGAAAAAAAAAAAGAAATTTAACATAACTAATAATTAATAATGGTAGTTCTTGAATTATTTATCCTTCAGTAATAATCCATCTTTTCCCCATAGTTATAATTATCTAGAACTAATTATTAACTAAAAATTAATTATTAGCATGTATCTAGTCGTTGCCATAATTTAACACCCATTATTTTATTGATTGTAAATCGTCAGTAAAAGTGACTGGCAATCAATAATAATAATAATAATATAATAATAATAATATATTTATTCAGCATTCAAAGTGGCACAATACAACAAAAGGTATATAAAATAATTTTAGTCTAACAAGTTCGATGCCTGTACTAGGTTAAATTAATACCTGTATCACAGGCGCACTAGAGCTAACATTTATAATGACTACTTGGACAACAGATTTCTTAACAATATTAATTAACAACTTAAAATAGTGAAACAAATTTATGGAATTTTATATTATTAAAACTAACCTACTTAAACTCTGTCACAACCGAGACAAAAACTATATAAAATTATAATGTAATTTTACTAATATAATGTAATTTTACTGTTGTACAATAATATGTTGTCAGCAGAATTGTTAAAACATAAAAACTGATCGTCATGTCATGTTTTTAGCGGTGTAATATAATTTACTCATGCAGCGACAAGATGATGGTAAGTAGGACAAACGCAGTGCACAGTGGTCTCGTTTAAGTATTGATTAGTTAGCAACAATATTATACGGAAATCTTCCTTAGTGTGACACACTAGGTACTTTCGTAATCGATGGAATTTATGTATCTGTGCTCTGCTATTTTCCTAGCTGGGCATTCAGCGTCTCCCGTTTTATGGTCACTGGGTTTTTTAAAACGTGAACATGTCGCGCACTTGGAAGGCTCGGATTTCTTCATGCATTCGGACATCATATGACCTGTTTCCCCACAGTAACCGCACGTAGAATTCACCTCTCTGCATGATTTCGCTGCATGGCCATATTGTTGGCATTTGTAACACCTCGTTACTAATGTAAAGTCCCTGACAGGACAGGACGACCAATTAATAAAAACTCGTGATCGAACGATGAGCGCTTTTCGTATGTTGGCTGTAACTTCAATTACATAATTACAAGTGGCAGCGTCTCTTTTACCAGATTTGTGGCTTAATTTTGTCGCGGCCAAGAAGGATTCCATTGTCAATTCTGGTAACGAGTCTACTAAATTTTGCTCATAAATGCAGCTGAAGACCTCATTTTCAGCCATTGAGGTCGGCACACCTACAACCACGATCCGAGGTTTGCGCTTATTAGGTTCGTCAGCCGTAAGTTCAGATGTAGAGAGCTGAACTGCGTTCTTCAGTTTATCGGCGTCTTGTTTTGTCTCGGTACTGATGATAAGGCCTCCATTTTTTATTTTTCTTACACCACGTACTTGCAGCTTCATTTGCTCGGGTTTAATGATTTTTTGCACAAGTTCTTTTGTTTCGTCGCTTGTTTTGAGTGCATCATTGGGATAAATGGCAATGGTACTCAACTGTAAAGGTCGAACAAAGTCATTATTTCCTCTTTTTACCATATCGGCAAAAGAAGTATTTCCCGTAGAAGTAGAAGAGCTCTGCAACATTGACTGCTTGAGGTCCGAAATATGATCCACCAGGCTGCGCTGTTCGTGAAGAATATTTATTTCCTGTTCTGCGTAAATGGTTTTTTGTTTCAGAGACTGATATAGAACTGCCATCTGCGATGTGCCAGAACCTATTTTACGGCAGAGATTTGATATCCTCATCTTCTGCTCCGAGTTTAATTTTCCATCCGTGGCAATAGCGCAAACTTCACTAAGGTGCTGCTCGATTGTTGCCATCCATCTCTGAATTTCAGGCGTAGATACGATAAACTCGGCTGTGTCTGATCTGGGGGCTCGGTTTTGCGACGACGACTGCGAAGGCGAGGCGGTGGAGTGCACTGGTCCCTTGGGACTAGAGGGGCTGTTTTCCATTTTGTTTGTTTAAAATTTCACTATTTCGTGTGCATCATTCACGAAACTACACACTAAGCAATGTTGTTGACACGCATTACGCAAGTAGGTCACAGTTATAAAATAATATGTATTAATTAAATATTGCTAGCGAGCACGTCTGTACGCTGCAACGACTGCGAAACGATTCCAATGAACCATATCAGTTTAAAAGAGGTTAAAGTTGCAAGCGATATTTTTAATCGGTATCGAAATCGTTAGTGTATTGAGTATGATTCATCATTTTAATTGATGCGTTCCCTATTGTTTTTTCATGGTTAATTTTAATAAAGCAAGTTATTATTTTTACAGTCAAATGCTTCCTCAATAACTCTAGGTTACTTTTAGAGGGTTATTCAAAATAAGATCCGGCCCGTATATCTTTTAAACACACATCAAGTTTTAAGGATACAAAATACCCTATAGTCTTTTCCATAAATATTATTGAAGAACTAAAACACTTAATTGAAAAAGGTTTTAAAATAACTTTCTATATTAACCCATCTATCTTGAGGTAACGGACAATAAAAGAAAACTACATTTTTCTTACACCAAACATCGGTGAGACGATGTTATCTCCTACGCGAGATTTTTCCGAGGAAATGAGAAAATAGTTGGAGCTTTGAGTAAATAGTTGAACAAGCGTTAATTTCAGAGTCCACGCCGCGCCGGAGGGACGGTCATTTCTTATTTATTTCTTGTAAGTTATAATAAGTCATAAGTGTATTGATTCAATTCCACATACTTGTTTTCTCTAGGTTGTTGTTCATTGTTAAACGTTAATAGTGTAACTAATAAAAAATAAGAATCGGTATTGCCATCCAACGTGGTGATGCTTCTGGGCACTTTTCCGCTGACAGCAATGTTGATGAATTTTTAGCACTCTTCGTTACTTATTTTAATTCCTTTATTTTTTTTTAACATAATATTTATGTTACATTTTTAAATATTATTACAATAAAATAAAAAAATCTTTAAACAATATTAGAAACAAGTGCCCACCAGCATCGGGTCCAAGCTGCCGATGGTTAGGGCTCCAGAGAGAGGAACCTCCTCACTATGAGCGCTGTGCCCCTGAGGACTGATCTCTCTTATTTTAATTATTATTTGGTTGGTTAATGAAGTTTTTAAATTTTTAATATTAAGGTTCAATTACAAATTATAATTGATTTCTTTGTTTTCAATGCATTTGGGATAAACAGTTAAAACCCATTTATGCCCTGGACGAAATTACATTGCAAGTAGTTTTGTCTACATTGTGGATTTCATTAATGAACAATGAATTCAGTTGGTTAAACAAATACCACAATGTATTTTAATGAAACTTGCATGTAAATGACATTTAATTAATTGCAATCTCAATGAGCTTTTCACTTGCGACTAGCTTATAAATGTTGACTAAGTAGGTACGTATTAGAACATTTTCCTCAAATCAAGGAGAAACTTTGGAAGTATTAATCACCGATATACACTTAATCGTTTTAAATAACGAAAAATTAATTTCATTTTAAATCGCTAGGCTTTACTAGGGCATGCGGGCAGCGAGTAAAGGGCAACTCGCTGCCCGACCATGGACCATGTCCGGGTCGACGGCGCGTTGTGTCTCACGCGCGCCTCAAAAAGCGTCAGCATACTGACGGGGCCTCCTCTCAGAGGGCCAAAGCCTGCCGGGTTCGCGGGTTATTTCCTTACACCTTGATGTATACTTTTTTGATGTAAACTTACTTACATTGCGAATCGATAGTGAAAAAAAAAAAACCTTAGGATAGGGTTGAAGTTTTCTTTCTGTATATTCTGACAAAGTCGTATTAAGGCCGCTTATTCTGAAAGTTGGCAACGTCGCAAAAAGCTGTCAATTAATATTTAATTTTTTTTATTAATTTGGCAAATTTTCTGTATGAAAACAAGAAATATCGCTCTGTAGTGCACTAAACAAATGAAATTGGAATGCAATTATACACTGAATTTGATGTTGTAACCGTTTCAGGTGTATAAATGGCATTTGGAAAGCTTCCAAATGCTTTTTTTACATCTAAAACTATACATATATAATCGGTGTTATGATATTATTATTGCATTCCCTTATCAATTTTTTAGTGCACTACAGTCCTACAGAGCCATATTTCTTATTTTCATACAGTAACAATGCTAAATTAATTAAAACTTGTTAATATTTGACAACCATTTGCGACGTTGCCGACGACGATATTGACTAATACTTATGTGCTAATATCATGTTGTCGGCACCTCAGTCCACTGCCCTCAATAATGAATCTGGCATTTATAATCCCTGAAATAATGTAGTTTTCATGTGACCCAGATTATTTTCAAACAATTACATTTTTACGAACGTTGCACCGGGTATACCTGCTTCAGTGACCTGGTTATTGTTTTATTAGGGTTCCGTAATCAAAGCGTAAAACGGGACCTTTTTAATTAGGTCCGTCGTATACCAGCTTCCAGGTATCTCATGAATCAATATAAATAGGCTGTTGAAATTTTCACACATGTCATGTATTTTGATGTATTTGATGCTATAACAACAGATATTTAATAAGAAAAAACAAGAATAAAATAAACATTAAATTGGGCTCCTATACAACAAGCGTGTTTTTTGCTCGTTATTGACAACGGCAAAAGGTAGACAGTAGCTATATTATATTAACTTTAAAAGCAAATAATAAAAGTAAAATACAACAAATATTTAACCCATAAAAACGTGTTTTTTTTGGTCATTTTTATAGATGGTTATATTATAGACTTAGTACGGAACCCATCGTGCGCGAGTCCGACTCGCGCTTGGCCGTTTTTTTTATTTTTCGTCGCTGTCTTCAATACGTAGCTCGATAAAATATGTTAACAGCCAGTTTCTTTTACAATTTTTCACGCTGTTCCACTTGCTATGGCACGTTTTCCTTGTAACACGATTGGCTAGAGAATATATCTCTTTATATGTATATATATATCTTCTATCTTTATATGTTTCTTGATCGTGTAGACGTAGAGACGAGAACGGGCTAAGTGTATAATCTATTTGATAGCTATTACTTTGTACATGAAACCTTTTACTTTCAATTACTTACTACTTCATAAGTGATGTGATTTAATTTTGATCAAAGACTTCATAGATTTTATATTATTTTCAGTCAACTAGCAACCAGTTTCGCATCAGAAAGAACGGTTAAGGTGTAATGAAATGTTCACGGGACTAACGAATACCGTGGCCCCGGAACATAAAGGGCTATAGAAGGTCAACGTGGATTTTAGACAGTACAAGTCTCATAGTCCCTTTCTCTTAACCCTGAGAAGGAGGACTCATTTGATAATTTTACCACAAAAAGAAAAAAACAACTTATATCCTGAGTTGATTGATCAGTTGTTGTAACTCCGTAGGTAACTAACAACTTGTAGTTTGTTCTCATTAAGAAGCGCAATAAATGTCTAAGCAACCCCTACTTACTATTAATCTTCCTTCTACTAATTACTTCACAATATCTCAGAAAGTTCTAACATTTTCTTTAGTTTCTCTACGGATAACGTTTTCTAAGGTAATCCGTGAATTCCTTTCGATAAAAAATACGATAGATGACAAAAATACGAAACATTTAATAAATCTAACTATATTGTATTAATAACGAGGCCAAAATTCGATTAATTAACACCTCAATAATATTATAATTATAGCGGTGCAATTAAACGACGTCACATAACCTCTGATTAATCTCCAATGTGAGACGATCTGCTGCGTAATTAACCTGTAACAGAGTTGTATGTACCGTTCCTTAGGTGCTGAGTACAGCTTGGCAAAAAACTGTAGAAAACCGGAAGTCGCCACTGTGCTCTTGCTACCAGCACTTTGAATGATTTTATTTTATTATTTTTTACTTATTACGTTAGTCTATGGCACAATAGTAAATCTAACAAACCTGAGTTCTTTGTTTACGTCTAACATCAAAGATTTTAAACGTTTTCAACAAACAAAAAGATTAGTTCCGTTTCAATCCGTTCTGGCCAAGCTGTGTGGTGAAACGCGAAGTAAGGCAAGAAGTTATTTGCATCGGAGTTTGAGAAGAAACATCAAAAGATGGCTCGTGCTCGAAAAACTTACAGTAAAGGTGGTTTCGCGGTTGGCGCTAGCAGTTCCTTCAGGGTCGACGGGTGTGCGAAGACTTTGCGGCAGCAGCTCGATCAGGTTGGTGGAGTGGGGCTGGTAGCGCAGCACCAGCACGCAGGTTGACACCAGGGTGTAAGCTAGAAGAGTACCTGGGGAAGATGAAAATGTTCCAAATGTACTCATTTTTTAACACAATCAGTTCGCCCTTATGTGGAAACAGAGAAGAATGAAAAAATCGAATTATTCCGGCTATTAGATTTACAAACAAATTTTTTTTTACGTAAGTCAAAATTGACGAAAATACTATACTTTTAAAATTCGGAATTAGTAATTTCTAGGTGTGATTTTTAATAGTTTTTGATGAGTTTGTGTGTTTTTTTTTTATTTAGTAATTTAAAACCTTCAATTGAATGGTGCGCAAAAGGATCATGCCTGTCGCCAGTTTATCAACACTTTGGGGAAAATACAAGCAACATTTTACTAAGATTATTCGAAAAATTATTACCTTCGGTAAGTGTACAGTAAGTATCATAAATGCCCTCACAAACAATTTACATTAAAGCTACTAAGTCCGTAAATTTCAAGGTATAGTTTAGCATATAATTGAGATAAATATAATATTTCTAAACAAAAATGTTATTTCACGAAAATAGCTGACATCATTTAATTTTGTTTTGTGTTTATAGCAAACACAGTTTAGTGAGATTAGTTTTTTAATATTGTTGGAATAATACTTGTGTTACTTTAATGAATTAAAACCTTGTTCTAAAGAAAAAGCTTTGTGGAGAAGTGTACAATGCAAAATTATGCAATGGTTTGCAGAAAAATAATCCTTCCTTTGAACACTGAAGAAATTCATTCTGTTAGAAATCATTTTTCTTTTATCGTCCATGTTTCTGCCCGCAGTTAAGTCTTTGTAAATTATATAAAGTGCTTTTTAATGTATTGTGGTAAAGTCAGTTTTCTGAGGTTATTCCAGACTTAAAGTCTCCATTTTGCAGTTAGTAATATTAGAGTGCACAAGAATACTGCAAGTATAGCGCTCGGAGATAGAAAACTATGCGCAGTTCTCTTTATGATGTAGATAAGGACTTCATTTATAATTTACAGTTATTTTAATTACCATTTAGAGGTCTGCAGATGAAGTCGCTTGCAAAAACAAACGATTTATAAATTGAGAAAAGTACTAGAGTGGAGACCACGGACTAGCAAGCGCAGCGTAGGACGTGCACCAGCAAGGTGGACAAACGATCTTATAAAGGTCGCCGGAAGACGCTGGATGCAGGTCGCATCCAACAGGTATAAGTGGAGATCGAAAGGGGAGGCCTATGTCCAGCAGTGGACGTCCTGCTGCTGAGATGATGATAAATTGAGATAGGGTAGTAAAAAAATATTTTTGTTTGTTATTAAAATAAATGTACATTTTTTACCTATCTCTGGCGATCACATGATTGTATTTACACTGACGGCAGTTTGATAAGTCTCATCCTAAATGAATGAGATAGCAGAAACGTCATAGGTAGTATTCAAAAGCTAAAGTAAAAAAAAAATGCTTTTATAACAAGAAGTTTATTCGGACGAGATGACGGGCGTTTTCTACTCCGTATCTCTTACGGACGAAAATCATAAGTAGAGCCTCGAAATTTTAATGGCAACACCAGTAGACAAAAGTTTTTATTCCGATAAAATGATAAGAAGTGGGGTTAATTTCTAAAAATTGACATTTTTTGGACACATGGATGGATATGGGGAGGCCAATGCCTATATAGGAGTGGACAACAAAGGGTAATAGAAAGTCATGACCTCTCGTAAGTCAAGGTCATCACTGGATCACCACTGCTCTCACTCTAATTCTGTCATGGCTTCCATAAAATAAGAGTAAGGGAGCTAAGATGCTTTCCCGTTGGCAGAATTTACTTCGCGTAGAATCTTTTACGAGCGTCCGTGACGCGACCTCTGGGCCGTTAAAATATTTCAAGCTTGGAAGACACACTTTTGGTTAAATATTTAGATATTAAAAGCTGAGGCTGGTGTGAAATGAAGAGTATGGCCAAACGGTGAAGAGAATTACAGTGTAAAATGAGGTGCGAGGTGTCAATTAAAGTTATATTCCAAAAATGTTTAGTTCCGTTTTGGAATATTGTTAAATTTTTATCACATCCTATTCAAAGCAAGTTAATTCATTCCATGTAAATAAGGTATAAAACAGCTATTTGTTTACAGGTAAGTAGATCATAAAAAAGCCTTTGTTTTTTCCTATAAGCCTTACAAAAAAAAAAGAACGGTTTTCACAATACTTATTTTGTTAGTAAGTCACACAAATGTTAGTTTTATACTTATTACCTAGATTATTTGATTTATTTTATTGATAAAGGAACCCATTGATAGGGTATAGCCCTCCTCCAATTTCTTCCATTTTTCCCTGTCCTGCGCTATTCTGGTCCACTTTTTCCCCGCTACCGATATTATGTCATCCACCCATCGTTTTTGTGGTCTACCCACTTTTAGGTAAGTACTTGCCTAAAAGTGGGTAGACCACAAAAACGACGTACCTGCTTTGAATTTGGAATGTGCATATTATCAGTAAATATTATGAAAATTCGCTACTCGCTACGCTCGGGATTCTACTCCAGAATCCTTCGATCACCTCAGGATTCAAAAATCACTCTCTCCTTTAAAATAGTTTTTTTCAACCTTGGTAAACAATGTATTACAGTTAAGTAGTTGAGAGTCAAGAGACGTCCTGTCTGCATCAGTTGGACCAATTTGGCTAATTTTGGATTTGAATTTTTTTGGAACTCCAGGGAATGTTTAAAAGGTGAGTAATATGGTAAAAAAAAATACTAGTGTCAGCCACACCGAAAAGCGACGCGGCGCCACGTGACGTAACGATACTTCAAATGTGTTTCTTTTCTTGTAGGTAGTAAATAAAGTCAGATTTTGAGCTGCTATTAAAACGCAACGTGGTGCCGGAAATAGAGTTAGATTTTGAGTAGCTCTATTGAAATTTGCGCGCAGCATCACGTCTCGGTCTAAGCTGAGCCCAAAGGGCTTCACACACAGCAGCTATAATGTAAAGATGTACATTATAGCACGATACATCTCATTACATCTTTCCATAGAAATCGTCAGGAGACCACACACTGCAGCTATAATGTATATTTTTACATCTTCGATTTTTTATGGAAAGATGTAATGAGATGTACCTATCGTGCTATAATGTACAATTGTACATCTTTACATTGTAGCTGCTGTGTATGAAGTCCTTTATGGTAAATACTTTCAATGAAGCTAACTTCATTTATTTTAACACGAAACGCCGCGTATTCATGGTGAGAGGTTCGACGTTTCTCAAGACTTCACGTGAGAAGCTTCATCTGTTAAATGAATTTGAGTGGTAAACAGGTGATAACAAGGTTCAATCTGGCCCCAATTATTTAACATGCCGCAGGATGCCGCAGCGTGCCGTGTCATGTAAGGTGAACTCCGGCTCCTATAGTTCATACATTTCCATTTTATAATCTGCTATTTAAAAAAGTTTAATGTAAAACAGCCACTAGCATCGTTTCACCTGCTTTTTCGAAAAAAACGAGACGATCTATTTCAATTTATTTTGAATGTTATTAAAACAATCAAAATTTATTGATTTTATAATAATAATAATATTCCACAACTATCACACAACGCCATCTAGTCCCAAGCTAAGCAGAGCTTGTGTTATGGGTACTAGACAACTGATAAACATACTTGTATATTTTTGAATACATACATATTATAGATAAATTACACCCAGACACAGAACAAATGATCGTGCTCATCACACAAACATTTGTCCTGGGTGGGAATCGAACCCACGACCCCCGGCGTAGCAGTCAGGGTCACTAACCACTAGACCAACGGGCCAGTCATTTGCCAAGTAGAGTGCTATCAACATCAGCAATGAAATGAAAACACTAATTTAGGTACGTACTTGACACGCGTTGGCAACCGCCGCCAATATCGCGGCAACCAATTAATATCATTAGTCATTCAATTAATAATAAATTACTCTGGTAATAATTTAATTATACGAAGCCGTGGTATGTGTTTTTTTATAATTCGTACTTAGTAGGATTTATGTCTAAAGAGTAAAAACTTTTTCGTAAAAAAAAGGAACTGACTTCAAACAAACTCAAAAAAGCGTAAACTAATTTTTCTATTGGAAGTCGGTGGCTTTGATTTTTATTTTATCGACTTTTGCCACCAACGACCGAAAGAAAAGTTTTTTACCCTTTTTAGTTCAGATTCTTCCTGACCTTATCCCATTTCACTTGACTATCAAACTTCACAATATCATTTATTCCTTTTTCTTTCATATCATTTCTTAGACAATACATCCTTCTTTTCTTTGGCCTTCCGCTTCCTCTCCTTCCATCAACAGTCTTACTCATCATAGTCTTAGTCACATGAGTCTTTGCCTTTTTAGGGTTCCGTAGTCAACAAGGAACCCTTATAGTTTCGCCATGTCCGTCCGTCCGTCCGTCCGTCTGTCCGCAGTTTAGCTCAGAGACGCACAGTACTAGAGAGCTGTAATTTGGTGAAAACATACGAATATATTGTGCCGAAAAAGTGGTAAAATAAAATCTCGTAAAATATTTTTTTTTAGGGTGCCTCCAGTACACGTAAAGTAGGGATGTTTTTGTTTTTCTCGCGTACCCCTTGGTGTGGGGGGTATCATTAAATAGGTCTTTAAAAAATATTGATAGCTTTCATTATCAATTGTTTGATAAAAAAATTCGTTTGTGAAATATTAAGCTTTAAAGTGCTAAATTTTGCTCGACTCGAGTGTCCCCCCCCTCTACCAGCTAAACGGTTATGTTTGGGGGTGTGAAAAAATTCACAATAGTAGTATATATAACGAAGTTTAAAAGAAAATTATCATGACTAAGTAGGCTTTACAACTTTACGAGTAATAGTTGACCAACTTATAAAATGTACTTGGATAACATATTTTCTTAAACAAAATGTATCGGAGAACATGTTCTTCGACTGCAAATGTAAGTTTGTCAACTTTATTTTTACAGCTTTAATAGGTATGTTTTTACGGTAGGTTTTTTGGGGATCGTCAACTATTTTTAACTAACTTAAAAAAAGGAGGAGGTTCTAAATTCGTCGTAGGTAACCTTTTCTTTATGTATTTTCCCCGATTTCTCAAAGACTCCTGGACCGATTTTGAAAATTCTTCTTTTTAAAACTAAATTCAGCGAATCAGTTTAGTTAGCATAAAATATTTTGATGGGCAACTACGGAACCCTACACTGTGCGTGGCCCGACACGCACTTGGCCGGTTTTTTTTTAGTTCAGATTTTCAACATAATTATTCGTATAATCAGCGTTTTTGAAAATCCAAGTAAGCAAAACCGGATCCATGCCGGGCAACGTCACGGGATATCTATGAGTGTCAAATACTAAAACTTTTCCAGAATGTAACAAACACTTTTCTTAAAACCGTATCAAAATCGGTTGAGTAAACGCAAGATAATCGCGGACAAACATACATATACATACTAACATACAGGTCGAACTAAAATTACTTTTTTTAAGTTGGTTAAACAGAGGATAAAGTGCGCGCCATGAAAGAATGACGGCAGAAAATTCGTGGTACACTACTATTTTTCAGTGGCAGACATTGGCATCGCGTTAAGAGGACTTCAGTGGTGGCGGGGACGTAAGAATAAGAATAATTTATTTTCATACAATAAAGACGACTGAGTCAATGGGAATGATAGGAAGAAAGAAAGGCGACATGTTATAACATATCGCTCCTGTAGGAGCGAACGGGGACGTGGCTATGTGGTCCCTAAAATAAAGCCAAAAGTTCATGACTAAAAACATAAGTGCTCATGATTCCCAATATACAAAAGTTATTATTGTGGGTTAACTACCCATTTTTTAGGGTTCCGTAGTCAACAAGGAACCCTTATAGTTTCGCCATGTCCGTCCGTCCGTCCGTCCGTCTGTCCGCAGTTTAGCTCAGAGACGCACAGTACTAGAGAGCTGTAATTTGCTGTAAATATACGGATTTGTTGTGCCGAAAAAGTGGTAAAATAAAATCTCGTAAAATATTTTTTTTTAGGGTACCTCCAGTACTTACACGTAAAGTGAGGTTTTTTTTTTTCTCGTGTACCCCTTAGTGTGGGGTATCATTAAATAGGCCTTTAAAAAATAATGATAGTTTCCATTAACAATTTTTTGATAAAAAAATTCGTTTGTGAAATATTAATCTTTAAAGTGCTAAAGAATGCTCGATTCGAGTGTCCCCCCCCTCTACCAGCTAAACGGTTATGTTTGGGGGTGTGAAAAAATTCACAATAGTAGTATATATAACGAAGTTTAAAAGAAAATTATCATGACTAAGTAGGCTTTACAACTTTACGAGTAATAGTCGACCAACTTATAAAATGTACTTGATATCATATTTTCTGAAACAAAATGTATCGGAGACAACTGCAAATGTAAGTTTGTCAACTTTATTTTTACAGCTTTTATAGGTATGTTTTTATGGTATGTTTTTTTGGGGATAGGTAGGTTTTTATCGTCAACTATTTAACTAACTTCAAAAAAAGGAGGAGGTTCTAAATTCGTCGTAATCTTTTTTCTTATGTATTTTCCCTGATTTTTTTTTCGTAATACAGGTTTGCTAATTTGTATAACGTGTAATAATACCTAATAGATTAAATTATATTTTTGAAATAAAAGATTATTTTTTATAATTTTATTTTCTTATGACTGTCTGACGGACTGATTGATGGACGCACTTATAGGTCTTGAATGCACAATGCTCAAACTTTCCTTATAACATAATATGAATATGCGTCATAACCGGATTTTAGAAAATGAATTCCAAAAGAGGTTTAAAACTAGAAAAAAGGTATTCTTGTGGGCAAAGTAAGGCGGTGTGCTAGTTTGAAATGTATATGATAATGGAATTTATCCTTTAAACAAATGGGGACGTGTCTACTCGTAGCTAAGCAGCTGTGATCTCCTGTGTCATGTTATGACAAGCAACATGTTGCCGGGATGTAGTTACACTAACGAATATTAATTAATTGCTAACTAGGTTGAAACATGACTCGACTTTAGATTTGATTCTTGAACAAATTATTCTATTCTGTCATTAACCATTTGAAACGAGTACACAACGGCATCAAGTCCTTATTTTTCGAAATGACTCAACCGTTTTTGACGAGGAATGCTTGACACAGACAGACGTATATTTCTTAAATCCAGCTGAACCCACATCATCATCTGCCTAGCCTTTTCCCAACTATATTGGGGTCGGCTTCCAGTCAAACCAGATTCAGCTGGATATCAGTATTTTACGTGGATCGACTGCCTGTCGGACCTCCACAACCCATTAACTGGGTAATACGATACCCCATGGTAAGACTGGTTGTCAGACTTTAGAGCTTCTTACTAACAGTAACGACTGTCAAAGATCTATAAATGACAGCCGGGACCAACGGCTTTACGTGCTTTCCGAGGCACGGAGGAAACTCGCTATGACAGATGGTCACCCATCCACAGACCAACCTCGGCAAGCGCGGCTTAACCTGTGCGGCTGTGTTTATTTAGCCACGAGCTCCTCCAGCTGAACACACATAGTAGCTAAAAAGGTTTATAACCCAAAGTCTTATATTGTTACCTACATCTTCAACAAACTTCTCAAGCATAAACAGAATACATGGGTCAAAAAAGTTATCACAAATTCTTCCAAAAATTCGAAAGAGACAGTGATATCGATTTTATGATGTCGGAAACATTTTACGCTCTACAACCTACTGTTTTAATTGTACCTAACAAGTTTAAAAGAGATATACATACCTTACGGTAATGAAAATTATTAGTAAGGCAACCATTTAAAGAGCATACTAAAAATAACAATATTTTTAATTGACTAAGGGCGACTTTCACCAAAAGTTAAACATGTTTAATATTTAATGTTTAGTTAATATATTGTCAAAATTCTATTGAATTTGACACTAAATTGACACTAAATAAAATTTAAAACATGTTTAACTTTTGGTGAAAGTCGCCCTAAGCTTATAAGCTAAATAGAAAATCTTCATGAAGCATTTCAGTATCAATCTACAGTTGTACAAGCTTTATAAATACGTACGCTACCAGTCGTATTTTTATAAAACATACGCTACCAGTCCTATTTTCCACGACAATGTTCAGTTTGGGCGCAAGACACAAATGTCTTCCGACCTCCCTTTCTAACTAGGTCAAGGGAACGATGAACGCCGACGGCTTTCGGGAGCTATCTGAATGAACTGCCGGCAAACATCCTGTGGCTAACAGAACCGACGAAAATTTCTGTGAAACACTAGCGAGCGAATTTGGAAGCAAGTCAGGGCATACTTGGAATTGATCCGGAATAACTCCTTAAATAATAGTGAGATTTTAATGAATTTGGTATCAATTTAAAGTTAACAGTTAAGCCTTTAAAATGGTACCATTTTTATTATTGTTTACTTGAAATAAAGTACTCAAGATCACGCGGAATCGGAGTAAAGTGATTCCATATTTTTGCTCGTGACTGCGTAGGTTATTTTCTATATTCAATTATAGAACTAGCGTTTTATTGATGTGTTTATTTCCGTTTTAATTTACTCATTTTTATTCGTCGGGACAGAGAAGTAGTGGTCCAACTTACGAGTAGGTAGCCAGGCGCTTTATTTTGTGTAATTTATTTCATCGCCGCTGCTATATATATATGCTATAGCAACGACGATATAATACTAGACTCCTAATAACGGGCGACCGATGTCTGCCAACACATTAGGCAAAAAAGTCTTATATTCGTCTCATTTCGACCAATCCTGTGAGCCGTAAACATACGTTGAACACAGCACAGACCTTGAGTTAGCCAATCACAACGCAGTACCCCCTGTCCCCCTCGCTTACGTAGTACCTCAGCAACTTGGCAGAATAGTTTGTGTTCTTTAGATCGTGCATGCGGAGTCTAGTATTATATCGTCGTTGTGCTATAGAGATACATATATATATTCCTTGTGAATATCTTAATTGAAAAGTTAACACAGATGTTGAAATTACAGTCTCTAAGTCCGAATAAATTAGGCCGAGTTTTGTTGAGACAGTCAGGACTTTTTTTTATGTTGTTATTGATTCGAAGCGAAATGGGGACATGGCGTTTGCCCTCGTGATGCAGTTTAAAAACTGGGCGTGTAACGAAATTGTCATACTCGTATGTTAATAGAAAATAATTTAGGAACTTTGATCTTTAACGTACTCGTAGTTACTATATTTTTCACTCGTGGAGATGATATTCAACACTAATTTTTATAAAAAAATTGTTACGTATAGTAATGTTACATTTAATACCTACTAGCTGACCCGTGCCCACTTCGTTGGGCATTAATATTTTAACTTGTGATGAAATTATGAGTGTGGTTCGGTTATTATTGATAGGTTCGATTGTATATTGACTGGGACTGCCCGCTGACTTTCTGTTGCTGGGCGCTGCGCATGTTCAGCGCAAGATTCCCGAGCGTTTATTGTATTCATATTCTTTGGTTAGCGAGCCGCCGCGAGCGCTTGCATTGGCGCTCGACTTCCAATCCCTTGTTGCAGAGTCATGCTGCCTTCACTGAGACGCTGCGCACGTTCAGCGCTAGATTCCCGACCACCTGCGATGTTCTCCAGCTTTGGTAATAAGCGCCACCCGGGCTTGGTCCTTGGTCGGACGGCGAGCCACCCATTAATCACCGTCCGCAAGTCCGCTCCACCGCTGTGCCCTCTGCTGATCAGAGGGACATGCGTTGGAGCGTCCACACGACAGGCTATTCGCATACTGGCAAAGAGACCACTTAAGCACACAGTGCCTAAGGAAGAGTCTTCCCCCCGGACGTATCCGAGAGGGAACTCCAGTCCACGGGCGCACGTGGAGGTTTCCTGTCATAGCACCCCCCCCTAGTGCGTGCTTGCGAAATATTTTCTCCATTCAATTTTTCAAGAGCAGACTCTTCCGTACGGCGTACTCGATCTGCTCTTGTCTGAGATGTCTGACCGTCTGACGGGAAAGTTATGTTTTAAACAATCACTGAAACTTTCCGATATCCCAAAAACAGAAATACCACAGCTTCGAACTCGAAGAATGAGAACGAAGTAGAACCTATTTGTGTTTTAAGAAACCGAGCAACCAAAACAATTAGACCAACACGAAATTGCACAAAGCCATCTATAGGTAAATAGATAAAACGACCGTACAAAGCGTGTTCTAAAGGTCTCAGCACACATATGGGATCGGAAAGGGATCGTAACCGTAACGCCTTTCGCCTCGCTGTCAACCAGGCGTCAACCTACCATATGCACGTAACGAAAGCGTATCAGCAGCGCCTGTACGTCAACTCGGCTACGGCTAGGCGACACCGCGCTTACGCCTCGCCGCCCCCTGGCTGACCTGGTTAGTCAAGTCGCGGGAGGGGAAAGGGGAAAGGGTGGACGAAGAGATGTGAGCTCGGGTACGGAGAGACGTAAGCGCGGGGACGGAGAAACGTAAGCGCGGGGACGATGAGCCGTAAGCGCGGGAATTCAAGTTCGGAGCCTGTTCCGAGGCGAGGCGATTACGTTATTATTCCGATTAGTGTGCGTTGCAGTAGGGAGTTTAATACAAACCATTCTTAACGGCTCGAGGCGATACGGTGACGATCCCTTTCCGATCCCATATGTGTGCTGAGACCCTAATGCGGTTCGTGAATGGACGGCGGCATTTTGCGATTTAGTAATTTTATGTTATCTTCGAAACTATTTAACCAATTGACATACTATTTTGAGAAAATCGTATCTCTATGATGTTATTGTGATCATAATAATATTTTTCTCGATAAGGTTTAATGTTTTGTTGTGTAAAAAATCGTCCAAAGGCAAGTACATCGAAAATAACTTTTTTTAACTCATAAAAGCTGCTAAAATATAAAAGATAAAAATATGGTGTCGCGGACTTTATTGTAGAACTATTCAAAGCGGACATTTTTGCCATACATTGTTTTCAATTATATACAACCGTTAACGCAGCGCATGCTAATAACTGTGTTGGAAGAGCAATTTTTTTCCGCCCGGCTTGATAAAAATTGAGATATTTCGGCTAATACGCATGATATCTTTATAATTTATAGCCTATAGCACTCACGGATAATGTAGCTTTCTACCAGTAAAACAATTTTTTAAATCGGTTCATTACTTCCGGAGATTACCCCCTACATACAAACTTACAAACATACAAACTTACAAACAAACGCTACCTCTTTATAATATTAGTATAGATAAGATTTATCATAACATTTGTTAATGGAAAATATGTCTAGAAAGCTTGGAATTTAGTAGACTTTACTATTAGAGCACTGTAATAGAAGCGTAGTTTATTTTTTTATCGCTAGAGAAGACATTTCAACTCTGAGTTTCATAAAGAAATCTTCACCTAATGGTGATAAAAAATAATGTAATTTAAGTTTCTTCCAAATAAGTGTTAAATTTAATGGATGCAAACGTGGCGAATTGTCGTTTGGCGTGGCGGTCTAAGGGGGAGGCCTATGTTCAGCAGTGGACGTCTTCCAGCTGATGATGATGATGATGAAGTGTTACAATATTTTATTTTCTTAAATTTTAGTATTTGCCCAATAACGGACGCGATAAGGATATACAGTAAACCCGCCATGATACAGATAGTCGAATACCTTGGGAGCCGTGACAATATATAAATTGTATATATAGGTGTAACAATGTCAATATCTGTACGAAAATGATGTTGACAAATATTTGAGGCCTACTGAGGGGTGAAAGAGACAATGAGAAGGGTGCAGCTTCGTATATAAGCCTCTCCTTATATTATTGAATAGATTATGGCGCTAGCGGTTAAATATTTGTGTGCTTAGTGTATCATTAAATCGTGATATTGTATGCCGTATATTTTTTCCACTGCTGTTGAAGCTAATATAGATAATTTTATTTATATCAACATCCATACATAAATCCAAATTTTCTCATTTTAACGTACCTACCAAAAATGTTTATGTACCCTAGCATTTTTATTCCAGACTCCATCAAGATAATATTATGAAAGACATCATCAACTACTCCAAGATAAGTAGGTAATAACCCTCTTTTTAGCGCAGTCGGGTAAAAATACAATGTTTTCACTATTTATTGCCGTATTAATTATGACAAAAAACTGCGGTCTTTTTACCCGAATGTCCGGAAAAACTGGTTTGTCTGTCAGGCTGTTAGATTTGGTGATCTGGCAACCCTACATGGCAGCATGCAATAAGTCTTCATAATAATAAATAAATGAATTTGAAAGTTAATAACAGCGAACTTTCTAGATTTTTCACTTGGAAAAGCGTCGTATCACATTGAAGAAGAAAGGAGGAAACAAAGCGAGTGTGTCATTACTGACTCAGTCTTGTAACGTGAACCCATCCTCACGAGGTGGTGAAAAATTCAATTTTCTTGGAACCGGTCTCCTTCGCCGTACCTACTTCGAAAATGAGGCCCGAGTTGTATGTCCTTAGTCTTTTAAAGATTGATGTACCCGGTTTCAATCACAATAAATAAACCTAAAATTTTTCAAACTTTTAAATGCCTCTTGCTTTTTGTAAAGTTACATGATTATTATGATTATGAAGATTGAAAGCGCTTAGTGCGGATTGGTGGAATGACGGCGAAGTATGGATGGTACTAGTACCTCTTTACTAGGTACATCTAGATGGTAGAAGAGGGATGGGAGGATGAGGTCGTAGAGATCATGCGCACACCCTCTGAAGCACAGTCGACAAAGTTGAATCATTACCCATTTTGACAATAAATCGTTTGAATCCGTCAAATTGACAAAGATCAAAGTCGTTACTATGGAAAATGTTTGTTTACGCGAATGTGGACCTAATTGTATTTGAACGTCTGTAAGAAAATAAGCTTATTGTGGGTCATGATTCAACTTTGTCGATTGCACATTATGTAGAACACCAACAAGCAGGACTTCGCACTTTATGTAGACATGGAATTCAGTTGTTTAAAATGAAATTTGCCTCTAAGTCCCTTCATAAATACTTAATTCATAGTTACCCAAGTGCAATATCCCATAAGTAAGTAGTATTAATTTATTTGTGGTCGAGTCTCCACATGTTTTCCACACGAGTGGGTTCAACGACGTGGGAATTAATCTTTTGAACATTGCGTGCCATGTACGGTGAGTGTTCAGATCGATATTTAGAGGCAAATCAGTACGGAAAACACGTAACAAATTAATAACTTGTCACGAATGTGAATATGGTTGAGTTGTGTTTGTTGACTAATAGAATGTTTATAATAAAAAGTAACGAATTCAAAAGCAACCACGAGAAAAACAAAAAGGATAATAACCTACATCATAGCTTTTAATCGGTTACATTTTTGAAAAAAAAAAAACAATTATATTTTTGTCAATTAAATAATGTTCTCACAAGTATACTAGAATTATGTAATCCTTAGCACCGGTAATAACATCGCCCATGCACAAAATAAGCTAAAAAAATCCCTATCTCTCTAAAATCGGTTATATTTTTGAAAAAAAAAAAAAAATTTTACCCATCTAGTTTAAATATATAACCCAATTTTTTGTCAAATACACAATTTTTTCACAAGTATGCTAGAATTATGTAATCCGAAGCTCCGGTAATAACATCGCCCATGCATCAAAATAAGCTAAAAAATTCCCTATAACAAAAAATACTAAACCGATTTTGATGAATCTTGCAGTATTCCCTAAGTTGAACAATACCTAGTACTACAAAAAAGAATTACTTAAATCGGACTTGCAGTTCCGAAGATATGCGAACACACACATAAAAACATACATACTTACATCCACTTTTGAAATTTGGTACATAGTGTTCAGCTGCTGATATGGACTAACATACTCGTATACGAAAACTGGGCAGTTCTGGAAATATTACATAGATACATACGGGTCGAATTGGTAACCTTCTTTTTTTTTTGAAATCGGTAAAAAAATCTGTCATCATCATCTGCCTAGCCTTTTCCCAACTATTACAAATACCAAATGACTATCGTGAATACGTAAATTATTTTCGGTGATAAAATTGTATCAAATGGGTCTCCACCCTGGGACAAGGACAAGGGTTTTCAGTCTCTTACTGACTAAAAGTCCACCCCCTTTCTTCGTTTTTACCAAGCGCGAGATGTGCATGACGATTTAATAGAAAAATTACATCAGAAAACATGTCTAAAAGATTTACTTTTTTAACTAAAATATTGCTTTAAATCTAAATATAATAACTCAAAGGTGACTGACATAGTGATCTATCAACGCACACCCCAAACCATGCACTGAACGGATCGGGCTGTTTAGTATGCAGGTAGATGTTATGACGTAGGCATCCGCTAAGAAAGGATTTTGGTCAATTCTACCCCCAAGGTGATAAAAGTTTGCTTGAAACTTTGTCAATTTTAAACCGATCGGGCTGAGACTTTGCATGCATATAAACCTTCTATGCGACGCGAGCGAAGTCGCGGGCAAAAGCTAGTAAATCATTAAACTCTTTCCCTTCAAAAATTCTTCTGATCAAACTCATTGTGTGCATTTATCAAGCAAAACTGAACTCTATAACAAAACTAATTCTAGTACTCAGTAAAATAATTACCTTGCAGTCCGTCGCCATAGTTTTGGGAGGCTAGGTGTGATAGTTGGCAACTAGTGCGAGCTGTTCTAACTTGTTGCCTGGTTGACTGTATTCAATATTGAATTGTGTCGGCTTTCTGTGTTACTTGCATTGGCCTATTGATGTTCCGACGTTGAGTTGTGTCTACGCTACATGTTGAAATTGTAGCGTTGCAAAGAAATAGATGATATTTTGGTTGATTATTTTTAATTAAATTATTTCAACTACTAGTGGCAGGTAAGTGGAGAGGGTTACGAGTAATAAATGCCAGAATTTCATTTAGAAAGACAGGTAATTTTAGAATTTCGTTCAAACTTTATTCACAACTAAAATTATGTAAAAGTTGGCTACGTTAATTGTTCTCAAAAGGTTGCCTGTAGGTAGGTAAGCCTTCAAGTCTTCATAAAAGTCTGAATGTGATGGATTTGAAAATAAAACATGGTCTATTTCAAGTTGAATAATTAGAAACGCTGAAAGTTGAACGTTTATGGTCTAAAATTGATGGGTCTGAAGCGTTAAATGAAGTAAAAGGCAAAGATACATTGACAGGCAAACACAACCTTTATCAATATCATGATTTTATGACTCATAGATTGAAGAGTTATCATCTGCCTAGCCTTTTCCCAACTATATTGGGGTCGGCTTCCAGTCGAACCAGATGCAGCTGAATCTTGTATTTTACATGGAGCGACTGCCTATCGGAACTACCAGCAGCTGGGTAATACGATACCCCATGGTGAGACCGGTTGTCAGACTTTTAGATCTTCTGACTAATAGTAACGACTGTCAAAGATCTACAAAAATGTCTACCCAAACCAACGGTTTTACGTCCCTTCTGAGACACGGAGGAAACTATGACAGATAGTCACCCATCGACAGATCAACTTCGGAACGCGGCAGCTTAACATGGAAGATCGACCTGTGCGGCTGTAATTATTTTAGTCGCGAGCTATCCGAGATTGAAGAGACAAAGATTTTAATATAAGTTAGTCTATTCTTACGAAATAATTGTATTTTCTGTTGAATCACTGCAAAGTGCGTTGTCTTCATGTCACGCTTTTGATAGCCGAGTGTCCTTCTTTATACCATGATTCACGTGTAACACGCGATCTATAAATAAATGTAAGTGACGTCATGAAAACTTGATGACGTTCATCGTTTTTGTTAAGTTGGCATAGACGCAGATGATTTAATCATCAGTATTGATTTAATAGTGCTGCTGCTATTTTAGAAAGGCATATAAGGCCAAACTTAAACATCTGTTGAACACTAATGGGGATTGTCTTAATTTTTTAAACATTCGATTTTATTTTATTTTCTGCAAATATAGAGCATTTTGAGAAACTAATTTGAATATTTTAATGATTGGCTCAATACTTTTTTTATTTTTAATATTTTAATTTTTGAGGTAGGTGACGTCACCATTGGCCTAAAAGTTGTGCCGTTTCCTTACTAGAGCAAAATTAAAAAACTGTCAACACAACGTCAACTGTCTAAACGTCACTTACATCCCGCTAGGTTATTATTTACAAAACAAAATTAGCTCCTAGATGAAAATACAAAGGAATCTAAGGCTTCTGAAATACTAACATCAAAGTGATCTTCGCAACAGTACATTGTATAAACCTTGCAACATTCCACACCGTCATCAAACACCACTTTTCTCTCAAATCTTCTTTAGTACGAACAAAATGTTGATTGGATTATTATTAGTATTATTGTTGCTAAGTTGGGACAAAGCACTTCCTATATTCTATTTTACTTGTAGTTTATGTTATATTGCCGATGCCAATTTAACAGATTTAACCGAGATAATGAAGAAATTTGCAGTTACAATAAAAACTTGTTTGTTTACATCTTTGACATTTACAAATTGACACTTGAGAAAATCAGGGATGTCAGACGGCCACTGTGATGTACCAATATGAAATATTGGTACATCGGTAAATCGGTGTGTCGAAAATCAAATACGAATGAAAAATCTTTTTTTTTTCTTTTACTGTTACTAGAGGAAAGTAAACACTAAACACGCAGTCTTACCAACCGTATAGTGGATAAATACTAACAAGCGACTGCGATTTTTTTCCGTGCTATATTTGAATTCATGTTAAAAAAAAAAGATTTTTTAGTAAGCGATACTCGATTGTAACTAAAGAAATAGATAACAGAGTACCTACAGCTAGCGTGGACGAGATAATTGGTCACACAAGGTTGTCAAAAATCCTCGGGTTCCTCCCAAATCTAAGAAAATAGTTGATTCCTTCATTTTACCTATAATGACGTATGGATGTCAAACTTGGAGCATTACTAAACAAAATATGCGAAATCTAGAGCCCTGTCAACATAGCATGGAGCGTAGCATGCTTAACGACAAGTAAAAAGACAAAATCAAACTAGAGACATTACTAAACCAAACTAAAATCAACGAAATCACATATTGCATAAGGAAATTGAAATGGAGATGGGCAGGTCATATGTTGAGGAGTACTAATAATAAATGGGCTAAGGTAACCAAATGGTGTCCAAGATATAACAAAAGAAAGAAAGGAAGGCACCGTCTAAGATGGGAAGACGACTTTTGAAAGATGGCTGGTGCTACTTGGAGGAGGATGACCCATAATCGGAAGGAGTGGCAAGCTACAGGGGGCCTTCCCTGTAGCTTGCAACTCCTTCCGATTATGGGTATCCTTTGCGAAATCGCAAGACAATCTCAATATCGGTGTCTAATTATAATACATATATAGATATATAAAAGATAATGAAAAAAAAAATTAAACTTACTTTTAATGTTTTTGTTTTGTAAGATTGTTAAATAAAGGCTATAATAATAATAATACTCGATTGCACCCTAAAATTTGTCGTTTATTCTGTATTGTTGGTCAACGTCCAATCTTGGTTTTTTTTTTCTCGAGTAATAATCTTGGTACATGGTACGTGACACTGAAAACTGGTAGGTATGTATACCTAGAAATTGGTACTTATGCCTGACATCCCTGAAAAATACTTGTCACTTATTTTTTAGGGTTCCGTAGCCAATGGCAGAAAACGGAACCCTTATAGATTCGTCATGTCTGTCTGTCTGTCTGTTCGTCCGTATGTCACAGCCACTTTTTGTCGAAATTACAAGAGATAGCTCTTATAATTTCGAAAAAAAGTTGAAACTTTCTAAGTAGATGTATTATGTAGGGGTGCTATGACAGGAAACCTCCACGTGCGCCCGTGGACTGGAGTTCCCTCTTGGATACGTCCAGGGGGAAGACCAGTTTTCCGGGCCGGTGCACCCTGGGATGCGGGCAAAAACTCTTCCTTAGGCACTGTGTGCCTAAGTGGTCTCTTTGCCCGTATGCGAATAGCCTGTCGTGTGGATGCTCCAACGCGTGTCCCTCTGATCAGCCGAGGGCACAGCGGCGGAGCGGGCTTGCGGACGGTGAGTGATGGGTAGCTCGCCGTCCGACCAAGGACCAAGCCCGGGTTGGTGGCGCGTCGTGTTTCGCGCCAAATGCCTGCTGGGGTCGCGGGTTTTTTCTTAACCCAGGTTACCGTGGCCCCGGAACGTAAAGGGCATAGGAAGGAACACGGGTGGATTTTAGTCAGTAAGAGTCTGACAGTCCCTTCCGCCCCACCCAGGGCGGGAGGACTCATTTGATGATTTTACCACCTAAAAAAAAAAAAAAAAAAAGTAGATGTATTATGTGAACCGCGTTAGGACTTTCACACAAAAATAAAACAAAAACCAATTTTGGGGGTACCTCCCATACTTAGAATTGAAACTCAAAATATATTTTTTTCGCCCTACCCATTCGTGTGGGATATTTATGAATAGGTCTTGAAAAATTATATTGAGGTAGTACTATTATTCTGTGATTGAGGTTACAAACATATTTTTTCTAAACTGAACAGTTTGCTCGAGAGACACTTCCAAAGTGGTAAAATGTGTGTCCCCCCCTCTGTAACTTCTAAACTAAGAGAATGATAAAACAAAAAAATATTTGATGTGCATTACCATGCAAACTTCAATTGAAAATTGTTTTGAACGAGATTGAGTTATTAGTTTTCTTTTTTAATAAATCGTAAACCGCAATTTACCTTGCAAAGTTACAACCAACTACAAAAATTTTACTTGCTGCTACGGAACCCTTTATGCGAGTCCGACTCGCACTTGGCCGGTTTTATATTTTTTATATTTTCTGTTTTCTGAGGCAAAGATACAAAACTGTGTACAGCCAAAGGTTTGAAGAAGGTGTTAAATATTTGAAGGGCAAGGAAGGTCAAACGTATGTTATTAAAAATATCAATGAAATATGAATATTTTTCATTTTTAATTAGTACATAATGATCAGTAACGCTATTCCTCGAAATGGTTTTTCAATTACAGCATAATTAAAAAAAATGAACAATGCCCATTGTCTAAAAAAAGTGTGACTGCAAAACGGACCTTATTTCAACGTCATAATCTGTCATTAACAAGTGTTCAATAGACGACAGACGTTTAAAAGTTTTTATGGTACCACGGATAAAAGACCTACGTGATAATTTCATCTCTATTCCACCAATATTAGACAAAGTTATTTTAGTCAGTACGAGTCTGACAGTGCCTCCCGCTCTGCATAAAACTACCGTAAACGAGGACACAATGTGGAATCTGAACAGAAAGATACTAGGAGAACAGGATCAAAAAATTTTGAGGGATAATTATAATATTATTATTTTGGCGAACTTACATTTGTTTTATAAGAAAAAGAAAACAAATTAAATCGTTTACTCAGATGTTCGATGGCGTCTATGGGCCTATTTTACAAAACCGACAAACGACAGATTGACCACAATCAGACTTATTCGTAACCTTAATTGGTTACATACCGTTAGGCTGCTTTTCCACCAGAGATGCGCTATGCTACGTTGCTGCGGATGTGTTTAATATCCACCAATTTCATTGGTTCACAGAGCACAGCAGGAAACGGTGCAGTGGAAACGGATTCAACTAAGATTGTATTTATACTCGTAATATGGAAAGATGCGTGTTATGGCTGCGTGCTATAGATGCGTACTATGGGTGGTTTTCCGTACCATCGATACATCGCATAGCTGGTGGCTTGAAGCGGCGTATCTTCATAGCACAGCTACATAGCTTAGCATCAGTGGAGTTGGTCACACAGTTTTGTAGCTCAGCTTTTACATCCTCGCAGCACAGCTACGCACATCTCTGGTAGAAAGCTAGGCATCCTTAATGTAAGAGCGTCTTTGAAAAATTATCAATCTTTAATATTTTGATTTTCAAGGGCCGAGCTTTTACGAGTTTCTTGATTTATCATGTATTTCGAATTTTATGTACAGTGTCGATTGTCCATACTACTCGTAATACTATTGGGGTGTGTCTTAACCCAACGGTACCATTTACGTGGTAATTTTTATGCGAAACCAATTATGGGTTAAACATAATGTTGCCCTGAAAATGTGTCAACTTTGCTATTTTATGCTCGTATGTGTCACATTGTCAGTTATAATAAATAGGCCCCAAGGCACCCCTGCCATTTATGTAAACGGTTCTTTTGATCGAGCAACGTTTTGCTTTCGAACATACGTCGCGAAACGATTGTCGTAATGTGACGTATTTGTATTTTTTAACGTTGTAAAAGAATCGAATTAGTTCTCCCACCCAGGGCAGGGCGGAATAGACTGTAGGACTGTAATAAACAAAATGACAAATTGCTCAAACGGGAATAAATAATTGCTCTTAAAAAAGGTGCTCTGGAAATCGTTGCTCATATGGGAATACCTCGTTAGATCATTTGGTGATGAGTGAAAGGTGACTAAGATATGGAATTTACAATCCAGGCGTGAGTGACAACGCCTGGAAGGCACGCCCAAGACCCTTTACTTTACTTATTTGTGAGGTTCACCAGAAAGTTTGGGTGCTTAGTAAGAATTTATTGTACAAGAGGTGCGATCTGTACTTTCTGTGAACCCCAAAGAAAAATGGGGTGAGCGATGGTTTGTGAATATACGTTTGTATGTGTGTGTGTTTGTTACTCTTTCAAACAAAAATCACTGAATGGATTTGGGTGAGGTGACCAGCTAGTTTATAACCTGAACATAGGAGTTTTACTTTTTATCACAGTATTAGGTGCCCGACGGATAATTACTGATATCGTGAGGAACTACTGGCAATACCTCGTTTTATTAATAGTTCGATGTTTGGATCGATGGAAGTTTGTTAATCAATCAAGTCAAAACGGCTAAACGAATCAATCATTAATTTTAAATACTGGTTGAATACAGCCACTCCACATTCCGATGCGGAGTGGCTGTTTTCAACCAGCCTTTTACTACTACGTTAAGGATCATTTGCGTGATATGTAACATTACAGATTCGACATTGAGCATTACATTCAGGGTTGGCATGATTAAAATAAGCTGTTCTAAAACAGTGTTAAAACAGTTTGAAATTAAACAGTGTTTTTTATTACCTGTTTCAACTACTTTTCAAGGCGGATGAATGCAAATAAAATGAAAATAAATCATTATTCAGGAGTCTAAATTGCTTGACGGTCTATGCCATTGCTTTGTCATATTTTGAACTTTTATTGGCACCGTAAAAAATCATTTTAAAAAAATAAAACATCACTTCCTTTTTTTTCCATTGATCATTTTTCGTAAACATTTCATTACAAAGAGCGAATTTGAAAAGATTAGTCTAGAAATGAAACATAGGTAATTGATTTATACGTTTAGATATCGCCAAATATGGTGGTAAATTAAAATAAATAATAGAAACTAAAAAAACACTTAAAAAAATGTTAATAACAATTTGAACAGACTGTTTATTATAAACCCTGATTACATTACTATACTACCTCCCTGACTGACGAACATTTTTATGATTATGTATGTGTCATTTAAGACTATAAACTATCTGTGAATCACATATTCTTTCAGCCATTTTGACATAATTAAATAACAAATATCTAAAATTTGCATTTAATAGTAATAGTTAGATAAGTATATTCAGTTTAGGTTATGTAGTCACCAATACCTTTAATATATGCGTATCTAATATCTTTAAACGAGCAATTCTTGTATATTTATATATAATCAGGATCTTGGAAACGGCTCCAAGGATTTTCATGAAAGTTACAGATTAGGGGTTTTTTGGCTCAAGGAATCGATTTATTAAGGTCCCAGGTTCGAGAAAAGCTCGGTTCCCAAGATATAGACATTTTAAAAACCGAGCGAAGCTCGGTGAACCAGGTATTATTTTATAATATACCAGCCAGTGATATTTCACTGCCTATATTATTTGTATTTTTACAATATTACGGTGTTATTTCACAATAATACTGTAGAAATACAAATAACATTTTCCCCTCCTGTCTAGATATTGTAATGCATCGCAAGTATCTCTGCTACTCCAAAATGGAAAGTCTGAGATTGGCAGGATGGATCGCAGGAAGTAATCTGACGCTGCGATGGAATACCAATAACACAGCATTTGATATTACTAGTGGATGTTGACAGCTATACATTTCAGCATTTATTTTATAGCAGTTACAAATATGCTTCCGTCTTCTCTTGCACAAAATTGAATCGCGTTCGGCCAGTCGATCGTACGTCAAATTTCGGGCTCCCTTCCCGCAATCCCCCCGCATACATCCTGCCCACTGAATATTATAAACATTTTGATACGGTAAGAACCATTGCTCTACTAAGATTATTTAAAAGGAGTTATAGAAATTTTTGCTTAATAAGGAGTTTTAATATGACTTGGTTTTCAGGGTTGGAAATAAAACAGTTTTTTTTTTTCAAATTTATAAAATAAACAAATTTCAAAGGACAATGGGCTTATATGGGAAATGAAAGTTCATTAACTAAGCTTACTTTTTTCTGGCAAGTACAAAAAAAATCTATCCTGGGAAAAAAAAAGTTATGCATATTCAAATACTTGAACGGTTAACCTATGGCAGTTCTGTCAGATTGGCAGCTAACTCACTCTCTCCGCTCGCTGCTGATTGGTGTGATAGTGTTGTGTTTGAACTGCGTTTAGTTTATTCTGTTATTCCTCTATTCATAATCGGCTGTGTTGTATTGATGTGTTAGATTTCTTCCTGACGACATTTTTTAGCTTTGTTAAATCATCAAATGAGTACCCTAGTCCCACCTAGTGCAAGGCAGGAGGGACTCACGGTGTCCTTCAATAGCCCTTTACGTTCTGGGGTCACGGTTTCTGTTAGATCCGCGACCCCGGGAGGCTTTGTTCCGTCTTTTTCCTGACACTCTTTGAGGCGCGCCTGGAACACAACAAACCGTCGATCTGGGCATTGTTTATGGTCGGACATCGAGTCGTCCATAATCAAAGCCCGTATACTCGCGCCTACGGTGGCCGGAGATCGTCTTGAGATATCCGTCAGCCCCACTTCTACCATTGCGGCTGGGGCAGTGGGAGGACGCTGTCCTCTCCCTCACGCGTACCACCTCTTCCTTCGCTAGCATTACTGCTTCACAGAAGGAGGCAACCGCTGCCCACTCCGTCTCGCCACGCAGATTGGCCTCGACCTATGCCAGCCGTGAGAGATCGCCGCCAATCACTGTCGTCAGGACACGGTGGTGATCTGCCCAAGCGGGGCATTCCTGCACCGTGTCCTCTGGGTGATCCTCTCAGTGGTGACACCAATGCGTTTCTTAATTCCCTTTCCGACACAGGTACCTCCCGAAACTTCCGTGTCCGGTAAGAACCTGCGTCAGGTGGTAAGTCAGGACGTCGTGACGCCTATCCAGCTACTCCTTAAGGATGGGTCTTACCGCCGCGATAGCGGCTTACCCGAACCTCTGTTGTGACAGTCGTTCCCTTCTTACTGCCCTGAGATCGCGCTGGAGTTATAGCGGGGATTCGCCCCAACGATGCGCCTCCGCACGCTTTAATAGACGCGCAGGAGGATCGTCGCCTCTAGATCCCATGGCAGCAATCCGGCAAGAAGGTCGGGCGATTCACCGGCGATCGTGCGGTATCCTCGGATCATTCGGATAGCCATGACCCTCTGGCATGCGACCAGCTTTGCCGGTCGCGTCCGCATGCTCAGGGCCATGGATCACACGACACCAGCATGCAGCCTCCGGCACGGGGCGTTTGGCTCGCCGAGATTAGGCAGGAGTCTCCAGAGGGGCGGCTGATGCCCGGTTCAGCTTCGGGGCCAAGTATAGGAAATGTTTCCCGAAGTTCCACCGGCTGTCTAGGACGAGTCCCAGGTACTTCATCGTCCCCCCGACACCGATGCGAACCCCCCACCGTTATGTGGGACTGTACTTACGAAGACATAATATATTATAAAGTCAGTTAAACACTTTCAAATCATTTCTCAAAAACAGTATTTTATTCAAACATTATAACTTAGCCTCGTCTTCAAACACTTGAACCAGAATCCTTACAACAATGGAGTAGTTACATATTTCTAAAGTAGATACCACGTCGGGTGGTAAGACCCCTCTTTGAGGAATAGCTGTATAGGCGTCACGGCGTCCTGACCTACCACATGACGCAGGTCCTCACGGGACACGGAACTTTCGGGAGGTACCTGTATCGGATGGGGAAGGAAGAAACACCTGAGTGACACTACTGCGAGGTTCACCCGGAGGACACGGTGGAGCATACGGTGCAGGGCTGCCCAGCTTGGGCGAAGCACCTCTCGCACCCGGCATTGGTCGAGGCCATGCTGCGGGGCGAGAAGTAATGAGAAGCGGCTGCGTCTTTCTGCGAAGCAGTCATGCTCGCAAAGGAGAAGGCGGGCCGCGTGAGGGAAAGGACAGCGTCCTCCCTCCACCCCAGCCGCAGTGGTAGACGGCGACGGCGACAGACGCCGGCAGACGATCTCCGGCCGTGGTGGGCGCGGGCATGCGGGCAGCGAGTAATGGGCGACTCGGTGTCCCAACATGGACCATGCCCGAGTCGACGGCGCGTTGTGTAAAGAGCGTCAGCATAATGTCGGGCCCCCCTTTAGAGGGCCAACTAGCCTACTGGGGTCGCGGGACCTACCAAATTACCGTGACCCTAGAACGTAAAGAGCTATTGAAGGACACCGTGGATTGTAGTCAGTATGAGTCTGACAGTCCCTCCCGCTCTGTCCTGGGTGGGAGGACTCATTTGACGACTTTACCAAGATAAAAAAATAAGTAGACACCACCGTGTATAAGTCATCATGAATGTTAGATAATAGCAAACATAACATCTTAAGTTAAAATAATAAGAATTAATTGAATAAATAGTTGAAAGCTGTATAAATGCGTATTTCTAAAAAACGCTATAACTTTTTTCTCCCAGGATAGATTTTTTTGTACCCATACAAAAAAAGTAAGCTATGGTAGGGAACTTTCAAATAAAATGAACGTCATGCTCCGCCGCCACCTTGGGCCACACCCGCCCGTTCTCCTTTATAAAACAAACAGTTCAAAATGTTTTAAATAAGTTTTTTTTTTAGTTTCTGGTTATTTTTTATAATAGTTTAGTTTAGTTTTACTTTAATTTAGTATTTTATATATAGTTTAGCTTATTCTTGACCTAATGTAATTATTTTTTTTTTAATTAATTCCACCTTGGATGTTGATGTCTAAACGTATAAATCAATTATGTTTCATTTCCAGACTATATTTTTTTCAAATTTACCCTTTGAAATGATTTTTTTACGAAAAAAGATCAATGGAATAACATGTGATCTAAAAATTTTAAGCATTATTTCATTTATTATAGTGTCAATAAAAGTTAAAAATATGACATAACAATGGCATTAAACTCGAAAGGTTTTATGTCAAACTATTTAGACTCCTGAATATTAATTTATTTTCATTTTAATTAATTTATTTATTTAAACTTCATGTACAAACAGTGGTACATAGGCGGACTTAATGCCACAAGGCATTCTCTGCCAGTCAACCTTTGGGTTAAATTAGAGAGTATTGTGGTAGGGTACAAAAAAATAAAAAAAATAAAATAACCGAAATAAATAATAATTAGCAAACAGAAGAATATGCATTCATCTGCCTTAAAAAGTAGTTGAAACGGGTAATAAAGAACACTGTTTAATTTCAAACTGTTTTAAACAGGTGTTTTAAAACAACTTGTTTTAATTTTGCCAACCCTGCTCGGTTTGTAATAATAAGAGTATCACACAAGTGTTTTAAAACTATTTAAATACTCTCATAGGTTAAATTCTGTTAGGTTTAATTTGCTAAACACAATCGTGTTTAACTAATTAAACCTAAAAAAAGGTCAGTGCAGCAGTCATGTTGGCAAAGGAAGATGCGGGACGCGTGAGAGAGAGGACAGCGTAAACCTTACATCCCAGCCGCAGTGGTAAACCCAGAACGTAAAAGGCTATTAAAGAGCGCCGTGAATTTAAGTCAGTTCAAGTGTGACAGTATCTCCCGCTTGGCCTGGGGAGGACTCATTTGATGATTTTATCATGAAAAAAAAGTCATGGGCCATGCCCGGGTCGACAGCGTGTTGTGTTCTACGAGCGCCTCAAATAGCGTCAGCATGATGACGGGGTCCCCCTCTAGAGGGCTAAAGCCTGCTGGCGTCGCGGTACTCCTTACCGTGACCCCGGAACATAAAGGGCTATTTGAAGGACACCGTGGATTTTAGGCAGTACAAATCTGACAGTCCCATCCAAGGACTGCACTCCTTGTCATAGGCACAGTCCATTACCACCGGTAGACAGAGAAACCAACGGTTTTGTTACTTGCTGGATTTTAATGAAGGAGCAATGTTAGCGAACGTGAATGTGAGAAAAAACAAACTAAATTTTAAATGTCAATAAGGTCGAAAATCGCTTGAAGCTGTTTTTTAACTTGCTGTCGTTAAGCAATTTAAAAAACAGGTTCAAACGATTTTCGACCTTATTGACATTTATACAAAAACGGGAATTTAATGAAGGAGCAATGTTAGCGAACGTGAAAGTGAGAAAAAACAAACTAAATTTTAAATGTCAATAAGGTCGAAAATAGTTTGAACATGTTTTTTAAATTGCTTAACGATAGCAAGTTAAAAAAACAGCTTCAAGCGATTTTCGACCTTATTGACATTTATACAAACACCGGAATTTTATGAAGGAGCAATGTTAGCGAACGTAAAAGTGAGGAAAAACAAACTAAATTTTAAATGTCAATAAGGTCGAAAATAGTTTGAACATGTTTTTTAAATTGCTTAACGATAGCAAGTTAAAAAAACAGCTTCAAGCGATTTTCGACCTTATTGACATTTATGCAAAAACCGGATTTTAATGAAGGAGCAATGTTAGCGAACGTGTAAGTGAGAAAAAACAAACTAAATTTTAAATGTCAATAAGGGCGAAAATCGCTTGAAGCTGTTTTTTTTAACTTGCTATCGTTAAGCAATTTAAAAAACATGTTCAAACTATTTTCGACCTTACTGACATTTATGCAAACACCGGATTTTAATGAAGGAGCAATGTTAGCGATCGTGAAAGTGAGAAAAAACAAACTAAATTTTAAATGTCAATAAGGTCGGAATTCGCTCCAACTTGTTTAGTTACTTCTCCATATCTTTTAACAATAATCGGTTTACAACTGAAAATTCTGTAGGAAATTTGACAATTAATTCCTCTTTTTCTACCCCTATAGGCCGAGTTTAATTTTGATATTTAAATGGGACCAACTTTCAGATAAACTCTGTCCAACAAAAAAAAAAAGATTTTTTGATATTGGACCACCTTAGAGAAAGTAAAGAATGGTCATAAATAAAAAAAAAAAAAAATATATACATGTCGAATTGAGAACCTCTTCCTTTTTTTCCGTCGGTTAAAAAATATATTATAACATAATAAAGTAGAGCAACCTGAGATGCGTAACTGCTCGTCATCACCGTTAGAGCGAGAGAAGGTGCGAGCGAGAGGGACTAACAAAAATTCGTCGTGGACCTCACGTCCGATCGCTCCGGCCGTCCACCGGCCACTAAGGAATTTCTCTTGCAATTCTCGTTTATAAACACTTTTTGAGAGGTTATTTGAGATATTTTTTATTGTTGAAAAAAAGCGCTTTAGGTACAATTTTTTTTTTAATTTGCTTTATTGATCTGTTGACATCAAGATAATGTAATATTACATACCTACGATGCATAGTTCCTATGAAAAAAAACCATTTATTAAGAGATGAAATCCGAGAATTTTGATGATGTTCTGCCATCTTAATTTAGAAAATGAAAGATAAATATAAAAAACTAATCAGCGCAGTTTGAAGACGAGGATATTGCGGTCATTATGCGCTGATTAGATTTTTAAATGAATTCTTCATTGTCTCAGATTAAGTGCACCAACGTAACTCGAAATGACGTTGGGCAGGAAAGAGCTGTTTTGAACGCTTGATTTACCTAATTTAATCTACTTAAATCAACTTTAAAAAAATAACTAGCTGTTACTTATATTATGGTTATTTATGTGCAATAATAATATTTCAAGCTATTGCACTATTTTGTTCAAAAATCACAAACAAAGTTACGCAAATAATTCGGCGCGCGTGAATTTTAGAAGACCTGCCCCTTAAGCTTTAAAATTTTGATACCTTAAGATTTTTGGGGTTGATGATTTTTTTTTACTTTTCGTGCTTATTTGTAATAATAAGCCTTTGCAATGCGAAATACTTCATTTTTAAAGGTGTCCATAATTGCATTAATAATATTTTTGATTTGCGATTTTTTAGCCGTAATGCAATCAGCATCGTGAGTAGCGCCTTAAATTTAAATATTGCCCATGATTTGGATTACATCCTGTATAAACCCACTTAAAAATGTGTAGTTCCACCACGGCTACCGAGAAAGTTTTGAGTGCAACCTTAAATATTTAGCGGAACTCCACCCAAGATCGGGTCAAAACATTTCGAACTTTGAAGACGGGGCATTTTTAAGTTACAAAAGCTACATTTTATCGAAACATAAATCTAAAATTACTTAATCTGAAGCTACAAAGAAAACCTCGGAAGAAAAAGATAGGATCTGTAGATCTTGCAGCATTTTTTTTTGTCTGATTGCGTTAGATATAGGTCAGTTGGTCTCGTCGTGTTGTTCTGCTTAGCTTTCCGGGTCGTCGGTTCATTGGGGACCAGCTCGTTCCGGGATTATCTCGATATTTTTTTATGGACCTTTTTATTAAAAGTATCCGTAATTTGAATAGCTAATAATTAGGCGGGTGAAGAGGTGAAGATGAAGAGAAATATTACATGGGAAGGTAGGTGACGATTATTTAGGGAAAGGTAATGCAAAAATTGTTTAAATAGGGTATTTAAATAACCATTATCAATTTTGTGAGCTTTCAAAACACGAATTTTCCCTTAGAATTTATATGGCAATAGAAATCTGTGACGTCACTGACTACTTTACTTAATGAGCTTACTCCTTATTCATTGCAGAGCTAAAAAAATTTACTAAATTGTTTTTGAAAATTGATCGGGTTTCAGGCCGAAAATAAATTGTTTTGAAATTATTGTTCAATAGTTTCTCATAACCAAAAGGTTATCTTTTAACCACGCCACTATGCATTGTTTTCTTTTTAAAGTATATCAATGAATTTTGACAAAGTTAACGATTCGATATTCGAGAAAGGGGGCTCGAGTGACATTTTGTGATTTTTAGAAGCGATGTATCTTCATCAATTTTGGTTTACGTTACAAAAGAAAAAAAAAAATGTGTGAAATATTTTTTGAACAATTTTCTTTCGGACTAATTTATTTTTTTCATTTAAATAGCGTATTATGAAGAATAGAGAAAGACCGTGAAGAAAATAAATTAGATTTTTTTTGTTGCCAATAATATCACTATAGTTCAACTACATAATGATCCACAATTATGGTGGTACCAAATAGAACTGAAAACTCGAACTTTACCTGTACCCTTAGCACGAATTTTCAGTATTTGAGGCGTAAAATAAACTGGAACTTTGACAATTTGCAAGGCAAAAATTAGTTCCTTCTTCGCACACCGGAGGCGCTGTTCCATTTTTTCATACAAGAAACTCTGTAAATATACTGGAAAGACGCTTTAAGGTAAAAGAGTGAAAATTCGTGCTAAGGGTACTTAGCTCTAAGTTACCCTTTGAATCGAGTTAAGTTTACAATCACAGCAAAGCACGTTTAGTTTCAATTGCCCACGCTATACTCACTGGAAGTGGCTCCACAAGTTACGAAGCTCGATAAAGTAAATACTGACCCACTGCCGACAGGCCCGGATCTAGGGTTTTTTCAAACGGGGCCAAAACTTCATAGTGGTGGGTACCCCATCGCCAGCCTAATTACGTAAAATCTCGAAAAAAAAAAGTTTCGGCCTGACCAGTGTATAGGTTTTGTTCTATTTCATTTGTGAGCGAGAGAATTATACTACAAGATCGGTCGATAAACCTAGCTAGGCCTTACTACTGTTCCGCTCAGCTCATGCAGCCAATTAGTTTCTAGAGAGAGATAGCATGTTTTCTTTTAAGTTATCTTCACGTGTACACTATGCACAATGCACAAGTTCATAAATTAATTTAGGATTTGTTCGAAAAACAATTCGGTGTTGCAACGTTTACTACTATGCTTGGGGATAAGTTTTTTTCTTCTAGCACGCATCAAGCAAACAAACGATTTTGGCGCCCAAGATACGTGGCTCGCCTGCCCCACCCTAGATCCGGCACTGGCTGCCAACATATCACAATAGAGCGTGTTACACCCAAGGGGCCCGTAAACCGCATAGCGCAGGCGCACGCTCATTACCCCACCAGATTAAAAGCAAAGAAGAAAACAGTAAACTTATAAATAAAGAATCTAGGCGGACTAGTTACAAGGGGTTGTTATATGAAGATGCGCTACGGTTTTTTGCTAAAACCAGGCGGCGTAAAATTGCGCGAGAGTCAATTGAAAGCCGAATTTAGTATAGGTACTTTATGTTTTTAGTGCCCGAATAGAACTAGACACGTTTTTTAGCCTTTTTTTTGAGCTCGGTAAAATCATCAAATAAGTCCCTGCCACCCAAAGCAGAGCGGAAGGGACTGTCAGACTTGTACTGAATAAAATCCACAGTGTCCCTCAGTACCCCTTTACAGGGTCACGGTAATTTGATAAGTCCCGCGACCAGACTGTTTTATTAAATGAAAGATTTATACATTATTTAAAATCAGTAATTCACAGGAGTGAAATAATTATTTACATAAACAATACATTGAAGGATAAATCATGGCGATTATATTTTATAAACACCCCCTCACTAGAAATTACCAAGTGCCTTAATGGGAATACTCATTTGATGGTGGAAACGAATTTCATGCCCTAAACATACACTTTAGGTGCTTTAAAAATCGGTGCTCAATCGGGATGGTGTCTCACGAAAGTTTTTTTCCAATAGCAGACTCTTCTACGAATGTGATGTTAAAATTAACAACAACAAATTTTAAGCAGAAACAGGTCGTTCAAAAATAAACAGTGTCGTCAAAAATAAATAAATCGTTTTTGACTTATGTCGTCCAAGATACTATATTATGATGATGATATTATTAGCTATTGATAAAAATAGGTTTTCCCGAGGCGTTTTATTGAAAATAAAATAAAATGGCGGAAGTTAGGCAGACTCTTTACACTTATGCCCCTATAATATCTTTAGCTTTATAGAGCTAAAAGTAAAACTAATACTACGTAAAAGTCATGAGCATAATCCTACTAATAATATCAATGCGAAAGTTTGTGAGGATGTATGTATGTGTATGTAGGTATGTTTGTTACTCTTTCACGAAAAAACCACGGAACGGATTTGGCTAAAATTTGGTACACAGGTAGTTTATAACCTGGATTAACACATAGGATAGTTTTATCCCGATTTTATGTTCCCGTTTTCGAGTTGTAGCGGGTGAAGCCGCTGGCAACAGCTAGTATTAATATAAAACAACTGAAATAGAAAGCTCTTGTCAACTAAAGTTTTATTTAGTTATTCCATTCGATTTTCTTCAACTTTAACCTTAACACAAATAAATTAAAGTTCGGCCGCTCAGAGAATGCTTTTCTGACGCCTGTCAGTTAGTACATGTATTTGTCATAAAATTATAACATTCATTGATTATTGATATAATAATGTTGTTTTAATGTTCATCAATTGTTAAAACGGTAAACAACCAGCAATAATATTTTTATCGTAACTGTAACGCCATTACAAAGTTACGTCGTCAGTTCAATCGCGACGTGTCAGGAACGCATTCTCTGAACGGCCGAACTTTAATACTGTTTTCCATCTACATCACATTTAAAATCAAGTGACGTGCATCCTATAAAATAAAATACGGTGCAATGCGATGTTCTCATTGCATGACAGAAGAAAATTTAAATCATAGAGGGCGTCGTAAACGACCGAACTGAATTATTCATACATAGATTTGATTTGAACGCAAAATGCCATATCTGCTGTAGCAGAAACATCTATGTGCGACTATCTTTGAATTTATATTTGTAATGTTTCTTAGGATGAATTTACTGATCGATATAATAGTACATTTATAATATCATGTAACTAGTGTCATGTAGAATACATCATTCAAACTTAATTAATTGCTTATCGATAGAATTCGTTAGAAGAGATCCATTTGCCTATGATACAGGTTTGTCCTAGTAGCATACTAATTTGTGAGACCTACATCGTGAAATTAAGGGCGCTCCCTTATCGCGAGCATTCATCTGTAATGTAACATTACAGATTCGAACATTCGAAGATAATAGAGGATCAAATTGCGCACTTTTGTGTTACATTACAGGTGAATGCTCGCGGTGAGGGAGCGCCTTAAGATTATTTTATATTTTACCTTATATTTAACAAAGATTATTTTATTTATTTAATAAAAAAAGTCTTAATGTAAAAATACTGTCAGAATCGTATATGTTGATATTTCTGTGATATTGTATGACCGCATTGAATTAAAAACAAAAGAGATACCAGGCCATTGATAATGTAGTAAATTTTAATACTGTCATAATTTAAGTACCTACTTAAATTATGACAGTATTAAAATTTAAATAGACCTACAGTTACTACGTAAAATATGGAACCTTATTGCCTCTACTCCTAAGGTTTAACATCAAAAAGATTTGCCGGGTCACTAGATATTGTAATAAAAACACGCTCAAGAATCTAACAAAAGGATTCTTGGGATTTGTTCAATTGAATTGTTGTTCACTGGCTTCAAGTACTGCCAACATAGTTGTATTTGTTTGCAAAATATAGATAAGATGTTACGCTGCGCTCTCAGATATCTTCCTTACGGGAGTTTTATTTCTAAGAAATCATGTTTTAGAGTTATGTTAAGAATCACAATCGGCGACATGTTGTGGCTTCATCATACGCTCATCAAATTACAATAATTATAATATACAATATTGTTAATATAAAAATAGAATTAAAAGATAAAAACTGATAAAAATGTTAATGAAAATGTTGCACAAAGCTTTTTTTGTTAAACGTTATTATAATACGTACTCGTAATTTATGACGCCAATCACCTTCCACAATATAATACTAAAAATCACGCTAGAAATTAGCGTAGTACAAGGAGTACTATTACTGATCATCATCATCATCATCATCGTATAATGTTCCCACTGCTGGGACACAGGTCTCCTCTCTGTGAGAAGGAGTAAGCCTTACTCCACCACGACTCCAGTGCGGATTGGTGGATCTCACATGTCTTCAAATTTTTGGTTCTAGGGCATGCCGGTTTCCTCACGATGTTTTCCTTCACCGTTTTGAGAGTAGTGGTGATGAAATAAATTATACAAAGTAATGCGCCTGGCGGAGTCCGAACTCACGACCTACAACTCGTAAGTCGGGATTGATACCACTGGGCCACTATTCCTCTCAATTATGTGATCATAACAGCATGTTCTTGTGGTAAAATCGAACATGCATCATCATCATCTGCCTAGCCTTTTCCCAACTATATTGGGGTCGGCTTCCAGTCGAACCAGATGCAGCTGAATATCAGTATTTTATATGGAGCAACTGTCTATCGGACCTCCACAATCCAGTAATTGGGTAATACGATACTCCATGGTAAGCCTGGTTGTCAGATTTTAGAGCTTCTGACTAACAGTAACGACTGCCAAAGATCTACAAATGACAGCCGGGACCAACGGCTTTACGTGCTTTCCGAGGCATGGAGGAGACTCGCTATGACAGATGGTCATCCATCCACAGACCACCCTCGGCAAGCGCGGCTTAAACCGGAAGATCGGCCTATGCGGCTGTGATTATTTAGCCACGAGCTCACGCGAATAATAAACAAAAACAAAATCAAACATGCATAATAAAATGTTACATATTTATTTGCCGCAAAAACAATGTCTATTCTATACAATGACCAGAAACACAAGCTCTGCAATGGCCGAGTAGTATCGAGCCCCTAGAGGCGACTGTTTGCGTAACTTATCAACGGTCTGTGAGCCGAACGTATAAAGTTACTTCCTATAAGTAGCCATAGAACTGTTTGCAAGGAGTTTAAAAGCCCCTTTTTTTCTTTTTATCGCCTTTGTTTCCTTTTCTTTGAAAACTTATTTTCTTGATATAAATTGATAATAAGTTATTAAGAGGATAGTATAGCGGCTGCCATTTCGAAAAATAGGTATTTAGAAAAAGTCGTGCTGTGTATCTCGCGCGTTGAAAGAACCCCCGATCGTGCGATAGAAATCGTTGCAGCTCGCGACTGACTGTAAGTATTTTTTATATGTTTGTCTCTCGGGAAAAAACGTTTTTAGGGTTCCGTAGTCAACAAGGAACCCTTATAGTTTCGCCATGTCCGTCCGTCCGTCCGTCCGTCCGTCCGTCCGTCCGTCCGTCCGTCCGTCCGTCCGTCCGTCCGTCTGTCCGCAGTTTAGCTCAGAGACGCACAGTACTAGAGAGTTGTAATTTGGTGTGAATATACGGATTTGTTGTGCCGAAAAAGTGGTAAAATAAAATCTCGTAATATATTTTTTTTTAGGGTACCTCCAGTACTTACACGTAAAGTGAGGATTTTTTTTCTCGCGTTCCCCTTAGTGTGGGGTATCATTAAATAGGCCTTTAAAAAATAATGATAGTTTCCATTAACAATTTTTTGATAAAAAAATTCGTTTGTGAAATATTAAGCTTTAAAGTGCTAAATTTTGCTCGTTTCGAGTGTCCCCCCCCTCTACCAGCTAAACGGTTATGTTTGGGGGTGTGAAAAAATTCACAATAGTAGTATATAACGAAGTTTAAAAGAAAATTATCATGACTAAGTAGGCTTTACAACTTTACGAGTAATAGTCGACCAACTTATAAAATGTACTTGAATATCATATTTTCTTAACAAAATGTATCGGAGACAACTGCAAATGTAAGTTTGTCAACTTTATTTTACAGCTTTTATAGCTATGTTTTTTGGGGATAGGTAGGTTTTTATCGTCAACTGATTTTAACTAAATTCAAAAAAAGGAGGAGGTTCTAAATTCGTCGTAATATTTTTTCTTATGTATTTTCCCCGATTTCTCAAAGACTCCTGGACCGATTTTGAAAATTCTTCTTTTTAAAATTAAATTCAGCGAATCAGTTTAGTTAGTTCGCATAAGTATTTTGATGGGCAACTACGGAACCCTACACTGTGCGTGGCCCGACACGCACTTGGCCGGTTTTTTACCTACTAAATCACGACCAATCTTTTAGATTCTGGCGTCAATTTTTTCAGCATATTATATTCTAGGTTTGTAAGTTTTGCTTTTTTTCTAAAACTTCTATTTTTTAAAATTAAATAAGTATGTTTGTCAGTTGTCTAGTACCCATAACACAAGCTCTGCTTAGCTTGGAACTAGATGGCGTTGTGTCATAGTTATGGAATATTATTATTATTAATCCTGCAACTATTATTAAATTTCGTAGCACTAGCTACGCCGTAGCGCTACGAAACGGCCTACGATAATGTTCGGTCAACCATGCTTGAACAGTCAGTGTAATAATTAATTAACGAAGCTGCTTAACCTGCGAACTCAATCATCCAAATTCAGTATAGACTCGGACATAATCTAGGTACACAATAATTATATCTTTGTATATCTGTATGCTAATTAAATGCATTTTAAGACAAAGATAATCCTAGTATTTCCAATTCTATCATTATTAGCACCTTGGCTTTACAGACTTCCGAGAGAAAAGTTATTTTACACTTTTATGTTAGGTTTTGAAGTCGGTTCCTTTTTTTCCATTTTATATCCATTCATCCGCCATGAAAAGTGGTTAAAAAGTGTGATAAAAACACTGTAATTTCAAACTGATTTAAATAATTATGTATTTTAAAACAATTCGTTTTAATCATACGAACACTGGCAAAAGCCGACGAACCATTAAAATGGAAGCTTCAAACTTTACAGAAATCATATTTTATTAAAAATCCGAAGTCTAAAATAAACTGTTTACTGATGATAATTATCCTTTGAGCTCACCAGTTTTATCGACATACAATATTAGAGGTATATTCTGGAAGTCAACTTATCTTGGCAATTCTAAAATAATATTAATAAAATATAATTATAATATAAATAATATAATAATTAATTAATAAGATTAAGAAAGGCGGCACTAATAAGGGACACATTCGAACAGGATATTTGGTCTAGTGCCTTAATCAGACACAGGATGCCAGGTTATATTTTTGTCGTCTCTTTCATTATATTTTTATTCCAGGTATTACTCGGCTGTCTTTGTTTCCAACTCCCAATTAATACTTAGTTGCTTTGCTTCGTTGGTCTTAGCAGGAAACAGGGTTTCTGTTTTTTTTTTTCTTTTAGCTGGCGTCTGGAATTGAGCTCAGCTTATGGCTACGGAATAAACCCATAACCATTTATAGTAGAAACCGTGCGCAATATAATAAACTACTACATTCTACTACTTATATTCTTATCCTATCGTACTTCCTACTAATATTAAATATGTTTTATTAAATGAAATAATTGTCCACATGCTCAGATCAAAGAAATAGGCAGATAGGACGCTCAGAACTCGCGAGTGTGTCCACCGAAGATAATTCAAAATCATATCGAATTACATTCCATAATGTTTTCTTTGTTTTTGAGAACAACTTTTACAATGGTTAAAGACACGAGACGGCATATTTTGGCAAACAATAACAACGACGAGCAGCTTGTTACGGAGTGGGTCGGAAAATGGTTTTTAAAAAAAACTATTTAATTTGCTAAGAGAAAGATATAATTAGAATTGATACACGTGTTATGAATTGTTATGCCCGACGGAAGTCCAATCCAAACTAAGTAAAAATAATTAGAATCGTTTACGAAATTGACTACGGTTTCCTATTGCATTGACGTCAATGCAATGGGAAACTCAGCATTTTTAATTTATATTTTAAACAATGGTTATTTCGATATAACAACCCCCCCGTTAAGATCGATCATCACATCTCAAAGTGATGAGAGATGTCAGGATTGATATTATGATAAATTGGATTTTCGTCGAACATTATAACAGATTTAAAGAAACAAATATTCATAGTAAAACTAAAACACAAAAATAACTATTGATAGGAAAGTTACTCTAAAATTATAATTATTAGCTATATTTTAACATTATTCAAGATACCAGAAATTTGAGATTACAGTTAACAATAAAGTAGTAGACATTATATAATTATAGAAGATCAATTATTAAAATCTAGTCAAGGATAACAATAATAATATAGAAAGAAAGAAAACTATAACTTAAATAACTAACCATGCGCATTCGTTACAATTTAGTGATCGTGGGTTTTGCCAAAGAGAATATTCCTTTTAATAGGACTTGGCGTCACCCGTAAGTCTTCTACAGACTCTGACTCAGGATGAGTATTGATGGGTGCTACCGTATCAGCATGAAATACAGTTTGAGAGCTGGGAACCGATTTATTTTTTGTATTATTACACTGGTTAAATATTTGAATGCAACATGGAGCGTTAGTTGGACAGAAGAACTTACGGCTCTTATATAGAACATATAACATGGTTAACATAGAGATACACAGGCTTACAGACAAATAGTGAGTGCTGTAAGTTTGAAAATGAGATGGGTTTTCTATCTTATTAATTTCTTCTTCAAAAGAGTTCAAGTGAATACTGGCTTGTAGCAAAGAATCAAGATTGTCTAAGTTATTTAATTTTGAGTAAGGTAATCGCTGCAAAGTTTTATTCAACTTAGATCGTTCACAACAATCATCTTCTAATATGTTGAAATTTGATATTATATTAGTAACATTTCCAATAACTGTTTCGCCAACAGCGGCGAATTGCAACGTCTTGTAAAAAGCCTTACAGTTCCTGGGCAAGGTCAAGATACCAGTACCAAACAAAATGACATCAGAGTTTATGTCTCCATCATTACAAGTTACATGACACTTGCCAGGTTCGGATTGTACAAAAATCCAGCGGTTTAAAGTTAACTTATGAAATAGGTCAATCGAACCATGAATAAGTTTCGTTACACATATGTCAGGAAGTTTGCTAATCACGTCACTTATGAGAATCGTTTCACACGTAGGGTTGGCAATCACTGAAAAAACATTAGTTAACACACACACATAACACTTATCACTTATTAATTTGCACTTGTCTATGTCTGCTATAAGTGAATAAAACATGCGATCAGCTGTAATCGCTACATATGAGCTAGTTGGCTCGATAAGAATGTAGGTATCTGGTTTCGACATATCGTAGGGAACAGGTAGGGGAATGATCCTATACAGGTCGTAAACTTGTGGTAACACGAGAGGGATCTTGACGACAATAATGACTTTATTTAAATGGAAAAAGCATGCAAGTTGTGAAATGTCAATTAGGTTATGTATATTTTGTAGTGTTAAAGGAACAGGAAGTTCATAGTGGCTAGGAAGGTTATTCCTATTCTTATCCAACTCACTATACAGTTGGTGCGGACTGAGTACAGTAGGATGCAAAACGTTGAGTTTCGCGAAAAGAATTGCATTGTTAATATCTTCTATATCAAAAGACAAGGTCATTATAATGGACTCTAAAGAATTTAATAAGGAACTTAATTCGGATTTAATTTCTAGTTTATTGCTACTGTTCATAACTGTTTCTAATATTTTATGGATCGTTTCCATGTTCTTTAATATGTGGTTTTCGTTCTCGTTGACCTTAGACATCGTGTTGTTGAAATATGATATGGTCGATTTAATAACATGAATGTTGTCCTTCATGAGATGAGCAAGACGTTTTTCATCCGTCTGCACTTCTTCTATGGCTTTCGAAAATCTCACCGCGTCCTCAGAATCTAAAGTGCCAAAAATTGTTTTCAGCACAGAACCACCGAGGTCTATGAGACCTCTTTTAAAACGCATATGGGGTTTTTCGTCAACCAATAAGTAAGATATGGAAGAGAATTTACTAACGTTAAGAATATGGCGATTTTTCAAAGCGGATAAGGAATTAATACAGTCGGACTGTATTTTAGAAGAGGTTAGCGAGTTGCAGAATACATTGAGCTTTTCGAATAAAAATTCGACCTTATCTAAATTAGGTTGTACATGACTTATATCTACGTATGCTATAACATTCCAATCACTGTTAGTAAACTTAATATCTAAGAGCTTATCAAAGTAGAGCCCAGGACTGCTGACGATAGAGGAAACATATTCGCATGTGATCGGCGATGGCAGCGTCGATCTGAAATGACAATGAAGTGCTTATGTACTATTCATTACGACACTTAAGTTATACTGTTACGTCACCGGCAGGTTTGATTTCGTCGTAGTGATGACGTACGTGTTTACGATTAATGAGCAGTGTAACAGAATGGTTGCCATTCAGTTTTATTATTTTGTAAGGGCCTTTCCATACTGGCGATAGTGCTTTATTTTGCTTATGATGACAACGGACATATACCATATCTCCTGTTTTATAGGATAATGGCTTCGCGCGAGAATCATAATAAGTTTTTGATTTCTCTTTTGAGGATTGAATATTTTGGAGAGCTTTCTGACGACTGTAGTACAGTCGGTGATTAAGGGCTCGGATGTAATCCGTATAGGTGTTTGTATCGAGAGTATCGATACTTGAAGGTAAGTAGGGTTTGAACCCGAAAAGCAATTCCAGGGGTGAGTAACCTGTAGTGCTGTGTATATTTGAATTATATGCTATCATAGCGCTAGGAACATAGAGGTCCCAAGTATGTTGGTTTTCACCTATATATGATCTAAGGTATTCTTTTAGAGTAGAATGACTGCGTTCAAGGCTACCACATGTCTGAGGGTGGTAAGGAGATGCGAACACATGTTTAATGCTAAACAACTTCTCAAGTTGTTTGAAGACATCTGAGCAGAAATTGGTGCCTTGATCAGATATTATTAGTTTAGGGATTCCCATATGGGATATAAATAGGACTAAAGATTTCGCTGTTTCTTCAGCGGAACAGGATTGCATAGGATAGGCCTGAGAAAATTTAGTCAAGTCATCCTGTAGAGTAAGCAAGAACTTATATTTGTGTTCATGTGTTTCAGGGAGCGGACCGACTAAATCGAGGTAGAGTTTTTCGTTAGGCCGAGATGCCGTAGACGTGATAATCATAGGAGCCTTATTCGTTTGTCTTAGAGGTTTATTTATTTGGCAAGAGCGGCAATTTTTCACATAATCCTCGATGTCTTGCCGCATGTTTTTCCACCAGAATTGGGTTTTGATTCTATCAAACATGCGCGATATACCTGGGTGGCCAGCCAGAGGAGAATCGTGATTTTCTCTGAGAATACGTTTGACCTCGTCAGGGGTCGGGTATCGTATAGAATTACGGTAGATGTTGACTTTAATGTTAGTCTTGTGAAATAGAAATGATAAAATATTATAAAGTTTTGTGTAAGATAATTTCGTATAAGGGTCTGTAAAGTCTGATATCGCGAATTCTTTTTCTTCCATATACCAATACTTTATCATTTCCCTATAATCGCGAAGGAGGTTGAATATGTCTTTGTAACTCATTTCGTCATAGTGGTTTATTTTTAGAAATAAATGAGTGAATAAATGATTATCGTTAGATGTGGAGTAGTAGGTGTTTAATTCGCGTTCTACGTCGCAAATATTAGGTTCACTAGTGGAGGCGTCCATAATATCTTTGCAATATGGCACTGATTCGTCTAAGTCAATGGATGCTGGATAAGCAATAAGTTTACACTTTGCTTTCATTAATGACTCATTGTGTTCTTGGATGACTGTATCGAATGACACATCAGGTTGTTTTACAATTTTAAGAAACTGCTCGTAAGTTTCTGATATGGATGGTGAAGTTCGTGCGTCTTCTTCGTTGTTAGATGTCGGTGCCGGATTGCAGATATTTGAATCGGAGCCTTCATCTTGTAGTACATTTACAGGGAACCGAGATAAAGCGTCGGCGTTTGCGTTTAATTTACCCTTCTTGTACACTATTTCATAATCATACTCTTCGAGTTTCAAACGCCATCTAACGAGTCTAGATCCTGGATCTTTGACGTTAAAAAGCCACACTAGAGGTTTGTGGTCTGTAATTATTTTGAATTTACGTCCATACAAATAAGGGCGGAATGTTTTCACGCCGAATAAGATTGCTAGGAGCTCCTTTTCGATAGTCGAATAGTTGCCCTCGGCTTTATTTAGGGTGCGCGAGGCATACGAGACGGGTTTGTCAGAACCAATTGCGCCCTGAGATAGTACAGCACCTACCGCGTAATTAGAGGCATCAGTCGTTAAAAGGAAGGGCTGTGAAAAATCAGGATATTGAAGCAGAGGCGCTGATGTCAATTTATCCTTGAGGGTGGTGAACGCTTGTTCTTGACTATGCGACCATTGAAATATAGCATCCTTTTTCAGAAGGGCAGTCAGTGGTTTAGTGATTTTGGAGAAGTTGTTAATAAAACGACGATAGTAGCCGACTAGCCCTAGAAATGATTTTATATCCTTTGGGTTCTTGGGAGTAGGAAATTGAGAGACGGCTTTGACCTTCTCGGGATTTGGACAAACACCTTTATCTGTGATTATATGACCAAGATAAGCGACCTCACGTCGCAAGAACTCGCACTTGTCCGGTTGAAGTTTTAGATTAAATTTTCGGATGCGATCGAAGACTGACCTAATTTTGTCCATATGAGATTTTAAGTTACTACTATAAATGATGACGTCGTCAAGATATACATATGCGTGGAGGCCTTGGAGACCAGAAAGGACAGTGTTCATTAATTTCTGGAAGGTTGAAGGGGCGTTTTTAAGCCCAAAAGGCATCCGCAAGAATTCGTAGTGCCCTGCACTGTTAGAATTTGTGTTTATCGAGAACCCCGTTTTTTGTGCGTCTTGGGAACTCATTTTGATCTGGTGGAAGCCACTTGAAAGGTCTAAGGTGCTAAAATATTTTGAGTGGCCTAACTGATCTAAGATGTCAGTAATAAGCGGCAGAGGGTAACTCTCAGAGACAGTGACGTCATTCAGACGGCGATAATCTATAACTATACGCCATTTCTTTTTCCCTGAAGCGTCCATCTTCTTAGGGACTACCCAAACAGGGGCGCTCCAAGGTGACGTTGACGGACGTATAATATTTTGATCGAGCATCTTGCGGATTTGTGAGTCCACTTCTTCCTTGTGGCACTCAGGAAAACGGTAAGACTTTACGTGAATAGGGGCTGAATCACCCGAATCTATGGTGTGCTCGATCGCGTTTGTGAACGATAGAGGTTCACCCTCTAAGTGGAAAATATCTGTGTACTCAGAACAACATTCTAGCAATGTCTCTTTTTCTTCGGAGTTTAGATGAGAACAGCGTAATAGATTTAATACCTTTTGCGGTCTGTCAGATTCAGAATAGGATAAAGCGTTGACGGATTCGGTTGAATCTGTAGCGTTGTCACATTCAAGAGGTGTTAACTGGACTTTAAAGTCTCGGACTTGGGTATCAATGTTAGTAGTATTTAAAACGGTTACGTTAATTCTTTTATTAGGCTTTATAGTGACAAGACAATTTGCGATATAAATACCTTCGCTTATAGAGTGATCTAATAATAGGCCCTCATTATTTTTATAATGTTCACGCGAGTAATTAGATACTGCACATTCGATGACCGCTTCGGAACGAGCGGGAATTACGTAAGTCGGTTGAATATAGTTTATGTCCAGACTCTGTCCGCATATATGAACTGATTGTGAGGTATAGTCTATATTGGCTTTGAAATGATTTAAAAAGTCGCTACCAATGATACCGTCATACTCTAAGTTGATGTTATCGTCAACTACATGAAACTTAAACTCATGACAATTGTTATTCCAAGTGAAGTATATCTGACACGTGCCTAAAGTTGTTGAATAGGTGCCAATGTTATTAAAACCTTTTATTTTAGCTATTTCGCGAGATAGTTCAGGCACTTTGGTTAAACTTGACAGTTTGACCAAACTAATACTAGCTCCCGTGTCGATAAGAAGGCACAACGGATGAGTGGAAAGAGAAGTAGATACATATACGTGTGGCAGTGACACTTTCTTCGAGTATGAAGATATTTCATAGACAGGTATTTCAGGATTGATTTTAGTTTCATCTTTAGGGTTATGCGGCTCAGTGGACTCGTTGTGAGAGGGAAGTCTTGGACTCAACGATACAGGGGCCTTTATAGAAGCTTGTTGAGTTGAAATAGTATTTTGACTCGACGAAACAGCGGTTCTCTGTGGAATGTGTCGAGATGAGACAGAATTTTGACTCAGCGAAACAGGGACTCCCTTTGGAGCATGCTGAGATGAAATTGACTTTAGACTCAACGATTCAGAGGCTCTTGGAAGAGTGTGTTGAGATGCAATAGGATTTGGACTCAACGATTCGGGGGCTCTTGGAAGAGTGTGTTGAGATGCAATAGGATTTGGACTCGACGAAACAGAGACTCGCGGAGGAGTGTGTCGAGATGAAACAGTGGAATGACTCAGCGAAGCAGGGACTCTCTTCGGAGCATGCTGAGATGAAATACGTTTTTGACTCAACGATTCAGGGACTCTCGAGAGAGCGTGTTGAGATGAGGTATCATTTTTATGCGAATTTCGTGTAGAGGTATGAGTGCCTAAATTATCCGGATGACGTCGGCACGTTTTCGTAATCCGTGGAATTAGTTTAAAGAGTTATTAGGATCGTCATCGTTTTCACTAGGAACATAATAAGGTGTCGATGAGGGGTCCGGTGACATCGGCGGCTCGAATGTAACGTGATGCATCGCAGCCGGTCTGTCGCGATTGTCAGAATGAGATGTTTTACGCCGTTCATTATTATATTTTCTTTTGCGACATTGAGTAATATCGTGACCCTTATTTTTACAATATTTACAGAAAAGTTCGGACCCCGAGTTATTGAGTGATGTTGATGGTTGAGAGTCCGATGGAGTACGTGGTGGACCCGTGCGTTTTTGTTTCTCCCGGCATTCAGCGTCCGAGTGCCCGGGTTTACCACAAATCCTACATTTAGGTTTAATGGAAGTTTTATATAGGAGGTTTTGTATCTTTTCCTCCTCGAGAGCCACGTTGATCGCATCATTAAGCGATTTTGGGTTTCTGCATCTGACATTGTTACTCAGTCGTGGATGTAATCCCAAACTAAAAGTAAATAACGCTAAATCCTCGGTCATAGCGATACGACCGGATATATCCTTCTTTAGGGATTCAGAATTATAAATTTCTGATTGAAGATCGGTAAGGCAGCTTTCTACACGAAGAGCGAATTGCGCAACAGTTTCGTTTGCCGTTTGTCTGCACGATTGTAAATCTAACAACAAATGATTGTAATGTTTTCTCTCACCGAAATTTTGTTTGAGAAAACATTTCAATTGGTTAAAATCCGCAAAGACTTTATTAGAACACGCGATCTGAGCTTTACCTTCTAGGCGCGATAGAATATATTTATTTAATAGAACTATTTGACTAGGTGAAGCTAAATCTAATGCGTTCTGGCAATTGGTAAGAAAAGCGACAAGAGTTTCGCGCTCTCCCTTATAAGGGCTAATAAAATTACAGAGCACCTGGATAGGAAACTGTTCGTTCAACGTAATTTGCGCGATTTTCTTAGAAGAGGTTTCATTTGTTTCCGTAGACATTATGAACTTGAAAGGAATTTATAAAGGTGATGAACACGAATATGTAGGTAAGAATAGGATTTACGATATGCGATACCCTAGGTATCTACTTGAAAATAAGGATGTTGTAGCGATAGCAGCAAAATAGTATGTTTTACTCACAGACACAGGAACACGAAGTAGTCGATGCGCATTTTCTGACACTGGACTGGAGCAGGAGTACAGCGGCGCGACAAGTCGCGGCCAGTAGCAACAGGAACGTCAGGAACAGCGGGGTGGCGGCGCACGACACCCGAGCGTGATCAACGCTTACACGTGGCAGCACCACGCGGCAGTACTGCGTGGCAGGGCGGCAAGGGCAATCACCAGCTCCTTGCGGCGATATCGAGATGACAGAGCTCGCGTATGTTGAGCTCCTGGAGATGGAATCCTCGAGAATTCTGGACGATCGGCAGGCTTACGCAAGATACTCGTAAGGCTTACTGTCGCGACTCGTCTTAGGGGATGGCAATGAGTTTGTCGAGGTGTGATATCACTTAGCAGAAATAAGGACACCCCGGAGATGGATTGACTCGTCGGCAGCGTGGAGTTCATACACTTTCACTTTTCAGTTTTTAGGATAACCACGACCCGTTATGGAATACCAGCGGAACGGTTACGACGATATCAACACTGGTATCCCACTTCTGACACCACTGTTACGGAGTGGGTCGGAAAATGGTTTTTAAAAAAAACTATTTAATTTGCTAAGAGAAAGATATAATTAGAATTGATACACGTGTTATGAATTGTTATGCCCGACGGAAGTCCAATCCAAACTAAGTAAAAATAATTAGAATCGTTTACGAAATTGACTACGGTTTCCTATTGCATTGACGTCAATGCAATGGGAAACTCAGCATTTTTAATTTATATTTTAAACAATGGTTATTTCGATATAACAGTACGACGCGTAGCTTGGTACTGTCGCGACTTTGAATTCGATTTTGATTCTGTATTAATTTGGTGGTCACACTCGCGTGTTCTGAGCGCTCTATCTGCCTATTTCTTTGATCTGAGTCCACATGTGTATGTGTCCAATGTAATGTGCCAGTTGTACCTTATCTTTCTTATGAGGGGTCTGTTCTACCACTTCGTTACGTGGGGTCCGGCTCCACCTTTTCTTTTTAAAGCAGTGATTTATAGCCAAACGCTAAGAAACTGAAATAGTGTTACTAACCAGCAAAAGTACCCTAGTACTTTTGCTGGTTAGTAACACTATTTCAGTTTCTTAGCATGAGTTTAAGGTGGTCTATTTTTAGTTGTTAAGATTCTTGTCGAAAATATCAAGCTTCAATGTATCAAACAAGTCGCTTATCAATCCAGCTGCACTGTCATAAGTTCCAACCCCAGCTGCTTGCTTGCCAGCCATCAACTAGCAATTATCTGTTCCAACTTCTGGCGTTTAATGTAGTAGATAAGCATAGTTAGCATAGTAATTAGAAAGATGTGTATCCATTGGTGTGCGGCTCTGGTCGACTTACTCAGGCAAATACGAACAAATTTGCCTACACTAGCTTGCTACTTAAGATTTTCATGAAAAGAAAAAAACAACAACTTCGGGCTTGACTTGACTCTACGACCTTTCGATTGAGTAAAGCGGACGCTTTACCAAAAAAGCCACCAAGACATGACTGTTGTGGTCAAGAAGTGATCAACCAACTGACACAGGATTTAAGTTGACTTCCTCTCACGGGCTACATTAAATCCAGATTTACTCTCAACCGTACAATTGAATTATCTAGAAACCTAATTAGCATATAATCAAGCTCATTGAACTCTCACACGCAAGTAGATCTAGTTAATACAAATTAGTTAAGCAACACGTATGACCGCGTCGTTGAAACCGTTATAATTCCCAAAGCGAGACTATGTATTGGTTAATCCGCTTCAACCATAGCTGTTGTTAATATCGCTTCGCTTCGCTTTCGGCACGCCTCTCTGTTTGACAATAGCTTTAGATCACTTCTCTCAACCTATACGCTAATATACAGGTTGTCCTTTTTTCTCGAATCATCTCACCCAGGGCAGGGCGGGAGTGACTATCAGACTTGTACTGACTAAAATCCACAGTGGTGTCCTTCAATAGCCCTTTAAATTCCAGGGTCACGATAATTTGATAAGTCCCGCGAAACTGGCAGGTTTTGGCCCTAAAGGGGGTCCCGTCATCATACTGTACTGGTTCAGCGAAATGACAAAAAATCAGGATTTGCGGGGTTCGGAAAACCCCGCCATCCCTTTTGTGGTTATTTTTTTTTAAACTACTCTCACAACTCGTTGACATTTTCTGAATTTTTTGTCATTTCACTGAACCAGTTTAGGGGATTTGATCAAAACACTAGATTTTTTTAGGGAAATGATAAAATCGTGTAGTTACTGTTATATTAACATCATCCGTTTTTTGATCAAAAACCTAATTTGATCAAAAACCTGCTACAGCTCTGCCGTTTTTACTATACAGTTATATAATGTTCTCTTCTTTAAAAAAAATGCATTATTTGTCGTGTAGCGTAGCTGATTGCTACGTACGTGACACGGATCCCTCCTACGTGACTATCCCGGTTTTACCATATGCCATTAAGGAATTGAAAAATGATAAGTCTACAATATGTTTCTTCAATATTTTTCTGTAGGAAGATTTTTATTCTGTAACCGCGATATGTGACATGATACGAATATTCAGAATTTAACAATATGAGGAAAAACCTGTTGGTTACTTTGGGAAACAACAAAAAACAAAAAACTCATGAGCCCTTGGACATGCATGTGACTGTGAGTCCAAAAACGTCCTGCTGGAGTCGCGGGACTAACGAACCGTGACCCCGTGAACCCGGGACCCCGTAACGTGAAGGGCTATTTATTGAAGGATACCGTGGATGTTAGTCCGTACAAGTCTGACAGTTCCTCCCGCCATTCCCTGGTTTGCAGGACTCCCCAGATGGTTTTAATTATTTTGTTACCGTAAAAAAAAGTCAAAAACGTAAGGTTGTTCCGTACACGTATGGAAGCCAAAATATGAGATAAAATATATGTAGAAAAAAGGGCTTACAAAGTAGTGCAATAGAAACGGTCGCGTTGTTTAATTAATTGCGATATGGGCAAGACAATGATATCAATTAAAAAAAAATTTAAACCGGTCGAATGTTTATCGAGCAGCGTGTAATAACATGAACGCAACGTTTTAAATACGTTAATTTCAATGTAAACTACACGCCTGTACTAAAACTTGAAATTAAATGTCATTTCGAGCAGCGCAGCGGGTTGAATCGATCAATGAAAAAATAATCAAAATCATGAATTGGTTCATTCATTCCGCGGGTCCCATCTGAGTGGGGTCAATCGTCCATCCGGTCCATCGAATGAGTCCTCAACCCAGGGCAGAGCGAGAGGGACTGTCAAACTCGTACTGACTAAAATCCACGGTGTCCTTCAATAGCCCTTTACGTCCCAAGGTCACGTTAATTCTCTAGTCCCGCGACCCCGTCAGGGAAACTTGATCTGTCATAAGCTAAGTTATGAATAAGCAACGGGAACAATTGTGTAGATATGCAAGCGTGGAGAGCTACTTAGTCCCGCTTGAGCAAGTTAAGTGCTTCACTTGTTGCGAACCAAGTTGAGGTAATAGCTGCACTTACCTGCCTCTATCTTACTTAACGCTAACTTAGATTGCGTTTTAATGGGAATTATGTTAAATTGTTTTTGATTGAAACTAAATGAATTTTAAATGGGATTTGTTAGACAACTGATGAGTTTATAGTTAATTTGAATCAGGAAATGTTCTTTATTCAACGGCCTGCGCTAAAAGTCGAGCGTTCGATACTCGCGTGGAGAAAATATTTTTATGATCGTTATGGTACACGCTGTTTTTTTTTTTTTTTAATTACTTTTATTAAATACGTTTTAACATTTTTATTTACTTTTTAAAAAGTAGTACTGAACTTTATTGTTTTAGTGCTTTTTTGCCTTTGAGTGTACTCACTTCTCTAAACTAAAAAAAAAAATAAAGTTAAGGAAAAGAAGGAAAAATGTGCAATAAAAATCTTGTTCCCTGTAAAAGCGATAGTTTTTCAATAAAACTATTCGTTCTATCGCCGCTAAAGTTTGTAATGTCCAAAGTGAAAAGTTTTCAGTCGAAACTACTTAAAATGCCTTTAGCTTCCCTTTTTTCGTTTTGGTGGAAGCATGCTGTTTTTCGTTTATTGGTCGTACTAGTATCCTACTAGTAATACAATCAAAATGATCATCGTTATAAAATTGTTAGGGTGCTTGTACACGGCGTATGTAACCCGTGCATGTGGATTGAGCATTTTGAGTCACTTGCCTCAAAATGCTCAAGCCACATGCGCCGCGTACAAGCACCCCGCGGGTAACTTGATCAAGTAGCTTCCGCATGTTACTTGCGCGGGTAACCTGCACCTCTCTTGCGCGGGTTACATGCGCTGTGTACAAGCACCCATGTTATAATATTTTATTGGCAGTAGATATACTAGACGAGTAGAACTAGATCAACATTTTTGTACCACTTACGTTACTATCAATGCACCAAAAATATCATACTTATAGACCATTAGAATCGTATACTGACTAATATACACCTTGTTACTTCAATCGTCTCACGCTTGGCTTATAACACAAACAAGAGCTCAGTTTTCAGTATTAATTTGAGACGTAAACTAAACTGGCACTTTGACAATTTCAAATAGACAATTTTCAAGGAAAAAATTAGTATCTTCTTCGCACACCAAGGCGCTGTTACGCTGTAAATACTCAAAAGACGCTGTAAAGTAAATGAGTGAAAACTCGTGCTACGGGTGAGTTCGATGCACTCAGTTGACGTCTCCGCCTTCGGTTCGCGAACGAGATGCGATGCGTTTTTGTTTGTAATGTATGGAATTGTTTGAAGCCAGTCATATAGACTATCGGATCGCTTTCACTTTTCTATGTGACTGGATTCAAACAATTCCATACATTACAAATAATATCGCTTCACCTGTCTGTTTGACAAAGCTTTAACGGCGGTAACGTTATAAACTTATCATTAAAGTACTTACCGATGCTCATCATTTCGACCAGCACCTCCAGCTGGATCATTAGAGCTACTATGGAGGCAGCGATGCCACCACAGATGGTTGCGAAAGCTGGGGTGCCAGTCCCCTCCGAAATTGAAGCAAGTTTCCTGAAACAAAAGAAAAGAGGAAATTAATTCAAACAAAGCTAATATTATTAAGCTGAACATTTTATTTGTTTGGTTGAACGCTCTAATCTCAGGAACTGATGCTAATGGAAAAAAAAATGTTGGATAATTATAATCTATTTATTGAGGGAAGCTATGACTTTGAAACTTAATGCTACGAGCAACGGAGGCGAGCAACATCTAGTGAAACGTAAAAAAGTAAGTATGAGCTGTTTGCCCGATGAAATTTTCCATCAGAAACTTTTATTCTTCAAGAGAAACTTTTATTTTAAGACTGAAGCGTAAACACCAGCTTTTTAAATAACATGCAGTTCTTTTAAATAAACTTTTATCCCCTATTAAATCCGTTTTATGGATGGGGGCAACTGATGGATGCAAGTGGCAAATTGAAGTTCGGGTTTGTTTGGTTCAGCAGTGATCTTCCAGGTGATATGAATGTAAAAAATGACATCGTGTCCTTGAAGCTAACTTACGATGAGAAAAGAAACTCTAGGGACTATTTAATTTTAATTTTCTACATAAACATAATCTATGTAGAGCCTACATAATCGGAATAACTGAAAATTCGAAAATAATTCCGCATAGTTTTACTCATAAACCTGCAAAATGGAATTTAACACGAGTTATGGAACTCGTGTTAAAATGAAGCGAGCCGTTTCGAGAGCAAGCAAGGAATCTCTGTTATTTACTCCGTCTTTCCAAGTTTTCCTGAAATATTTTCACGAGCGTTAAAAGCCACGTTCAAAGTACTAGTAGTTCCAGTAAAATTTTAACGTGTTATACACATTCTGGAACGTCGTTGGTGAAGAACTCAAAGTATGTCGGCACTCCTCAAAGAGACGTGAACTTGCAGTATCTCGTTGGGTTTAAACAACACACGTGAGTTTTGTGTAGATCCTTGGTTGGCATTTTATTTTTCATTTTGGTTATTAGTGTGGAAAAGGACGCAGTTAGTGAAAGTTAGCCTTTATTAGGAGTTAACGGTAATGAGATGCGGCTGTATAATTATAATAAGGAGCGCAGCATCTTAGGCGCGGGCTACATAGAAAATGGTGGGGTGGAGATGTATGTCTCTTATGCAAATGATATAAATAAATAAATAATAAATAACAACAATGAAAAAGATGAATGATGTGGACTGCAAATGAAAAATAATTACCCCTTTATTAATGAATTTTATTCCTTTCTGTTCTGGAAGAAAATCTTACAGGTAAATATGTTTGACAGCGAAACCAACCAACATCTAATTCAAAAGTATTAAAAAATATCTATTCGGCGTAAGTGGGACTGGGCCGGACAGGTCTGTCGCATGACGACCGAGATGTGGGCCCGTAAAGCTCAGGACTTGTGCCATGAAACGGCGAAGAGTGTCGAGGCAGACCACGAAGGAGATGGTTAAAAAGTACTTATTAGTCACATGGAATTAAATGCTTTGAGTTTATATACTTAAAATAATCATAAAATTGAGACAAATGATCAAATCAGACGCTTTATAGGCTAGAAAAGGCAAATATTGTCCACCTCATTAGTCAGGTAACCTACACATTAGATAATCCTCTTACAACGGTATTACCATTGACCCTTTCACGTAATCTACTGAACTGAACAACTTTGCCGTAGTAGCTATAAAGTAAATGTAACGAACAACATTTTATAAACTTATTTCTTCAAAACTACACAAATTATTTGAGTCCTGGTTTCTCCACCGACCTTAGAGTGGCTACCACTCTAAGGTCGGTGGAGAAACAAAAAGAGGTAGGGGAATACAGCCAGGAACATTCCTTTGTGTAATTTATTCATCAAAACTACTTTCAAAACGGTGAAGTTAAACACGTTAGGAAACCGGCATGTATTCGAAGACATATTGTGACTCTACCGACCCACACTGGGTCCGCGTGGTGGATTAGGGTCCATTCCCTCTCACACAGAGGAGGCCTGTGTCCCAGCAATGGGAACATTATAGGCTGATGATGATGGCACACTTTTAAAACTCCATGACTCTTGATTATATTTTTTTTTTATTTAGCGGTAGGTTCGCGTTTGAGTTCGCTTCGCTCATCTTCGCTTACCATCAGAAGTAGTGTTCAAAAGGTCTGACCACTATTTCGCCTGATGGTAAGCGGAAGATCAGCGAAGCTGCGAAGCGATGAGCGAAGCGAAAGTGAACAACGATGAAGACTAATGACCTATTCACTCTTAGCTTGAAGACCCCAAAAGTTGTAGCTACCAAAACAAAGACCACGAATTTCACTCCTCGGATTTTCGCACAATGTTACACTCAGATAAATATTGTATATAGATAGGCACTGATTAGCAGGTGCAATCCCCGAATTGTAGATGACAGTGTACATAGTATCATTGTTGATCGCAGAGTGACAATACGGGATGAGGGTTTTGTTACCTCGAAATCACAATTGCCTGGGGAGTTGTGTTGAACAGATAACTAGTCACTAGTCAGCATAATTATGTATGTAAGTACGAGTACTAGGTTGTGTTGTTAATGTGCGAGTCAACATAATGTAGTTTCCATCCCATCCCTAGAGGAGCGGGCAGAGAGAAGTCAGTAGGAGGTATGTTAGCGCGGTGTGATTTGACAATACAACCTACCTTAGCGAATGGGGGTAAATGATTTGACTTTGACTTTGACTTTGACTTTGGTGTAGAATCAATCCCACCCCTTCCTATTCCCTATAAACTAAAAAGTCGACGTTCAAAAGTGCCTCTTTGATGGCCTAATTGGAATAAATGATTTGACTTTGACTTTGACAATACCCGGCACATTCAAGTTGCAAGTTGATAAATTATATCTTATTAGATAAATTGTAGATTCAGTAATGACTCAGTTTTCAATTTAACAATAAATAATTAAGCATTAAAATGGAATATTAAAATAGTTAAGCATTAAAATGGAATACTACAATTGGCAGGAAAAAACCTATCCTAAAAGGGGGTTACTCAAACAACGTGAACTCTCCAGCCAAACACAGGAAATCTAGTTTAATATTGCACAAACTACGTTTAATATTGCACAAACTACGTTTAATATTGCTCAAACTACGTTTAATATTGCTCAAACTACGTTTAGTATTGCACAAACTACGTTTCAGGTTTATCCAGCAGGCTTCTGGCTGGTTGAGCTACCTCGGCTCTCATTTCCGTTACCACTAATGCTCACAGCATTCGAAATTTGAAAAGTAATAACTAAAAACCGGACATTGGCAGTAAGTCCGGACATTTAACTTTTAATATTTCTCTTTCATAAATTGGTTTGGTTATTATCAAAAAGAGTTTGGTACTTACGATTCTGGGATCTTTTAATTTATCTTTTTACAGTCTTATTTAATAAATAAATTCATGAAACTTTGATTTCTTCGTTAAGACACTATAAATTCATTTTCGGTTTGAGTTCGAAGCGAATTGTGAATGTCGGTGCTTCATTCATGCATTCAGTTCGCTACGTCTTAATTAATTTAAGCCATATTAATTTTAAAACAATACAGTGGCCCAGCGAGCAGTGGTCGCTCAGTGGTTTCGATCCTGAGCAGTGGTGGCCCAGTGGTATCGGTCCAGAGCAGTGGTAGCCCAGTGGTATCGGTCCCGACTTACGAGTTGTAGGTCGTGGGTTCGAACCCCGCCAGGCGCATTACATTGTGTAATTTATCCAAAAGGTAAAGATGGACACTGAGCATTGTCATTTCTTTTAAACCGTTAAATTGTTTCTAGTTCTGTAAAATGAAGCATTTAGTACCTACAGAGAAATGTTCAAACCGACGACTAATCCAATGGACCATAAACCGCACGTACCTACATGCATAATACGAGCATAAATGTGTTCATAATTCACGACTAATCCCGTATTTAAACTTTATGTCAACTCAGTAAACTTTCCTGAAGCGTTTAGACACGATTATTATGAAAGTTTATTAGCACGTACAGTTATGAGAGAGTAGGTACTGAAACTATGAAAAATCATGATACAAGGAAAAAACCTTATAAGCCACCAAAAGTTTTGGAATGAGTGCCATTTACATGTCTTTTCGTAATTATTGGCAACGGTTATTACGGTGCGTACAGACTATATATAACATAACATGTTATCTAACATTGCTATATAACACTTTACATAGAGTTGTAGTGTTATATAACATGTTACATGGTCTGTACGCACCTTTAATAAAACTTGGAAAGAAAGTCGTTGTATAAGTAGACCTCTTCTGACTGATAATGATGATAAATTTCTAGATAAGTACAAGCCAAGCTTTTATTTAAAAGAACAGTATCAATAAGTATTAGAGTGGAGACCACGGACTAGCAAGCGCAGAGCCTTATAAAGGTCGCCGGAAGACGCTGGATGCATGTCGCTTCCAACCGGTATATGTGGAGATCTAAAGGGGAGGCCTATGTTCAGCAGTGGACGTCCTATGGCTGAGATGATGATGATGATCAATAAGTATGTGATTTATTAATAGAAGTTACTAAACTACTAAAACTGATTACCAAAAGTGGGAGAGAAATCGGGTGTATCGAAACTGAGCGGAAGTTCTTTGAATATTGTGGCATTGGTAATTTTACGGTTGGTAGGTAAATATCTACCTCTGACGATGTTTTCGGTTTAATACAAATGTATTTCAATGGTAGTTCAGTGAAATTGGGGATTTATATGGCGATTTTGCTTTGGCAAAACATTCAAGCTCGCCATTTCATTTTGGCGATGCAACATTGAACAAAGAGAGAGTTGGTCGCAGCTTCGTTGTGTGGTATTAATATTATTCCAAGTGAAATTAGAGCCACACAAGAGAAATGTAATTCAATTATATGTGTAATTGTGTATATCATATCATAGTAAATGATAAAAGCAAAGTTTTGTGAGGATGGATGTATGGATTATTGATACTTTTCACACAAAAACTTCGGAACGGATTATGTAAAAATTTGGTACTCATAATGATTATAATGTGTACCATTATGTGTACCAAATTTTTAACATAATACACATAACCTGACTGTTCGTTTGGAATGTCTGTAGGAAAATAAGCTTATGGTGGCTCATAACTCCACGTTATCGATTGAACATGTATTCTTGTACACATTGTAATGGCTACTGAACACAAAAACGGAAACGTGTGTCGAGCTTGCTGCTATGGAATCGCGGCGACGGATATTACAAACCACTGACTGGATTTGAGCCACGCACAATTCACGAGCAGAACACGGGGACACAGTTAGGGTTGCCATCCGTCCAGGTTTGTTCGGATTTGTCCTAGTTTAGAGGGCATCCAGGAAGCGTTCGGCTTTCACCCGAAAGCGTCTAAAAGTCCGGGTTTAAATATACATATACTAGCCTGACTAAAAAAACTTGAACACCTGTTGAAGTCTTGTCTAAAAATGTTAAACTGCAAAACGGACCTTATTCATAATCTGACATTTTTTTACACAAGTGTTCAACAACTTTAAAAAAATGTTGTGGTACGACGGTTAAAATCTGGGACTGCCTACGATACCCGCACTCTTCACCGCCCCCCACCTCTCCCGACGCAGTCGCCACGGTCCACACTTCGACTCATGTCCTGATTCTCTAAAATCCGGGGTTGTCACGCGTCATTATCCTGGTTTCCAAATTTTAGATACGGCAACCCTACCCACATTGACCGCTGTTTGTAGCACAGTGGTCGACGCTTCCTATACAAACTGTGTCATATGCGGGTATACTAGCTGTTGGCAGAAGGTTCGCCCGAAATTTATTCCACGCTTCGCCTGTCTGTTTGAAAATAGCTTTATCCATCCTCACAGACTTTCACATTTTTATATTAAGTAACATTCTCCGAAAGTATGTATCCCGTTTATGGACGTGATAAAAAAGTATTTGATTTGTTATGCACTTAATTGTTACTTGGAACTCTTTCGTCTACCGAGCGTTCGTCCATACTAAAAGAGAAAACGTTTTCCTGCCCCTAAATATTATCCTATCTCAATGATATTTTAGAATGCTTCTGACACATTAAAAAACTAGGTATATGGGTTTTCTTTTTTTTCAAACTTTATAATAGTTTGAAAATTATAGGCGCCTAAGAGTCTTGATTTTAGGAAAGTCACAAAATTAGTCCTCCCGTGGCAAAACATTGTTAGACACATTGACTAAACTCTTCCGTGTACCTTCAATTGGCTTTAATATTCCAGGGCCACGGTAACCTGATAAGACAGTCCCGCAACCCATTCCATCCACCCTAAGAGCTGAAATATACCAATATATAATTTACCCAAAATTCCAAACTACCCTAATGTTCATTTTACATAATTTTACGGCTTTATACTGAGCAATTCCATATTACATGCCGATCGAATCACGCAAACAACTGATATTTGATTAGATATTAGCGTTCTTCAATATTGAATAGCATGATTGTGCCTGATAACAATGGTATAATAAATGAAAGCATTATAATGAATATATCACCGCGTTGGAAGCATCTAGAGACAGCATTCTTGATGATCACGATGAAGACCCATTTACACGCTACGAGAATATGTATGTTAGCATGCAAGTTAGACTGCATCGCGAACTATTCATGGCAAATGCATGCAATTGGCATGCAGTTACTTGCATCGTATAAATGAGACTTTCGGGCTGTGATGGGGCCATACAAGATAATTAACAATAATGCCTAAATTCGTATTATTTCAATTGACGTTCTTGTTAAGGCCGCACAGACCGAGGTTGGTCTGTGGATGGGTGACCATCTGTCATAGCGAGTTTCCTCCGTGCCTCGGAAAGCACGTAAAGCCGTTGGCCCCGGCTATCATTTGTAGATCTTTGACAGTCGTTACTGTTAGTCAGAAGCTCTAAAGTCTGCAATGACAACCAGTCTTACCCAGTTACTAGGTTGTGGAGGTCCGACAGGCAGTCGATCCATGTAAAATACTGATATCCAGCTAAATCTGGTGTGACTAGAAGCCAACCCCAATATAGCTGGGAAAAGGCTAGGCAGGCTGACGTTCTTGTTCAACCCCGCAGGAGAACAATGATCCCCGTAAGATAATATGTCTAGTAATGAAAAACGAAGGTTAAAAACGAATATGTGCCTTTTATGCATCTCATGTAAATAAACTTACTTGAAGATCAGTCCATCAAGAGCCATGGCGTAGACGACACGGGGCATGGGGAACATGGAGCCAAACATGGAGACAGTGAGTCCGGCTAGGGCCCCGATAGCAACGATGTACTTGCAAGTAGGGGCGTTGACATGGGCGAACATCTGCACCAGGGCCGAATCTGTATCCACTTGGTCGTACGGCACTGAGGGCAAAAGAAATTAAAAATATTAACAATCATACTAAGATTTTCAGATGGCTTACATACATACTTTTAGATGGCTTACTAGGGGGGGTATTACGTTACGTTAACCAGGCTTGTTCCAGTGAGTGAACGAGATGGCGCTGGACGACTTATATAGTCACTTTCACTCGCCGGAATAAGTGAAACGGCCGCATGACATCTTAAAGCGTGGTTTCGCTCAGGGAACGAGATGGTGCTAGATGATCAATTGTTGTGATCTGTCTCTTTCCCATAGCCTAAAGACTCACGTTTTAAGACGTTATGGTGGACCACCAGTATTGTGAAGGAAAACATCGTCAGTAAAGCGGCATGGCCTACAAACAAAAAATCTAATTTATAAGTTACCAGGGTTGGTAGACGTCACATGGCTCTTGACGTGGATTATTACAGCCACAGAGAGCAGGTGGCTTACCACGAAAGAAATGGTACATATTTTATGTAATTTTAAACTTTCACAATTAATTTTCTAACTTTTATATGTTGCCACACACATTGAGCCGTTTCGGAGAAGTGCAACCACACCTTTAGTAATTAGTCAGTAATATATACTTGTGTGAAAACATTATTTTCGCATTTTTAGACGTTTTCTTTATGCTTTTTAAGAACTAGAGATCTTATTTTAAATTTTCAAAATATGAAATATAAATAGAGCAAAGTAGGTAGTACAAATATACAGTAAATAGTTTCTTAGTTGCGCTGCTTTTACCATCCAATTTGCAGAAATGACGGTTGCTACACAAAGCTCCTTAAGTTCGTAATCTTTTCACGGTGGATTGCAATTATATCTACTTACTCATAGCATATTTTAAGAGCTTTATAAGACTGAACGTGCCACTTAGTAATTATTTTCCTTTTATCCTACCATTAAAAAGTGGTAGGATATGGTAGCAGAAAGCCACAGGAAAATCTACGAGAAGTGGAAAGAGGGGTGAGTGAGAGGCCTTTGCGCCCAGCAGTGGGACACTATGGGCTGATGTACAATTATATGCTACGTACCGCGATCAAGCCGTACCAAAACAATTGAAGACCCAAAAATGTTTTGCATAATGCCCGGTTTACATTATTCCAGTCCAGCGATCCAGTCCAGTACTGGATTGCTTACTGGAAAAATGTAAACCGGCACTGGAATGAACTTACTGGATTCAGTTCATTCCAGTGCCGGTTTACATTTTTCCAGTAAGCAATCCAGTACTGGACTGGATCGCTGGACTGGAATAATGTAAACCGGGCATAACCTTCGAAATTGCTGGCTGCACGCAAAAAAATGTTATTTACATACAGAGTGATTTTTTTAACTGGGCCTGTAGAGCTATTATATCCCAAATTTAAAAAAAAATATCGAAAAATACTAAACGAAGTCACGATGCCGATTTTAATTAAAGATAACTAAAACATTAACATTAAAAAAAAAAAAAAACAATGAAACTCGCCGAAACGAAATTGTTTGTAACTTTCAACGGAAGATAAAAATAAATTAATAATTTACGTAGCAAAAATAACGTAACAAAAATAACAACTCCTATTATAAGTAATGGATATTATTTTTATAAAGAAAGAAAATAATTTATTACTATTCGTTTATTTTTATTTTCGGTGCGTCTGGTCTTGTTTTTATTAAAAGAGGATTTAGTCCGTACGTAATACCGGCTTAAAAATAATTATAATTTCGGGTATTTTTTTATCTTCAAACATACATACCTACAGATTCTGCTTTCAAATAAAAAGTTTTTAACGTAAAAAGGGCATAAGAGAAGGCCATGTAGTTTTTATTTTAAATACGTGGCGTCATTATTTAGTGCACAAATTTCTTAAATAATAAATAGTATTATAATTGGACATTATAATTTAACTGAAGTTGCTTTACTTTCGTGACCGTTTTAATTAGTTTTGTACCTACCTATTAAATTGTGCGAATTTTGACCATCAACGTCATCAAAATTTTCGGCTTGGGATCACCTACGAGATTACTGTATTTTTATAAGGGTAAAACGTAGACCTATAGGATAATATACTAATATATCCTATAGGTCTACCTTTTACCCTTATAAAAATACAGTAATCTCTAAAAATGTATCATGTTATAAGTTTCAAGTTTCAAAGTAAAGAAGATTACAATGATACTCGCACTCAACCGCATTCGAAAAATCAAATATTTTAAAACTTGTCGATAACTCATAATTTTATTTATAGATACGTCATTTCCGACAGTCGCCAACCAGGAACAAAAGCCTTCTGAACCAGTTCGATATTCAATATCAGAAGCCTATAACTTCATGGCAGCCTGCGTTAATTTTAACACAAAATTATGCTTTATTCTGCTCCGAAAACCTGTCTTTTAAATCGCCACAAAAAGGTATTAATTATTTTTATTGAAGGCTGAATGGTACAAACCATGGCCAGACTGAATATTAATGACGTTATTAATATTCAGTAAGCAGGTAAGCAATCTATGACTGAATTTTCAAGGCACACCGAAGTATTATAATGTAAGTCTTCCTGAAAGAAACCGTAATTATTTCGTTCAGTCTTCTGTCTGTCTATGTAATAATGTTGATACGCTGTAGGTCTCATTTTTTGGAAAACTTTGAATTAAATATCCCTTTTTGATTTCTAAGCTAATATTAATTTGCGGGGGTTTAATTTTACCGTCTCTCTCTAGGACTGTATCTAAATGTTATAAAAGTTTAGATAAAGCAATAATGCTTTATCTAAACTTGTATACTTATAATTGTAAAGCTGAGTTTATTTTGCTCTAATCTCAGGAACCTTTGCCCAGCAGCCAGTGGGATATGGGTTAATAATAAAAAACTCAGGAACTGTTGCTTCAAAGTGGTTTTCTTTTGTGTCGGATAGTCTATTTAAGTATTTAGGAAGGCTTTATATATCATCACGCTACTAACAACAGGGTCCAAGCAGTGGGAGGGGGGGGGAACCATGGGAAACTAAATATACCAAAATACAAACCTTTTATGGAATGGATGTAATTCTTAATCCTTAAAAGTAACAAGCATGACCATATAAAATAATTAACGGAAGAATAAGATGCACGACTGCAGGTGAACTTTTCGTGCAAGTGTCGACATATTATAATGTCAAAATGAACACAATTTTATAAATATCTGTTTTGAAAGTGTCCTATGTTCTACAGGAAGAATAAATCGAAATATACGGATTCAGTACATTCTTTCCATTTTTTTTTATCGTTGTAAAATCATCAAATGAGTCCTCCCACCCGGGCAGTTCGGGAGGGACTGTCAGACTTCTACCCACGGTGTCCTTCAATAGCCCTTTATGTTCCGGGCACGTTAAGGAAATAATCCCGCGACACCGGCAGGCTTTGACCCTCTGAGGGGGCCCGTCATTATGCTGACGCTCTTTGAGGCGCGCGTTGGACACAACGCGCCGTCGACCCGGGCATGGTCCATGGTCAGGCAGCGAGTTGCCCTTTACTCGCTGCCCGCATGTCCGCGCCTACGGTGGCCGAAGATAGTCTTGCGACGTCCGTCGCCGTGGGCGTCCACCACCGCGGACTATACATTCTTTCCATAGAAAATGTTTAAAATTCGCAACTCATGCATTGATGCGTTTAATATTTATGAAATATCTGTTTTGAGTTAAATATTAACTGTAGATTTTACTGCAGCATGAAGGGCTAAAACAAGCCAAACTAGAACTTTATGGAACAATCAGTTAGCTTACTAAGCTAGCGAACAAACTAACAACTAAACTTTGTATAAACTTTAGTTCAAAGCTTAGAAATAACTAATGCTTGAGATTGAATTATTAATGAGAGGAGCTCGTGGCTAAATAATTTCAGCCGCACATGCATATCTTCTGAGTTAAGCCGCGTTTGCCGAGGTTGGTCTGTGGATGGGTAAAGTCGTTGGTCCCGGCTGTCTTTTGTAGATCTTTTACAGTCGTTACTGTTAGTCAGAAGCTCTAAAGTCTGATAAGCAGTATGCGGTATCGTATTACCCAGTTACTGGGTTAAAAAAGCTAGTTTAAAAGCTAGGCAGATGAGCATAAATAACCATTGACGCTAATCGTTCTTCAGTGCTAACTGTGACTAAGTTATATATCATTGTTGTACATATCAAAGACTTTTGGAAATTCATAAAAAAAGATTTTTCATACTGATTGCCTGATGGGCCCGATCAATTTCGATTTGATCTCTTTTGTATCAAAATCCACTTTTTTTTTTGCGAATTTCCAATAGTTTTAGAACAAACATTGTTAACACAGTAACATGTGCTGAGGTACCCCACGAGAGGTTTTGCACATTTAACGTTACACTTTGTATAAGTACAAAGATCTTCTGTTGAATAAAATAAAAGTAAACTTTAAATATTTGGGTTAAATTCTGAAAGGAGGTACGTTGACTGAACATCGACAATGTGAATTGTATCAGAAAATACTCCAATTTCCTTTTTCCGTGTTGTATTCAGTGAGAAATAATATTGACTTCCGGTTCAGAGGCATGGCAGTTGAAATGCCTGAACTATTTTATGAATACTATAAAATAACTAAAATGTTTCATTCGCAAATATTTTGTATTTTTCTAGAAGAAAACGACTGGTTTTCTTTCTGGTCTTGAAATTTTAAGTTATCTTAAATGACTTTAGAATTACGCACGTTTAGCGCACAAATAAAAGCGCATATTTTGTGGTCATACTTTTTTTTTTAACACCGGTTGCACTAAGCTCAATAAAGTAATCCTTTGAAATCCTCTAAAAGCAAATTCATACACTTGAAAACCGTGCAACTAAATATTTTATCAAAGTGAAATCAATAACAATTCTCTAAGAGGATTCACAAAATACATGTACATACGAATACCAATACTAATGGACAAGGCTTTTAAGGATTAACATCCCTGTTGCATAGGTATTGGTTTGGTGATTCACGCACAATGCACATGGAATAGAGTGCTCTTTCCACGTTTGGATTAGTGCACAGGACTACATCAGCATGGTTTTAGTAAGTACTAGTTACGACCGACCACTTCGCTCTTTCCAGGGCGAAGTACAGCTATTGAAGATTTAGGGTGCTCCCACATCTATCGACGCGGAATCGGCTTTTTACGTCGCCCGAGCTAGACCGAGACGATAGATGTGGGAGCACCCTTATAGTTCAACCAAACGCAACCAAAATGTAAACGGTGGTTTAAGCCGGGTCCAGCCTGGTGTGTAATGTTACATGTAATGCACTAAGAGCATTATATTATGTAACGCTTGTGTGCCGTCCACACCTAGAATTCGCGTGACATTACACGGTGGACTACATTACACGTTATACCAGTCTGGACCCGGCCTCAAACCACCGTTTACAGTTCTAAAGTCAGTTTGAAATTATGTCAGTCTACGAGTATATTTCGTCACTCTCTTGCCTAGCTATATTGAGATCCACTTCTTGTTTGACCAGGATCAAACTGATTGCGTGTGTTAGTTAGTACAGTGTACTTAAATAACCTTTGGTAAGTCTGGTTAGGCTTATGGGTCACTGACTAACTGTCAATTAATTATTTATATGATTACGTTAATTTTGTTTTCAGTTGCTGAACACTTTTTTTTTCAAACGCGAAGAGAAAGTAATTCTTTTTTATATTCTTAAATACATAGTTTTTCATTGAACTTTCAATTAGACTTGTATCAGTGTTAACAAAATAATTATGTAGTAGGTAGAATGCAGGCTGAAAATTCATTAAAATACACGGAAGTTGCAAAATTAAACACACTTACAGGAAAAAGAAACCATAAACCGGTTTCATTTTAATATCGCCATATAGCAAATAAGTAAATAATTATGTAAGTACAAGATTTTAATAAAGCCTTTTAAAAGTAAACGTAGTCGGAATCTCTGTAATGATTTCACTGTGGGTAAATTTTAAAACGAGTTGCCAGATTTTAATGAGCTTTCAGTAAAATAATTTAAATTTGGAATTCAGTTCAGAAATAATGATACAGTGATAAACAGAATGTTTTTTGAAAAACTATTCCTATCTCTCGCCAGCAATGGATTCGGAATAAACGATGTTTATCTCATCTAACATTTCAGTCTGTTTTGATATTTTTAAACTGATGAATTTTGACTGAAACAGAAATATGAAAGCCATCTAATCTGTTGGATTTATCTACGACATTTGTTTTTTTTTCAAATAAATTGATTATTTATGATAGTGAAGCGAGGCCGCGGCAGACCACGCAGGAGATGGTGGGACGAAATAGACAGATTCTGCCCAAATTGGAAGAATGAGGCACGGTTTTTGAAGGATGGAAGGAGTGGAGGGAGGCCTTTGCCCAGGAGTGGGACAGAGCAGGCTAGGAAAAAAAGTAAAGTGAATATAGGTATAGAAGATGCAAGAAAATTTTAATTGCCAGAATATTTTAGGGTAATGGACGCGCGCGTTTACTGTAATATTAGAAATAATTACGGACGTTTATGAATGTCTTATAAATTAACACTCTCTTCGTACTTATTATCTTCGGGACTTTTTGTTTGATCAGTTAGGTAGTTAAATATTATGTTAACTTTCAGTTTAGATCCGAAAAAAACTGAAATTTTACGAGATATTTTGTTTGATCTACTTGATTTCATTCATCATCTGCCTGCCTTTTCCTAACTATATTGGGGTCGGCTTCCAGTCAAACCAGATTCAGCTGGATATCATCAGTATTTTACATGGAGCGACTGCCTGTCGGACCTCCACAACCCAGTAACTGGGTAAAACGATATCCCATGGTTAGACTGGTTGTCAGTGTTTAGAGCTTCTGACTGACAGTAATAATAATCTACGTGATTTCATTAAAAAAAAAACTAAGTAACAAATAGCCTATTAATGTAAAACTAGCACCATAGCTGTAAAAAATAATGTATACGCGAAAGTGCAACGCTCTTTAATAAATTGCCGGCAGTTTGATACTGCGGTGCGCTGTGCTATCGTTTTTCATTTCCATCGCACTGAAGCTAATTTCAGTAACCTAGTTTGTACATCGAGGGAATACAGGCATTCATTTATTATATAACCTAACACTAACGTTTTGTAATGGGAAACTTTTAGCACGATGCTCTTGCATGATAAAAAAATCACTTTGTTTCTTAGGGTGCCTGTACACGGCGGCGGCGCATGTAACCCGCGCAAGTGCCTTAACATGCTCAGGGAAACAGAGCTATACAAGTCGTCTAGCGCCATCTCTTTCCCACAGCCTAAAGTGGATTCCATTAAGAGCTCGTGGTAATGCCTCAACTCAGACAAAAAAAAAATGTCGCGAAAAATAAAAAAGTCCGTTATCATACAGTTTCGTGACCAAATAGTCGGAAACCAGAAAGATGTTGACTTTACAGAAGACCTGCTACATTCTTTATTTCTAAGCCACTCAAAAGGTATTCCTGTATCAAAACTACTAACAAAAACAAACAACCAATTAGTTACAAAGTTTAGTAAGTTATATTTCGCAAAACATGTTAAACATTGAGGGCGAGAAACGAATGAAATTGGAGTATGAAAAGTGTGAAAAAAGAGGTTTAAATGAGGTTGAACAAACTAAGTTCTCTCGTTCAGTAGCCTGAGAGTACTTCAATGTGTGAAGTGGAGCTGTGTAACCCTTTACTTCATTCAAATGTTTGAATATATTTTTTCAGAATGTCTTATTTTTGAACGAGCATTCAACAAATTACCACGTTACTATTAAAAGGTTACCTAGCTATACATTCATCTTGCTTAAGGTGCGTACAGACAATGCAACATGTTTTAAAACATGTGTTATACTTATTAACACTACAACTCTATGTAAATTGTTATATAACATTGTTATATAACATGTTACGGTATATAGTCTGCACGCAACGTTAGAGCCCATGCACACCACGTTTTTTAAACGCGCCGGTGCAGCGCGTTTTAGAAACGTGCTGCACCGGTGCGGCGACAGCGCTTTTTCGTCAGAGCAGTTTGTTGTCATTTGTTCTAGACTGCGTCTGACTTGCGCGCGTATCGCGTCAAATGCGCTGCACCGGCGCGTTTAAAAAACGTGATGTGAATACAGGTGTTGCTTTTTTTTGCAGCGCTCGGTGGTCCCATTACGGTATGGCGTGAATCATCCATAAAAGTGACAAAAATCTATATCCTGCCTGATGGAAACCGGTACATCTAGCTGGATGTCTGCAATATTTCATAGCTTTATTACCGGAGATCGAATAAGGTAGAGTTATTTTAGTAATTCCATCGAAATGTTGATATTAATATGGATCTTCCCGTGATTTCTAATAGGTAATAATCCAATCCATCCAATTGTTCACGTAGTCATATTATTAGAACACACGCCTGTGATACAAGTTTAATTTACCTAGTACAGGCATCGAATTTTTTAGGCCTATCAGTATTTTTAGGTTTATTAGTATTTTAACTAATGTTTATTTTAATGAAAAGTATTTGATTTGATTTGAATACCGTGTGGCCAACAGTATTGACAGATTATACAAATAAATTGTGTAAAAATTCTTTTATTAAAATCACGAGATTTTTCAGCTCTTTAAATGTAATTCCGGGGTTTGGGGCATTATTGAATCGCTGTATGAAATCAGTGTAAGTTCATGAATATCTCTACCTTATTCCGACCTCTGCTTCGGCGATTAAAGGAAACGAAATACGAGAGGTCTTACCGCCGCAATTGCGGCGTACCCGTGTTATAACTACTAAACAGAAAAAAAATAGACTAGGGTCATCAGACACTTTTTCTATACGGACCAAAAACTATTTACTATTTTAAGTTGCAGTCAAAAACTATTTTTAAAAGGTATTTTATGGACAAATCTATTGCCAGCAATCGAGTTCAGAATAGCAGTTGCAGGAAAACAGGAAAACAATTGTTGTTTATAAAGCCGCTTATTTGAATCTAAAACAGGTAATTAGTGAAGGAAGTAATAGGGATTGGCAACCCCACGCCACATTTTAGTGTGGCAACACTAACTGTCAACTGTCAAGTTGTCAGGTCATACGACAATTAGCAGCTGGACACGCCAGAGGTTAAATCAATTAGTTTGTTTTACTTTAATATCTTGTGAAACAACTAAAATTAATTAAATACTAGGAAAATTCTAAAAGAACATCGTGAGGAAACTGGCATGTCCTAGAACCAAACATTCAAAGACATGTGACATCCACCAATCGGCACTGGACTCGCGTGGTGGATTATGGCCCACTCCCTCTCACAGAGAGGAGGCCTGAGTCCCAGCAGTGGGAAAATTATAGAGTGATGATGATGAATACAAATTCGTCCCTTATGCGCTCGAGTGAATTAGTGTGAAAACTGTAGACGTAGGTACTGAACCCCCTTTGAGGGCCAAACGCTTGCCAAGGTCAAGAAACCGTGATACGGGTCAAATATTTTTTCTTAATCTAATTATATAATATAATATAATATTTCACAACTATCACACAATGCCATCTAGTCCCAAGCTAAGCAGAGCTTGTATTATGGGTACTAGACAACTGATAAACATACTTATATATTTGTAAATACATACATATTATAGATAAAATCACACCCAGACACAGAACAAATGATGGTGCTCATCACACAAACATTTGTCCTGGGTGGGAATCGAACCCACGACCTCCGGCATAGCAGTCAGGGTCACTAACCACTAGACTAACAGGCCAGTCATTGATCAACAATTGATCGACTTATAAGATTTTCGTAGCCTTTTGGTTACGAATTTAGAAAAATGTACATATTTCTGATTTCACAGTGCCCCCGACAATGTGCTGCTAGAAAACAAACGAAGGTACTTTGCACTACAAAGCAACCACACCTGTTCAGCCCTGGCCTTATTCAGCGTGAGGGAAACTGCACGTGAATTGCAACGAGGTCAAAGTAACCGGTTGTGACGTCATTCGGTGGCCATTTTTATTTGTACTGGTAACTCGTTTCCCTAATTTGAATTTGGAATGTTGGGAATATGGTGGGTGTCTTAATCGAAGTTTAATCACACATTTTTGTGTGAACTATGGCTCTTAATTTAATAATATTGTTGAAAGTGACAGTGCTATACAAGTCGTCTAGCGCCATCTCGTTCATTCACTGAACAAGCCTGGTTTTAAGACGTTGTAATACGGCCCCTGTGATAGAGCGGTTAAACTTTATAATGAAAGTTATTTGTTTTTTCCACCATTATCTTTTTAGTTATCTGCCTAACAATGTTGTGTAGATAAGTAGGTATTAGATGGTTACAAAATAATATTGACTGTATAGTCTGCTTATGCAACCGCACTAAACTGGGAAGACTGAGGAATATTCGTATTCCAGATTGAAGACCGGGTTCCGCAATTTCGCCTGGCTCAATTAACAATAATAATTTCAGTCTCAATTTCAGGTGGAGGTTACTCTTGAGACGCAGCTCTGTGAATTTATTGAAGTAAATGTTATTTAAATTGATCACTATTTCAACTTAATTATTATAAGTTTTGGCAATGTAAGAGCCTATGCCACACCACGTTTTCTAAATGCGCCGTCGACACGCGTTTCTTAAACGCTTTTTACAGTTCTTTATGCGCGCCGGCGTTTAAAAAACGTGGTGTGAATAGGCACTAACAGTAGTCCATTTTGATTTTTTAAAATTAAATGCAACGCAGAGAGAGAAAGGTCTAGAAAAGTTGTTTCTCCAAGATTCAGTTTTCGATTTACATTTCGTTAACAACTCTGAAACCTACTCTTAGCACGAATTTTCACTCTTACTTTACAGAGTCCTTCCGGTATTTATAGCGTTTTTGTATGAAAAAATGGAACAGCGCCTCTGGTGTGCGAAGAAGGAACTAATTTTTTCATTGAAAATTGTCAACTTGAAATTGTCAAAGTTCCAGTTTACTTTACGTCTCAAATACTGAAAATTCGTGCTAAGGGTACTGATACCTTAGCGCATTACATTACTTTTATTTTAAGTTTGTAAAATAAGACGTGTCCTATAACGAAATATGTAAATATACGTTCATTGTGCTCAGCGATTTAAAAAAAATGGCGGGGCCAGGAGGGCCACGGTCCAAAAAAAATTTTTCAACGTAATAATAGTTATGTAATAATGAATTAATTTAAAGAAACCATAATATAACACTAACTTGCAATAATTATGTTTGAAGTTTTCTTATTATTTGTGAGACTTATCACAAAGTACCAAAAACGTTGAACTTTGTGAAACTAATTGGCCAAGTTTTGATTACTCTTTAGCTAAGTGACTTACGTCTTTGACATCAATTAGCAAATTATTATATTTTATTGTGTTTCTCGTCAATAAATTTCACTTATTAAATAATAGTAATTACCTAAATGAGTTTATTGTGAGGAATGTTTCATGAGACAACCCAAACACCATGAAGATATTGGGTAAAATATCACATTTGACAATCTTATAATTAAAAAATAAATATCTTGTATAATTATTGTTACGTTGTTTAAGAAAAACTTTGATTTTTAAACCTCAATTTTGTAATTCTTGGATCAATACTTTACTAACATCAACACTTTCAAATACGACGCGATGCATTCAATTGTCTGAAAGTTATTATTTGAAGTATCTTATTTCTGAATGATGAAAAATTTATTAATTTACAGCGTCTTTCCAGTATTTACAGCGTTTCTTGTATAAAAAAGTGGAACAGCGCCTCTGGTGTGCGAAGAAGGATCCAACTTTTTCCTTTATTTGTCAATTTGAAATTGTCAAAGTTCCAGTTAACTTTACGTGAGACGTAAAGTTAACTGGAACTTAATACTGCAAACTCGTGCTAAGGGTACTGTTCCTTCGATTGCCCTTTACTTTCCAGGGTCTCGATAACCTGTTCACTCCCGCGACCCAAACTAGGTTAATGGTGTCATCTATCTAATGGCCAGATAAATCATGTTTGAAACAAGCTAACTGCGTTAATGTGATGCTGGTTACACACAAATGAAATTACGACCTGATCTTATGAGAACGGACAGAAGCACCTCTAAGCCTTATTTAGTTATCTAGAAAACTGACCTTTACGAGTAAATAAACACGACGATGTTGGTTAAAGAGTTTTAAAAATGTTTCAGTTAATCTTACGTAGAAATAGTTAAAGTTATTATTAATTTTTTAGCTAGTTGAGTTCATAAATTCACGTTTTCCTTACGGTGCGTACAGACTATAACATAACATGTTATATAATATTGTTATATAACATATTTCATAGTGTGGTCATCTTATAACATTTTACATAGAGTTGTAGTGTTATATAACATGTTACATGGTCTGTACCCACCTTTAGGACGGTTTTCGTTTGTAACGATTTGTGCATCGCGACAGACGTACCCACCGACGGCGGTCAGGGGCCGTATTACAACGTTTAAAAACCCAGGTTTGTTCCAGTGAGTGAATGAGATGGCGCTAGACGACTTGTATAGCTCTGTCACTTTCACTCGCCGGAATAAGCCAGGTTTTAAGACGTTGTAATACGGCCGCTGGAAAGTACTGAAACCGGCTTTAGACCGTTCTATGACTACCCGTAGACTTATAGAAGGGACTTAAAACCTGTATGAAATAGACCACTCTATAGAAAGAGAGAAAACGATTCTGCTGTCAATACGTTAAGCCCCATTCTTGCCGTGTTTGCCAAACAGAAGGAGACGGCGCTATACCAGAAAGCAAGACGCAAATAATTCTATCTCGTATCTTAGTATAGCGCTGTCTCCTTCTGTTGGCAAACACGGCAAACATTTGTGGATCCGGCTTCAAAAAAAGACAAGGTGACAGCCATGATAGCTTTAGCTCTATTTCACTTTTCTGCCAATATTTAAACCAGTACCCTTAGCACGAATTTTCAATATTTGAGCCGTAAAGTAAACTGGAACTTTGACAATTTCAAATTGACAATTTTCAAGGAAAAAAATTGTTTCTTATTCGCACACCAGAGGCGTTGTTCCATTTTTACATACAAAAACGCTGTAAATACTGGAAAGACGCTGTAAAGTAAAAGAGTGAAAATTCGTGCTAAGGGTACTGAAGAGGGAATTACTTCAACTTCTTAGTGAAAGTAAAAATAACTTTTTCTATTTAGTTGGTTTAAAAGAAATGGCATAATAATTAATAAAGACATCAATTCTGGTTAACGCGTCCCACGCCTGAGTTATCTTAAGCAGTATAATCAATTAATTTATAATTATATTTTATTTATATGGTACGGTTGGTGCAGTCACTGAGTGATTGGACTGCTGCACTGCGTGTCGCGGGTTTGATTCCCGCACGGAGCAAAATAATGATTTATGATCTACAAGTAATTTTTCTGGGTCTGGGCGTTTATGTATGAAAGTTTATATGTTTGTAAACGCACCCACGACACAGGAAAAATTACGAGTGTGGGGCAAAGTTTAATATTAATAAAGTATGAATTTACACAATGAAACATCGCACAACGAAAAGAAAGGACTAGAACTTTCGTCTTGCATCACCCTGATCACGAAAATCCGTTTAGTAGTTTTCAAATTTATAACGTTGAGTCAGACAGACAGGGAGGGTGTTGAGGAAGAGATGTAGTGAAGCGTTACATTATTCGTATTTGGTAAATACATTGTATGAAAACTTAGAATTTTGGTGAAAAGTGTTTATCATTAATCTATACTTATAATAAATCTGTTGAGAGGTCAATTCTGTACATGAAATATATTTCCAAAATAACTATCAGGGGTGACCCCCACAGGGATAGATATTAATGCCAAAAATGCAATCAGTAAAATTTTTGTCTGTCTGTCTATTCAACGCGGACTAAGTCGCGGGCTAAAAGCTAGTTTATAATAAAATTATTCTGTGGTATAGTAGTTGTATTCAAAGATTCAGAGTGTTTTCGTAATCTTGCGAGTTACAAAGGAGTTCATAATTAACATCTACCGCTTTTATGAATAAATTCGTGTTAAGTCTACAAAGGATTAGGATTCAGTAATTTTGAATTGAAGTATGTCTTGTGAATATTTGCTTTGAATTAATTTTATATCTATTAGTTTGAATGAAAAAAAAAATAGTTTGAAAGTTACAGGCGCCAAGGAGTATTACTTTTGAGAAAAATAAAACCTATAAACCTAGTTTTTTACTGTGTCAGAAGCATTCTAAAAATCATTCAGATAGGATAACATTTAGGGGTAGGCAAACGTTTTCTTTTTTATTAGGGATGAGCGCTCGGTAGACGACCCTCGTAAAGTGAATTAAAAAATTAAAATAAAATAAATAAATCACAAGTCAGATTATTTTATAATATTACTTATAAAAAGTAGTGACATAAGTTGTTATTAGATAATTGTAAAATTTTGTAACTAAATAACACTAATAAAATTTTTGTTTAAAAAACGAAGTACCTAATCTTAAATTTTTTGAAGAAATGCGATTTCACAAGTCTGTTTGAATAAGACCTGCGCTGGATAGTAGTCTCTCCGATACGACAGAACTCTTATTTAAACTTTTAAGGAATTCGGATTTAAAAAAAAAATTATCGATGAATCAGTCATAGAAATATCGTCGATACCGATATATCGGCTAACCCGAAGTATCGCCGATATATACATTCTGTATCGCTATCGAATGCATCACTAGTTTATACCTGTTTGTAAACGCACCCACGACACAGGAATAAGTCCTAGTGTGGGGCTTACGTTATAAAAAAGGAGGTACTTAACACAGAATAATACGTACCAGGCCGAAAACAAAAAAAAAGTAAGTAAGTACATACCCATCAGCGTCAGTATGATGGAAGTTGAAACATAAGCCAGGAGTATGATGCAGAGGCTGTTCACAATCGCTAGAGGAATGGAGCGCTTGGGGTTGTTTGCCTCTTCACCAGTCGTGGCGATGATGTCGAACCCAATGAAAGCGTAGAAACAGGTCGCCGCTCCACTGAATACCTGGTGGACAAGAAAAACGTTTTTTAGCAATTGCATAGCTTTTCGCAGCAGAATCAGGAAATTTCGTAACAAAACCCAACACCCCGCATCGTCTAACGTCGTTTCAGTTCGGGAGACTTCGGTAATCATATAAACATCTGTCTGTTTTTTTTTTAATGCGGCAGTCCCCGAGTGCCGCACCCATTGGATTTAGACCAGGGACTCTAATCTTTATGCACAAACCCATGGTTTCGGCTTTAGTAACGTGCGTTTTAACAACGAGCCCAAACTAAGAACGAATGATAAAACGATTCTCATGACTATACTCATCGCCCGTGGAAAGTACAAAAATTCTCGTTTCTCTCTAACTGCCAGACTTATTTAATAACATTAATATTTCAAAAATTAAACTCGTTCGCTTTACCGAGAAAGCATAGCATATTACTGTGCAGCCTTTATTTAGAATTATTCCCGTTGGATCCCACTTTTATGTGTGTCCTCCCACCCAGGACAGGGCAGAAGGGACTGTCAGACTTGTACTGACTAAAAACCACGGTGTCCTTCAATAAAATTTTACGTCTTTAATTGTCCCGTGATTGTGCAGCCTTACATTTTTTTGGGAAACCTATTAGTACTGCTTTCGTTTCCTTGTTATCAGGTTTCTTTTTATTAAATACTTTTTTTTAGTTCAGTTTACCCTTTGCTGTTTAAAGGTAAGCGTCAACAGGTCCGCATCACACGTATCGGACGCATCGCATCAAACAGATTTCTGTATCGGCAGCGATCGGATTGCCGCCATGCGGACGACGCGAGTATCGGCAATCGAATATAGAAAATAAGAAAAGAATAAAGAAAATGTGTAATTTGGATTTTTTAGTTATCGTACGTTCGGAAAGTGTTTGTGAGAAAGGAGGAAAGCGATGCAGAAGTTGTTACTGTTTGTTTTTTAGCAGAAGAGGAATGCTAGAAAGAAAAAAAAGACAAATGATTCAGTAAGCGTGCGGGGCGCGTTCACTGATCGGTATTCCGGATGACGCCAACGGTACGCATCGCATGAAGGCATTGCCGATGAGCCGTCCGTACGATGCGGATCAGTGACGCTGCTGTATGAGTTTTAATACGAGACAAATTAAAATCCGTTACGTACGACACGTCTGAAACGTGCGATGCGGACCTGTGGACGCTTACCTTAACTGGGCGTCCAAGTAAAAGAGGTTAATTAAATTAACTGTACCTATGCCCTGCGGCCATCAAAAGTTTTGTTTTGCCTTTTTCGTGTAAACGAACTAACGAGAAAAAGATTATTAGGCTAGGTTGATTTAATTCGTTTTTTTTTTATCCTTTGCCTCAAACTAGGCATTATTTCTTACTACTCTTTCTTTCTTATAGCGTCGGTGCGTTCAAAAAAATTTAAACTTACATTCATAAACACCAAGACCCGGAACAAATACTAGTAATTCATACAAATATCTTGTATAATAAGAAGAGATATTTCACATTATGTAATTACTCATTAGTAATATTATTATTTTTTGCAATCACGAGAGTCACTCCAATTTCGAATTGAGGTTACAGGTTCATTATTTTTCTTTGGGCATTACGTCCAGAGGTTTAATCACATTTTTTTTTGTATTTTATTTACAGGGCAATTGAAGTGTTTACTGCTTTTATTGTATGGAAAACTGTAAAAATACGCCTCTAAAGTGTACGAACGAGGTAATAATATTCCACAACTATGACACAACGCTATCTAGTCCCAAGCAGAGCTTGTGTTATGGGTAGGTATTAGACAACTGATGAACACACTTATATATACACTTATTTTCTAAACACATAAATAATATATTATACATATATTATAGATAAATTACACCCAGACACAGAACAAATGATCGTGCTCATCTCACAAACATTTATCCTGGGTGGGAATCGAACCCACGACCTCCGACATAGCAGTCAGGGTCACTAACCACTTGACCAACAGGCCAGTCAAAGAGGTACTAATATGTTCCATCAAATTGACGTCAAAGTTCCCGTTCACCACCAAACCACCCGTTTACCTCATAAAAACGTGAAAAGTGCTGGTATTAAAATGAAAAATAAAAATGGCTGGCATATTTATGCCAGCTAGGCTGTATTATTTTCACAATAATCGCCTCGGTTGCGTCCGTATATTTTCAATATGACAGCAATTCTGTAATAGGATTACGTGCATTGTTAGCTGTATAAAGGAAATATTTTGCAAAATTGCTTTCCCAGTTTAACATTTTTTTTAAATCGAGTGCATATGGAGCGTCAATTTGTTCACGTATTACCTACACGTTTCTTTTTCTTATTTTGTGCCACGATGTCTTTATGAATATTTCAAGCGAATTTTCAATATTACGATTTCATTTTTCACAATGGAACTCCGATCTCTTATATTTTCTTTACTGTCTTTTTTCTAGAACGAAAACATTCATATTTTACATCGAATCACTGGCAAGGTAGAAACGAGCAAAAGTTTACTTTCTGGGATATCTATTGAGACTTTAAAGTGGTATCAACATTCAACTACATTCATGCTGACCCATACATCGCCTTTTTTATATGTCATTCATTATCACGCAGCATTATAAAATACACTAAGTATAAAAAATTAACGAAACCTGAAAAAAAACTTAAAATGGTAAAGATACGTCAAATCGAGCGCTGCGATCAATTTGATGGTGTGTACTTGTGTAGTGTATTTGGAGACCTAGGCGCGGGCCACATAGTAAAGACGTAAGACGTAAACGTAACTGAGCCCATGTTACTGATCAATGTTTGTTCTAAAACTTTTGGGAAAAAAAAGTAAGAATTTTTCATACAAAATGAGAAATTGATCGAGCCCATCAGTATGAAAAATCTTTCTATTTTTTTTTTTCAAAAATTTAAGATCAAACATTGTTCAGTAACATGGGCTAAGTTACCCCACGAGAGGTTTTGCGCTATTAACGTTACACGTTGTATGCCTCTTCAGCGTCTCTTTCATTCTAAATGTATAGAAGCGTCGCGACGTAAAACACACAGAAGAGACGGGGCGCGGACGCGACTCTCATACGTTTACGCACGTCCGCGACGCTTCCTCGTCTTACGTCTTTTATGTGGCCCGAGCCTTATAATATCGATTTATCTAGATCGGTAAAAAACAAAAGACGACTTAACCTAAGTTTGCCAATTAGCAAGAACAAAATATTACATTCATTGTTTTTATTTGGGTCAGCTGTGTTGTTACAACAAATACTGCAACATGGAATGTACCAATTCAAACATGTTGGTATCTGCCCGATCCAACCGTTACTACTGACATAAATTAAATAAAAAACTGTTAGCTAGTTCTGTACGCCTAGCATATAGCACCATCGAAACGGATTTGGTCGACCGACGTAAGAAAAAAGAAAATGATGGAATGTTAGATATAAAAAAAATATTTAAAAAAAAACTCGACTGCGAAAAAAATAACTTTAATAAAAACTAAAAAGAAAGAAACTAGCCCATGCAGTCTGTAGTTTAGAATTCACACTCTCAGTCGGGGCCCAATCGAGGCTGCAGAGCGTGCCAAAGAAATATGCCCCCATACATACATACACTCGAAAAACATAACCCTCCTTCTGGCGCAGTCGGGTAAATTAAATGTTTCTATTCCAGCATAACTGTCAAATATGTACAAATCGTGCCATACTCGTAGTCGTGAAAACAAGAGTCGAATTGTAAAGGAATATAACTTTGTCTATTCTTCGTAGAATATAGCACGCGTGCTGATAAAGAATTCCATGTCATAAACTTCGGTTCGCTATCTCCTGCGGTTGAAAAGTCAAAGTTAGAAGTCATCCGGCACAACGTGGATAACGTTTGCCAGTCGCCAGTCGCGATCGCGATAAAAACGTTCATTCAAACTTCCGAGTCCGTTGTCTTCGTCTCGTGACCGAGATTGAATGAATGAAACTTTTATCCACTTCGTTCTGTGAAATTGAGGTGACCTCAACTCCTGACTTATGTAATCAATTGCAGCTGTCTGTGTGGTTTTTACGTTAGATGTCTGGGTCCAATAAAGAAACAGGGTGTCTTTTTAGTCTATAAGAGTCGCACTCACGGTTGATGAACTTACCATTATATTATCTGTGATCTACGTGAAATGTGTTATTTAAAAAAATCATTCATAATCTCTTTGAAGCACTGTTCATGCTGATTGTCCAACTATCTATATAGGTACTAGGGCTATGCGCGTACTACGAATTTAAATTGTTTCGATTTTTTTAATGCGAAATGATATCGCAAACTTGTTCGTGAAATCACAAACGATTTATTTTCGCAGTGTGCGGATTGTAGTAGGTATACTTACTACATTTCTGCTGTTCACAGATTGTCATTTTTTTTCGCAATGATTTGATTTAGAAGTGCGCGTTTAGCCTAAACAGATAAAGTTTGCGTTAATATGCAATTTTAATTTTTTCTTTCAGTTTACAAGAGTAAAATATTCTTAGCATTACCTAAATTGAAATAAAAATTTTGCACGCAGGAATCACCTGCATTATACTAAAACAACTTTTTATTAATGCCTGACACGGCAGCTGCCAACGCCGTAAACCTTTTACCGCCAGTAAAAGTATTTCTACATTCAGTATAATATGTACATAGCCATACATAACGTTTACTACTTCTCTAGAAGTCGTAGAGTTGTTAGGATCCTAAGAAACTAATAAACGCCGAGTACAATCGTCAGTTTGTCACCCGAGTATAATTTTATTACTGCTTGCTGCTCGAGTGAAAAGGAAAAGATCACAGCTTGGCCTATATTACTGAATATAAAATGGCTCCCTACGAACATTCTGTCTGGCTCATATCCAACCTACTTTAGGTGTCGGCGTCACATCTTTGATAACGATCGCAAAGGCTGAACATGTCAATGTCGCCGTAATTACATTTTTGCTTTGTCTACGTCGAGTGGAATAGGGTTGGATGGAAAGTAATAATCAATTTGTAGAATGTATTACCCAATACAGTTGGATGGAGTTTAACAAAATTTCTATGTCTTCAACTGTGTTGTGTATTTTAAATCTGAATTGAAACCATTATGATGTGTCAATTTCGCGGCAAACTTAATAACTAATTGTGCTAAGGGTACAGTACCCTTAGCACGAGTTTTCAGTATTTGAGACGTAAAGTAACTGGAACTTTGACAATTTAAAATTGACAATTTTGAAGGAAAAAAATAGTTCCTTCTTCGCGCAACAGATGCCCTGTTCCATTTTTTCATACAAGAAACGCTCTAAATACTGGTAAGACGCTGTAAAGTAAAAGAGTGAAAACCCGTGCTACTCGGTACTGTACCCTTAGCACGAATGGCTATGAGTTAACTTAAAAATACAGATACTCACCCCACTCCATCCAAACGGCAAGAATCCCTTATGCTCCGTCCAGTTAGAAACGTCGATGTAGAACAAGCCGGCTGTCATGATGAAGACCCAAATGCTGAGGTTGATAGCATTCAGTAAGTTGTTGAAGAAGAGGGACTTCCTCACCCCAGCGACTAACACCAGCATCATCATCAACGTTATAGCACAGGCTAGCAGATCCGGAGGTTTACCTGTTGAAGAAAATTTAAGATTAGTATAGAATTTACTACATTATCTTTCTACTTGTTGTCGGCGCAACACGTATTCTTTTCTATTCTTCACTATCAGACGTCATAGCATCATTATTACTCTTTTCTTTCATATAATTCCTTAAACAAATCATCCATCTTTTATTTGGACTTCTCTCCCATCAACATTCATACCCATCACTCTCTCAGTTACATGAGTATCACCGGGGTGGGTTTATGAATGACAGAAAGACAGACGAATTCCTTTCATTTTTCCTGTAAGAGGCGCCACTTTCAAACTTCATTCGTTTCCCCATTCGCGGTCTCCATTCTAGCACATGTTTGCTCCATCTACCGTCTGTCCGACAACAGGCCTATTCCCGGTCACTCTGATTCTGTGCGCAATGTCGATAACTTTGGTTCTCTGGCGAATGACTTCGTTCCGAATTCTATCCACAAGAGAAACTCCATAAAAACATAAATTTCACTTCAGCAAATTTTGCCATCGATTGCTCTGATTGGTATCAGAATACCCATAATTTAAAAAGCATCCACTGAAAAAAGCTTTCAGAGGTCGTTTTTTCTCATCCCCTACATTCCTAACAATAGGATATTACAAACGGAGTGAACGTTTCAAGGCTTTATTATTGTGGAGTGACTGGAACAAAGTGCTAGAAGGTTCTCGGAGATTCAAATACGAGATAGACGCTGCGACCTACAATTAATTAAGGACGCCTGGCGACGCCTGCCTGGTCTTAAAAGTTTTTTATCGATAAAAAAAGTTCAGTAAAGCGTGAACAGAAAATATTCATTCAATTTTGCTATCCGGCTTGCTGAATGTAATGAATCACGACCCGACTAAAAGTCATTCGTTTTCTTCCATATTGGAGACTGTTGTGAATGCATAATATCCTATTTCTGCGTTAGCAATGTTTTTATTCTACATTGACAATAGTAAAAAAATACAGTGGCAGTCGGCCATTGCACCGCAATCGGGTCAGGTATGCAATATTCTGGCTTTTGAAGTAGTCATGCAGAAAATGGAAAATTTTAAATGTCATAAACTTTTTCCTTACTTCCTGTCATTATTATTACTGGCCATTTGTTGAATTGATAATTCAAATTACTTAAAACTAAAAAAACAATATTGTTCGAGGAAAACGTTTGAAATATACATAATGGTAGCCATACACCATACTGCCTATTTGTCAATTCGGCATAAAACTGCCAATTTGCTCAAATAGAATTGAACGTGTATGGGGGTGGAATGCCAATTTGATGGCATGACATGCCAATTTTGATAGGTCATCAAATCGTTTTTGACACAACGTCAAATCGGCAGCAGTGATGCCATCTTAGCAACTTCATAGATAGTTAGCTAATTTTATAAAGGTGCTAGAAAAAAAGCTAAAAAGTGTAGTTACACTTTTTAGCTTTTTTTCTAGCACCTTTATAGCAGCAGCTAAAAAGTTTAGCCACAAGTTTGTGGCTAAACTTTTTAGCTACTTTTCTACAGGGACGGTTAGGCCACGTTCACACGGCGATTATTTTCCCGTATACCGTACACGAGATTTTATCGAATAGAGTTGACCAGTTTTAGGACAACTTTGCACACGGTAAAATATTATATTTCTCAAACACGGGATTTTCCCGTATGAACGCCGTTTAAACTATTTTAAAGTTTTCATTTGTGAACTGTTATTACTGCTCTATTCGATAAAATCTTGTATGCAGTATACGGGAAAATAATCGCCATGTGAACGTGGCCTTACCAGGAAAACTGAGGCTTTTCGCACATGGATCGCATGTACACTCGTAAAAAAAAGAGTTATTCATTTTATTTTAAACCAAAATACGATTGAAAACTTGAGAGGTGTCAAGGGACCACGAAAGCAAGTTAAAAAAAGGTTCATGCTATTTTCGACCTTATTGACATTTATGCAAACACCTGATTTTAATGAAGGAGCAATGTTAACGAATGAGAATGTGAGAAAAACAAACTAAATTTTAAATGTCGATAAGGTCGAAAATCGCTTGCACCATTTTTTTTAACTTGCAATCCTTAAGCAAATGTTTTCCGACCTTCAAGCGATTTTCGACCTTATTGACAACGATGCAAACACCGGATTTTAATGAAGAAGCAATGTTAACGAATGAGAATGTGAGAAAAACAAACTAAATTTTTAATGTCGATAAGGTCGAAAATCGCTTGCACCACTTTTTTTAACTTGCTATCCTTAAGCAAGTATTTTCCGACCTTCAAGCGATTTTCGACCTTATTGACAATGATGCAAACACCGGATTTTAATGAAGGAGCAATGTTAACGAATAAGAATGTGAGAAAAACAAACTAAATTTTTAATGTCGATAAGGTCGAAAATCGCTTGCACCACTTTTTTTGATCTAATTCGATAGTCTCATGATGAAATGAAAAGGTGCTAGAAATTGTAGCTGTCGTCACCGAATAACAGCCAGATCTAGTTGCTGAGTTGGCATCACTGGTGCAGATTTGAAGTTGTGACAAATCTATCGTATCGATAGGCAGGATGGTGTATGGTGTATATGGACGAACTGCCGATTTGAAACAATTGCAAGCGTCAAATCTATCGTATCGATAGGCAGGATGGTGTATGCCTACTATAAAGTTGTTTAGGAGCCACTTGTCGATAAATTAAAACAAAAATACCATACATGTCATAAAAAGTTCTTTTGTATTTTCAATTCAAAAATACGTTTACATTGCGCGCTCGTGCTTGTGCCTCAAGCAATACTACAGGCATGTACAATCGACAAAGTGGAATTATGACCCACCATAAGCTTATTTTCCTACAGACATTCAAATACAATTAGGTCCACTTTCGCTTAAACATACATACATGTCCATGGTAATGACTTTGATCTTTGTCAATTTGACGGATTCAAACGATTTATTGTCAAAATGGGTCATGATTCCCCTTTGTTGATAGTACATCATAGTGGGTCGATGTTTATGCCTAAAATACCGATGCCGACTCACAACCGAACTGCCAGTTTGGTCGAGTGCACTATTCTCGTTTTAGCACTGTCTCGCTACTGCACTCGGTCTGTGTAAACTAAGCACGAAGCTAAATGTTACTAACTGGTGGCTAGTCGGAATTGCGGAGCTGTTTGAATGATTCGGAACACTATGTATGCTTTGTAACTGCGGGGCAAAGGATTGGTTTATAGATCAGTCTGGCATGTAGGAAGAGTTTACTCACTGCAAAACAGCTTCAAGGAAGATTGGCCAGAGTTTATTTGTGCGTATGAAACTCGTAGGCTTTGACTGTAAATGGAGCATCGCTTTGTATCCCAGTCGACATTAAACTGAGCAGAGACTGGACTCTCTCGTTGCTTCGCTTGTGTTCGTAAATCTGCTCATATATGAGCAAAATAGTGTATAAAGCTTTTCTTTTCTTTGCATTCGTATCGACAAAGGTTTTTATGTAGGTAATTATATACCCAAAACGAATGCGGTTCTCTATTGACTCATATTAGAATTATTTTATGGTTATTTCAAGAAAACTGTTTTACAAAAATGGTTCCTTACATTTCAATGTTGGTTGAGCGCTGACCGGAATTAAAAGTCACATGTCAAGTAGTCCAAATGGTACCAACAAATCATCCGTATCGTATAGTAGATCAGCACCCTTGTTTCTATTTAATTTTGGTTTTACGCGAGTATCTACGTATTCTTGGCCATCAGAAGAGCTATCATAGGTAACAGTCTATAGAAATAGAAAAAAAAAACTTGAGAGGTGTCAAGGGACACCCGGATGGAACGAAATTAACAAAAATAATCGTCGCAACACCACACTGTTCAATGCGAAATAGAAAGACGAAACGAAAATATCTGGCTTGCTTTCTATTAGAAAGAGAGAGAGAGAGAAACATGTGCACGTCGCAATACGACAAGAGTCACGAGGAACGGGGGTTGAGTGAGGGGTACGGGGCGCGGGGTGCAGGCGCGAGGTGCGGGGCGAGGCTAAAAAGTGTCGTGACAACTTTTCGTAAGATTTTTTTCCGTCTAGCCCCCTTTCACAACGCGAGATAAGGAACTTCGTTCCAAAAAAAAAAACAAATTTAGTATTTCACATTTACATCATGAGTAGCATGCACTTTGTGTTTAGTTTCGATAAATAAAGGAGAAGCCAATGTTTTACTGACTCTGCTTTTTTGACGAGCATTAATTTACTGTAGGATGTGTGCTTTTAAGCTTCAGTTGCTTAAAAGCTATTTGTTTTAGTTGCTGGCTTGCAGGAATGATTCAATTATGCACGTGTAGTGTCTGGTAGTGCATGACAAAGAACGCACCAGTTTCCTGGCAAAACCACTTTAGAGCTTGTTTATTGGATTTTTGTCTGTTTTATCCATAAATACCTTTTATTTACATCAAAAACAGGCCAGTGTTTTTTTTTTCTACCTGTATAAATATAATATTGGTATGATAATCATTGGAAAACTGGACCAAATAGAAATTGACCCTTGGCTTCACTCATTCTCTATCAAATTTTAGAAAGGTTGACTGGATCGGCTGCCTTTTTTATTAGTACAGACACGTAGTAAAGCCAAATGATTTAGGATATGAGAATAAACTTTAAACTCAATTGAATTGATTGTTATTTTACATATTTAGTTGATTAACGACTTTAAGTATCCAATGTTAATTTTAACTGTGGTACCACAAAAACTTTTGAACACTTGTCTAAAAAAATTTCAGATTATGACGTTAAAATCCTCCGCCGGTCCGTTTTGCAGTCACACTTTTTATTATATTATTTTCTGTAGTAAGGCTGTGAATATTTATATCTAACATCTTCGATGAAGCATTAGATATAAATATTCACAGCCAACGAGCAATTTTTGTATATTTATTTACATAATTAATCGGGATCTCGAAAACGGCTCCAAGAATTTTCATGAAATTTACAGATTAGGGGTTTTTCGGCTCAAGGAATCGATTTATCAAGGTTGTCCCAGGTTTGAGAAAAGCTCAGTACCCAAGATATTGACTTTAAAAAACCGCGTTTTAAGAAGCGCCATCTATAACACCATGACCGATGAGGGCCAAAAAAAAACCGAGCTAGCTCGGTCAACCAGATATTGTTTTTTATGTGTTTTACGTGGAGCCAATAGAAATACACAAAGTAGAATATGCGTTCAACTTAGACCGTCAAATCCAAAAAGTAGCGGGTGGAGCTTACCAAATACTAATAAATATGAGCGGTGTTCGTCTCTCGCGAGATACATTTCGACTACAATTACTCGTATCTTGCAGTGACAAAAAAGCCAAACTGCAGTACCCTTAGCACGAATTTTCACTCTTTTACTTTACAGCGTCTTTCCAGTATTTACAGCGTTTTTGTATGAAAAAAATGGAACAGCGCATCTGGTGTGTGAAGAAAGAACTATTTTTTTTCATGAAAATTGTCAATTTGAAATTGTCAAAGTTCCAGTTTACTTTACGTCTCAAATACTGAAAATTCGTGCTAAGGGTACAGAATTCGTTCTGTTTTACACGCGACATTCGGATTTAATCGTCTACATGTTCTGAATATTTCCCCGTATCTGACGGAATTTACAATCACAGCTATTACCATTAACTGTGGGGAACCCTGTAAAAATTGTGATTCCAATATTTCTTTGTGAGTAACGGGTAGCAATTAGTGTTTGGCCACGATGTGGTCTCCACATTCATGTGCTTACAGATGATGAAGTTATATTTCGCAGAAAACATTTTGTATTTTGGATTTTCGGCGCGTGTGATGGGTTTTCCAGAGAAATGTAGGTACCTATACAGTGCGGCGAGTTTGTATGACGCTTTTGATTTGTATTTGCTTTGGTGGACGCGCGTGTTCTGAGCGCTCTATCTGCCTATTTCTTTGATGTGAGACCATTTCAATATGGTTTTCATCCTTGTACTTTATAATATGTGCAGAATTATTGTGTTTCATTTATTTCTCTCAGTTTCGACAAGGGATAAGAACAAAGCCATAGTCAAACTTGATTTAGGTCAAGATTCTTTGTAGGTTAAGCTTGGCTGATTAGCTTATAAGCTATCAATGCAGTAAAGGTTGGGTTTTTAAATCCCAATAGTTTTCTAAATCCTTCATCATCATCATCTCAACCTATGACTTTACCACTGCTGGAACACAGGCCTCCTGAGTGGGCCACAATCCACCACGCGGGCGCAGTGCGGATTGGTGGATGTCACAATACATGTCGTCGAATTTGATGGTTCTAACGCCGGTATTCTCACCATGTTTTTCTTCACCGTTTTGAGAGCAGTGGTGATGAAATTAATTACACAAAGTAATGTGCCAGGCTGGGTTCGAACCCATCGACCTACAACTCGCAAGTCGAGACCGATACCACTGGGCCACCACTGCTCTATGAATCCATTTAGGTCTAAATAACTTTTTTTCTGCCAACTATCTGCGTTACGTAAGTAAAAAGTTAGTCACATTACTTAAACCGTTGGTATAATTAACAAAACAATTTATACACGAGAACAGTATTTCCCCGCAACAATTCGCCGTGAACTGAAAACCCACATAAGGGTTAGCTTTGCGCGCCTATTGGTACAATGGTGCTTAAGTTAAGCGCTCGCACCACACCGCAAACGTTGGCGATACATTCAGTTGTCACACAATAGGCCTTTTTAATAAGGCCTGTTTTGGTTTTCTATTTTTACTCACAACGATTCGAAGTATTTACGGTGGTTTAAGATAACATTCGTCCAAGTGTTAAAATTTCCAAATGTCGTAGGTATTTAATATTTCTTTTGTCTAGAAAGTCATATTTGTATATGGCTCAAAATGTACTAAGAAGGAAGAAAGAAAGAAATAACATTGATTAGTACAGAGTAGGCAACGTGATTAATGCCAGAAACGACGCCTGGTTTTTTTGTTGACCCTTTATTTTCCAAAATGTTGTAAAACAATTTAATTTAATTTAAAACGATTTTCACTTCATGTTATAATATGGGCATAATTATTTTGCCCCTATTGTTTTTTTTTTTATATAGACAAAATATGTTGACAAAAACACTTATAGTCGAATGTTACCATAATTTCCATTAAATTAACTTCAAGATTACTTAACATTACAAAAACGTTAAAAGTCATCAAAGGGTCTCGGACTTGGTAACATATAACCAACGTTTGCCAAACAATAGACTTGGCCAATATTGGCCTTGGCTAACCGAGACAAGTTGGTCCCGTTTGGGTACAACATGAGTTTAAAACTTAAAATTGTGAAACACTAAACGCGGTTCTGAGTCTGCTTGAATTAAATATGTCACCCTTCAAAGTTTCTTGTTAAAAACTTTCTGCTGGTGACTGGCATAACTCACGAAGTCACGATTAAGCCTCGTTCACTAGCTATATACGAGTAGGATGCGAATTGCCATGTGACTAAAGTTTGTGACACGCACGTTTATTGCTGCTCTCTCGCGGGACTTAGGCATGATGACGTGGTGTTGAATGCAAAGGGCAACCGTAAGGGCCTATACACACCACGTTTTTGAAACGCGCCGTCGACGCGCGTTTCAAAAAAACCGGCCAAGTGCGTGTCGGGCCACGCACAGTGTAGGTTTACGTAGTTGCCCATCAAAATACTTATGCGAACTAACTAAACTGATTCGCTGAATTTAATTTTAAAAAGAATAATTTTCAAAATCGCTCCAGGAGTCTTTGAGAAATCAAGGAAAATACATATAAGAAAAAAGATTACGACGAATTTAGAACCTCCTCCTTTGTTTGAAGTTAGTTAAAAACAGTTGACGATAAAAACCTACCTATCCCCAAAAAACATACCGTAAAAACACACGTATTAAAGCTGTAAAAATAAAGTTGACAAACTTACATTTGCAGTTGAAGAGGATGTTCTCCGATACATTTTGTTTAAGAAAATATGTTATCTAAGCAAATTTTATAAGTTGGTCGACTATTACTCGAAAAGTTGTAAAGCCTACTTAGTCATGATAATTTTCTTTTAAACTTCGTTATATATACTACTATTGTGAATTTTTTCACACCCCCAAACATAACCGTTTAGCTGGTAGGGGGGGGACACTCGAATCGAGCAAAATTTAGCACTTTAAAGCTTAATATTTCACAAACGAATTTTTTTATCAAAAAACTGTTAATGGAAACTATCATTATTTTTTAAAGGCCTATTTAATGATACCCCACAATAAGGTGTACGCGAGAAAAAAAAATGCTCACTTTACGTGTAAGTACAGGAGGTACCCTAAAAAAAATATTTTACGAAATTTTACTTTACCACTTTTTTGGCACAACAAATTCGTATATTTACACCAAATTACAGCTCTCTAGTACTGTGCGTCTCTGAGCTAAACTGCGGACAGACGGACGGACGGACGGACGGACATAGCGAAACTATAAGGGTTCCTTGTTGACTACGGAACCCTAAAAACGCGTTTTTATCAAGCAGAGCATTTTGTTGTCGTTTGTATCGAGTCAATCGTGCGGCACTGGCGCGTCTGTATCGCTGCAAACGCGCGTCGACGGCGCGTTTAAAAAACGTGGTGTGCATTGGCTCTAAGATCAGAATGGATTTTAAGTTAATTTCAGTTGGTAAGCGTTTTCCGCTACACCCAAGTACGGAGGATTCATTTAATGATTTTGCTACATAAAAAAATGCTCGAAGTAAACCACGTCTGTTCCACGCTGACCTCAAAGAGTGTCAGCATGATGACAAGGCCTCCTCTTTAGAGGACCAAACCAACTGGGGTCGCGGGACTTATCCTCCCGCCTTGCCATGGCTGGGAGGACTCATGATTTTACCACGTAAAAAAAAGTCAGTCTCGCATGCAACTCGCGTGTAATATCTTGCGTCGTCTAAACGAGGCTTTATTCTACGTCGCGTCTTCGTCTTTACCATCTTTCATTTTTTTTATGTCCGCAGTCGTTATTACAACAAGCGTCGCGTCGTGACGCTTGAACGAGTATAATGTATTGAGCGGTGAAACGATTGCGTGCGGAAAAGCTGATAAAACAACACTATTACCGGGGTTTTAGTTTCGGAGAAAATTTTATTTTCCATTACATTTCTGAACGGTGTAACTGTAGAACACGTTGGTAATTCTTCCTTAACTTCGTTGATTTTTCTCTAGTTGTAGAGCAGTGGTGGCCCAGTGATTGGCCTCGACTTGCGTGTGGGTTGGAACCCAGTCAAGTAGGTACATAACTTTGTTTTTTTAGTCACCACTTCTTTTAAATCGATGATAGAAAACATAGTGAAGATTTGTATTTGGCAATACCAAGAACCAAAAATATTTTATTTCATTTATATAAAGGTACTGATACACATGCTTTAAACTGGCATGCTAAAAGAGCATGCTTATGAGCATGCTTCATTCGAGCAATAGTTTACATTTTTTATTTCATTTATTTTATTATTTTGATTTTTATTAATTTATTTCATTTATTTAATAATTACTTTAATTGCAATACTTTGTTCTCGACATATGTTAATGTAGTTTATAGACAACATATTATTATTATATAAGGCTAACACTGATAAATTAAACATTATAATTTGAATTGTTTTTAACTATTGCTTGATGCTGTTAAATTTAAATTATTGTTCATAAATAAATAAAAAAAGAAAATGTTGATAAATTAAAACCAAATAATTGTAATTTCTATATTTAACGTTAAACGTTGTTCAATTGTATCACGCTCGTAAATGTTATAAGTACGTGTAAGATAAATGGAAGAAGTCACTGGCTCCTGAAACACAGGTACCATAACCTAGCTCTGGAGCCAGGGTCTCAATTATTTACTGTGAATTTTGTATGGCAATAAAGAATTTATTATTTATTTATTTATTTATTTACATTTAAATTAGCATGCTCATTATTAGAAAACTAGCACTTTGCCCGCGACTTCGTCTGCGCGTGTTTTTAACTTTGAACTCAGTAAATTTAATTCCCGCTCACCCTCTCTATAAGATACTTTATAAAAATGCTCTAGTAGTTTCGGAGCCTATTCAATACAAACAATCAATTGTAGTAGACAAACAGATATTCCGATTTTCACCCTGCTAGGGGTTGATTTTTGAAATATTAATCAATGCTCATCCTTTATCCGATTGAGAGATAATTTATGCCCACTTTTGAGTTTATCGAAGCAAGCAGTAAAATGCTATCCTTTAAACTTAATCACCCCTTTTCACCCCTTAGAGGAAGATTTCCGCAAAATCCTTTCTTAATGCTTACTTACATTAAAAACTGCAACTATCATCCAAAATTCAGGTTTCTACGTTTACAAACTCACGCGTTATGATTTTCCCATACAAACTTGAACAACCCCTAGATTACCAATGGAGGGTAGTTTTGAAAAAAGGCTAATGTCTATCTTTTTTATTTACTTAAACTGATATTCGTGCTAAGTTTCAAGTTTATAAACCCAAGAAATAAGATTTTACATACAAAGGTTTTCACCCCTTTTCACCCCCTTAGAGGTAGATTTTCGTAAAATCCTTTCATAATGCTCATCTACATTATAAATTGTAACTACCATCCAAAATTCAGGTTTCTCCGTTTAGTGGTTTAATATGCTCACCTTAAAACTTGAATACCCCTTTTCACCAACTTGGGGGGTGATTTTCGAAAAATCCAAAAACATGTGTTTGATTAATTCTTATCTAGTATATAAATACTGATTTTCAAATTTATCAGCTCACGCGTTATGATTTTCCCATACAAACTTTAACATAGTCTAGATTACCAATGGAGGGTAGTTTAAAAAAAATTGTGGTACTTATCTTATTTACTTACTGATGTTCTTATTCTTGGCAAGTTTCAAGTTTATAAACCCAAGGAATAAGATTTTTCATACAAACGTTTTCACCCCTTTTCACCCCTTTAAAGGAGGATTTTCGCAAAATCCCGTCTTACACGCCACTCTACATAGTAGACTGCAAATGCTGTCCAAAATTCAAGTTTCTGCGTTTAATGGTTTCGGCTGTAGTCGAGTCAAAAGAAAAACCCCTGTTCTTTTATATAATATAGAGATGATGGTTTCGATACACATTCTACTAAGAAGCATTTGCTTAAAAGTAGCATGCTCTCGTGCTTTTGCATGCTAGTTTAAAGCATGTGTAACAGTACCTTTATGTTCGAATTATTTACGGCAAAACTTAATTTATCTAAGACTGAACTTTTCCCTATGTTTTAATTTAACGCTTCCTAACAAGACGTATAAATGATAATTGTGGCACTGCTATTTTCAACGATTCCTACATAACATATTGAACTATAATAATAATAAAGCGAATAAAATCCATTGTTCGGAATTTTAATAAAATAACAATTGATGGTCATAAATCAAATTCAGGAATAAACCACTGGTACTTACCACATTGGCCAATACCTATGTGAATTGTTGTGGTTGTGTTGTGTATGTGTGGGTATGTTTGGGGTGTGTTAGTGTATCTGTGGGTGTGTTCTATAGATTGGTAGCACGTGGTGTGTGTAAGCCGCAAATATACTACATCATACAAGTTTTTGTTGTTAATATTAAACTAAAAAGAGGTTGTTTAGTTACGTGGTTCTGAATATCGGTAGGCAAAACATAGAACCTCATTATGTAGGTAATTGTTTTTGTACATACCTATTCGGTAATTAGCAGGAATGGTTGACCTAACTTTTATTATAAATGCGAAAGTTACTCAATCACGTCAGAGCGGTTGAAATCTTGATATTTGGCCCAGAGAAAGGTGTCCGGACTAACAAATAGGATATTATTCCATACTCAAAGGGTATGATTACTTCCGGGTTGTTGGCGAGTGGTGTTCATGAACCAGGCCGCTTGCTGTCAGAAATCTGACGGGGCCCACATTAGAGGACCCAAGCCTGTCGGGGTCGCGGGACTGACTGAAGCCTGAGGACTATTGAAGGACATCGTGAATTTTGTCAGTACAAGTCTGACAGTACCTATCTCCCGTCCTACCCTGACTTTTTTTTAAACTCAGGATACCGTGGCCCCGGAACATAAAGGGAATCCGAAGGAACACGGGTGGATTTTAGTAAGTAAGAGTCTGAAAGTCCCTTCCGCCCCACCCAGGGCGGGAGGACTCATTTGATGATTTTACCACGTAAAAAAAGGGGTATCATTACTGGAAAAACTTAACATTAAACAATGATATAAGTACATACTTATACAACGTGTAACGTTAAATGCGCAAAACCTCTCGTGGGGTAACTCAGCCCATGTTACTGAACAATGTTTGTTCTAAGACTATTGGAAATACACAAAAAAAAATGATTTTTCATACTGATGGGCCCGATCAATTTCTCAATTTTGAGAAATTGATCGGGCTCACCAAATTTTTTTTTTGTGGTTAGTGACCCTGACTGCTATGCCGGAGGTCGTGGGTTCGATTCCCACCCAGGACAAATGTTTGTGTGATGAGCACGATAATTTGTTTTGTGTCTGGGTGTAATTTATCTATAATAATATGTATGTATTTAGAAATATATAAGTATGTTTATCAGTTGTCTAGTACCCATAACACAAGCTCTGCTTAGCTTGGGACTAGATGGCGTTGTGTGATAGTTAATGGAATATATATATCGTCACTGGAAAGGCTAAAACGCTAAAGCGCCAAAATACCTAAAATGCGTTTTTTATATCGTTGGATTCGTAATTTTTTCCTCTATGCATTGGTCTAGGTCTCGTAGCAATCTGAGCATTATTAAAGAAGTTGATGGCGCTTTAGCCGTGGCATTTTTTGCTTTTGTCGATATGTCTATTTTACTTACCTAGACAAAATTTCATGATTTTTATTGTTATTTTCGGTTAGTGTTTTTTCCTTACTGCCATGTGCCCGCCGAGCCACGATTAGCAATCTAAATTTCATCATTTAGATAATAGTTGTCGCTTAAGTATTATTTCCTTTCCGCAAATTGTAACGAAGTGGTCGTTTAGTCAATTTGACTTACTTAAAAATTGGTAGACGTGAGCGCTTAGCACTTTTTCCTTTCGAGATTCAATAATGACCTACATTTCTATATGCGTATTTAGCGTTTTTGATATTTTATTTACTTGATAAATGGCGGCGACGGTGACGGCGGTGGCAGAGGGCCTACCTCTGCGCCTGGCCTTGGTAGGTGGGGCGCAGGACTTGCCCTCAGCCCGGTGATCGGCCGGCTTGCCAGCCGCCTCACATGCAAAACAGTGAGGCAGAGCACGAGCCGGCCTTGTGACCGCAGCGGAAACACCTATCGCTGCGGTCCACCTCTGAGGTGCAGACGCATGCTGCGTAACACCCACTTGGCAGCGGTAACACCTCAGGGGTCTGGGTTCCAGGATTTTTACCTGCGCAAACACCCTACCAACCAGGAGCCTTCGGCCCTAATGGATCTTTTGTTCCGCCGTAACGGGGAAATCCAAGACGCAGGGCGCCCGCCCTCACCTCATCTCATCTGAGGAGCACCCCCAGTCCTGGCAACGGCGGCCACCACGTCCTCCGCCGTCACGGAGTCATCCAGACCCAATATGCGCATGTCTGCGCGCTTTGTGGGTCTGGAGACTAGGGCCTTCTCCGCATTTAAGAACGCTCTGTGCCGTTCGGACAGAGCGTCAGCGGTGGGGCCACTGGCCGCACCGGGGAGCTCTAACATCCGGGTCCCCGTTTCAGTGACCCGCAAACGGAGACCACCGGCGATGCCGAGCTCCTCGAGACACGCCCTTTTTGACCGCGTCCGGCTGCAGCGTAATCACCACAGCCGCGGTCTTTAGGGCGCGCAATCGCGCCGCGACGTCGCGCTCCTTGCGCCTCCGCCGCTTCTCCCTCCTCCTTTTCGACCTGGCCGCACCAGCAGCCTTCCTCTTCTCTCCGGCCACTTGCCAATCGGCGCCGGCCGGAAGAGTTTGCTGAGGTGGCTGTGGAGGCGGCCGGTTCTCAGCCTGAGCCTTCCTTGAGGCCGCTCGAGCTGGCCTCGCAGGCGTCGAGGTCGGTGGTGGCTGTGGCCTCGACGGGCCCGGCCTTGCCTATCTGGGCCTGACCGGAGCCGTCCTCGACCCCGCAGGGGCCGTCCCAACCGGGGCCGTCCTCGCCTGACGCGGCCGCGGCCGCGTACGATGACCCCAGCGGGGGCCGAAGCACGCGGCTCTCCAGCACGGAGAACCACCGCTCAAAGGCAGCCAGCTCCTGCCGCACCAGGGTGAGAACTGGGTTCTCACCCTGGTGCGGCAGTGCGGCCTTTCTCTTGGCTCCCCGGTGGTGCCTCCCGACGTCCGGCCGCCTGCAGGCCGTTCAATTCCGCCCTTAGGGTGGCGTTCTCCTTTTGGAGAGCCCCCATGGCGGCAGTCAGGCGGGTGACCTCAGTCCGCAGGTCGGACATATCGTCCCTTACGGACGAAGTCTCGCCGTGTATGTACGCTGCCGCCACGATGGAGGTCAAGGCGTCGGCGATCGCGTCCTCGCGCGTCTTCTTCCTCCTTATCATGGCTACTACGCGCATCGCAGCCGCCACGACCTTCTACTACCCAACTAGTGTTGGGCTCTCCAAGGGAGGGCCCCCTCCCCGAAGTCTTGCCTCGGCCCTTACCCTGCACGCTCGTGGGGATCTTAGGGGCCGAGACAAGCCCTTCCTCCGACGACGATATATCGCCCTTCGATCGTCGGTGCTTTAGGAAACCCCCGGTTCTTCTCCGCGCTCTCAGAGACTGAGCTCTGGGAGCTAGCTGCGTCCGATGCAGAGTCGGACTCCGACTCGAGCATCAGCGTCGTCTCCTCATTTGGAGCGGCACCCTGTGCCTGCTCGTTATTCCGAGTGTTTGTGCCGGTGAGGAGGACGTGCTGGTCAAGTCCAGCGACTCCTCCCCACAGGCACGTGAACCACACTGGCTCTCTCCGGCGACTGCCAGTGTATCGGGGTTTTTTTCAAGATAAATTCCACGTTTGTTACAGCTACCCGTCAACCAAGCTATCAACCTCCCTCGCGGTGCGCCGCCACTTGGAGGTTCGGGGTAGTTTTTTTTAAAGGTTTTCATCCTTGCGGCCCGGGGGTTTAAGCCAAGGCCCTCGACTCCCGTCGAAAGTCATAGACATGATCATGACAATCTTCGGGGCTACGAGAAAAGCGGTGGCAAGAAGAGGCGGGAGTGCAAGACTGTCGAACATAGACGTCCCTCTTAGACCGCCACGCCGAACGACAATTCGCCACTTGCATCCATCGGTTTCCCACGACTCTCACGATGTCGTCGGTCCATCTAGTGGAAGGCCTACCTACGCTTTGTCTTCTCGTCCGTGGTCGCCACTCGAGAACTTTTCATTACAGACAAATCCAACAAAACAAAGATCATCAAAATCAGTCTCTACAGTTGTTGAGTTACAATTGGATTGAAGTACTAGGTTAGTTAAATAAGTCAAGTCTTTAAATGTAATTATAAGGTTTAAGTTATTATTGCTAGGCCTGTATTATTCTGCAATGGATGTTAGTTGTTTTTCCAGTCCTAAATTTCAATGGATATTACTGATTAGTATTTATGCTTTACCGTTTCCGAATTTGTTTATGGAGATTAGTGCTTTTGCCTTACGTAGATCTCAAACCATTTATACTAAAGCGACACTATCTTCGGAAATACAACAGTAATTGGCAAGATGTCTATTCTAAAACGTAGATTGAATTTTTATAATCACTTTTTGTCTTAAGCATATTTAAATTGGAACAATAGAAAAAAAGTTATGCCAGCTAGAACAAAAAAAAAACTTTAAATCGCTCTCCTGTAAAATGCACTTTTGGCGCTTTAGCGTTTTAGCCTTTCCAGTGACGATATATACAGTGTGTCCGGGCACGGGTTAGCGATATTTGAAGGGAATATTCTAGGCTCTTTTTGATCGACAAAAATGCTTAAAAAAAAATTCTTACTCCAAAACTTCGCGAATGGCAGCCATTTTAATTTTTTGATCTGTTGAACTGGGGAAATACAAATATCTTTGAATCCAAGACACCTACATTCATGCAAATGACTTTATTGCAAAGTTAAACGTTGAGGCTTATCAAAAAATTACGAAAGTTTTTTAAATAATATGTAAAATAACCAAAAAACATGGACTAACACGAAACTGTACACAAAAATTACTAAGTAATTTCACATTTTTAACTCTAGCTCGAAAAGTACCCCTGAATTTTGCCAGGGTTTTTGCATTAAATTAAAAGTGTTTGAGTCGGGTTATAAAATGATATCAAAATTATCACTCTACATTAAGTATCTTAGGAGTTATTCTCACTTGAACATCACCTTTCCTTAGCGCATGTACCCCAATATTACAGGTGTCGCATTCTTTGGGTGAGCTAAATCGTTCCAACTAATATTTATGAGCTGGCATTATTGACCACCATGTAAACGATCCCCAAGTAACCATCCTTAAACTGAAATAGTACAATTTCTTGGATTTATTGCTGTGGGGCGAAACGGAAGGGTGATGTTCAAATGAGAATAAGTCCTAAGATACTTAACGTAGAGTGATAATTTTGATATCATTTTATAGCCTGACTCAAATACTTTTAATTTAATGCAAAAACCCTATCAAAATTCAGGGGTGCTCATCGAGCTAGAGTTAAAAATGTGAATTTTTTCAGTCATTTTTGTGTACAACTTCGTGTTTGCCCATGTTTTTTGGTTATTTTTACATATTATTTAGACAACTTTCGTAAGTTTTTGATATGCCTCAACATTTAACTTTGCAATAAAGTCATTTGCATGAATGTAGGTCTCTTGGATTCAAAGATATTTGCATTTTATTGTACACACCCCAGTTCGACAGACCAAAAATTTAAATAGCTGCCATTCGCGAAGTATTGGAGTAAGAATTTTTTTTAAAGCATTTTTGTCGATGAAAATGATCCTAGAATATCCTATTCAAATATCGCTAACTCGTGCCCGGACACACTGTATATAATATATTTCCAATAGTCTTAGAACAAACATTGTTCAGTAACATGGGCTGAGTTATCCCACGAGAGATTTTGCGCATTTAACGTTGTGAGTTTTGTTACGATCAAAATCGAGGCCGATATAATGCTTTTGAGTTATCCAGTCATCCATGTTCACTTGAAAAAATCACTAAATTATGAACGAGTTTCGCTTAGAACTACAAAGTACCTACTTCTAGGGGTGCTAAGACAGGAAACCTCTACGTTCGCCCGTGGACTGGAGTTTCCTCTGGTGCACCCTGGGATGCGGGCTAAAACTCTTCCTTAGGCACTGTGTGCCTAAAGGGTCTCTTTGCCAGTATGCGAATAGCCTGTCGTGTGGATGCTCCAACGCGTGTCCCTCTGATCAGTAGAGGGCACAGCGGCGGAGCGGGCTTGCGGACGGTGAGTGATGGGTAGCTCGCCGTCCGACCAGGTAAGTAAGAGTCTCACAGTCCCTTCCGCCCCGCCCGGGGCGGGAGGACTCATTTGATGATTTTACCACCTTAAAAAAAAAGTACCTACTTCTTAGTAGAACTAATGCTAATGATGCCGGGTGCAAAAAGTAGTTACATTTACTTTATTACCTTTCATTGCTTGTTGCATTTTATCACTGACCTCAGCTTGCAGTCGAGTCAGTTTATTGCATTCACGGTGCAGTCAATTATAGTACCATTCAGAATTGAATTCAGCCGGACGGTATTGCCCAAGAAAATAATGTTGCGGAAAATTGGATGTAGGAAATTGTTGCATCTACACACTCATACTGTATTAGTGTAACGATACAGACAAATACTTCGTTACTACAAGTGCTAGGTTCTTTTTCAGACGGGAATATGTGAAATTCGACTCCTATTGTTTTTTTTTGAGGGTTGATTATTTGTATCGAGATTTTCCAAAAGTATCACATGATGACGAATGGCATGTACAAAAATACACAGAGGAAAAGTTCAAAATTCACGAGGACGGCCATGGCACAGCTGCAGGCGGTGCGGCGCGCGGCGCGGCGGGAGGCGCGGCGGGCGGCGTAACTTGCGGTGGTATGTCACAGTTCGACTAGTTGCACAGAGTACTTTGACTAGTTGCGACCGCGGCGGCGTCAGCGGTGGACGTATTTAGAGAACGGCCAAACTATTAAAATGGCCCTATCAAAAGTGGCACGGTATTGCCTTGAATCAAGTGTATTCTTAGCTCAAGATATCATTTAGTCAAGAATAGGATCGCACCCTGTTAATCAGAGAAGGAGAGAACTTGGCGAATTTCACACGCTTTATTATGAAATATCTGGTTGACCGAGCTTCGCTCGGTTTTTAAAATGTCTATATCTTGGAAATTGAGCTTTTCTTTGATAAATCGATTCCTTGAGCCGAATAACCCCTAATCTGTAACTTTCATGAATATCCTTGGAGCCGTTTCCAAGATCCTGATTAAACGAGTATATAAATAAATATACAAGAATTGCTCGTTTAAATATATTAGATATAGGAAATACTCCAACAAATTTTTTGAACATACGAGGGCAAGCATAGAAACTTCTGATTATATACTCGGCTACATACATATACATGAAGACTTGAAAGCTATATAGTTAATTTCAAGAAAATTGTTTCACCTCCAGAACATATTAAAGTATAAGAACGCGCGTAAAAGACAAAATTATTTGTTTCGGTCGAGCGATGATCGAATACGTCCACCGCTGCGCTGCCGCCGCGCGCGCCGCTCTGGCCACCGCGATACTCGCTAGTGCATTTATTTCACTCGCACAACGCGCCGCCCGAGCCGCCGCCGCCGCGCTCCGCGCGTCTCTCACCGCGCCGCAAGTCGCACCGCAATTCGCTACGCCGCGCCGCGCCGGTAGCTGTGGCATACTTCATAGGTTTTCTACCATTTGTTTTCGCCGCTCACCGCTTGCCGCGCCTTAGCCTCTGTTCAGACACGGAGGGAACCGCGCGTTTCCCGCGCGGGAATCGCGCGGTTATGTCTGAACGATTACTTAATAACTCATACAAATAAGACTCATGCGATTTCCATGCGATTCTGAAATCGCGCGGTTCCCGCCGTGTCTGAACAGAGGCTTACACCGCGCCGCAATTCGCGCCGCGGTTAGCTGCTGCATTGTCTTTTTTACAACAGCAACAGGAACAGGAGCAGTTTCCAAGCTGCCTGTGGTTAGAGCTCCTGAGAGAGGAACCTCCTCATTATGCGCGCCGTGTTCAAGAGAACTCCTCTCTGCATCAAGCCCTTGAGCCAGCCGCACAATGAGAGTCTCTTATGGTAGTTTTTTTTTAGATTATTATTAGGCACTTTTGAACTGACAATAAATCAAGCTTTTTACTCACTTACTCGAGAGAGTATGAGAAAAGCCACGACAACAACAGTGAGCAAGAAACTTTCATGGACTGGACCCTTTCAAACACAAACAGTAGAGTTACAGATATATAGGCAAAACTCAGCCTAATGAAGCAAGTGATGTAAATCGTGTCGCGAATCTCTTTGGGAAGCAACTTTTCACTATCTTCCATTTTCCTTCTGAAAATAAATTAAACAGGGGAGTGCCGTCACTTGCCTAGCCTTTTCCCAACTATATCGGGGTCGGCTTCCAGTCGAACGAGATGCAGCTGAATATCAGTACTTTACATGGAGCGACTGTCTGTCGGACGACGACGTAACGACTGTCGTAGATGTACAAATGACAGCCGGGACCAACAGCTTTACGTGCTTTCCGAGGCACGGAACAAAGTCGTTATGACAGATGCACAATCACAGACCTACCTCGAAAGGCGCGGATTAACCAGAATGATCGGCCTATGCGACTGTAATTAGCCATGACCTCCTCGATCAAGGTAATAAAATAGTACAGACTGTCAAAGATCTACAAATGACAGCCGGGACCAACGGCTTTACGTGCTTTCCGAGGCACGGAGGAAACTCGCTATAGACAGGCATGAGTAAATTAGAATAATTTGGTAATCATCGAAACACCTATCCAAAAATTGCCTAATCAAACGTAAGAATGTGTATGATTCGATGTAAGGAACTAAGTACTCAACGAAACGTAAAATTGAGTTGACGATTAACCATTTTTGAATTCACACATTTCATCTCTCGATTCGGCAGTAACTTGTTCAATAACAAGGTTTCATTTGGCATTTACCGTAATTAAATCATATTCGGCTTGGATCATATTACTCGTACGTACGTTTTTTCCCCACATATTTACGTATTGCGATTTTGCCAACCAAATGTTTCGTCACTAAACGACCCGGAAACATCACCCCTACACGGATAAACATTCATATATTGTAACCTAGGAGGTCTACAGGGTCATTCATATTACAATATTGCCAAAGGGTCTACTTAGAGGGTCATTCATAATGTAACCCAAAGGGTCTATTCTCTTAGTCCGTCAACGAAAATACGGAAAGAAACTCAAAACTTTTAAGTATTAGTTCTGAATTCAAAGTTTTGACTACACGTGGGAGTCGTGCCACTGTTAAAATCATGTTGTCTTTCATTTTTAGTTCGTACCATTAAATAATCTTATGAGTGTAAGTGATAAATAATATGAAAAGCCAAAGGAGTTTCGTGCTTAGATATAATAGTGCCCGAGACACGTTTCACATGGGAATAATTCCCTCAGGTCCGCCCTACATTCTGAGAATGCGTAGTAAATAAACACTTAGGCTAGAATCCACTTAAATATCCCGCTCATTCTTCCACAGACGTTTGATATATTATTATCCTTAAGGACGATATCACACTGGTGATTTGAACAAGTTTCCTCACGACCGCGTGACAGCGACTTGCGTTCATTTGCTTTGAGTTGCGTATGCCTTTTTGTGTGACGAGAGCAACGAATGTAAAAGAGGATAGTATTGTATCCTGCGTGTCCTGTGTGATGACGCTTCTGAGATCGTTAAACTGTTCATAGCCCTGTTTTAGGTCAGCTCAATCTAAATCGCCATTGAATTTGATACTGAAGTCTTCAAAATAACCGAAAAGTTATTAGAGAACATTTATTTTGCGTGAGTGTATTTTTGTGTGTGTTTGTATATTTGTTATTAATAAACTTAAAAATTATTGAAACAGTAGTTTTTGAGTTTATTATTTATTTATTTTTTTTTACCGTCAGAAAGCTACATTCACCCTGAGTAACATAAGCTACATTATTGCCAGAAAAGATAAGTCTACCCGTGCGAAGCCGTGTTTAATAAAAAATAAATAATATGATAAGAAACTCCGTTTATAAGGAATGTTTAAAATTGGTCTAATTTAGCTGTAACACTAGTTTTAAAGAAAGGAAGAAAGAAAGAAAAAACGTTCATTGGCACATGCCACAAGTGGACACAGTATCATGAAAAGAAACAAAATAATAAGACCTATGTATCCTGCTTAAATAGAAGTTTCATTAAAATCGGTTCAGTCGTTTCGAGGCTACTTGAATGTTTGTTTGGCGTACACGTCATAATGCTCATAAAGGTGTGTGAAAAGACGTTGAAAAAAACAACTGAAATCGCAGGTATTTTGTCGCCAGTGTGCTAGCTATCTAACCCATATCTCGACCCTGTCCCACTCGTATTAAGTGCTGTGCACTATAACTGCTTAGCCCAGTGACTGTGATGTCATATTAAAGCAGATTATAAAGCGAGCTACATAAAGGGGTATTGTCATCACCTGACCTTGATCTTTGTTATTCACTTCACATAATAAAAGGGGCAATGTTTTCTTTTCTAGACAGCAAACAACGATTATTTTTTCCTTGCGGGAAACGATCGTTCGGCTACTGTGCCAACCGTCATCATCATCATCAGCCGGAGGAGTCCACTGCTGAACATAGGCCATCACGCCGTACGATAATTCGCACTTGCATCCTTAGGTTGCCCGCGACTCTCACAATGTTGTCGGTCCACATACCTAGTGGGAGGCCTGCTTACGCTGCGTCTACCGGTCCGTGGTCGCCACTCAAGAACTTTTCTTTTTGCGTCGGTTGTCGGTTCTAAGGCAATCGCCGCGGTAGGACCCCTCTTTGAGGAGTGGCTGGATAGGCTTCAGCGTTCTGACCTTCCGCCTGCCGCAGGGCCTCACCGTTTCGGGAGGTACCTTTGTGTGATGAGGAAGGAGGAAACGTCTGGGTGTCACCACTGCGAAGATCGCCCGGAGGACACGGTGAGCATACGGTGCAGGAATGCCCCTCGTGGGCAGAGCACCGCTGCGTTCTCAGCACGGCGATAGGCGGAGACCTCTCGCGCCCGACATTGGTCGAGGCCGGAGGATGCGGCGAGACGGAGTGGGAAGCGGTCGCCTCCTTCTGCGAAGTAGTCATGCTAGCGAAGGAGGACGCGCTTAGCGTGAGGGAGAGGACAGCATCCACCCTCCAACCTAGCTTCAGTGGTAGACGCTCACAGCGGCAGCTCACGCGGGCAATGCGGGCGACGAGAATTGAGCGACTCGCTGTCCGACCATGGACAATGCCCGGGTCGACGGCGCGTTGTTTTCGATTTTTCATAACCATTGAAAGTCATGCAAATTACGAGTATGTAATGCTAACGAAACTGGCTGCCGATTACAAAACCAATTAAAATTGTTACCTATAGAAATGATAACACTAAAGTAAGCTACTACAAAGCATCGAAAACTTTGCTCTTCAACGCTGTGAGCCGGTAATGGGCCCAAGAGATTGTAAGAGTAACCTCGTTGTATTGCAATGCTTTGCCTTCTAGCCAAGGTAAAAGCCATACTCAAGAAGCATCACTAAGCTCTTTTGATATTTTTTTCTTTTTAAACTTCAAACGGATCGAGATTATCAAAACTGCAAGGTACTCGTAAAATCGAGAGTAGAAAATTGTACCGCCTTAGGCCCCGCGCCCACTACCGGCATCGGCACAGCTGAGGATTTTAGGTGAGAAAAAGCATCATAGACATTAACTTAATGGCAATAAAGTAGAAATTTCCATGTTACATGATCGTAGTATTAAAAATACCGCTTCGGTATGCTTGAGGCTACTGCATCGGCAATTTGCGTCGCATCTCGATTTCAGCGATGTGCACTTTTGCTGTTAGATTATTTTCTATGACGTCACTTATCATGTATGGACTCTGCATCTAAAGTAGGACGAGGTATTACATTATATGTACACTACGTCGTTTTACATTAAAAAATGGTTTGACGAGGAAGGAAAAGAAAGAAAGAAAAACGTTTAGCACACGTAACAAGTGCACACAGTATAGACAAAAAAATATTTAAAAGAGAGAAGTTAAGAAAAACAGAAACAAATAACTTACGTACGACGTACGCTATGAAAGTCTGCACTCTTGAAAGTGCAGACTTCAGTTCAAAAAGTTCCTCAACAGCCTGAACTGTTGACAACTGTCAAATTCCAGCTATGCCTAAAGTTCTCATGATGAATGAAATGAGCCCAAAAACGATAAAGTTGCTGTAAAATGTTGAGGATCTCTTACCTTGTGTCTCCATCCTCAGATCCCCGATTACAATGATACCCGAGTTAGTTCTAAATTTCTCATTAGGATAAGTGAAATGAGCCCAAACCCGATATAGCTGGTGTGAACTGTTCTTCAATTTTACAACATAACATGGATCTGGAGTTGATCTGATGATGGGGACGACATCACTATTATCTTATCCAGATCTCTGCTTTATAGTAGGCTAGTGTCTTCAGAACTGCATCGTAATTATGTTTTCAACACATTTGCTCGAAAAATGCATTTACGAAGCCTGTATGCATTGTTCGAAAGTTAAAAATTACGCACCATACCACGGAGCGTGCGGTAAAATAGGTACTCTCACCTAAGTACCTACTTTACCGCACGCTCCGTTGTATAGCACCGTGCGTTTTCTTTACGGTTTTTTTTTTAATTTCCATTTAAAAAAAAATTGAATTCCACCAAAGAGTTTCACAATAAGAGAATAAACAGCCTGACTGATCGAACCTCCTTGGAAGCGCTTTTGATCAATACGTTTTCTCACTTTAATACTTATGAGTAAATGAGACGAAAGATGTAGTTCTAATTTCCACCACGTGCATGTGGCGCCATTTGCAAATTCACGCCATTTTCATATTAGGAACTTCAAATATTATTGCGACTTTTCTACTGTTAAATATATATTTTTTAATTACATAAATTGTACTGTTTTCTCGCAAATGTGTTGAAAAACGTTGTATGACCCACGTGCAGAAATTGGTATTTACAAACTCGTGACTATGGTAAGCCCTCGGCTTCGCCTCGTGCTTACATTCGTCTACTCGTTTGTAAAAACCAACTTAACGCACTAGTATCATAAATAACTATTACTTCATTTCAACGGAATCGATTATATTGAAAAGTCTGTAGGAACATTGACAGTAAATTTTTTTTTTACTACCCTTGGAGGGCGATTTTACTTTTGAAATTTAAATGGGACTAACTTTGAGATTTTTTGATCGGACCTCGCTGGATAAAGTTATGCGTAGTAATACTTAAAAAAAGTATACATGTCGAATTGAGAACCTACTCCTTTTTTTTCGGTTTCGGTTTTTCGGTTCATAATCAAATACGCACTCCGTGGCTGCTACTTTATGTCATAGATACCCGAATTTTGAGTCATAAAAAAAGCATACCGACCGAATTGAGAACCTCCTCTATTTTATGAAGTCGGTTTATAAAGTAGAACTATTAACACAATAAAATTTATTAATATTTTTGCACACAGCCTGAGACGAAACTCCAACAAATTGGACCTACAAAACATACATTGTAAGTAAATATTGTAATCATTAGTAAAGTTCCCAAATGTAATATCACAGAAATAGGTCACGAATATTATGTAATATTGGGTACCTGAGTTCAGGTAGGTACCCTCATTTACCGTCGCTCGTTTGGGTACCGTTTCAACTCCAGCGATTTTAAGAAGCCGTAAGTACAGAAAACTAGAGATTTGCTCTAAAATACTATAAAACATTATAATTAATTATCTACTACTTGCCAGCGGCTTCGGTCGCCACAACTTGAAAATCTTATGAGAACATAAAGTGGGGATAAAAGTTATCCTATGTAAGCCAGATTGTAAACTATTTGTGTACTACATACATGTTATCCAAATCCGTTCAATAGTTTTTACGCGAAAGAGTCCATTCATCCTTACAATCTTTCAAATCGATAATATTAGTACCTAAGATGCTAATTGAAACATGCTTGCTTTACTGATAGTCAAACATATTTTTTTTTATTCACCAGGCTGTAGGAAGGTTTATGATACTTAAAGGGTACTTAATGATACTTCACACACAGCAGCTATAATGTACATAGCACGATACATCTCATTACATCTTTCCATAGAAATCGTCAGGAAACCACACACTGCAGCTATAAAATGTATATTTTTACATCTTCGAATTTCTATGGAAAGATGTAATGAGATGTATCGTGCTACAATGTACATCTTTACAATATAGTGCTGTGTGTGAAGCCCTTAAAGACCTATTCTGAAACTTACCAAATATACAAAATAAAATATTAACATTGATCGAGCCATTTTTGTAGGAGTTTACATTTCATATAGGTTTTATAATACACGGTGAATACAGCGTCACGCATACCATCGTCTGCCTCCAGTCAAACCAGATGCAGCTGAATATATCAATATTTCACATGGACCAACTGCCTATCGGACCTCCACATCCCAGTAACTTGAAAATACGATACCCCATGGTAAGACTGGTTGTCAGACCTATGAGCTTCTAACTAACAGAACGACTGTCAAACACAGCCGGGACCAACGGCTTTACGGGCTTAACCTAGAAGATCGGCCTGTGCGCTTGTTATTACTTAGCCACGAGCTCCTCACATATACCGTGAAGCTTCGGCCGTCTAAGGAACCAGGGTTTTGGAACCGGCCATGAATTTAGAGGGAATTGATAGCTGAGAAAGTATTTAAGTGAATCCGTGACGAAGTTCCGTAAATTGCAGTCACAATCTCTCAGTCAGCAATAATCTCAGATCAAAGAAATAGGCAGATAGAACGCTCAGAACACGCGAGTGGGTCCACCAAAGTTAATACAAAATCAAATCCAATTACATTCCATAATGTTTTCTTTATTTTTGAGTTCAACTTTTACAATGGTAAAGACACGTGGCGAAATATTTTGGCAAACAACAACAACGACGCGCAGCTTGGTACGACGCGTAGCTTGGTACTGTCACGACTTTGTATTCGATTTTGATTTTGTATTAACTTTCGTGGAACCACTCGCGTGTTCTGAGCGCTCTATCTGCCTATTTCTTTGATCTGAGATAATAATAGTACATTTTGCTATAAATAATGATAGGTAAGCTCTTTAGCGATGTGGTTATTTTAAAGAACCTTAACTTTCTAGATTCGGATTCTTTTGTATTAAAGCCGATCTGTAGGTACTTCAATAAGACCAACAAGTGTACCGACAAGGATTGGCTTTTGTAGTCGTTTTACGTTTATATTGGCTTTATTTTCTTTTCTGCCTTCGTATTCTTCATCTCTTTAGATAATTTAAAAGATATTTTCTACAATTCTACACGATGAAAAAAATTATCTTCTCTACACTAAGAGGAAAGATTTGTATGTTTGTAGGTGTGTGTGTTCGTGATGAATAAACTCATAAACTACTGTGCCGATTTCAAAAATGTTTTCATCGTTAGAAAGCTACATTCACTCGGAGTAAAATAGGCTACTCGTGCGAAGCCGGGACGGACTGCTAGTTTATCAAAAAATCAAAATGCTATTTTTGTAATTTTATGAATTGCACCTCTGCAAAATAGAGGCGGGTTATAAATAGTATGTTTAAAAATACTCGTATTTATCTGACAAAAATACCTAAAGACCCTACTGATTCCAGTAAAATTTCCTGAATGTTTAGGGTCTAGCTTGAAAGGTAAGATAGTGATTGAGATCACTAGTAAGAAATAATACCTACGTTTGAATATTCTTTTTAAATTTTAATTATTACTCGTAGCATTCTCAGAATCTACCCTTTTTTTTTCTTAGCGTGGTAAAATCATCAGTCCTAACCCCGGGCAGGGCGGGAGAGACTGTCAGACTCGTACTGACTAAAATCCACGGTGTCCTTCAATAGCCCTTTATGTTCCAGGGTCACGGTAATGAGATAAGCCCGGCAGGCTTTGGCCCTCTGAGAGGGGGCCCCGTCATTTTGCTGACACTCTTTGAGGCGCGCGTGGAACACAACGCGCCGTCGACCCGGGCATGGTCCATGGTCGGACAGCGAGTTGCCCTTTACTCGCCGCCCGCATGCCCGCGCCTACGTTGGCCGGAGATAGTCTTGCGATGTCCGTCGCATGGGCGGGTGGAAGTACCTACTCATAAATCACCAAAACTTTATCTACCTGTTGTGTTTCAGTAAAATCTTTATTTAGAACCATTTCATTGTATTCAACGAAGAGGAAGAATTCAACTTATTGTCCTCAATATTACGCAAAATAGTCGCAAAATTACGAAAGTATTAGTTTGGAAACTTTAAGTGAAATAAGACAAGCGGTATGAACAATACATCTGTTACCTTTGCCAAAATAATGTAAACAAATACTAGAAACATGATGAATTTATAATGAATTTAACTTGTAATAAAATATGAGAGCACTCTGTTGAACTAATCCTATTGTACTATGAAAATGCCTGGGAAAAACAGGAGAGTTCCCAGAATTCTGATTAAATATTCAACATATTTCGGAATTCACAACAAGTGGTTATGACGGGCTAGCATTTTGGTAATAAGAATTGGTGATAAAAGAGTTATTTAAAAGTGCATTTGGCAAGCAAGAGTCATACAATGGTTTTAGCAATTGGAGTTAGAGCACGCTCTAACCCCTTACAAACTCTCGATTGGGCCCACGTCTTATAGCGCTATAAGTAATATAATGATTTTAATGCTCACTCTTTTAACACTGAGAGTTACATAATAGTTTTAGGGTGGCGTTAGTGGCAAACAATTTCTTGTATCTATAATGGTGGTATAATATAAATCTAGCTACCTCAAGCACTTTAAAGTCTGTATTATGGTTATAATAAAAACTATAGGTGGTACACAAGTTCTGAAATCTACTGGTATAAAACATGTAGTAACATATTAGTTCTTTTTTAGGTCCATTTTTTTCTTGGATTTGCTTTATGTATCTTGATCAGAGTTGACTAGCAACTCAGGGCTGTAGCGTGTCTTCTTTTTTTATTGTTTTGCATATACATTAGTTCCAAAAGTGTTACTTTATTTCTCAAATGATGGTAATAAGGAGGTGAAATTAAGTGAACTTCAAGTTACGGATTGTCAATAACTCGGTGAATCAAGTTTGATTTCTTATCACATGCTAAAATTTATTGCGAGGGTTACTTTATTGAGAAAATAATATATGTTTTGCATCTCAATTTTGCAGGGCCTTAAAAATAAGTGATATTTAAAGTAAAATAATTGCATTTATCATGCGGGGCATACACTCAATCTAATTTAATAAAAACACTATATTGGCTGTGTCTTTTACATTCATTGTGTATTGTAGTAAATATGTTGCGTTTTAAAATGAGAAAATTAAACAAAATATGGGTTTTAAACAATTTATTTTTTATTTATTTTTAGGTTGTTTGATTTAGAATGGTGTCTACTCCTTATTATCCTAGGTTCCTATAACACGTTCACTGCGTTAGTCAAATTTGATGACTTTCAGTTGGTGCGGCATCGGGTCGATTATATCCGAAGCCCGACTTGTCCCTGGTGCGGTGCTGGGTCGAAAAGACCTGTTCGACTTCGGTCTGTTTAGAAGGACTTATCTTAATAGGGATTATGATAAAAGCATATTCCTTTATACCAATATGTTGACAAATAAATACTCAATAAAAGGCTAAAGTCGCTGGTAAATGCACTGAATGGTTTGCTTGTAAATAAAGGTATTGTCTGTCGGATCTTTCCGACCCCATATCCGCACTGGTTAGTTAAAGTGTCGATACATTTTAGTGTTGTGGATAACTAAAAAAACTTTGATATCGATAAAATGTACTTACAATATATTTTTGAGAACTATTTAATACAAAAACTTAAAATGTCACTTACGGGATTGTCTTCCGTGATTAAAATATTTCCGTGAGAAGATATCCCGTAAGTGACATTTTAAGTTTAGAAGCAAACTGTGATAGTTAAAAAAAGTATTTAATACAAATAAAAAGAAATTATACAATCATATTTAGTGGTATGGTTTCTAGATCGTTTCATGACTGCTACATCGTTTTATGTTTCATACACTTTCTCTTCTCATTTGGATAAAAATCATCGAACCAGAAGGACCTCACTAGCTCTACTCACATGTAATCTAGTGCGGCTATGGGGTCATCGGGTATCGGGTCGTTTAGATCCGATAAACGCACTAGACGTAAAAAATTTTGCTCCAGTCGGCATCGGGTTCTTTAGACCCGATGCATTTTTTTTATTCCTTTATTATTTATTTAAAGAGGCAATTCCAAAACACTAACTGTCTCATTCATATTCATAGGGAAACTAAATATATCTGTCCCGCACCAGCGGTTGGAACAACATTTTTTACCCCGCACCAGTGGCAAGATGAGCATCGGATATAATCGACCCGATACCGCACCGAATGTGTTACATTCATTGTGTATTGTAGTAAATATGTTGCGTTTTAAAATGAGAAAATTAAACAAAATATGGGTTTTAAACAATTTATTTTTTATTTATTTTTAGGTTATGTTTGATTTAGAATGGTGTCTACTCCTTATTATCCTAGGTTCCTATTATTACTATTAATGAACAAGAAGTACTGGATGGGCTGTAGTTAGAACTATTGTAGCACTTGTTATACCAGAATAGGGTTTTAAAGGTAATAAGAGTACAAGTTTAAGAGGTTTGGTTCTATAATGGTTCGACTTAGATGCAAAAGTAGTGGTATTTTAGGGTTACGTTTTTCAATCGATAAAGATCCTTCCATCAAAAAAGGGAATAAATATGTAAAATTGAGATTAAATGCTAAAGAGTTACAATGTTTAAATTCCGTGTTATTATGGCTTAGAATAACATAAAAGTAAATTTGAACCCCACTGTAACGATTAGGGCTCTAAAAATAACTCCATAATACCAATTGCTATCATAAATAGGGGTTTCTGATTACTCAATTAAGTAGCTGTAAATAAGTTGCAATTAATACTTTTATAGCAACGTAGGTGGTAAAAATATTTGCTAACTATTTTCAAGAGCTCTTGTCGGTAGGAAGAGTTATAACAAACTATAATATTACTTTTAGTCATTTCTGTTACTTGAATTTATAAAAGCAGGTGCTATGATGGTTGCGACTGTACCGTTTATACCTCCTTAAGTAATAATACGTTTCCTAGGCAAGTTAGGTTGTATAAAACATTTACTTAGCACTCTTTAAGAACACTTGAAAATAGTGAGACTTATTAGAAATCTAACTATTACCATAGGTACTTATTGTTACTTGAAGTTACTACCCCTAGTGTTACTGTGGTTCAGCTTTTATCTTTTATACCTACCCTAGTCATATTATGTATTCTTGTTACTGTTACTCATCTTGATGAGTTATTTAGTTATAGTCATAACCATTGAATAAACAAAAGTTTTACTGGGCGCTTTTATACACCCGTTAAACCAATACAAACTATAACAGAGGTGGAAATTAGCGTCAAAATGTTGGTTGGGGGGCCTTTGGAGGGCCAAATCATGCCGTGGTCGCGGGACTTACGAATTACCGTGCCCCCGGAACGTAAAGGAAGGACATCTTGGATTTTAGTCAGTACGAGTCTGACAGTCCCTCCTGCTCTGCCCTGGGTGGGCAGAGCAGGAGGACCTGACTCATTTGATGATTTCAATACGATAATAATATGTAACGGAGAGTTCGTTATCAGAGGGGTCGCGATATCGGAAATAACACTCACAAAATCTTCGTTAACACTTTTAATTACTTGTTAACACACACTGAATACAAAATAATTAAGGATGCCCGAGATGTAGCTCGATTAAAAACTTAGGAACGCGGGAAGTTTAACATGGAGAAGCAACCAAGACGTCTACCCAGCTTGCCGGACCGATTCAAAGTGTCCACCACAGACTACTAAGAGATACTACGTATCAGACTGCCAACTCCAGAACAAAAATTTTCGGCGTAGCGCCATTTTGAGTTTTAATGTCGTATGACGTTTCTTTTTTTTTAAATCATTGTTGCTCGCGCAAAAAAAACGCCGTACTCGATATTGCTATACTACTGAAACTTTTCAAAGTTAATTTTGGGAAAAAATCAAATAAAAAAAAACTATTACATATTAAGGGGCAGGTCTTGTAAAATTCACGCGCGCCGAATTATTTGCGTAACTTTGTTTGTGATTTTTGAACAAAATAGTGCAATAGCTTGAAATATTATTATTGCACATAAATAACCATAATATAAGTAACAGCTAGTTATTTTTTTAAAGTTGATTTAAGTAGATTATATTAGGTAAATCAAGCGTTCAAAACAGCTCTTTCCTGCCCAACGTCATTTCGAGTTACGTTGGTGCACTCAATCTGAGACAATGAAGAATTCATTTAAAAATCTGATCAGCGCATAATGACCGCAATATCCTCGTCTTCAAACTGCGCTGATTAGTTTTTTATATTTATCTTCCATTTTCTTAATTAAGATGGCAGAATATCATCAAAATTCTCGGATTTCATCTCTTAATAAAAGGTTTTTTTTCATAGGAACTATGCATCGTAGGTATGTAATATTACATTATCTTGATGTCAACAGATCAATAAAGCAAATTCAAAAAAAAATTGTACCTAAAGCGCTTTTTTTTAACAATAAAAAATATCTCAAATAACCTCTCAAAAAGTGTTTATAAACGAGAATTGCAAGAGAAATTCCTTAGTGGCCGGTGGACGGCCGGAGCGATTGGACGTGAGGTCCACGACGAATTTTTGTTGGTCCCTCTCGCTCGCACCTTCTCTCGCTCTAACGGTGATGACGCGCAGTTACGCATCTCAGGTTGCTCTACTTTATTATGTTAAAATATATTTTTTAACCGACGGAAAAAAAGGAGGAGGTTCTCAATTCGACATGTATATATTTTTTATATTTTTTTATTTATGACCATTCTTTACTTTCTCTAAGGTGGTCCAATATCAAAAAATCTTTTTTTTTTGTCGGACAGAGTTTATCAGAAAGTTGGTCCCATTTAAATATCAAAATTAAACTCGGCCTATAGGGGTAGAAAAAGAGGAATTAATTGTCAAATTTCCTACAGAATTTTCAGTTGTGAACCGATTATTGTTAAAAGATATGGAGAAGTAACTAAACAAGTTGGAGCGAATTCCGACCTTATTGACATTTAAAATTTAGTTTGTTTTTTCTCACTTTCACGATCGCTAACATTGCTCCTTCATTAAAATCCGGTGTTTGCATAAATGTCAGTAAGGTCGAAAATAGTTTGAACATGTTTTTTAAATTGCTTAACGATAGCAAGTTAAAAAACAGCTTCAAGCGATTTTCGCCCTTATTGACATTTAAAATTTAGTTTGTTTTTTCTCACTTTCACGTTCGCTAACATTGCTCCTTCATTAAAATCCGGTTTTTGCATAAATGTCAATAAGGTCGAAAATCGCTTGAAGCTGTTTTTTAACTTGCTATCGTTAAGCAATTTAAAAAACATGTTCAAACTATTTTCGACCTTATTGACATTTAAATTTAGTTTGTTTTTTCTCACTTTCACGTTCGCTAACATTGCTCCTTCATTAAAATCCGGTTTTTGCATAAATGTCAATAAGGTCGAAAATCGCTTGAAGCTGTTTTTTTAACTTGCTATCGTTAAGCAATTTAAAAAAACATGTTCAAACTATTTTCGACCTTATTGACATTTAAAATTTAGTTTGTTTTTTCTCACTTTCACGTTCGCTAACATTGCTCCTTCATTAAAATCCAGCAAGTAACAAAACCGTTGGTTTCTCTGTCTCCCGGTGGTAATGGACTGTGCCTATGACAAGGAGTGCAGTCCTTGGATGGGACTGTCAGATTTGTACTGACTAAAATCCACGGTGTCGTTCAAATAGCCCTTAATGTTCCGGGGTCACGGTAATGAGTACCGCGACGACAGCAGGCTTTAGTCCTCTAGAGGGGGACCCCGTCATCATGCTGACGCTATTTGAGGCGCTCGTAGGACACAACGCGCTGTCGACCCGGGCATGGCCCATGACTTTTTTTTCATGATAAAATCATCAAATGAGTCCTCCCCAGGCCAAGCGGGAGATACTGTCAGACTTGTACTGACTTAAATTCACGGCGTTCTTTAATAGCCTTTTATGTTCTGGGTTTACCACTGCGGCTGGGATGTAAGGTTTACGCTGTCCTCTCTCTCACGCGTCCCGCCTCTTCCTTTGCCAACATGACTGCTGCACTGACCTTTTTTAATTTAAATAGAATTTAACCTATGAGAATATTTAAATAGTATTAAAACACTTGTGTGATACTCGTATTATTACAAACCAAACAGGGTTGGCATGATGAAAACAAGTTGTTTTAAAACACCTGTTTATAACAGTTTGAAATTAAACAGTGTTTTTTATTACCCGTTTCAACTACTTTTTAAGGCAGATGAAGGCATATAAAATGAAAACAAATTAATATTCAGGAGTCTAAATAGTTTGACATAAAACCTTTTGAGTTTAATGCCATTGTTATGTCATATTTTTAACTTTTATTGACACTGTAATGAAATAATGCTTAAAATTTTTAGAAAAAAAACATCACATGTTTTTATTCCATTGATCATTTTTCGTAAAAAATTCATTACAAAGGGTGAATTTGAAAAGATGTGGTCTAGAAATGAAACATAATTGGTATATATACGTTTAGACATCAACAAACAAGGTGGAATTAATTTTAAAAAAGAACCAGAAACTAAAAAAAAAAACACTTTTCTAAAACATTTTGAATTGTTACAGTTTGTTTTATAAATTAAAAAAAAACTGTTTTTTTTTCCAACCCTGAAGCCAAGTCATATTAAAACTCCTTATTAAGCAAAAATTCTATAACTCTTTTTAAATAATCCTTAGTAGAGCAATGTTCATACCGCATCAAAATTGTTTTATAATAATTCAGTGGGCAGGATGTATGCGGGGGATTGCGGGAAGGGAGCCCGAAATTTGACGTACGATCGACTGGCCGAACGCGATTCAATTTTGTGCAAAAGAAGACGGCAGCCTTAAAACATTTATTTTACAATTTCCTTTTAAATAATGCTTATTTTCGCATCGCACAGGCAAATGGCGAAAATCGATTTTTTATTGTAAAATTATCAAATTGCACCAGTTCATTATTGTAAACTATTTGACGCAACATTATTTTTATGAGCATTGTGTTCCAATATTATGCATTTGTTATTTATATCACTGTACCGAAACACGTCACTGCACCTTTGGATGGGTAATTTAGTCTTTTTTTTTGCTGCCGTATATTCTCGATGGTTTATCATTCGCCTCTTTCCAAAACGATGGTGAGGTGATTTTTCTACATCTGCTATCCTCAGGATTTTCACAGGTCTTCATTCATCTGCATAATGAGCTGGAAAAGAAGAAACATTATGATTAGTATAAAGAAATATTGTGAACCTCGGAGTCGGTGGATGAGGGAGCTTTATGTAGTCAGGTAGTGCAAACCAGTTGAGTTTTAAGCAAACATTATGTTATTATGTATGTAGTAAAACATAATTATTATTTTAGCATGTAACTGCACAATGATTTCTCTTCAAAAGATCTATTAAACTAAAGGAAAAATATATCTCTGCCTCCTACCACACGGTCAAAATTTAGCAGCCCCCATAATATATAACAATTTGCATACTAGCCATCGCCAGCGGCTTCGCCCGCGTTAATAACGAAGAATTAACAGGAATTTAAGCCTGGGATAAAAGGTATCCTATTATTTTAAAGTAATCTGAGTACTGTTACTCCGTTACTGTAATGGAATGTATGTGTGTACATCCATCTTGTCTCCTCCTTTGGTATTTTATAATATTAGTTAAAGTAAGGTTAAGAAAGCAAGAAGTAATGATAGCTGATGTTTCATCATGATACTTACCGGTATACTGCCAAGTTGTGTTGTTCCACTCAAAATCTCATCTTCAGTAAACAGGGAAGGATAGGTAATGCCAATGAGACGAGATTTAGACGTAATTAACTTCTTTTCGTGCTTTGACAAACAAAAAGCTTCGGAAGTTGTTCAGGTCACAAGGATTGCAGTCTTGCAGATCATCACGGTTTAGTTTAGACACTCTAACCACACAGCGAGTCTTTTCTACACGGGAAATGATGCCAAATCCACTCGTAATACATTTTGAAAGTAGCAAAACTAATAGTAGAGACACTGGGGCTTTAATAATACAGAAAAAGCGGACAGGATAAACAATAAAGATCAATAGTAGCAACAGCAGTAATGTCAGACATACGTCATATGACGCAAAAACAAATGGCGGCCTGCCAGCATCTGCGACGGCCAATCACAGACGACCAGAAACGTCTGTCGACATTAAAACAATATGGCGCTACGTCGAGCGTTTCGTTGTACGAAGATTATCACCCGTGGTGTCCACTTCACTCAACTCTCACCACCCACGTGGCTTACCTCCCCCCACAGGCTTGCCATTGCTCCCCACGCTAACCATCCCCAAATTACCACTAATTTGACGCTCCAAAGCATAGTCTCTCAATTCTAATTTCATAGTTACTCCAATGAGAGATAGATGGCGTTGTTCTAAACTAACAATAATCAATAGAGATTCTAAATTCATTTTCTGTTTTGATACCACACCAACGACAATAGATGGCGTTATTCTAAGTTAACAATAATCAATAAAGTTTCCAAATTGTGTTTCCATTTTGATTCCGCAGCATGATAATAGATGGCGTTGTTCTAAATTATTGTGCTTCTGTGTTGATTCTGCGACATATGTATATGGTAATAGGCAGGACGGGAGGGACTGTCAGACTTGTATTGACTAAAATCCACGGTGTCCTTCAATAACCTTTTATGTTCCATGGTCACGGTAAGGAAATAAGTCCCCGTCATTTTTGCTGACGCTCTTTGAGGAGCTCGTGGAACACGACACGCACTCGACCTGGTCCATGGTTGGACAGCGAGTTGCCCTTTACTCCCTGTCCGCATGCCCGTTATTGTAAGCGCTTGGGATTTTTGCTCTTGTTTATGCTTAATTTTTTTATTTAACAATCTTATAAGTTCATAATATGCTCAGTGAACGCGCGTAAAATTATTCATTTATATGCCAAGTTTTTGGGCATAAACTTGGCATGTTGGGAATTTGTGAGAATAAAAACATTTATTTTGTGAACAAAATGCCCATTTTGCATTTTGTTCAGAATGTTTTTGACCTCAAAATCGACAAAAGTGGAAGTTGAGTGGCAAATGGGTTCTATTTTCAATGTAACAAGTAAATTCTGTAAAGGGCAAAGCAATTTAATCTGATGGCTTACATCATGATTCACAAAATCGACGTCTAACGTGTTTCCGTTATAGCTACACATGTAAAGTTCCTGGGCAGACATTACCTAGCATTAAACCCGGGTACGGCCGACCCGACAATCGCAAGCTTCCGTAGTAATGTTTGATCTTGACTTATAGGTCAGCTCTTAGCACAGAATTGGAATAGAATAAGCTATTACTGCTAATAATGAATCAAGCTTTTTTTTTCTTTTAGGTGGTGAAATCATCAAATGAGTCCTCCCGCCCTGGGTGGGGCGGAATGGACTGTCAGACTCTTACTGACTAAAATCCACAGTGTCTTTCAATAGCCCGTTTCGGGGTTACGGTAATGAGATATAGTCCTAATGTAAGTAAAATAAGTCCTAATGTTAGTAATAATGAATAAAGCTGATGCTCGACAAATGGCAGTAACCTTTAGTCACACCTACCTTTTATAAATACTTCAATAGGCTGGAGACAAAATCAAAAAGCACCGTGATTCTAGAATTACGGGTCACCCCGTTTTTGATAAGTAATGTCCTGTCTACACGAGGCTATTTTTTCAAGCTAGTGTCAGTGAGCAAGCAAGCTAGTACTTCTGGTTCGTGTAGACAAAATTAGCTTCATTTCTAAGCTAGTTAACCCGCGAGCACTCGCGCTATGAGCATTTCCCTCACGCTGACTTTAAAAAGCGTGTTATTTTGTCAAAAATTTGCATAGGTACCTCATTCACTCTATAGCTGACTTTTAGTCCTCTCTCTTCCCCTGTATACCGGTTTCATGAGCTTAGTGCTCCTCTGTTAGTAGAGGGAAAGGATTTGATGGGCAGGGTCGCGTCCCGCGGCGTTTTGCTCATCGCGCGAGTATCAGTGTAAGTATTTTTTTCTTGATTTTTACTTAGAATAAATATTTACATAATCATTTATTGCTATTTTTATATTATATAGTAGTCCGATATCATTAAACAATAATTAAAAAATACAATAATCAATAAATTAATGTAGTTTAAAATATTTACAGATGATTTGTCTACAGCAACACGTTCTGATGAGAAAATTAGCACACGGAGACAATATTTGAAATAATTCGTTCTACATTTAACACAACCCCAAAAATAACGATGATCCACCATGCACAACCTGTCACATATCATTCAGCAATTTTTCCTTTGAACCTTGCGTTTCTAGGACTGAGAAAACCAATGTAATCTGCGCGATTTGTTGTAAAATCGCAAATCAAAAAGCCATGTTTTACTGTAAATTTTTTTTTGTGTTCCGAACATGTTTTTATTTTATGTTGTATATGTAAAGTTCATGCACATGATGAGGATTAATACCATACCATTTTCATATGATTTTTTTGTGTAATTTATTTATTATTAATTTTTTATCAAAAGTAGGTTCAAATAACGGCAATTTAGCTATTATGTTTGTTACTGAAAATTAAAAGTATATCAAACATTTTGTAATTATAAAAGAACATTTCATTTGATTAAATATGATTGTTTTAATATATTTAAGTCTTAAAATATGTCACATCATTGTCCTATAGTACAATATGACTGCTTATAAAGTGTGAGCAAAATGCTCTATGCGCGAGTGTCTATGTTACTTACGAGGGCGCGAGTGCTGCCGGGTTAACTTCATTTCTAAGTTACTAGTTAGTACAGCTTGCTAGCTTACTGACACTGGCTTGCTATCCTGGCTTGAAAAACTAGCCTCTTGTAACCCGGGCATACAAGTGCGACAGTCCCGATTCACCCCGGGCGGACACATTTGATGATTTTTAGAATCATAAAATAGGGCAAAAAGCGTTTAATAAGCTGTTACAATTCACCGTGATAAATACAATGGTGACTAGAGGTTTTTAGTTAAGAAAAACTAAGGTTGTATAATTTAAGTGTAAAGGATCTTTAACAATTTATTTGATTCTCTACTTCGTTAGTAATATTTAAAAGGAAAAGTTTAAAAACCTGTGCAAAAAAAAAAAACAACAATTCTGATATTATCATCCCTAAAACCCTTTTCACATGAAACCAACATATTATTAAACAAACATAAACATAAAAAAATATTATCCTGTTTTAAAACCGCTTGGTCGAATCAGAAAATTACTTTTTATTTTCCAAACACTGCGTTACTGTTTGTCACAGATGCTCTTTAAAACTTCAGCTGGGTGTCAAACTAAGGGTGAAAGGGGAGGGGGAGTTTATTAGGAGAAGGGGAGAATATTGGCGGACTCCCAATCCAACGTAAACGGTCGATCCTATTAAATATGCCCCAGTATTTATCAGCGTTGATCAAAGTTGTGCCCGTGCCCTAAAATGATAATGACCTACATTTTGTCGTCGTTGTGCAGGAGACGGGTCAAAAGATTCTCGATGCAAGGCTGATAGACTGAAGAGAATGTGAAAATAAAAATCGTTTATTTGCTTTTTCTTTTTTTTGTATTGAGTCATTAAATTGGTCTTCCCACTTTAAGACGCGGGCCACAATCATAGAAAAGACGTAAGACGAGGACGCTAAATCGGACGAAATCTAATATCGGATGTTGACTAATAGTTAGCTCTACCGATCAAACTCATTTTAGCCTATTGCAGTCCACTGCTGGACATAGGCCTCTCCCAGGGAGCGCCACAGCGCACGATCTCCAGCTTTTTTCATCCAGCCACTACCAGCCACCTTCTTCAAGTCATCGGTCCATGTTGCCGGGGGGCGTCCCAACCTATGCTTAGGTACCTACACGCGGTCTCCACTTGAGAACCTTCCTACTCCACCTATCGTCGGTTCTGCGGCAGCAAGACCAGCCCATTGCCACTTCAGCTTGCTACAGATTTGTACAATATCTGTAACTTTGGTCTTATGCCGTAAGACCTCATTTTATCCCTTAGTGAGACCCCAAGCATAGACCTTTCCATAGCACGCTGCGTGATATGAAGTCGGTGGGCCAGCTTGACAGACATGTTCCACGTTTCGGCTCCGTAGGTTAGGACTGGAAGGACGCACTGATTGAACACCCGGCTTTTCAGGCACCAATCAAACAATTGGTCCGTAATCATAATGCTTTTCGATTGTTCGTTAAGTATTCACAATAATTAAAAAAACAAACCCATTTTGAGCTTGGATGTTGCAGTGTTATTTGATAGTTCAAGTTGTAGTAGGTTCGTTTGGGGATAATTAGCAAGTTGTAATGTCCATGTAATACCTTTTTCGGTATCAGTTGTAGTACCAATTAAAATTCAAAGTGATATTAAAAGTAAGAGCCCGAGAAAATAATAGGTATTACAATACAAGAGGCACTCCACTCGACTTGATGCTCTAGCATAATATGATTTCTGCATTTTATGAGGAGCAAACTTGAAGTATTTGTAGAAAATACTTCAGTTTATTGTAAGGAAAGCACCTCCACTTACGAGAAACTATAAATTCTTGGATAAATGTAGGTGGTACAAATCTACGTAGGTATTCTAGAGCCTTTGCAATTATTTTTAATGTTGGCTTATCTATTTTGTTACTACAAATCTTTATTATTGCATAAACACAAAGACATTAAACTATATACGAAATCTCTTTGCATAAACATAAATACAAATTAACTCAATAATAAATAGTACACAAAAATCATTTGATAAGTTCAAAATGGTTTTTGTGTACTATTTATTATTCATTGTACTAAAAATCTGTGATACTGGAAAAAAATATCGAAAAATATGTTCCGCTGGGGCAAAAATCTTGAAAGAAAAAAGATCAGAAAACTCGTTACTTAAAAGCGCATTTCGCCAAATTTGTTTAATTATTTTCTCTTTCCTTTTATTCTAATACAAAGTAACACCTTCTAAGTTTGAATACATTAAAACGAATTCAGCTTAAAAAGCGCTTGAAAACTTAGTTCTCATTTCGCAATGGAGTTTACTTAGCTAAGTGCAAATGAGGATGTTTTCAAGTAATTCATTGTTTACTCTCACTTTGACGAAGTTCTGTAATTATTCTGCAGTAAAACCGTTGGCTCTAAAAACGACAGATAACAGTGCGCATCTTACCGATTGATCTCTTATTACTTAAAACCGCCGCCGTAGGGGGGTATCACAACGTCTTAAAACCAAGTTTGTTCCAGTGAGTGAACGCGATGGTGCTAGACGACTTGTATAGCTCTGTCACTTTCACTCGCCGGAACAAAGATGGTTTTATGACGTTGTGGTAAGGCCGCAGGGCTTAGCTATATCCAAGCTTACTAAAAAGCCAAGTCATCACATCGGCTGCCGTTTAGGGTCGACTTCCAGTAGAAACTGATGCAGCTGTATATCGGCTTTTTTACACGGAGCAACTGCCTATTTGCGTGAGTGTTGAGGCTGTGAGAAAGAGACATGTATGTCTCTTTCTCAGTCGTCTAGTGCTATCTCGTTCCCTGAGCGGAACCACTTTCACGCAGTCGTCTTTATAGACCACCTGAGGCCTTACCAACTTAACGCGATTCAGTTTAGGCTGTGGGAAAGAGAAGGCGCTAGACGACTTTGTATAACTCTGTCTCCTTCCCACAGCCTAAACTGGATTGCGTGAGGAGTAACTGGGTAATACGAAAGCCAACAAAGGTAAAGTTAAGTTACTTATTAAAGATGACGTATTTTCTCTTGGTAAAGTTAAGTAAAGGGAGCATTGGTGGCCCAGTGGTATCGGCCCCGACTTACGAGTTGTAGGTCGTGGGTTCGAATCCCGGCAGGCGCATTACTTTGTGTAATTTATTTCATCACCACTGCTCTCAAAACGGTGAAGGAAAACATCGTGACGAAACCGGCATGTCCTAGAACCAAAAATTCGAAGACGTGACATCCACCAATCCGCACTGGGCCTGCGTGGTGGATTATGGCCCACCCCCTCACACAGAGAGGAGGCCTGTGTCCCAGCAGTGGGAACATTAATAGGCTGATGATGAAAATTAAGTTACTTAGACTTACGTATTTTCTACATATTTTGTTAATGCACCCGCATCAAGTGAGAGAGGACTTCAAGTGAGAAAACAGTAATTATTCTGCAGTGGAGTGGAGTAAAGGAAGCTGCAGTGATTACGACATTCAGAAGATTAAAGGACCTGTTTCCAGGAACGCGTTAATGAGATTTTTGATTGCCTTCACCTGACTGTACTAGACAGATGGTTATGATTTCCTGGCATTCGAAAAGGCCATTTTACAGGAATCATAATAAATTGGATAATATTTTTGAATTGAGATTAATGTCGTAAAATAGTTGCGGTCTTAGTAAATAATATAATGGTCTAATGATAATGGGGTCGTTTTCAGTAGTATCAATAAATTGAAAATATATTTAGTCCATCAAGAGTTTTAATAATAATAAACATTGTACCTATATTTTATTTTTAATATCATAAAATATTCACAAATAATAACACAAAAGTAGTGAGTGATTGTGACGTAAGAATGCACTAAAATATGGTGATATTCTGATTTTTGCGTCACGAACTCGTACTCGCCATGAACTCTTAAAGCAGATCGTGTTAAGAGCTCGTGGTAAGGCCACTGTCTATTTTATCATTACACATTTTCATTTTCGTAACAAAGAAAAAATACAAGTCCAATGTTTTAGTTTATCTAAGTGACCGATTAATTAGATTTGTTCAGGACAAAAACGTATTATTTTTTAACACAGAACTATTTCATAAGTTAAACTGGGTGTAAGGGACAATCTTCCACAATTTTTTTGTTCAGGAAATGAAAAAAAAAACAGCCTCTTCACAAACTGTCCAATCAAGTTTATAATTTTATTTATCTATTTATTTATTTTAATAACACATACAATTGCCATTACAGGTAATACCCAAGCTAACAAAAGTAGTCATAATTTAGTTGTCTGCCCAGTCCCAAGTAACGGGTCTGGGTCTTACGTAGTGGTCAACTCACTAAGTTTCACCCTCTGGAATTCCGAATTTTCTATGGTAAAGCAGATTTTTTATCATATCTTGAAAAAAAAAAATGTGGAAGATTGTTTAGTTTTGTCTACTGAGCAAGCCCTGAAAGTTTCTTAGGGTTTGTACCTTGCACCCAGAATAATATAAACACTTAAAAGCTTAACCTTCATATAATCGATTTATCTAAATATTTACTTGAATTATGTACTAAATACCTCGATGATTACAGTTAATCCTCAATTAAGAGTCCATAATCCTCACACAATTTCACGAATTAATTAAAGATCAATTCAATTTAATTCTTAGACACATACTATGGAGGAGCTCGTGGCAAAATAATTACAGCCGCACAGGCCGATCTTTCAAGTGCTACTGCACTTGCTGAGGTTGGACTGTGGATGGGTGACTAACCATCTGTCATAGCGAGTTTCCCCCGTGCCTCGGAAAGCACGTAAAGCCGCGGTTGGTCCCGGTTGTCCTTTGTAGATCTTTGACAGATAATTTTCAGTACTTCATGTTCAGAATCTTTTTTTTTATCTGGTCAATGTTATTTGATGATGCTTCTTGTATTTAAAAAGCAAAGTAGATTTTTATACTAGTCGCATGGTATGAAAAAAAAACTAAAAGAAAAGCCCTTACGAGTACTCAGAACGATTCATTAAATAGACGAACACAATTCCTCTTTTAATAGGTACAATAAATATAACGTTTAGGAATTACATATTGTTTAAGTATGCGTATTTTTTTTTTTTTGTTCTAACTCTCTCATTAAATTTACAAATTATCTAACGAATAATGGCGATGAGGTGTTAACAAAAATTTTAGACAAACGAATAAATTATTTGACTGCTCCATTTCTGATTCGGATTTGTGGTAGATATTAATATTGTTCGTTCTGAATCCGAGATATCATTAATATTCTACGAAAGTACGGCCTCAATACGAAAATATTTAGGTTATTAAAGAAGAGTGGTTATACCGGTGGGTATTTGACCGGAGGCGTTAAGATATAAAGATCCTTTCTCAGATTCGCGCACGAGAAAAAGTCTACAAAGTACTATTATTTCCTCCTTACGAAGTTCATGCATGTTCGTGCCCTTTTTTTTTCGAATTGTTCATTGTTATCTATTGTTATGATTTTAATATAATATCTTGGTCATAACAGCTCTAAAATTGCACAATGACTACAATTCCAGTCGTTAGCCAAAATGCGTTAGCCAATTTTTTTTTACTTCAACTTTTCTACTTGTGAATGTGAATTTTAACTTTTTTCTACTTCAACTTTTTCTCAAACTACGATTCTTCTTCTATATAATGGGTTTTCTTTATCGTGGAATAATCATCAAATGAGTCCACTCAGTGTGGGATGGGAGGCACTGTCAGACTAAAGCCGTCTAAAATCCACGGTGTCTTTCAATAGCCCTTTACGTTCCAGGGTCCCGGTTACCAGATGAGACAATCCCGCGACCCCAGCATAGTCTTTGGTGCGTTTAAAACATGGAAACTCGTATACGCAAATCCCGGAAAAACTACAAAATACATAACGTTCATGCATATATTTATTCCTTGCAGAAATCGAAACTTCGCCGCGCAACACAGCAGTAGACCACTCAGCTACTGCGCCAGCAGTGTCTTCTAAATTAGATTTGGCAGATAGATACGAATTTGGCCATGATATTGGATGCATCCGAAAACTGATGATACGGTGGTCTGGTCTCTAGAGCTTTACTTCAGCGTGAATATCGTGAATGTATTTCCCAAAGGCGTGTCTTCAGTATTGATGTTGAGGTATTACGTTATTACGAAATGTGGTGTTATGTAACTACCAAATAGATTCAGATTAACATATAGTTATTTGCTTGGAAATTGTAATTGTAATTAAATATTATGTCCTTTCTTTGGTATCGTTCGTCGTGTCGTTGAGCTCCTTGAGTTATGAGCAGAGTTACACAATAACTGTCAAATGCTTGTACTGACTGGACAAGTCCACTCGAAAACTCTGCCTTTATAATAATTAGTAGTTAATTTAGTAGTATAACAACGCAGCTTTCACTTATAAGTATCAAAATACTAGTGGCGGTACGTGCTTCGCTACTTTGACAGCAAAATCCCGATTAACAAAATGATCCTATATTTAATTCATTTGTTACAAAAAATGTGATATGTGAAGAGAACCACTCGACCGAATTTGCGCAAAATTCACATAAACCATCTACTAAATAGTCCAAACAAAGCCTCAACAATTGGTTTGGATAGGTGAGCCCGTTCTTGAGTTATAAAATTACAACGAAAAGTGGCACTGATTTTTTTATTTATTTAGGTTGTGGTTTCACCCGCTACAACTCTAAAATAATCCCGTGGGAAAATAAAATCAAAATAAAAACTATCCAATATGTTAATCTAGTTTGTAAACTATGTATCTGTGTACCGAATTTCAATAAATCCGTTCAGTGGTTTTTACCTGAAATAGGAACAAAAATCCAAATATCCAACCAAACTTTCACGTTTAGGTATACCTACTATAATAGGAAGAAGGATGACGTGTAAAAACGTTTGAGAAACCTTCTTACAACGAAAAAGCTGTTGCATACCAAGTTATGCTACACTCACTAATGATAACAATATTTAAAGCATGAACGTTTCCATTACAATTACGATAGGTACTACGAAAATACGCATTTAGTTTAATAGTTTTTACGCGCATGTTCACTAAAACAATAACGTTTCAGTGAAAACAATATAATAATTTAGACAATAAATGTTTTTACTGAACTGATCCCAAAGTTTTCATTTAAATATGCAACAAAAACATAACCCTTTAATTCATGTTAGTAAGTTGTTTTGTTCAAATACCTAGTTTAATTATCAGGTTTTTTATCCGCTTCTGTTTGTTTTCAGCCTTCCGTCACTACACCACTATACATATTGTTATGGTTATTGTACATTTGCCACAAAGTTAATATGTCACAGTTTTTTAAACATCATTGTTTGTTTGACAATCTACGAAAGTGTTCAAAATCGTATCTCATCCTGGTTTAGAATCCGGTACACGTCAATGTTAAAACGGCGTCGGTCCGGATACAAACCGGTTGTGAACAAAAACATTTAAAACCATATCGCTTCAGATGTACCTAACAGAGGGTTTATGGGTTTTAGGGGAGTTAAGGTATTTAGGACTCATTATTTGAGTAGTATTTTTAGCCGTGATACTAAGCAACTGGCCTTTTTCAAATTTTAATGAGTCTTCCCACCCAGGGTAGGGCGGTAGGGACTGTCGGACTCGTACTGACTAAAATCCACGGTGTACTTCAATAGCGCTTTATGTTCCGGGGTCACAGTAATGAGATAAGTCTCGCGCGGCTTTGGCCCTCTAGAGGGGGCCCCGTCATCATGCTGACACTTTTGAGGCGCGCACTCCTCAGCGCTTTTCTTGTGGTTGCCAGTGTTCATTCAGGCTTTCGGGCGTTGCAGTGTTTTGTAAATGGTGCGTATAGTCCCAAAAAACACCTAAAAGAGGAGTAAAATAAGAATGATTTTCGCCTGTCAAACAAAATACGATATTATAACATCAGAAATCGAGCGAGGGCTGAGTAAGGACATCTATTCGGCGTATATATAAGGACGGATTATCTCAAAAGGGATTTAGAAGCTCAGCATCCGATTGAAAGATTACTTACTAACCATTGACAAGCCACATGGATCTAAAAGGCTGGACTATATCAATCTGTCGTTGGTTTTCAACGCTTTTTGTAAGTATACCCTTTTATTTATGACCATCTAGAATGCGGAGATAATTTCGTTCACACGCAGAGAAATTTATAAAAGAACTTGTGGTTGCAATTGTGACAGCAAGACTCACTGGTTGACTTTACAACATTTCTGGTAATAAATACTAAGTCCTTGTTATCTCTATTACTTACTTAGTAGGTATTACTAGAAAAAAAGTCAACTAGTGAGTCTTCCTGTCACGGTTGCAACCAGAAGTTCTCGTATAGATAGCTAGAAATTTATCTGCGTGCGTTTTTTTTTATTTATCTTTTTTTTTTATTATTTTTTAGTTTTTTTATTGCAGAAAACATTTCTTTTATTTCGTGGTGAATTTATCAAATGGCCCGCCCATGGTGTGGCAGGAGGGACTGCCAATCTCATACTAATTAAAATCGACGGTATCTTTTCAATAGCCCTATTATGTTCCAGAGTCATGGTTTCCCGTTTAAATTGTGTTCAGATTTGATTTTAAAAATGTTGTGTAGAGCTAGCGATTATAATAATTATGTACTTATGCATTTGTTTGCTATAAACTTTTGTTTCTCTTACTTTTTAATGGACCAAATACGCGCACAAAAGAGAAAGCTACACACTTTATGAGATGGCAATATCTGAAAAAGAACAATGGGTCTTGATAAATAGCAACAGATCTGTTTACTAGAAACAGAACTTAACTTCACACCCAACACTGACACTTTTGTTCCTAAAACTTTTCTACTGTTTGTTAAAAAATATACAACGACTTTCCTCAAATTATAGTCATACTAAAATGTACTCTATTTGCATGAAGTCTAAGTTTGCCCTGAAATTCTTCGACTCAGATTTGTGAATCCAGTTAATTTGCGGGACTTTAATTGGATCTCTGTATGTGGGCGAATGGTAAAGTAGTTTTAATCGAAATTGATTTTATTGTTCTTGAAATAAACCGAATAAATAACGGGAAAGCTTTCAATGATTTTATTTATTTTGAGCGCCAATTCTCGTCTTGGTAAACCGCAACTACAAAGCCATTTTTTTAATTGGTGAAAAACCATTAAAGTTATTAGAGGAGATGGCTGAATAATGTGAAAAAAACTCCCTTGAGCCTAACTGTCACCATATAGCCCGTTCACTACTTTAATCTAAGCGGTGAATTATTAGTTACTTTGTAAGGACGTGAATTCACTACGGACGGCGCTTCGTGGCGTGTGTCAAACATTTCTACACATTTATTTTTACCGCTCGCAGCCCAGCGCTAAGTCATCGCTCATAGATACGCTCACGGTAACTTTTACGCATGAAGTTTGTATCGTAGAACGTAGGCCGCCTTCGGGCACTGAATTTCGTTGGTAATATCCGGGATAACAGCAAAGCCATCTAAAGCACTTGACGTTAGACCTAAGCATATTGGGTTGTGGGGTGCTATGACAGGAAACCTCCACGTGCGCCCGTGGACTGGAGTTCCCTCTTGGATACGTCCAGGGGGAAGACTAGTTTTCCGGGCCGGTGCACCCTGGGATGCGGGCAAAAACTCTTCCTTAGGCACTGTGTGCCTAAGTGGTCTCTTTGCCCGTATGCGAATAGCCTGTCGTGTGGATGCTCCAACGCGTGTCCCTCTGATCAGCAGAGGGCACAGCGGCGGAGCGGGCTTGCGGACGGTGAGTGATGGGTAGCTCGCCGTCCGACCAAGGACCAAGCCCGGGTCGGTGGCGCGTCGTGTTTCGCGCCAAATGCCTGCTGGGGTCGCGGGTTTTTTCTTAACCCAGGTTACCGTGGCCCCGGAACGTAAAGGGCATAGGAAGGAACACGGGTGGATTTTAGTCAGTAAGAGTCTGACAGTCCCTTCCGCCCCACCCAGGGCGGGAGGACTCATTTAATGATTTTACCACCTAAAAAAAAAAAAAAAAAAAGCATTTGGGTTGTTGTAAATTTGCCACAAATATTATTCCCCTAGGAAAAAGTTTTGATCCTGTTCTCCTAGTACTTTCTGTTGGGATTCCACATTGTGTCTTCGTTTTCAGTAGTTTTGTGCTGGATTTTCTAATATACCTACTTATGTCGAAGAATTTAACACAGAAGCACAATTTAGAACAACGCCATCTATTATCGTTGCAGCGGAATCAATCAATCGTTATATAATTGTTCTGCTAACCGCGTGAGGCCAAAAATGGATCGAAATACAAAAATCAAAATTATAGAAAAGAAAAAAAATAATTGGCAAATTGCATACTATTTTCGTTGTGTAATATTTTTGTGGCGAATTTACAACAGCCCGTATATTGTAGTGCTGTCGCGCATTGCCGCTGCGGGTTATGCTTGCGGACTTCTTTTGACCTTTGACCTTTGCTTGCCCATTGTATAACTCAAGAAGCGATTCCGAATGGTACTTATACTTGCCCTTTTATATCAAAGGTCAATCCATTTAAGAGATTAATTAAACTGGTATTCTGGTGCAGAAATCTAAGCTCTATCGGAGATTAATTATGACTTTTATTCACATTAATTCTATCAAAAGATTGAGAATAACCGTTAAAAATATCATCTGAAAAGCAACCGAAACTTTCCCTTATCGACTAACCCTACATCCGTAAATTGCTCTACAACGATTTACATATGAATGAGGGGAGATTATTACGCTCTGCGTGAACTATGGACTTGCATAGTAACTAATCCTTGTAGATTACTAGTGCCTACTAGATTAAAGCCAGATGGTTTTAGAAAAGAGAGGATATTACAACGTCTTAAAACCAGGTTTATTACGGCGAGTGAAAGTGACAGAGCTATACAAGTCGTCTAGCGCCATCTCGTTCACTCACTGTGACAAGACTGGTTTTAAGACGTTGTAATACCCCCCCAGGACTAGTTTCTGGTGAGTGGAGTTCGCCTCTTAGGCCTTATCATGAGTTTTCAGTTATTCTGATGTAAAGTAAACTGGAATTGACATTTTCACTCATTGCTATTGGAAGGTGGTCGCAAGATGCCCATTCTCCTTTCAAGGAAAAAAATAGTTCCTTCTTCGTTCACGAGAGGCGCTGTTCCATTTTTCCATATATGAAACGCTGTGAATACTGGAAAGACGCTGTATAGTAAAATAGTGAAAACTCGTGATAAGGGTACCTATATAAATTGTAACAGCATGGTAAAATCAACAAATAAGCCTTCCAGTTCCAGGGGAGCGGACCGGACTATCAGACTCATGCTGGCTAAAATCCACAGTGCTCAATATTGCCTTTGCTGAGAATAAGTCTCTTTGAAATGTGTTCTTTTAAAACAGTTTTGTCTCATGACAATTTTGTTTCTACCGACCAGTGAATTCTACTTTGGTCGGTTACCTTTCTACGTAACAAACCATACTCTAAACCAATTTATATAAACTAAATCATAAGTTTCAGAAAACTCAATTTATGTAGATTAAAAGAAATATAAAGCACACAAGTAAATTTAATTCAAATTTTCTAGAAAATTTAATAGTTTAAGTATCAAGTTGCTTCAGTATACACAAACAATACACGAGAGTTATAGCAAGCAATATTAGCATAGTAATTACGTACTTAAATATAATATGTATACTAGCCTCAGGGGCTGCTTACGAGCGGAACCGAAGAGAATAAAGATTTTGATACATGCTCCTGAAAAAATAAAAGAAAGAATATTTTTTTCTTTAAAACGCTCAACACAAGGAATTTCTCCCTGTATCGAGGATGCGTTTTCGAACATAGAAACTCAGACACAAACACCCAGACGACATACAAATATTTGTTCCGTGCGAGAATCGAATCCCCGACACGTTGTACAGCTTGATCGCTCAGCCACTTCACCAACCAGAATAAAACAACAATTAAACAGAGACGTAAAGAGCGAGCTATTTTTTTTTTACGTGGCAATATCATCAAATGAGTTCTCCCATCCCGGGCAGGGCGGAAGGGACTGTCAGGCTTGTACTGACAAAAATCCACGGTGTCCTTCGGTAGCCCTTTGTGTGCCAGAGTCGCGGTATGCGTATGTCCCACAACCAAGAGCGAGCTATGGAACAAATTATACTCGCAGTGACTCTGATGTATAAAATCCAAAATGAAGATATCCGTCAGAGCATCGAAGTTCCTGTCAGCAACTTCGGTCAGCAACTCGAAGAATTAGTAAGCTGAAGTGGCAGTAGACTGGCCACTTCTCTCGCAGGACAGCCAACCGTTGGGGTAGACGTATCCTTGAGTGGAGGCAAACTTAGTTGAGATGCAGTAGCCAGTTGGAGTGGTGGAGCTACGGAACAAGCTATACTTGCAGTTACTCTGATGTGTAAAATTCAGAATGAGGTTATCCGTCAGAGCACCGAAGTTGCTAAGATGACTCGAAGAATTAGTAAGCTGAAGTGGCAGTGGACTGGCCACTTCTCTCACAGGACAGCCAACCGTTAGGGTAGACGTATCCTTGAGTGGAGGCAAACTTAGTTGAGATGCTGTAGCCAGTTGGAGCGGCGACCTGAGAATAGACAGCCGGCAAAGAGAGGACAAGGGAAGCTTAAGACTGGGTTCAGTAACTCAAAGGGAGTGGCCAGTCAGTCGGTGATGATGCAACGAGATGAAGGAAGAAATTCGCTTGTGTTTAAGAAAGTGGCTGGGACAGACTGGATGAGGAAGGCAGAGGCAACAACGAATTATTGTCGTTGGGCAGATGACGGTGTTGTGGCGCAGCCTGGGAGAGGACTATGTCCAGCAGTGGACTGCAAAAGACTGAGTTGACATCATCCTCTACCAGCTTAAAGACTTTTTTTTCGTGGTAAAATCATAAAAGGAGCCTCCCACCCAGGGCAGGGCAGGAGGGACTATCACATTATTGTTCTGACTAAAATCCACGGTGTCCTTCAATAGCCTTTTACGTTCTGGTGTTACGGTATCTCGTTAGTCCCGCGACTCCGGCAGGCTTGGCCCTCTAGGTTAATAATACTAACTGGTTAGGAGGTGCTCAAAGAGAATGAATGAGCAATTATAGACTATTGAGACGTAAAAAATCCTCTTGATTTAGTCTGAAAATATTTAATTTTAACATCATCTCGCTAGCCTTTTGACAGTTTTTTTTAGGAACGACCTTCATATCCCTAATAGACTACTGTCTATCGGACCTCCGAAACCCCTATAATGGGTTACATTAGACCCCTGGTTGCCACTTTATTCCCGTTACTATTGCCGAAGATCTATAAATTACAACAGGGGCCAATGGCTTAATAATGCTTTCTGAAATAAGAGGGTTCTTCGTATGTAATGGACCTTGAAAGATGATTGATGATGAAGTTTTAATAAATAGCCACGGAACGCCAGTTAGACTGCACTTCTAAGTGCAATATAACATTATAATAAAAGTATTTTAATGTAAAAGTTTGACCATTAGCGTTGAAATATAGGTGCGATTTAAATCGGCAATAGACTCGATATCGCATTCATCATCATTTCAGCATATTGCAGTCTACTGCTGGACATAGGCCCCTCCCAGGGAGCGCCACAGAGCATGATCTGTTGCTTTTTTTATCCAGCCAATGCCAGACACCTTCTTCAGGTCATCGGTCCATCTTGCCGGGGGGCATCCCAAAATAGGCTTACCAATACGCGTTCTCCATTCGGGAACCTTCGTACTCCACCTATCGTCGGTTCTGCGGCAAACATGACCAAAGGGCTTAGTCCGGAAATGCCCAATTCTTAAAAATATGCCCAACTCCCTAAAAATAGACTAATTCTAACATGCTCTTATAATCCCCAATTCGTAAAATGCCCACTTCGTAAAATGCCAATTAAATTGCCCAGTTCGTAAAAGTCCAATTCTTAAAAGGACATTTTTTTTTTCCAACAAGGCAGCTAAGTGCAGGTAATTTGCATTTTTATTTTGGGACTTCTAATATCTTTTTATCCAATTAGCGATTTTCATAATGTGATAATTGACTGGCCTGTTGGTCTAGTGGTTAGTGACCCTGACTGCTATGCCAGAGGTCGTGGGTTCGATTCCTACCCAGGACAAATGTTTGTGTGATGAGCACGATCATTTGTTCTGTGTCTGGGTGTAATTTATCTATAATATGTATGTATTTAGAAATATATAAGTATGTTTATCAGTTGTCTAGTACCCATAACACAAGTTCTGCTTAGCTTGGGACTAGATGGCGTTGTGTGATATCAAATCAAAATCAATCAAATCAAATCAAATAAGTACATTAGAACGCAATCTTCAAGAAAAAAAAACCGTAAAATAAAATCTTTTGTTTCCTGTAATTCAATTTGTTCAAGCAATTTAATGAATAAATAAGACGTCAGTCCCTCCAGTGCACTGTATGTGCGATTTAATTTGTTTGCGTCGAAACGTTAATGTAAACGCGGAGGCTTGTGTTCACAGCACAACTTAGAACGGAATCTGTATCAGTTATTTTATGCACCAACCTTTTGGAACGAAGTTCCTTATCGCGCGTTGTGAAAGGGGGCTAGACGGAAAAAAATCTTACGAAAAGTTATCACGACACTTTTTGGAACGAAGTTCCTTATCGCGCGTTGCGAAAGTGTGCTAGAGCTCAAAGACTGGAGTGGAGTGGAGCGGAGTGGAGTGGTGTCGCGACCAATATTTTTGTTGAGTGTATACAGTAACTTCGTTCCATCCGGGTGTCCCTTGAACCCTCTCAAGTTTTTTTTTTTTCTTTCACTAGCGTGTTGGAATACGTGGTTTTCCTGAAAACTGTTAAGGGTTACAATGGAGTTTCCTATCAATGGATAAATTGGTTTAAAATAAAATGGTTCCACATTTTTATGTGGTGATTTTTCACAAGTGTATTTTATGTGGAGCGATGCGATCCGAAGCGTTTATTTGTAATGTATGAAATTGCTTGAATCCCGTCACATAGAAAAGCGAAAGTGATGCGATAGTCTATGTGACTGGCTTCAAACAATTTCATACATTACAAAAAAAAAACGCCTCTCTTCGCGTTCGTCACGCCTGTCTGTTTGACAATAGCTTCAGTACTAGTATTGCATCACAATATAATTAAATATTAGAGACGTCCGAAGACCGACGGACTTTTATTTCTCGCCATTGTTTTAACAAATATTTTCAAGGAAAGGTTTAAAGTAACGCCTTAGTTTATTTTCATAAGTATACAAAAACGTTAGTACGCAATTTTCAAAAGAGTATAAAAACTGTAGTTCTCCAATTTAGCATTTTAATTTTCTAGGTTTATACAAATCTCTGGCTGGAAAGGGTAGAAATAAGCCGATAATACTTTTTTCGGGTAAACCTTTTTTACATTATTAGGAGGAATCCTAATATTAAAAAAAAATACCTACAGTGCTAACAGTAGGTACCTAACCGACTAAAATCCTTAAAATTAGCTTTTAAAAACCATATTTAATTTTTCTAAATTATTATTTTCTCGTATTATTTCCTTAACGTGACCCCGAAACAGAAAGGGCTATTGAAGGACACCGTGGATTTTAGTCAGTAGAAGTCTGACAGTCCCTCCCGCCCTGCCCGGGGTGGGAGGACTCATTTGAAGATTGTACCACGCTAAAAAAAAAGAAAAAAGTATGAAAGAAGAACGAATTAAACGAGTCAGTTTATCGTTTTATTTAATTGCATGATAAGCACTACAGTTAACAGGATTTACAGGAAATCCATTTTTAGTTCCGAGTCTGAGAGACTACTCACCAGTCGTATCTCATGCAAAAAGTATTGAAAAAACTTCCCGAATTTTCATAACGTTCAATTTCGCCCCACGGCCACCTTTTTATGAAAATTACGCAGACGGAGGAGTTTTCATAACTTTGACCACTAAAATATAGTTCCAGTAAGTTTGGAAATGACCTTGCCCATGACCAACTTTTAACTTGATCCATATATCCAGGTAAACCTCCGGGTCTTCGAGTCAAGAGTAGATGGGTTGCTTCAAGGCAAGCGTGCTTCACCGTCAACCATGTCTTCGCTTACCATAAATTGAGATATTGGTCAAATGTGATCACAGAATAGAAAGAAACAGCACGTGAAGTGAAAAAAGCACTGAGTCTCTTTAGTAAACAAGTAATAGTTTCATTGAAATTTAAGGCTTAACCACTAGGACCCCAAAGATCCCCCAATGGCACAATTTTGTGCCTCCAAACCCCGACCGACTTCAAACTGTACTTTTGGAAAAATAAGTCTTAAAACCGGTCAGGGTTTGGTGGCACAAAGTTATGCCACGGGGCTCTAGAGGCATCTATTGAAGTCACGTCGATATCGATTTTCGTCGGTATCCTGTGTCCAAAATAACATGGTCATTTTGTGCCAAAAGCTAACAGACATCCTTCGATTCTATATGTATATTCTGCGATCCTACCTGAGGCTGTGTGACTATTCAAGTGGAACTCTGTAGGTTTAACTCAAACGTACTTCTCTCGTCAAAAGGGAATATCGCTTCAAATACCAGGAGAACAGCCTTTGACTGTCGATGGTATGTTGACTGCCAAAGATATCACTGGTAAAGTCAATGTTGTTTGTAATATGCTAGTGTACCACTAGCTTACGATATTTTATCAATAGGATACTGCCAGTTTGAGAGGAGCTAGAATCTATAAACATGAAACTCAGAGCCACTTTCCGTTGTAGTCATTTTTAACACAAGAACGGGCTCACATATCCAATCCTATCTGAAGTTTGCACAAAATCGGTCGAGTGGTTCTTTATTTATCACTTTTTTGTAACAAATGATGTTGTATTAGAGTATTGATTCTGTGGCGCTACGAATCTCGATAGTATTTATTAAAATATAAAGTGGATTCTAGAATCAACGAACCTTTTTGGCCCTAAAATTAGGCCCAAAACGGGTCCATAAACATTGCCACGTCAACGAATAAATGCAATGTTATAATAAAACGAGAGAGACAATGCAATGAGCCTAATGTGCCTATATAGGGTGACTGGCAATTAGTGTACGATACTTAAACACGTGATTTTGTTCATGATAACAAAAAAAATATCAGCTGTTCAGTACATTTATGTTTGCCTAATGTACTGAAAAGCTGATATTTTTTTCACGATTGCGGCTTTTTCCCATAGTAAAATTGTTTGTTATCATGAGCACAATCACGTATTTAAGTATCGTACACTAATTACCAGTCACCACATATACACATTGATTTCAACAACCCCTTCCGAGTATGGTTACTAAGGGTGATTTTGTACCGCAACGTTAGAATACGAGTAACGTTGTCCTGTGGCAGTGCAGTTGGAATGCAGCAACCAAGGCATTCCGCTACAGTAGTGGTTTATCTCTATCGATATGAGATGTGTTTTACTAACGAACCTAAAGGGAGTATACGTCTGGGAGTAAACGTATTTCATGGGGAGTGCGCAATTACAGCGAATGCCCTGTAACGGTTTGCGCGATATTTTCAAGAGGTGTTCGGAATAATACTAAATGGAATCAAAGGTAAACTAAAACATTAATTTGAGATAACACATAGTTTGATTTGTAATCTTATGGGCTGATTTTTCAATAGTCAGATAGCTTTTATCTGAGGAATTAAAATAAGGGTTTGATATTTTTCCATAGATAAGCTGTCAAACCACCATTTTTATTTCTCAGATAAAAGTTATAGTGACTATTGAAAAATCAGCCCTAAATCTAACTAATATTATAAATCCGAAAGTTTGTGAGGATAATAATTGTATTTAATGGATGTTTCTTAGTCTTTCACGCAAGAACTACTGAATGGATTCGAATGGGTACACACATAGTTTTCAACCTAAATTAACACATTTTTTTTTTTTTTTTTTTAAGGTGGTAAAATCATCAAATGAGTCCTCCCGCCCTGGGTGGGGCGGAAGGGACTGTCAGACTCTTACTGACTAAAATCCACCCGTGTTCCTTCCTATGCCCTTTACGTTCTGGGGCCACGGTATCCTGGGTTAAGAAAAAACCCGCGACCCCAGCAGGCATTTGGCGCGAAACACGACGCGCCACCGACCCGGGCTTGGTCCTTCGGACGGCGAGTTACCCATCACTCACCGTCCGCAAGCCCGCTCCGCCGCTGTGCCCTCTGCTAATCAGAGGGACACGCGTTGGAGCGTCCACACGACAGGCTATTCGCATACGGGCAAAGAGACCACTTAGGCACACAGTGCTTAAGAAAGAGTTTTTGCCCGCATCCCAGGGTGCACCGGCCCGAAAAACTGGTCTTCCCCCCGAACGTATCCGAGAAGGAACTCCAGTCCACGGGCGCACGTGGAGGTTTCCTGTCATAGCACCCCACCTAAATTAACACATAGAAAAGTTTTTAATTTTTATCTCCATTTTATAATATTCCCGTGGGATAATTTACGACTTTTAGCGGGGCAAAATTGCTGGCAAACCTTCTTTTAGAAAACCGCAGTGGTCACACAGAAAATTCTTACCACAATTTTCTTATAACCTTATATCTAGCGAGTCTATTGTCCGTTAAAGAATACGACCTAGTTAGCGTTGCACCTGCAGTTTCTTGCAGCTGAATGGCCTCAATTCACGTCGAGATATTCTAGTATATTACACTGGGTAACTAACGACTTATCCGTGCTATCTATAGTATCTATACCCTGCTATCTTATTTTCAGTGTGAATTGGACGTTTTCATCACAATGTTGGTTTTCTACACATATATACTTGGGTAAAAATTAAGTACCACATGTTAAGAAAGAGCATTGGTGGAAGATGGCTAAGAAGAAGAGTCAGAAGCCTAACCATGAGTTCTTAACGTGATCCTGTTTAGGTTGTGGGAAAGAGACTATAGCTATACAAGTCGTCTAGCGCCATCTCTTTCCCTCAGCCTAAACTGGATCGCGTTTAGAGTTCATGTTAGGCCACCAGTTGTCTTTTTTAGTTTTTATATTTGAGATTATCTCTAGCCATGTTGTTCTTTAATGTCAGGGCTGTAACATTGTTAATTATCGTGATTATGGACTAATAACATTTAAATACTGTTATCACAAAAATTATCTGCATTCCCAGTTAGTGTGGGCCCGCATAAAGGACACTTTGGCGAGCTTATCATAAACTCAACTTTATACTCTAGAGTATAAAGTTAATAATCCACTAAAGATAATTTCGTAGCTCGGTCTTTAGAAAATAAAACTATAGGACCACTTTTGTATGAAATGTTCTTTACGTCGGTTCTTAAATTCGGAAATTTACCGTAGGCCAATTTAAAAGAAACACTCTGTATACCCCAGTTCGAACGATCAAAAAAAAAAAATGGCCGCCATTCGCGAAGTGTTGAAGTAAGAATTTTTTTTAAAGCAGTTTATCCCCTTCAAGAATCTGTATGTTCGAAACCAAACACACTGTATACGAGCTTGCTTAAAATGATTTTCACATGATAATTTTACATTTTGAGCAAGTTTAAAAAAAAGCGTGCATGACGTCACAACTTTGCGTCATCTAACCTTCCTTCATAATTGATCTGCATACTACATAGTGTTTGTTTAAAATTACAAATTCATGAGATGCAATTGATCGTGGGAAGGGGATAGTGATGCGTTCGCTTTTGTATCGTTAACATGCAAGTACACGGTTTCTGTCAAAGGGTTTAATTGATTCATTGAGGGCAGTTTCGGCTGCATTAATTAACATTTTAATCCCTAGGGAAATGTGGTTTTGGTAGTGTGAGTATTAATTTGCTTGAAGTGCAATCATGCTCGAAATACCTCTCTGGTATTTAAAACACCAGCATTGCTATGCTGTTTTTCTTTTAGAAGAAGGAAATGAAGATGAAGCCTCCATAGATAGCTTACGCCTGCCAGGATCGCGGGACTATCTAAACAGGAAACCGTGACCCTGGAACTTAACGTGCTATTGAAGAAGCATCGTGGATTTAGTCAGTACGACTCTGAAAGTCCTTTCTGCTCCACTCAGACCTAGAAAACTCATGTGATGTAGAAAACGGATGGGTATTACAAAAGAATTTTGTCAACAGAAGTTGAAAAATTGTTTTTTTTTTTTGTTACACACTCCGACACCCAAAGTCTGACAACCAGTCCTATCATGGAGTATCGTATTACCCAGTTACTGGGTTGTGGAGGTCCGATAGGCAGTTGCTCCACGTAAAATACTGATATTCAGCTGCATCTGGTTCGACTGGAAGCCGACCCCAATATAGTTGGGAAAAGGCTAGGCAGATGATGACGCTCCGACATTCAAAAATCGAGTTACACCAAACAAGTGTGTTCTTGAGGCCTCGTTCCGTACACATTCCATCAAAATGTGTTGGACATCTTCCACTATTCCGCACTCATTGCAATTAGGAGACATTATTTAAATTTGTTTGATGGAATGTGCCCTGATTGAAGCCTCATTTTCGTAATAGCCTTATTATTACTACGACAAAAAATCGATGTAAGCGCTGTAACTGTGGTTTATGACTAACTCGATATAAAAAAACATTATCTTCCTCTCGAATAATGAACAAACGAGGAAGATATCTAAATCATAGAACTTTTCATCCAACTACGTATCTTTTGAATAGCTAGAACTACTCGTATCTTTGAATTTTATGAACGAAGTTTTCTAGAAAGTGACGTTGCATTTTATACGTTTGTGAAACTTTACACAAACACCGGTAAGTTCTTTAACAAACAACGTGACGACATGGACTCGTGTCGCCGCCATGTTTCTGATGCACTTTGCCATGTTACCTTTGTTTTAAAAACGTTTGACAATTTACAGAAGCTCGATAGTTGGAACACACAAGGGGTACTACATGCATTGTGTATTGAGACTTTCACGTTTTTTTTTGTATTAAGCACTTGTTGTCGACTTCTTAAAAATGCTCCCCTCATGAGCCTATGTAAAAAAAAAATTATTTTGAATTATTGTTTTAAACAAAATGTCCACCGGCCAAACAAAAAAAACTTTTCGTTACGTTCAGTTCTTATCTGTCAATATAGCAAAGTTGTGTAAATGGCTAAAACATAAAATGAATGTCATTTTTTTTTTTCAATTCTTTTCCTTCATTTGTGTACTTAGGCATAGAAAAAGCAGATTCAAATTAAATCAAGTAAGATTCCGGTCAAAAGTGATTCACGAAGCTAGTCTATTTTAATACTATACCGGTCGAATGTCAAAGTGTCCTTTATACATCACTTAAACTTCAAACGGTGTCGATAACACTACAGAGACTAATGTAATTGGTTTTAGGGTTCCGTAAAATGACGAAAAGGAATTTAATAAAAGGGTTGCTTTCGTTCGTTATTTTTTGAAATACTCTTGTTAGTTTGTGACTAACACTTATGAAAAAAATTGCGATAGAAAATTGTTTCTGTTACGGTTAAGATTACTTCTTATTTAAAGATTCTTAATATATAAAAGTATCGATAGAATATAAAACAATCAAACAGTTAAACTGTTTTAAAAATATGATATCAAGATAGTGATGACAAACAGGATAATATGCCTAATTTAGCTATAACACTACTCTTTGAATAATTATGTTTTTTGATATTTTTTTAGACATAAGAATCGTGATTATTATGGACACAACATCAGGGCCCCGTGCATTAAAATCCGGCTTAGCATATTCCATCCAATCAGTATTTTATTTCATGTTCTCACTAAAGATATTGAAAAATCACTTACCATACATCGTTCCTAGTTTTTCAGCCAGTTTCCGTGAGATCGCACCGTCACACAACGAGTCGAAACAAGCGCTCAAAGCGCGGGCACATGCACTGGAGCCGATCTGCCGAACAAAGGGAAGCATTCGATGATCATGTTTAGTTGTTGTAATCGTAACTCTTTAGGGCTCATGTACACGAAACCCGCCGAGCAGCCGCCACCGCGCCGCCACCGTGCCGCCGCCGCCGCGCCACCGCGCCGCCAAAGCGCCCCAATGCTGTGTATACCGTCTATAAGATCACGACCGCAACGTTGCCGCCGTGCCGCCGGAAATCAAACAAAAGCAAATGGCGGTGCGGCGGCGGCGGCGCAGTGGCGGAGCGGCAGCGGCGCGGTGTCGTTATCGTGTATATGAGCGCTTAGAATAAGATCCTGGATTACATTTTTGGGTCGGGTAAAGTGCTTTTGTTTTTTTTTTTGTTTGGTACGATTTATAGTAATATTATTAATAGCCTCGCCACTTATTACACGCCGTCCACGATCTTGCCGCTGTGAACAGTGTAAGCGCTGGGGGCGAGCTGTAAGAACTTATGTATAGGAATGTTTGAAACACGCCACGAGCCGCTACCAGTGGCGAATTCGTGGGCGGTTTTCTTCGAACGTATCGGTGCAGTGACGTGCAGTGTTTGGAGGGGAAGGAACAAGAGTACAAAGGTACGACGACACGAAATAGAGCGATGAAAAGTGGAAAGTTTGATATCACATTTTATGAATTTTTGTTGGACATGCCAATATTTTCAGTATGTTTATGGGAGTAATAGTGATGAAATAGACAAAATAAGGTTCTAACCTAACCAAGGTTACTGAGTGACTATAAGCTAAACTGGCAAAATATTGCAAAAATTATAACGAAAACTATTTAATTTATTATTAATATACTAGATTGCCCATTTTCACTAAAACTTGAATCACTTGTCGATTTTATTTTTTGTCCTCGAGAATAATTATCTAACTATCAATACAAATTGTGTCTTGATGTGTAGCCATTGCGCAGACGCCAACCTACCCTCTACAATCTGTAAAATTTGACCAATCGAATTTTAACCTTCCATTATTTTGATAAGGTTGAAAATCTATTAAAGAAAGAAAGATTGAGGTCTGTACAACTAAGTGTTTATGACAGTTTGAGTTCATGAAGCTTTCTTAAAATAGCTTACCTGATAATATTATAATGGAACTCGTATGTTCCATTATGATTATGAAATATTTAAGTAATCTGTTCATAATGTGTAGTGACGTCTGCCTTTAGATTATACTGGCAACATTTTGGGATAAACATTACACATTAAGAATGTGTGTTTTAAAGGAAAAAAACTTTCTCAAAAAAATGAAACCGGCCTCAAAAACAACCGCACAAAATAACCTATTGGTTGGTAAACGACGGAGTTATTTCTACAGTTTGACAGCTTATCTATAGAAAATATGTCAAACCACTATTTTTATTCCTCAGATAAAAGTTATCTGACTATTAAAAAATCAGCCCTAATAAAATTGGTGAGTTGATCTGTACCACAGGATCTAGATTAGACAATTAAACAAAACACGAAATAGGACGGCATGGAACATTGTTATACTCATGGCTGTTATGATATATAATGAAAATAATATAAGTAATTATACTTACTAAGTACTCCAAAATCATGTTCCAACCTATGATGAACGCGATAAATTCACCAACGGTCACATAACTGTACATGTAGGCACTTCCAGTAGTGTGGGGAACACGGACTCCAAATTCGGCATAGCAGGCTCCTGTATGGACAAAACAATTAATTCAGTAATATTTTTTTACATCACAAGCTCGGAAAGATTGAAATCTGAGCGCAAAAGTCAATTCTCAGCGCTAGCGCGGAAAGTGTTTTCAAAATTTGAACACGTCTTCAGCGCGCACTGAACAGGCCCCATTGTATTTCCTTGTTGTAGTGAGGTGATAAGTTTTATGTTGCGCTCGGTGGCAAAGTATTATTCTGCGTCTCATACTTTTGGATACTTCACTAAATTCATCAAATGAGTGTAAATCGTTACGATTAGTCGGTACAGTTCAAACTGCAACGATAAATCGACAAGTGTGTGTGAGAAAAATCGAACAAACTTGTTAGATTTTCTCACACACACTTGTCGATTTATCGTAAGGTGAGTAGCAGCCATAAGTTGACATTCATTGTACGGAAAGATCGTGCAAAGGGGTCATGATAAACTGTATATTAAAATCTTGGTGTGCAGCCGAATGTATACGTAAAATTATGGCAGAATATTAGTGACCGACCGAAATTTCGGTTTCGGTTTCGGTTTCGGCCGGTTTCGGCCAAAATATCTAGTTTCGGCCTTAGTTTCGGTTTCGGCCAAAATATAGCCGAAACTTTCGGCCCCGCCGAAACTCAAGTGTTCCTGCATTTTCGCGCGTCGTTCGGTAAAATTCGTAGCTAACACGTACTTGCTCGCCGGCGGCGGCGGGACCCTGGCTCAGTTTGCCACCGTCCGTTTATTCGTGAGACTAGGTTATGTTTTTGACTTTACCTACTGCCAAGAGTACCTAAGTCTTGTATATTCATGTCATCATAAAAAATATTTGTAACGTACGTCAATTTATCAATCGTCAAGGCGATTAGAATTAGGATTAGGCGGTATTCGAAACATAATTAAGTTAACGGTTTCTTTTTTGAAATAATGCAATTTTTTTTTTTTGTCTAATGTTTCATTTTTTCGTATTGCTAAATTAATAAAGTGCGATTGTTGAGACTTCAAATCTAGTGAAACATTGGAAACAATGTTTTTTTATAATTTCGAATAGATTATGGACAGTAGAAGTTAGATAACATAAAAAAATAGCAATTCTTAATATCGTCTATCTATCTATCTATCTATCCATAAGTTTGCCGTATTTCATTATTACCCAGAATTTGATCCTTACTATTAACACTATCAAATGGTGTAATAATACAGGTTGTGATTTTTTTTTTAAATTAGCGGGTTTGATTTTTGGCCACGATTATTGATTTTTCTAAAATCCAATGATGCAGTTTTAGTTTTCGGAAAAATCGGTCTCGAGACTATTCAACCATTCAACGTTTTTCGATATTCCTCATAGTTAAAAATATAGCCGTCCACGCCCTGTTGAAAAATTCACTCTGTGTATTTGACACTTTTTCTTGTGCCAATAAAATGTAAAAAAAAAACGGAAAAAAATCGAAATGTTAAAAGTTTTAAAAAGTTTCGGTTTCGGTTTCGGCCGAAACTGAAAGCAAGGCCGAAGGTTCGGTTTCGGTTTCGGTTTCGGCTGAAAAATCAGTTTCGGTCGGACACTACAGAATATATTGTATTATCCAATAAAGAGATAAAGCCCCTCGCAAAACTATCCTTTCAAATTCGAAGTTTAAGTCACGCTTTTGGGACGTAGACTGTAATCATGTTGAACCAATTTTAGTTAAGAGAATTACATTGATGATTATATAGTCATATTTTCTGATAAATGTAAGCAGTTAAAAGTTAATATTAAACAAATCTTCTAAGAAGTTATTCCAACTTCTTAGAAGATTTATTATGTATGTATAATTTTCGGTGGAGCATACGGTGCAGGACCGCCCAGCTTCGGCAGTGCAGTTCTGCGAAGTAGTAATGCTCGCGAAGGAGGAGGCGCGCCGCGAGCGAGAGAGGACAGAGTCCTCCCTCCGCCCCAACCGCGGTGTTGGCCGCCCACGGCGACGGACGTCGCGAGACGATCTCCGGCCACCGAAGGCGCGGGCATGCGGGCAGCGAGTAAAGGGCAACTCGCTACCCGACCAAGGACCATGCCCGGGTCGACGGCGCGTCGTGTCCCACGCGCGCCTCAAAGAGCGTCAGCATAATGATGGGGCCCCCCTCTCAGAGGGCCAAAGCCTGCCGGGGTCGCGGGAATATTCCCTTACCATGACCCCGGAACTTAACAGGCTATGAAGGACACCGTGGATTTTAGTCAGTAGAAGTCTGACAGTCCCTCCCGCCCTGCCCGGGGTTGGAGGACTCATTTGATGATTTTAGCACGCTAAAAAAAAAAAATGTATGTATAATTTTGTTTGTATAGAAGCTACTCATTAATTTACCGATACTAATGCTAGTTTCACACGGCGCGCAATATTACGTGTAGAGCCGCAAACCCCGTTGTTTGTAGAAAGTGGCCCATGCTCCCCAGCATGGGCCAGCGTGCGATTTATGTATGGAGTATTAGGCTCGCTACGCGGCTGCCGTGGCGTATATCTCATATGTATTTTTTTTAATGACCCCTCCCATGCCCCTGTCCAATTTGACGCCCTGAAATATAATCCTATCGTTTAAATGAAAAGTAAAAACTAAGCTTACTTACCAGAGAAAATCGAAGCTAGGGCGGCGATTATAAAGCTAATCACCACCCCTGGTCCAGCAAATTTCCGAGCAACCATTCCAGCAACCAGATACATCCCGGTGCCGACACAAGAGCCGACACCGAGTGATGTTAAGTCCATAGTCGTGAGGCATCGCTGCGAAAGAAAAAATATTGTTAATATCTTTGACAAAAATTGATAGTTTTTGACCACGGACACCCAAGAGTAGTCAAACTTGACTTGACTGAACATGGGTCATTTCATAAGAAACAAAAATGCTGGCTTGTAACATACAGAGTTTGGACTTAAGGGAGGGCTTTGCCCAGCAGTGGGAAAGGGTAGCGAACAAAAAAAAACCAGGGTTGTTTGTAAAACATTAACTAACAATCATTCATGGGCTGAAAGAACTAAAAAAACTTTTTCATCCCACCTATTCGAAAAGGACGACTTGGTTCGCCTTTAAGTGCGCCCAAAACTGGTGTTTTCTATAGGGAATAAAAATTGTAGATTGTTTTTTTTTTCGGACAGTGACATGGATGTATTAACTGTAGGTTGTAATTTAATGTTTTCCACGATGCGTTCACATGTTTTCGCCTCGATCTCAATGGAATCTTCTATATAATTTTCATAATTGCGAAAATGTCTCAAATGTAAATATAAGTTTTAAGTTCCTTCTTTTATTATTAGATAATTGGAACGAAGTTCCTTATCGCGCGTTGTTAAAGGGGGCTATACGGAAAAAATTCTTACGAAAAGTTACCACGACACTTTTTGGAACGAAGTTCCTTATCGCGCGTTGCGAAAGGGTGCTAGAGCTCAAAGAGTGAAGTGGAGTGGAGTGGAGTGGAGCGGAGCTGAGTGGAGCGGAGCTGAGCGGAGCTGAGCGGAGTGGAGCTGAGCGGAGCGGAGTGGAGTGGAGCGGAGCGGAGTGCAGTGGAGCGGAGCGGAGTGGAATGGAGTGGAGTCGCGACGATTATTTTTGTTGAGTGTATACAGTAACTTCGTTCCACCCGGGTGTCCCTTGACACTTTTCAAGTTTTTTCAATTTAGTTGTTACTCTATGTTTTATTAAATAATAATAATTACAATAAAATATGAGGCCCTTTTTATTTTCTCATAGTGGGTGATGAAAAGTAGAGTGTATCACTCGGGAGCAAAATATATTTTTGGCTCGGGCGGCGTACTTTGAATCCCTCGCTACGTTCAGGATTCTACTAAAGAATCCCTCGCTACGCTCAGGATTCTACAGTAGAATCCCTCACTTCGCTCTGGATTCAAAACAGCGCCCTCGCCGTAAAAATATTACTTTGCTCCCTTGTCATACAATCTACTATTACCTACTAAGAAACCAACACTGAAAGATAAACAAAAACTAGATGTATGTCATGTAAAATGGAATGTTTTCCTGCTCGCAATACAGTTTTTCAAATAACCCTGCGAATGTGTAAGTGTATTACATTTCATGTTTATCTGTTTGTCCATTTCCTTATAATATTTTTTAATTTGATGCTTCTATCTACAGAAAACAATCAACATCGTGTCGCGGGTCTGTGTTTTTGTAAATGTACTCGTACCTATGAAACAGGAAAAAATCAGAGTGTGGGGTAACTTAGTAAACTACCAACTCAGTGTCATATTAGTAATCTGTGTTAGTGGCTTCATGAAGGAACCCGAATTATTCGTAATTATTCCGTAGGTAATAAAATTTTCATTTAATTATCAGCCATGATATAAAGCCGACTACTCGTATGTCACAAACTTTGTAATCTTATTATCTGTTAAAATCACGTGATGGATACTTTAATGAGACCTTTCCAGTGGACAGGGAATAATAATATAATTAAGAGTTCATGATAATTATTCACGTTTACCTCAATTTTCGCAGTATTCGTTTATTTAGCCGATAAATTAATACTGGGTACGTCATTTATTGAAAGCCCGAAGCTCAATTTGTGGCCCTGTGTGGATTATCTCCTGTCAGTCATAATTATACGAATTGATTGATAATTAACGAGGATTTCAATTTACTAACGTATGTATGTGTACATTCATTTTACGATGGAATAGTAACGATGATGATGATGAAGAGGGTGGCGAAGCTGAGGAAATGGAGCAGTTCCAGGAGTCAGGGCTTTTGGGTGAAGTGGATCCGTCAAAAGACCTAGCCCAGCGCAAGGAACCTAAGCCGAAGTTGGACAAGAAGCGACGACATCATCCGCACGCGGTCGTGTTATGTCCTGTCAGGGTCGCCAAATGTGCGAGGGATGAATGAAATGGACGACTTGTTGATGGAAATATTCTCTCTCCATCATCAAGTCGTCTGTTTCATTCATCTCCCACACACATTTCATCGTCATCATCATCAGCCGGACGACGTCCACTGCTGAACATAGGCTTCCCCCTTAAACCGCCACGCAAATTAACAATTCGCCAATGCATCCATCGGCTGCCCACGACCTTCACGATGTCGTCGGTCCACCTAGTGTGAGTTTTCCATTTAAGATATTGGATATGAGGTTATTTTTAATTTCATCCACGCGGCCTTTATTTTTTTACGTGATAAAATCATTCGATGTGTTCTTCCATAATGGGTGGAGTAGAAGGGACTGTGAGACTCGTAACGATGTTGTGAATAAAACCACTTCCTTTTGTACGTTGTGTTTTTTTTTTAATTCTAGAACATGCCAGTTATGTTCTAAAATCAAAAAATAAAACCCAACTGTCAAAGGAAAGTTATTTTTCCTTGATTTTTGAAAATTTTAAAAAGAGTCAACCACTAAACAACGTTTTCTTTCCCCTACCCTCAGAAAACCGTATACTTAAATTTTTAAATGTAAATCGCACACTTTACAATTCAGTTTGTTCAATAGAACTCGGCGACCAGTCGACAAAATGGAGGTTGCATGTTGATTTGCGACCACATTGAAAAGTGGACTGTTGCATCTGGCAAATAGAGTGAATTATTCTTTGATACTTACTGCAAAAAGTGGTTCGTGAAGGCTGGTTTACTGTTTCACAGAACAATAATTCCTCTTTCTTCACAAGGTTCTTATTTTAAAAGTTTTACTTTTAAGCTAAGTAAGAAATTTAACAGTACATTTTAAAATTCTTGCGTTTTTAATTACTTCGCGGCCTCGATGGTTTTTAAAAGAAAAGCAGAAAAATATGAAAGCGTACTAGCGTCTGGAGTTTTAAAACTGTTGTTTTCAGGCGTATTTGTAATAACTGAGGTGTTTAGGAATATACAATTATTGAAAATTAATTATTACATATTACTGCCGAGAAGTGGCTGAGACCGAGGGCCACTGTTTTTGATAAATGAAGAGTGATTTAAAGATATATATTTATACGCAATAACGTCAGCGTCGCGTTTTCATAAAAAAAAATATGAAGGAAAAAAACTTTCACTTACTTTTACTTTACTTTTACCTCTATAGTTAAAACCTGAGAGCAGGGCCTGAATCTATCTATCTGGATAAGTACTCCAGATGCCTTACCAATAAGGCCTTTCCAACCACTTATTTTGAAGCTGAATCTATGATTCCCTCGTTGCAATTTGTAAAGCGGTCAATATTCAATATAAATTATACAAAAAAATACCTTCACTTACACATACATAGAAAAACTAACCAATATTTATATATGTCACCGGAAGATATCAAGATCCGCAAGTTTATAAATTTACTAGGTATAATAGATTATAAACTGACGAGTTAGATTATAAACATACGGTTGCTATAATTTTACGCTGACTTTAATTAAGATAAATAAAATTATCATTTTAAACTTTAAATACTAAAATTGAAGTTTAATTTAAATTACCTTTTCCACGCAATATACGAAACAAATTAGATGGTTATATTCAACAGTGCTCCCAGTATATTGAGCTTTCAACCAGAGAATTTCAACCCCAACGTTCATTCAACATGCATGAACGTTGGGGTTGAAATTCTCTAATCGACGGTTTCATCCCACGCCGGCCCACGTAAAGAGGCGGTGGCGGGTTGGCGGGATTTCGGGAAAGCGAAATATCGGGATTGCGGGTTCAACACTCACAACCTGATCCCAGTAGCGACATGAATGACGTTTAAAATAGAATTGTGGAAAATGATGGCAGTTATTTTTAACTCACATCTGTCCCCGAGTTTTCGGAAAGTCTTACGCAAGGCAAGAAATGAAATGATTATAATAATTTTGTAGAATTGTGTAGCGTGACGAGTTTTATCCAATAGAACTAACTTAATAACTGGGTGTTGAGTCTGCTAATTATTAAATATATTGTAGTGATTCGAATCATTTTTTACTGCTGAGTAAAAAATGGTTCGAAAATTGAAACGCCATTGTGGCGCCATTCTGACTAATAATTAGCAGACCGACACCCTGATATAATGTATAAATCCCATTTTTTTATAATTATTTATGTTCATCGTTGCCCCACACTAGGAATTTCTCGTGACGTGGAAGCGTTTACAAACATATAAAACTCACATACACACACCAACACTCGAAACAACTACTTGTAAGTCATACAAATATTTGTTCAAAGATTGGCATAATGACGGGGCTCCCCTCTAGAGTTCCAAAGCCTGCGTGGTCGCGGGACTTATCAAATTACCGTGACCCTGGAACGTAAAAGGCTATTGGAGAACACTGATAGTCCCTCCTGCCCTGCCTTGGGTGGGAGGACTCATTTGATGATTTTACCACCATAAAATAAAAGTTATGACATACTACAGTACATAGTCCTTATAGAATCACGTTCGGAACAGCTCTGCACATTCGCTGCGGATATTGGTACCTCATAAATATCTTCCTAAACGATCGTTTTATGCGCTAAACGTTTTCTTTAGCTGAATCAATGCATTTGAACTGTAAACGACTGCGTTTATTCAAATCGATTGATATAGTACTATCCACGATAATGAGTTATTATGATTAACTTACCAAATAAGTTTACATTAATATTATTTAGGTTTTTGAAACATTAATGAACTATAAAATAATTATTGTTTTTTATATTTCAAAATATGCAGAATATTATGACTGGAATTTGTATACTAATACAAATTCCTAAATCATTCACAATGTTAAATCTTTCTCTCTTCATACTACGCAGGTGCTACGCGGTAGCTACGGCGTAGCCTTCGGCGCGCCTACGAAAGCTACACATAAAAATGTTAAACGGCTCTCATGCGGAATAGAAAGTTTGGAACTGTATCATGAAAAATCACAAATATAATTATTAAAAAGTTATAAGCTTGTTATGTTACCTGGGTTTTCTGTTAAAAACATGTTCATCGTGTCCAACTAAATACAAATATTTTTAAAGATAATCTAAAAATGTTGTAAGAAGTTATTGAAATTTTTAAAAATATTAAGAGATTTAGTAACTAACTTTAGAAATATTTTTTTGTATATGGAAAAGAGTTATTATTATCTGAACTTTCCATTGAAATTTACTAGACAGATAACAGCCAATGCAAAGCAAACGAATGCAATTCTATTTCGCTCAATGTAAAATTCAACTTAAAAGTGACAATGCTTTTGGAATGCTCATCTATGGCTCAACAATGTGTCGTGTTCCAACGGATTTCATTTGATTCTCCTCCTTAACGGAATCTGATATTAATAGCATGCAAAAGAAATTGGACGGTAGGTAGCAAGACAAGAGTTTCAATTGCATCGTCGCATCGCTTATAACTTGATGCCGTCGCGGCAATAAATTGGATATTACTTTTTTAAGGGAAACACTTCACAGAATAACTCAGAAAATCCCTGACGGAAAAGCAATAATGTTCGATGTATGTTAAAAGAAGATCTAAAAAGAGTTTCCATATTTTGTAGGTGAAAAATGTTTTACGGAGTACGTTCAGCAGTCGCTAATACATCTTCAACTTTATACCCCATCACAATAAAGTTGAAAATACGAAATTTACCTTTTGACAGCTATTTGATGGTCACCAGAGCAAGTGATTATCACTTGAACTGTCATCAGAGACACGCAATAGCCCCGCATACAGTTTATTCCAAACTGCAATTGAGAAAATAGCTAGAAACCAATTCAGCGCTTCGAGGTGAGGACTTAATGAGGGATCGATTGCGATCCCAGGTTTGAAATATGCATGTTATGCGGACCAATGCGATGCTCTCATACTTAAGAACGACTTGGGCGAATTTATTCTGCCATCCACTTCGTATATTTTGAATATTGTTTTGGCTAGCTCACTATTGGTAGTCCCTAGGTCTACTCTCTTAGTCCGTCAACAAAAAATCAAGAGAAACTTGAAACCTTTTATTAATTTTCCAAAAAAAGTTGGGTTCCCAAAACCAAAGAGGTATTAGCCAAAACATCACTGTCCATAATGAAAAATAAAAAAATAAATGCTGATTGACAGTAAATACTCTAAATAATTAATAAATTTATAATATAAAAACATATTTCATTTATTTTATTTTTAATGAAATAATATTGGGTATGTCGCCAAAACGATACACTACGCTCCCTCGCCGCGAGAATTCACCTGTAATGTAACGTTACAGATTCGATCATTTCATCAGAGACGGAAGACAATTGAGCGTCACAATGCGCACCTTGTATCAAATCTATTCTAAACGTTCGCGAATGCTCGTCAGTCAGGAAGGTAGTATTGTAATGTAATGCTCATAGAATCTATAATGCTACATTGTACGCGAATGCTTTTTACAACGACGTTATAATACTAGACTCCTAATAGCAGGCGACCGATGTCTGTCAACACATTAGGCAAAAAAGTCTTATATTCGTCTCATTTCGACCAATCCTGTGAGCCGTAAACATACGTTGAGACAGCACAGACCTTGAGTTAGCCAATCACAACGCAGTACCCCGTCACTCTCGCTTACGTAGTACCTCAGCAAGTTGACAGAATAGTTTTTGTTCTTTAGATCGTGCATGCGGAGTCTAGTATTATATCGTCGTTGGCTTTTTAGTTCTGAATTCAAAATTTTGTCTACTCCTCAGAAGTCAGGACATCTGTTCAATCATGTTTTCACGAGTTTCTATTTCGTTTCACTAACTAATCTTAAGTCCATTAGTGGTAAAGGTAACTAAAGCTGAAGCTATCAGCTTCGTGGTTATAGTAATACTCCTGGTACAAAATGTAACACAAAAGCGTAAGCTAAAATTGTTAATCTCTAAAAGATGCTGGAATATACCTAAATAGGATGAACCACTATTTTATCCTCAATATTTTTAACTTTCGATTTGGTAAAAAATCAATGCCCTAAAATGCTTACCGCCCTATATCTATTCTATCTGTAATAAAAAACCTGTTACTATTTTTGGTTTTGTCTAACTACACATAGAGATAGAAACACTATTTCTATCAATGACTGTCAGTATTAAGTATGTATCATGACAGTTGAGTATAGCTGTCAATGAAACAACCAATCACCGATCGGCCAATTACGCTGCCACATGAACGATGAATTTAAAATTGGGCATTTGACGTGGCTTTTACGTCAAAAGTGATTTTATAACTAAGTTAATTTTCGGTGTAATAACTTCGGATCAATAGAAGTATGATATAATTTATCGTAAAGGGAAAATAAAACATTTTTTTTTTGTTGTAATTTTTACAATTTTATTTCCTTTATTTTGGCGGTTTGTTCCCCTTTTAAAAAGCCGAAGCCTGCTGGGATCGTGGGACTATGGAATACCGTGACCTCGGAGCTTAAGGGCTATTGAAGGACACCGTGGATTTCAGTCAGTACAAGTCTGACAGGGATCCCGCCCTGGCCTGGGTGGTAGGACTAATTTGATGTTTTTAACCACGATCAAAAAAGCGTTTTAAAATCTATTTCCTCGTATATAACGGAGTGGAAAGTTTCATGACGTATGTGATATGTTTTATCTATTTATCTTGTTTTTAATTCATAAAAGTGTTGAAAAAATAAAAAACGTAATTAGTTCAATTTATTTATTTTTTCTAGCAAATTAATCTTCATGTGTGTGAAAAAATCCACACCACGTTGTGCATCAGTGATACGGCGGTAACTTTACGCCTCTGATTTTCCATTGTTTTTAGTGGGGGCTGGTGCCACTGGCCACAGAACGCCCCACCACGAGAAGCTAGAAGCGGCCACAGAGAAGCTAAAGCGCGTGACAGCCACTTTTTTTAACTTACTTTTTTTAACCAACGAGTACTGAGGGAAAAGAGAGAGAGAGGTGCGCGAGTGGCGGTGTTAGGTGTCCGTGTTTAGTGGCCAGTACGGGCCACAAGAAGCGAGAAGCGACGATTATAGCGTGTGGCGGCTACCGGCGTCTACCGTGTGTGGCGAGTCCATATAAAATGTGGCGGTGGCGGCGTTTTGTGGTTGTGGCCAGTGGCTCGTGTGCCCGTGAAGCCCTTTGGTAGATCCGCCTCTGCTCTTTGACTTCTTTTCCTTTTTAAAATCAAAGTCGTTTTCAGAATAATTGTCTGATACTTTAATTAATGAAGCTTTTGCGATTAGTGAATGCTCATTATTCAGAATGTCTGTCGCAGTCTGTTAATTCATTTAATGAAGCTTTAGTGATAACTGACTGTTCATTATCCTTTGTTTCATTTAATTAGCTGAAATTCTAGACTTGAACCTCTTTTTATGGGGCTTAAGCTCGAAGCATTGTTCTGAATCTGAGCATTGCTATAGAAACGTACTGAGCTTAAAATATTGTATAGCTATAATTATCCTCGTATTATCTACTGTATTAACTGTCGAGAGTAGTGGTGGCCCAGTGGTATCGGTCCCGACTTACGAGTCGTGGGTTCGAAACCCGCCAGGCCCATTACTTTGTGTAATTTATTTCACCACCACTTCTCTCAAAACAGTGAAGGAAAACATCGTGAGGAAACCGGTATATCCTAGAACCAAAAATTCGAAGACATGTGACATCTACCAACCCGCACTGGGCCCTCGTAGTGGATTATGGCCCACTTCTTACAGAGAGCAGGCCGGTGTACCAGCAGTGGGAACATTATAGGCTAATGATGATAACTGTTGGGGATCTCTTGCAACTGAAGTCTCCATTATCTGACCGTCGACGACTGTCAAATCCCAGCTATTTCTAAAGTTCTCATCAAAATGAATGAAATGATACGATACAGTATTTTTTTTCTTAAGCGTGGTAAAATCATTGAAGAAGTCCAGCCCAGGGCAGGGCAAGAAGTACTGCCAGACTTGTACTGGCTAAAATCCATGATGGCCTTCAAAAGCCCTTTATCTTCCGGGTCACGGTAGCTGTTTAGTCCCGCTACCCGGGCAGGCATTGGCCCTCTTGGGGGGGCGGCATTGTATTGAAAATTTGAAATAAGATCACGCTAGGAAAAGATAGGCGTGGTCATTAGTCATACATAAAAAAACACAAATGTTAAATTGAGATCCTTCTCCATATTTTTCGTCGGTTTATAGAAAACAAAAGTATTGGGAGTCGAAGAAAATGACTACCTAATCAAAGGAATATACCAATAAAGTTCAGTCATTCATACTTCAACACCAGCTAAGAAGTAAACAAAGTGAAATGTCTACCATTATATCTATTCTTAGACGATAAAAGGCAGACTGTACTGAGACTATTAAATATTAATTCTTTGGTAAGACTAGCGGTTTTGTAACATTAGTGCATATAGCTTAGTTGCCGGCAAACAACCTTCTGAAACATTAATATGTGGCGGGTTTAAAACGAGGCATACGCAAAATAATTATTTCATAATGCCCGTAGAAAGTACTTAAGTTCATGTTTTAAGCCGACTTCAAAAAATGAGATTATCAATTCCGATCTTTTTATATTTTTTTTTTAAATATTTGTTCATGCAAAACTCCGTTTCTTGCCAACCGATTAGAAACATTATTGTTTTGTTGGAAAGGGTAGGTATATTTTCCAAATGGTCCCATGAAAATTTTATAGACATCCGTATGTGTTTAGACCTATGGAGGCCTTATGTTTGATGACAGTACCTTGAGGCGAGCTTGGCCCTTGTCGGGCGGCGAGTTACTCAAAAGCCACCGCTCCCAAGCCCTTTGTGCCACAAAGATAACTTTCTACAAAGCTGAATCTAGACGATGCGCATGCCTTATAACCAGGTACATGACGTGGTTACTTAAGAACAGAACAGAACCGCGAGAAATGTTTCTCAAGTCAATCCAAACTATGTTCAATGTTTCCCATAGTTTCCAAGTATCTTGGAGCTATAGCAACAATTATGTATTTTTATTAAACCTAATTTACTTGATCAGGTTTTGTACCCAAAGACTGAAACAGGACCCTATTACTAAACTACTAGGTTCCGCTTTTCGTCTGTCTGTTTGTCTGTTCTCTCGTGAATCGTGATAGTTAAACTTGTTATAGACAGTTGAAATTTTCACAGATGATATATATTTCTGTTGCCTCTATATACAAGTCGCAACAATGTAATCAGCATTCATTACAGAACGGGTTTGTAATTTGTTTTGTTTTTAGCTAAGGGCCTACCACACGCATAAACTTCTCCACAGTTCTGCCTGCGCAAGCTTTTCGCATGAAATAACAATATACGGTCGGCAAACACAGATTGAGTACACTCGTACCTAGACATCCAGACGGCAGTCCACAGCTGCAACAACCGCAGCGAATGAAGAGCTCGCTGTTGTGTGTCGCGATCCTCAGCATTGAGGGACCGAGGAAGAAGAAAAAGAAGTACCTAGACAACGCAAGTATCACAATCTGTCTTTGATATACTTATTTATATCAATGCGATCTGCGTATCAAGCGTGCCTTTTTTGACTACCTGTTGTGACGTCATTAAAACATCGTCGCTTATGTTGCCCCCTCGTTCCACAGCACAATTAACCATTTTAATATTAAAACTGAACTGACGTAGAACTAGCGATAGACCAATTGAGGCGAGCGCGAAAATGGCCACTTACGATTTTTGGTCGTAAGCTAGCACGGATTTTTGGCACGCGAAGTAGTTGCTCTTGCGTTATCTAGTTTTATATCTGTGTCGGCAACACTGAACGCCCAGCCACACACACAGGCAAGTACGCGCAAGCCGGGCTTTCCCAGGCAAAACTGTGGTGAAGCTTGGGCGTGTGGCTGGCCCATAAGAGAGTACGCGCACGAGTGATTTTTATTAGCGTTATTGTTTTGACAACGATTTGCCACTCTTGTTTGGTCTATGAAGATACGGGTCGGTGGGCAAAAATATCACGTCACCAAAAGTCACTCGTGCGTGCCAGCCCTTAGATGTTTAGAATGATGTTTTGTTATAACGTATTATAATCAATGAAGCCGAAATACAATGTTTTTAACTGCAGTGTGCATGGGAGTGGCCTTTTTTACCACTGGTAAAACAATCAAATGAGTCCCCCCGCCGTGGGAGCAGAATTTTAAGGGACTGTGAAATTATGACTCCCACTGTAAAATTATAGCAAAAAGCTGAGTTGATTTACAGTCTTTTTTCTATTAGCTAGAAATAATCGACAAAACAGTTAAGATTTGGACCACAAAATTATATACGTCATTATAAATTAGTAGGTAATTCCCAAGAAAGGCAATTTAACTTTCCGGACGATATCGCCCATTCAGTTCAAGTTCAAGATTATTTACTACTTAAATTGAGTATGAAATGATAGGCTATAAAAGCGGGGTGGGAGACCAACGTCACATAGAACGTGTGAACGCGGGATGAGTAAGCGTATTCACTTCTTGGACATGCCTACGGGCAAGTCAACATGCCCGCGCTAGACCTTGATACTACAGGTCTCTGCAATTTTAGTGTAGACCGTTGCCAGCAGACATACCCGTTGGTCGTCCGCGGGATCTCATGTGCGCGGGCATAACGTGAAAATGCGAAAAATGTCCATAATACCTAGTTATTTATGATACTAGTGCGGTAAGTTGGTTTTTACAAACGAGTAGACGAATGTAAGCCCGAGCGAAGCCGAGGGCTTACCATAGTCACGAGTTTGTAAATACCAATTTCTGCACGTGTGTCATACAACGTTTTTCAACACATTTGCGAGAAAACTGTACAAATATGTAATTAAACAAACTTTTTCATTTGACTTTTTTTAATAGCAAAAAAGAAAATAAACAGATAAGTAGACAGATACATAAGTGAGTACACGGTAGTATTTTAGAGTGGTTTTTAACATTGAATTTATTGACCACATTGAGGACGGCTTCACACTTAATTTATTAAAATAAGCCATCAAAACATTTTCAGAGAATGATTGAGTATTTCTTCGACTCTACCATGCTATAAAATTATTGAAAGTCAAAAATTTTGGCGGCTATAGACCGTTTTCTGCAATTTGCGCCTCATTCAAAATATCAGGTGGAGTAGATTCCTTATTAATAATATATCAGATTCATCTCTTGAACTCATAATAATATTATTATTTTGTTTGTTTGTTTGATATTGCGAAAGTCACAACAATTTTTGAAGTTTCTAAATATGAAAATGGCGCCACATGCAACTGGTGAAAATTAGAACTACATCCTTCGTCTCATTTACTCATTACTTTTAAAGTGAGACAACGTATTGAGCAAAAGCGCTTCCAAGGAGGTTCGATCAGTCAAGCTGTTTATTCTCAAAATGTGAAACTCTTTGGTGGAATTCTTACTTTTTTTTTATGGAAATTTAAAAAAAACCGTAAAGAAAACGCACGGTGCTATACAACGGGGTGTGCGGTAAAATAGGTACTTAGGTGAAAGTACCGCACGCTCCGTTGTATGGTGCGTAATTTTTAACTTTCGAAAAATGTATACAGGCTTCGTAAATGCATTTTTCGAGCAAATGTGTTGAAAAAAAAATTATGAATCTGTGTAATGTTTTATGGCGACAAACATACACACAAACTGTCCGCAACTGCCCGCGAACATGTCTGTCTAGTGAATTCGCCGCATAAAAGACAATAATGTAAGAAGTGGACAACATAATTATTATAAGAAAATGTAGTAAGATCAAGAGAATGGAGACGCTATATTTTGTTCATTTAGTTCCTAGTAAAATAAAAATAACTCAAAAAGAACTTTAAATAAAATAAATATTGTACACAAAATGAAAAAGGTGAACTTGTTATTTTTAAAATTCAACTTGGTACTTGAGAAAGGAGTCCTCCAACCACTTCGTAGCAATGCAGAAAATAAAACGTCTGAAGAAGATGCCACTTTGTAAGGAACACCATTTGTTACAATGTACGGCCACTTGAGCTTACTATTCTTCAAAATTTCAAATTTCATTTCAGCGATTACCAAAAGGATTTTTTATTTTTTTTATTTGAAATGGGTTTGCTCTTGACCTTAGTCTAGGTCAGGAATGACTAAGGTTTAGGTAGATTTTGGCAGGTTTTTTGCAAAAAGAAAGAAAGAGAGAAGAAGAGAGAGAAAGAGAAAGAACAAGTGATCTGGTCTGCACCAAAAGACGTTAATTACTCCATTTATTTCAACCACATCATTACTTACCATCAAGTGAAGTAGAAAAAATCATCAAGTAAAAAAAAAAAACGTGTGGCAGTCTGGAACTGCCGCGGTAAAGCTATTTCATAACATTTTTTATCAACTTCTTATTCTTTTTTCAGTCAAAGCAATCAAGTGAAAAGTCCAGAAAAACAAACACCGTGCCGAAGTCTGCCGAAATGAAACGACGTTAGACGATGTGGGGTGTTAGGTTTATTTTGGTTACGGAATTTCTTGACTCGGTCGCCGCGCTTAGAGACTGCGATAAAAGCTTTGCAATAGCTTAAAAAGACGGCATTAGTTACCATGTTACTGGATGCAGATTTGCAGAAGGCAGGTGATAGGGTGATGTGGCACATCCTGGGAGAGGCATAAGTCCAGCAGTGGACTGCGAAAAGCTGAGTTGATTGATTGAGTTTCCATGTTACCTAGTTTTACATTCAGATCACAAGCGAATCGCTCAAGCATTTTAGTTTATTTTTCTAAATGTTTCTAACATACAACCCTTGTACAAACAATAACGAAACACAACAATAAAAATATCCGAATTTGGTGCAGTCCAGGGGGCGTATTACAGTGTCATAAAACCAGGCTCGTTCCAGTGAGTGAACGAGATGGCGCTAGACGACTTGAATAGCTCTGTCACTTTCACTCGCCGGAACAAGACTGGTTTTAAGACATTAGAATACCCCCCAAATCACTTTTCTACTTTCTTTTTGCAAAGAACCTATCAAAATCTACTTACTACAGCCAGTCGTTTCGAGTAAGGATTAATTAATTACACCACTATGAGGTTTGTCTGTTCGAGGCTTATTTCAAATTACAATATTTAATTCTACTTAAATGTTTACCTTGTATTTAAACAGATCGTTTCATAAATAGCCTTTGTTTATTGCCGTTATTATTTTATGTTGTTGGGACTGTGTGCGTACTCATTGTATTCATAGATCTGATAATTTAAATTAAATAAATAGTAGTCTACAAAGCACGTGTACAATTTATAAGGGAAGGTTCATATCGGACGTAAAATACCTACGTCGAGCGTTTTATCGAATGTTCTTTGACGCACTAACGTATCATCGGTTGAGTGTGAACGGTCAAGTATTTCCTACATATATGTGTACCTTATTTATCTGTTCTTGCGTTACGCGACCGATAATACGCGACGGATGTTCCGTCAGCTATGAAGCTTCCCTTAGCGTCACCCCGTAGTAAATGTCTATGGTAAATAGGTACTTACTGATAATCGTTGTCTTCCCGGTAAGGTAACCTCTTGAGTCTGTTCAGACTCGCGAGGGTCCTTGGTCCGGATGAGCTTAGTGAAGAGATTGTGGGTGTCACGTCTCCATCCACCCCAGTCTACTTCTCGGAGGGTTGTCAAAAAGCTGCAACAAAAATATGTGGTTACAACACAGGTTACATTCTAAATAGTGATATTCTTAAGTCCGATCATAGAGCCGGAGGCATTTCTTATATTGACCCCTTTACCTACTGACACCTGACAGTGATCATAAACATTTTTCTATTAAGTAAAAGGTAACCGAACCGGTATGACAGTATACTATGTAAAAGGTTTACAATCCCTCAGGAGGGCTGCCAAAGAATCTGTGCAAGCAAGACTCATTACATTTACGCGGGAGTGACAGAGACAGGTAATAATAGGTCAATGTACGAAATTCCTCCTGCTTTTCGGCTGGAATTTAGCAGTGGTGAAGACTAGCATCAAATTGGTTTGTCGTTCGAAAATATCTCGTGAAGTTCTGGTAGGCTTATTTTACGATTCCGCGATCCTGAAACGCAGGTTTGAAATAAATGGGTAGCTATTAATCTTTTCTAGGGCTCGAAGTCTCATTTAATTTATGATATTCACAAACCAAAAAAGAATGTGCCACAAACCCTAGAGCACGTGTGTACCCAGCTTTTGGCTTAGAAGGGCCAGTCTAGTCAGATTTTTCAGGTTGGATCGTCATGAAACATTATAAATATGTAGTGTGGTGTGTAGGGCAAACAACTGCCGCAAATGATCCTGCTTTAAAGGTGGTTACTTAAATAAATAAAAGTAAAGACCACCATTTTGTCGCGCGGTTTTTTAGCAATTGCACAGTGCCTTCTGAAAATTAGAGCGTAATGCCCCGTTTACACTTTGGTTGGTTATTAGGCGGGTTCATGTTGATGCAACTTGTTTACGTGGAACAAGGCGTCTGCATTACCGGCGAGTACGTAGAGTGCGTCGTGCCTGACACTTAAACCATCTTTGTTGAAGAGGAAATTGACCGAGGAAAGTTCCAAAGCTATAAGGGGAAACAAACAACCCCAAACAGAATTATCAATTAATTAATGTTTACCTCTTAGCCTTAACGGTGGCAAGACAGCATAGGTTGCTTTTTTTAATTATAACTGTTTGTGCTCCGATTAGGACCGTAAAAATTAATTATGTGTAGTAAAATTGTGTGATCGACCAGTTCGTACTGACGGAAAAAAATTGAGAGATGGATTATCAAAAAAAAAAAACAATTTAAAAAAAAGAATATTTACAGGTTGCTTTCATTTATACGTATACATAGATACATCATATAATTTGCAAATTGAGTAATTACTTACTTGAAAACTGTATAGGATTGCAGCCATGACGCCACCCGAACGCCTGTGGAAGAAGGAAAATCAGCGTTATTTACTTATTATTAGAATTTAATTTAGGGAAGTCGGAAAATACAATTTTGAAGCTCTAACCATACTAAGGACTGTTTTATGACTCGTCACACTCTTATGACTAAGCACTTCTTTGCTAATGATGATCAACGAGTCACATGAGTCTTTGCTCCGGTTTTTATACCGTTCAGAGGCCGTATTATGACGTCTTAAAACCAGACTTGCTCCAGTGAGTGAACGAGATAGCGCTAGACGACTTGTATAGCTCTGACTCTTTCACTCACTGGAACAAGCCTGGTTATAAGACTGCATAATACGGCCGCAGCAGGTGAGTTAATACAAACGTCGAGTAAATTTCGTAACTGAGTGTTTTGGTATATGTAGTGCAAACTAACAGACGACTCGTTTCAGGTTTTGCATAGTTCGTAGGTTCATACTAATTAAAACTGTATTACAAAAAAGCTTGTTAAATTCCATTTGCGAGTGTCTCGTTCGTGTTTTCCAAAGTTTAAAGTACGAGTATGCTTAGTTTTTACGTACGTTTATTTAAAATAACAAGCGACATCCTCTGCCGCATGAATGTTGGTAATAATCCCACGAATTCTTCACCATCATCATCACAAATCACTCGTTGGAGGTCTACTATTTAACATAGCCATACATTTCGAATAAGATCGACTTGAAGCGGATTCTTCACCTAAATATTAATTCAAAAGTAAACAAAGAGAAAATCGCTCTTAAATTCTACTACGTTTCAGTATACGTATTTATGGCTTTTGAATGAGCTGATTAAGGCGAGCATACTACTAGCAATAGCTATCTTCAAGTCAACTGACGTCAGTCCAGACTTACGTAAGTACAATTCTATTGTTCAAGCTAACACAGTCATTGATGGTGAATAAGCTTATTCAAGCTGTACAGCGACACGGTGAATGGAGACGTCGCAGGATAACGTGGTGAGCTCTCTGAATTTACAAAGTTAACCTTAAAGATATTGCCATAAGGTCTTATACGGATCTTTATCCATTCACAAAGTAAAAATGGTTTTTGTTTGTCTTGTTAAAACTCAACGAAAATACAGTAAAAAAAAATTGTCCAACAAGATTTGTATAAGAAAATTTTGATATTCCTACGTTAGATACTTTTGTATCAGAATTTTACTAATTACACTCGTGCCAGACAAGATCGATTTGATCCCTTAAAAGCCAATATTCAAACTATACTGAGATGTACCTTGGTTATTCCCCGAGTACCCTGTTGCCCTCGACCGTACATTTTCGATGCAGCATAGGCGTTAATGCGTGAAAAATTATTTAAAGCTTTTTATATTGCCCTAAGTGCTTCTCCACACAGAGCCACGAGTTGCCATTACGAAGACTCGATCATACGCATCGACCTCGTTTGGCGCTCTCATTGGTTGAGAGTTCATACAACCTTGCAGCGGGCCAATGAGAGCACCAAACGCGGTCGAAATCGATGATCGAGTCTTCGTTGTGACAACTCATGGTATTCATACAGGTCCTATTTTACACAAAGACATTAAACTGTATACGAGCAATAGACGGGACATCACGAAGAAAGTTGTGATTCAAAACTTTTTACCAATAGGTAAAAAGTCGCTCAGTTTAGTAGTCGCGTTGCTATGCAACGCTAGATAGTGCTACTGACGCACGGCATCAACAATTTTGTATGAAAACTTTCCCAATGCCCGCTCTATAAGTTCTTTTAAATCTCTTTAGTTTAACAAGTCGAAATTCAGCGATGACGTATGTTGTTGTATTTTGAAAACAACTGAAAAAAATAGGAAAGTAAAAGAAATGAAAGCATTGAGGTCCTCCGAGAGTCTTTTACTAGTCGTTTGAATTATTGAACTTGTTTTCAAAGGAAAAATGCATGCGGCCGATAAAATAAAGGAAAACGACTAAATGGTCGGCACTGATAACTGAATGGTGTGAAGTTAAAAAAAAACAACGAATACTTTTTGGTTTTTTCTAACTGTTGTTTGTTTGAATTCAGTTTTGGTGGCACGGTTGGCGCAATGGTTAAGTGATTGACTTACAATAATGCTTAGGTGATAGACTGACATAGAACAAATATTTTTATGATCCATACCAGGTCTGGCTATTTGTGTGTGGAGTATCAATATGTTTGTAAACACAGATTTAAGAGTGCCTCACTTTAAAGGTCTTATTAAAAAAAAGCACAAACTCAACACTAGCGTTTTTGTTTTTGTTGGCTTCATAGAGATAAGATAATAAATAACAAAACAAGAATATATAGGAATAACTTTACAAAGTAATTAGTAGTTGTGGAACTACTCATATTTGTGGCGGTTTATTTTTCAAGGGTGTAAAAAGCTACTTCAGCAAAATTATATTATGCATGTCCGAAGTGCATGTTGTACATTTAATGCGATATTTAATCCTAGAGAAAATGAAATGAATTTTATAATTTTGTTGAGAATAATGAAATCATTAAGTGGCTCTAATAAAATGAACAGAGGAGGACGTTAAGAGATTTTTTAATATTTTGTTTTATTAATGCGCGTCACGACTAATGTCCCTTTAACGCGGCGCTAGGGTAAATTAATAGACATTTTTGTAATAAAATATTTCTACTGAAGTAATAAATGTATTTTTCGTAAAAGGAACACTAAAAAATTTTGAAGTGGAAGAAATGAGATACACAAAAGTTAGGTTTTCAATAATTCCACTACAGTGGCTTCAGTGGTGGCGGAGTCGTCAAACTTTCCCCGCTCATCCAACGACGCTTTTGCACTACCGTAGACAACCTTTGGATAGACTAAAATAAGTTTAATGGTGCACAGCAAATATGTTAACAATAAAAGTTTCAAATGAACAATTTACCCAATAGTACGTATAAAATACAACTCGAAAGACGATTATGATTACGACATAGATTACCAAAGAATTATGGAAGTAGAAGACAAACAGTACTTATCCCAAAGAAAATGATATAAGGCAGGAGAATTATGATACGTATTACCACTTTATTACAGCTTCTGGCCTGAATTCCTTTGTCTGATGTTAGTTGTGTACATCTGTCGCGCGGACGTGTTGTATATAGCACCATATAGGCGAGGAGCCACCAATCCTGAAAGCTCCGTGATCACGGATTCTAATATTTTGAATAAAAAATATAAGTTAACGTTTAGACGAACAAGATTTGCTTGGTCGGCGTGGATTTGATTGGCCGGAAATATTTTAATTAATTTTTTTATTATTAAATTTCCATAATTTTTTTCCGTCATCACGGATTTTGATTAATCTTATATATAATTGTGTGAAATATTCTGTTCAACAAGAAAAAATCCGGCCGACCAATGATTTTTAGCCGGAAAGGTCACGCATACCTATTTGAATGGTGTGATAAGGGGTATTTATCCATTATCACGGAAACCTTTTTTTTTTTTATTCACGCGTTTTAATGTCACATTTATGATTATCTTGGTATGCGTGCTTACAAACTGCCGAAAGTATCGCGCATACCAAATTTTATTGTGTGAGTGAGGATCATACTATTATAGATTTCACTTACTTGATGACATTTCTTTTAGTCTTTCTTCTACCTCTGGTCTCTTCTTCAAGTTTTTAACTATTTATTATACTAATTAATATGGAAAGAGGAAATACAGGAAAATTTTTATTTGGGTTGATTATATAAGAAATGAAGGTTGATACAAAAAATATGTTCAATTCAAGTTTATTAATTAATAATCATCTACATCATTATCATCAAAATTATCATTTCTCTCTTCTTCTGATTTTTCGTTTTCTTCCTCATTCTGTTGGCAACTTAATATTTCCTCAACCTTTAACGGTGCTGATGGGCCAATGTACCACAATGGTTCGAGTTTACTGGATTCATTTACTTGTCATCCACATTCTGTTGGATCATATAATGTAGAAATGGGTTCAGTAGCATTTTGCCACATTGCGTTTACAAAAATGGTGCGTAATATTTTTTGCGTTAAAGTTTTCCAGCATGGTGGAATATTATTTGAATTGAAATTTATCATACCTTTGTAAAATTTTTCTTTGTCGGTTGTACTTGCAAAAAATTTTAAAAATAATTCAAATCTTGCCGCATTAACATTATTATTTTTTACGTTATACATTTCATTTGTAAATCTTTGGACTAAATCTGTCTTTTCTTTATCATTTATGTCTTCCGGATTTGTCAAATGCTCGAACATATTCTGATATTCTTCATTTTCTAACAGGAGGTTGTAGGCTTTAATTTTTCCTTTACGAACAAAAGCTGCTGTATAATCACAACCTGTAAAAGCATGGAAGCCCGGTAGAGCTCGACAGACTGATGAACCTAGCTTTTCTGCAAGTTGAGTACAATTTACGTAATTTATTTCGTTATTGGTTTTGGTTGTGATCCATACTTCTTGCTCTTTGAATTTATGTATGTTTCCGAGACAAATAATTAACACGTCAGTATCTAATGATTTTATGAGGATAAACCAAAAATCTGTCTCACTCACTCCTTACAGAAATATAGAAACCGTTAAAAAGCGGAGAGTTAAAATTTGGTATGCGCGATACTTTCGGCAGTTTGTAAGCACGCATACCAAGATAATCACAAATGTGACATTAAAACGCGTGAATAAAAAAAAAAAAAAGGATTCCGTGATAATGGATAAATTTTACCCCTTATCACACCATTCAAATAGGTATGCGTGACCTTTCCGGCTAAAAATCATTGGTCGGCCGGATTTTTTCTTGTTGAACAGAATATTTCACACAATTCTATATAAGATTAATCAAAATCCGTGATGACGGAAAAAAATTATGGAAATTTAATAGTAAAAAAATTTAATTAAAATATTTCCGGCCAATCAAATCCACGCCGACCAAGCAAATCTTGTTCGTCTAAACGTTAACTTATATTTTTTATTCAAAATATTAGAATCCGTGATCACGGAGCTTTCAGGATTGGTGGCTCCTGGGCTAATAGTACGATGCTGACGTCAGCAAAGCGTACTACTTTGACACGCCTGTTGGTCTAATGGTTAGTGACCCTGACTGCTAAGCCGGGGGTCGTGGATTCGATTCCCACCCAGGACAAATGTTTGTGTGATGAGCATGATCATTTGTTTTGTGTCTGGGTGTAATTTATCTATAATATGAATGTATTTAGAAATATATAAGTATGTTTATCAGTTGTCTAGTACCCATAACACAAGCTCTGCTTAGCTTGTGACTAGATGGTGTTGTGTGATGGTTGTGGAATATTATTATTATTCTCTTTATTTATTTGTACACTTATTAATTAAATTTTTAAATATTTTTATAAAAAACAAAGTAAAAACATTTAAAAATATAAAAAATAGCAGTCCACCAGCATCGGGAACAGGGTCCGGGCCGCCGGTGGTCAGGGCTCTTGAGAGAGGAACCTCCTAACAATACGCGCCGTGTCCAAGAGTACTGCCTTCTGAATCAAGCGCTTGATCCAGCTACCCAGCGAGAGCCTCCTCAGGTGTTGTTCGAGGCTCTTGGCAATTAAGCCATTGGCAGATACGACTATCGGCACAATAACTGCCGTATTCACGTCCCACATGTCAACAACCTCGCGAGCCAGATCAAGATACTTGAATTGTTTATCCTTTTCTGCCTTCACGAGGTTCTCGTCATGCGGGACCGTTATATCAACAATTATTGCGCGACGCTCCGATCGATCTATCACCACAATGTCGGGCTTATTGGCAACAATAGTCCTATCAGTGATGATAGGTCGATCCCAATACAACGAGATATTGCCATTTTCGAGAACTGGGTCGGGCGCATACTTATAGTACGGCACCTCCGATTCCACAAGATTGTACTTCAAAGCAAGTTGCTGGTGGATAATCCTGGCAACGAGGTTGTGTCTATGCAAATACTCGCCGTTAGCCAGACGAGAACACCCAGAAATAATGTGTCGAATCGATTCTCCCGGACGGTGGCATGCCCGACATATGTCAACCGTACCATCCTTCACAATGTATTTCCGGTAGTTATTCGTCATCATAACTTCGTCCATAATTGCACAGACAAAACCTTCGGTCTCCCCGAACAGGTCACCGAAGCGCAACCAGGATACGGACGCTAAAAAGTCTACATCGGGACTATGTAATGCCCGGTAATAGCGTCCGTGAAGCTCCTTGCTCTGCCATACCTCCTTACGATCATTAGTGTCTAATACTTTAGGTTTGCGCCAGTTCTCGTTAGCCAAGGAGAGCGGAGTAAGACCCTTGTCCACTGTGACTACATCTCGGTGCATCCCCACGTCGGCTTCTAGGAAATATTCCCTGAGACTGCATACCTCACGGTTGTACAGGGTCTTAGCATTTAAGAAGCCACGACCCCCGCACTTCCGCGGGATATACAGTCTCATCACCGACGACCGCGGGTGATGCATCCGATTTGCAGTCAGCAGTGAACGGACTCTCCTATCCAGGGCGTCAAGTTCTGTCTGAGTCCATTTGAGTATGCCGAAAGAATACATCAATACCGGCATGACCCAACCGTTGAAAGCGCGCACCTTATTACCACCTGACAAAAGACTGTTAAGTACTTTATTCAGGCGGCTAAAGAAGCGCTCCTTCAACGATTGCTTCATGTCAGCATTATTGATGCCTAATGCTTCCGACATACCCAAATATTTGTAGGTCTCTGTTGAAGAGAGGGATCTAAGGTGTATGGAATCCGAGAGTTGAGTTCCCTCTGATTCCATAATCTCCCCTCGCTTCACATGCATGACTGCACATTTGTCCACACCAAATTCCATCCTGATGGCGCTACTGAAAGTTTCTGTTACCTTCAGTAGCTTCATCAGTTGCAAGTTGTTGGGGGCAAAGAGTTTCAGATCATCCATGTAAAGAAGGTGAGATATGACCTGACCACCTCTCTTCAACCGATATCCTAGCCCCGAACCCTCCAGTAATGTACTGAGTGGGTTCAAGGCCAGGCAAAACCACAAAGGACTCAGACTGTCACCCTGGAAAATGCCGCGCTCAATCCTTATCGGTTCGCCGCTACCTCGTATCTGTCGACATCCTGGATAGCGAAGGACTGTCTTCCAGGTCCCCATACACGACAACAGGAAGGTACGTAGAGTTATATTAACTTTATACAACTCTAGCACCCTCATGAGCCATGTATGGGGTACCGAATCATAGGCCTTCTTATAATCTATCCAACATGCGGACAGATCCTTTCGGGAGCGGCGAACCTGTTGGCTAATGGCCATATCAATGAGGAGGAGCTCCTTAGTACCGCGGGACCCGTTCCTACATCCATTCTGAGAAGCGGACATGATGGAATTAGTCACAATATGTTGATTGATTTTAGCTCTCAGAATGGATGTAAGAACTTTATAGACCGTTGGTAGACAAGTGATCGGTCTATAATTTTTGGGTTCCGCAGTACTACCTGATTTATAGAGCAGGTGGGTCACTCCTGTTGTTAAGAATTGGGGTAGCGACCCTGACTCTAAAGCTAATTGGAACTGGGATGCCAAGCGAACGTGCGATCTTTTGATCCATTTAATCCAGAAGTTGTGCAGTCCATCCGGCCCTGGAGATTTCCAGTTCGGCAACAGATGAACTGCACAAGCTACGTCTTGGGGGCTGATGGTGATAGGCCCCATTTCTGGAATGTGATCGCATGCTCGCTCAACATCCCTGATCCAATCGCCCTCAGTGTGACTGACAGGCACCGACCAGATGCTGCGCCAGAATGAACTCATGGCATCATCATCCGGCAGGGGCGTGTCAGCCACACCTTGGTCCGGTCGCTCCCAAGCCCTATAGACCCACCTTTCATCGCTTTGGAAGGTGCGATTCAAAGTGTACCGCTCCACTCGTCGCTTGTACCGACGAATACGGTTTGCCCATGCACAAATCTTCTGCTTCAGGAAGTCGATACGTTCTGTGACGCGGGCCATATAATCACGAGGATCGATATCGATTCCTGTGAACGCCCGCCTCACAAAACGCATCACTCTAGGGCGAGTATTACCCTCCCTGAAGCAGTGCAATTTGCCGATGAGTGCTCTAGCCTCACCGATACGCCGCTCAATCCTGCACTGCCAAGCTGGAGCTGCTGGTTTTGGTCGCGTAGCTCTGTCACTGTCAGGGAATTTGACGTGAGCTACACGACACGCCGCTACAGCTGCACAGTACAGGATTGAGTGGGTATCAGCAAGATCCTTACTGTTGTCAAAACAATTTGACAGTTCTGAGTCTAGAGCACACATAAGCGCCTTGTTTTTATTGTGCATTGGCAAACGAGGTAAACGTGGTCTAAGTTCCGGTGGGACGGAGCGGTACTCCCGAAACGCACTCTCCAAAGCGCTCCTCAATTGTGCGTTGCATTGGGTACTCACGGATATAACTTCGTCATGATCCTCTTCACAGTCACGATCGGGTCGCGGTGGCATACCAGAAGAACTTTGTTGCTGCACCGCGATCATTGGCGAAGCAGGAATAACTCGGTTACTCCGTGAATCCGAGCGTAGTCGATCAAGTACGGTGTCATCCAGCATACAGTTACGCTGAATGACCCGCACCTGATCCGAAAGTCGTTGCGCCGACACGCTGATACCTGGCTCAAGCACCTGAAACAGAGAGAGCATCCGACCACGGTACGCAGTCAAGCTGCTTCCCCCCTCAGTAGCCCCATAATATGCGCGCATGACATTTTCATTCATGGACTGGGTCCATCGCATGCGCGACACATTTCCACCGGCAGCGGGGACCCTGTTCGGGGCCTGTTGGCCTCGAGGTCCCAAGCCCGCTGGTGGCCGTCCTCTTCCTCGTCGTCGCGGTGGTGGCGGTGTCGACGGCGGGGAGAAAAACTCGTCGCTGGAGCTCGACGCAACTGCAGCTACCGGCGACACGGCGTCCACGGGTGAGGCGCGTCCCGGCGGCTGCGAGGCGGAGCTCAGCGACGAGCCCGGAGATGGTAGCTGTGCTGGTTGTGTCTTGGTTCGACTTCTCGTAATCATTACAAAAGTACTGGATTCATTTTCTTCTTTTTTCCGTCATTTTATTGCATTGTTGTTGTTGTTGTGGTTGAGTTTTTATTATTGTTCGTTAGTGTTGATACCAGAATCATATTTTAACGTTAGTTTTTGCAACAAATAAATTAAATTTAAATGTAAAATGAGGAAGAAAATTTTTCACGTCAGTTACTTTTGACAGTCGAACCACAGATTATTATTATATATATATAATATATTATTATTATTTCCTTTATTTATTTTAACACTTATTAATTAAATTTTTAAATATTTTTATAAAAAAACAAACTAAAAACATTTAAAAATATAAAAAATAGCAGTCCACCAGCGTCGGGAACAGGGTCCGGGCTGCCGGTGGTCAGGGCTCTTGAGAGAGGAACCTCCTAACAATACGCGCCGTGTCCAAGAGTACTGCCTTCTGAATCAAGCGCTTGATCCAGCTACCCAGCGAGAGCCTCCTCAGGTGTTGTTCGAGGCTCTTGGCAATTAAGCCATTGGCAGATACGACTATCGGCACAATAACTGCCGTATTCACGTCCCACATGTCAACAACCTCGCGAGCCAGATCAAGATACTTGAATTGTTTATCCTTTTCTGCCTTCACGAGGTTCTCGTCATGCGGGACCGTTATATCAACAATTATTGCGCGACGCTCCGATCGATCTATCACCACAATGTCAGGCTTATTGGCAACAATAGTCCTATCAGTGATGATAGGTCGATCCCAATACAACGAGATATTGCCATTTTCGAGAACTGGGTCGGGCGCATACTTATAGTACGGCACCTCCGATTCCACAAGATTGTACTTCAAAGCAAGTTGCTGGTGGATAATCCTGGCAACGAGGTTGTGTCTATGCAAATACTCGCCGTTAGCCAGACGAGAACACCCAGAAATAATGTGTCGAATAGATTCTCCCGGACGGTGGCATGCCCGACATATGTCAACCGTACCATCCTTCACAATGTATTTCCGGTAGTTATTCGTCATCATAACTTCGTCCATAATTGCACAGACAAAACCTTCGGTCTCCCCGAACAGGTCACCGAAGCGCAACCAGGATACGGACGCTAAAAAGTCTACATCGGGACCATGTAATGCCCGGTAATAGCGTCCGTGAAGCTCCTTGCTTTGCCATACCTCCTTACGATCATTAGTGTCTAATACTTTAGGTTTGCGCCAGTTCTCGTTGGCCAAGGAGAGCGGAGTAAGACCCTTGTCCACTGTGACTACATCTCGGTGCATCCCCACGTCGGCTTCTAGGAAATATTCCCTGAGACTGCATACCTCACGGTTATGCAGGGTCTTAGCATTTAAGAAGCCACGACCCCCGCACTTCCGTGGGATATACAGTCTCATCACCGACGACCGCGGGTGATGCATCCGATTTGCAGTCAGCAGTGAACGGACTCTCCTATCCAGGGCGTCAAGTTCTGTCTGAGTCCATTTGAGTATGCCGAAAGAATACATCAATACCGGCATGACCCAACCGTTGAAAGCGCGCACCTTATTACCACCTGACAAAAGACTGTTAAGTACTTTATTCAGGCGGCTAAAGAAGCGCTCCTTCAACGATTGCTTCATGTCAGCATTATTGATGCCTAATGCTTCCGACATACCCAAATATTTGTAGGTCTCTGTTGAAGAGAGGGATCTAAGGTGTATGGAATCCGAGAGTTGAGTTCCCTCTGATTCCATAATCTCCCCTCGCTTCACATGCATGACTGCACATTTGTCCACACCAAATTCCATCCTGATGGCGCTACTGAAAGTTTCTGTTACCTTCAGTAGCTTCATCAGTTGCAAGTTGTTGGGGGCAAAGAGTTTCAGATCATCCATGTAAAGAAGGTGAGATATGACCTGACCACCTCTCTTCAACCGATATCCTAGCCCCGAACCCTCCAGTAATGTACTGAGTGGGTTCAAGGCCAGGCAAAACCACAAAGGACTCAGACTGTCACCCTGGAATATGCCGCGCTCAATCCTTATCGGTTCGCCGCTACCTCGTATCTGTCGACATCCTGGATAGCGAAGGACTGTCTTCCAGGTCCCCATACACGACAACAGGAAGGTACGTAGAGTTATATTAACTTTATACAACTCTAGCACCCTCATGAGCCATGTATGGGGTACCGAATCATAGGCCTTCTTATAATCTATCCAACATGCGGACAGATCCTTTCGGGAGCGGCGAACCTGTTGGCTAATGGCCATATCAATGAGGAGGAGCTCCTTAGTACCGCGGGACCCGTTCCTACATCCATTCTGAGAAGCGGACATGATGGAATTAGTCACAATATGTTGATTGATTTTAGCTCTCAGAATGGATGTAAGAACTTTATAGACCGTTGGTAGACAAGTGATCGGTCTATAATTTTTGGGTTCCGCAGTACTACCTGATTTATAGAGCAGGTGGGTCACTCCTGTTGTTAAGAATTGGGGTAGCGACCCTGACTCTAAAGCTAATTGGAACTGGGATGCCAAGCGAACGTGTGATCTTTTGAACCATTTAATCCAGAAGTTGTGCAGCCCATCCGGCCCTGGAGATTTCCAGTTTGGCAACAGATGGACTGCACAAGCTACGTCTTGGGGGCTGATGGTGATAGCCCCCATTTCTGGAATGTGATCACACGCTCGCTCAACATCCCTGATCCAATCGCCCTCAGTGTGACTGACAGGCACCGACCAGATGCTGCGCCAGAATGAACTCATGGCATCATCATCCGGCAGGGGCGTGTCAGCCACACCTTGGTCCGGTCGCTCCCAAGCCCTATAGACCCACCTTTCATCGCTTTGGAAGGTGCGATTCAAAGTGTACCGCTCCACTCGTCGCTTGTACCGACGAATACGGTTTGCCCATGCACAAATCTTCTGCTTCAGGAAGTCGATACGTTCTGTGACGCGGGCCAAATAATCACGAGGATCGATTTCGATTCCCGCGAACGCCCGCCTCACAAAACGCATCACTCTAGGACGAGTATTACCCTCCCTGAAGCAGTGCAATTTGCCGATGAGTGCTCTAGCCTCACCGATACGCCGTTCAATCCTGCACTGCCAAGCTGGAGCCGCTGGTTTAGGTCGTGTAGCTCTGTCAGTGTCAGGGAATTTGACGTGAGCTACACGACATGCCGCTACAGCTGCACAGTACAGGATTGAGTGGGTATCAGCAAGATCCTTACTGCTGTCAAAACAATTTGACAGCTCTGAGTCTAGAGCACACATAAGCGCCTTGTTTTTATTGTGCATAGGCAAACGAGGTAAACGTGGTCTAAGTTCCGGTGGTACGGAGCGGTACTCCCGGAACGCACTCTCCAAAGCGCTCCTCAATTGTGCGTTGCACTGGGTACTCACGGATATAACTTCGTCATGATCCTCTTCACAATCGCGATCGGGTCGCGGTGGCATACTGGAAGAACTTTGTTGCTGCACCGCGATCATTGGTGAAGCAGGAATAACTCGGTTACTCCGTGAATCCGAGCGTAGTCGATCAAGTACGGTGTCATCCAGCATACAGTTACGCTGAATGACCCGCACCTGATCCGAAAGTCGTTGTGCCGACACGCTGATACCTGGCTCAAGCACCTGAAACAGAGAGAGCATCCGACCACGGTACGCAGTCAAGCTGCTTCCCCCCTCAGTAGCCCCATAATATGCGCGCATGACGTTTTCATTCATGGACTGGGTCCATCGCATGCGCGACACATTTCCACCGGCAGCGGGGACCCTATTCGGGGCCTGTTGGCCTCGAGGTCCCAAGCCCGCTGGTGGCCGTCCTCTTCCTCGTCGTCGTGGTGGTGGCGGTGACGACGGCGGGGAGAAAAACTCGTCGCTGGAGCTCGACGCAGCTGCAGCGACCGGAGACACGACGTACTCGGGTGAGGCGCGTCCCGGCGGCTGCGAGGCGGAGCTCGGCGACGAGTCCGGAGATGGTGGGTGTGCCTGTTGTTGTTTAGTCCGGCTTCTTGTAATCATGCGGGTGACGGTGACATTAGTATGGTTTCATGGTTTCATTTTCGTTTTTTTTGTTATATTTTCGTTATATTGCATTGTCACAATAATGAAGAATTTTTTTATTTCTGTTTTTATTGTTGAATACACACGTTTTATATTCTGTTTATACGAAAAATCAATTAATGTTGTAAGAAAATTGGAGAAGAAAAATTTTTACGTCACACATGACAGACGTCGGACCACAGATTATTATTATTATTATTATATTACTACGTAGTAGGTGCGTTGGTATTTCTCACTAAACTACGCAACTGAACGTACGCGACGGATATCAGCTTAAGCGTGTATTCACACGTACCACAATCACACCACGTCGCAGCGACAAAATGTGGTCAAGCTGCGGTTACGTGTGAATAGAGTAGAAAAGTAATTAAGCCCAATCAGTTCAGATATTATAAATAAAAGAAATTGCAGCTTTAAGCGTTCATTCAGCGTGATCCTAGCGCGGTAGTTACGACGGGGAACACTGTGAACTAACAGGAATTAGGTGAAAAAATACAAAGTAATATTGGTTTTTCGTTCAAAGTAAAGTGTTTGCGGAATATTTTAGTTCCCATATTCATAGTTAAAACAATTGAGGTTTAAAGTTTGTTTTACAGCGGATATGAAAAGCTTTTAGGATGGATTATATCGGCCTGGCATGCAATATCGCCATATTTGTTTGTGTAAACTACTTTAATACATTACAGTTCCGTGCCTAAACCATTTTTTGTGACAAAAAACTTCAAATTTTAAATTCAATGAAGACGAATGAATATTTAACAACGACAAAAAGGTGATTGTTACATGTTTTTTTCACAAACTTTTGATAGTTACATTACAGGGACAATCCAATTATATCTTAATTATAACGAAAGTAACATTACAGTTTTATGAATAGAATAAAAATAAAATCAGATGGTCAAAATCTGGCACAAAAGTATTTGAAGTAAATCATCTTTTAAAGTATCATAATTTTAAAGTAAGTCTATCCATAAAACACATCATGCAGAAACGATAAGTCGCCTTTATTCAATTGATCTGAGAAACCTACTAATTTTAAATTTTAAACAAATATTAATATTATTCACCTCTTTTTAACCGACTTCGAAAAAGGAGAATAAAACGACTTCTAAAAATTGCTGAGAATAAAAAACTCACAAGTCTGCTGGAGAAAATTTCTTTAAGAATATGGTTTGGTTTTTCTTATTTTAATGCTTTAGCAAATAAATAAAGCTACATTTCTTTATTTACCGATCTAGTAACGGAGCAAAATTCCATGAAGTTAATTGTTCTACAATATTCTGTCTTATTTTTACGTTTACTCAGTGTAAAAAGCCTACTTCCTTTTTTTTTTCTACTTTTCCTACTGTTTTTTTTGGCGTGGTAAAATCATCAAATGAGTCCTCCCACCCCTTACTGTCAGACTCGTACTGTCTAAAATCCACGGTGTCCTTCAATAGCCCTTTACATTCCGGGTCACGGTAATGAGATAAGTCCCGCGGCCAAAAGCTCCTACTTTAGAAAATTGCTCATACCAGAATCATAAACCCGTCCTTCGTCCGAGCTACGACGCTACGACGCTACGGAGTGCCTACGAAACCGTTATAGTGCTACGGTATTCGTAGCACAAAGAACCATAAGCTTCTTAAAGATTGAATGAAGTGAATAGAACTCCATAATATTTTTATATGATATAACGACACCGGAAGTATCAATTAACGTAAGGGACAAAATACGACTTTTCAGGAGAGCCAAAAAACGATTTTTATTTTTTTGTTTTGTCCATAACTTTTTACTGTCTGGTCCAATTTTTATGGTGTTCAGAGCAAAGTTTCTTATAATTTCCCCTTCTTTCTTGTTTTATAAGAAATATTGAGGAATAACCTTTAGTTTAAAAAATAGCATGTCCTTTACATTAGAAAAAAATGTTTAGATGACCGTTACGTTACTGAAATTTTAGAGATAATCCGTCGATCATAGTGTAAGCAGCAAGAGAAATAGAAAAATATACGAAATTTTATTGTAATGGACTTTGTCAGCGTTGCAATTTAATGTAACAATAGATTATCTACTACAATTTATACTATTTTAGCACTATGGAAATGAGATTATAGAGTAAATGAGTTCAGTTTCAGGTTTTACTGCTAGCTATTGTAGATTTAAGTCTGATTCGAGTCGGACCTCGTCCTACAGCTCCGAGCTAGCTCGGTTACTAGGCTCAGAGTAGTTCTTTATAGTTTTAGATGTTTATGAAGCAGGATTTACGTGTTCCTTGTTAAAATTGCTAGATGTGCGATGATCTTCGTGATTGCTGAATCAAAGGAATAGTCCAAATTGTTCTCCTTCTCACAGATTACTATCCTTTTGCTATAAAAGACTTATGTTTTTCCCGTCTTAACTCTTCGATTAACATGTCTCTGACAATTCAGATACTATATAAAACAAAATTCGTTTTTTTTCTTTGTTGACTATAAAATATTTAACATTATTAACCACTATCCGAGTACAGTTTGTATGCAACTTACTCGTTTGAGCCCACTTGGTCCGAGCACACTCTGACCGCGTCAACGCGGCTTTTATTGGCTTTATAATTTTATTACATTAATTAATTTAAGTTTTCTTGGAATTTATTGCTTACTACCACTTTTTTTCCACCTGGCAAGAAGTGATGATGTAGGTAGCGGCTCTGAAGAGGATACCTATCTTTTTCAGAGCCGATATTGAATGAATGTAATGGAAACGAAAGGTCGATGAATTAAGGCATAGGAATTGTGCGAAACATGATATTAGTATGATGTCAATGAAAGTAGAAGTGACGAGTAAAGCGGACGTAAGGGGAAAAGACAGAATAAAAGGTGCATGGGTTGCGTGAAAGATGAAGCAATAAATATCTGTTTGACGTACCTATTTCATCTGTAGTAATTTCACCTCATTCCGACTTAGAATGGAGATCGTGCACTGTGGTGTTCCTTGGGTGAAGCCTATGTAGGTATATTTAGAAATTATAATGATGATGAATTTCACCTGCAGATTGATTTCTGTTGTCTATAGTTTGTTTTTTATGTCTAATGCCGTAATTTTCCAAATTTCTTTACCCTTTTCTGTTCCATTTAAATTATTTCGAGGTAATTCTTCACATTTTTTTATGTCGTAAGTGTCACCGATCCCTAACATTTTATATAAACTTCAGCTATCATCAAACAATTTTTTAAAGTAAGGGACATGTTGTTTATAGTGAGAGACATTTTATTTACGGTAAGGGACATGGTTTTTAAAGTTAGAGGCATTTTTTTTAAAGTAAGGGACATTGTCATTTAAATCGACTTATTTTTGACTAAGGTAAGGGAGTAAATTATTTATTACGGAGACTTACTTCAATTTTTTGAGAAGAAAAAGTATTAATGACTGTTACATCAATTTTTTTTCACGAAATCGTTCTTTGCGGTCAAAATTTTTGTACTGTAAGGGATTTTTTTTTAAAGATAGAATTTTTTTAATAACACCAATCGATAGAGCTCGAAATTCTGAATCCAATGATATATATAACTCATTTTCGCCAAAATGTCCCTTACGTTAATTGATACTTCCGGTATCGATAAGTCCTATTTATGTTGGAGTAAGTTAAGTAACATTTATGTATTTATAGAAATATTTAGCTTTAGTTAAAGTCTTTATTCTATACAATATAGCAGTATTTATTTTGATATAGTAAATTTCGGTAACTGAATACTCTTTCTGAAATTTTGCGATTGATGTCATGATGAGACAAAGAATTTCTTTGTCGTAAGTCTTGCCTTGTTATCTTATATAAATGCGAGACGGTATGTCCCTAATAAATAAACCATTCGATAACATTTTAAGCACAGAACAACAGAATTAAATTATTCGGACTAAAATTAGGTGTATTCGGCTACCGACTTCGATATTATTGGAAAAGCGCCGTTTGTGGCTCAGACAAGACATTTCTCGAGGCCAAATTGAATTATGTAGGCTGAATTCTAATTTGGTACGTGTTTCATCCGTTAAAGATATTTCACTTGTTATATCCTTTATTTCATTGAACTCCGGGAAACCTAAAATAGCTGAACTGAAGATGCATGTTAATAGACTCTTCTTGTGTAGCCATTTTGTTAGTCAGAAGCTCTAAAGTCTGACAACCAGTGTTACCAAGGGGTATCGTATTACCCAGTTACTGGGTTGTGGAGGTCCGACCGGCAGTCGCTCCATGTAAAATACTGATATCCAGCTGAATCTGGTTTGACTGGAAGCCGACCCCAATATAGTTGGGAAAAGGCTAGGCAGATGATGATGTGTAGCCATTTACAATTAGGTAAATAAAAAAATTAAACCCGTTTTTACAAACCAAGTTCGTACGTCAATGCAAAATTTTTATTAACTCTCATAAACAACGAACTCATCGTCATCCCAGCTGTCGTCAAAGCACAGTGATAATCTTGTAATAAACTAAATTATATCGTAGAAAAATATTAGTGTTTTACATTTATAATGTAAATAACACACCACGAAATCAAAAATTATGACAGTCTAACCATTGCTCTAAGCTAAATGAAATAATAATTGGAAACTAAAACTCTATTAAAAGCAAACACACGGCTTAAAAAAAAATGTAATAAATTATAATTATGTTCTTAATCACACAGCACGCTCAATATCCTAAACTACATTTGAAATTCGATAATGAAAACTACATTTGAAACTAATTACTACCCACTAATAAATCAATTCCGTGAAATCTGACAGCGGAAACTGATACTATTTCCAAAGCGTCATCAAAATGTAATTTCAACTCCAAATCTCCAACGAAATATAGCCCGATACCGCCACGCTTGTCAATTCTGCCGTCGTAAATGAAAACACAGTAACTAAAATGACTGTGTAACTTAAGTTACTGTGTTTTTATTTATGACGACAGAATTATGACCGGTTTTAGGTAAATCTGTTCGTCTAAAGATAATAATAATATATCAGTATTTCCCGGCTTCTTAATGTAATGCACAAATAGTAATAATAGTATTCCACAACTATCACACAACGCCATCTAGTCCCAAGCTAAGCAGAGCTTGTGTTATGGGTACAAGACAACTGATAAACATCCTACTACTATTATAAAGGCGAAAGTTTGTATGGATGTATGGATGTTTGTTACTCTATCACGCAAAAACCACTGAACGGATTTGGCTAAAATTTGGTACACAGATAGTTTATAACCTGGATTAACACATAGGATAGCTTTTATCCCGATTTTATGTTCCCGTGGGATAATTTTCGAGTTGTAGCGGGTGAAGCCGCTGGCAACAGCTAGTACTTATATATTTCTAAATACACACATAATTATAGATAAATTACACCCAGACACAGAACAAATGATTGTGCTCATCACACAAACATTTGTCCAGGGTGGGAATCGAACCCACGACCTCCGGCATAGCAGTCAGGGTCGCTAACCACTAGACCAACAGGCCAGTCACGAGACGACACGTCAGATGTTGACGGACAGATGGTAGATGGAGCAGACAAGTGCTAGAGTGGAGACCGCGAATGGGCTAACGTAGTGTAGGACGCCCTGCGACAAGATGGCTCGATGATATGAAGAATGTGGCTGGCATAGGATGGATGCAGACTGCCCAGGACCGAGAGGGTTGGCACTCTTTGGGAAAGGCGTACGTTCAGCAGTGGACGGCAATAGTTTGATAATATACCTAAATATGGAACTTTAAATTGAATTATTACCTATTCAACATAATCAGGTAAGCCCGATCGCGGGTTTCTCAGTCATCCCGCGATCATGGCGTTTGCAACAGCCTCGAAATATCGGGAACTCAAAATAATAAACAATCACGAAAGACATCCCCTGACAGTTTAAATTGTGTAAAATCAGGTAAGCCATTTCCCAACTATGTTGGTCGGATTACAGTCAAGCCGTAGCTTCATATCAATATTTAAGTTCATTAATATCACTTTTAGAAGTTGAAAATTTTCTAAAAAGCTGCGGTTTCATCTGTGCGACAGCGCTGCGTCCTTAAGAGAATATCACGAAGCTCTCACCTTATCTTCAAGCTCATTAATATTGGGGTGCTATGACAGGAAACCTCCACGTGCGCCCGTGGACTGGAGTTCCTTCTCGGATACGTCCGGAGGGAAGACCAGTTTTTCGGGCCGGTGCACTCTGGGATGCGGGCAAAAACTCTTTCTTAAGCACTGTGTGCCTAAGTGGTCTCTTTGCCCGTATGCGAATAGCCTGTCGTGTGGACGCTCCAACGCGTGTCCCTCTGATTAGCAGAGGGCACAGCGGCGGAGCGGGCTTGAGGACGGTGAGTGACGGGTAACTCGCCGTCCGAAGGTCCAAGCCCGGGTCGGTGGCGCGTCGTGTTTCGCGCCAAATGCCTGCTGGGGTCGCAGGTTTTTTCTTAACCCAGGATACCGTGGTCCCAGAACGTAAAGGGCATAGGAAGGAACACGGGTGGATTTTAGTCAGTAAGAGTCTGACAGTCCCTTCCGCCCCAACCAGGGCGTGAGGACTCATTTGATGATTTTACCACCTTAAAAAAAAAAAAAAAAAAAAGCTCATAAATATTGTCCCTTTACTAAAATACCTTTAACAACTGTGGTCTTCCACAATCTTTGCCTGAATTTTATCAAAGAGGAACCTGCAAATAGTTTTAGGCGAGCCTTTTTATTTCAACCTTCCTATATAGATGAGGCCCATGAAATTCTAATGTATTGCGGCCACGAGGGTACGGTATGACGGTGGGTCAAAGGTACAGGCTTTTTGTGATTAGAATAATACATTTTTATCTCTGCTTTCTGTATACGAGTACCTATACATACTACAATAAAATTGAAGAAAATTAAAAAGTGTACATTGAATATGTTTTTTAAAGATTCTTGGGTCGTGCCACGCTGCATTTCTGAACAGCCAGAGCTCATGTTCACGATGCCGCCGACGAGCCGCCGACGCGCATTTCAGAAACGGTAAGTTATGTTTAAATTAGGTTTAGTTTATTGTTTATGTGCTGTGTTAACGTAATGTAATTTAACGTCATTTTTTCTTTTATGTTTATTATTTTCGGTATATTTATCACTAATGATAAATTAATTGATGACGTAATTTCTTATTGAAATCAGAACACTAACCCGCTGGTGACACGCGATACTTGTTACTAATACTGATAAATACTGACGTCTGAGGACTGTCTTACGATATAAACACAGTTTTCTCATACGTGTTGAACATGAATAAATCAAAACAGTGCAGTGCAGTGCAGTGCAGGCAGCATCAATTTGCCAAGTTCGAGCACGAGCCTCAAAGAGCGTCAGCAAAATCAAGCCCCCTCTTAGAGGGCCAATGCCTGCGGGGACTTATTTCCTAACTGTGACCCCGGAACATAAAGGGCTATTGAAGGTCACCGTGGATTTTAGTCAGTACAAGTCTTACAGTCCTTCCCGCCCTACCCGGGGAGTCCTCCACTCAAATGAGTCCTCATTTGATGATAATACGAGTACCATGCTAAAAAAAAAGTTCGAGCACGAAGTAGTTTCAAAATACACCTTTTATTTTGAATTATGCAACAGACCACAATGCGCACTGGCGAGATAGACAGTCGAAACTAATAAACTAGTCACTAGTCCGTTTCGAAAAATCGTTACCATTTCACTTCCATCTTCATAATTCTATTTCATGTCACTGTCGAATTGGCATTTGGTCTGATTTTCAGAACGAGGGATTTCATTGAGCCTTGCCATTTTATTGCATGGCCACTGTCAATCCCCGGAATTGGATTTTGGTCGGATCTAGACATTTTTAGTGTGCTGATTTTTTTTTAAATAGAATTGTTAGAAACTAACGGTATTGGGGGAGTGATTCAGTGTTCTGCCTTTTTTTAGTTTAGGCAAATCTTATTATCTAATATCTTTAAACGAGCAATTCTTGTATATTTAGCTCCAAGGATTTTCATGAAAGTTACAGATTAGGGGTTTTTCGGCTCAAGGAATCGATTTATCAAGGTCCCAGGTTCGAGAAAAGCTCGGTTCCCAAGATATAGACATTTGAAAAACCGAGTGAAGCTCGGTCTACCATATATTAATATATTATTGGGCAAATTAGAAGGATATAATTATTATATTGTAGTCTATTAGCAACGTACAGGACTTTACCACCACCTAGCGTTCGCAACTTTGACCGCTCTAACTAAATCTAGTATTTTTTCATAGATGAAGAACAAAAAAAGAAATGTTATAATGACAGTCTGAGATCATGCTGTAATTATTGAAACAGTATCTAATGGTCGTTGCAACGCAAAGTTTAGACAATAGCATTTTTGATTAAATTGAAATTGAATTGATAACTATTGTGATTGTAAAGTTAATTCATAGCAAAGCTTTATCTGACATAATAATAATGGCTAAATTAACCCCAACCGTTTATACCACACATCACGGTGAATTTATTTTATCGTTTATTGTCAATCATTTCAAAATGAAATAGGTCATATCATTTTTTGACGTCAATCGTTCAGCGTAAAATTACCTATTTTTGGTGGTTTTCCACCAAACGAAAAGTAATTAGTAAGTACTCGTAGTGGTAATCAGTAGTGGGCTAACGAGCAAGGTATTTTGTATGTACGGGAATGTATTTTAGTAATACCAATATAGTTTGTATTATTGGTTCGTCAGATGAATAACAACCAATAACTCAGTAACTGGGTAATACGAGTACGATACACTCTGATAAGACTGGTTGTTAGATTTGCGAGTTTTTGACTAACAGTAGCGACTTTCAAAGATCTACAAATGAGGTCATTTGCTGTTTATTCTGGTATTACATTCCCGTGTTCAATATTTTTTTTAGATACACTCGGGTGAAGCAACTGGCAACAGCTTGTAGGACATGAATAATAATGAACATGTCGTGTATTAAAACCTATATTAAACGAGAAAAAGAAAAACCTAGATTATAACGGTTCCGGCTGTTTTGCAGAAAATGTCTCGTGTAATATCATTAAGCGGGAACTTAGCCTGCGTACTGCCGTGTGCTTAGATACTAGCTGATCCCTCCGTTTCACCGGCCACACGCCTCCTATTGATCGCAGCGTGATATTATTAAAATCAATCAAATCGTTTATTCCAACTAAGCCAATTACAGGCACTTTTGAATTGTCAAGAGGCATAAAATAAAACAAGTACAAATAAAAATAGTTATGGTGCTACAGTTCCAGTCACAAGACATAAAAACTGTGAAAGTACTGTAAGTGCTCATTCCAAAGCGCAGATCTCTATGGAGAAGAATGAGCAAGAAACTCCATGGACACTCTTTTTCAATCGCCAAAATTATTACAGAACTTTTGTTACATCATACATATTCCTTATACAGGGTGGAATTTTGTAATGCCACCTGGAGGGAAAGTACTCTTAAAACTGCAGATAGAAAATTTTGCTCAAAGGAAACATTCCTTTATTTTTGAATAGAAAGCAAACTGCATTCAAAGATTTTCGAAAATTCTCTTCTACACCCGGGAATCGAATCGGCTAAAATCTGAAAAAATTATACTCTGTACTTTTATTGCATCGATCGTTAGGGTCAATTATAACATACAAAATTCCACCCTGTATACATTATAGCCTTCCTCGATAAATACATAGATTATTCGCTATACGACACAAAAAAAAAGAATATTTGAACCAGAAGTTCATGAGATTAGCACGTTCTATCTATTTACAGTAAACAGTATTGATGATTTATATATATACTTTCTATCTTTCTATTTTCCGTTATAATAGGTACGAAGAGCGAAACGTCTATCCAACAGATTGTAATACCTACTTAAGTAAATATTCATATTACTATAAATTTTTTATACTGAGATACAAAAGAGAATAATACTTTTCCAAGCTAAACTTACGCTTACAAAGGCTTAACAATATATTCCTTATATCAATTCAGAATGAATTTGCCCCACAGTAAGGATTAGGTTTTATAACTCGTGAGTATTTCTACTTTTAGGTATATTACTTTGTAACGAAACATTAAAGTACCTACTGTTTTTTATTAATAATTTATAAAAATAATTATGAAAGATAACTTTCATTCATAGGTCAGATAAAACGCTCAGAACACGCGACTGTGTCTATCAAAGCAAATACAAAATCAAATCCAATTACATTTCATATTATTTTCTTTGTTTATGAGAACAACTTTTACAATGTTTAGAGACACGAGAAAGCATATTTTGGCAAACAACAACAACGACGCGTAGCTTGGTACAGTCGCGAGCTTGTATTCGATTTTAATTTTGTATTTGCTTTGATGGACAAACACGCGTGTTCTGAGTGCTAGTTTAATCGAGTAAGGCCGGGCGCACTTCTGATACGTCATGTTATAAATACACGAACGTACGTACCTTTTGTAAAAACCTTCCTGTCTCAGGTGCCCTGACCAACGGCAGCCCGGACCCTGATCGCGATACTGTATTTTTTTCTAATGTTTTTTTTTTTTCTTAAAATATTTGAAAAGATTAACTGCCTTGTCAAAAATGTTTTTTCTTACTTTACCTTACCCTAGTTCATACTTTAGAAAAACCAAAAACTGGCAAATGGAATTAACTTCTGATCCGATTAGTTGCCAAATTAAAAGTCGCTAGTTGGCTTGGTATAAAAAAATAAGTAGAGTTTCTCGTAAATCCGTACGCGTTAGAAACGAGTAAAACCAAAATGACTACCTTGTACTCCATTTTCAGAATATTTTGTTTTTTTTTTCGTAGAATTATCTCTACTTTTTTAAAAGCTTCCAGACTTTTCTTCACACAGTTTTCTCAACTTGATAAAAAACATTGAGATTTCTTTACTTTTTCGTCGATGATAGTTAAAATCAAGAATAATTTAAAAGTCATATCGACATTACATACGAAAGTGTAATTTATCTTCTGGAGCATAAAGTTGCTTAATCAGTGAGTATGGCATGTGTTTTAACCTAGTAGATGCGTGGGTGAAGTTAGTATTAAAAACTATTTTTATACAGGGTGTCACTGGAAATGTAGATCTAATATAACAAGAGCATGTGAGAGGTAATTTTTTTATTTTTATCTTTTAGACCTAGTAGTGTGGTGCTATTTTAATGGCTCAAAATTTATGACACTTTGCAGGTTCAAACATGCCACAAGTGCCTAAGGATTACATAAAATTCTCTAACTTTAAAATGATTCAAGCAAACCTAAATAAAATAAACATTCTTATGTTTCTTATTCATAAATAAAATATACACGTACAATTTATACACGTATAAATCTAATTATTATTTATAACTGGCAATGTCAAGATTTTTAATAAAATGTTCATCGTATAAAGTTTGGACAGTTTTTAATTTGTGATCTTATTGTGTGTTGTGTAAGATAGGTCCCGTTATGAAAGTTTATTACTTTGAGGAAAATTTTTAACTTTTCTTTGCCGTTTTCCTGAGATTTCTGATAATTATTTTTCTTTGTTGGAAAATGAAATTGAGCGACTAATATGATATCAATTAATTTTAATTTATCATGTTTTATGACCAGAAATAAATCTCAACATTTTTGTGTATAAGTTCAGTTTGGATTTATTTCATAAATAAATGTAGATATACCTCAGCACTATTACAATTTTACTTTTTTTTTAAATAAATTGACCAAAATAAAAAGTAAAAAAATTCTTCGAGTTGTCCGCCCTGTGGCACGATAGATCAATGGTTTGAAGACAGGCTGGCAGTGAATGGAAGTGAACTGTTCTGGACTGAAATGGTTGGCGATCTTTGAAAGGCGATTGGCAGAAGAAGAGGGATAGAAGCAATAAACATGACTAGGAGTTAAGCCACCAATCCTTAAAAAATGTGAAGCATCATCATAACCCGTAACTGGGTAATACAATACTTTTATAGCTGCTGACAAACAGTAACGACTGCGAAAGATCTACAAATAACAGCCGGGACCAACAGCTTTACGTCCTTTCGGAGGAAACTCGCTATGACAGATGGTCACCCAGCCACAGACCAAACTCGGCAACCGCGGCTTTACCCGGAAGATCGGCCTGTGCGGCTGTATGTAATGTTTTTATTTAGCCACGAGAAAATGTGTAGCGTTTTAACGAATAATTAACTTTACTATCTATTGATCAAAAAACCGGACCTTAGCCGTAGGCCTGAAAATCTGATAAACATTTTTCACAAAATAAAGCGCCTCAGACTAAAGTCGAGACTACAAGAGTTTACCTTATCAGCGAGGACAATGCAACAACAATAATAATAATTACAGTCGAACTTCTAGTTGGGCAAGGCATAATCAGAAGATGAACAAATAACATGTAGTAGAAATAGACAAAATAATATGAAAATGGTTTATTTACACATGTATATCATACATATTATGTTGCTTTTATGATTTCTATTTACACAAGACGTATATACTCGTAAACTCTGCTCGTTGTGTTGACAAACCAGATAATATTTTCCTGCTCAAGTTCTCTAACCAAGACTTTTACAAAAACAAACTTCTTAGTATAAAACTATGTATTAAAGCTTTCAGCGCGGCGATATTAAATTTCTTTTAGACGTTACTTCATTGAAATTAGTTGAGTCGTAGTTAAGTTTCTGGATTAAGGTCTGCAAGCGCATCCGTTCAGGGACTTAGGTCTAAGCGACGTGGGACGGTGAGCATTTTCTTACCCACGTCATGTGGAAATAAATCACAACCAGTAGCTCAATTCACGTAACTAAACAAGTGCTGTTGCTGTGCAGTTACAGTTAAGTTTCGATCAAGACCACGCTTTATCGGCGCATCATAAAATTACGTGAAGTAGCCTTCTGAACCCCTAGCGGTTCATACTAACGAAGGAGGAGGCGGGACGAGTGAGGGAGAGGACAGCCTCAGCTGACGGCCCAACCGCCGCGAAAGACGCAGAGCAACAGACGTAGCGAAGCGATTTTCAGCCACCGTAGGCGCAGGCATGCAGATAGCGAGTTATGGGTGACGATCATGAACCATGCCCAGGTCGACAGCATATCGTGTTCCACACGTGCGTAAACGGGCTGTTAGCAATCTGACGGGGCCTCCCTTGGACCTGGAACGTGAAGGATCACCGTGAGGTTTAAGTCAGTACGAGTCTGACAGTCCCTCCCGTCCCTCTCTGGACGCATTCGATGATGATCATCATCATCAGTCTATAAATGTTCCCACACAGGCCTCCTCTCTTTGAGAGAGAGTGGGCCATAATCTATCACGCGGGCCTAGTGCGGTTTGGTGGATGTCACATGTCTTCGAATTTTTAGGTCTAGGACATGCCGGTTTCCCCACAATGTTTTCCTCCACCGTTTTGAGAGCAGTGATGATGAAATAAATTACAAAAAGTAATGCGCCTGACTGGGTTCGAACCCAGGACCTACAACTCGTAAGTCAGGGCCGATATCACTCGGTCACCACTGCACACATTTGATGATAACCTCGACAAAAAGATTGTTAATCAATAATCTACGCAATTATTTAGTTTGAACTTACGTACCTACACGAAACGTTATTGACGACTGAAATTGTTTAGTCAAACAAAAAAATTAGTCACCAAAGAACCTTGGGAAACACGCGTGTTAGAATACGGATTCTTCAAGTCAGAATACTAGATTTAAACGGATCTGGTAAAATGAAATTCAAAAGTTTACATCGCTACTTAAATTTTCAGAGACGTCATCTAGACAAGTAGATAAAAATAAGCATATAAAAACAAGAATGCATAGAGGAGCTGATTCATGAAAAATTGTTTATTCCGAAGCTTTTCTATGTATTTGAATAAAGAATGGAACCCTTTGAAAAGAGAGGAAGAGTTAAATTAATAAATTATCATAATACGGGTTGTAAAAACCCATAATTCAAAAGCTATAATATTATCGTGAAATAAATTCATCTTTAAAAATAAAATCCACTTAATAAAGTAGGTAAAGTTTCCAAAATATATTTGTGAAAATGCAAAACGATATTTATAGAAATACAGTGGAGAAAACGCGTTTGAATGTATGCACCATTACTGTCCGCAAAAAAGTCTAGACCACGTTGATAATATTCCGAGCTTACTCTTTCAAAAACACCGTAGGGAAAATAATAAAGTTGTGTCAAAGGAACTGGACCAGTGCAAGTCCTTTGACAAGTTTTTAATCCGTACCGTGAAACAGACACAACGTGAATGCAATTTGTAAAGTGCAATGGAAGCACCTTTATAGTATATTTTTATATTTGAAAAAAAAAATTAACACGACATACGAAACTGTTTACAGCCACAAAGGAAGACGCCTTCAAGCTCCTGGAATGGCAAGGACTTGGCATCAACATCAACGGCGAATACGTCACTGACCTTCGGTTTGCCGACGACATCGTAGTCATGGCAAAGACGACGGAAGAAGTTAGCATGATGCTCGATGGCCTCGACCGAGTTTCACAAAGGGTGGGCTTGAAAATGAACATGGACAAGACGAAAATTATGTAATAATGTTGTAACCCAGTCTCTGTTGGAAACTCGGTACTCGAAGTTGTGGACTCATTATCTGACTTAGGACAAGTAGTCCAATTAGGTATACTACGCAATGTCTTTTCGTCCGACATACCTCAGTGCCTCAAGACGAAAGTCTTCAACCAATGTGTGTTACCAGTGATGAGTTACTGCACCGAAACGTGGTCTTTCACTGACTATCGGCCTCATCTCAAAGTCGCTCAACGAGCTATGGAGAGGGATGTGCTCGGTGTTTCTCTGCGTGATCGAATCCGAAATGAAGAGATCCGTAGACGAACTAAAGCCACCGATATAGCCCACCGGATTAGCAAGCTGAGGTGGCAATGGGCAGGCCATATTGCTCGCATAGCAGATGGCCGATGGGGTTGAAAAGTGCTAGAGTGGAGACCACGGACTAGCAAGCGCAGCGTAGGACGTCCACCAACAAGGTGGACAGACGACCTTATAAAGGTCGCCGGAAGACGCTGGATGCAGGTCGCTTCCAACCGGGAACCTATATGTTGACCCGAATTCTTAATAAAATTCGTGCCGAAGTAAATCCATGCTCTTTTAGGGTTTATCTCAGATATACATACAGACAAAAATTCTAAAATACTATATTTTTGGCTTCGGTATCGATTGTACACATAGATCACACCCCATGCATTATTTAAAAAAAAAACAATGTACCTACAGTTTTGACTTTCCCAACATTTTATATATAGATATTTTATCAACACGAATTATCAACACCTATTTCAGAATAATACTAACAAAGAATCCTATTACACAATATTTGCAGAAACAGGCTCAGATACTCCCGTATGAATAAGTCAGGAAATCCGGGTTATAAATTATTTAAGTCAATACATATTCTAGTGGTGTTCGAGCGGGGACTCCATATAGGGATGGGCTATCGTCTCTACTTTGTATACAGCACTACACTAATGAGTTTGTAAATATTTACTGTTCGCGATTATAATATAAATTGATATTTGTATAGTGCAATGAGAAACTGCAGGGGTTTAGGCAAGTGGCAACCGAAAAATTCTATGTAGTGTCTAACAGATTTTGAACTTTATATAAATAGAAAACACAGTTGGAATTCTTTTAAAGATTACGTGAGGAACGAAAGAAAACGCTCTGTATTCTTTAATAGATTTTCAACTTTATGTTCTTAAATAATTATAAAGTTGGTAGCATAAAATCACTTGTCTACGGGGGCTGGTGCTTGAATTATTTTGATTTCAGTCAAAGTGATAATTTCTAAACTGTTGTTGGCATTATAAAATCCTTGTTTAACACTTTGTTTGTTGCCTAAATGGCAACGCAAAATGCAATGCACTTTGTTCACCCAGGTGAACAAAGAAACAAATTAGACCGGTTTTAGTCAATTTAGAGTATGGTCTAGCTTAAATAACTCAGACCTTTCCTTGGCGGTAGCCAGAAATTATAGAAGTCCACCTACTTTCCTTGACTGCTGGCCTCTTAGAGAGACTAAGAGTCACTCAACGAGCAATGGAAAGAGCTATGCTCGGAGTTTCTTTGCGGGATAAAATCCGTAACATGGATATTCGGCGAAGATCCAGAGTCACCGACATAGCTCATAAAATTTGCAAGTTGAAGTGGCAATGGGCAGGCCACCGATGGGGAAGAAAAGTTATCGAGTGGCGACCACGGACCGGAAAACGCAGCGTAGGCAGGCCGTTCGTCGGTCCACCTTGTTCCCACAAGGTGGACCGACGAACGGCCTGGGCGCCAATTCTCGGCTTTAGAGATCGCGTCGAACTCGAAAAAAATTTCTAATGACGTCATTTTCTCGACAAATTTTAATAGTTGCTATTCTGGGGATGTCGAATTCGACATTTGTCGAAGGCTAACGTTAGAGTTCATGTCGAGTGCTTCTGAGCAGTAGAGATGTAATGTCGATTGTAGAGATACGTCATTTCTGAGTGAATTTGTTGAGTTTTGGATTGTACACTGTTTTCTTTTCTTTAGTTTTTAAATAAAATACGGATTGGCATGTCATACCTACTGGAAATTCGATTTATACTCTTGATTTTTGCATTTTTTTTTCTTGAAACGACGACCTTCGCACAATTAACAAACTTTGTAATTCGTGTACCCACGATTGCACTAGAAACCACTGAAAGATGGACGAGTTTATTAGCATTTTATCTCGGAGTTGTTGGAAAGTGGAGAGCAACTGGCCAATACACGGCAACAACAGCGCACTTATCCCGCCGTCGATATTTACGATTTGAGCGAAACAAAAGTCACTAAAATAATTCCCTTCTATGTTAAAATAAAGAAAAAAACGTGAAATGTAAAACAGCACAGCCCACTAGTGATTTATAAACACAGTCCATGTAAACATAACAAAAGACGCAAATTCTGACACTGACAGACAATCAACTGTCAAACTGATTATTTTTACGTAAAACGTTTCGTTCCATACTAAAATAATTAGATTTAGCCTGCGTTTTAAAACAAAATCATTCATTCACCTATAGTTACCTAAAACGGAACGTGCGTTTCTTCATAATGGTAACATTATGTTCACTCGACTCGACATTTTCGTGACATTTATGTCTATTTTGACTGAGAATACGGATTTCTGCTCAATTCGACATTTTTTGGTAGAGATAGAGATATTTTTGATAGACATAGAGATCGACTTACAATCTAGAACTCGAGAAAAATGGCGAAAATCGAGAATTGGCCTCCTGAGCCGACATCGTGAGGGTCGCGGGCAGCCGATGAATGCAAGTGGCGAATTGTCGTTCGGCTGATGATGATTATGATGATGACCTACTTTCGCCTCATCTTTCATGCCTCTTACTGGTGTGAATGCGAAACTCTATTTGTGAATTTTATTTTGTTTTCGGTCATAGTTTTACTGAGTAAGAGTCAATCTGAACTCTAGTGAATATGAGTGCTTTCAAACACGCTTTGTCAACGCGAGTTTTGAGAGCCAAGAGGTAATTTGAACACATCCATGCAAGCGCGATGTACGACTATGTACAGTGGCGACGCGCGTTTGACACAACGTCGAGATCCCTATGTGTATTTGTATATAGGATTACAGTGGCCATTGATCTTTTAATTTATAAAATTCTTACATGCATTCTTGCACTGACACAACTCAAACGTAAACCGCTTTCGGATATCTACAGAATGAGGGAGAACTATTGAAAACTTATTCTCTAAAAGTATAGAAGTTTGCATAGAAGTTCGACATTTTTGTAGACGGGTATTCCTATTCACTTCGGGACATTTGTGAATAATAAAATATCTATGATAGTATAAGCCGGGCATTGAAGAAAGGAATCTTAAATGGCGGCTTGCTCATGCGTTGTCAGTCAGCATTTATAAGATTTCAAGTTGAAGTTTTTTCCAAATTAAAAATAATAATAACAAGACTGGATCACAATAATTTCTCAAACTTAAGCCATGTATTCACTGAGCAACAGTGTTTCGGATACACAGTTTCTGAAACATCACGTAAAGTGTTCTCCGCCGCAAGTGGGGAGCACCGAAACATACCGATAAACACGAAGTGTTTACAGAAACAAAATTATATGTTTCTGAAACAAAATTATTTGTTTCAGAAACACGTAGATTTTGTTTCTGAAACAGAGTTTATAAACAATTGTTGCTCAGTGAATACGTGGCTTTAACCTAACAATAAATCAAAATTCAACAAGAATAATCAACAGGTAAGAACGAAAAATATCAGAAATCTAAAGTAAATATTCTTAAAAAAGATCACTCAGCGCGTCAAGACATCAAGACTAATTTTTTGGGGAGTGAGTATACTTAGATGGTACTAATGTGCGAGCGAGAGAACACGATAAGCGCCGCCATTTAAGATTCCTTTCTTCAATGAACCGGGCGCCGTTTTCTTGTGGTCCTGCTATTTTGTCCTACTAGTAGGACAACACTGTCCACTGGTGAACGTAAGCCCCAAAGAGCACCAACTCTCTATCTCTGAGCAGTCCGCATCCATCCGCTGCCGGCCACATTCTCCAAATCGTCGACCAATCTTGCCGCAGGGCGTCCCGCACTACGATTGCTAATTTGTGGTCTCCACACTGGCACGGTTTAACAAATACTCGATGTATAAATACCGGTTTTTATAGTTAAAAACTTATTTTTGAGTCACAAACCGCCGCGCCCCTAGCAGGCACTTCTTTATGTTGAAGATACCCGTGTGGATATATACAGGGTGGAATTTTGTAATGCCACCTGGAGGGAAAGTACCTACTCTTAATAGGTGCTTCAGATAGAAAATTTTATTTATTTATTCGATTCCCGGGTGTGGGAGAAGAAAATTTTCTTTGAATGCTGTTAGCTTTCTATTAAAAAATAAAGGAATGTATCCTTTGAGTAAAAAAGTAAGTCTATCTGCAGTATTAAGAGTACTTTACCTCCAGGTGGCATTACAAAATTCCACCCTGTATATTACTTCACCATGACGGCAATTGCAAAAAATAAAAAAGTAAAAAAAAGTCAAAGCTAGTCAAACAGTACCGTATCGTTTACCACGATAAAGAGTATCGGTGACTGCACTATTGTGAGAGCGATTTAAACAAAACAAGTTTCTGTAATATGTAAGGTTAAACAAAGTACACTTAGTGAATGCAGGAGATTTATTTAGTAGCACGAACCTCTGAATACCTAGCTAAGCCCGACTTATACTATACTAGGTTTAGTTGGTAGCCTATGACGTCATCCGGAGTACATCCTAATTGAGGTAGGTAAGTAGTTCAAGTAACTTGATGCATTCAATACTAGAGTTGTTCCGAAGACACACTATAGTTGTGGCAACAAAATATGGAATATTATTACAGTGTCCCTTCAATAGCCCTTTACGTTCTAGGGTCACTGCCTGTTGAGACAGTCCCATGATCCATGCCAGCTCTTTTTTTGTAAGTATTTAAATAAATAATCAGATATAATAACATAGTTTTAAACTAAAAATGCTGGAAATGGGTTCTGTTGGGTTTGGTTTTGGTTCTGCCTAGCTATTTTTTTTTTTGGATTTTATTGTGATGTACAAAAACGATTTTTCTACAGTTTTATTATATGTATAGATAATCTACACATAATTATAGTGTTTAATACTCTTCTTAAAAACGTGTACTATCTTATCTTGAGAATGTATCATTTATGTTTGCGTGGTTAGAACTTGTAACTTGCGGCATACGACTAAGATCAGGTAAGAAATGACCCACAAAAACATTAGGTACAATTAGTTAATTAAGTAATAATCAATAATACCAAGGCACAACTATTTCAAGGCACAAAATATATCGATATGGCCAGAAGTTCTGGTTGCCACACTTTCGAGCTTCTAATAGTAACGACAAAAATGACAGCCGCAACCAATTCATTTACGAGAAATGGTCACCCATCCACAAACCAACCTAGACAAGCATAGTTTAAACTTAAAGATCGACATGTGCGGCTATTATTATTAACACTTTCACAGTCCGCGCAGCAGACACAATAGATAAACAATGGTCGTGAGTCACATGTGATTCATCGGACAGGCTTTGTTTGTGAGCATAGAGTAGAAATCCCTAAAAAAAACTGTACCTATCAATCCTACTACTATTATAAAGGCGAAAGTTTGTAAGTATGGATGTATGGATGTTTGTTACTCTTTCACGCAAAAACCACTGAACGGATTTGGCTAAAATTTGGCACACACATACTTTATAATCTGGATTAACACATAGGATAGTTTTTATCCCGATTTTATGTTCCCGTGGGATAACTTTCGAGTAGTAGCGGGTAAAGCCGCTGGCAACAGCTAGTAGCAAATAATTCTGCTCTGCATGATTTTCTTTTGACAATTTAAAAGTACCTGTAAATAATAAAATGCATTAAAATGGAGTGACAAAAATAAATATTCGAGCCTCATGATTCCTTATTTAAAACGTACCGTCTAAGTTAATCTATCATGACATATTCAAGAGCTCTCCGAAGCATTAAATTGATTGGCAGCAGCTTAACTCCCTGATTAAAGAACCCATTACCTATATACATTCAATATTATATAGGTAGGTATAGTAATTGATATCTTTGTGTAGTTAATACCCATTTTTTAGCGTGGTAAAATCATCAAATGACTCTTCTCACCCAGGGCGGGAGGGACTGTCAGACTTGTACTGACTAAAATCCACGGGTCCTTAAACAGCCCTTTACGTTCCGGGGCCACGGTAGTTTGTTAGTCTCCCGACCCGGCAGGATTTGTTCCTCTAAATGGCGATTCCCGCCATTGTGCTGACACTCTTTGAGGCGCACGTGGAGAACAAACAAGCAACGGCGACCTCCATGTTCGGACAGCGAGTCGACCATTACTCGCCGCCCGTATGCCCGAGCCTACGGTGGCCGGAGATCGTCTAGCGACGTCGTTGGCCGTGGGCGTCTACCACAGCGGTTGGACTGTGAGGTGGATGTACTTTGTTCTCTCCCTCAAAAACGACTCGGTATATTAGTAAAAATACAAACTGTATTTTCTTGAAAAGTCCTCAAAGATAAAAAAGTACTGTGGTGTCTAATAATTCAACTAATTTAAACAATAAATCGCCGTTCTGTCCGACGGTATAGAAGAAACTAATTGCCATTATTAGACCCTACGATCCATCTAACGTTCCATCGTCAAATAAAACGGACGACCCCTTTCTTGGACATAAGTACAACACAGATAATACAAACAACGAATGATTCGAAAATGGCCATTGTTATTTTGTTATTCAGTCGACGATTGTGTCGCGTGCGCTAAGGTTGCATGCATTTCAAATGCCTCCATTTTCTCTGGACTTTTTACAAACTTCTTTGTTAAATTTTTATTTTATTTTCTTTCGCGCTTGTGGAACCAATTGTGAACGAAGGAAATCTTGTAGGGCTTCATCGAACCGTGAATTGTGTTGAATACAAAAATGAAATTGTAGTCTCGTTGAAGATCGTGAAATCAGCGCACTGTATGTTTTTTTGTTCAGTACTGCACTGTCCTAGAATTCGATGTCTGTCTTTAAATTTGTACTGCATTTAAATGTCCAATCAATTTCTAGGCATAATTATTTTAATAATTATTATTAAGGGCGACTTTTACCAACCAAAAACCAAACTTTAAACATGTTTAACCGTTGGTAAAAGTCACCCTAAGGGTGACTTTTACTGTCACATAAAACCGTACGTGCATGTTTAACTTTTGGTGAAAGTCGCCCTAAGTCTTGTAAGTCCCTTTTATATCAGTTTATTTTACTCATCATTACTTATAGAGATCACAACAGATTAATCTTAATTTTCATAATTAAGTAGGAACAACTAACTGTTTACAATACGAACTAAAAAGAAAAAAAACAATTCGAAAACTGACGGTAATTTCCCTGTAAACTTTATCTCATATTTCGCAAAACCGACATTTACGTGTATTGGATTTGCGATGACAGTATATCGATTCGAATAGCAAGAGCTAGCTCATGAATCAATAAAGCTATTGTCAAACAGACAGGCGTGACGAACGCGAAGCGAGGCGTTTTTGTTTGTAATGTATGGAATTGTTTGAAGCCTGTCACATAGAATATCGGATCGCTTTCGCATTTTTATATGACATGATTCGGTTCGGTTCGCTATCGCCTGTCTGTTTGACAAAGGCCTAAAAGAAGATTTAAGAATCGAGATAGACCTCAAGTTTCATCGATGTATCGGCGCTAAGTTAACACCTTCCCGATCTGATAAAATCTTCGCGAACGAATCGAGATCAACTCATCGATTTTAAAATTAGGGTTTGGGTTCACTGAAGGTTGTTGCTCTAAATAAGGCGTAGGCAAAATTTGACCGAAAGTTATTTGCATAAGTTCTAGTATCGTAGTTTAGAAAATTAGTTTAAGGTTTTTAAGAGGCTATCTTTAGAATTATTGCGTTGCTAATAATAATAAAAAAACAACCTGCCAGTTTAATCTCGGGACGGGATGTATAATATGACTGCAACAAGAGGACCCATTGGACTATCAGCCGATACGGCTAAACGTCACGAATATCGTAAAAGTTACAATGGTCCTGGAACGGTAATGCCCGACACCCACTATCAGCATCGGCACGGCTGAGGATTTTAGGTGATAGAAAGCAAGACATATAGCAATAAAGTAGTCCTAAACGTATGTGAGGTCACGAATATCTTAAAAGTTACTATGGTCCTGGATCGTTAATGCCCGGCACCCACTATCGGCATCGGCACGGCTGACGATAGTAAGTGATAAAAAGAATTATAGACATTTTAACTTAATGGCAATACAGTAGTCAATGATAATTATTATGATCGTAGTTACAAAAATACCGCATCGGTATGCTTGAGGCTACTGCATCGGCAATGTATTGAAGTTAATGTGTAATTCATTTTTATCACCTAAAATCCTCAGCCGTGGCGATGCCAATAGTGGACGCCGGGCCTAAGAGTAACTGAAGAAACAGGATGGTTCTTAGTCAGTCAACTTTAACAAGAAGTAATTTGATGATTTTCCAACACAGAGACTAAAAGTTAAAATAAAAATGTGTGATAGATCATTATGTTGTCAAATTGACTAGTTACTACATGATTGGATAACATGATTAAAATGACTTGATACATAAACAGTGTTCGCTGATGCAGCCACACTAATTTGCAACCAATTAGTCGTGGTCACCATATTTATAATGGCACTTATCGCAAAATTTAATTCGAATTATTTGATACTGGCCATTGCTGTCCTACTTAATAATTATTTAAAAAATGAATTCACTGTTTTACGGTGAATAGGTTGAAATCATGGTTCTAATACAGAATTAGCATTTCCTTGTATTAGTTAAAATATTAATTGCATTTTAGTTTTTTTAGAAGTCTTGTTTTACTGTTGAGTAAGTCTTTCCTTTCCAAGTCCTTCCAAGTTCTCTTTAAATAAAGTTATTCAATTAAATCACTCTTTTACTAAAGGTTTAAAAAAAAACGAAAGTGTGACAAATTAGGAAAGAGCATGTGATCGCTTAGTTATGTAATTTGTTGCAAGGAAATGTCTCGCAGCGGGAGAACGCTCTGACATACATACAAGCGCGCCTTAGACATAATATATTAATAAAAGTTAAATCATGACACTCAAAACCTCAATTTTGACTCGATGTAATGCACCACGACCAGTCCTTTTGACATCAAATTGCATTATAAAATGTATTACCACGAATTTTGCGCCGGACTTGAGTGACTCGTGGCGCGGATTCGACATACGTAATTCAGCAATACATTGTCATCTACCAACCCGCACTGGGCCTGCGTGGTGGATTATGGCCCACTCCCTCTCACAAAGAGGAGGCCTGTGTCCCAGCAGTGGGAACATTATAGGCTGATGATGTGATGTCAAAAATCAAGTCTAATAAACCTTCAAATGATGATAAATGATTCGACTTACAAGAGCAGACATTCTTAAATGTCATATTATTAATTGTATTTCAGGAAACATTTCTTGCTTTTCATACAGGTGCATTACAAAAGATAAAAGATCATCGTGATATCTTCTATGAAATAGACCTTGCTTTGTTGCTGTCATTTCTTTTGTTACCTTGATGGTACACTGGTAGACCACAAAATAAATATATGTTTAGAGAAGTAGATATTATAAAGAGATTTTATTTTTATTCTAGATGGTGGACACTCCTCTAGGCGACTGTGACAGAGTCGATAAAAAGAAAAGTGTAAGCTCATAACTGTACATATTGAACATCATCAACATCATCATCAGCCTATAATGTTCCCACTGCTGGGACACAGGGCCTCCTCTCTGTGAGAGGGAGTGGGCCTTAATTCACCACGCGGGCACAGTGCGGGTTGGCAGATGTCATGTCTTACAACTCGAAATCGGGACCGATACCACTGGGCCACCACATATTGGACATACTCGTACATTACATTTAAAAAGTCACTTTACTCTTTCTGTACGCATAACTTCCACACGGCTGCACCCACGCTGCACCAAAGCAGTTTTTTATTTTCATTTTTTTATTGGAATGTGTTCCGGAAAATCCACCGAGTAGGTCTAAAATTTAGATCCGTGCTAAGGTGGGGCGAGTCACTCTATACTTAGCTTTAATAATAGAAATATTTAATTTACAATTATGTTATTTTGGGAGAAAATACAAAACACACTTAGACAAAACCACAGTAACAGCTAGTTAAGAAAACAAGACAGAGTGTTGACACTTTCCGCAAATTGTGGAACTTTTACCATACGTAAGTTTTGTGAAAAGTTCCAGATTTGCCATACTGATAGTCGACAACAATCAGATTCCATCTAGAAAATTTCTGGTGAAATAACTTAGAAATGTTGAAGAAATGCTCATGTGAGACATGCAGACTTTTCACTAAAACCCAACCTTGTCCTTAACTTATTATTACGGATGTAAATCATGTTTAACTCATGATAGGGCGTTTTTCCACGCCTTTGTAGCCGGCCCGGCACGGCGCCGTCGCCGGTGCTGATGCCATGCCGGCTAATAGAAAAACGCCCACAGACAGCAGGAATGATGAGCTGAGTTCCATTGACTAGTTACACATTACAAGCGTTTTATGAACCGCTTTCCGTCTTACCACAAGAAGGATAAACATCTGTTGAACACTTGTATAAAAGAAGTTATCATCATCATCATCTCAGCCGTAGGACGTCCACTGCTGAACATAGGCCTCCCCTTTTGATCTCCACATATACCGGTTGGAAGCGACCTGCATCCAGCATCTTCCGGCGACCTATTATAAGGTCGTCTGCCCACCTTGCTGGTGGACGTCTAAAAGAAGTGTCAACGTCAAAACAACATTTCTCGTTCATTCTTGGGTCGTTTTGCAGTTACACTCTTTTTAGACAATCGTTCAAGAGATGTTTATTTTGTTGTGGTAGTGTATATGTTTTAATCCCTTTGAGATTGTTACTCTGAACATTGGCTTTGAAGTCCTAAAAAGCTAGTCTAAGGCCCGGTATCCAATAAAGCGGAGAGGAGAGGAGATGTGTTTGAATAACCAATCAGATGTCTGTAATAAGCGTCTGTCAATAAGCCGAGAGGAGATGTGGACATCTGATTGGTTATTCAAACACATCTCCTCTCCTCTGCGCTTTGGTGGATACCTGGCCTAAGTCTCTCTTAATTGTTCGGGTCACCAAAAGTTAAACAACGAGCAAAGGTCTCCTTCACTCCTTCCATGTTTCGCAAAATCTCTTCTCTTCTCATCAAATAAAGCCAGTAAATTGACTGACACCTCGTTTAAAATTGTTCTTTCAATTGCAGACTTAACGCCCAATGAAATAACACGATTTGTTTTTATTTGTGCTGGGTATCGACTATATATCGGCGTCAGAATGTAAGTGATACTAAATAAAACAACTTGTTCATCGCAAGCGCGGGAAAATGCCCCATTTTGTTTTTCTTTAGACTGCTGCTAATTTTCTTACTCAGTGGCGTAGCTAGGGTGGGGCGAAGCGGACCCGACCCCCGGTTTTGCACCAGATGGGGCCTCGCGCGCTAAGCTCTAAGCCAAAAAAGTTGTTGTTGATACATCAGCAATCACAATCTTGTTCAAAGCGTAAAGTTCTACTAAGAAAAACATTCCAAAGTTTGACTCATCTACTCGTACTTCAGGTACACGGTGAGCCATGAGCGGGAAATAAAAGACTCAAAGAGAACGGCAACTGATGTTGCCGACAATTACATTTGGTCTAGCGACTTTTCTGCCCAGACGGGACCTTATTATATCTTGGGTAACTTTGCGTCGGGCAAAAAAATAGTCTGGAAATAAAAGGGACTGCGTTTTGCCCTCATCTAGATTAAGCCTTGCTACGCCTCTGTTCTAGCTGCGTTTTTCTAATTTGATTAAATTAATTGAAGAGTATTAAAAATGCAATCGAATTCATGTACACTTAAACAACATAATATTATTCTAAAGAATTCCGATATACTCGTAAATTAGCTGAAAAAAGTCAACTATATTTCATCCAACAATTTATTATGAGCAGTTGTGGCCCACTGGTAATGGCCCCGACGTGCAAATCATAAGTCGTGATTTTGAACCTAAACAGAGAGAACCGTCTTTTTACCATTTCGGGAGCAGTGTTCTTGAAATCATTAGTCACATTAATTCTACAAGACTCATCTAACATTCCAATTTATAGGTCTGGAAAATAATAACTAAATACGAGTATTAATAAAAAAATTACTAAAAAGTTTGCACAATGTTATTTTAATAGTAAAAATAATACGTAAAAGCGAAATCACGGCATAAATTCTTATGGGATGGCCCGTTATGTAAATGGCTTCGAATATAAAACTTAAATTGTATATCTTCACGCTGCCACTTTCAGAGAAGAGCACGGATGTGTACATTGTAAACCATATAACATGAAAACTTTACGTTTATTAGCTGAAGAATGCATTCGAGGGTTTCGGTTATAAAATTCTGAAGAACTCGTTTTATATTACACTAGCTGTTGCCAGCGGCTTCACCCGCTACTACTCGAAAGTTATCCCACGGGAACATAAAATCGGGATAAAAACTATCCTATGTGTTAATCCAGATTATAAACTATGTGTGTACCAAATTATAGCCAAATCCGTTCAGTGGTTTTTGCGTGAAAGAGTAACAAACATCCATACATACATCCATACTTACAAACTTTATAATAGTAGTAGGATAGTCAATTTAATATTTCGTTTGAAGATAAATATTATTTTAGCTTGGTTTTAGATAACCTCATAATTGTACCAATTTTATAAAATAATCTTCTTTGCTACCAGACTGGTATATGGTCACCAGACTGTATGACTGGACTTTGAAGAATATTTTACTTCAATGTTTATTATAGTCCGAACAAAGTTCGCAGTTCACTCTGGTTCGGTTTGACCACACCTTTGAATCACGACTAAAAGCTTACACTTTTGCTGCAACAATATACTGCTACAATTTTGCTGACGTATCCACAGAAAACGATCAGGGCGATAAAGCGATAGCACTCACATTTCACGCAGATCCGACATTGTTCGCGTAATTCATTGAGACAAAATGGTATACAACACTTCAGCCGCTATTATACAGGGTGACATATATTAATGAGACCCTTCTAGGCGATACCTAGAGCCATTGACAGACGATCTGTTGGTAACCGATCCAATGACCGATTGTACCACTTGTGATTAATTGGCAATGCCCTTGTTTTGATATTTAGTCAACTTGGTAATTGTTAGAATGTTCTACAAAAGCTCATTTACACCGGGCATGCGGGCGGCGAATAATGGGCGACTCGCTGTCCGACCATGGATTATGCTCGGGTCGACGGCGCTGTGTTCCACGCGCACCTCAAAGTGGTGTCAGCATTGTGACGGGGGGAACCTTTAGAGAGCCAAAGTCCGCCGTTCGCGGGACTTGCGAATTACCGTGACCCTGGAACGAAAAGGGCTATTGAAGGACACCGTGGATTTTAGTCAGTACGAGTCTGACAGTCCCTCCTGCTCTGCCCTGGGTGGGAGGACTCATTTGATGATTTTACCACGATAAAAAAAAAGTTTTTACCACAGAGTCGAAAGTCAGTTTGGTATTTATTATGCTAGCAACAACGATGTATCCCTACACTATTTCAAGGCTCTATGTCAATCAGGAGATTCAGGAGCTCGTCGAGCCTTTTCCCAATTATGTTCGGTTCGGCTTCCAGTCGAACCTGATGCAGCTGAATTTTGGACGGAGTGAATACATATTCAGATATGAACAGGTCAGCATCAACAACCCAGTAACTGGGTATACATGAGACTGCTTGTCGGACTTTCCAGCTTCTGAATTACAGCTTTATGACTTTCCGTGGAAACTAACTCTTTAGTAAAAACTTCATGGTTGATTTTTCTCTTTAATAGACATTATTTTGTCAGTTGGGAAAGAGACCGCACGAGTTCGGGAAAATAAAAAAAGCACTAGTGTGTAATAGCCCACATCCCGCACGCTGTACGTCCCTGCAATACGCCACTTTTTGAGCAACTGTATTAAAAATATCCTGTAAATAATAACATCAAGCCCGTACGCCCGCGCTTTTTCGAGGAAGAAGAGGGCGGTTAATAAAAATATAAAATTTAGCCTACAAGTAAGGTCTAGTGTTATATCGTCGTTGGTAATGATATACCAGTCAGACGCACAAGATTTCCGCGTAGGTACTATTTTTTAATATCAGCATAGTTGCAAGTACGAACTTGCAAGATTTTTCAATGTTTAGCGTCTCTGGTGAAGAGAAACGAGGAACCAATTTTTCGTTTTTTCAATAATAATTGTTGAAATTCCCTAATGGGGTCTAATCTCTATGCACGAAAACCGTGGTTTCGGCCTTAGTAACGGGAGTTTAGACAATGATCCCGAACTAAGGATTATTGACATTACGACTTGGAAGATAACTCCTTAGAGTCAGCGTCACCACTCATGACTTACGGAAAATTCTTGGTACTACATTTTTTAGGTTATGTTATGCTATGGAGCTATGGACAGGGCTTTGCTAGGTGTTTCTCTACGTGATCGAATCCGAAAGGAGGAGATTCGTAGACGAACTAAAGTCACCGATATAGCCCACCGGATTAGTAAGCTAAAGTGGCAATGGCAGGCCATATTGTTCGCAGAACAGATGGCCGATGGGGTCGAAAATTACTAGAGTGAAAACCACGGACAAGCAAGCGCAGCGTAGGACGTCCACTAGCAAGGTGTACAGACGACCTTATAAAAGTCGCCGGAAGACGCTGGATGCAGGTCGCTTCCAACCGGTAGATGTGGAGATCAAAAGGGGAGGCCTATGTTCAGCAGTGGACGTCCTATGGCTAAAATGATGATGACGATGACATTTTGAAATGTAATTTCATCATTCATCATTTCAGCCTATAGCAGTCCACTGCTGGACATAGGCCTCTCCCAGGGAGCGTCACAGCGCACGATCTCCCGCTTTTTTCATCCAGCCACTGCCAGCCACCTTCTTCAAGTCATCGGTCCATCTTGCCGGGGGGCGTCCCACCCTACGCTTACCCACACGCGGTCTCCATTCGAGAACCTTCCTACTCCACCTATCGTCGGTTCTGCGACAGACATGACCAGCCCATTGCCACTTCAGCTTGCTACAGATTTGGACAATATCTGTAACTTTGGTCTTATGCCGTAACACCTCATTCCGGATTTTATCCCTTAATGAGACCCCAAGCATAAACCTTTCCATAGCACGCTGCGTGACATGAAGTCGGTGGGCCAGCTTGACAGACATGTTCCACGTTTCGCCTCCGTAGGTTAGGACTGGAAGGACGCACTGATTGAACACCCGGCTTTTCAGGCACTGCGGCAGTGGCGACGTGAGGATATGACGCATTTTCCCAAATGCTGCCCAGCTAAGCTGCACTCTTCTGGCAATTTCCCGCTCGAAGTTGTCTCTACCAAGCTGTAATACCTGTCCGAGGTAGATGTATTCTTGGACAACTTCGAGTGTTATGCCTTCGACGGAAATTGGTTCTGGGATGACATGGCCATTGAACATGACCTTGGTCTTGTCCAGGTTCATCCCAAGACCCACACGTCTCGAGGCAGCATTGAGACTGTTCAGCATTTTTTGCAGGTCCTGCAGCGATTCCGCCATAATAACTATGTCGTCGGCAAAACGAATGTGCGTTAGATATTCACCGTTGACATTGATGCCCAGTACGTTCCAGTCCAGCGTCTTGAACAAATCCTCCAGCGCGTTGGTAAACAGTTTAGGGATATAACATCTCCCTGTCTCACACCTCTAAGCAGCTGGATGGGTTTTGTTCGGTGGTTTTGTACTTGGACCGACATCGACGCCATGCTATATAGGCTCCTTAGCACCTTTATGTACCGCCAATCGACTTGGCATCGCTGCAGGGATTCCAGAACAGCCCAGGTTTCGACAGAATTGAAGGCTTTCTCGTAGTCCACAAACGCTAGACACAGCGGCTGGTTATACTCCTCTGTCTTCTGTATAACCTGCCGTACTGTGTGTATGTGGTCTACGGTACTATAGCCTTTGCGAAACCCAGCCTGCTCCGGCGGCTGGAAAGCGTCAAATCTTGTGGAAAGCCGATTTGTGACGACCCTCGAAAACAGCTTGTAGACGTGGCTCAGGAGCGTGATTGGTCTGTAGTTTTTGAGGAGATTTTTGTGTCCTTTCTTGAAAAACAATGTCACCACGCCCCTGCTCCACGCCCCCGGGGTAGTCCCACTGGCTATGACGGAGTTGAAAAGCCTCCTAAGCTCTCCGAGCACAGGTTGACCCGCAGTTTTTAGAAGCTCGGAGGCGATTCCGTCTTCGCCGGGAGCCTTCCCATTACTAAGCTGCCCAATATTTGTAATTAAATGTAATTTGATTCGTATGAAATGTAATTTGATGTAATGATATAGACTTTACATCAAATTAGCGTCGCGTCAAAAGGACATCAGTCGAGGAGCGGTTTATAAGTATCATCCATCCGCAAAAGCTGTGACATTAGTTTCGTTCATTCATCAGTATCCGTACCCGTGTTATCGTTAATGGACTCAGAAAGTACCCCCCGATCCGTGCGCCCGCGCTATTTAAGAGAAAGTCAACCAAAATATAAGATGAATATATACCAGTCTGCTCGCAAATAGTGCATGCCCACGCTGTAACTTCGGAAACAAAATGATTTCCGTTTCAGTACGAGTACATGTAAAGAAATGGTGATAAAGCTGAATTTAGAATACTGAAATAGATATAATGAGATTTCCGGAGACTTTCGTTTCCGGAGTATTTCATTGTTTGTGTTATTATTCCTGGAATATCACCCAGGTAGGTAGCTTCTGTTATCAGTTATATTCTATTTTGGTGCTAATCACCTTGTCACGTATGAACAAAAATAATACCTGTTTGCGAATTAAAGGAATAATGCCGTTTATAGCTAGCTTCTCGAAAAAGTTACAATTTTTTGTACCGACGTTGTACCAATTTGTGACGCTTATTTTTAGTCTCTGTATGTTGTTATTTTGAGAATCTATTTTAGCAAATGAACAAAAATCAACAAAGAAACATGAAATGAAATAATACTCAATTAAATAAAAATTTAGATCAACAAGATTTTTTCTATACCAACTTCCGTTCCTTCGGCATCGGAAATTGTGCCGACGGTATTTTATTTGCACTAATTCTCTTACACTTGGCTCTAATTCAACTAACAGCTAGATTAGCTTTTTCAAATGGATTCAAGCTACAAACTAAAATCTAAAGGCCGCGCAAATAAAATGAAAACCGTTTTCATTCTGTGTAATATTTCGCGTAGCACGGCGATGGCCAGCGTAGCGTGGCGTAGATCCGCGTAGCTCACGTGTAGACAGATGTAGACCGCCGTAGCTCTCGCGTAGAAATACACGAATGGAATACAGCGTTCGTTTCCAGGGTACTCTATCTCAGCACGAAACCTGTAGTTTCAGCTGAAGTTTTGGGCGTTTCTATTTATCATAAGTTTAGTGGTAGTGGTAAGAACTAAAAATGTATACTAACATGATAAAAAAAATGTTCCGAATGTGTTTGCAGAACTTAATGAATTCAGTAATAAAAAGTATTCTTAGTGTTTACTCAAAAAATACGAATACGAGCCCGTATTTTCGTTGAAGTACTGAGAGACCAGACCACTGGGCAGTCACTGATATCATAAATCATCAGTCTATATAATTTTCCCCCTGCTGGGAAACAAGCCTCCTCTCTGTGAAAGGGAGTGGGCTATAATCCAACACGCGGGCCCACCAGTGCGGGTTGGTAGATGTCACATGTTTTCGGCTTTTTGGTTCTAGGACATGCCGCGATTCCTCACGATGTTTTCCTTCACCGTTTTGAGAGCAGTGGTGATGAAATAAATTGAACAAAGTAATGCGCCTGGCGGGGCTCGAAACCATGACCTACAACTCGTAAGTCGGGACCAATACCACTGGGCCACCACAGCGGGCAGTCACTAGTTATAATGAATTAATGTTTCTACCCTTCTCAACAAAGAGTAAAATAATAATTCATTCAATATAGGATTTTAAAGGTTACTTGGGCCAAGTCTTAGTGAAATTAAATTACAATTACACTATTTTTTTAGTTTTCTACATTTACTAAAAATTACACAAAGTTATGACCTTGAGTGGCTTTGAATTCCCGACCTACAAGTTGTAAGTTAAGGCCTTTACCACTGTCTAGCCCATTACTCTTTTGATCTTTGATAACAAGTAGTTTATTATCCATAGATTTATATAACCTGAGTAAGTTTCTATAAAAGAAAATAAAGTGTTACAAATAAACTGTTTTCAATCGTAAAAATTAATACATAAAGTTGAGTTTAATGAAAGACCGCTCCCACTGATCGTAAAGTAACGAGGGTTCTTACGTTATAGCTAGGGTTACCATACATCTGGATTTATTGGGACATGTCTATTGTTTGCTTCATCTTCCAGACGTTTAAACATATAAGGTGAATTGGTTAAGAAACAAAAGACTTAAAAAAAAATTACGTTGGTAGAAAGCTCTACATCTCGCACTTTCCCGCTTCGACAACTAAATAAATATGGCATCACAAAAGTGGTATTAGCCACTCAGATCAAAGAAATAGGCAGATAGAGTGGTCAGAACAGGCGAGTGGTTCCACCAAAGTTAATACAAAATCAAAATCGAGTACAAAGTCGCGACAGTACCAAGCTACGCGTCGTACCAAGCTCCGCGTCGTTGTTGTTTTTTGCCAAAATATGTCTCGTGTCTTTAACCATTGTAAAAGTTGTTCTCAAAAACAAAGAAAACATTATGGAATGTCATTCGATTTGATTTTGTATTAACTTTGGTGGACCATCTCGCGTGTTCTGAGCGTTCTATCTGCCTATTTCTTTGATCTGAGATTAGCCACTTTCATTTCCATACATTAAGTGACATTTCGTTAACTTTTCATTTGGTAGGTACAGTTATGATCAAGGAGAGCTACTAAGAAACACCAGAAATAGACTGCTTTTCCACCAGAGATGCGCTCTGCTACGACGCTGCGGATGCGTTTGATATCCACCAATCATATTTAATTTATAAGGATCATTGGTACATAGAAAAGCACTGGTGGAAACGGATTCAACTAAGATGTGTTTTTTATATGGAAGGATGCGTGCAATGGCTGCGTATACGCATCTTTAGCTTCAGTTTCAGCTTCCTCTATAGAGGCGTGTTATGCATGCGTGCTATGTTTCGTCTTCCCTGCTATTGACACAGCGCATCTTACTCGCACAGCCCAAAGCGTAGCATCAGTGTTCGGTCACACAGCACAGCACAGCACACGCATGCCTAATGACCGTGGGGTAAAAGTATCAAAACAAAGCAGCTGAAGAAGAAGAAAACAGACGACGCCGCTCATGCCAGGACTGGAAGAGATAGCTAGAAGATCTGAGTTCCAGATGCTGTAATGAGTACTTAGATATCTGGGATGTCTTTGCTCAACAGTGGGACAATAACAGCTACAAAAAAAAGCATAATGAAAGACCGAGACGGAGATTCGTACATTTTTGCTGTAGTGTCCGGCCTTTTTTCTGGTGTTCTCATATTTTTTTGTAATGACTGCTATTATAGCAGTATCGGCAAACGATAAATTTGGTGCTTCATCGTTTAGAGGGGTTGTTTAATTTTAGGTTAATCCCAGACGGAAAGGGAAAAAAAAGTGTTTGTTAGAAAGGGAAAAAAAAGCATCATTCTTTTTGTATCGTGTGTAATGCGCTTCTGTATAATTATGTAAGATCTCGATGTACCATAAACTTAGAAATAAATATATCTTTATCTATATCGTGGGATTTGGTAGTAAATGCTATTACTTTCACTATTTTTTTAATGTCTTGGTAAAAATGAAATCGTCATTGTAATTACTCAGTTCGAAACCTCCTAATCTACGCCATATCCATTTTTTTCGAGGAGGGACTTTCAGACTCGTACCGACTAAATGTCCACGGTAAATCCACGGTAATAATATTAATAGCCCTTGACGTTCCGGGGTCACGGTAATTCGTGAGTCCCGGTCCCGTTCATGCAATGCCCGTCCAAAGAGTGTCAGCATTATGACCCTTTAGAGGGCCAAAGCCTGCCGGCGTCGCGGGACTCGCTAATTACCGTGACCTTGGAACGTTAATTGCTATTGAAGGACACCGTGGATTCTAGTTAGTACGAGTCTCTGCCCACGCTAAAAAAAATTATTGAAGATTCAAGTTATTTTCGTAGTCTTGCGAGGAAAAATCTTCAATAACGCGACCAAAAATATTCAATTGAAAATTACTAGTCTTTAATAGAGGTCGTTTGCCTTTTGCGTGATTACTTATCATATCAACTTTATCAATAAAACAAAAAACAAACATCCACAGGACGGAAAAGAAAACTTAGCGTCCGAAAAACTCCCAATGAACGGCTTCAAAGTTTATTTGTATTTGTTGAAATTCGGAGGCGTGACCCTGAAGCTTACATTCGTGTAAATGTATGCAGATCAATACAATGATTAAATAATTCTATACAGATGTCACCGTACGCTGTAGGGTAAATGTGAGGTCTACTTTCTAAGTCCGTGAACGAAAACACGGGTACGGAGATGGATGTACGAACGTAACTAAAGTCAAAATGAAAGTGGTAGAATTTTAGTGGATATGTCTAAGATGTTTTATTTTTAAGACGTGTTGTTTTACACACGATATTTTCGTTTACTATTTTGGGAGCAGTGATGCAATAAATTACGCAAATTAATGTGCCTGTTTGTGTTCAATCCCACGACCTCAAAGCTTGTTAAGGTGGCGGTTCTCGTCGGAGATCGCGACAGGAGATGCGACGGGAGACCTCAACGTTACTTAACATTAGGCAATGTATGAGCGGCAGTTCGCAAGCGAGACACAGACAGAAGACAGAGATAAGGTCGCGATCTCCGGTTACGGTCTCAGGTCGCGGTATCCGGGCGCAGACTGCTGTCACGGACACGAACCGTCGTTAGTTCCTCCATTATATGTTCTTTTTTATTGATAATTGAATTGTGTCCGCTACAGAAGGAAGGTCAAAATAATTTAGAAGACAGATACGGAAGCCTTCTCCGGTCGCGGTATCCTGTCTCGGTCTCCTGTCGCGGTCTTCTGTCGCGATCTCTTGTCACGTTCTCCGGCGCAAACCCCCACCTTAAGTTGAAGCAGTTAAAGCTGGGCCGCAACTGCTCGTCTTTTTAATAGTTTATGTCAATTAAATACAACGCTTCCATTAATTCTATCATCGTTATCGTGAACAATGTCACTATAATCTAAGTCTACTGAGGTTAACCACTTATCTAAGCTGACAATTATAATCAGATTCAGACGCATAACATGTCAGAATACCTTCCAATATATTCTGTGATATACCTAATTAGTCCTGTCAGACTCAGATTACAGATCAGAGAATACACTGGGTTTACCTCAAAAGATTATTATGGTTTGAAACTCTGTTACGTTGACATCGGTCGCGTACTGGTACGATCTCTTTAGTGAGAAAAAGCAACGTAGTACGCGCCGCTGACGTGCTCACGTCAGCTTCACAGTACGGTGCTATTGAACACAATGTATATTCGTACGTGTGACCGACGCGTGATCAACAACAGCGTAACGGGAATTCAGCCTAACTGTGCCTTAAAACTTCCTAGTTATGCTCAGTGCCTACCTACAATGTTTTCTGGAATTATTTCAACTCCAACTAATTTTATTTTAATGGAAATTCTGTGTCACTCTGCCGATTTTTATTGTAATCAATTATAATAGCGTTTTGTTTTTAAATAAAATCTAATTCGATAAACATACCTTAGGTTAAGATGAATTTGCATAATAATATTAGGGATATGTTTTGATTAATTAATTTGATTATTAATACTTAATGAATTTACGTTTGCCGGTATTTCCATCAAGCCTTCTCTTAGGTGATATTAAAGTAAAGTAGGATATGAATGGTTTTAGATCTAAGAGCTGTGGTAGACACAAACAAGCACTTACTTTACTTTGCGTGAATTATTGAAGCAACGCTGCTCTCTAAGGAGACTGCTACACTATTCTATAAGACTCTTTTTAACCGTTGAAAGCTAGCTTAGTGAATACTAAATTGTATAGTTACGCTAACACAACGCTGTTTTCGTTATATAATAGCCCTGCGAAAATCACAACAGTTGAGACTTTTATAACATTCACAAATCCACATTTAACTTTACCTGTGCGCCATAGAATCGAATACCACGTGGTAGTCGGGGGCAACAACTAGTGTATTATATGTATTTATAAATAAATGAATCCCTATTTCCCTTAAGAACGACTACACAAAATTGCATAATAATATATTCTTGAGTTCGTTTTTGAGAGCAGTGGTGGCCCAGTAGAGCAGTGGTGGCCCAGTGGTATCGGTCTCGACTTACGAGTTGTAGGTCGTGGGTTCGAACCCCGCCAGGCGCATTACTTTGTGTAATTTATTTCATCATCACTGCTCTCAAAACGGTGAAGGAAAACATCGTGAGGAAACCGGCATGTCCTAGAACCAAAAATTCGAAGACATGTGACATCCACCAATCCGCACTGGGCCCGCGTGGTGGATTATGGCCCACTCCTTCTCACAGAGATGAGGCCTGTGTCCCAGCAGTGGGAACATTATAGGCTGATAATGATTATGATGATGATGATGAGTTCGTTTTTGCCAAGACAAGTTTTGCGTATAAGAATTTCCTTTAAAAAAACCATCAGGATATTCAGAGAGAAGTTTAGCATAGGTATAGGAATTTAAATAAAAAGCCATCCATATATTCATGACCAGTGAAAAGCCGGGTACCTACCCGGCTTTTCTTCACTAGTATAAAATCATCAAAACGAAAAGAAGTAACAGTTACACCTAAATAAAAAGAATATTTTTTTTTGGGTTTGTTTTTTATTGGTCCGATAACTTTTATTACTAATTTATTCATTTACTCGTATCATAATTTATTTGGGTTCACAGCATCAGAATTTTTCTTCTCCCATATTTCTCTAGATAATAGTCATCTATTAGCAACATCACCTATGAATGGTTCAGCCCTCTTTTCTTTGTGTCCTAATGTCATAAAGTTATATAATAGTTATGCATACTGATTCTGAAGAATAAATACCTACTAACCTATTGACATTTAGGTTTTTTCTAAATAAAAGTTTTAAAATTTATGACGTCTCTAGAAAAACCTGTCGTATAAATACTTAATGACAGCTTTTATTTTTTTATCGTGGTAAAATCATCAAATGAATCCTGAACCCAGGCCAGAGCTAGAAGCACTGTCAGACTCGTACTGACTAAAATCAACGGTGTCCTTTATGTTCCAGAGTCACGGTAATTTGGTAAGTCGCGCGACCTACTTAATGACAGCTTGAAATATTTTCTTAATAACCAATCCCTAGAAATATTTTTTCTTCGGATAAGAAATACTCGTATCTGTCAATCGAAATCCAGACCAGGTTGAGGTCGAGATGGAGTGAGAAGCGGTCGCCATCTTCTGCGAAGCAGTCATGCTCGCGAAGGAGGAGGCGGGCCGCGTGAGAGAGAGGACAATGTCCTCCCTCCGCCCTATCCACGGTGGTGGATACCCACGGCGACGGACGTCACAAGACGATCTCCGACCACTGTAGGCGCGGGCTTGCAGGCGGCGAGTAATGGGCAACTCGCTGTCCGACCATGGACCGTGCCCGGGTCGACACTCGACAGCGTGATGTGTTCCACGCACGCCCCAACAAGCGTCAGCATGATGACGGGGCCCCCCTCTAGAGGGCTTGCCTGGGTCGCGGGACTTATCTCACGGGACCCCGGAACATAAAGGTCTATTGAAGGACACTGTGGATTTTAGTCAGTACAAGTCTGACAGTCCCTTCTGCCCGGGGTAGGACGGTAGGAGGACTCATTTGAAGACATTACCACGTAAAAAAAAGAAGACCCAGTTGAGGTTGCTTGAATTTACCCATTTATATAAATATTCATACAACGAAACGTGTTTTTGTGTTTCCTTTTTTAATATTTTTTTTATTTTAGTTTTTTTTTTCATAAAATTGTTGAGTTTTAATTATGTATACCTATATTTTAAAAAATGTTAAAAAGAACTGTCGCAATAAAAACAAATTATTGCATTAACTTGTTGCTCCGTCAAGCTTTATTTTTTTTAAATTTTAAAGCGGTAAGGTATGTTGCAAGGTATTTCTACTCAAGACTATACATAGGTATAGGTACTTGATTTTTTTAGAGACCACATTTTTACATTGTGTTTCCTGATTCGTATTAAAATGACGGAAGTAGTGAGGTTAGGAATGCATCAAAGGATATTTTTGTCTTCAGTCATTTAAGCCGTATTTTACCCATTTGGTAGCTGTGATATCCGTCAGTTAAATAAAATTACAAAGTATCGTCACTCATTCATCTAACAAAGATAGGTACAGATGCCAGCAGGCCATCCTACCCCAATCTGTAAAATTTTACCAAATGAAAATTAACCTTCCACTATTGTGATAAAGTTGAAAATCTATTAGAGAAATTTGACAGATTGAGGTAGGTTCCTTTGCTGGTGTCTGTACAAGTAATAAATTGTTTTTTGTTACATTTACCCTACCACAGACTTAAAAATTATTTTATTGATGGTAGACACCCAAAACGCAAAAAACTGCGATCTATATTTATTTCAAAATTTTGCGCGAAAAAGTAACAAACACCCTTTTTCTCAATAAAGGGCTTCACACGCAGCAGCTATAATGTAAAGATGTACATTATGGCACGATACATCTCATTACATCTTTCCATAGATTTCTTCAAGAGATTCGAAGATGTAAAAATATACATTATAGCTGTCGTGTTTGGTCTCCTGACGATTTTTATGGAAAGATGTAATGAGATGTATCGTGCTATAATGTACATCTTTACAATAAAGCTGCTGTGCGTCCGGAAATAAATTAGATACGTAGGTACGTATTTCTAATATTTGAAGTAGGGACTTCAAATATTAGAAAGTCTATCGTTTTCCTCAAGTTATTTTTTAACTCTTAGAAAATGTTACATAAACCTCAGAATTCAATGGTTCATATAAATAGAAAGGTTTCTTTTGTCAAATTGTTTGAACCAAATACTCATCTATTGTGAGACTGTCTTATAAGTTAATTCCTTTTTCTTTTCATGAACGTTGTCGATGTAAGTAACGATTCTCGTATGAAAAAAATATTTATAAATCAGAACAACTATAGAAGGAAAATGGGACATTTTCCTTCAAAAAAATGGGACAATGGGACATTTTCCTTCTTCTAATTTTATTTTAATAGTTTCTTGATGCCTATTTTAGGTTGCCAGTTTGGAAAATAGCGTGGATTTATAAAAGCATTTTGTTTTACACACCAATGTACAATTATGTAATTTACGTTCCTTTATCGAGATACCTATACAGTCATTTGATGTTAGAAGTCGACATGTTAACCCCGTCCCAATTATTTAGTACCCCTTTCCAAATGACTAGTTATTAAATCGAAATTATAAGCAAATAAAGTAATTAACAAAAATGAGAACCAAATTAAATTCCCGAAAAACACGGAGTCTATCATTTCATAATTATACTTGATGTAGGTACGAGGCACTTTCTAAACCGTAATTAAATAAAAAAAAAAATTCTAAAGCTTTCTCAAATGGTGTTGCGGCACACACAGTGAGTTTAAACAAAGACCAAGTCAACAGAAGAGAAAACTCGACAACAGCGCGACCCAAAACCAAGCCCGCACAAAATAAATTAGTGGTTTGAATTTCAGATACAGGTTTAAACAATCATATTCTATTTCTTCCCCTTCGAAATGATTCCTTTATACCACAATCAAAAGTAATTTCGTGACTTAAACCTACTTTACTTATAAACGAAGAGTAATGTCAATAGACAAAAACTGTAAAATTTCGTAAGCATTACTGCCCTATATTACGTTAACAGGTACTAGAAAACGTTTCAGTACGACGTCGAGGCTTTGTTTTACCATATATATTTTTAACGAAACCGAAGAGGATTTTCTTACAGCAACAGCTCGATAAGCGCCAAAAAACACATTTTCGACGAAAAAATACACTGAAAATTCTTAAGAAAATATGGAGACTGTTGCGGCAACCCACAGGTAATCTGAAAAATATACTTACGTTCTATAACTACGGGTGAAGGCGCGAAACGCGCGGGTTTGGTGAACGCGCACAGGCAAACGGCTCGAACTTGGAAGCGATGCTAGCCTGCGAGCGGCTGAAGGCAAGAGCGGCGCGGGAGCGGACTGAACTTAGTAGAGCGGGTGAGAGAGGAGCAAGCCTACCGCACTGGGGCGAGGGAAGCGACTGTGTGCGGCGACGGACCGAGTCACACTGAATTGCTGCTTATCGACCTCCCCTCGCGCACTCTCCCCGCCCGCCTTCACGCCACCAAGCCCGCCTACCGCACAGCGTTGCCCAAAATAATGTTCAGGAGGCTTTGCCTATTCATCTCTCATTATTCTTAGGCTATGCAGCGATCGATGCTCACGTGGCATTCATTTACTTCAGGACTTCTCAAACTACGGAAATAAGAAATAAGCTTTCTAATTTTCCTAATATTTGATGTTTCAAAATCAAGGGTGTAGGGGAAATCAGGAAATTGCTAAGACGGAATTTAGGAGTGCCGAACAAGTAGCGGTAAATTGGTCGAATCTCACAATATAACGCTTGAGACGCGTTGTTCCCTGTTATTACACACCCTGCACGAAGTCCCTATTGTCTAATGAAACATCGCTGTATCTTGTCTGAGGTTAAGTTTTCCATTATACTTATTAATTTGTTGGAGTTACGAACTTATTAAGCGTGGCTCCATATAAAATTCGTCTTGGTTACAGCTGAATCATTATAGGGAGCTGAAGTTCGTTTAAACAGACAAATTATTTCACGATTTCTTATTCATATTCTGTTTCATGCAAACTTCCTTACGATGGTGTGGCATGAAATGCTTTTACTTAGCTATGTTTTATTCGCCTTTTGAGAAACTTGACAGTATTCAAGCCTGTTTTGCATGGTCGAAAGCTTCCCGACTGCGCCAGAAGGAGGGTTATGTTTTTGAGCTATTGCATAGCTTTTATCGCGGGCTCTGAGCGGTGCAAACGAATCAAGAAATTCCGTGATGAAAATAAACCTAACACCCCGCGTCGTCTAACGTCGTTTAAGTTCGACAGACTTGGCACGGTGTTTGTTTTTCTTGATTAACGTTCTCCTTGATTAACGGCTGATCATAGATTTAAAAAGCTAAAGTTAATAAAAATGCTTTGCAAAAGCTTTACCGCGGCAGTCCCCGAGTGCCACACGTATTTTTCTCTAGCTTGCTCTGTCCCTCTTTCCTCTCACGACACTGTGAGTCTTTCTTGAAGTTCTAAAATCATAAAAAAAAAAAACCTAATCCACAAAGGTCCTTGATATATTACATGTGTATAATAACCGGCGTCCCTACTGACATGACGGGTTACAAATTAGACTCGTGGTTGCATGAATTTAGCTATTTAACCATGATTCTATAGACCTCTTGAAGCGTCCAATGAAACTACTGTTAGAAATTAAGTTTCTAAAAAGTGTTAGAGACATGTCTAGCCGAAGCTGAAGGGATCAGGAATGAACGTCAACATGTAATTGCAAAGGCACTAACATGAAGCGCGCATCGGTTGCCGTGTATGCGGAATCTAAATGAGGTTATCTGTGTACACTATAGCTCCACATCAGGAGAGTAGCTGACAAAACAAAAAAAATCTGTGAAAAACCGGCCAAGTGCGAGTCGTACTTGCCCATGAACGGTTCCGTAGCAGCAAGTAACATAATATGTATAAACGTTCTTGTAGTTGAAAGGTAAATTGCGGATTACGGTTTATGACGTATTAAAAAAAACTTATACTTCATCTTGTTCCAACCAATTGTCAATTGAAGTTTGTATGGAAATGTACATCATATATTTTTTTACCGACTACAAAAAAAAGGATGTTATCAATTCGACCCATATGTATAATAATATAATATTTCCAGAACTGCCCAGTTTTCGGATATAATTATGTTAGTGTATATCAGCGTCTGAACAAATTAATTTCATAAGTGTATGTATGTATGTTTTTATGTTTGTGTTCGCATATCTCCGGAACTATCTGTTCGATTTAAGTAATTCCTTTTTTTGTTGTACTAGGTATTATTCAAATTAGAGAATGATGCAAGTTTTATCAAAATCGGTTCAGTGGTTTTTGAGATAGGGAATTTTTTGTCTAATTGGACCGTAGATATTCAAAGTCGATTATAATTACGTTTGTCAAAAAAAAATGTTTATTACAAAAAAAAAAAGTTTATCCCTAGAAAGGGATGGTTTCAATCTATAAATCTATATACATATAATAAAATCGTAGAAAAGCAGTGTTTGTACACGCTAATCTTCAGAACTACTGGACGAATTTGATAGTTTTTTTTGTTTTTGTTGAAAAGGTTTTAAGAGTGGCCAACACATATGTTATAATGTATCTTGGAAACTAGAACACCTGATGTAGAACTGCAATAGATCGGCTAAATTATAAGAGATACAAAAATAGCCATAGTAAAAATTGTTCCACGCGATGAGCATTTTCTGCTGAAAGAATTGAAGATATGGAACACCTGATGTGGAACTCCAAGAGCCCAGCTACACTATTACATATACAGTAACAACGACGATATAATACTAGACTCCTAATAACAGGCGACCAATGTCTGCCAACACATTAGGCAAAAAAGTCTTATATTCGTCTCATTTCGACCAATCCTGTGACACGTAAACATACGTTGAGACAGCACAGACCTTGAGTTAGCCAATCACAACGCAGTACCCCGTCCCCCTCGCTTACGTAGTACCTCAGCAACTTGGCAGAATAGTTTGTGTTCTTTAGATCGAGCATGCGGAGTCTAGTATTATATCGTCGTTGTACAGTAATGACGTCTTAGCAAGAGTTGTTCATCCTGATAAGCACTTTTCGTTGTCGTATAAAAACTGAAGATATGGAACAACTGATGTGGAACTCCAAGACCCTAGCTACACTACAATATAATATACAGTCATGACGTCTTAGTAAGAGTTGTACAGCCTGATGAGCACTCTCTGTTGACGTATTAAAATTGAAGATCTGGAACACCTGATGTGGAACTCCAAGAGCACAGCTACACCATAATAAAAATATACAGGAATGACATCTGAGCAAGAGTTGTTTAGTCTGATGGGTATTTCCTGTTGACTTACAAAAATGAAAGATCTGGAACGTCTGGAATCGTCACGCGCGTCCCGTTGTTTTCCCCTCCCTAGGCTATTAGAATTTGATTGAATTTCAGATCTTCGGTTTTGACGACCCCGTTGCCGCTGGCATAAGCAACAGGATCCGCGTACGAAGTCGCGGGCAGAAGGTAGTATACAATAATAATGGATGTCTTGTGACGTTGCCCGCATAGATCCGTTTTTGTTGCTCTCTTGGATATTTTCTAAAGACGCCGATTATAAGAAAGTTTTTGTTGAAAATCTGAACTAAATAAAAAAGGGTAAAATAAAAACTTAAAAAAAGGAACCAACTTCAAAAACAAATACAAAAAAGTGTAAAATAACTTTTCTTTCGGAAGTCGGTGGCAAAAGTCAATGACATAAAAATCAAAAACCACCGATTTCCGAAATAAAAGTTATTTTACACTTCTTTGTTTAATTTGTTTATGAAGTCGGTACTTTTAAAAAAAGTTTTTTTTAACTTGTTAAAATCATCATATGAGTCCTTCCACCCAGGGCCGGCCGGGAGGGATTGCCAGATTAGTACTGACTAAAATGCACGGTGTCATTCAATAGCTTTTTACGTTCCGGGGCCACGGCGGCTCGTTAGTCCCGAGACCTCAACAGGCTTTGGTTACCACTTAAGGACTTCCAGAAAAACGTCGAGATCAAGATTGCGACTGAGATACGTTATTCATTTTGACCGTATGAATATTGGATCAATTACATCAGGCACGTGTGTCGAGTCTGCTAATTATTAGTCAGAATGGCGCCACAATGGCGTTTCAATTTTCGAACCATTTTTTACTCAGCAGTAAAAAATGGTTCGAATAAGCACTACAATTGAAACGCCATTGTGGCGCCATTCTGACTAATAATTAGTAGACTCGACACCCGGTGTTGGCCAGGTTAATCCGTTGCTCTCGACTGCCAACTCTGCTCGACATTTTGCTGAACTTTCCCTTAGCACGAGTTTTCACTATTTGAGACGTAAACTGGAACTTTGACAATTTTCAAGGAAAAAATTTGTTCCTTCTTCGCACACCAGAGACGCTGTTCCTTTTTTCCAAACAAAAACGCTGTAAACATTGGAAAGACGCTGTAAAGTAAAAGAGTGAAAACTTGTGCTAAGGGTACTGGAGGCCTACCGTGAAACTTGGAATTAATAGGTCTTTTCTCATCTTTTGTCATACTTATGGTTTTTAATTTTAACTCATCACTATTATTTTCTTATTATTATTTTTTACCAGAACAGTTTTTCCGTGACACATCGAGCTTAATATCCCGGGTGCACGAATATTGTTGATTCTCAGGAGTGGCATTGCATGAAAATAGTATGGCATGCTGTAAGCATGAACGAGTATTTTTAACAGTAACGAGCCTTTTTGAGCCTCCCTTTGTGTATTTCACCTGTATCTCGCGTTTACAATCAATTAAGGCTCTTTGGTCGATTGACCCCGCTCAGATGGGACCCGCGGGATGAATGAACCAATTCATGATTTTGATTATTTTTTCATTGGTCGATTGGACCTACTGTTCGAAATTACATTTAATTTCAAGTTTCAGTACAGACGTGTAGAAAAACGTAACGCGGAATGCACGTGGTGCAATAGGTTTAGCCCTTAGTTAAACATATACTAGCATTTTGCCCGCGACTTCGTCTGCGATTATTTCGAACTTTACTTCTATGAATTAAAGAGATGAATTTTCAACATGTTTCAAAGAATGTCTCGAAATCTCGAAATAAAATGCATAAAGGTATGCAATAATATACCCGTGTCGATATCTCCTAGAGCCGCTTTGTACTGCGCATTTTTCAAAAGTTAAAACTTTATATTCCAGCTAAGCTTAAAAACTGATAGAATGTTACTAACCAGCAAAAGTACTAGGCTAGTATAAGATCAAGGTGGTATGTTTTGCACTCTGGCGCCACGTGACACGCAGCGCGGGGGTAAGGTAACTCTAAATGGCCTGTCAAAGTACCAGGCTAGCATAAGCTCAAGGTGGTACGTTTTTCAACGGCGTCAGCGAAGTTCATTTGAAAAGCGCTGTGACGCCACGTGACAAGGGGGGGAGGGATGAAATAACTGTAAATGCCCGCTGCGCTCTAAGATATGGGCCCCTTCAGGTAAACTGCCGCCACTTCATCCATCCCTAGTTGATCCGGTGTGTGTTATGTCCCGGAGGTCTACATCACCATCTCCTTGGATAAGCGGCATACCTAAAGTCGGAACAGACTGGTAGGGGTAGGACACTTTTCTATTTGCTAGTACAATTCTCAAATTTTGAAAGTGGGTCCAAACGACCAATTCAAAAATGCATTTGGTCGTTTGGACCCGCGGGTCCCATCAGAGCGGGGTCAAACGACCAAAGAGCCCAATTAAATTCACATATACAAACAGTTATTCCTGAAACCTCTACAATATACAAATGAAACTCGACTGTACGCACTCAATTCGTAAGTTGAATGTACTGTTCGATGGTCCGAGTTTGGCCGACCACATAGCGTATGGGAGCAAGAACGGAAATTCCGATATAGAGATCGCAAATATCTACAGGCCGATCATCCGGGTTAAGCCAAGCATGCCGAGGTTTGTCTGTGGATGGGTGACCATCTGTCATAGCGAGTTTCCTCCGTGACTTGGAAATCACGTAAAGCCGTTGGTCGCGGCTGTCATTTGTGGATCTTTGACAGTCGTTACTGTTTTCCAACTCCTCCACTATTCTTTTCTAGGATCCAAGACAGGTTAATTCATTCTCCGGGACACGTTGAGCTTCATTGTCTCGGCGCTTTTCTGGTGGTTGCCACTGTTGATTCTGGCTTTCAGGAGTTGCAATGGTTTGGGAATAGTGCGGTGGGTTTGTCCCATTAAAAAAAAGTCGTTACTGTTAGCCAGAAGCTCATAAGTCTGACAACCCAGTCTTACCATGGGGTATCGTATTGGCCCGTTACTGGGTTGTGGAGGTCTGGTAGACAGTCGCTCCATGTTAAATACTGATGTCCAGCTGCATCTGGTTCGACTGAAAGTCGACCCCAACATAGTTGTGAAAAGGGTAGGCAGATGATGATTTCCAACACATACAAATGTGGTTCCATGATGAATAAGCTTAAAGCAATGAACAACTTAAGTCATATTCATAATATTCTGTCAGATTTCAGTATATAGACCGTACTAAATATGATTCAAGAAGTGAATTATGGCCAAATTCGATTATTCGGCGACAACAAGTTTTTCTAATTAAACAAATCAAAGTTTTATTTCACATAGGCCTATGAGGTCTCTCATAAAATGTCGACAAAAGGTGCTTGGTTAGGGTTGGTCGGTTCCATGGACAAGAACCCAAGAACCGGCATGAAACTCCATGGTTACATTTTAAAATATGTTATGGTATACAAGCGGCTTGTCAATATTTTTTTTAGTGTGGTAAAATCATCAAATGAGTCCTGTCCACGGTGTCCTTCAATAGCCCTTTATGTTCCGGGGTCACGGTGAGGAAAAAAATTCCCGCGACCCCGTTGGCCTTCTGAGAGGGCGACCCGTCATTTTTGCATACGCTCTTTGAAGCGCGCGTGGAACACGACGCATGGTCCATGGTCGGACAGCGGCTTGGTATGTTATGGTATTACAAGCGGCTTGTCAATATTTTTGAATACTTCTACTGACTAAAATCCACGGTGTCCTTCATAGCCTGTTATGTTCCGGGGTTACGGTAAGGGAATAATCCCGCGACCCCGGCAGGCTTTGGCTCTCTGAGAGAGGGGCCCCGTCATTATGCTGACGCTCTTTGAGGCGCGCGTGGGACACAACGCGCCGTCGACCCGGGCATGGTCCTTGGTCGGTCAGCGAGTTGCCCGTTACTCGCTGCCCGCATGCCCGCGCCTACGGTGGCCGGAGATCGTCTCGCGACGTCCGTCGCCGTGGGCGTCCTACACCGCGGTTGGGGCGGAGGGAGGACTCTGTCCTCTCTCACTCGCGGCGCGCCTCCTCCTTCGCGAGCATTACTGCTTCGCAGAAGGAGGCGACCGCTTCCCACTCCATATTTTTGAGTACTTAGATAATTATGTGAGAATAACGTAGGCCTGGGCAACAAGAGGGAAGTCCTTGCGAAAATTAACACTACAAAAGGAGTAATAAAAATATAATAATGTACACACGACAATGTTCTCACATTCACAAACAAGAACCTGAAACCTTTACGTAGTTTTTTTTCCACTTTGTGAAAATATAGAATCAAATCCGTTTAATTACTGATGTCAGATTTTACTAAAACAAAATTTTAATGAGTTAGGTTAGGTTTGGTGAGTTACGTTCATCATTAAAACTAAGTTACAAGCTATATATGGTAGTTGCAAGCTATTAGCTGAGATATAAGCTACATAAACTACTATTATGTAACTGGTACATAATGAGGGGTATTATACACGAGTGTGAGTTTAAAAAACGAGCGAAGCGAGTTTTTTAATAGTATCACACGAGTGATATAATACCTAGTTATGTACAGTTTCATACACTACTTTATCCACTCTCATTGAATACGAACATATCAAATAAAAGATAAAAATTAATAAACACTAATATTCATCCATCGAAATACAAACGTCAAAATTCCAACATTCCCATTGATAGCGCGCGCAGCCACAGATTAAAAATGTTATAGATGTATCTATGGTCAGTAATCTGTATCATAATGAAAACAAAAACAACCACAAAAAAGGATAAAATAACCTACAAAACTTTTCTTTCGGAAGTCGGTGACTTTTTTTATTAATTTCATTGTCTTTTTTGCCACCGACTTCCGAAAGAAAAGTTTTGTAGGTTATTTTATCCTTTTTTGTGGTTGTTTTTGAAGGCGGTCACATTTTTTTTAGAAAAAGTTTTTATTTTACTCTTTTTAGTTTAAATATTCAACCAACATTCTTGTCAAATACATAATTTTCTTACATGTGCACTAGAATTTCGTAATCCGTAGCACCGGTAATAACATCTCTTTCATTCATTCCCTATCTCAAAAGCTACTGAACCGATTTTGATAAAATTTGCAGTATTCCCTAAGTTGAACGATACCTAGTACAACAAAAAAAGAATTACTTAAATCGGACTTGTAGTTCCGGAGATATGCGAACACGAACATAATTTTCTTACTTGAGGAGTTGTACCTTCCATCATCAGCTCAGCTTCATGAAATGATGATTTCTATACGCAAGTACTTGAATTACTTCATAAGATTTGCGAAAAACTATGTGTCAGCTAATAAAATTTAAGGGTTGCCCTCGATTTCTCCAAGATCCAATCATCAGATCCTGAAATGATGACAATGGGACCACACGGGAAGCACCAGCTTTCGATTGAAAAATGAATCATGAAAATCGGTTCACCCAGTCGCAAGTAATGAGGTAACAAACATAAAAAAAAAATACAGTCGAATTGATAACCTCCTCCTTTTTTTGAAGTCGGTTAAAAAGAAAAATTATAACATTGTTTTGTTAGAGAAACAGTGTTATAATTATTTTTTTTTTAATTTCATTACGATACTCTATGGTATAAAGTATGTCATTATAAACTCGTTTTGAGTTTTGTATTTCGAATTTTACAATATGAGAGTAGATAAAAAAAATTAAAATACTTAAATCCCTGTAAAAAATCTCTGTAAAAAAGATTTATAGAAACTACTGGGTACCGGGGTTTGAATAGACATACACTAAGGATAAACCATAATTATAACATATGTTTCAGAATTTTTGGTTCTAGGACCGATTTTCTCACAATTTTTTTCATCGGTGTTGAGAACGTTGGTGAAATTAATTGCTCAAAGTAATGCGCCTGGCTGGGTTTAAACCCTCGACCACAACCCAATACTTTGCCGTTGCCACACACTAGGAATTACTCCTGTGTCGTGGGGGCGATTAAAAACATAGAAACACACATACACGAACACCGAGACCTTGAACAACTACTTGTAGGGCATACAAATACATGTTCCGGATCGAACCCGCAGTAAGCTGCACAGTAATCACTCAGCCACTGCGCCAAACCTGTCATCCAAATTGAGCAATATTCGAAGCAAACAGAACACACTCTTACCGAAGTAGTTACTGAAAAAAGAGTCCTCAGTAACGATAAACTCAGTAATGAGTTTGATAACGATAATGAGACTGACGAGTCTCCTTCAACTTTCAGCTGTCCTCATAGAACCCGCGGCGAATGGAATGTTTCACCGCTGTTTTTACGATTATACATCGCTACGGCGACGGCTAAGGAATAAATTAGCATCTTTTCCCTATAATTAAGAACTTTATGCATAATGTATAGGTAGGCATGGTATTTATGTAACACAACACGCGGTGTTTTTTCGCTAACAAACAATGTTTTAACGGCACAGAATGGTTTTACTTAGTATCGTTTTTGTGACTAATTGAGGACTTTTATGGTCAAATTGAGTAAGCTCATTTTTTAAAGTCGGTTAAAAAAAGAAAAATAAAGTTCCCTAGTATTTTACAAAGATTGTTATTCCATGATGTTTCATCATCATCATCATCATCAGCCGGAAGACGTCCACTGCTGAACATAGGCCTTCCCTTTAGACCGCCACGCCGAACGACAATATGCACACATGCATTGATCAGCTGCCCGCGACCCTCACGATGTCGTGGGAGGCCTGCCTACGCTGCGTTTTCCGGTCCGTGGTTACCACTCAAGAACTTTTCTTCCCCCTTTCGGTTGTCAGTTCTACGAGCGATGTGGCCTGCCCATTGCCACTTCAACTTGCAAATTTTATGAGCTATGTCGGTGACTCTGGTTCTTCGCCGAATATTGAGTGACTCTTTGTCTCTCTAAAAGGCCAGCAGTCAAAGATAATATTTTAATAACCAATATTCGCTGTTGATATCAAAAAGCTAGACTTCATTACAGAAGCCTACCAAAACCATTCCTTTTTGTTTTTTCTAGTATAACTATTTACTTGGTGTCTATATCAAAGTCAATAGAAATTTTAGGGAATACTAGGAAAAATCTATATAAGTTGTCCTAAAAGAAGAACAATAATGGAGTTGATTCTTTTCAAAGATAAACACAAAATTCTCATGAATACGAGTATACGTAGTAAACAGTAAATAAACATTTTTGGTAAATTGGTACATACTTACCAACCTTTCTATAAATATAGTTGACCACAACTACGAGTATTGTTAAATTATTTCGGAGAAAAGAGACTGGTTTTCTCTTCTCTCTTTCAAAAAAATCACTAATTCAAATAGAAATTCGGTTGTATCTCAAAGAAGAGCATTCGTAATGATTGTGTTGAATTCGTGGGCGATGAAATGGAAATTATTTTATTGTTATTGAACTTTTTCAGTTGTGGAGGTATCAACAGGTTTCATATTTATGAGCCAATGAGAAATCAATTCTGGAATGAAGCACTTCAAAAAATTAAAAACATTTTTTTTGACTTAAACTTATGCCGTGGTACCACAAAAACGTTTAAACGTCTGTTTAACACTTATCTAAAAAAATGTCAGATTATGACGTTGAAATAAGGTCCGTTTTGCAGTCACACTTTTTTAGACAAGTGTTCAACAGTTGTTTAAGTTTTTGTAGTAAGGCTGTTAGAATCAGAATTCACGACTCATCATCAGCCTGGCATGTGGCCACTGCTGGGACACAGGCCTGCTCTCTGTGAGAGAGGATGGGCCATAATCCACCAAGCGGTGGTTGGAATTCACGACAACTAAGAATTACAATAGGTTTTTTTTTTTTTATTGGACAACACATGGGGTAATTTATTAAGATAAGGTTAATATAATATGTACACAGGTAACTATTTATATATATTATTATATTTACAACTAAACTAAAACTAAAACCAAATACCTATTAAAAAAAAAAAATTGGTATTTTTTTTGGTTTCGTAAAATCACCAATGAGTCCTCACTTGGTGACACGAAAGGGACTCTTACAAACTTGTATAAATATCCAGTCTTTTGTTGCGTTTGCCCTTTGCATTCCAGGGAAACGGTATCCTTATAAGACAGTCCCTCGAAAATACAACATCAGTGCCCTTAGCACGACTTTTCAGCCTTGTACTTTACAGCGTTATTCCTCTATTTACATCGTTTCTTCTATGAAAAAGTGGAACACCGCCTCTGGTGTGCGAAGAAGGAACTAATTTTTTCCTTGAAAAACAAAGTTAAAGTTTATTTTACTTCTCAAATACTGAAAACTCGTGCTTAGGGTACTGAAACCTGATGATGTCAAATCTTTGCAAAATGCTATCTTCTAATGTGAAAATATCCATCAGCTACTAATAATATAAACATGAAAGCTTGGATGGATGTTTTCATGCATAAACTCTGATTCGGATATTTGGTACAGGATAATAGTGTTTATCACGATTCTAAAGTGCGCATCGGACTTCCGTACGTAGGGTTCCATCCTACTACTATTATAAAGGCGAAAGTTTGTAAGTATGGATGTATGGATGTTTGTTACTCTTTCACGCAAAAACCACTAAACCGATTCGGCTAAAATTTGGTACACAGATAGTTTATAACCTGGATTAACACATAGGATAGTTTTTATCCGATTTTATGTTCCCGTGGGATAGTTTTCGAGTTGTAGCGGGTGAAGCCGCTGGCAACAGCTAGTACATCGGCCATTCTCCAAATAGGTGTTATTTGCCTAATTACCGTGCCCTTTTTGAATTTCACTGATATGACGTTAAACACATTAGAATATGAAACACATCAAAGATAGGAATTCAATAGTTATTTTGGCATTTTACTGTTACTGGTGGTTTTCTAGATAATGAGATTTAAAAAAAAGATTGGGTATGGTAATTAGACAAGTTGAATATTTGATGCTACGGTAATTAGAAAATATTTTGTATCTCCATACTTGTATCTTTATTTTCGTTCAATTGCTCAATATTGCTTAATAATGACAAAGTACTAGTAGAAGAAGATGAGAGAGCACTAGTTGGACGCGGAGTTGATGCTATTAAGGTAGGTATGGAAGTGTTGGCATCACCTCCAAACTCGTAAAAAATTGCGGGCCAACCTGTGCTCGGCGAGCTTAAGAGGCTGTTCAACTTCGTCGAAGCCAGTAGGATTACCCCGGAGGCGTAGAACAGGGGCGTGGTGACATTGTTTTTCAAGAAAGGAGACAAAAATCTCCTCAAAAACTATAGACTAATCCCGTTTCTGTGTCACGTCTACAAGCTGTTTTCGAGGGTCGTTTTCCGCTAGATTTGACGTTTTCCAGCTACCGGAGCAGGCTGGCTTTTGCAAAGGCTATAGCACCTTAGACCACATACATACAGTGCGGCTGGTTGCACAGAAGACAGAGGAGTATAACCGGCCGCTGTGTCTATATAGCCTTTGTGGACTACAAAAAAGCCTTCGATTCCATCGAAATCTGGGCTGCTCTGGAATCCTTGCAGCCATGCCAAGTCAATTGGCGGTACATAATGGTGCTAAGGAACCTATATTATAGCATGGCGTCGATGTCGTTCCAAGTACAAAACCACCATTCAGCCTGCTGCTAAGAGGTGTGAGACAGGGAGTTGTAATATCCCCTAACTAAACTGTTTACCAACGCGCTGGAGGATTTTTTCAAGAAGCTGGACTGGAACGGACTGGGCATCAAGTCAACGGTGAATACCTAATGCACCTTCGTTTTGCCGACGATATCGTTATTATGGCGAAATCGGTGCAAGACCTGCTGAATAGTCTCAATGCTGCCTCGAGACTTGTGGGTTTTGGGATGAACCTGGACAATGACATGGTCATTGAACATGACCTTGGTCTTGACCAAGGTCATGTTCAATGACCATGTCATCTCAGAACCAATTTCTGTCGAAGGTATAACACTCGAAGTTGTCCAAGAATACATCTACCTCGGGCAGGTATAGGAGCCTAAACGTGGAACATGTCAGTCAAACTCGCCCACCGACTTCATGTCACGCAGCTATGAAAAGGTCTGTGCTTGGGGTCTCACTAAGGAATAAAATATGGAATCACCTGATTCCATATTTTATCCCTTACCTACGGCAAAAGACCAAAGTTACAGATATTTTCCAAATCTGCAGCAAGTTACAGTGGCAGTGGGCTGGTCACGTTTGCCTCGATAGGTGGAGTAGGATGGTTCTTGAATGGAGACCGGGTGTAGGTAAGCGTAGGGTGGGACGCCCCCGGCAAGATGGACCGATGACCTGAAAAAGGTGGCTGGCAGTGGCTGGATGAAAAAAGCAGGAGATCGTGCGCTGGGGACTGCAATAGGCTGAGATGATGAACGGTGTTGACAGAGTTTCAAGAGGATCTGATATGCTGTTATCAAGCACGTCTAGATCTACGACTACTTCTTCCTCGATTGTTTCCAAGTTTCCCTTTTCCTTTTGTCTTTTATTACTCCCTACTCTGATTTTTTTGTATAAGTTTTTCATACAACGGTAATTATTAACAAATGGTAATTAGTATACGGTAATTAGAAAACGATAGACTTTCTTCAAAATTTCGTAAACCATCACAGCCCGCAAATACTGGCTTATCATAACATACGTAAGCCATAGTACTGTTTCATTTACATTATCAACTAGGGTCTAACTTCAAAAATCAAGTATTTAAATAAGTATAACGGTAATTAGAAAAGTTTTGAACCAAGGGCTACGGTAATTATATACTCAAGTGCTTCGTTGGCGGTAGGGTAACGTTTGAGACGTACGACTGCTATTGGGTTGCAGCACACCCTGAGGACATTCGACGCGTGCGGTACTGATGTTCCTAATACCGTTATTCAGGCATGTGCACCCCAGAACAGATAATGTCACGGTAATTATAACTTTCTATCGGACACGCGGTTATTCAATTATAATTATTTATAGACTGGTTCTATTGAGTCCATATTTTGGTAGGTGATACACGTTGCTTCGTATTGTTTAAAACGTTTAATGGATCAAAGTAAATCTGCAGGTTTGAGAAATTACAAGCAAGTTTTAACATAAAGTTGGAGTGCGGACAGGCCTCGGTAATTAGAAAATAGTGCTTTTTCGAACAGAGATTCAATTAATTTAGGCTTACTAGTTAAAAACAGAACCCAATATTTTGTTTACAGCTAGATACGGTCGTAATCTAACATATAAAAAAAAAACACGCTTGAATATGATCATATTACGGATTAAGTAAGCGCGGACAAAAAAAAAAAAACTTAACCGGAGAATGGCCGACATCTATAAAAAAGAAAAAAATATCACGTTTGTTGTATATAATTGTTCCCGTGGGATTACTTTCGAGTTGTAGCAGGTGAAGATGACGTTGGCAACAGCTATTATACAAATAAATATGTAGTCTTAATTTAGGTATTATGTAGACGTTAGATACAGAAAACTCAAGGTACGCCCTTGTCTGAAATTTATTGAGTGATAATAATCTGGACAGGTCTTTCAAGGTGACTTACAATATAATCTATTGTTCCAAGGTATACCTACTTTTACTTATCCCTTTTACCCTTATAATGTAACTCTCAGTGATACTATTGATATTTACATTCATAACGTATCATCACCCCTGAAAAATCCCGATGATTCAACGTAAAAACAATAATGTTATTATGTCACAAAATGATTTCTGCAGAGATCGGTATCATTAATTATATAATTATTTCGAACTCGCCTAGGCTCATACAGATTAGCAAATACATTGTCACAGCTGCTGCCTGCAGTTTCGCTTCCCCGCCCATTTTAAAGACTGTACCAAAATTCATCAAAATCTGAAAAATACACGAACTCAGAAAACACATGACATAGTAATAAATTAGTGGAGGGAACCTGTTTTAACCTCCCCGTGCGTGAGAGAGACGACCACAAATAGTAATGTCTGGGTCTTTTGATAGCAATTTTTGGTACCTATTTAGGTTATTTACATATTCGTACCAATCAATGTTATTCATACTTCGCTTTGCACGAGTCTTCGTTTATATTTTTATAATAATACTGGTAAAGAAATCAGTCGTTAACAAACAACTCTTAGAATACTTTTCTTATAACAAAGTTTGATATAAAAATAACTGTCTTTGTCAATCGGTTCTGAGTAAATAATAATTGACTGTGGGTACCACAAACCTATCAAGTGTAGATCAGTCTTTGTGCAGGTTCCGTATCTAATTTTGTTGAGTTATTTATGAATAACTTTATTGAGAAATATATTTAAGAGCTTATATAATGACGGAGTGGGAAGCGGTCTCCTCCTTCCGCGAAACAGTAATGCTCGTGAAGGAGGAGGCGGGCCGCTTGAGAGAGAGGACACAGCGTCCTCCCTCCGCCCCAACCGCAGCGGTAGGGCCAAAGCCTGCCGGGGTCGCGGAATTATTTCCTTACCGTGACCCCGGAACATAAAGAGCTATTGAAGGACACCGTGGATTTTAGTCAGTAAAAGTCTGACAGTCCCTCCCGCCCTGCCCGGGGTGGGAGGACTCATTAAAATTTGATGATTTTACCAAGTTAAAAAAAAGAGCTTTTTAATAATTGCTGAAACTTGAAGTCGCGTTGGATAATAATAATCTAAATATCTCTATTGCTATCTTCGTCATCGACGGAAGGTAATGCTGCCGTGGCGCCTCTCCAGTCACACCTCAAAGAGTGGATTTGTAGCTGCGATGTGTGGGTGTTACAAGTACAATTAATAATTGTACTAATTCTGATTTTCAGCAACTGGACACCCGTCTGTCCGGTATCTTGTGTCAAGTTGGTGGTCATTTAAATCCATTTGTTTCAAATAGGCCAGTATTCTTTTTGATACTGGCCTATTTGAAACAAATGGATTTAAATTAGTTGTTTCCTCGTGTGCCAACGGCGCCATCTTGTGTACACTTTCAAAAATGGAATGTCACTGACCCTTCCTTCACAACTTCAAGGTATTGGTACACGAACTTACAGAAACGAACGGAATGTCTGTAGTGTAGGGCTAGAACAACGACGATTTTTGTTCCTTAGATCGTGCATGCGGTGTCTAGTATTATTATTTATTATCGTCGTTGGCTAGAACTATAAATTAGCACTTTAACTAATTGTCTTATCAAATGTAATCTTTCCTGACGGGTATGGTTCAAAAAATTATTGGTCCCTAACAGGTCAGATTTATTTCAATATTTTTATCGAAGAATTTATTGAACGCACAACTTTTTGCACAGCTAGAAGGGGCAGTCTTGTAGCTTCACTTTGCAAGTCAAATTTTGCGTCATTCCGTCGTATTTTTGTTTACAAAAGGGCTAATAATAATTCGAACAATACAAACTCGTTAATCTCAATATAGACTAAGGGCTGATTTTTCAATAGCCAGTTAACCTCTAACTGAGGAATTAAAATAACGGTTTGAAATAATTTTCTATAGATAAGCTGTCAAACCGCCATTTTTATTCCTCAGTTAGAGGATATAGACATTTTAAAAACCGAGCGAAGCTCGGTCAACCACATATTCTCTATTAAGACAACATTTTGTATCACGCTTCGTCATTACATCAAGCTACTTGATTTTATCCATCACCGACTAGATTAAATACTCAGAACTATAAAAAAACAAAGTGTAATAAACAAAACTCGACTTCCATTAACTGCAAAAGACTGCTTGAAAAGGGATCTTTTCTTCATTCCCGGCTTATTTGACAAATGCACCTGAGCTCGACAAGTTGCGCACCCGATGCCAAGCTCCACTTAGTTTTTGAAATGAACGGAGATGCTTTTACTGTAGGTACAGGCTTGGATCCAATTATTCCTTGCATTTGAGAAGCTTTTCAAAGGACACCGTTCGTCTGTGCCGCGATAAATTAAAAATTGGCAAATGCTTGCTCTATAACCGGATACTGGACAGGTCCACTCAAATCTGTGTGATTCTTTCTTATAGTAACCTCAGACACCATCCCGCATGGTCCTTGTCTATCCTCTAATGTCTGGATTTTATGAGAGACTCTGATCTCTGGCTTTACTTTGGCTATTTCTTCTCAGTCAGGTACTTGCCAAAACCGGCCAAGAGTGGTCTTGTTAAGTTTAAAAAAAAAACTTTTGTAAAAAGACAAATAATCCACTTGCATAAAATTTCATTTCATTACATTATGCACCTAGCATTGCTTAAAAGCTCCGAGGGCGAGCAGGCGGCAATGAGTCGTGTGAGAATCCACTTACTTTTTTTTCTTATTACGTGCTAAAATCATCAAATGAGTCCTCCCACCCCGGGCAGGGCGGGAGGGACTGACAGACCTGTACTGACTAAAATCCACGGTGTCCTTGATTAGCCCTTTAAGTTCCGAGTCCCGGTAATGGAATAAAACCCTCGACCCCGGCAGGATTGGCCTTCTTAATTCGCTGTCCTCATGTCCGGAGATCGTCTGCCGACGTCTGACGCCGTGGGATTCTACCACTGCGGTTGGGGCGGAGGGAGGACGCTGTCCTCTCCCTCTTGCGGCTCGCCTCCTCCTTCGCGAACAATTCCACAACAGCTTAGCAACATCTTCAATATAAGAACTTTCTTGCTCAATACCTATCGGCAGATGAAGTCGGGAGCCCGGATAACTTCCTTTGTGTTGCTGACGTAGTCCTAGTTAGTTACGAGCATAAGTTAGGGCATGTTGAGATGCAATACCTGATCAATCAAACTTATATTGTTTCAACCTATCTTAATACCTCAGATCAAAGACTATTTCTTTGCAGATAGAACGCTCAGAACACGCGAATGTCTCCGAAGTCAGATTTTGAATCGCATCAAGCGGAAGGGTATCGTATGCGTTGCGAAAGGTGTAGGTATCTTTTGTTTTATAAAATAGAGTTACATTTTGAATAACTCTATTGAAATGTGCGAGCAGCGTCACGTCTCGGTCTGAGCTGACCCTGAAAGACACGAGACGGCATATTTTGGCAAAGAACAACAACGACGCGCAGCTTGGTACGACGCGTAGCTTGGCACTGTCGCGACTTTGTATTCGATTTTGATTTTGTTGGACCCACTCGCGTGTTCTGAGCGCTCTATCTGCCTATTTCTTTGATCTGAGCTTAATACTATTAAAATCTTCGAAGCACTGCACCCAGAGAGAGTATGTGGCAATTCACAAACTATACTACGACGTATTTAAACAAGACGACAGATGAAACTACGAACACACTAATTTGCTGTCTGTAGTTCCAAGTTTGGACCCCACATGCGACATTGTTAGCAACATTGTTCCGTCTAACTAATAAAGTTCTATCAGCAATTCAGCATTGATAAGCTCGACTAATTGATTTGAAATTCAGGATAAGATACTTTATTGTTATTTACTACTGATCGACCTAGGTATATCTTTTTGTGCGATTGCGATGTAATCTCAGATTAATGTATATTGTGAATAAAATCTTGGTTCTTGTAATCGTACAGACAGACATGTTCTTCTTCCCAGGCAAAACACTAGGAAGTGTCGAATGGGCGCTTTGGGGACCTGTCTTATGTAAAAATGGACCTTCTAAAAGTGCTGATAAATCAGCCTTATTTGAATTAATGACTTTTGATTTAAACTGTTACTGTTTGAGGCTATTTTTGTTAATTTGCTAGAGAGGTTTGTGGATAAGAAACAACAGTCATTCTGGTAGATTTTACGATTTAGCAACGCTGCTTAATGCTAGCAAAGGTCGTTGTGGTTGGATGACTGTTTATGACTTCAATCCTTTAATTTATAAACTAGGTAGGTAACTCATTAGTATTTTTGTAAATGAATTAAATCAGTCTAACATCACAACATTTTAATGAAAATGGCAATGGTAGATTACTTTTAATATTATATCTAACCATTTTTAGCCAAGCCAGAACAATTTGAATGCGTGTTCCTTATATATTTCGACGCGACAGTACCTGAAGCTCGCCAGACGTCGAGTCTGAAGTCGATCAACATATCGTAGAAAAATCGTATATCGTAATCGTAAAATCTATCATATCGGTGATCAAAGATCTTGGAAAGACAGTTGCTATAAAGCCGGCACGGCTAGGGTCCGCTTTGCCCCAGTCTAGCTACGCCGCTGATGGCTGCAGGGATCAATGGATTGCTTTAGAGGTTGTCGTAACCTGGAATAGAGTAGTTGAGAGTCATTTAAGACTTCCAGATAACGAAAGGAATCTTTTGACAACAAAAAAAAAGCGTTTCTTCCGACTGTTATTTGCAGATAATTATTTCTGACAATCGAATCGTAACGAGAAGTCTGAAAATCAACATAGACAAAGGTATCGTGTTTCCAAGTTAGGTACCGTTGTGTTGTGTGAATATGAAATGTTTTTTTATCGTTTTAAGTAAATTTTGGGTATAAGGTAATATTCGTCCAAGTGTTAAAATGTCCACATGTCAGAATAACCTAATGTTATATTTCTATATTATTTGGTTAGAATGAAGTTTTGCAAAAATCAACAAGTGTCATTTTGTCCAAAAGTCATATTGTACATGGCTCAAAATTCTAGGTTTTGTGATAAAACGACGCCTGGATTTTTTTTTGATAGGTAATAGAACAAATTTCATATTTTTTTATTTCAAAAGCCCTTTACGGTCCAATGTCGTTAAACAATTTAATTCGAAGATGTAAAATCATTTTCACTTTTTGACGTATGGACATTTGGTCACTTGAGGGGTATAGAAGCAAAGGTGACCATCTCCACTTTTACAGATTTTAAGAAAAACGTGAAAAACTTGTATCATAAAAGTTACAAATGTTTTTGAAGTTTTTATGTTTTGTCTATAATAGCTACTGTTAGGAAAAGATTTCAAGCAAGTTTGGGCTAGATTCGCGCGGTGGTTACAGAATAAATGAGGTTACAAATTTGGAGATTGCTATGTTTGTTTCTCCCAAGTAGACATTGCTATGTTTGTTGTAATCATATTTGGATTTTGTTCACTTTGCTTTAATCTGTAATGGATATTGGTGATTCTGTTTCAATAAAAGGCATTATTAGAAATGTTATATTTTGAATATTGTTATATTTTGTTGATTTACACTCATAAGCTTTGCTATTATGATCACAAGCTAGCTTTGGTTGTTGTTTTGGTGAGTACCTGCAAACAAAACGATAAAATTTTGAATGTATTGAAAGTGAAAAATAGCATTGCAAAGTAACAGACAACAAAGTTTAAAAAATAGTACATAAATAAACTTGTCTGTCTTCTGGATTGTTCTTTTCCACTTTCTAGGGTCTCTTAACTTTTTTCTAGCTTGGTTTGGAGGCACTTCACAAGCACTTAGCTCCATTTTATTATTTTTTTCACTTTTGCATGCAAACCGAAAACTTTTAACTGATTGACTTGTGAAAATTTGAATCTGTCAAAACAAAAGCGGCAATCTCCAGAGGACATAGTCAAGTTTGTTTCATTCACTAGTTTTTAACCATAAATTTCTATTGGATAAAGACGTATTTGAAAGTGACAATTGGACAGATCGACGGCTTTGAATCCCAACAACTAGATGGCGCTATTAGTTATAATTCGAGAAAACATGGAGATTGTCACCTTTGCTTCTATACCCCTCACTTGATCTCTATAACAAATTTTTGACTTTTTTACGTAATGACATTTGTGGACAATTTAACAATGGGACGAATGTTACCATAACTCAAATTTTGCGATACAGGTGCGTCATCGCACTGAAAAATTACTATTATGTAGATGGGAAAAAGTGCTCGTGTGTTTATTGCTAACGATGACTGTAAAAAAAATCATCAGCATCCACCATCGTCAGGCAATCAATAGTTAAATTCACTACCTATACTGGGTATTCATGCTTTGGTCCATTAAATGGGATTCTACTGCCATCTCTCTTCACACTGGTTTTTAATGGCCGGAAAGGTTCCGCAGTTCGAATGCTCCAACTCCAACATTCCAACATTAAAATTGAGTACACAGCGCCATCTCTGGGATGTAGCCAACACCACCGCACAAATCTGCAAACGGTCGCATGTCTGACAAACTACACTGAGACGTTAGTTCTTCATTTGTCTCAAAGATGGCGCTTTATTAAATATCGCAACTTATTTTTTTTTCAGGAATAATTTTACGTTTCGTGTTTTGGTTTCGGTTGGCTTAGTGGCTGAGTGATCGATCGGACTGCTGTGCTGCATGTTGCGGGTTCGATTCCCGCACGTAGCAAATATTAAATTTATAAGATCTACAAAGTAGTGGTTCCAGGTCTAAGCGTTTGTGTATGAGAGTTTGTCTGTGAGGGTAAAAAAAAGATAATAATAATATTGTTTAGATAAGTTCATATATTCATTTTTTTACCTCATTATTATTTTCTTGTTCTCACTCACTACCGTCTACATTTCCATAATAGGGTAGTTTCCTGGGTCAAAATAATTACATTCTATTTAGTCCGTATTTTAGATTATAAAATAATATTGGACACGTATTTTTTCTTTTTTCGATTAAACAAAAAATAACAAAGATAATAGCCTACTTAAGTTACCTGTGACGTCACTCTGCGCGAAAAATGCCACGCATCGTGACGTCACACGTAACTTTAATAGGCTATATCTTTATCATTTTTGGTCTAATTTACAAATAAAAAAATACGTGTCCCTTATTTTTGAATAATCTAAAAGGCGGACTAATTACATTTTTTTAGGAAACTAGCCTATTCATTCTTCCTCTTGCAGGTCTGACGTCATTTCTTAGGGTCAAGACACACCGAGACGCGATGCTGAGGGACATTTCAAACGAGCTACCTACTCAAAATCTAACTCTATTCACTACACGAAAAGATACACATTTCGAAATTCAACGCAGCGCCTCGCACAACGCGCACTGTGAATGTTTCTTTGTTTTGTTACTAAGGCACTGGCTTTTGTTAAGCGGTCAGCTCCTTCTGCGAGGCAGTAATGCTCGTAAAGGAGGAGGCAGGCCGCGAGCGAGAGAGGACAGCGTCCTCCCTCCGCCCCAGCCGCAGTGGTAGGCGCCCACGGCGACGGACGTCGCAAGATGATCTCCGGCCACCGTAGGCGCGGGCATGCGGGCAGCGAGTAAAGGGCAACTCGCTGCCCGACCAAGGACCATGCCCGGGTCGACGGCGCGTTGTGTCCCACGCGCGCCTCAAAGAGCGTCAGCATAATGACGGGGCCCCCCTCTCAGAGGGCCAAAGCCTGCCGGGGTCGCGGGATTATTCCCTAACCGTAACCCCGGAACTTAACAGGCTATGAAGGACACCGTGGATTTTAGTCAGTAGAAGTCTGACAGTCCCTCCCGCCCTGCCCGGGGTTGGAGGACTCATTTGATGATTTTACCACGCTAAAAAAAAAAAAAAAAAAGGCACTGGCTTTTGTTAACATTTTTTTTATCACACAACGCCATCTAGACCCAAGCTAAGCAGAGCTTGTGTTATGGGTACTAGACAACTGATAAACATATTTATATATTTTTAAATACATACGTATTATAGATAAATTACACCCAGACACAGAACAAATGATCATGCTCATCACACAAACATTTGTCCTGGGTGGGAATCGAACCCACGACCTCCAGCAAAGCAGTCAGGGTCACTAACCACTAGACTAATAGGCCAGTCTTTTGAATTTAAACACTAATAAATATTTACAGAGAGAGTGGTGGTGGCCCAATGGTAACAAATTCCAATATACTAGGGTGATTTTGGTGAGACAGGCAACTCAGTGATAGACTCTTAAAAGTCTCTTAAAACGTTACCTACGTTTTAAGAGACCAACTCAGTGATAGACTCTTAAAAGTCTCTTAAAACGTTACCTACGTTTTAAGAGACTTTTAGGAGTCTATCACTGAGTTGCCTGTCTCACCAAATAATCTCCCTTTACCCTACTTATTAATTGTAGATAGTAGGTTCGAACTCAGCCCGATGTATTACCACAGTATTTTGGACTATGGTACTACTTTGTGCAATTAATTTCATCATCACTGCCACAGTACAATCACAGTATCGTGCCACTGCTCTCTCAAAAACGTAGTGGGAAAAAGCATCATCTACCAACCCTCACTGGGTGGTGGATTACAGCCAACTTACTCCCACAGAAAGAAGGCTCGTATCCCAGTACTGATACTGATACTGCTGGCCTACATCATCCCACTGCTGGGCAAAGGCCTATCGTATCCCAGTAGTGAGAACAGAAAGGCTGATTGACCATGTGATGAATTTTTTACACATTGTACCTATTTATCAACGCAGTCTATATTATTTTTTGAATACTCAAGAACTTTAATTTTGAATATCGGCATTCTCTGTCGCGAGATGCGAGTAGCGTGAGCGTGTAGCTTGTGGCCAAGAGGTAATTTCTCTCAAACAGTTCCTTAAACAGTTATTTTTGGTTTATACTTAATTAGTTTCAATTTACAAAAACTCCGACATTCCTGATTTTTGGCTTAGTTCTTAGGTGCAGCAGTAGAAATAACCGTGTGTCAATCCCATGTGTGGCAAAAAAAGTTTTGACGACGTCTTCACTTTTGGATTTTCTCGAAAATTCCGCAAAAATATAGGTTAGGTCAAATAAGAATTTTAGATCATAAAATCATCTTTAAGCTCACTACCGAAATTTATCTGTGTCGGACTTTTTGTTACTTGATCACAATTTTCATATCTAATTTGACTGGACAATAAAACAGGTACTCATTTTAATACATTAAAATTAATCATTTAAAATATTCAGCAGTGCTGCCGCCTTGCTGCTGTTCGACTGCCTGCAACAAAGTATAAGGCACTACTTTGCTTAATTCAGCTATCCCATTCTTTATGTCCTCTCGCAGGACAGACAACCGCTGGGGTAGACGTGTCCTTGAGTGGAGACCGCCACTCAGCAAACGTAGTGCAGGGCGCCCGCCGGCCAGGTGGAGTGACGACCTACGAAAGGCGGCTGGCAGAGACTGGATGAGGAAAACTCAAGACAGGGCTCAGTGGCGCACATTTGGAGAGGCCTATGTCTAGCTGTGGACGAATAGAGGCTGATGATGATGATGATTCTTTATACATGGAATCTCATAGCTGGACTGTACGATATGCTCTTGAGCGGGCTTTGAAATCGTCCGATAGTGAAGCGCGAGCAGTGAGCGCTGTGTTCCTGTCAATTGCTTAGTGAATAGGAGAGCGAGTAGGCTCGCGAGGCATTTGCCGCGCGAGGAAAATGCTGCACATAAATTTTGCCCTATGATGTAGAATCATGATGGGCTGTTCTGTGACGGTCATCCTCTACCCATCAAATACCTTTTTTGGTGTGTAAACTCCTTTCTTTTCGTATGAACTTGGAATAGGATATTGAGTTCGAGCTGGTTCGAGCTGAAATCTTTCCGTGCCTACTATTAGTCTGAACATAGGCATCCCATGCCGCGCTATTGAGAGATACAGTTTATCGAATGACACAAATCAGAATAAGCGAAGGAGAGAAGAAGAAACTAAACTTTTAGTTAAACCTATGTACCTTTTAACCATTTAAAAAAAACTATAATTGGTTTTTGGAAAATTGCCGGAAGAATGCCGCTCGGCTGAGCAGCATTTGGGCAAATGCGTCATATCCTTACGTCGCCATTGCCACAGTGCCTAAAAAGACGGGTGTAGCCAAAACACGGAACATGACAGTCAAGCTGGCCCACCGTCTTCATGTTACGCAGTGTGCTATGGAAAGGTTTATGCTTGGGACGATATTTTTTAACAAAATTAAGTAAGTACTAAAATTTTCTTTTTTTTTCTTTTCAGAATGTTCACTCCTATCCTTTATTGATTGTCAAAATTTATGCCTGAAGCTAATCGGAGGGTACCCAACAGTAATGCCGATTGGAAGATGTTTAATCTGTCCAAATCCACGAACACCAACTATACTTTTATAGTATACAGGCACCGAGTCTGGGCGACGCAACGAAAGGAATGGAGTAGACTTTAGGGTCTGAATTTGTTTACTGCTGTTTTTTTATTGTACTGTACCCTTAGCTACCCTTAGCATGAATTTTCAGTATTTGAGACGTAAAGTAAGCTGGAACTTTAACTATTTCAAATTGACAATTTACAAAGAAAAAATTAGTTCTTTCTCCGCACACCAGAGGCGCTGTTCCATTTTTTCATACAAAAACGCTGTAAATACTGGAAAGACGCTGTAAAGTAAAAGAGTGAAAATTCGTGCTAAGGGTACAATCAACCTTTTTTCTTAACCCATGGTACCGTGGCGCCGGAACGTAAAGGGCATCATCCGAAGGAACACGGGTGGATTTTAGTCAGTAAGAGTCTGACAGTCCCTTCCGCCCCACCCAGGGCGGGAGGACTCAAAGTAACGTTGCTAAATCGTAAAATCTACCAGAATGACTCTTGTTTCTTTATCCACAAACCTCTCTAGCAAAATAGCAAAAATAGACTCAAACAGTAACAGGATAAAATCAAAATAAAAGTCATTTAATTAAATTAGGCTGATTTATCAGCACTTTTAGAAGGTCAATTTTTACATAAGACAGTCCCCCAAAGCGTCCCCTCTTCGACACTTCCTAGTGTTTTGACTGGGAAGGGGTTCAAACCCGGGGCCTACAACTCGTAAGTCGGGACCGATACCACTGGGCCACCACTGCTGCAGCTTATTTCAATACAGGAAGTTTAATGTTCGATTGGTGGTGGATTGGTAATTATTTTGACAGATTAAGGTAGGATGACCTGAGGGTATCTGTTCATTCTTAATCATCAGCCTATAATGTTCCCACAGCGGGACACAGGCCTCTCTGTGAGAGGGAGTGGGCCATAATCCACCACGCGGGCGAGGAAAAGTTTTTACGAATTTGATTATCTAACTAAAATATAGAAATGAATAAAAGCGAAAGTGAGTTTGTTTGTTTATTTTTTTTTTTGATATGCCTAACGTAGATGGGAAGGGTCCCATCTATTAGGTACCGTTTGCAGGTGGAGACGGTTTTACACCATAGACTACTACTATATTGTTTTACACTATATATGCAGGAGGGGGTCGAAACGAAGCTGCGTACACGCGTACAGTGTTTGTCTTTACATCACACAGTGTTTGACTGGTAGAAAATATCCATGGCAATAAGTCCGCATCTACGAGTATATACTATTTTTGTATGATACCTACATTCATTTTATTATGTGGGTGATCTTTTTTCAAATAACAACATAAAAGTTGACAACTTCATCGTATATCAAACCTTCTTGTAATATTAAAAGAAAAAAAAAATAAACGAAGGCAGCTCCACGGATATCCCTCACGGAATACTAAAATATAAATGATAGAAGATGCGCCAAACATCTATATTGAAAAATTCTTCGCTGTCCGATCATTGGAAAAGTTCGATATAAGACCCCGTCCTCGTTTAAAACAAGACTTTGCTTTTCTTGTACAATTCCACTTTTCGAATACTTAATGTAGACATACCCCTTTTCATCTTTTCCGAGAAGTTTTGGGCTCTTTTAAGATTCGTCCAGTGGAAATTATACTCTGTTGGGAGTTCGGACGATATGGCGCGGATGAGTACCGCGTGATACCAGGTAAATTGAACGACAATAGGGTTCACGATTTATTATAAAATACTCAAGGAAAACATTTACCTAAAACTCAAACACTCCATTGATGCGGTGTGCTCAAGTGAGTTTTTTGTTTTAGAGCATTGATTCGCTTATAATAAAGCTGTGAAACAAAACCAGTGTTTTATTTAACTCCAATTTAAAGCTAAAGTCTCCTTAACGACCAGCATCGGACGATAAGACAATAATATATGTAGGCGGACGCCGGTCCATTGTCGCATTTGGCGTAGCGTAACAAATTGCGAACAATATTTCAAGGCTTAGTTGTTAGTGAAACTTAATCGCCTCTCGCAGGACACTCTCAAATTAAGTTTAATCGCACCAAGTGAGGGGGTCAGTTAAAAAAGAGGCCCCCTAATCAGGTCCGCGCGAGCACGCGTTAGGTACGCACTTACATAATGAAAGGGGGAAGCGAGGGGGTTAGGGAGCCGCTGGGGGCCGTCATCTGCGTACACCCTGTCCGGCCGCCCACGATCGATACCTATACGTGTGGACTTTATGTAAAAAGCCTCCTGCACACCCGGAGGACGCCGACCATAAGTGTCGAGGAACGAGTCGCCCCCAGGGAGAAGGCACGAAATATCTTCAATTTTCGAGAGAAAATTTTCCAATGCGGGGGCGAATGCCCGCGGCGGAAGGGCTGCGTGGCTCGCTCCGGACGCCTGTGTCCGAAAAATGCTCGAACCTTAATTGAATTTACAGATTTGCCTTTCGGAACGCACGCCCGACGCCCGGCGCCCGACGCCAGTACCTACACTGTTTATTGCGGCCGCTCGTTATGACTCTTTACGAGCTGCTCCGATGTGCCCGATAACTTTTTATTTATTTATAAACTTTTTATTTATTTAAATATAAGCACGTTAAGCAATGACGAGATGTTTCAAGGAGAGAACTAGTAAAACTGGGACTCATAGTACAGTTCTGGGAACAGTTTTCAGGTTACTTATTAATATGGAGTTAGTAGTCGTTCTGATCCTCTTGGGACTCATTATCTTCAGTTTGCGACTGACAAGTATCACTCCTTTACTGCTAATGAAAATGATTTAACAGAACCTTTACTACTTTACTACGATTAAGTATATTTAAACTTAGTCAACTTTTGAGCTGCAAAAATAATTAGGTACTAACTTTAGTTTCAAAAAGTCCGGTCGAAATTTCCATTGCGCCTGATACATTTAAGTATTTTAATGACTAGGGAGGGAAGGCTGAAAGGTAAGTATAGTGTAAGTAGTAGTAATATATAAGTGTGAGATCTTAGATTTCGATCAATATACATATTATACATTTAAGTGTTCGCAGCTTCATGCAAACGATTAAAAACAACATTAAATTAATGCTATTACGGTTCATTTTAGATTGACCTTTGTCGAAGTTTGCTCTAAAGATCTGTTACAAAGTGATCATTATTGAGTACTTACTAGTTGTTTTTATTTATTGTGTAATCAAAAATTACGATATTACTATACTGTAACATTTTGTTCACAAAGGTGAGCCATTAAAGAGGTAGTACAGTAGAGTAGAGTAGTAGAGTACCTCTTTTAAGAGCTGATCTCTTCCAGCCAACTTGTAAATTCTTTACGAAATAAATCATGGAGACAAGATTGTACAAAAAAATGATTAGATGTTCAAAAGCATCTAATGAGAAAAACAAAATAACTACACCAGTAAATGTTCATTTATTACAAAATACAATCAATTTATGTTTAAAAGATGTTACTTATTTCTACAAACACTACTGTTCCTAGAAAACAATTAGTACCTACAATTTCTTTTCCGAGAAAAACTATTGTACCTCTAATTAAAATATTCTTGAAATAAAAACTGAAAATAGGTCAGTAAAACAATATTTTTTTAAGTTTTACGGTCTCCCCTTATATCCTTTATGAAGGGTAGAAGGGGCGAAAAAAGACTGTAGTGATATCCACGCTGCCCCACTTATTAGTGGCCCTCGGGTCGCTCGCACTTGGTGACGTCACATCACTCCGATCAACAATTTTTTCTTAGTCTATAGAAAAGCCTTTTTAGTTTAGTGCATCCATGAAACTTTATTGTAACTTGTCGAACGAATTAATTGGTTAAAAAATTGTCACTTTAAGACAATAGGATATTATCTAGTATTAATAAACAGCAAATCTATTAGATCGTTAGAATAAGTATTGAAAAATAATGGACAATTTTCTTCTGTTTTTATTTTTCAAGATTTATGAATCTACATTCTAGACAAATTGTATCTTAGCTACATTAAAAAAACTAGGGCTACGTTAAAAGAGAGAAAATACTCGATTTTGGAAATAGGTATACCTATTTAAAAGTCACGGATCACCTAAAGAGAAACACTAAAAATAAAATGTAAAAAAAGTACGTAACCAAGTTCTTGTTACGCTGGTAGTAACGGCATTTTTATAAAAACCAGTATAAACGGAGCTGAGAGAAATGGGAGGAAAATAATACTGCGTTCTTCGGAGCATCCTGCAGTACCTACCCTAGCACGAATTTTCACTCTTTTTAGTCCGGTCAATTTAGACAAAAAAATGTGAGTGAAATTACATAAAGTCCCAGCAAGCTGAATTTTTGTGAAGTTGTTCAAAACATAATTATAAACAATGTCTAGAAGTTCCCCATCATTCCCCTGTAAGGAAAAAAAAATATTCAAGGTCAAAGGTAAAAAAAATGAGATTTTCGCGATTTTCAGCAAAACGGTAAGTTTTATCATACAAGTACCTCAGACAAAAATTGTAGATCATAAAATTATCTATAAAAATGTGTTACTACTTTTTTTCTTACGAGCCACCGTTTCAGAGATATAACGATTCAAAAAGTTATAAAAGTTGTTATCGTCATATGCACCTAATGAGGTAGTGTACTTAGCGCGTTTTTTTTAACGTGGTTTCCCCAGTAGGCCTACTCCACGGGTCAGTTGTGATCCTGTTTATTGTAAAACTATTGCAAAATAACGGAAATTTTCAAAGATTGGGAAAGATAAAAGCGTGCCTGTCCCTGTTTTCAATTTACTTGCATCCAAAATGAAGATGATGAAGAAGCAGGAGAAGAAGATCGAAAACAAGAACAAGAATTTGAAACTTACGAATGAGACGAATAAACTTCAATACTTTTTTTTCATTTACATCGCTTTTATCTTTCCCAATCTTTGAACATTTCCGTCATTTTGCAATAGTTTTACAATAAACAGGATCACAACTGACCCGTGGAGTAGGCCTACTGGGGAAACCACGTTAAAAAAAACGCGCTAAGTACACTACCTCATTAGATGCATATGACGATAACAACTTTTATAACTTTTTGAATCGTTATATCTCTGAAACGGTGGCTCGTAAGAAAAAAAGTTTTAACACATTTTTATAGATAATTTTATGATCTACAATTTTTGTCTGAGGTACTTGTATGATAAAACTTACCGTTTTGCTGAAAATCGCGAAAAACTCATTTTTTTTACCTTTGACCTTGAATATTTTTTTTTCCTTACAGGGGAATGATGGGGAACTTTTAGACATTGTTTATAATTATGTTTTGAACAACTTCACAGAAATTCAGCTTGCTGGGACTTTATGTAACCTCGAATGTCTAAATTGACCGGACTATTTACTTTACAGCGTCTTTCTACACAGCGTTTCTTGTATGAAAAACTGAAGGAACTGATTTTTTCTTTAAAAATTGTCAATTTGAAATTGTCAAAGTTCCAGTTAACTTATGTCTCCAATAATGACAACTCGTGCTAAGGATACTGATCACTGAAGTTACTAAAATATTTGCTAAGCTGCAGTGGGACTCGGGACTACTCGGGAGGTACCTGTGTTGGATGAGGAAGGAGCTAGATCACTTGTATAGCTCTACCTCTTTTCCACACTGGATTACTCTCGCTTTATGATGTCACACGGTCAGCCCCGGATCTAAGGGGGAGGGGCAAACCGGGGCACTTGCCCCAGTTTGCGGCAGTTTCATGGGGACGCCAAATACTTGAGACAAGGATATCTACGTACAACAATGAGTCTGGAGCGTCTATCTGGCCTCACGATCCTAGCCATTCAAAACAAAACTGCCTATGCGCAGACTTTGAGGAGCTTATAGATTCTTTCGAAAAAAAAAAACACGCCGTGTAAAGTTATAGTCTTTCCTGGTTATATATTTTTTCTGTGTTTCTGTTTTATATCACAAATGAAAGTTAGCTAATTTAGATAACAAAAAGTTTGAATTTATTAAAGGATTATTATTTTATGTTTATCACAAATTAATGGTCACAAAAAATGCTACTCATTTGTTAATTTTTCTTAAACACTGAAGGGAGGGAGCCCGGTTCGAAAAAATCGTAGATCCGGGGCTGCATACGGTCATAATAGCCCACCAGACCTATATAAATCGCTGTAAGCCTGTCACTTATTCCATCTGGTCAACAAAAGTGCAGTGCACTTGTACTCGTGTTCCTACAAAATGCATGAATGTGTTGAAAGTGAAACTTTACGAGAACCTGACCTTCACTCCTCCCTCCCCTTTAAGGGGGCTGAAAAGAGGGGATGGTGCAAGTTCATTGAATGCATTGCAGTAGAACGATGGGGGCGCATTTTCAACCCCACTGGACAGTACCACCTTGCTGACTGGACACTGGACAGCATGAATAGTTCATGTTCTTAGTTTCAGTCGACACAAAATCAGTACGAGATTAAATTGGATAGTTTAAAATAAACACTTTTTTTTTGAGGAATTGTCTATAAGATAGGTATTGATAAGTTCTACTTAAGCTTAATGTGAGCGTACCAAGTAGTTACCGGAAGTGGTGAGTAACGGGTAGCTCGATGTCCGATCAAGGACTTGGGGTACTGCTATACAGAGTGTTTCTTTAAAATGGGACAAAAGGAAGAAATCCGAATCCATAAGAGATACGGGAAAACTTTCTTAGAAACCTTTAGCTCTTTTTTGATGTTGACAATTTTGGCGTTTTTATTTTTTTGGTCAAGTGTGAGTTGTCCACAGAAATTAGTGAAATCGGTCAATTTTTTTTTAGTGCCGTTCGACTCTGTTTCATGTAAGGATCATTTCATTGTATCACAAGAAAAAAATCGCGACGGCGGAAGTTGGTCAAATTTTGCAAAATATTTTTTCATACAAATTGTTTGAACGAAAAAAATTATCACTTTTTTATGATGTTATTTGATTTAGTGTCTATTAAGGATAATTTCATTGTACGGGAAGGAAAATGTCTGGGCAACAGAAGTGGGTCAAATCTAATGAAATACTGACTACTACTGATAAACTTTATGCTGTTAGAAGAAACTTTACTGTTCTTTTGACCCACTTCTATTGCCCAGACATTTTCCTTCCCATACAATGAAATTATCCTTAATAGACACTAAATCAAATAACATCATAAAAAAAGTGATAATTTTTTTCGTTTGAACAATTTGTATGAAAAAATATTTTGCAATTTTTGACCAACTTCCGCCGTCCCGATTTTTTTCTTGTGATACAATGAAATGATCCTTACATGAAACAGAGTCGAACGGCACTAAAAAAAATTTTGACCGATGTCACTCATTTCTGTGGACAACTCACACTTGACCAAAAAAATAAAAACGCCAAAATTGTCAACATCAAAAAAGAGCTAAAGGGTTCTAACATAGTTTTCCCGTATATCTTATGGATTCGAATTTCTCCCTTTTGTCCCATTTTAAAGAAACACCCTGTATAAGTCTTGTATGAAACCCGTAGCCTGGGCTATTAGTTTCTGGCGATGCATAATCATATCATTTATGATTAGTTTTTTTTTAGGTGGTAAAATCCATCTCGTGGAATTCGTGCACCCGTATTCACCGTCCGCAAGCCCGCTCCGCCGCTGTGCCCTCTGCTGATCAGAGGGACACGCGTTGGAGCGTCCACACGACAGGCTATTCGCATACGGGCAAAGAGTTTTCGCCGGCCCATTCAATTTGCTGATTTTGTTTGCTGGATTTTGTTATTTAAGAACAATTAACAAAATCAAGCACAATACTAAGTACAGAAAATGAGGACACAATGTAAAATCTCAACAGAAAGTACCAGGAGAACAGGATCAATGGGGTGTTGATGGTGCCGCCCCGTCTTCAGTTAAAAATTTTGTAACATATGTGTGGCTAATTTAAAATAACAAAATCAAGTTGTGACGACGTAACACTCAATGTTTGAAGTTTATAAAACTGTGGCAAAGGTACAACGTGAATTACTAGATCGTCACTTGATAATAAGGGTGCTTGTACACGGCGCATGTAACCCGCGCAAGTGCCTCAATTTGCTCAAGCTATATGTGTACAAGCACCCCGCGAGTAGCTTGATCAAGTAGCTTGCGCATGTTACTTGCGCGGGTTACATGCGCCATGTACAAGCACCCTTAATTACCAGCAAAAAAAACAAACTGCACTTCTTTACAAGGAGCAGTAGAAGAAGGTACCTTTCTATAAAAATGCTGGTGGCTTGGACCTTGTTTCTGATACCAGTCTGCTCGTAAACTCGAGATACTTCCATTTTTAAATCCTTACTGATTAATTATTATAAAAACGTGAAACCTTATGACGAGTAATGGGCGACTCGCTGTCCAACCATGAACGATGTCCGGGTTGACGGCGCGTTGTGTTCCAGGCGCGCCTCAATCGTATGTTTGTTTATGAGACAGTTTAATTTTCAAAATTTTGTTTGGAATCCTTAAGGGGATAGGTCAGTAAAAATACGGTTTTTATTTTTTACTTTTCTTCGTACATATCTGGACTACAGATCTTACAACTTGGAATATAGTTATTGACTATATGATCTAAATTCTCACAAAGTTGAAAACACGATTCAATTAAATTTTCTCGATACAAAAAAAATGCAAAGTTCGGTCTATCTAATTTATTTTTTGGACTTTATGGAATAACTAATATGAGTTATTGAAAGGATGTTGTTTTAAATTGTATAAAATACTAGTGTCTAAATTCTGTAAAGACATTTTTTCAATTAATAACAATTTTAATTCATAAAAAGACGCCAATATGTTTGGGCACATACGCCGTTTTATTCTGAGCACACATCCACTATCGTCCTCTCATCTTTTGCCTTTTAAAAGTAGTGTCATCACTTTCGTTCCTTGACGAATCAGTCAGCCAGCGTGGCTCTTACAGGCTAGACCTGCGACACTTTTTTTCAGATCGCGGCTGTCAGATTTTCGTAATAATAAAATTGGCACGGATAAAAAGATCGAGAAAATAAAGACGAATGATACGTAGGCTTATAGATTATTCAAAACTATGTTCCGCTGTGTTCAATGGGACGTGATTAAACGGACATGACTGTAAATAAGTCACGTAAACTTTCTATTTTAAATAACACATTATTTTGATGAATAAATAAAGAATAAAATAAACCAAACTTACTGAAAATCAACGCAGGAAATTCCTGACGACCCCTACTGAGCAAACAAGGGAAATGTTAGAATACGTATGATTCTATAAATTACAAATTGTTCCTATCAATATAATAAATTACTCACAGTGATATTATATCAATGCTATCGTGATATCGTACTATTGTTGTCGGATGGTTCCTCTGTGTCCATCCTCCTCCCATCTAATCTTTATGCATCTAAATACCATTTCACATGAACTAATGATAAATGCATTGATTTGCAGTCAACATTTTGAGAGAATATGTAACTGAAAATAACTTCTAATCGTATCAAATTGCGATATAGGATAAGAAGCACTTCACTTTTATTATTATTTATTTAGTTTCGTCACAGATTTATAACAATTTCTAAGAAACAGGATTAAAATAAATTAAATGAAAACTGCTGTTGTCATTTTGAATACTTCAAAATTACTTGTCAACTACAAATAAGGCATAGAACCCACCACCCTGTTAAATATCGCCTATGATGAAAAATCGGTGGTCATTGCTGTCTCACCGCGTGTTCGGTACAAGTTGCTTCTCGCTCTATTTATTGCTTTGGAGTAAAAAAAGATCAGTACTGGGTTCATGCTTTTGGAGTCGATAGATAATATCTCTAAGGGTTTCATTTATCCGGGCACGCCGCAATTGTGGTGGAGCATACGGTGCAAGACTGTCCAGCTTGGGCAGAGCACCGACGTGTCCTCACGGTTGCGATAGGCGAAGACCTCTCGCGCACAGAAGAAGGAAGCAGGCCTCCTTCTGCGAAGCAGTAATGCTCGCGAAGGAGGAGGCGGGCCGCGAGCCAGAGAGGACAGTGTCCTCCCTCCGCCCCACCCGCGGTGGTGAAGCCCACGGCGACGGACGTCGCTAGACGATCTCCGGCCACCGTAGGCGCGGGTATGCGGGCAGCGAGTAAAGGCAACTCGCTGCCCGACCATGGACCATGCCCCGGTCGACGGCGCGTTGTGTCCCACGCGCGCCTCAAAGAACGTCAGCATATTGACGGGGCTCCCCTCTCAGAGGGCCAAATCCTGCCGGGGTCGCGGGATTATTTCCTTACCGTGACCCCGGAACAGAAAGGGCTATTGAAGGACAGCGTCGATTTATCAGAAAAGTGATTATTACAACATTGTCCCAAAAAAATACTGTAGATAAGATAGTATAGAATGAAGATTTAATTATAAAGAGGTGACATCAAATTGTTCTAGTGTTTGTCATTACATCAAAATGCATCAAAAATTAGTACGAACACCAGATGGTGGAGGACAGGGTGTCAAGCACCCTTAACTTTCCACTCTCGAACATATAAAGATATCACGCAACCAGCTTTGTGACCGCACGTTAATAAAAGGAGCGTGTGTTTGGGGCTTTTTTTAGAGTGCTAAAATAATCGAATGAGTCCTCCTACCCAGGGCACGGCGGGAGGGACTGTCAGACTCGGAATACTTACTAAAATCGATGTCTTTCAATAGCCCTTTACGTTCTGGGGTCATGGTATTCGCTAGCCCACGACCCAGGTAGGCCCTCTAAAAGAGAGCCCCGTCATTGCCATTGTGCTGACACTCTTTCAGGCGCGCGTGGAACATAAAACACATGCCCTTGCCCGTGCGCGCGTGTGTTTGGGGCTTAACGATAATGGGTATTGTCACTTTCGTAAGGTATGCCAATTATCATTCATTTTCTACCAAAATAGTAGTTTTGTTCGTAATCTCGGGACATCAAAATGTTATAAAATAAATTTAAGACTGTGAATGATAAAAATATTCACAAAATATTAATCCACATCAATAAAGATTCCTATCATTTTGTTTTAGTAAATGTTTCGATATCCTTATATCAAAATATTTCTTCTAGAGTAATACATGTATTTTGCGTAAGGGGAACACTTTATGAAATGTCGAAGTTGACGAAATGAAATTCATAAAACTTTGGATTGCGTTAATTTTGCGATACAGGCGCCTGCTGGTGGCGGTGCGTGGCAACTTTTCCGACTCATCAAACGATGCTTTCGCTTGACCATACGCCGTTAACCACTGATTCGATCATCCTGATAGCATACTAAGGCCCACTTGCAGTAACCCGAGAATTCTTACACAACTTTTGTCAATCGCCTCAATTGAAAGCTTTTTTGGTCGGCTCTCGAGGACAAATCCTCTGGCAAAAGCTAATGAAGAATATTTCAAACATGAATAATTTTTTTTTTTTTTTTTAAATTGTAATAAAAATAAGATTAATACTTACTCATGAATCAGAATGTTGAAAAAAGCCTAGGAACCGGTCACCGTAGTCTTTGGACGCATATAACACGCCATAAGTATTACTTGCCTTTTGTCAACCTTGTAACTTTTCCCACAAGTACCCACAAAAGGAGTGTGTCACGCCCTTTTTGAGGCTAAGAAGTATTTGGTAAAAGAGGAATGCTTTGCGACACTTAAAAGTGCAATATTTATTTTGAGGAGAGACGCATACCTACCTAGTACGTCCCTTTACCTTTAATAAATACCTGGTTAAAATACAGTTATTTTGTCAAAAGTGTAGATCTATTTTTTTTTAATATTATTTTATTTTCCTTGCAAACAAACTTTTTGTAATAGTAGCTATAATAGCTATCACTACATTTATTGAATTGAATAAAAAAACCCAAATGAATAAATATTAATAACCATTATGAAAACCTCATATCTATAGATAAGTTTCTATCTTTATTTTATTTTATTTATTTTCTGATCGATAATTAGTTTGAAGTATGAAGTACGTTCAAACTTTTTTTTCAATCAAATGATATCTAAGAAAATTTCGATCAAAAACGTACTATCTTTGACAAAAGCGTCAAACGAAGCTCCATTACTATCAATTTTTTTAACAAAAGCGTAAAAGTTGACAAACTATTTGATCTATTCCTTAAAAACATTTATAGAAAAGGTAATTATGCGAGCATTTGTTTCAAAAGAGGGGTAGACAGAGATGACCGTATTAATATTTATAAAAAATCAACGGAGAAGCGTTCAACTCCCGAGGGACGTATCCGGTCCGTCAGTACTACCCCTTTATATTGGTCCTACGTGATTCTAAAATTGTCTACTTTTCCAACTGATTTTGGTTCTTTGTATTTATGTTTCGTGGAGCTTTTATAAGTGAGCGAAAAGATTTACTTTTTCTTTCACTGGTCTTGGCAAAGCAAATGTTTTCGAAAAATCGGTTTTGAAAGTTCAAGTTTCGTTTTTAAATGAAAGTGTTAATTCACAGGTTTATTTTAAATTCTAAATTTAATACCTACTAGCCGGAGTGGTGACCGATTTAAGATATTTGAAAAACTTAATTCTAGAAAATTTGTTCCAAGAAATTACTAAGAGATGGACATGGAAATCCAACATTAGTTACTAAAATATTTTGGAAAAACTACATTCAAAAAGTCCTTTACTACCAAAACTTTTCAAAATCAATCGTAATACGCGACCTATAAAGCGAGCCAACCAAAAATCAGAGAGGAACATTTTACAAGTGAAAATGAAACCACCCAAATGACAACCCGTCCGTTTTAATCACCTGCGTTTGGCGGAAAAAAATAGAAAAAATGCTTTCAAAAATCGAACCCGTTTGGAGAAAACCGGGTCAAAACGGAACACGGACCACACGGAATATATTCCGTATTCCGAATTCTGAGTCGCTGCGATGCTATTGAGACTGCCAGTACCTACCGATAGGACGGCAGCTATAGGCTACGCACATGTAAAATAGCTACGACTGGTACGAAAGAAAAGTACTCTACTTAGATATTTAATTGGTTTTATTGATTTTTGGACTTGCTTTAATTTTGGTCTGCTAGATTATGCTAAGCTTCCGTATTGTCTCGTATATGCATTATAGTATCGTATATGCATTATAAAACGACTTAAAGTTTTGTAATGCATAAAAGAAAGTTTTTTAAGAAATGTTTAAATAATGAGATAATGACTAAGAACCATATTCCAAGACAAAAAATTGGGTTTTGGGAAATTCCCTTCTGAGTTGTTCACTTTACCAGCAATAATCATGTCACTGTAACTCCCCTTTGTTGTAAGCGCGATTTGCATTGAGTGCAGTCTTGGGTTAAATTCACGGGTCTGAAAAATCTGTCATTGGATTTTTTCATCCGAGGCCGGCCCAAAAAGAGGTGGCAGGACGATCGTACTTTGGTGGCTGGATCGAAGTAAAGTTGGGTTTTTCTATTACTATTGCTCGGAAAGCACGTGTTCGAATCCCTACACTAAGTCTCTAAAACTAGTCGATTAGGTACGCGCACATCACTAAATGCATCGTCACATTCGTGCTGAGCAAGCTATAGCCATCGAACGGGCCACAAGGAACAAAGGAAACGGAAAACCGTATTTAGTACCGTTTAATAAGTGTACAAATATGTAATCCTATGTCAGCATAATAACGCGATTAAAGTGCCTTATATTAAGTACATCTCCATTTAAAATTGGGTCATACTCTCTCCCATAATATATGATCCTTTCGGCCGATTCATCCTTTCACCAATAGTGGGTATTCCGTAGCTGCACCTTAACTTAAATCTTTTTAATGACGTGTCATGTTAATCTATCACTAGCTGATAAATTATATTGGTCCAACTAAATTCCTTCCAAAATTTCAATTACCGAATTATCAGTCGTGGAAACTTCAAAGTCAATCTCAAAGGCAAATAACAACAGGTTTTTGGTTGGAAGCCACTTGCTGGTTTAAGTTCCATATTAATATTTTTACACCCTCTGCTCCAATAATCGTCTTTCATTTTAAGATGCAACACGGCTGTCGGGCAATAGATTTCAATCACTTCAAAATAATTATATTCGATGTTCAAAGAAAGATGAACTTCCACTGAGATTAGACGGAAAGCTTCAGATCAGAAAATCAACCATCAGCCAATCAGACAGGTTGAGCCTTAATACCTGCTCCAGATGATCTCAAAAATGCTCTGAATTCTTAGGGTTTCCCAATTATTGGCCCGTAATTGACAGCATACTTCCCGCCAAAATGTTGTAACATCCCTAGTCAACTTATCCATAAAACAAAGAAAACTTTAAAACACTTTCAATTTTCAAATCTAAAGTAGAGCATACCTCGGAGCGTTCGATTAGAAGCTTGGTACTGGGGGCTACTTCTCTGTTATATCTGCTCGTCCAAGATACATGCCTCGCATAGGCGCACTCGTGTTACCGTCCGCGTCCTGGCCAGCGGGGGGCGCGGGGCAAGGGGGGTGCGACCCCCTCCCGCCCCCCGCAAGACCCCCGAATCGCTCGCCGCACCCCCACGGCCCCTTCGGCCACCCTGCGTCATCTAGTACGGCGACTAGTCCGCTAGGGTTAATTCGAACTATTCAAGACTATTTGAATATTTAAAAAAAAATATAGATTTTAAAATTCTTCGTGATTTTTTCGGTTTGGAATGTTACGTTGTTTAGTTTGCTGAATTCAAGGAAATCTTGAAGAACTTTTAGTTTAAAGTTTCCGGTTTTTATGCGTAAATAAATTTCAGTTTTCTTTTTCAAATTATTAATAGACGACGCATATTCTACGCATATTTTAAAGATTAATACATTAATAAACGTTTACCTCTATGAAAGCTTCAGAAAGTTCAGCTTTAAGAAAGTCAAACTCCATAACCTTACGCTAAGTCCGATAACTGGCCTTAAAACTTTCAGCATTTATACTATAACCGGGTACGTACCTATTAAGCAGTTCATCTCCATAGTTGTAACCTAGAACTTATCAAACAGTACAAATAACAGAAAGAAAATACTATCAGAATTATTCTTACATCAGTACAAGTCCATTCAATGGACTGTCTAAGATATAACTGGCCAAAAAGAAGAAAGAAAACTTTTTGTCTTTAAAAATAAAATGAATGAAGAAATTGAAAGTGTTTTGTGGCAGCCCTGGGTGTCCGGCTCGCAGCCCTGATTCTGTAGAACAGAGAGCGGCGTGCGTGCCCGGTTCGCTGTAAACAGGCAACCCTCGTAGGTACGTATGTAGGGCGGACGGCCGGCCCTGTCCCCCCAGAGAAAGGGGTGCCCCCGCGTCTTCCTTGTTCCTCCTTGTGCAAATTCCCTTGACGATGGAAATGTGCTCAGCCACATTTTATACAATTTCTAGTCCACGCGTCGAATGCTGTCCACACATGCTTGTATTTTCTCATTAGTGGCACACTGTGTGGGAACCCTAACAGCGGAATATACCTTCAATAGGTACCTTCTGGTGAACATCTCACCTAGAAACCTAGTTTCAGTCTTTCAGTAACTAGATACTTGACTGTCTTTTGTGTTTCTTTGATCAGTAAATGCTGTCACAGTCAAGTGTTAATGAATCACTATTTCAAAATTCTTATCAGGGTACCTTATATACGAGTCCCAACTTTTACAGTTCCGTGATCCCTATAGGTAGTTTTTTATTTTTACCACGTCATCAAAATTTCATCAATAAGTCATCCATTCGTGATTAAGTAGCTTCTGTTTGTCCGAGACAATAAACAACAATGGTCATCAAAATTTTAATGGTTTTACATTTTCATTACAACGCAACTTCTTTTAATTACAGTTTTACAGTTTCTTATTTAACTTATATAACTTGACATTTTTAAAGACTTTTTCTACAAATTAGTAGAAATAAAGTACACATAAGTACTACTTACAATGTAAAAGTTAAATCATAAAATCAGAAATTGAACATGACTAGTTAAAATTGCTGTCATTGCGTAAATTTTCGATAATTTTTTCTATTTCTTTTCACATCCCACAGCCAGTGCAAAGACCTCCCTTTCTCAATTTCAAACATTTTATTGATTCTCAAAACAGACACGATAGCCCAACGCATAAGGGGTCAGCTGGCAATCGATCGATTCTGTGTTCTACCCCGTTTGAACTGCAACCGTAAACTTGCATAATCATAGGGTTAGGGGAAGATAGTGAAATGTCCGGTCATTTGTTACGATAAACTGACAATTGGTGTGAAGATAAAATAATAAGTAATAATAAAGAGGAAGCTCTCGCTCAGTAGCTGGATCAAGCACTTGATTCAGAAGGCAGTACTCCTGGACACTGCGCGTATTGCTAGGGTTCCTCTCTCAAGAGCCCTGACCACCGGTAGCCCGGACCCTGTTCCCGGTGCTGGTAGACTATTATTTTTATATTTTTGTTTCTTTGTTGTAAAAATATTTAAAAATTTAATTTATTTGTGTAAAAATGAATAAAGATATAATATTCCACAACTATCACACAACGCCCCAAGCTAAGCAGAGCTTGTGTTATGGGTACGAGACAACTGATATATTTCTAAATACTTACTATATTATAGATAAATTCCACCCAGACACAGAACAAATGATCGTGCTCATCACACAAACATTTGTCCTGGGTGGGAATCGAACTCGCGACCTCCGGCATAGCAGTCAGGGTCACTAACCACTAGACCAACAGGCCTGTCAAAAATGTATGATTATGAAAATAAAGTTTGGTTATATTAGATAATTTTAATTTGTTAGCAAACACAATACATATTCATGATAATAATATTATAATTTGTATTATTCTTGATTTGGCCCAAACATTGACTCTTTTTGTCCCAAAATGTAATTTAAAAAGCCACAGCAGGCAAAAAACCTCCTGCAATTCATACAATATGTTAAAAAGACATTGATTGTATTAAAATAAGTTGGTAGGTTTAGGTCTACATGTAGGTAATAAACATGTAATTTTTGTAAGTTTGTACTAATATTCTACTTAATTTGTGGAAAACTGATCGAACAATAATATTTATTTATTTAAGATGAATAAAATACACAATCTGTAGTAATATAAAATACATTTTTTTAATTTTTCATTTTTCCGCCTGCCAAAACATCTACTGAAAAACGGACTTGCATTTTCAAACAAGACACATTTTACACAATACATAATTTATTACTCACACCTAAATTACGATACCTAAATCTAAAAAGTACAAAAACGACCTCAAAATCGTCTTCCATAGCACAAGTAGTGACGAACCACACCATCATAAAAAATATAGACAAATAGAGTTGCGCCATTCACACATAATCGACTAATTCCATCTCAAGACGAAGGTCGGTATGAATGGAGCGAGTTATTAAGTCTGTTGTTCCGAACAAATCGGTGGGGCCGTTGACTTTCGGTTTCATTCATTTTCGCGTGAACTCGGTCGCGACTCCACTAAGTATTTGTGTACTTTCTTGGATAATTTCGTCCTTGTATTCCGTAAGTTGTGTACCTACTTTGAATCTCAATACTTTGAAGTTGAGTAATGAAAACTGGTATTATTATTTGTTTGTCGCACCAGGGTCGTGATGTTGACCTTCAATGTGTCGCACAAGCGTGCATGTGTCGCAGTACAGTTTTGTCGCACAAGCGTTCATCGCACTTCCGTTTGTCACACTAGCGTTCATTGCACTTCCGTTTGTCGCACTAGCGTTCATCGCACTTCCGTTTGTCGCACTAGCGTAGTACACTCATTATTAGGACAAAATTTTCAGATTAATCTAGGGAAAATATAAAAGAAACACGGAGCATAGTTACAATGACAGCATTGAATTTTTAAGTGGGAAAAGAAAGGAACATCCGAAATATTTATGGCAAACAATAGACAGAAATGCGCCTGGCGGGGTTTGAACCCACGAGTAAGTCCGGTCCCATACCACTGGGCCACCGGGCCACCACATCTTTTGAGAAATCAGGGACTATAATATAAAATAGGTTCAGAATTATTTTTGTTAATAATCACCAAAAGAGTTCCCTAGCCCGGGAAGGACTGTCAGACTTTTAGTGACTAAAATCCACGGTGTTCTTCAATAGCCCTTTATGTTCCGCGGTCACGGTAATGAGAATGCGACCCCGGCAGGCTTTGGCCCCATCATTATGCTGACACTCTTTGAGGCGAACATGGAACAGAACGCTTTGTCGACCGGGGCGCATGGTCCATGGTCGGACAGCGAGTTGCCCTTTACTCGCCGCATGCCCGGCTGCCCGCGCCTATACGAATTATATTTACATTCAATTATATGTATTTTTAATTATATTTATACATAATATTATAGGAAGTATATAACAAATATTTCTTATACGACATTGTCTGAAGCTTAAATCTAAGCTGTTCCAATAAGCTTCTCTTATTAGTTTCATAATAAGCAGGGATGGAAAATAGCTTATTGACAGAGCTTTTTATCAAACAAGCTTTTGTGTAAGCTCTATTGCAAAATGAACTCTAAACGCGGTTCATAAACTAGTTTTTACAGTGGCGTAATTTTTTCCAATGCACTTTCTGCGGTATTACCACTAGGAAGATAGGGATGTCACTTACTTGCAATAGTGAAAAGATGTTGAAATACCCTCTCTTTGTTAATCAGTCCTGCTTCCGACGTCTTCAGCTTATTACTAGCCAGACCAGGATATTATTATTTTAATCTCAGATCAAAGAAATAGGCAGATAGAGCGCTCAGAACACGCGAGTGGTTCCACCAAAGTTAATACAAAATCAAAATTTATTTTTATTTACTTACTTTTTGAGTTTATCCCGGACATAGGTACATACAGACAAACAAACGAAAATTCTAAAAACAACAGTGTTTGGCTTAGGTATCGATTGTAGATCACACCCCAAGTATACTTAAAAAAAAACAATGTACAGTTTTGACTATCCTACCATTTTATTTATGTAAAGATGAGGTTGCAGTTCCAGCCAAAAGTAGCTTCAGGTTTGCCTTATGCGTTTTTTTTTTAATTTCTCCTGTCCGCTCTAGAGCCCCGCTGGCACAATTTTATGCCACCAACCCCGACCGGTTTTAAGACTTATCTTTCTACAAATACAGTTAAAAATCACAAAATTTTGCCAGCGGAGCCGTAGAGGTCAAATAGGGTAATTTGATGCATAAATAAATTGAAATTTTATTAGGTCTGTCAGTCAATTACTGAAAAATAATGCACACGTATAATTCATTCATTCATTTCATTATTCAATCAATATTGACATAAATAAAACGCCTGGAAAGTAGGGCTTGTGACGTCATAAACATACCGACCGAGTGACGTTTTGTGATTTTTAGAAGCAATGCGTCGTATTTTTTTTTTCTTTATCTACTTTTCATATTAATCTACTTTTCAGACAACACAAAGAGGCAACGCCGCCAGTCTTTTGGCACCATTACCAGCTCACAGCGTTGAGGATGAATGTTTCGATGCTCTATATTAGTTTAGTTTAATTTAATTTTAATTTTGTATTTTATATTTCTATAGTTTAATTAATAAATTGTAAATGACATTTGTTCAGTAAATTGGTTTTGGCAAACTCTTTTACACGTCAAAAGACACTACGAGTATTTTACACTAGATGAGGCCGGTGTCTTGTACCTGAATACTCTGAGAAGAAACTTCCGAAACCAAGTCAGAGTTCACAGTCTCTTTTAAAGTCCAGACAATTTTAATTGATCAAATATATGAGAACCATGCAGGTAATAACTGGAATAATAACAGGCTTAGTTGTTTTTGGGAACTTTAAGAATTACCGTGACCCTGGGACGTAAAGGGGTATTTCAAGGTGTCCCTTGGATTTTAGTAAGTCCCGCCTGCTCCGCCCTGGGTGGGAAGATTCATTTGATAACTTGCCAATGATAAAAATAAAGGAAAAAAAGTCATACAGATAGTTGTTCCAGATCGGTTGTTTTGAGTTTAAATGATTGTAAATTCATGATATTATAGGAACAATTTCTGATGTTCTTATTGGCTATTTGTTTTCCTAAACTTGTTGGTCTAACTATCTGGTACATCGGAAACCAACTCTACGAGATTTCAAAGGAACGACGAAACACTTCGAGAAAAGATAGGTAGTGCCCTTACGCTTAGCTTGGCTCGTCTTGGCGGGGGCACTACCGTGCCCCCAGATACACAGTTGTTTTAAAAAAAAAACAGCCTATGACACTCAAGAATAATGTAGGTTTGTATTGATGAAAGTTATGGATGGGTACACACACAGAAATATTAAAAACAGGAGAAGTGGTAAGGGGGCGTGTCGTTGAAACCTGGTCCTGAGCGTTTTGTCCAGAAATTGGCTTGGACTACTTTATTTTTGTTTCCTTTATTACTCCGACTGTATTGTTTTTCATTAAATACATTGCTCTTTTACAACGATCTCACATTATCACTGAGTGACTAGACCAGCAATGTAAAGCTGACATAACGATACCTCATCAAGCCGTAATGTCGCGTGGTGCGTCCGTGGTATTTGAGCGGGAGTAGTACCGCCCCCCGTGTGTCGCGACAACACACAATGATAATTGTTAGTGTGAGTAAGTTACACGGAAAAAGAGTACGCTGTGGTTTTAAGAATAAGGTTTATATTTAAATGACTGAGTTATCGATGGCGCGTGTGTGCACTTGTTCGTAGTATTGTTTTGATAGAACTACATATGCAATATTATCGTTATGGTGGGGCTATTGCGGCTTCACTGGTTTTCTATACATTTTAAACTCCACGCCATATCTCCTTCTTTAAGATATCTGTGGGTACACAGGATAGTTTATAATTTGGATTAACGCATAGGATATCCCCATATTTCCATGTAATAATTTTCGAGTTATAACGGGTGAAACCGCTTGGCAATAGCTAGTTATAAATAAAAATACAAACTTCAGCTCTTTAAAATGTTGTAAGTATAATATATTTACCACATCAGTCTTAATAGAAACTTTTCACAGTAAGTACTAGAACTTTCAAAGCCACTTCAAGTTTCATTCATTTTGCTCAGTTTCCTAAAACTTACCAATAGATGGCGTTAATATACTATGTATGTCGCTATTTAGAACGTGGCTACGTGGTATCGAGTTTTGTTTAAAATTAAATGCAAGACATAATATTATCTGACCATGGCAATAGGTAATGTTATGGAGGTCATTGACAGCCGTAAATTGAAAATTAAGTTTAACAAAATGCTCATTTCAGTGAAAATTAATTTTCATTGATTAGACGATTTACACTTAGAAAATCATTTTTTTTAAGAGTGTGTAAGGGTCTTGCCTCACACAGCTGCATTCCTAACTTGATTGATATCATTATTATCGGTTCACCCTTGTTTGGCAGAACAACTTTTCGTCGAAAATCAGTCCGGCTAATTTTGGTTACTATAAAGTCGTTTAGTCGAATTATTCATTTCACCGAATAATTTCTTTTTATATTTTTATTAAGCCTATTTATTTCTTTGAAATAATTACATTTGACCGAATTTTCATTTTCACTAATTTTATTTAAACTAATGTTTCACTAGACTAATCGGGCTCCGCCGAGCTACCTTGGTAATCAGCAATTTTACCAAGGATGCAAGAGCGAGCGAAGCGAGCTCGGAACCTGGGGCACCCCGACTCGGACAGGTTAGGTTCGAAGGGGATGGCGGGGTCTGAAAGACCCCGCCATCCCCTTCGTGTTAGGTTACTTTAAACCTTGCAAACAGAAACAGGAGCCCCGCGAAGCGGGGCTCCGTCGAGCTACCTTGGTAGGTAGTAATCGGCAATTTGACTAAGGATGCAAGGGCGAGCGTATATTACTGATGACCACCTACCGAGGTAGCTTGACGGAGCCCCGCTTCGCGGGGCTCCTATTTCTGTTTACAAGGTTTAAAGTAACCTAACATGAAGAGGATGGCGGGGTCTTTCAGACCCCGCCATCCCCTTCGAACCTAACCTGTCCGAGTCGGGGTGCCCCAAGTCCCGAACTCGCTTCGCTCGCTCTTGCATCCTTAGTTACTGGTTACGACCTACCAAGGTAGATCGACGGAACATAAATATTTACAATGTTTCTTTCTAAATTACATTACACCAATCGAATATTCGATAAACTAAATTTTATACCACCTGAATATTATATCAAATGAATATTATACCTTTTGATCAATAGCGCAAATGTTGTTATCGCAAATAAATATTCGATGAAATGAAAATTAAGTTAACCGATATTATACAAACTGATTATTTTCTCGAACGTTGTTCGAATTAGTAAAATTATATCAAAAGTTGTTCGACCAAACAAGGGTGAACCATTATTATCTACATCCATAATAAACTTTGTTACAAACTTTCCCAGTTATATCGTACCTATCTCTTCAAAAACTAAGAAGTATTTAAAGAAACATGCTATTTATCGGGATTGCAAATGATTATGACAAAAATGTGTTGATTTTTATTATATTTTTTACACATTAACTCCTAAACCCCTGAACAGATTTTGAGGACTACTTTAAAGATAGAAAATACCCTGGAGACAGACCATTACTATTATAATTAGGGAGGTACTTTTGGCGGTTGGATATCTGGACTATAGAATACTAAAATGATGTAATTCTACTATTATTATATTTCGCAATCACTATATCCATGATTTAAAAAAAAAAATGTTTGGACAAAATATTTGAACTTTCCTAGGTTTCTAAAGTTTTCAAAAGTTACAGTCGTCGACGAAGTCTATAAAATTATAATCAGAGGAAAACTCGGTTTGAAACAATAATAGATTTATTTCGTGATCATTAAATCTTTGTTTTCTTTCCTTTTCCAATAAAAGATTTACGGATTTAATATTCAACTTGCTTTCGTTGTTTATTTAAAAGAACAATTTTTGTGGAATCTTTGTTTCTCATAGCTACTTTAAATATTAATTTATAGGTATGCAATAAACCGATTTTATTTTCTTTGTTTTTTGACGAGTTTTTTTTTTGCATTTTTTTTCTGCGTCATAATTATGTCATGCCAAAATTAATATTCAATCTCAATCTAAACCCAGTTCATTTTCACGGCTGCTTCTGATTTGACACATTTTATCGACTTGGATAGGCAAAAATGTATCGTTGATTGGCTACAGACAATTATTCAGGCGTAAATAACTGAGATGAATTAGCTGTTAATTTAAAAAACCGGCCAAGTGCGTGTCGGGTCACGCACAGTGTAGGGTTCCGCAGTTGCCCATCAAAATACTTATGCGAACTAACTAAACTGATTCGCTGAATTTAATTTTAAAAAGAAGAATTTTCAAAATCGGTCCAGGAGTCTTTGAGAAATCGGGGAAAATACATAAGAAAAAAGATTACAACGAATTTAGAACCTCCTCCTTTTTTTGAATTTAGTTAATAGTTGAAAAAAAAAGTTGACGATAAAAACCTACCTATCCCCAAAAAACATACCTATAAAAGCTGTAAAAATAAAGTTGACAAACTTACATTTGCAGTTGCCTCCGATACATTTTGTTTAAGAAAATATGATATCAAGTACATTTTATAAGTTGGTCGACTATTACTCGTAAAGTTGTAAAGCCTACTTAGTCATGATAATTTTCTTTTAAACTTCGTTATATGTACTACTATTGTGGATTTTTTCACACCCCCAAACATAACCGTTTAGCTGGTAGAGGGGGGGGGACACTCGAATCGAGCAAAATTGAGCACTTTAAAGCTTAATATTTCACAAACGATTTTTTTTATCAAAATCTAAAAACTATCATTATTTTTTAAAGGCCTATTTAATGATACCCCACACTAAGGGGTACGCGAGAAAAAAAAAATCCTAACTTTACGTGTAAGTACTGGAGGTACCCTAAAAAAAAATATTTTACGAGATTTTATTTTACCACTTTTTCGGCACAACAAATCCGTATATTTACACCAAATTACAGCTCTCTAGTACTGTGCGTCTCTGAGCTAAACTGCGGACAGACGGACGGACGGACGGACGGACGGACGGACGGACATGGCGAAACTATAAGGGTTCCTTGTTGACTACGGAACCCTAAAAACGGGTAAATTTTAGTTACAGCAGAACTTTGTAGTTGTCACATTCGAACCTGAAACTTTAATTTCGATTATTATACTAGTACCGGAACTTATTTATCTGCCTAGCCTTTCCCTACTATATTGGGATCGACTTCCAGTCGAACCAGATGCAGCTGAATATCAGTATTTTACATGGAGCGACTGCTATGGCACGTCTACAACCCAGTAACGGGGTAATACGATACCCCCATGGTATGAACTCACCCTAACTCACAGGCCTGAAAATAAATTAAGCCACCGTTTCTTTTAAATCCATTCAACCATATTTATTAATGTAACAAACTACACAAACCAACTACAAAACTTAACGAAATTACCAAAAAACTTTGTAGATAAACTATCTACAAAGTTCTTTTTTGTAATTTATTTAGATCGTTGGTTTGTGTAGTTTTTTTTTTCAAACGCCAAGAATCTTTTAATGTCATCCGTCATACAATGATAATACTAATTTGCTAACTTTGTAAACTGATTGTATTACTACCAAGTGCCAGCCTAACTAAAACCGGCACGAATTCTCCAATTTGATAACAAACAAACTAGTGAAATTGAAAAAGTCAACAAAAGTTATTAAAACTATGGCGTATTTCCTTATCATATAAGGCGGATCTAATAGCTTGCTAGAAAACTATCCCTAACTGAACGTATTTGACTGAAGGTTTTCTGGGATCTTTTTTATCGTGAAAAAATCATCAAATTAGACCGGGACCCAGGGTAGGGCGGGAGGGACTGTCAGACTTGTACTGACTAAAATCCACGGTATCCTTCAACAGCCCTTTACGTTACAGGGTCACGGTAATTCGTGATTCAAGCGACCAAGGTTTCCTGGGACCTGGCGTAAATAATAATGTGCGTTTACAAACTTAGTAACTCACATAACCAAACTCGGAACATCTAGCGTAAAACTGGATATAAATACTGAGTTACCGTTACCAAAACCTAGACCCGAAACAACTAGGTATTTGTAGATTATACAAATATTTGTTCCGTGCGGGGATCAAACCCACGACATTCTGCACAGCAGCCGATCATTCAACTACATCACCAATCGTGGCATCAATTCAATAATGAGTCTAGCCTCAGCACAGCACACAGAGCACAAGTTGGCGCTAACTAAAAGTCCGTCTTATAGATACGAGAAGTTTTTTTAGTAGTAAATTGATTTACTTTTAAATAAATATGTATTGTCTCACTGCTGGCAAAAATCTCCCCATAATCTTCAATTCCTATTTTTTTTTTCTCCGGACAATCACGCACAAAAACATCTCAGTTGTCACGCCGTTGTTTAGGAATCCATCGGCATTTACTAACCTATTAATAAACAATATTTCTCATTGTTTTCTATGAAAAAAAAAACATCCGTCCGACCAAGGACCCAGCCCGGGTCGGTGGCGCGTCGTGTTTCGCGCCAAATGCCTGCTGGGGTCGCGGGTTTTTTCTTAACCCAGGATACCGTGGCCCCGGAACGTGAAGGGCATAGGAAGGAACACGGGTGGATTTTAGTCAGTAAGAGTCTGACAGTCCCTTCTGCCCCACCCAGGGCAGGAGGACTCATTTGATGATTTTACCACCTAAAAAAAAAACAAAGGCCTTACCATCCTTTAAATTAATAGCCACGTATTCCAAAACAAAGTTTTAGTACACTCAAAAATACCTAGTTATCGCACTATAGTATAATAGTAGGCGTAGGTCGGAATACTTGTCAAGACCAGAATGCTTTGCTTTTAATTAAAGCTGAAGTAATTTAGAGGGCTGGGTAGGTAGGGACGGGTACGTTCCACCACGCATGGTCATGTATTAGGCAAAATCTTCTGCATACTCATTTGGAAATGTTTAAACAGTGAGGCAGGGGTAGCGGGTGGAGGGCCGAAGGCTATGGTTAGTTCTCCGCTACAGATAAATTAATAAAGCAGCTACCTAGGTGCGCATAGATATAGCACGCATGTCCGTGAGTACCGTGTTACAGGGTGTCCCGATTTTTGTGATAACTTTCATTGTTTATTTGTATGAGTAATTTGCTTACAATCTGAACATACTGTAGCATTGTACTAATACAAATTAAAATACTTTACATGGTTCTGGTTTTGCTGAATTATTGGAAAGTACTTAGAATCTTACACATTAAAAAGAAAGTGAAGAATGAGTAATTGAAATAGTTATTATTATTTATTAGTTTGCAGTAGTGTCCCAGTGATATAGGTCCCGACTTACGAGTTTTCGTGGTCGTGGGTTCGAAACACGCCAGGCGCATTACTTTGTGTAATTTATTTCATCACCACTAGTAGTACTTCGAACTATTATTATGTTAATTGATTGATGTTTCAAATACATAATTGACCTCTTGTTTTTTTAAAGTGGTAAAATCATCAAATGAGTCCTCCCACCTAGGGCAGGGTAGGAGAGACTTTCAGACTTGTACTGTCTAAAATCCACGGTAACCTTCAACAGCCCTTAACATTCCGGGGCCACGGTAACTCGTAAGTTCCGGAACCACATAATTGAGCTTATTAAATAAATATAATCAGCGCGGCGGTATACATTTTCTTCAAAAGACGGAAAAAAGCAGTTATTTTATTAAATCGTTTAAACTATGGTGCTGGAACACAAAAAACACTTATAATGTGTGAAGCAGAGATTAGTTCTAAATCAATATCATTTGTTACCTAATCGATACATAGTTTATCCAACAAACGTCAATTCAAAGTAATAAATAGCCAGCAGACAACCAGATACGAAAACAATAACGAAAACCATCAAATAATCAAACACCGATTCCAAAACACCCTGTACGCATGAGATGTGAGATGTAAAATTTGAGCCGAGCACAACGCCACACCTATTATGAAATTTGTGCACACACACAAGAATGGACACACACACACACAACCTCCGAGAAAGGTACCTATTCGGACTTAGGTGGCTATTGGGGGGTAGGGGTCCGTACTTGCGACGTTCGGGCCGGCTTAAATTTTCGTATTAATATGTATCTCTTATACTCGTGGATTTACCAGCCGATGCTCGGCGTAATTATGTGGCCGGCAAGGGGAGTTTTTAATAGCCCACGGTAAAAATACAACGGGAGACTGTACAGAATTTGGGTAATGTCCTTTGTGTAAGTGTTTAAATGACTGTGCGAAAGTGTTGGGTTTTCTTTTGAAGTTTTCTTTCTAATTGGTTTAGTATTTTACTATTATTTTTTGTGTTCAAATCAGTTGTTTATTCCAAACATTTTAGCTTAGTTACAGAATATTTTTAGATTGTAACTGACAAAAAAAACTTCAATTCCTCAATAACACTAATCATAAATCAAACACGTATCAGTTACAAACCTGTACGTATAATGTAAGCATACATATTATGATCACATGCCTATTCTACATTCCGTACCCCTAAAGGTACGGATGCTGGACATAATATCGATTTATCGCAAGTTCGAAGTCTGTAACGTTACGACACGTTACTACGTATAAATTGTTGTGAAATACAGACCAAAGTTTAGAGTGACCATCCTTGAAATTAATTTTAATGAACTATCTATTTGTTAATTGGGTGGGGATATTATAACCTGATTGAAAGGAGGCCTGTTGCAGAAAATAATTAGGGCCAGTTGTTAGATGAGTAGTTCAGTAAACTGTTCGTTAATTTTTATTAATCATGGTAAATCATCAAATGAGTCCTCCACCCAGGGCAGGGTGGAAGGGACTGGACTCGTTACAATCCACAGTGTCCTTTAGTAGCCCTTTATGTTCAAGGGTCACGGAAATTCGGCAGGCTGTGAACCTCTAGAGCCTACCGTCATTATGCTGACACTATTTGAGTCGCGCGTGGAACACATCGCGCCTTCGACCCGGGCATGGTCCATGGTCGGACAACGAGTCGCCCATTACTCGCCGCCCACATGCCCGAGACTACGATGGCCGGAGATCGTCAGCCGAAATAAATTATTAGTTTTATGGATGGATAAATTATTACTTTTAGTAGCATTTTTAAGTAATAGTTTACTTAGCTTCTGATAAAACAATGCGACAGTATGAATGGAATAACAAGAAGTTATGGTCATGTTGTTAATGTACAATCGACAAAGTTGAATCATGACCCAACATAAGCTTATTTTTCTACAGACATTCAAATACAATTAGGTCCACATTCGCGTAAACAAACATTTCCATGGTAAAGACTTTGATCATTGTCAATTTGACGGACTCAAACGATTTATTGCCAAAATGGGTCATGATTCAACTTTGTCGATTGTACCTATCTGTAATTAATGTTCGTGTATGTGAGTTTCTATGTTTGAAAACGCACCCACGACACCGGAAACAATCCAAGTATAGGGCTACGTTTCTTGAAATAAATATCGTTTCTACGCTAAGAGAAAAGACAATGCCGGTTGCTCCTTAGAGCTATGACCCACCAAATAAAATTTGGCTTCCAACTATACCAAATGTAAAATTCTATTTGTGCTTTATCAGTTATAAGTAAAATCATGTTTTATAAGTCTATAATCCTGCCGTTTCTGTTTAATTGGATAAAATATCACATTTAGGTTAGATACCTATGTCAAGCATACGTTAACGTCACGTCCCTATTTTCACAATGCTGGTCTAGCCACAAAGCACACACAATACAATACTAACAATCTTGACGGATTACAGATGTTGGTGGAAGCTGTAAGATAATTCAAACACATTTATAATTTGTAATAAACAAACACAATAGCCACCCAAAAATCAAATGACTTTGTCCATAATGCCAGTTGTGACATTTTGACACAAGGATAAAATACACAAACAATATACAAAATGGACTGCGCACTCATGCCTCAGAAATGAGGAGATTCGTAGACGAAACAAAGTAACCGACATAGCCCAACGAATTAGCAAGTGATGATGATGAATAGGGTAGGTAACCAAAATAAATGTTATTACGTTTTTAAATATTTCTTAAAAAAACATTTATAAACGTAAAAACAGTAGTCCGCCGGTGTGGGAGCGGGGTCCAAACTACCGGTGGTTAGGGCTACAGAAACAGGTACCTCACAATGCGGGCCGTATTTAGGAACACTGCCTTCAAAATCAGGCCCTTGATCCAACTACCTAGAGAGAGCCTTGAAAGGTATTCGTCGAGGCCCTTTGCCATCAGGCCATTGGCTGTTACGATAAATCGGCACAATGATAGCCGAGCTCACATTCCCACTCCGAAAACCGCGCGTGCTAAGTTGAGATATTTCATTTATTTATATTTCTCAGCTTTCAGTTCAGAAGGTTCTCGTCATGCGAGATGGTATCATCGATTATTATTTATCATTACGCGGCGCATCGATCTGTCTATCACAACAATATCAGGGACATTGGCGACAACATAATAAAAAAAGAATATTGAAAAATAAACCTGAAAGCAATTTTAAAGCCGAAAAAGTAAATAAGGTTAACAAGTAAGAGTTGCCCGGGTGTCACCACTGCAAGGATCGCCCGGAGGACACGGTGGAGCATACGGTGCAGGACTGCACAGCTTGGGCGGAGCACCGCCGTGTCCTCACTGCGGCGATAGGCGGAGACCTCTCGCGCCCGGCATTGGTTGCGGCCATGCTGCGGGGCGAGACGGAGTGGGAGGCGCTCGCCTCCTTCTGCGAAGCAGTCATGCTCGCGAAGGAGGAGGCGGGCCGCTTGAGGGAGAGGATACCGTCCTCTCTCAGCCCGAGACGCAGTGGTAGACGCCCACGGCGACGGGACGATCGCCGGCCACCGTAGGCGCGGGCATGCGGGCGGCGAGTAAAGGGCAACTCGCTGCCCGACCATGGACCACGCCCGGGTCGACGGCGCGTTGTGTCCCACGCGCGCCTCAAGGAGCGTCAGCATAGTGACGGGGCCCCCCTATAGAGGGCCACAGTCCTGCCGGGGTAGCGGGACATACGTATACCGCGACTCCGGCACACAAAGGGCTACCGAAGGACACCGTGGATTTTAGTCAGTACAAGTCTGACAGTCCCTCCCGCCCTGCCCGGGGTTGGAGGACTCAATCGATGATTTTGCCACGTAAAAAAAAAACAGGTAAGAGTTATATTTTACTATTTCTATTCATATTACTTTCTGGGAATAGGAGGGAAGGGACAAGCGCCATCCAAGTTGCTCTTCTCTTTCGTCATGCTAATAATAGCAAATCAAAAAAAAACCTAAACGGTGGCGATTACGGTTCATTTTTGGGTACTACGTAAATTGAAGTGCTCAGTCCAGATTTTATGATAGGGCTATGTTTTGATTAGGTATTTCCGCGTCAATGACGTTTCGTTGTACCTAATCATTCATGCTCAAATGTGAAATATTTTTAAGAGTGTATATTCATAATGTGATTGAAATAAAAAAAAACATTATTTTCGTTAAACACACTTATTGAAAACAATGTTTTATTAAAACTGAATATTGCATATTTAAATCCGAACAATAACACATTAAAAGGTGTCATTTGTCATTTTCTCTGCGTGTAGGTATGCTTAAATCGTAACGCACATGGCCGCGATGAAAACAGGAAATGGTTTTTGGGTTTTCGAAATCCTTTTATCACTAACTTTTTAAAAGCATCCTTTGCAGAATAACAATTATGTAATCAGGGGTCTTATTTTCATTTAATATTTTTCATTAGTTTATATTTCCTGTAATAAGGGCTGAAAGGTGGGGCAGGATCTGGCATTGTCATTTCAAACTCAGCGAGCGATATTACCGTAAACTGAAAACTGCATGAAATAGAAAACTATTAAGAGCAGAAACTTTGTACTCTCCTATCTGTATATTGTATTGTCGTATGTATTTTAAAAGGGAATGACGACAAATTGTAACCAGTTTTCAATAACTTGGCATTAAGAAGTGAAATGATTTTAACATTGAGAACAAATCCAAAACGGTGTTTCGCAACTACATAATTATGAATTTAATTACAAGTATAAATGGCTATCAAAATAATGGACGTAATTGATAGATTTTCTGCCGATAAGATAATAATTTATCTAATCAAATATTTGTGGTAACTTCAAGTATAACCAAAATTCCACAACTACAAGTTTTCATCATTTTAGTACAAATTAATAATAATATTATTATGTCAATTAATATCTAACCTCTTTTTTTAGCTTTTTGGTAAAATTATCAAATGTGTCCACCCACACATGACAGGGCAGGAGGGATTGTCAGACTTTCACTGTAGGGGGGCCAAAGCCCGCCGGGGTCGCGGGACTAACGAATACCGTGACCACGGAACGTAAAGGGCTATCAAAGGACATCGTGAATATTAGTCAATCCAAGTTTGACAGTGGCTCCTGCACTGCCCTGTGTGTGAAGACTCGAATCATTTTGATGATTTTACCTCACTAAAAAATAAAATACCATGACGAAGTCTTGTGGAAACAATTCATATATCCAACATAAAATAAACATAGTTTAGTTAAAGCAAGAGTTAAAATGATGCTTGAGAGTTATTTTCATTGTTCACTTGAATTGTTTTAGTAGTATTCTCGAACTCTGTTTACCGCCATCAAAACTATTTTCAGGAAACATAATTTATATAGGTACCTACTTTCAGCTTTTCAACCATTTATTTGTTTTATTTGATCGTGTTTGAGTATTAATAACTCGATCAACATAAGTTAGGGCGCGTACCGACATGCGGCGTATGAGTCGCTTTAAGAAAATTGCGGTTAATTTCAAAATCAAAATCAAATCGTCTATGGAGAAGAACGGGCAAGAAACTTCTTAAAATAAAAATTTGCTGTCACTTTATTGAAGAGTTCCGTGGATTTCTGCAGTATTCTATAATACTACATTACCACGAGACCATCTACTCTAGGCTGTCTATGCTACGAAGCTACGCAACGGCTTTGTCTCGTAGCTAGTTCGTAGGCAATCTAGCTACGAGGTGCTACGCCGTGTCTACGACGCGTAGCATTTATTAACTGTCCTGCTTAATACTATGGCAAGGATGGATTATTAAGAAAATTATGTTTTCATTATTCATGAAGTGTCTATTCACGTATACATACATATTTTGTCTATTCTAATGACGCTGACGTCACGATGAGGGTATTAGGCGTTCATAAATTATGCATCGGTCCAAACAATGCGGTCTTCTAAGCAGTGGCTGAACAAAATCTCTTCCACGTGTCAACTTAAAACCAACTTAAAATCATTAACCCCAAGTCTCAGTTATTAAAGTTTAATGTCCCAACTAAATTTGGCGGCGACAAAGCAAATTATTTTCGAACCGGCTACCCATACCGACCCATACCCATGCATCACAAATCTGCACTTAAAGCTGTAAAAAGCGCTTTCAATGCTCGCGTTTAAATAAAGAAATTTTCATTAATAATTAAACAACGCAAAAAGGATTTTCACTCGAGGTTGGACAGTTACCCCATTTTCGATTGGTAATTGAAAAGGGTACGTGATGGTTAAAAATTCAATAGGCAGCTTAACTCCTGACGGCGCGGCTGTTAGTGGTGACAACTTCAGTGCCATCCGACGAGTGAACCCGTGTGAACATACATATATAACATGTTATTAGGAGCGTCCACATAGAGCGAGCAGCCTCGCGAGGTATTTGCCGCTCGAGGAACTGCCTCGCGAGGCTACTAGCTCTGTGTGGACGCGTGTATTGTTTCTCGACCGAGGTACCAAACCATACAACGTGTAACGTTAATAGCGCAAAACCTCTCGTGTGGTAACTCAGCCCATGTTACATAACAATGTTTGTTCAAAGACTTTAGGAAATTAGCAAAAAATAAAAATTGCATACAAAATGAGAAGTTGATCGAGCCCATCAGTATGATTCCTAAAAAACGTTTGGACCGATTTGGGAAGTTCTTCTGTTGTTGAAAACCCGTACCTATACTTCCGGAGTAGTGTTCACGTTCACCAGGTTAGTATTATAATGATCCAGGGATCCTGCAAAAATCGAGTGTCACGGGTTCGATCCCCGCACTTTACAAATATTTGCATGACCTTCAATTGATTGTTCCGTATCTGGGTGTTTGTGTATTTATGTTTCTTTGTTTGTAAACGCACCCACGATACCGGAGCAATTCCTCCAGAGTGAAGCAACATTTAAAAAAAAAACAAAATCAAAATCACAAATATTTACCGACCTTGCTGAAAACTTTTAGCAGTAAACGTAGTATTAACACCCAATACTATCCAGTAAACAGAATTTAATATGACATATTCCCTACTAAAGCCGTTTAGCATATTTCAATATCCTTGCTCTGCTGTGAAATGCAATTTTCAATAGAAGTTCCACGCATTTCAAATCATGCAAAATGATTGAAATACGTCGAGAGTACAGAATCACGAATAACTGAGTAGTTATAGCTCGGGATAGACCTTGGCTTGACTCGAATAGACTAAGATTATTGACACACAAGTCTTAAATATGTACACCATACAAACAAGTACTTATAATACGTCTCGTAACTGGGGTGACAATATTTTTGGTGATGTATGGGTTACTGAATACGTCTCATAAATAGGATGACAATTTTTTGTGTGGGTAACCTACATTTTATTATTTTACGTTAATATTACAATCGGTTAGTCAACAGTTGGTTTAGTCACTCTTACATTAATAAATTAAACATTAAAATTGACAGATTAAACACTAAAAATAAATAAATATTACATCGATAGACATACTTTGAATGGTCCTAAATTGTAAATGATATCTGGTAGTCCAGCCACTTTAAACATCAGTGCTTGCGTCCTATCTAGTAGATTAGATTTTTTGCGTTTACAAAGTAAACCAAGTGCGAGACCTCGACCACTGAACGCAACTTTGTCAATTTTTTTTTTTTTTTTACATTTTGACGATTGTATCTCTAAAGAACTACTTATTGAACACTAGCAAACCCGGCGAATTCCGTTTCACCACCAGATGTTTTTCTTTGCTATAAACCTCACGGAGCCCGAGACCTTTCCAACGAATGCAAAACCGTGGAAATCGGTTCGATTTTTCGATTAGGTCACAGTCTCTTTTAAAGATTGTAACACAGTAATGCATCTCTCTTCGCAACACGTTCACGCTGCCACTAGAATTAGAAGAAACGAGAACCTGCGAAACATTTTTATTGCTCATTATACGTGTATCCTGCGAAAAAAGCTTTTATTTGTCGACGGATAGTTTTACCTTTTCTGTCAAAGTTTGGCTCTAGCTATTTGTGTTTCAAACTGCATGGTTGGCAATGTTTGTCTGAATAAATTGCATACTCGTAAAAGCTTTTTGTTGAATGAATAAAGTTAGTAATGCAATTTAAAAAAGTTTGAATTTCATGTGTCAATGCAGATAGAGTGCTTGTACACTACGAATGTAACCCGCGCAAGTGCCTCAACATTCTCAAGCTACATGTGCCGCGGGTAGCTTGATCAAGTAGCTTGCGCATGTTACTCGCCCGGGTAAACCGCAAACACGAACCTTTACTTCCGCGAGTTGCATGCGCCGTGTACAAGCACCCCGCGGGTAACTTGATCAAGTAGCATGCGCATGTTACTCGCCCGGGTAAACCGCAAACACGAACCTTTACTTCCGCGAGTTGCATGCGCCGTGTACAAGCACCCCGCGGGTAACTTGATCAAGTAGCATGCGCATGTTACTCGCCCGGGTAAACCGCAAACACGAACCTTTACTTCCGCGAGTTGCATGCGCCGTGTACAAGCACCCCGCGGGTAACTTGATCAAGTAGCATGCGCATGTTACTCGCGCTAGTAACCCGCACCTTTACTTGCGCGGGTTACATGCGCCGTGTACAAGCACCCCGCGGGTAACTTGATAAAGTAGCTTGCGCATATTGCTCGCGCGGGTAACCCGCACCTTTACTTGCGCCCTTAGCTGTGCGACAACAATACAGGTGAATCTGTGATGTCGGTATATTGTGATGCTGGCATTCGACGGAGTGGGAAGCGGTCGCCTCCTTCTGCAAAGCAGTCATGCTAGGAGGAGGTGAGACGGGTGAGGGAAAGCGATTTCCGGCCAACGTAGGCGCGAGCGTGCGGGCGGCGAGTAATGGTTCACTCGACATCCAATAAGAGACCATACATGGGTTACGGCGTGCAATATGACGGCCGAACGATGGTCAAAGCCTGCTGGAGTCGCGGGACTGTCACATCACGAATAATCGTGACCCTGGAACGTAAAGGGCTATTGATCACCGTGGAAATTAGTCAGTACGAGTCTGACAGTCTTGCCCCGGGTGGGAGGACTCATTTGACGATTTTGCCTCTTAAAAAAAAACATTAATCTCAACCCTTTTACTGCTTCGAATTTTTCTGTCTGGATAAATTCGTATTTTCAAACCAGGTGAAGAAAGAAAATATTCGTCTCTTTCACCCTCATATTCCAAAGTCCGAGGTACGTTTCCATTAATTTTTATTAATCTCTTTTGATACTTGAGGTATAAAACTCAATCAACTGTAAGGTATCATCAAAGGTTTTCACTAACTAATACGAAGAAAAATATCGAGCAAGAAAACATCTTTTCGGTCAAAGATATACAAGTTATTATCATTGACAGACATGTATTAGAAATTATGTTTTTAAAAGAATAACTTTGCTTTGAAATCGCTATAATAAAGTATTGGCAAAACCCTTTGTACGTCCATGTAAGGCTGATTCCCTGCCAAGAAGACGTTTCCTGTACCATTAGCATAAAATTATAAAAAAATTTTTTCTTTCTTCGCACACCAGAAGCGCTGTTCCATTGTTTCATACAAAAACTCTGTAAATACTGTGCTGTTCTATTTTTTCATTCAAGAAACGCTGTAAATAATGGAAAGACGCTGTAAAGTAAAAGAGTGAAAATTAGTGCCAAGGGTACTGATAACCTGCTATAACCTTGGGGTCTTCAAGTCAGGAGTGAGAATAGGTTACTTCTAGTTCTAGGCAAGCGAGCTTCACCATCGACCACATCTTCGCTTACCATCAGGCGGGATAGTGGTCAAACGCGAACATTTCGTTAAAAAAAAAATTGAAGCTTGGAGGTCACGTTTGTAATACGTTACTTATTAAGCCGTTAAAGCCCATGAAGGGAATATACAAAGATACAAGAGCATTTAAAAAAAAAAGAGGAAAATGTCGTATTATGTAATGTTGCCAGCGGCTTCACCCGCTACAACTCGAAAATTATCGGGATAAAAACTATCCTATGTGTTAATCCAGGTTATAATCTATCTTGTGTACCGAATTTTAGCCAAATCCGTTAAGTGGTTTTTGCGTGAAAGTGTAACAAACATACCTACCTACACATACATAGTACATACATCCTCACAAACTTTAACATTTATAATACATATTAGTAGGATTGATTTATTTTCACAATCTATTTCAAATAAATTAGTTATTTGGAGAATTTTAATGGAAACCATGCTGTTTTCCGTTACTATTTATAAAAATGTATTATGCCAGCATTTGTTGGCAGTTTGCCAGAAAGTGGGACACTGCGTAGAATAGCAATGGCGAAATCATGCGTCCGAGTAAATGCCAACTTTCAACGCGTTCCGACAGATGTTTTTTAAGAAAATGTTTCTTTTCTGATATTACTGAAAGGTATAAAAAAAATTTGGTAGGTAGGTAAACTAGATTTTTTGAGTTATTGTTTTTTTTTTCAAATACATACTAGCAAAATAAATCATCCGAAATGATGTGGTTTACCAATTTCTAGTAATGTGCTGCAAAAATATTAAACACTAGCTTTTACCAGCGGCTTCGCTCGTCCCCCCCCCCTATTGCCTATGTCACTCAGGACCAAAGCAGCTTTCAACTGGTGAAAGAAATTGTGAAATCGAACCAGTAGTTTTTGAGCCTATTCATTACAAACAAAGTTTTCCTCTAACAATTTTTAGTATAGATGGCGATAAATTTTGAACTGCATTAATTAAAGTACACATTTTACACTGTGTTGTTTCGTCTGTTTCATAGTGTTGTTGAGGATCAAAGTCTTTAAAGTATGTAATGACATACGGCATAGGCTCCGGGCACACTACGATGAATGCGATAATTTAGATATTCCGATATTATGAAACTATTATCAACGTCATAAAAACTTAGCCTGATTATCAGAATGTCTTAGGGACTCTACCCATGGCGCGATGCGATTCCAATTCAACCGATTCCAATTCGACCGATTCCAAATTAAAGTGAAAATAACCTTACCACAAGATGAAAAGCAAAACACGATCGCCACGGCGACATCAAGTCAATCGAATTGCATCATTATTTTTTAGTAGCAAGGTTGATTTTCACTTTTAGTTGGAATCGGTCGGACCTTACGAAAAATAAAACACCGCACAATATCTAAAGTGCACCACAAAATTGTTTACTTCTTCAAATATTAAAAAAATAATTATTTAAAAAATACATTTTTGTATGGTTAAAAACTGCATATGACGTTATAATGAATAGTTACTCGTTAATATTTACATGCAATTGATAAAAAAATATAATCACTAATTTACCTACTAGTGTAGAATATGCAAAATTAAAATATCAGAAACCCAATTTCGCCACTAAAGAGCAATTATAATGAAAAACGTGCTTTTAGATTAAGGACTTTAAGTGCTAAACCGTGCGCTGAAAATCGAATGTCACCGTTTTAAGGGATGTCGTGTATTGTTGGTTTGTACTGTAGGAACTAGGATAAAAGTAAGCTACGTATGCATTGTAGGTATCTCTAAATATCTCGCTACCTCATAATTATTTTAAACTATTCTTACAAAAGATAAAATATGAAAAAATACAGATGTCATGTCGAGAACCTCCTCCATAATTATTGTTGTCGGTGAAACAAAAATCTTAAAAAATATAACCCTCATTCTGGGGCAGTCGGTTAAAAACAAGAATATTTCAGTTTTTTTCAGCATATCTAAGTTTTTTTTTTTTTATTTCAACAGAAAAAATACTTTTACAAAAAAAAAAAACACCGATCAAGAATGGGTTACAGCAAGCGGAGCAAGCACAGTGAAGGGATCTGTAGTCGGACAACGCGGTCCGACACACAAAAATCGGACGCACCGATAATATCATACGACATATTCAAGGACACGCCACTGTAGGATAAGAGAAAGAAAAAAAAAATACTTATCTTTACCAGTATAATTCCTTCTCTATTAACTCAACAACTGTCAGACAGAAACACTGACATGACGAAATCATAAGGGTTTATTCTTCACTACAGAACCCTAATAACGTCTATTTCTAGGTACACTTTCGTCCAACTTACCGCGCCCGTGTCTTTGCAAAACCAACCCTTTTTATGAACAACACTTGACCAACTTTACTTGAGCTGTGCTAATTACCGGACAACGAAGTCCCCATGGACCAAGTAAACAAGCTGACTCTCAGAACATTACTATTTCATGTGATTTTACTTTGTTCTATGTGTATAGTCGGGGGAGGTAATTGTTTATCACATCGAGTGTGTGTATTTTAAACAACAGATAAATAACTTAAACCATGCCAGCACAAATTTTAATTCAAGGGCAGTTACAAAATAATCTGATAGTCAAGTTGCTTAACCATTTATATTTGTGACTTTACAATTTAACTTTCACATAGCAAATAAAAAGGGAGTATATTTAAAAACTTTTATACAGTTCACACTTTCCTGATTTGCTCGATTTCCTGGTTTTTCTTAGTATTTTGAAAGAAAAATTCGCACTAAAGAAATTTTGCAAAGTTCCAACGTTCTTATTTGGCCGTGAAACAAAGAGGTACCTACCTACGTAGGTAGAACAAAAAAATAACTGAACAAAGTGCGTCTATCCCACGCGAGAAAGTCCAAGTAGTTTCATAGGCTCCAAAGTAACTTTCTTTTTCCAAAAACTAATTTTATGGAAAGTTTATTTGATATATGCTTGTAAAGTAAATGAGTACCTACGTAAACATTATCACTGTATTTAGCTTAATAAATGTTTTAGAAAAACAAACGTAGCGCGTTTGTTTTTCTAAAACATTTATTAAGCAAGTAAGCAATTAGTCTAGAAAAGTTTCTGTCATGTTATGTAATTTCAAACGTTTGTTATCCAAAAACTGTTGAAGTTTCCTGCGGTACCAACGTGACACTATCAGTAAAAACTCCAAGTCTCGAGTTTCACATAATCGACTCATTACTCGTACCGATATATGTAGCTACCTATGCTGCGTGGATACTGTTCGAATCCATTTACTTCTCTAAATTATGCGTAAAACGTCCATTTGACGATCTCCCCTCTTCCCTCTTATCGCTTGGACAGAACGGGAGCCTCGGGCGGGGGCGCCGGACTAGGGCAAATTGGGGAGTTTACAAACCCCCCCAAGTGAGGGTGTCCGAAGTCCAACCTCACCCTTTAGCTACCCTGAAGTTCCATCTCTCACACCTATAAATTCGGCACACACATTTCACCCCTAGGGAAGGGAGGGAGGTCTATAACGCACCAATCCTTTCGGTCGGCGTGTCACACTTGGCAAGCTTTGGTGACCTCCACTACAAATTAATATTCACAAACGTTTCCGTTACTATCGTTAATCATTGCCGTTTCTGCCAGTGATCTTGCTTATGTACAACACCTTCGGCTTAGGTAGCTGGCTATGTACCGCTTTGTGTTATTGCTTTTGAGGAACATTCTGAAATATATCTGGAATGAAACCTACCTATAGCAAATCTAAGTCAGTAAAACGCACTATGATATTTACTCTTACTAGGGTTCAATGCCTTTCGCTCAAAGGGTTTTCACCTGAGTAAAATGGTAACTAAAGTTTTTGAAGTTTAAGGATTGATACCTTGAAAAGTTTGAGGTATTTAACAGTCGAGATTATCAATGGCTTACAGCAAACAAGTGTTAAGGAACTTCGACTCGCACTCAACTAATGACGAATTGGTGAAAGAACACTGTTTTCTCAATCATTTTTTGTCACAAATCGTTATAATTATCACTGTGCAAAACACGACACAAATACTAATCAAACTATCTAGTACTCCGCCAGCCTATTGCACGTTTATGTATAAAAATATAGCCTATGTTTCTCAACTAAAAATGTAGCTTTATATACCTACGTGTAAGAGATTTTTAAATCAGTGTATATTACTTTTGAGTTTATCCATTACAAACGAAAAATAAACAAAAAATCGATTCTCTGCTTCAATAAAATGCAACTTCAAAGTCTGCCTGTATTTCCTGATAGCCACATCCTTGGGGTATTAAAGTCAAGAATGAATAAGTTAATTCTGGACAAGTGCGTAAAAAAAAGTAGTATTTAAATGTAATAATATTAAACAAAAAGTTTTCAGATAAAGTTTACAAAAAAAGAAAAAAAATCCTTACGCGCGAATGCCTCGCAGAACAGGTGTTTTCCAAATAATTTATAGAAAGTTTAAAATTAATTTAGAATTACAAAACATAAACCGAATAGTTTATGAAAACTGAATAAATATTCAATTCTTTTAGTCAACATTTTTACCGGAAAACTAATAAATATTCTTAATAATTATTACTTAAACCTTACCTAGATAGTTCGTTAAGTTCAGGTCGGTCGTTGACATCGAGGGACCAAACTCATTGAGTTGTCCATGCGTTTTGTTTAGGAGTGGAGTATCACAAATGAGTCCTCCCACTTTGGGTGGACTGAAAGACTTCACTGACTTAAAACCACCATCATCTGCCTAACCTTTTCCCAACTAATTCAAGTGTCGGCTTCCAATCGAACCAGATGCAGCTGTATATCAGCATTAATTATGTGGAGCGACTGCCTGTCGAACCACAACCCAGTAACTGGGCAATATGATACAACATGGTAAGACTGGTTATCAGAATTTACAGATTCTTACTAACAGTAACGACTGTCAAAGATCTACAAATGACAGCCGGGACAAACAGCTTTACGTTCTTTTCGAGGCACGAAGGAAACTTGCTATCACCAGATAGTCACCCATCCACAGACCAACTTCGGCAAACACGGCCCGGAAGGTCGGCCTGTGTGGCTGTAATTATTTAGCCACGAGCTCCTCTGACTAAAAACCAACATGTCCCTTCAATAAAATTGTCCTTTGTCTTCCAGCACCAATTTTATCTCTATTCTAGAAAGAATATACAGTCATTTTATCGTTATTTGTATACAAACTGAGTGTTTTTTGCACACAAATGACATGATTGGTACACCATATAAGAATAGCACCATTTCTTTTTTATACATTTCCATAATTAAAACGGTAAAAGTCTTTCTAAGTTCTGTCTTTTTGTCTATTCTTCCGTCGAAAAAATGCCTTATTTTGGGTTGTTAAACTATCAAAATATGAGTTCTCCTTACTTGGGTGGTGAGGAAAAAACTGTCATACTATAACTGTCAAAAAATTTACCCTGTTCTTTCAGTTATAGCTGTTAGCGTTCTAAACACCCTGTTCGTATATGTTTTTTTTTTAAAGAAATGTACTTTTCTAAAAACCACACCTACTTTTTATGAGCCGTCAAAAGGCGATTCTCCCTTCATAGATTTGAGATGGCAAAATCTATATTTCTGATTTTAATTTTGATTTTGATATTTTAATATTACATTATAATCTCAAAATTAAAATTATTGATTTATCAGACACGTTAAAATACAATTTTGGGTGTAACATGTCTGATAAATCAATAAATAACAATAAAAACAAATAATCTTGACGTCACTAATGATTGTCTTTTTATATTTACTATGGACACTATTAATGATTGTCTTTTTATATTTACTATGGACACTATTAACTTGCCACATCGTTCCCACATAATGTCACTGATGATGAATGATGTAAAAAAAAATCTGTAATAATTTGGCGATTGAAAAAGAGTGTCCACGGCGTTTCTTGCTCATTCTTCTCCATAGAAATCTACCCTTTGGAATGAGCACCTACGGTACTTTCACAGTTTTTATGTCTTGTGACTGGGACTGTAGCACCATAACTATTTGTGTACTAGTTTTAATCCTCCTCTTCACAATCGGCCATGATGGCCGTGTTTGCCGAACAGAAGGAGACGGCGCTGTACTAAGAATCGAGATAGAATTATTTGCATCTTGCTTTCTGGTATAGCGCCGTCTCCTTCTTCTGTTCGGCAAACACGGCCATCATGGCCGATTGTGAAGAGGAGGCTTTATTTTATGTCTTTTGACAATTCAAAAGTGCCTGTAATGGCCTAATTGAAAAAACGCTTTGATTTTGATTTTGAATGAACTCAATGCTCTTAATTTCAGAGCTGAAAAAATCGAATTTCACAGTTTTTGAAAGATAGGTATACGGGCTTAAAATAAAGTGTTTTTAAGAGAATTATTAGTTAAGAAATTAACTTGCCGCAAGATGGCGCTGCTCGCCCATAGTACCATGAGTCAACGTCACGCAAGTTTGCGCTAGTATCTAATTATTGTAATTAAGTTACAATTTTGCGCCAAGTATCCAACATACATTTTTACACCGGAACCTCTAGGATAAATATAATTACTAAGAGATTATTGACTTATATGGTGCATCACGCATAAATATGACTTTTTTATTTTAGAATGTTCTAGAATATTGTTCATAATTTTATTTTTCTATATTCGAACCAGTAGTTCCTGAGATTAGTGCGTTTAAACAAACAAACGCTTCTGCTTTATAAATATATAGAGTATAGAAGAAAATCATTCAGCTGAGAGATACGGAAAAAAAATCTTATTTGATGGACAATAGAAATAAAAATCACACGCAGCGCGATTGTAAAAGGAAGGTCTTAAAACGCGACTTAAGACAATTATTGTAATAGGTAATTATGAATTGCGATACAATTCTTAAAATGATTTCATCTATTCTAGCACCTGCCAATCTAAGAAATAGAAAAGAAACTATAGCTATTTTTCTTTTATCGCAGTTTATAATATGACTCTATACTTTTGATAGAATTGGTCTATCAAAAATTCTTGTGTGAATAGTTTGGTCATCATCATCATCACCTTCACCGCTGCCTATTTATGGATATACAGCCACGTGCACAGTGGCGAAGGCACGACCTGTCTCCAATAGATTTCATCTTGACTCCATAGTACTTCAATATAATCTTACTCGCTCGCACTTGCACGTACCACGCACTATTGTTTGCTCTTTCTTTTAGCTGTCTACACGCAAATCTATTTATTTTACGGCGAAAAAAAAGGAAATTAAAAAAAAAATAACATAAGATCTGCTTTATTGTTAGTTCAGTTAGTATAATCGACTGGCCTGTTGGTCTAGTGGTTAGTGACCCTGACTGCTATGCCGGAGGTCGTGGGTTCGATTCCCACCCAGGACAAATGTTTGTGTGATGAGCACGATCATTTGTTCTGTGTCTGGGTGTAATTTATCTATAATATGTATGTATTTAGAAATATATAAGTATGTTTATCAGTTGTCTAGTACCCATAACACAAGCTCTGCTTAGCTTGGGACTAGATGGCGTTGTGTGATAGTTGTGAGATATTATTATTATATTATTATATTATATTATTATAAAAAGTTTCATGATCTAATTTTAAGTACGCATATTTTATGATTGCCAGCGGTTTATTGTACAATTAAGAGGTTGATTTTTTTCTATCGAGATTTTTTTATGGAATCATGTTTTCGCTAATCATAAGACCTAACATTAAGAGGGTAGAATAGCTGCTGCCATTTCAAAAAATAGGTATTTAGAAAAACTCCTACTGTCCCTCTTACGCTTTGAAAAAACCCCGATCGTGCGATAGAGAGCGTTGCAGCTCGCGACTGACTGTAAGTATTTTTATATGAAATTTGTCTCTCGGGAGAAAACGTTTTTCACATACTAAATCACGACCAATCTCTTAGATTCTGGTGTCAATCGTTTCAGCATATTATATTCTAGGTTTGTAGGTTTTGTTTTTTTTCTTAAACTTCTTTGTTTTTTAAATACAAAGGTTTTACTTCAATGAAGATTTTGTCATAAAAATAGTAAATTTTAGGCGCCTGTAACTTTCAAACTATTATAAATTTTGAAAAAAAGAAAACCTATAAACCTTGTTTTTTACTGTGTCAGATGCATTCTAAAAAATCATTGAGATAGGATAACATCTAGGGGGAGAAAAACGTTTTCTCTTTTTGTATAGACGAGCGCTCGGTAGACGATGGTCTTAATCCTCAACTTTACCATTTATTTATTTCAAAATTAATGCTGCAGTATTTTTGACGTATCACAGGATTCTGCTAAGCCATTTGAGTTGAAAATTAACGAGCATTAGCGAAGTCCGTAGAGCTTCTGATAGAATGTCATTTTACATCTTGGGCCTGTGTCCCAGTTGTGGGAATATTATAGGCTGACTATGCTTATGATCTTTTTTTGTTATATTATAAAATCATCAAATGGGTCATCCCACCTAGGGCGGGAAGAGAGGAACTATCAGACTCGTACTAATAAAAATCCGCGATAATCCTTCAACAACCCTTTAAGTTACAGGGTCGCGCTTGCGTCTCGTTTTGGCCCTCTAAGGCGCGGGCCATATAGAAAACGTAGACGTAAGACTCAGACGAGGCGACGCGTCCCCGTCGTACGTCTTTTCTATATGGCCCGCGCCTAAGGGGTTCCCCGTCATATTGCTAACAGCTCTTAGAGGTGCGTGTGGAACACGACGCGTCGACTCGGGTCTGGTCCATGATCGGCCAGCGAGTCGCACATTACTCGCCGTCCGCATGCCCGCATAGGACCTACTTTTTTTTGGTACAAACCCACCACACTATTTACAAAACACTGCAACTCCTGAAAGCCAGAATCAACAGTAGGTACCTACTTTTTCAAGTTCAATTTTCAAGGACCCATGAATCATCACTGGATTAATTACTTTACTACAATTCCAGTCCGTCAAAACCAGAGTCACCGACATAGCTCATATGCAAGTTGAAGTGGGCAGCCCACATCGCTCGTAGAACTGACAACCGATGGGGAAGAAAAGTTCTCGAGTGGCGACCACGGACCGGAAAACGAAGCGTTGGCAGGCCTCCCACTAGGTGGACCGACGACATCGTGAGGGTCGCGGGCAGCCGATGAATGCAAGTGGCGAATTGTCGTTCGGAGTGGCGGTCTAAGGGGGAGGCCTATGTTCAGCAGTGGAAGTCCTTCGGCTGATGATGATGATGATGATGAATTCCAGTTGTTAGTTTAGACTGTTTGTGTGTGTGTGCGGAGGATAAGGTTCGATTCCTAGGTAAAATGTCATTTAGTATATCTATTTTGTTTATTGTAGCCACGAAGTCTGGATTTGTATGTGGTGTTTGCGTTCATCATATCAGTCGTTGGACGTGCACTACTGAACATAATGTAATTGCCCTAGGACCACACTAACGGAAAATACCGGTAATTAACACGTTACGGAGCAGTGGTGGCCCAGTGGTATCGTCCCGACTAACGAGTTGTAGGTCGTGGGTTCGAACCCAGCCTGGCGCATCACTTTGTGTAATTTATTTCATCACCACTGCTCTCAAAACAGTGAAAGAAAACATCGTGAGGAAACCGGCATGTCTTAGAACCATCAAATTCAAAGACATGTGACATCCACCAATCCGCACTGGGCCCGCGTGGTGTATTATGGCCCACTCCCCCTCAGAGAGAGGCTTGTGTCCCAGCAGTGGGAACACTATAGGCTGAAGATGATGAGATGATGATCAGGTTAATATTAATATTTAAAGGCTATCAACGGGAAATGCCGTTAGTGTGGCACTGTTATTAGAAACTCCCCCCTATGGCATAAGACTTGGAAACATATATTTGTCTTAAGTGTGGAAGTACTATCAGGACCTAGACATCTGCTTTTACTCACAAAGATAAAAATCGTGATATTTATACGAGTATTGTGATAACTTTTCATATTTTTAGCGTAAAAGACGGTAATTAAAATGTATCATCACAAGAAATCTTCCTAGCAATTTACAAGCACTCCTTTAATAATACATTTCTCTCTATTTTGTAAAAACTAAAAGATTGATTACGAAACGTTTTGTTTTTTTTTTTCTTGTCGGTCCATCGTTATAGATTAAACGACTTTTTTTTTTAATCACGCATCGCTTCACTAAATCACTGGGCTTGTGAAAACTATACGTTTACAATATTTTTTCTGCGCTACAGTCTAAGATTGTCAAAGTTTCGTGTTTGAGTTACCTTCCTGTTTAAAGATATGGTGACGTAGCACAACATCGTATGAATTTTAGAGCGAAAAGCTTATAGTAATTTCTCACGTGACATGGGGGATTTTACAAACATTTATACTGACGTACACAAACACTTAGTAATATATTGTACATGTACATTATACAAATATTATGCCGTGTGGGCATCGAGTCGATTGCTCTTTGAAACTGGACACCAGTGTGTATCTCTGTCTTTTAAAAACAGTACACTTAGCACGAATTTTCACTCTTTTACTTTACAGCGTCTTCCAGTATTTACAGCGTTTCTTGTATGAACAAATGGAACAGCGCTCTGGTGTGCGAAGACGGAACTAATTTTTTCCTTGAAAATTGTTAGTTTGCAATTGTCAAAGTTCCAGTAATTTACTTTACGTCTCAAATACTGAAAATTAGTGCTAACGGTACAGTGCTTTTAAAAAAGTTTTCAGTTGCTTAACTTTAGTTTCAGCGTTGCGGCCTCACTGCTGTCACAAAGCTCATATATTTATTAAGATCAGCACTGTTACAATGATCCTTCAAGAATTTATGCAATGTTGTTTTCATATTCTGAAAGTAGGTCATTACATGCCTGATAAGCCGTTTGAAAGTTACCCATTGCAGGCCTAGGTAAAATCGCTTTCAACTGTCAGCTGCCAAATTTAAGAAAACAAAAACTAGTTCTATTTTGACATGTTTAAACTTTTTATAGAGCCACTAAATTACAACACGAATTAAAATAACATAAAGTTAAGTATTATGAACATAATTATACGAGTGTATTATGACTTTAATGAAATTTAGTTTCAACAATTTCTCTAAAAGTACCTACATACTTACATTTCAACGAAATCATTGCCATTTTTTTATGAAGAACATGGATAATACTGGCTGTATAGCTGGACGGCCATAGACAAAAATAGATAAAAAATTAATACAAGCACCGCTTCTATTAATTTTTTATCTATTTTTGATTTTTTAAGTGACAATCCGATCAATTATGTTTTATCTAATAACATTTATGTTCTTATTTTTACTTTATTCGTATTCGTAATGAAAAGCACAGTGTTTACCTCGGATATCTAAAATTACTTATACTTACTCCCTCGAACTATTAGCGCCCACACTACATTACGGACGCCAAACCCGGTCTTGGAACTTAAATAAGTAACTTTCACCTCTTAGATAACAATGAACAATTTTTATTCTGTTGCAGAAATACGTACCTACAGTTTGACAGCCGCTGGCCCAAATAAGGGTGGCGCCAGAGAGCCGGCAGGTTGGCGGGCTGTCGTGCAGGTATTCAACGACACCATGGTCTCGCCGGTGACGTACCAGTATTTCTATTGTCTATTCTTCACACAATTTGCTGTAACTAAATACTCGTACTATTCCACCGACGAAACTAAAGATAAGTGTTGAACGGTTGATCGTAAAATGGTATTAATTGCATAGGGTTTTTTCGGCGATTACCCTTACATTATTAAGTCACTTTTGACTAGTCTGTTGGCCTAGTGGTTAGTGACCCTGACTGCTATACCGGAGGTTGTGGGTTCGATTCCCAACCAGGACAAAAGTTTGTGCGATGAGCTCGATCATTTGTTCTGTGTCTGGGTGTAAATTTATCTATAATATGTATGTATATAGAAATATACTGTGTATACATATATAAGTACGTTTATCAGTTATCTAGTACCCGTAACACAAGCTCTGCTTAGCTTGGGACTAGATGGCGTTGTGTGATAGTTGTGGAATATTATTATTATTATTAATTATTTTCTGTAATGAAATGAAATGGTATTTATTTTTGCAAGAAGTATCAAAACTTTTTTTTTTACTGTTATTGTAATTACATTAGATATTAGTGTAATTCAGACACAATGAAAATTGTTATATGAATAAATAAATAAAAACTTTTATACGTCGTATTTTCACAAACTAGATGAAGCCGGTCTTTCATACCTGACTACTCTTAGAATGAACAGCCGAAACAAACTCAGAGGTCACTGATGTCTCTTTTAAAGTCCAGACATTAAATTCGTAGTCATACGAAGGCCATGTAGGATGGTCTTTTGAAGAAAGAATCACAGGTTTGAGTGGACCTGTGCAGTCCGTGCAAGCATTTTGTTAGTTATCGTGTAGCTCGACTCATAACTCAAGGAGCTCAACTCTATGAATAAAAATACTTACACACATACACATCTTCATGGCTGCAGAAAACACAGGCCGCCACCAGCTAGATTTTTTTTTTGGTTGAATTTCAGCTTGATTTTTTGTTGTTTTATTTTTTGGTTGAGAGCAGTGGTGGCCCAGTGGTATCGGCCCCGACTTACGAGTTGTAGGTCGTGGGTTCGAATCCCGGCAGTGCGCCTGCCTTACTTTGTGTAATTTAATTCATCACCACTGCTCTCAAAACGGTGAAGGAAAGCATCGTGAGGAAACCGGCATGTCCTAGAACCAAAAATTCGAAGACATGTGACATCTACCAATCCGCACTGGGCCCGCGTGGTGGATTATGGCCCACCCACCCTCTCACAGAGAGGAGGCCTGTGTCCCAGCAGTGGGAACATTAATAGGCTGATGATGATGATGATGATATTCATCAAATATCTCCTCCATGGGTGGAGCAAAAGGGACTGTCAGACTCTTACTTCCTTTAATTTACCTTCCAGGGCCACATAACATAGAAAGTCCTATTTGCTAGGATACTAACTCATTTCACCTGGGCGATATTTTCCAACCTAACACGGTTCGATTTTCAAGATCGACTCATAAACGTCTAGGATTGCAGTGTCGAAACAAGATGGCGCTAGACGACTTGTATAACTCTGTCTCTTTCCGACACCAGAATAACTCTCATAGTAGAACCAGCCCCCCTAGACAAGTCGCAAACGATAATCGTTAACGCTCGGTTCTCCCCAATAGATTTTCAACCTTATTCCTTCGAGTCTTTAGTTGAAAATCTATTTAGGATTTCTAAGCGTCAGCGACTGGAACGAACGACAACGCCATGAAATCTTCAATAGATTTTCAATTAAAGACTCGAAGGAATAAGGTTGAAAATCTATTGGGGAGAACCGAGCGTTAACGATTATCGTTTGTGTCTAAGGGGGCTGGTAGCCATGTGGAGTACATTGTCAAATCTTAGTCAGCCCAAAATGTGATATGTGACATGCTAAGAACTCAGCTAAGTAGAAAAAATTCTTTTTAAAGTACTCGTATCTTTGCCCTACAATAGGATTTTTCCTTGTACTGTGCGTTTACAAGCAGTTAAACTCACATAACCAAACCTGTAACTTTTAAAAACTATCATACAACTATTTGTGCTTTGCCAGAATCGAACCCGCGACACCGCCCACAATCTCTCGGAAAGCGCCAAACGTGTCGTCAATTGTATTAAAGTATTTATGTCGAAGCAGCAATGGGTTGGGCAATTAATTGTCAAAAAGAGTAAAAAACATCCTACTTTTCCTTTCTTTTCTTGTCTATGACTAAGTTAAGACTAGCCTGTCATAGCTCAAGATAACTAGTGAAAATAAACCTTATAACTTTAACATAAAGCACACTCCAACAAGCGAAAATGATCAAGCATATTATGTACGAATAAGAACATTAACTTCAATACTCAAGGTTCATTTTCAAATGAAATGCGACTGAGCTTGGTTTGAACTAAGTTCGGTCTATAGATCTGAAACGCCTTTAAAATCTTTCCCTAGAATTTTTAATGTAGGAAAAGTCCCAAGTGTCCTAAAAGTATGCTCGAATATAAAGAGTAATGATTCCTTCGAAACATAACAGATGGCGTTAGTATTACAGTATAGCGGAAAACGTGACTTTAAATAAGTAGGTTTGAATACACACAAATAAGTAGACACTTCATAATATTCTTCAATAAATCTTATTATATTATTATTAATTCGAATAGTGGAAAATTATTATCACAATACTTAAAACTGGAGATTAAATAGTCAAAATGATTTAAATTCTGCTTACACAACATTGATGGTATGATAAAATTTTAAAATATTATTTCATGATGCCTAATTTTATTACTTTTTAATTTATAGTTCTTCTTCTTCAAAGCTTTAAACTTCTTTTCTTTTTCCGGTTTCTCAGGTATATTTCGATCAGATAACTTAAATGTTTTACAGAGCAACGTCACCTTAGACCCCCCTGGCAAATTCTCATCGACCGATTTGATCGAATTCGTCAAGAGGTATTTGGAAGCTAAATGGTTACTGTATCTAGTAGCGTAGAGATCTTTCTTCATTAAAGTGTTTTCTCTGAACGTTTCCGCCCTCTCGGCAGGGCTTTCTTTTTTATCTTCATAGTCAGATGATGAGCTGTTGGTGTAATTACAAACAACATCGACTCTAATTACTTGGACAGTCTCAGGGCTTTGAGTCTGAGATATCGTAAGACTTTTTCTTTTTCCACTTTTTTGATAAGTAATTTTCGTGTTTTCTATAGTTTCAGAGACGTCTCTAATTTCGTCCCTTATTTGTCTTTTAGCGAGTTTTTTGACGTTATTCTTTATTTTGGATTCATTTTTTCGTAACTTTTTCGTTTCGTCTGCGTTAATTTCGACTAGCGTCGGTTTATTATCTTCCTTTTTATATTTTTCTTTATTGTAACCTCGTAGGAATACACTGGATGTTCGAGATGCAGGTCTAGATCTGTCTGTATTGTATAGATATTTGATGTATTCATCGAAGTAATAGTAAGTTAATTGGGAGGCTCTGTCATCGTCAGTCAGCTCATTGTCACTAATTGCTTGTTTGACAAACATTCTGTGTTTGTTTCCATCCGTGTTCTTCTTGTACTTGAAGCTAGTTCTCGGCCGGCTGGTTTGGTCGACGTCTCCAGTGAACTTGAGGGTCTGTACCGTGAGGACCATGTCTTCTGTATCTTGGGCTCGAACGCTGTCGAGAGCGTCAGTCAGTCCTGTATTGTTCACGTTGCAGTAGAATCTAGGTCAAAAGAAGAAACGTACTTTAGGTAAAAACATGCAGGAAAATGTAGTATAAAATTAATTGTTTCATTATATTTTGTAGATGATTTTGAATCTACAAAGTCATCCCTTTTGAGACATTTAAATATTTAAAGTATCTTTGAAAAAGCGGAAAAGTTATAATAAAATAAATCATGCTTAGAACAATATTTAATAATCCTTTTTCAACTTAGCGGGACTCAACCTTGACCGATATTTTGGGTTGTTCAGTGGTAAAAAAAGTTCAAGAGGTTTGCACTGTTCAAGATACGGCAGTAACTGTATAGCTTGATAACTAGGTAACTACCTACATTTAACTGAAGATGATGAAATAAGCTCTCAATAACTTATGGGTGTGATTAAGCAGTAGCAGTTTAATATAAACGGGTTTTATTTAGGGTAGATAAGTTTCCGCATCTAAAAATACCTTGAAGGAACTTCCGGTTCTTTTTCTGAGGAAAACATTAGTAGAAGCGGAAGAATATCTTTTTTGATCGTGGTAAAATCATCAAATGAGTCCTCCCACTAGGGTAAAAGGGACTGTAGACTTTGTACTGTCTATAATCCTCGGTGTCTTTCAATAGCCCTGTACATTCCAGGGTCACGGTAATTTGATAAGTCCCGCGACCCCGGCAGGCCTTGACCCTCTAAAGGCCCCCTGTCATCATGCTGAAAGTTTTTGAGGCGCGCGTGGAACACAATGAAACAAATTTCATGGCTGGCGTAAAGAATTGAACAAGTTAAAAAATATTAAAATATGAGTAAAACTAGCGACGAGAACAGTACTTATTTTAACACCGGAAGAGTTGAAATCACAAGTTATTAATGCAGAATTAAATTTCCTACCTCAGAAGTCTCGCGAGAAATATCTGAAACCATACCATGTCTTCAATGAATGGAGACTTATAAAGGGCGCAAGCAGTTTTTCGGAGACGGTGTTGCTATCTTATTTTTTAGATTTATCACAGACGAGGCGATTATCTACAATGTGGAGTATTTACTTATTGTTGAAAGCTACTTTAAAAAGAAGTTATTTCAATTTATTCCTGTTTATTATTTTATCTCCTAAAGTGTTCTCGCTGCTGAAGTGAGAAGTTATGTGTGTTACACGAGAGCAAAGTTTTTTGCATCTCGTGCCTTTGAATCTCTCGCCACATTCAGGATTCAACTTTAGAATCGCTCGCTACGCTCGTGATTTAATCCTTGAATCCTTCGCTTGCTCAAGATTCAAAATCAGCACTCGCAGCAATAAGCGCTCATGTACACGACGCCGCCGCCGCGCCGCCGCCGCGCCGCTACCGCGCCTCTAGGCTGTGTATACGGTCGCTACCGCGCCGCCGCCGCTCCGCTGCCGCTCCGCCGCCGCTCCGCCGCCGCGCCGCCTCCGCGCCGCCACCGCAATGCCATTCGTTAGTGTTTTATTTATCTAACAAAGGAGATGTCTCATTGCGGCCATATAATGTTTTTTTTTTTGATAATTCAAGGATAACTTCTTCGTTTATGAATCGGTTTTGATGATTCTTTTTTTGTTGGAAAGAAGGTATTTCAATTGCGGTCCCATGATATGGAGATAAGGGTTTGATGATGGAAGACCAGAGAAATCGAGTGGAGCTAAATAGTAAGAAATATCTTCTTTCCAACAAAAAAAGAATCATCAAAACCGGTTCATGAACAAAGAAGTTATCCGCGAATAAACATTAAAAAAAACATTATGGCAGAAATGAGAAACCTCCTTTTTCAGATAAATAAAACACTAGCGAATTGGATTCGCGGTGCCAGCGCGGCGGCGGCGCGGAGGCGGAACGGCGGCGGCGCGGCGGCGGAGCGGCGGCGGAGCGGCGGCGGAGCGGCGGCGGAGCGGCGGCGGAGCGGCGGCGTAGCGGCGGCGGCGCGGTAGCGACCGTGTACACAGCCTAGAGGCGCGGTGGCGGAGCGGCGGCGGCGCGGCGGCGGCATCGTGTACATGAGCCCTAACGCCTTTGCTCTCTTGTTGCACAAATAACTATTTTGCGAATTTCCAAAAGTTTTAGAACAAACATTTTTCAGTAACATGGCCTGAGTTACCCACGAAAGGTTTTACGCTATTAACGTTACACGTTGTAGATGTCTCCCGAGTTCCCAACCGATGCCTTTTGCCGAAGACTAGTTACTAGAATAGATGCCTTTTGCCGAAGACTAGTTAACTAGAAGTTATAGTTTAAAAAATGTCTACCTGTCAGAAAGATCTGTCCATCTGGGATCTTCTTCGTGCTGAGGATTCACCAGTCTCTTCTGACAGTATCTTCTTGGTTTCTCGACTACAGCAGAGGTCTCTCTTCTTGTCTTACTCTTGGCTCTCTGTTGCAGTTGCAACCGGGCACATTTCATTTTTGTTCTCTGAAATAAAGTTAATGCAATATAATCATCTTCCCACTCTGGATGATGTTAAATGGGGACTCAGACTCTGACTAAAAACCCTGTTCTTTAAGTTGCCTTTAACTTTCCAGGGCCATATTTCCTTCTTAAGACATTCCTGCGACTCGGAAATGAGCCTTGAACCTAACCAAAGCAACCGTTGTATAAACTAGCGACTGTTACTATAATTTTGTTGTATGAATACAACCTCCAAAATAAAATTAATTATCCGAATAAATGAGTAAAATAATAAACAACGCCATGGGCGAAGGTCTGTATTAAAGGTCTGGATAATTAAAAAAAATATTTACAGCCTTATTACAAAAACTTAAACATATTTTGTTATACACTTGTCTTAAAAAACTGTTACTGCAAAATAGACCTTATGTCAACGTCGTAATCTGACATTTTTTTAAACAACTGTTCAACAGACGTTTAAAAGTTTTTGTGGTACGACGGATAAAATTTACAGGTCGCAAACTAATGAGGGATTTTCTTTTTATGTTTTCCCTTGTCAATGGATAGATGGCGCTAAACTTGATATGTTACTGCAATGAACGAACGTCACGTCATTTTTTTCTTTTTTTTTGGATGTAATTTTGAGATCGTAAAACAAAAAGTACATGTCATGTCATTGTCAGTCACATCACATCACACAAATGGCATTTTGAAAATAAATAACAACAAGGAAAAAGAAAAAAATATTCATTTACCAGTCTTTTTAATTTATGAGTTTTCTACGCCAGAAAGAAAATGTCCCAAGAGAAAAAGAAGAGAAGTCTGTGCCTCGTGGATTTGTGCAAAAATGAAGGCATACATCTTTTTCCTAGAGTAACACCGTCAGTTCAACGCCATCTATAGAGTCCCTGGAAACTACTTTTTTTTTTTAAACTCCAAAAAGAAAACCTCTCATTGCTCCTTGTCCATACCTCCCTACGCTCATGTTGAACGCCAATTTATTTGCGGGAACGATTGCTTTGGTTACGTCTAGGTGACGTTTTAACTATTGTAAAAAAAAAACATACAGATTGAACTGAGCCTACTAAAAAGCTGCAATGTCAATGTGTTGATTACGAATCTAAGATGTAAAGTTAACGAAACCAACTTTAAGGATCTCCTTTCACATTCTTAGAAAAAAAAACTGCAGTTGATCTCATCATCATCTGCCTAGCCTTTTCCCAACTATATTGGAGCCGGCTTCCATTCAAACCAGATTCAGCTGGATATCAGTATTTTACATGGAGCGACTGCATGTCGGACCTCCATAACCCAGTAACTTGGTAATACGATAACTCATGGTAAGACTGGTTGTCAGACTTTAGAGCTTCTGACTAACGGTAACAACTGTCAAAAATCTACAAATGACAGCCGGGACCAACGGCTGGGGGCAACATGCTTTCCGAGGAACTCGCGGAGGAAACTCGCTATGATAGGTGGTGACCCATCCACAGACAAACCTCGGCAAGCGCGGCTTAACCCGGAAGATCAGCCCGTGCGGCTGTGATTATTTAGCGCTCCTCTACAGCAGCAGTTGATCTACAGATAATATATTAAACTTTTAAATACAGCAGCATTTCAATTAAACTCAGTCTTCATGTTTTCATGTAATAATTTAACCTGCACAATAACCCACTGAATCTTACATTAACTTGCTCCAAAGATAACAAACTAAAAGGTTCAACAATCCAAACTTGGGGTTAACTGCAGCTCACGGGTAACACAAGGTCAAGTGAAAACCGTTTGAATTAATTCGCTATTCGTGATTAAGTATCTACTGTGGAAATTTTATTGTATTTATGATTATTTAGTATTGTTTTTGATATTTAGTGTTGTTTATAAGGTTTTGAAGTACCGCCATGTTCCAAGAACGATCACGGAACGAGTCCGCCAAATATAGCAGGGAGTTTATGTCGACAGTTTCGAGTCTACTACGATATTTCGGTACCACGTGTTTGTATTAGCTACGAGTAGATTCGATTGTAGATGCGGAACAGTAGAAATTAAGTAAATTAAAAATTGTTTGTTTTTATACTTATTTGTGTCTAGAATTGGGTGCAACGTGATATTTCTTGTTTTCGTTTTGCGGTAGTAGTAAAATTTATGTGCCAGGCCGTCAGCACACGGTTTTTTTACTCGCGATTATTTTCGCACACACATTCTGTGACATAGGGAATTGTATGAAGCAACACAAACTGTGAATAACGTACACTTAAACGAAAACTGGGCAGTCCTTATAGATAATATTACATACATACGGGTCGAATTGGTAACCTCCTTTTTTTAAAGTCGGTAATACAAAATGCCAGTAAACTTTTGTTCAAGTTTTGCGAATTAAAATCGCACGTGGAAAATCACAGTGTAAAGTTAGGTGTCATGATCTTTAAGAGTTCATTACGTATTGTTTTTATTTTTCTAAAACATGTGTGATAGTTTAGTCCACGAATGCTCAAAACATGGGTTAATAAATCCCGGGATTACTCTATCTTTTAAAAGTAACTCCGGCATTTGGGGCATATCCACTTACTCTTTTGTTGTATGAAATCAGTGTAAGTAAATGAATACTGCTACTACTTAATTCCAACCTATGCTGATTACATAATGAATAAAACCATAAATTGCAATATCCATTTACATAAAAAAATTCTAGGACCTTGTGATAAACATAATAAGAAGAAATAGTTAACAGTTGTGTTAAATTGTTAGTGTACAATTATCTAATCTAATATCTTTAAACGAGCAATTCTTGTATATCTATATATATAAAAGAACAGGGGTTTTTCTTTTGACACGACTACAGCCGAAACCGCTAAACTCAGAAACTTGAATTTTGGACAGCATTTGCAGTCTACCATGTAGATTGGCAATAAGACGGGATTTTGCGAAAATCCTCCTCGAAGGGGGTGAAAAGGGGTGAAAACGTTTGTATGAAAAATCTTATTCCTTGGGTTTATAAACTTGAAACTTACCACGAATAAGAAAACACGTAAATAAATAATATTAGCACCATTATTTTTTTTAAACTACCCTCCATTGGTAATCTAGGGGTTGTTAAAGTTTGTATGAAAAAATCATAACGCGTGAGCTGATGAATTTGAAAATCAGTATTTATATACTAGATAAGAATTAATCAAACACGTGTTTTTGGATTTTTCGAAAATCACCCCCCAAGTTGGTGAAAAGGGGTATTCAAGTTTTATTAAACCACTAAACGTAGAAACCTGAATTTTGGATGATACTTGCAGTTTATAATGTAAGTAAGCATTAAGAAAGGATTTTGCGAAAATCTACCTCTAAGGGGGTGAAAAGGGGTGAAAACCTTTGTATGTAAAATCTTATTTCTTGGGTTTATAAACTTGAAACTTGGTACGAATATGAGTATAAGTAAATAAAAAAGATGGACACTATTCTTTTTTCAAAACTACCCTCCATTTTAGGGGTTTTCGAAAATCACCCCCTAAATTTTGAATAGGGTTGATTAAGTTTTAAGGGAAGGATTTACTGCTTGCTTCGATAAATTCTAAACTGGGCATAAATTATCTCTCAATCGAATAAAGGATGCGTATTTTTATTTACATTTCATAAATGAACCCCTAACGGGGTGTAAATCAAAAAATCTGTTTGTCTACTACGATTGATTGTTTGTTTGTATTGAGTTTTTAGATTTTCTTATAAGGAGGGTGAGCGGAAATTAAATTCACTGAGTTCGAAATTAGAAACACGCGCAGACGAAGTCGCGGGCAAAGTGCTAGTTTATTTATATATAACCAGGATCTCGGAAGCGGCTCCAAGGATTCTCATGAAACCTACAGATTAGGGGTTTTTCGACTCAATGAATCGATTTATCAAGGTCCCAGGTTCGAGAAAAGCTCGGTTCCCAAGATACACATTTTAAAAACCAAGCGAAGCTCGGTCAACCAGATATTAATATTCTAAAAGAAAAAAAAAACTGATATACCTAACTTCAATATAAGTAGGTCAGTAGAAGTACTTGTATTCTCGATAATTTCAAAAACATATGATATGAATACCTATGTTTTCCTAAACGGTAATTACTGTGTTGTAATCAAACGCTCATGTTTTATGTACCTAAACATAAAACATGGGCGTTTGATTACAAAGTACTAAGGAACTAGGTACCTAAATTAAGATCAAGAAATTCATATCACCCAAACATTGCTTAATACAAGACATTTTAAATTAGAAACGCTAAATATAATTCTTATAACTCACAATTAATATTTTTAAGTGTATTGTAAAAACAAACAAAATAAAAGCTAAAATTGGCAATTGTACTTCAAAAAACACTTCGTTGGACGTTTGTCATTCTTCTTTAAGACTATTGTCTAACATCTATTCATTTTCGAAGCAATTATGTTTGAAGATGTTCCTCTATTCCCGTCCTTTTCACACCTTTGCATTTTAAATGGCGGATTAAAGTGAGACAGATGCTATAGAGGAGTTTTTTTTGGAAAGTATTGATAAAGGAACTACAATGTCGGCAGGATGGTGTATTTGATCTAGCAACGTAGCGGTCCACATGTTCTTGGGAATGGCTTCGCCAACGATGCAAAAAAAAGTTTCTTTCTATTTTTGTTGTGCACCCAAACAGTCTTGATCTTTACAAACTGCATTCGATGCAGTTCGTTCAATGTATACATACAAGAAGTATATTAGAAAATTGATTTATTTGATGGATGGAGTTTTTTTATTAATTACGTCAGAACAGCTGAACGGATCATCATGGAATACAGTTCAGAAATAGTTGAACAACAAGAATAGGATACCGTATATCCCGGTATTAAGTGTCCATTGGATAATTTTAGATTTTAAGCGCGAGTGAAGGCGCTGGCATCAGCTAAATTTTAGCGTCAAACTATGCGTGACTTTTACCCAAAGGAATTTAAGAATGAATGTGATGTCCTGACCCAGTTCGGTAAAAATTAACAAGTTTGCGACATCCATAAACATTAAAGAGGACAAAAAGTTTTCAGAAAAAAAATCAAATTTAGCCCTAATCGTGACTTGACGGAGGCATTATCATCGCTTTGCATAATTACAAAACAAAATATCAACACATTTGGCCCTAAGTTACCGGCTGCCATAAACTATACTTTTTAAATCGAATGTCAACCTGTCACGCGAACGTGTACAACATAATCAGCCTTGGATGTTTTGCGTTTTGTCGTAGCGTCAAGTTTTTTCACGTCGTTTTTTAGGAAACGCGTTCAGAGACGTCGGACATAAAATGACAGGATGACTTTATCAGATGTCGACTACAGTTTACAATACCCATTTGAATAATTTGTATCTACTGTTGCTTTCCTTCTGAAAGTCTTGGGAACCTCTCTCCTCTGTAATACAATATTTGTGCTTATTGATAATTTATTTCATCTTTGAATAAACCAACCTAGATTTGCAATAGAAACAAACAATAGTGCACCCAACGTATCAAATTCACAAAGTCGCACTATTCAAGTCTCGCACACAACGCCAAAATAATAGGCACAGCTGCTAGACAAGACGCACACATACACAGAAATCGGTGCATCGCACACGGACATCTTGGATAACAAAAAATGCATTATTATTATCCTAACACAAGGACACGACCATCCACGGCAACACCAACCCTATCTTCTAAACGTTAACGGTGAGATTAGAAAATCTCCCACTTGTAAAACGATTAACTTAGATTTCATCCAGAACCCGAAATTTTTTGGGAGAATTTATTCTTTGTGGTGCGTATAATAAAGTTTAATTTTGTGTGGGCTGCGTTGAGGAATTTGTTTCATAATTATTTAAAAAAAACTACGTATCTCATAGGCGCCAAATGCACGTTGCACGGTCTACGATACGAATACGATTTCTGTTGAATTTTGTGAGCAAACCCGCGCGCGTGACTGTGTCCTGCACATCAGTTATTAGCTTTGATTTTATGTTGGAATTATGCACATTCGGAATATTTATGGGTACAAGCTTAAAACGCTGGGCACGTAAATAGGGCCACATTTTTGCCTTGCTATGTGTCCGGATCGGGCGAAGCGCAGTTTATTTGTTTTTTTAGTTTATTTATAATACAGAGCTTGTATTTATTGGGAATTTGTTAGCCTTTATTTAGGTTTTGCATGTTTTAAATGCATTAGAAGACTCAACTTGCAACTGATTTGAGTCCATTTCGGTTCGGGATCACGCCTAAAAAATAAGTTTTTTTGGATGTCCATGGTTCTGCCTATTTAAACTCTTACTCAAGACAGAGATAGATGTTTCTCTCCTATTAAATCACCCCAAGTAATCAAGCAACGATATCAAATAAAACTGCGTCCAAATTCCTATCTTGTCGGTTTCAACCGATTACTTCTAATCGTGTTACTTAAAGATGACTTTTGAAGAAACTCAAAAGTTTTGTGAAAAGCTCAAAAACTTGGACAATGGACTTGACCAAACAGTTTAGATATTTTGATTTAACATTTTGAACTAAAACTCGTTTTGTTAAGAATGAGCTTTAGTTCGTTTCAATTCTAAAGAAACAATAGAAGCTTAGTTGTTAGGCACGTTCATTGTTGTTTTAACAAAAATTTACCGTAGTAGATATCTGTAATGAGTTTATTTATAACTTCGCTTCCAGTTATTAATTTTATGTGGCCAGCGTTAAGAGTTTTTAAGTAGATTATGTTATTTTTCAAGAAACCCGTATTACAATAAACTTGTAGTTAATTGTTATGTGATAACTAAATTGAATGCTTGATTTTAAAAAATCGAATAAGAATCAAAATAATTTCAAGCCCATTAATTGACAGGCACACTATCCTTTAAAAATCCTTTGTTATTACGAATATAAATACTAACGTTTAATACAGAAATAGCAATACAATCTGCCTCCTCCAACTAGAACAACGTCTAAATACAGGAAGTCCATAAAAACCCAGAATCCAAACCTGTTTCTAAACTGACCTTACTCCATACACTTGCGAACCCCTGTTATACAAGTTGACCATACAAAAGAACCTGTCGCGGGGTCATTGCACAAAAGCAGGTCAATACAAAAACGTATTGATTACTACCGCATCCAAATCTGAAGACCTTCGTGATTATCATTACAATAGGGTACCCCCTGGACGCAAAAAGGAACAGGAGAACACGCCCACCTTTCTTGTATTGTATTAACTATTTAGTCTCATTGATTTATGGGTATTGCAATTTTGGTATTGAAATGAAAGTTGAGAGTGATAGAATCAATTATTGTTTGCTACGCCATAAATTAAGTGGTGCTAGAAGTAGCACGTCATTGATTTCAGTGCTAAACAATACACGCTACACTTTAATAAATATTTAAAAATATAAGCTTATGGGGATATTAAAATAGTGATGGAAAAAAGCTTTTATTTAGGAATTAAACTTATGTAACAAAATGTTTGTAATACCGGCAATTTGTAACCGAACTAAAATTGAAAGAATGTTTCTTTCATTCACAAACCAACTTCAACATTCTATCCATACACTACAATAATTACCCTACCTTGCAAAATAGATGTCTCGTATTATTACTGTACAAGAGTTCCCATACTCTAAATGAACTAGTTGTTCTTTATGATCATTTATTGTGACGTTGCATGAGATGTGCATCAATGGTGATTATTTCTATAGAAAATCCACCAGCACTGGGACCCCTTGCCCTAAAATCTATCGGTAACCAGACAAAGCCGGCTGCGCGAATATGTAGCGACGCTCAGTAAATAAAGGGATGATATATTGTGAAGATTGATGTGATTAAAAAAAACCATTTCCCTTAGTGCTGTCAAGGTGCATTCTTAGTAGGGATGTTACGATACTTATATCGATATCGATAGTTAAGGTTTTACTGTGATCAGTAATGTGCCAAACATTTGTCCTGACTGCCGTTTCTAACTAGAAGCCCTAAAGTCTGACATACAGTTAACTCATCAATAACTGATTCAGTAGCATCTAGCTAGACTAGGCTGGTCTCAACGTAGTTACAAGACTAGGAATGTAATGATGCTAGAGTTTAAACTATCACGTCATCGTCATGATTTTTTAACATCTACACAATCGAGTTACTTGGTAACAAAAAAACTAAGCTGTTCCTTCAGTTGCGACTTTGTGTTCCATAGAGTTGTTTAACTATGAAACCTCCGACACCTAAACTAAACCAACACTGGATATCAAACTGAAACATTATTGCGCAGCCATCTTGTCATAAGTACGAAGTTAGAAAAAAATATTATGAGTACAAAATTTCAACAATTTTGTAAAGATAACATCGACAAATTAGTTCGATATCGATACTTCCCTAACCCTCGTAACATCACCATCAAATCTCAGGTGAAGGTAATCGTTGTGGGAATTATAACTGCTGTCTCACATCACTATATAGCGCTGTCCCTTTCACAAATTGTTCTCTACAACAGCCATGATCCAGCTAGCGAGTTGAATGCGTCTGCGACAGACATTTCAATGGCGTTTCTGCTGCATGTGCATTTGATACAAATAATAATCGAGGGACACGATGTATGAACATTATTGTTATTAGGGAAGCTTTTTGCATGCTTTACTTGATAATATTGCACTGTCTATTTTGCATATTAACCTGACTTAATACTTAGACCGTTTTAGTTAGATATATTATTTTTTAACTATTATATATTTTTTTTTATTGTGGTATTATCTTTGTAACACGTGTACGTTTTCGCTGATGGCTAATTTCCGACCACCACGTTGGCAAAGACATGGACAAATAGTACCTTAGAATTCTAGTAGGGTTGATAAGGGTTGTTGTAGGTTCGCCACAAAAATAATTCCCCACAAAAAAAAAGGATGTGTAAATTAGCCAAGGTTTTTTGTTATTTTTAATTTTGATTATTGTACATTTGACCATTTTTTCCGCACGGGGATAGCATACGTCATTGGGGATACAGAACAATTAAATTAGCACAAACCTACCGAAAACTAGGACACAATGTGGAATCTGAACAGAATGTACTAGGAGAACAGGATCAGAACTTTTTTCGAGTGATATCATATTTGTGGCGAATTTACAACAATGTTGATACTCGTAGATACTTATTTTTTTTTTATTGGAATTCACATTTTCGAATAGAAAAATCAACAATGCCAGTATAAGAAAATGTATCTAATAGAATACTGGCCACTAAAACCCACGATAACCGATGAACATTTACGGGCCCATAAAATTGCGATAAATAAAGTTAAGGCTCAATTATGTCTCATTCAATAGAAAATAGTTAATCTAGCTTGTTGACCCGAAAACCACGTGACACAGGCATCTGAGCCAAGTATTATGAATCAATTGACCATTTTAATTAGGGTCAACCGAAATACTTATTTTACGGGACACGAAATTTCAATGCGTTGTAAATTCAAGTGGTGGGTTGGTGATCAAACTCAAAACGCTGGGATCGTCAGGAAATGTCGGCTACTTGACTATTTAGTATGTAACTGCTTCTTCTCAAAAGCTTTTATTTGACTTGTCAGTTGGTAGGTGTGTGAGGGTCAAATCTTGCTACTGATTTTTACGTCAGTTCCTCCCAACTGATTGTGCTAAAATTTTGCGTAAACCTTTGCTTTTGGAGACAATACATTTTTACGGCAGACATGACCTGATCCTGAAGCCAGGCCCAGGGTTAGTCTTCTCACAGAAGAAGCACTCATGTGATAGGTATCATAGCATTCGCGTACATAAATACCTATGGCATTAAGTCCGCCTTTGTACTTCCATGTGCAACAAGTTTTAAATAAATACATAAATAAAATAATTTTTAGCATAGATTGTCTTCTTCACTGATGAAATGTTCGAATCTGTAACGTTACATTACAGATGTATGCTCGTGGTGATTTCACATTTTCCTTAAAAAGTAGAAAAAAATAAACATTTACAAAATCGTACTATTATTCCAAAACACACTTTTCAGTTCAATAACGTGTTGATGAGAAGCCCTATTATTTTCTGATACTGAGATTCTGACCTAAATAACCTATATGTTTTCGTAATGTATACGGACCCACCGAGTTTTGGATTAAGATAAAATAAACAATGATTAATATTGTTATTTGTCATCTAAAAACATCCAAAAATAGCTAAAATTTTCCCATCCCTTGGGGCACGATACGAACAGAAATATTATTTCTAGTTAGTTTTATTATGAAATGTCATTGACTGCCTCCGTTGTTTCAGGAGATTCACGAGGTAAGTAAGGAAGAACATGAAGTTCGTATTTATTACCCCACAAACAAATTATCGGAATTAAAATCTATCCTAAGTGTTAATCCAGATTATGAACTATCTGAGCACCAAACTTCATCTAAATTCGTTCAATCGTTTAGACGCCTAAGAGCCACAAACATACATACTTACATACATTTATTCATCCTTACGAACTTTCACATTTGTAGTATCAGTAAGATTTTGCATATTTAAAGAAAACAAAGGTGTTAAAACCCCAAAAAACAGCAGTGTTAATCAATTTTGAACGTTAACTGTATTTAAACAAAATTCTTTCTTTCATCAAAATATTATATTCCTGTAAGTTGGTATTAAGTGAGCATTTTCCTCATAAATGTCAATACAAGTATCACAGATCCCATTTCTTGATAAACAGGGTAATTCATGAGTGCCTAACACGAAACTTACTTCACTACACATGAGCTGACTGATATGCTAGAAATATTTATAACAAAGAGATTTAAAAGAACCTATATAGCGGGCATTGGGAAAATTGTCATACAAAATTGTTGATGCCGTGCGTCAGTAGCGCTATCTAGCGTTGCATAGCAACGCGACTACTAGACTGAGCGACTTTTTACCTATTGGTAAAAAGTTTTGGATCACAACTTTCTTCGTGATGTCCCGTCTATTGCTCGTATACAGTTTAATGTCTTTGATTTAAAATAACATGGTCACCAACTGTTTATTTGGAACTTCAAACGGGATATCTACAATGTTTATTGAGTATTCAATATAACGGTAAAGTTGCAAGATTATCTAAAGTTCCGAAGAATTATTATTTTATTTTTTATCACAAGTTGAGTCCATCCATTTTCGCTATTGAGAAATTCCCAATCACCCATTAGGAATTTGGAACCTACTAGCTGACTCGACAAACTTCGTCTAATAACGCATACTCGTATATTTTGTTCACTTTTAAACCTTCACTGGTCTTCCGAAAATATTAAAAAACTAAAATTAGCCAAATCAGTCCAGCGTCCAGCCGTTCTCGATTTTTAGCGAAACTAATGAACGGCAATTGTTTTTTATATATAATAATATTTGATTATTAATTTATTTTTATAGACTTACCTGAGAATCGAATTTCTAATCTAATCTTATTTTTGAGATTTTGTTACGAAACGCAAAACTCGAAAATGGTTGGATCAATTCGGCAACTTCTTTATTTTTTTCCTGTGCAAAACTGGGGCAGATAGCTTGTTTCCAATAAAATATAACCTGGATTATCATATAATTTCTAATATAACAAGTAATGAAATTGAAATACTGTATAAATATAACAACCTATACATGGGTCAATAGGCAACTCCGTTTTCAGGAAAATTATGAATAGGTAAGTAATTCACTTCACCTCAATGAGGAAATTCGCTTGCTTTTGAATAGAATACGTCATAAAGCGGCATGTCATAGTACAAAAAATCTAAGGGTCAGCACAGACGGAAACGCGAAGCGACGCGACGATTTACTTTGCGACACAAAAATTTTTGCAATAAAGCTACTCAAAATCTAGCTCAATTTCCTACGCGAAAAAATATATCTTTCTCAACCCAACGCTCTGCATTGTAAAAGCGACTCTAAATTGAACTTTATTTACTACGTGTTAAGATACACATTTACAGTATATCGTGTGACTGACCGTAAAGAGAGGTGGGTCACTGCCAACCTGCAGTGGGCCTGTGTGGTAGATTATTTCCCACTCGTTTTCAAAGAGAGTAGACCTGTTTTCCAGCAGTGGGATTTTTATAGGATAAATAGGCAATGCTATGCTAATTTTGTTTTTGCGTCAATAAAAGTTTGATTAAACCTTATAGAACAGGATTTTAGAAAGAAAAAGTTAATCTCAAAAAAGCATATTCACCTTTTAGTTGCAATTTAACGTTTTTATTAAATTACAACCAGTTTAAAAAACTCAAAAATAGTTTATTTGCTCTAACTCCACTTCTGCGAAACTGCTAAAAGAACTGCAATTAACAAATTACTTTATTCTTAAGTAAACTGCCGCGTAGTGCAGTAAAGTTAATTCTAACAATAGACTAGATGTGCGGCACCTCTGTCGGTCGCCTTTGTTGACATCAAAGGGGCCGCTCGATACGCATGTTTACCTTGGAGGCATTAAAATCGATTTCTGTGTGAAATATATTAGTCGCAAATTGATCGGGAAATTGTGACGTCATTAAGGGTGTTAACGGTTTATGAGGTCGAGAAAGGATTCATGGAAGTTAGGTTAGATTTTTATCTTAAAATATGATTAAAACTATGATTTCCGAAGTTTAGATTAATTTAATTCAGGGTTCGTGTATTTTTTAATAAGGAGCCTTTAATCTGAGCGTACTTGATGTTGTATTTTATCTTATTTTAGAAATAATCAAATAAATATTCGAAGTATCGAACTCAATCTTTTGCCAAAAATACTTACTTTATGATAGTTATTTGAGAATAAAATTCTAGTATTTTTTTATATGTTCGTGGAGGAATTGACCCCGCGATACACTGATTTCTGAACGAGTAGTTATAGATCTGTAACGGAGAACAAACCGCTCGAAGCAAATCGACTTTAATCGGCACAGCCGGCCGGTACAGCCAAAATATGCATAGAAGTTTCTGGAATAACAAAGCGTTCGGTTGCAGGACATAATCACTCAACTTGGTAACTGCTGACTTGTCGGCTCATTCGTTTACCAAATACTACTTAATAATAATAATGTAATTAATACTACCCGATCGGCACATTTCAATTGAAACCGAACAAGTGCGGTAACTGCTTGGGGTCGGCTGTTTCATTCGGCAAGTACAGCCGAACCGACAATGCCAGTAATGGTATGTATGTTATTTTTGTATGAATCAACCCTTACGTCTTTTTTCAGAATGTCATGATTTTCACAATGACCATTGAAAAAACGAAAAAATATATCTTTATCTTTACATATAATAAAATCGTAGAGCTGTCATTCCTGTACATTGAATATTTTTTTCTTTTTGTATTTTTTTCGAGATAAGGGATCGATTCTGATGCCAAATCAACTTTTTTTTTCTTTCGAAATTTTTTATGTTTTTTTGATTTCATCTATCTCTTAAACTACTGTAAAGTTGTCGATCAAATTTTCCTCAAATATTCCTAATAATATGCTTCTGTTGATAGGCTATGTATCATTACGCTATTTTTCCTGGGAGATAAGCAATTTTAAATTTTGTTGTTTTTATCTGTTTGTTTTTAGTTGGAAGCTAAACCACTGGATATTATTTAGTCAATTTTTCCCCAAATATTCCTTAAACTGCTCTTCTATTAATAGGATATGTATAATTACGCTATTCCCTTTGGGGGATTAGCAATTTTATAATTATGTTGATTTTCAGTCATTGTTGACATTTGTATAAGAATCGCTATTTGAAAACACTGTCAGCGTACTAGCCAGTCTGGTTGGTATCCTGCTTGACTTTCGTGCAAGGGGTCTCTGGATCAAATCTCGCTGTTTCTTTTTTTCACTTTTTGAGTTTTCTTATATTTGTCCTGAGAGTTTCAAATAATTAAAAAAAAATGTGTATACTTTTATTTCAATATTATTCGCGATTTTAAATTATTACTATTTTTTTTTCAATAGTTTTCTAGGATATAAATCTACACTGATTTAAATTGTAGGTAGTAAGTTGGATATTTTTTTAAATTGTAATTGTTTCGAGGTGTGGAATTTTAAAGATTAGAAAAAATTGTGTTTATTTATGTTTTGAATTGGTGTTCAAACCAGTGCATAGATTCTGTTTTAAACGACGACAAGTTGTACTCATCGAGTCAGATAATTAGTTATTTTTTAGGTATCACGCGGTACGTTCAATTTGCAGCGATACTGTAAATCAACCCAAAAATGATAGTCTATATAATGTTTAAAATAAACACGGTTCTTTGAAATTAATGTCGCTCAAATAAGGACGTTTCCTATGCAAACTATGTACCTAGATATAACATTATTGATCTAAACTAATAATAAAAATGCAAGTATGTTTGTTTTTTACCTTTTCACGCATTACTACCTACTGAATCGATCTTCCCAAAATTTTGCATATACGTTGTCAGGAGTATAGACACGGATATAAGGTATCTTACATCCCGAATAACAGAAGAGAGCTGTTGCCGAGAAAACAATTACGTTCATATTCCAGATGGCGCCACACGATCCGTATTGTTTCTCAAATTCTAAAATAACGCAAGCGAAGTCGCGGGCAAACACTAGTATAATTATAAATATATACAATGGCTATTGTAAACGTACACTCACATGAACCACAACCACATGACAGTGAATCTATAAAATGTGGTCAAGCAGTTGTTTCATGTGAATGGTGTATCTGCAGTTGGTAAGATTAGAATAGGACCGAAGACCGTAGAAGACCAATGGACTGCCGGGGCCCAAGACTGTCTAAACAGGTTACCGTGACCCTGGAACGTAAAGGGCTACTGAAGGACTACCTACTGTGGATTTTCCAAGGTGCTTCTTCAGACGTCGTCTTTTTTTTAAAATCCGGGTCTAGTTTTGGTCATGATTTCACATATTATTGTCTGAATGAATATTCTTAGCAAATAATAATAACAAGTGATGATAAGATTCGTAAGAAATTTTAAGAAAACAATAAGATTACCTGAAGATTACATAGTTTTAGAAGCATACTCGTACATTGCTTACTACTTCGAATAAAATAACCATTCATAAGTCCTGTTTTCACAAACACTAAAAGACATCCAAATGAATGCCTATGTTTGAACTGTAAATATGTTCAGGCAATACTTTAAGTGTCACTTAGGAGCAAGTTAAAACTGAAGTAAAATGCTACTAATAACTGAAAAAGCAAGTTCGTAATAGGAGGAAACGTATCAAAAAACAATTGAAATCAGGTTGGATTTATACAAAATCTAATACTGTTATTTTTAACTTTAGTGAATAGTAATTTGCAGATGGAAGTAATTATTCTTCATGTAAACACAAAATGCAATAAGCATCGATTTAAAATATTTACAATAACATTAACATTACCAGTAACAAATTTACAAAAAAAAAAACAAATTTAAATTCAAACAAAACACGACCTGTTGTTTCCTTTTAAATTGACCGCAACAAAATAAAAAATAAATTTGAAAATTGGCAGGTGATTATCCTGTCATATTTGAGCACGTTAATTACAGATATCCAATCAACGCATGCACACGGACAATGCAACACAAAAAGTCTTAACACAAAAAAAAACACAAACACATCTGTACACAACCATGCAAAAAAATAATATCGCAATGCATTTAAAAACTACAAAAATCGCAAGTGCATTTTTGTGTAATCTGAAATGTATTATGTGAAGTATGCGCTCGAATTTTATTAGTTGATTAATAAAAGTTTACCGGTGGATCGCGAGGGTGGTACGTTTTCAGCCTGGCGCGTCGCGAAGCCGTCTACCGTGGAACCATGGCGCGAACATCCTATCATAATAACCTCCTTATACTGTTAAGGCACGTTCATAAATTAGCACGGATTGGAATCGGTTCAGATTTAACCATAAAGATGGTACATTTTGGTATTTTTTAAAGAGACTTCCAAGTGATAAGTTACATGCGAATAGTGATGATGATGAAGTCGACGATAAGTACGAGTTAGTCCCGGGGTCACGCTAAGGAAATAAGTCCCGGACCCCGGCAGGCTTTGGCCCTCTAAGAGGGGGTCTCGTCATAAGAGGGGGCCCCGTCATTAATAAAGGTACATTTAGAGATCAAAATCAAAAATCAAAATCAAATATTTTTGTTTCACATACGAGTAGGCCCATGAAGGCACTTATAAAACGTCGACAACAGGTGCTCGGTTCGGGTTGGTCGATTCCATGGAGAAGAACCGGCAAGAAACTCCATGGTTACTCTTTTAAAATGTAGTATGGTTTTACAAACTTATTGTTACAATTTTGAATAGGTACAGATAACACGTGTGCTACGAGTTTTTTCGTAGCATTGCTACTAAGTGGCGTAGTCTCGTAGCACTTAGTTTATCGGAGTATCTATTTCATTAATTTATTTGTCTGTGCAGTAGGTATGCTAATACTTAATTTCACCCATGATATAATTATAATTAATGAGATTTAGGCCGTGTTAATTGATCATTAATTAAACTTACTATTTGTTAAATCCTATACAAAAGTTAGTTCAGCTATTAATCAAACAACTAGCTTTTATCTTTAAGACAATATTAAACCAACAAAATTAAAAAAAAGGTTGCACTCCAGGAGTGCCGGTAGAAGTGAAAACTTTTTTGTTACTATGTTTTATTTTTAATTTGAATGACGTCTTACTCATTTTCGATCAGGGTCACGTGACCCTGACGCGAGTTTTGGTCACGTGACCCTGACGCGAGTTTTAAATTTTTTACCCATTACAGAAAAAGTGTACAACGCCGCTAAAGAAGTTTTCACTTCAAAAAAAATCCGGACCAAATTTTTGAAAATGAACGAATACAACAGTAGTACAATTGTCTCCATATTCAACAACAACAAAAAATCTAAAACAAGATCAATTGAAATTACATCAAATGAAACGTCAACCCTCTTTATGAACACACCCTAAAGCTTGCGAGCATTCATAACTCATATACAAGGTGTCCCACTTCTAGTTTACGCGACTTTTTATGTTCCAGGCTCATGCTAGTGTGTCTAACTTGGCACCTATGTGTCGTATGGAGTTCTTATCACGAATATCTCCTGTTTTGGACTTTTGGAAAGGTTGCGTCGCATTGTGAGGAGAATTATGGCAGCACCATGTCTTACTGCAGCATGCTGACCGCAACCACTCTGTCAAGAGTGAAACGACGAAGAAGAAAATGGATCTAATAATAAAACTCGTTATTAAGGGTGCTTGTACACGGCGCATGTAACCCACGCAAGTGCCAACCACTGACAAGCCATTGAAAGCAATGAATCAATGGTAATCTCTTAGGCGCGGGCCACGTAGAAAAGACGTAAGACGAGGACGCGTCGCGGACGTGTGAAAATGTATGAGAGTCGCGCCCGCGACGCGTCTCTCCTGTATGTTTTATATCGCGACGCCTCTATACATTTTCCGCCCCGTCTGCGTCTTACGTCTTTTCTATGTGGCCCGCGCCTAACAATATTATTTTTTGCTATTCACAAACGTTTTACTACTTCAGATTGCATATAACACTATTTTTTTTTAAGTATATTTAAGTGAATTCTGGCATAATAAATGTCAAACCAAAAATGTGAGACCATTGACCGACCAATGAAGGACTAATGAATTTTGTGGATTACGAACAATCAAAATGACAATGAGATCGCGTTGGAATAATTAATTTATAAAAATAGCAAACTTAGGCCCTAGTTTATTTGCTATTGATTCTAAATCCAACAATGTACAATCAACAAAATGGAATCATGATCCATTTTGACAATAAATCGTTTGAAACCGTCAAATTGACAAAGATCAAAGTTGTTGCCATAGATATGTATGTTAAGGTGAATGTGGACCTTAGTGTATTTATTTTTCTGTAGAAAAATAAGCTTATGGTGGGTTATAATTTCACTTAGGCGATTGTACAACTACAATGTTTTTCAAAGGTGAATAACATTCTTAAACGTGTAAATTTTCCGTAATTTGTTCTAAGTAACTTACTTTTCTTACTTACTAAGGATAAAACATTTCAATATGAAATATGAAAAGTAGTGACCGACCGTAATTTCGGTTACGGCCGGTTTCGGCCAAAAAATCTAGTTCCGGCCCTAGTTTCGGTTTCGGCCAAAATATAGCCGAAACTTTGCCGAAACCGAAACCTGACGTAACTCAAGTGTTCGTGCATTTTTGTGCGTCGTTCGGTAACATTCGTAGCTAACACGTGCTTGCTTGACGGCGGAGCCCGGCGCTGTTCGCCACCGTTCATTTAATCGTGAGTTGAGGTTATGTTTTCGAGTTTACTGCCAAGAGTAAGTTTTGTTTATTCATGTAATAATAAAATATAGGTATTTAAACTTATCAATTGTCAAGGCATGAATAGTACATTACTGCCGCGGCCTATAATGGCTACTTTGCTGGTCGCGCTGATGATGGCCGACAGCGCAGCCTAGCGCAGCTCCAGGCCGACACAGCGCGGTCAGCATGCACCACTTGATGAACGAGCTGAGATAAAGGCCGAGGCCGGAGGCCGAGGCCTTTACAGTGAGGACAGCAAGGGCTGCATGATGGCCAAGCTGGAAGGCCTAGAGCGTAGCTAGGCTAGCTCGAGGCAATCATAGCGTGACCAGCGAAGAGTCATAATGGGCCAAGGCTTGTATAGTGCTTTACTCAAAAATACAAGTACCTAACCTAAATAAAACCAGCAAGTGATTTAAATAAAATATATATCGGTATTAACTAGAAAATTAATTAAAATAACAATATGAAAAGTACAGTTACTAAAATTCAACACCGGGTTTCCGGGTTTCATATTACTTACTAATAGTTTGCGATAATTTTAATGCGGTGTGTCAAACACCGCATTAAAATTATCGCAAACTACTAGGTATATTTTCATTTTCAAAACTGTTAGGTATATTTTCTTCACTTACTTAAAGCAAAAAAAAAGTCACTAAATAAAAATTAAAATTTCGCTGAACCGCGCTTTTGTTACTTCTTTGTATTTTTTTTTTAAATATGGAATACAATCTTTTTGTGCCTACCTCTTTATATACAAACAGCTGTGTTTTAAATAAAATCTTTTTGCATTTGTTTTTTTAAAACGTTGAAACGTCAAAATAGCGGCCGGCAATGTATTACCGACCTGTAGAGCGGCCAGCAAAAACATTACTGGCCGCTCCTTGAAACACTCCGGCAAAGGCGACTTTGCTCAAACAAGGTTGTCAAAATAATGACCACATTACATGCATTTTTGAGTAAATATAGATTATAGCTCAGTAGAAGTTAAATAACATAGAAAAATAGCAATTTCATAGAAACCTATTTGTTCCATAAGTTTGCCGTATAACATTAATTTCCAGAATGTGATGCTTATTAGCAACACTATCGATTGGTGTAATAATGTGTGGTTTTTTTCTTCCAAAATCTGCAGTTTCGATTCCTGACCAGCACTATTGATTTTTCTAAAATCCAATGATGCAGTTTTTGTTTTCCACAAAATCGGTCTTCAGTCATCCTGTAATTTCTGTAAAAATTTTTTTAATAAGATTAGGTTTCGGTTTCGGTTTCGGCCGAAACTGAGACCTAGGCCGAAAGTTCGGTTTCGGTTTCGGTTTCGGCTGAAAAATCAGTTTCGGTCGGACACTAATGAAAAGGTATAAGGATAAACTTCACTACAGCGCTTTAAAAACATTCCTTTATTGTATTAGTTCCCATTTTGTTTAATCCGTGAAAAACACAATAGTGCCAAGTCGTAACAGGTATCTACTGAAATCGATCCATTTCATAACTGGGTTTATTTATAATTGCCGCGCTGAATATTTATTATACTGCTTTGCATTTTACGTCATTAACACTAACATTACTCTGTGTTTATTTTAATAACCACTGCACTCAAAACGGTTAAGGGAAATATCGTGAAAAAACCGGCATGTCCCAGAACCAAAAATTTCGTTGACGTAATTATGACATTTGCCGATTCGCACTTTGTCGGCGTGGTGAAGTACAGCCCCAATCACTCTCACAGAGAGATGCCTATTGCCTCTGTTCCAACTTCCAGTAGTGGGATATTTTTATTTATTAATTTATAAACTGTTGCCCCCCCACACTAGGAATTTCTCCTGTATCGTGGGTGCGAAACAAACATAGAAACTCACATACACAAACATCCAGTCCCGGAACAACTACTTTTCGATCGTTCGACTACGACCCATTCTCTATTATAAAATTCGCGGGACTATCTTAGTTTGAGCAGGATACTGTGGCCCTGAAACGCAATGGGAAACCGAAGAGGTAAAGTTTTATTCAGTAACTGACTATGTCTTCCGTTCCCCCTAAGACACCCCGATCTGAGTCGCCATATTTTTAAAAATTAACCACACTAAAAAAAGAAAATCACTTTGAGATTATGCATTTATAGCACAGTGTCAATAGGAATGTCATTTTGCAGATCTCTAGATCTATTGAATTTTCAAATCAACATTTCATGAACTCGACAAATCACAGTGGGTCCAAAAAGGCCAGTTTAGCAACATCACAAAAGACATTGCGATAAAATTTGTATCATGGAATATTCTATTCTATTGCTGCAAGCAACAGAGTGTATAATTTAAAGAACAATTTAGGGAAGGTTCATATCTAACGTAAAATATGACGAGCGTATCATCGAATCTTATATGACGCACTAACGTATCATCGGTCAAGTATTTTTCTATTCATTTGTCTATTCTGGCACTATAGCCAAACGGCAATCGACAATCGTTAACGTTCAGCAGTCGCTAATACATTTTCGGCTTTATACCCCTTGGCATAAAATTAAAAATCTATCAAATATTACAGATCGTTTTCGTTTGTTTCGTTCGCTATCGCTCAACAGTCTTTACTAGATTTTCAACTTTATGCGTTGGTTTATAAAGTTGAAAATGTTTTAGCGACTGCTGAACGTTAACGATTGTCGTTTGCCATTTGGCTACAGGCTCTGGCGTTACGCGACCGTGTTCCGTCAGATGAACCTTCCCTTAATCTCAATTCTACTAGCAACATTGATAAAGCATACTGTTTTTAGATACCGAAGTCAATCGCCAGTCCGCAATAACCCAATCATTTGTGAAATAAAACAATTTATTAGAACTATTAAAACATTGATTTTATTATCGTGTCTCGAAAGGTATTTTAAAGTATAATATCGTGTTGTTTATTTACCATAGTTCAGTTAGTTCTCTGCAATCATTTACATAATTATATTGTGCTTTTCTGCGTTGTTTCATTTTACAGTTTTCAGAGGGTTGCACGAGTTTTCATGTATTTGACTGTATTTAAATAAGAAATACGGTCAAATAAGTATAAAAAGTGCGAATTATTATCTCTAGGGCCTTTGAGCATTTGTATCTAGTTGTGAAGAAACTATTAATTACATTGTGATCCTTATTTTATCGTTTATTTTTCACAGATCTGTAACATAAATGCTCACTTGCACAGTACTACATGTTAGGTTAATCTCCAAACTTTGAAGTTGTCTATATGTCGCAATGAAATTCTAATCTAAGTGATTTGATAATATTCCGTGAGATGTTAAAATAACAACAACAATAATAATTTTATCAAATCCAATTAGTGAAAAAAATTATACATACCAAAGCGTAGTTATGTATAGCAGTGTTAGTACTAACAGGACGTAGGTATCAGTATTGTTATTCGTACATATTCACATTATAATATTTAGTACAAACACAGGGCTAATTCTCTAACTTTATAGCAATTGACATTGTTTTCAATAAAATTAAGCATCGACTTTCGAATTTATAGAAACTTTAAACCATCTTCAAAAACTTTGTTACGAACATAAATTGCAGTGAAAAAAATGTTCGACCACCCATATTGTAGCTAAGACTTTGTGTCTCTTTCACACTTCTTTCTTATCTTATATTGCCGTCTTTATCTTTGTCGTTTCTAAACCATTTGTTTGTCTATTATTAACATTGCTGTTTTGGGGTGGTCTTCTTTTTTTATTTTTTTATGTATTACATTAATTATTTACAAAACGACTTTGTGTAGTGATAACTTCGTCTTTACTGTTTAAAAATACGATAGTATGTTGATTTTACTAAAATTGAATGATATATAATATCACTTACGTCATAAACTAGAGTTTAAGAGTAAATAAAAGTAATAGAGTATATAAATGGTCCTAAACACCCGATTCCATAAATGTTATTTTTTTTAGAATTTTTAATATCACCAAAAATATTTCTTCTACTTAAATGAAACACATTTTTATACAGAAATTAGTGTTTTAAGATTATTTGACATACTTCTCTCTGTGCCTCGATCAACACGTCATAAGAGTAATGCGCGGCTACTGAACTTGAGATCCTGGGTTTGATTCCCAGTGAATCAGTGTATTGAGTTTTTGTGAACGTACCACAGCTAGGGATTACAGAAGTGATGCTTTACGATATAATATTCTCTCAAAAGATCTCTACTTGATTGGCATTCACTTTATAATGAAAAATACACTCAAAATCAGATGCTCGAAGTAAAAAAAGTAACGCTTGTAAATCAATTTTCCCTTACTTTACCATCAGGACTTACATTGTACAGACGCCAGCACGTCAACCCACCCGAATCTGTCAGATTTTACCACTCAAACATTGACCTTCTACTCTTGTGATAAGGTTGAAATTCTATTAAAGAAATCTGACAGATTGTGGCAGCTTGACGTGCTGGCGTCTGTACAATGTCCCAATCTACAGTAATCTAATTATGTAACCATTCACTAAATTCGTATTGATTATATGTATTTTATATAATAGTTTACTATATGTTACGTTACACCTGTTTAATCTTTTAACTTATACAATTTTATGCCAAACATGTTTCTTCTACTGCAGTACATTTTCCTAGTGCAATAGTTTCGCCAAACTTCAGCAATTTATAACATTGAAGTGCAATTTTTCCGTGTTTTTTTTCTTTGTTACGGCGTATTCTTTATCGCGTAAAATGGCTGGAGGTTACTAAGTGAGCAAATCGCTTGCGGTCTAGATAATAACGGGGGTAGCACGAATGGGTTAGGGCGGTGGTGCTGCTAGAGCAAAACTTACCTTAACGGCACGATAAAGGTCGATTCGTAAGGTCGTTCGGTCGAGGTGTATATTACAGGCCACTGCGGCCCTGAAACGCAAAGGGTAGTTCGAATTTTCATCTGCATCTGATTCAACGGAAAACCAACTCTTAGGAACTTTACGCATGGCGATTCAAGCGTTTCACACGTGAAAACCAACATTACCCATATGACATTTATGACATAAAACACTTATTTATCTCCGAGTAAATGAAAAACAAAACACGAATGCCACGACGACGTCACGTCAAGTCAATCGAATGGGCATTGTTCATTTTTTTTTAATATGCTGTAATTGAAAAACCATTTCGAGGAATAGCGTTACCACAGATATCTTAAAGAAGGAGATATGGCGTGGAGTTTAAAATGTATAGAAAACTGGTGAAGCCGCAAGAGCCCCACCATAACGATAATATTGCATATGTAGTTCTATCAAAACAATACTACGAACAAGTGCACACACGCGCCATCGATAACTCAGTCATTTAAATATAAACCTTATTCTTAAAACCACAGCGTACTCTTTTTCCGTGTAACTTACTCACACTAACAATTATCATTGTGTGTTGTCGCGACACGCGGGGGGCGGTACTTCTCCCGCTCCAATACCAGGGACGCACCACGCGACATTACGGCTTGTTGAGGTATCGTTATGTTAGCTTTACATTGCTGGTCCAGTCACTCAGTGATAATGTGAGATCGTTGTAAAAGAGCAATGTATTTTATGAAAAACAATACAGTCGGAGTAATAAAGGAAACAAAAATAAAGTAGTCCAAGTCAATAGCTAGCCAAAACGCTCAGGACCTGGTGTCAACGACACGCCCCCTTACCACTTCTCCTGTTTTTAATATTTCTGTGAGCGTTACTGATCATTATGTACTAATTAAAAATGAAAAATATTCATATTTCATTGATATTTTTAATAAAATACGTTTGACCTTCCTTGCCCTTCAAATGATTAACACCTTCTTCAAATCTTTGGCTGTACACAGTTTTGTAACTTTGCCTCAGAAAATAGAAAATATAAAAAATATAAAACCGGCCAAGTGCGAGTCGGACTCGCCCATAAGGGTTCCGTAGCAGCAAGTAAAGTTCTTGTAGTTGGTTGTAACTTTGCAAGGTAAATTACAGTTTACGATTTGTTAAAAAAAACTAATAACTCGATCTCGTGCAAAACAATTTTCACTTGAAGTTTGCATGGTAATGCACATCAAATATTTTTTGTTGTTTTATCATACTCTTAGTTTAGAAGTTACAGAGGGGGGGGGGGGGGGGCACATTTTACCACTTTGGAAGTGTCTCTCGAGCAAACTGTTCAGTTTAGAAAAAAAAAATTATGTTTGTAACCTCAATCACAGAATAATAGTACTACCTCAATATAATTTTTCAAGACCTATTCATAGATATCCCACACGAATGGGTAAGGCAAAAAAAATTAAATTTAACTTTCAATTCTAAGTATTAGGTACCCCCAAAATTGGTTTTTGTTTTATTTTTGTGTGAAAGTCCTAACGCGGTTCACATAATACATCTACTTATAAAGTTTCAACATTTTGTCGAAATTATAAGAGCTATCTCTTATAATTTCGACAAAAAGTGGCTGTGACATACAGACACGACGAACAGACAGACATGTCGAATCTATAAGGGTTCCGTTTTCTGCCAATGGCTGCGGAACCCTAAAAAATAAGTGACAAGTATTTTCCAGGGTTGTCAGGCATAAGTACCAATGTCTTGGCATACATACCAGTTTTCAGTGTCACGTACCATGTACCAAGATTATTACTCGAGAAAAAAAAACCAAGATTGGACGTTGACCAACAATACATAATAAACGACAAATTTTAGGGTGCAATCGAGTATTATTATTATTATAGCCTTTATTTAACAATCTTACAAAACAAAAATATTAAAAGTAAGTTTACATTTTTTTCCCTCTTTTTTATATATCTATATATGTATTATTAGGCACCGATATTGAGATTGTCTTTCGATTTCGCAAAGGCCTCCCCTGTAGCTTGCCACTCCTTCCGTTTATGGGTCATCCTCCTCCAAGTAGCACCAGCCATCTTTCGAAAGTCGTCTTCCCATCTTGGGCGTTGCCTTCCTTTCTTTCTTTTGTTATATCTTGGACACCATTTGGTTACGTCCTTAGCCTATTTATTATTAGTACTCCTCAACATAATATGACCTGCCCATGTCCATTTCAATTTCCTTATGCAATATGTGATTTCGTTGATTTTAGTTTGGTTTAGTAATGTCTCTAGTTTGATTTTGTCTTTTAACTTGTCGTTGAGCATGCTACGCTCCATGCTATGTTGACAGGGCTCTAGATTTCGCATATTTTGTTTAGTAATGCTCCAAGTTTGACATCCTTACGTCAATATAGGTAAAATGAAGAAATGAAATATTTTCTTAGACTTGGGAGGAACCCGAGGATTTTTGACAACCTTGTGTGACCAATATCTCTTCCACGCTAGCTGTACTCTGTTATCTATTTCTTTAGTTACAATCGAGTATTGCTTACTAAAAATCTCTTTTTTTGCCCTCTATTAACAGCAAAAGAAAAAAAAGATTTTTCATTCGTATTTGATTTTCGACACATTTTACCGATGTACCAATATTTCATATTGGTACATCACAGTGGCCGTCTGACATCCCTGATGAGAAAATCAGGGATGTCAGACGGCCACTGACAAGTGTCAATTTGTAAATGTCAAAGATGTAAACAAACAAGTTTTTACTGTAACTGCAAATTGCTTCATAATCTCGGTTAGATCTGTTAAATCGGCATCGGCAATATAACATAAACTACAAGTAAAATAGAATACAGGAAGTGCTTTGTCCCAACTTGTAACAATAATACTAATAATAATCGAAACAACATTTTGTTCGTACTAAAGAAGATTTGGGAGAAAAGTGGTGTCGTGATGACGGCGTGGAATGTTGCAAGGTTTATACAATGTACTGTTGCGAAGATCACTTTAATGTTAGTATTTCAGAAGCCTTAGATTCCTTAGTATGTTCATCTAGGAGTAATTTTGTTTTGTAAACAATAACCTAGCGGGATGTGAGTGACGTTTAGACAGTTGACGTTGTGCTGACAGTTTTTTAATTTTGCTCTAGTAAGGAAACGGCACAACTTTTAGGCCAATGGTGACGTCACCTACCTCAAAAATTAAAATATTAAAAATAAAAAAACTATTGAGCAAATCATTAAAATATTCAAATTAGTTTCTCAAAATGCTCTATATTTGCAGAAAATGAAATAAAATCGAATGTTTAAAAAATTAAGACATTCCCCATTGCATAATCTATATATATAAAAGAACAGGGGTTTTTCTTTTGACACGACTACAGCCGAAACCGCTTAACGCAGAAACTTGAATTGTAGATTGGCAATAAGACGGGATTTTGCGAAATTCCTCCTCTAAAGGGGTGAAAAGGGGTGAAAACTTTTGTATGAAAAATCTTATTCCTTGTGTTTATAAACTTGAAACTTACCACGAATAAGAACATTAGTAAATAAATAAGATTAGCAATATTATTTTTTTAAAACTACCCTCCATTGGTATTCTAGGGGTTGTTAAAGTTTGTATGGGAAAATCATAACGCGTGAGCCGATGAATTTGAAAATCAGTATTTATATACTACATAAGAATTAATGAAACACATGTTTTTGGATTTTACGAAAATCACCCCCCAAGTTGGTGAAAAGGGGTATTCAAGTTTTAAGGGGACGATATTAAACCACTGAACGTAGAAACCTGAATTTTGGATGGTTGTTCCAATTTATAATGTAGATGAGCATTATGAAAGGATTTTGCGAAAATCTCCCTCTAAGGGGGTGAAAAGGGGTGAAAACCTTTGTATGTAAAATCTTATTTCTTGGGTTTATAAACTTGAAACTAGGTACGAATATCAGTATAAGTAAATAAAAAAGATGGACATTATTACTTTTTTTTTAAACTACCCTCCATTTTTAGGTTTTCCGAAAATCACTCCTTATATTGGTGAAAAGGGATGATAAAGTTTTAGGGGAAGGATTTTATTGCTTGCTTCGATAAACTCAAAACTTGACATATTAATTATCTCTCAATCGAATAAAGGATACGTATTTCTATTTATATTTCATAAATCAACCCCTAACGGGGTGAAAATCGGAAAATCAGTTTGTCTAATATGATTGATTGTTTGTTTGTATTGATTTTTTAGATTTTCTTATATGGAGGGTGAGCGGGAATTAAATTCACTGAGTTCGAAATTAGAAACACGCGCAGACGAAGTCGCGGGCAAAGTGCTAGTTATTTATAAGCAAGGTTGATTTTCACTTGTAGTTGGAATCGGTAGAATCACGTCGCATCGCGCCATGGGTAAAGTCCTTTACAGAATAGAGTACTTATTTGACTGAAAAAATCTAATAAATCTGTCAGATTATAGATATCGACAAGTATTTTTTAATTTTTTTTCGTAAACCAAAATTGACGAACATACGACACCTTTAAAATTGCCAATACGTCACAAGCAAGTACAGTTACTAAAACTGGTAGAAATTCATTCAGTAAAGTCAGACTCTTACTGACTAAAACTTCAACCTAGTGATCTACCATGACCTCTTAAAGCTAGTGTAATTCCAGTGAGTGAAAGAGACAAAGCTATACAAGTCGTCTAGCGCCCCACCTCGTTCTTACACTGCAATTTTATTCTCTCTTTAAATCTTTTAAGATCATCAAATGAGTTCTTCCACCCATGGCAAGACTGTCCTTCATTTGTCCTTTACATTCCAGGGTCACTTTGGGCAGGCTTGGCTCTCTAGAGGCACCGTCATCTTGCTGACGCTCATTGAGGCTCGCGTGGAACACAACGCGCCGTCGACCCGTGCATGGTCCTTGGTCGAGCAGCGAGTTGCCCATTACTCGCCGCATGGCCAACTTTTTGCCCCTATAGTCTCAGTGTAGCTCATGCCTATGCTAGTGGTTGGCACGGCGCGGCGTGCGCTGGCCCTACAAAGGAGCGAGCGTGATGTGGCGCGACCGTACCAAAACAAACTGTTGTAGCTTCCCTATTGATTGTTAATTGCTATTTTGATAAACTGAATGTGCCTTTTATATACTGAATAGGAGTTTTTTATAGCTCACTCAAAATAGGTCAGTTAAATAAGGGAACTGGGTCAATGATACGTTTGATATATGTAATGCATTCATAATCGCCATTAAAAACTTAACTTTATTAGTTAAGAAAAACATTAGTTAAACTTTACTTGTTAAGTATACAATATAAAAAAAATAACATCATTAAAAAAAAACTTTATTAGTTGTTGTTTGAAATTGATAATACCTACTCGTAACATTTTATTCACCCAGGGCCGTATTCCCTATTGAAGCACTCTAGGCAAGCGGCCATGGCCCCACGAAATCTTTGAGCCCTGATCCACATAAAAGTACATCATAATAAGGCTAGCTATCTGTCTGTCTGTCAGTTATATTATTGAAGAAGAAGAAGTATTATGTTTCTTTTTTTTATTTTCTGCTGAAAATAATGAATGAAATACAAGAATATTTTTATAAACACCACTGTGTGTTATTACGTGGTTATTACTCTATTCACTTTGCTACTTTTTGTACGCTACATTGACCCAGAGTTTTAAAGTGCCCAGGGCCTCCAATAGGTAAAATATGGCCCTGGATCCACCATATTCTTCGCCTATTGTAAGTCACATGCTACAGCTCCATTTACCAGAATAGATAACCTAAACGATGCCTATTCAAAAGCTGGTACACACCACATGCAAACCGAACAGCCTCGTAAAATAATATGGATAAATTAAAGCCGGGGTTTAAACCGCTGTTATATTTCAGAACATCATTCATTAGCATAGCTCGTGTATCTACTATCTTTCGAGCTATCGTTATAAACTGTGTAGCATACCTAACGGCCTGCAAGCCCACACCCGTACCCGGTACGCATTTTAATAATAGAACATCAAGTATATGTTATCGTTGTGGCGTTGATGTGTACTGGCACAGATTATGAACAATTCTTATGCTCTATTTGCATCTGTGTTATTAGAAAACTTTATCTACTATATAAAAATAAGTTGGGTTTTCCTTCCTCACGCTATAACTCCAGAACGCACGAACCGATCTCCACGGTTTTGCGTTCGTTGGAAAGGTCTCGGGCTCCGTGAGGTTTATAGCAAAGACTGGTGGCGAAACAGAGTATGCCGGGTTTGCTAATTCCATATAAAGAGCAGTGGTGGCCTAGTGGTATTGGCCCCGACTTGCGAGTTGTAGGTCGTGGATTCGAACCCAGTGTGTGAACGCGTTGCATGAACTACAAGTAGTTGTAGTAAATAGTTTAAAATGCGCCCATAAGTGCGGTGATAATTAAAAAATAATTTCCGTGTCATACAACGCATAGGGCAACCGAACGTACAGGGTAGATTTTAGGCAGTAAAAATCTGACAATCCCTTCCGTTTCTTCCAGGGCACACAAACATTTTGATGATTTCATCAACAGTGGCGTAGCGCGACCGAATCTAGGAAGGGGCAAGATGAATTTGCGAGGCCCCTTTATTTCAGGACGAAAAATATGACTAGCCCCTACTAGGCCCCCTTGTAACCAAGTCACTATGCAACAAAGGGCCTCACGCGAGCATTGGAGGCGCTATACCTAAATTTCATCATCTCTTTGGGATCTTTCATTACCCACTCATCGGACAACACAAGTATAATATGTATAAATAAAATGTATGTCCTGCATAATTTCTTAGTCGAACTACCGCATTACTGTCTGTTAGCAAGCTTGTGATCGACCTTGTCATGTTTTTCTCTCTGGTTGCGAGACCGGGGGCTAGGGTCCGCTTAGCCCCTGCCTAACTACACCTCTGTTCACCAACACAAATTATGAAGAAATTAAAGTTTGGGCAAAATGTTATTAATACTGCACTTTTTTTCACTCAGGATTATTTTAGTTGCTGCTCTGATCGGGACCCGTGCCCTGCTGAAAAAAAAGCTTAATTTATGAAAAGTGGGGAACCCTAAAAATCAACGTCACAAAATGCTAAAGTGGTCGATCGTCGGCGGCACAAAAATGTTGCAATTTGTAAAGTTAGCGTTATTAATTAAAGCGAAGCGTGCGGCCGTCGTCCTGAGGCAACAATTATTATTGCAGCGCTGCAGCGCCACGCGATATTGCGTTTCTATCGCGATTGGGGAGACTCCATGAGTACAGTAACCATGTACTCTCTGACTTTAAGCATAAAAAGTTGTTTACAAAATGAACTACTTTAAATTTTCTTCTAAATCAACTTGGATCTGCCGGGGTCGCGAGACTTATCTCATTACCGTGACCCCGGAACATAAAGGGCTATTGAAGGTCACCTTGGATTTTAGTGTGTACGAGTCTGACAGTCCTTCCCGCCCTGCCCTGGGTTGGAGGACATATTTGATGAATTTACTACGTAAAAAAAAACCTTGGCTCATAAATCTCTTTCAATTTTTATGAAGCTTCAATCAAGAAAACACCTGAAAACAGTGCAAGATTTCGAAATGATTGGATAATTATTATCTTAAGTTATTTGATCAACTTAACTTTGCATTATCCTACATAATCCGACTTTTAGATGTTTGCCACAAGCTCAAAACCTTGAACTTTATCTTGCAACTTACTTCGCATCAAAATGGTGTGAAAATCCGTCACAATGCTGTCAAACTTTCAGTTACGGCTACTAAGTATCTTCAAAATTTATCTTGAATTTGAAAAGTTGAGGTTTATTTTACATTTTGTTCGTGTTTAGGTGTTATTTTACTGAAGTAAAGTTGACGTAAATATAGAACAATACACATAACATCAGAGGCGCTAGGACGAGTAATAACAAAATAAGCTGATTTTGAATAGAAAATAAATGTTAACTATTCCTTTTTTTAAATAGTTTTATGTACTTATTCCTCGAAGTTATGAATGAATCCATAAGACATGAGAAGCAGTCACCACCTTTTGCAAAGCAGTCATGCTAGGTAGGAAGGAAAGCGGTGAGGTAATGTAAATAACTGGTAGCTCGCCGTCTGATCAAGGAGTGGTCCATCCTGGGGGGGTATAACAACGTCTTTAAACCAGGTTTATTCCAGTGAGTGAACGAGATGGCGCTAGACGACTTGTATAGCTCTGTCACTTTCGCTCACCGGAACAAGCCTGGTTTTAAGACGTTGTAATACTTCCCCTGGTTTACGGCGCGTGGTGTTCCGCTCCACCCAGGGTAGGAGGAGTTTTACTTGATTATTTTCTAACTCCTTAACAGTCTTTGATTTAATCGAAATTTTTATGACTCTCAATCATCATTTGTAGAGAAAAATTAAGTAAGCATTTCAAACAAAAATCAATTTTGTAATCACTATAATAACGACGTTACTCATCGGAAATTCAGAAATCTTTCAAAATAAAACAACACGAAGCAAAATTTCAGGAAATCCTAATTACGACTAAGCACGTGGTTACCCTAATAACAACTTTGATTCGACTAAATCGGTTCAAATGCATCAAAAACGGGGTCTTTAAACATCTTTGTGTCGGCGAAACTTCGGCAAAGGAAAAAAACTAAAAGAATCGCTTTTAAAGCATTTTATGTACATACGATATTCTCTCATTTAAATTTAAATCACGTAATAAATATGTTTTAGGAAACCTTCATTCATCACAATTAAGAGAAGACTGAACACAGACAACTGATAAGGATTCTTTTTCACATTTGTTCATCAAATTAATTTATTGTATTAGATAGTCCTATTTGCACCTAAGACCAGTGATGGCCCAGTGGCTGATTAACGAGTTCTAGGTCGTGGGATCGAACCCTGCCAGGCACATTACTTTGTGTAATTTATTCATCACCGCTGCTCTCAAAACGGTGAACCAAAACATCGGAAACCGGCATGTCCTAGAACCAAAAATTCGAAGACATTACCAACCCGCACTGGACCCGCGTGGCGGATTATGGCCCATTCCCTCTAAAAGAGAGAGGAGGCCTGTGTCCCAGCAGTGGGAACATTATAGGCTGATGATGATACCTATTTTTAGTTTTTTTTTTTAAATATAAATACGGTGTAGACCCTTTGAATCAAACCATGCATTACATCCTAGAGGTTGTAGATTTAAAACCGAGCAAGTCGCAAGTGATGGTGGCCATCACTACTCGACTCACTAACTGCAACTATTTAAAATAACTTCTTAAAGTATAGGTAGCCGCACAACAAAATAAATGCGTGTAATTTCAATATTAATAAAAAAAAACCTACCTTGTTTACTTCAAATCCGTATAAGTGATGATTCCATTGATCCCTTGACCTCTAAACAAATTATATTAATTCTAATTACGCATACAAATCTTGTCTTGAGCAAGTTGTGCGGAAAGCAGGCGGCAAATGTTATTTGAAGGTTGATGCATCAAAAATACCGCGGACCACCGGGGCTGTGCAACCTCATAATAATGCAGATAGATAAAATAAAATATTCGCGGATGTGAGAATTTATCTATAGGGTGTATAATTGTATATTTTCTGACTGGGCCTCTCTTAGAGGACCAAAACCTGTCGGAGTGGCGATCGAGTGTCTCATCAAGCCACCTTGACCCTGGAACGTCAAGAGCTATTGAACAATCACCATGGATTGTAGACAGTACGAATCTGACAGTCCCTAATACGTCTATTTTGCTCTTCAAAGGGGGTAGGGGGAGTATTACAACGTCTTAAAGCCAGGCTTGTTGCAGTGAGTGAACGAGATGGCGCTAGACGACTTGTATAGCTCTGTCACTTTCACTCGCCGGTACAAGCCTAGCTTTAAGGCGTTGTAATACCCCCAGGTGACACCTATTACCTATCGTAGACGCGTTTAAAAACATTATATCATTACTCACACACACAAACACTCAGAGCCGACATGCAAGTCATAAAGTCACTGACGTTAACCGCTGAGACACCTTTGTTCATAATCAGCGAAATTGTCTACTTTTAAATCCACTTATTTATATTGAATCAGCCTGTAGCTGCGAATTGCATGTTTATAATGCATTTATTAATCCTTAGAAACGATTTTCGTGATATATGATTGATCTGTTATAATTATGTACCTACCTACATATGTGCTGAATTTGGGTACGTTATAATTATTATCTGCAGCTGACTCAATGTATAATTATGTATTAATAATAATGCTGATATTGAAAAATGCAGTATTGTTTTTCTAATGCATTTTTTATTCTATATTGGTAACGGATACCCTCAACTCATGTGTGTCTACTTTTAATCGTAGTTTGAATCTCAGTAGGTAAATATTTTGACCGTATTGAAATATAAAAGGAGCGAAATGTAAGTAAAATAATTACAAAAGCACACAGGATTTTACGGGTCTACAGTTTCATATATTTTGTCAGCACAGACCACATCTTTTTATTCCTTAGTACTTACTAAGGAATAAAAAGATGTATTGTGTAAACAAAAACAGAATAAATCTCTAGAATCATGTTCTGATCACGTGATAATACAGAGCAAGTGGATGTCCCTGAAAATGCACTGAAAAAGAGGAAAAAAAACAACCAAAACAAGATTATTATTGCACCCAATAAGGCATGCTAACACGAAAAATAAATAGAAAACCAAACGCATTGCGAAATCGAAAGCTATTATAATTTTATTAACACAATTAACATGAATTGTGGGTTCAATATTTCTTATCATTGAGCGGCATACATACCAATAAAACAAAGATTTATGTTCAGTGTCAATACATATAAATTATGTTTAAAAAAACTAACAGAAATACATTGGCCTCGCACCGCTGACCTATGAGTAACAGACACGTTTTTTACAACAAAGCGAAAAATACTGCGAAATTAGTGATGCCATACATTTTTGTGGTATTAGGATAAGTCCTGTTAGCGTTTTGATGTTTTAAAAGTGAGATATGACATTTAAGTGATTTTTTAATATTGTCAAAGTCAAAGGAATTAGCAGATTTTTGCGAAATTGCTATTTTTCTATGTTGCTTTACTACTGAGCACAGAAAGAAAATAAACAATGAAATTTTATAATTTCAAACAAATTATGTTGATTGAAATTATAAAATTTAATTGTTTTCAATGATTTGCTGGATGTAACATCTCAACAATTCCACTGTATTCAGCAATACGAAAATATTGAGTTGAACGAAAAATAGCTTTATTTCAAAGAAGAAACGGTTATGTATTATGTCATGAAAAATAGTCATTGCTGACTGATCAGTTATTTTGTAATAATACGTTTTCCGTAAGTTTGCCGAATATGATTACTTCTCAATTTTTTTCCTTAATAACAACACTATCGAATAGTGTAATAATACAGGCTGTGATTTTTCCCAAAATCAGCTGGTTCATTTCCTGGCCAGAATGATTTGATTTTTCGAAAATCCAATGATGCCGTTTTAGTTTTCGTCAAAATCGGCCTTTCAATGTTTTTTGATATTCCTCATAATTTCGCATGTAGCCATTCACGCCCAGTTGAAAAATTAGATTATGGTATTGGACAAGATTTACTTGGGTTTGAATCCAGGCAAACGCATTCATTGTGTGATTAGTTTAATCACCACTACTTTCAAAACGGTGAAGGAAAACATCGTTAAAGGAAACCAACATGTCCTAGAATCAACAAAATCGAAGACATGTCACATCCACATACGTGCACAGGGCCAGCGTGGTGGATTATGGCCCACTCCCTCTCTCATAGAGAAGGCCTTTGTCACAACAGTGAGAACATTATCGGCTGATGAAGAAACTTACTAATTCTTCACTTCACTCTTACTAAATCTCGATGCTGAATTTTTCATTCACTTCTTTTTTGAATGCTTTACACTTTTTTAGTTAGTAGCGAACTACGAACTACGTAGGTACTGATTGCTCGTGACTGTACAGGAAATTCAGAAAGGAAAATATCCAATGGCTGTCATTGTTTAATACTGTCTTAGGTAGACATCAGGATAATAATATAACGTAAGAACCTACAATACACAGTCAAAACTTCCTTCAACAAACGTGTTAATTTACGAACAGTCCCGCCATCGCCACATCCTTGGTCACACGAGTCTCAATCCCGAGAAGCAGCTCAACGCACTTTCGTGGTGACCACACATTGCCGGAAATTATCGAATACTTATCACTAATAATCCAATAAAGTATCTCCTTGTATACATAATTATTAAACGGCCTACAAGAACGTTGAAAAGCACTATTTTCGGAAACCGGACGCTATATACATATTTTTAATAGGTTATAAGTTATCTATGACCGAATCAGGCGTATTAGTAATGTTCAATAAATAAAATCTATAAGGAAATATCAGATGACAATAAAAAATTAAATGATTGTAGAAAACTCGTCACGTGTTCACTATTTTCACCATTCGGTAATGTAATATAACTCGACAAACATGTATTTTAGGTATGAACTAGGCGTACCGTCGGCGGTATGGTTAAGCAGTAGTTGAGCGATCGACTGCTGCGCGGCGGATAGCAAGTTCGATGCCCATTCGGTACAAAAGTATGACCTACAAATAGCTGTTACAGGTCTACAGGATTGCAGAAATTTTGAGCTTTGTATACTTGAGTTTTATTGAGGTAAATTAATTGAGCAGTGGTGGCCCATTGGTATCGGTCCCGACTTACGAGTTGTAGTTCGTGGGTTCGAACCCCGTCAGGCGCATTACTTTGTGTAATTATTTCATCACCACTGCTCTCAAAACGGTGAAGGAAAACACCGTGTGAAAACCGGCATGTCCTAGACCCAAAAATTCGAAGACATGTGACATCCATCAATCCACACTGGGCCCTCGTGGTAGATTATGACCGACTCCTTCTCACAGAAAGGAGGCCTGTGTGCCCATGCCCCAGCAGTGGGACCATTATAGCCTGATGATGATGAAATTAATTGGTACAGCAGCATTCCAAAACTCGAACGCAAAACAAATGACAAGCGAACAGGAGCAGCACTAGTGCCAAAAAGTGGTCCAGTTTAAAAACAAAGGAGACAGCCCAGACGGGCTAACCTTGTGCCCATTAAACGCGGGTATCAACAGTTAGTCTCCTGTCGATTTCTATAACGTCCTCTGGTCGGAAACGGGCGCGTTTCGGCAAGATGACGTCACACCAAGACCTGATCCAACCAGTTTTTGCTCTCAACTCCAATTTAGTATTTGATTCTTTATGCATAACTTGCGTCCTAAGGTCGTGTGAGATTCAAGGACAGTGCTAATTATTGCTATAGCGCATACATACTGTATCTATACAAGTATACATCAAAATAAAATTGGAGTGTCTGTTTATAATGTTGATATACTTAACCGTTTTTACTATGCATATTGAATATATAACGTGTTTTACATTAATAGCGCAAAACCTCTCGTGGGGTTAACTCAGCCCATGTTACTGAACAATGTTTGCTCTAAGAATTGGAAATTCGAAAAAAAAATAACTTAAACACGTGATTGTGCTCATGATAACCAACAACTTTTACAATGGGAACAAACCTGATATCGTAAAAAAATCAGTCACCTTATATACATTTCATACACCATAACATTTACAATTTTTGTCTGTCTGTCTGTACGACTGTCTTTATGTAATGGCTAATCTCTGAAATGTCTAGACCGATTTTGACGAGACTTTTATTGGCAGGTAGCTGATCTAATAAGGAGTAACTTAGTACTATAAGTTCAAACATCCACGCAAACGAAGTCGCGGGCACAGCTAGTATTTAATATGTATACTTAATTACTGGCTATTGGTGTGTATGGTCACGTTCGTTTACCCTACGATGGCCGTATAATTAGGTGCATTGATATCATTTTGTAGGTACTTGACTTGTAAAGGGCATTATCATATTGGTTTTCTTTGCATCGAAGATTTTGTTTTGTTCTATTTTCATTGACATATTTTTAGAGCTAAGGCTCGCAGGGTCTTTTAGTTTACAGCGGCCCTGAAACGATTAAATGGCGACTAAAGGAACATTTTGGTGCTTAGTCCCTTCTGCTTCAACAACCCATTTAAAGTATTTCCAGAAACATGAAATAATAGGCGACCACCATAAAGATTATATTATTGTTTATGCCATTGTGACAACAGTACCCTTAGCACGTATTTTGGAAAAATACGTGCTAAACTGGAACTTTAACATCAATTTGAAGGTAAATATTAGTTCCTTATTATTCGTTTATTAGAGGCGCTTTGTATTTTTTCCATACAATAAATTAGCAGTAAATACTTCAAGAACGCTGTAAATAACAAACAGTACCCTTAGCACGAATTTTCAGTCTTTATTAGAATTTATAGTGTCAATTGTATGAAAAAATGGAACAGTGCCTCTGGTGTGCGAAGCAGGAACTGATTTTTTCCTTGAAAATTGTCATTTTGAAATTGTCAAAGTTCCAGTTTACTTTACGTATCAAATACTGAAAATTCGTGCTAAGCGTACTGAATACTCGTAAAAAGGCCTCTGGGCTCTATGAGTCTGAAACTGCCACTTAGCACAATACTTTTTTTTCAGCGTGTGGGAATTCAATTGATGATTTTAATCATCAAATGAGTCCTCCCGCCCAGGGCACTGCAGCTAAAATCCACGGTGTCCACACACGGTGTGAACAGCCGCACAGGTCAATATTCCCGGGGTTAAGCCGCGCTTGGAGAGGTTGACCTGTGGATGGGTGACCATCTATTATAGCGAGTTTCCCCCGTGTCTCGGGAAGCACATAAAGCCGTTGAACCGTAACGGTAACGGGTAGTCAGAAGCTCTAAAGTCTGACAACCAGTCTTACCATGGGGTATCGTATTAGCCAGTTACAGGGTTGTGGAGGTCCAATAGGCAGTCGCTCTATTTGCTGCATCTGGTTCGACTGGAAGCCGACCCCAATTAAGTTGGGAAAAGGCTAGGCAGATGATGAATATCAAGCCTGTGAACCCTGAAAAGTTAGGCAGAACTCTTTCAACAGCACACCCTCATTTCACTAGTTATACCTATTTAATTCCCATGTCATAGAGGAGCAGCATATTGCCAACAAAGAGGCACAAATCCATACTCCTGACTGCTACTACATAAATTCTTACAGAAAAACCCAATAACACTTTTGACCGACCTGGAAATCAAATCCAGGAGCTCATACTCAACAGTGAATGTACTAAAGTAATCGATAGACCAAAGAAATCCTCCTAATTTAATTCCATATTATCAGAAGCAGTCAATTGAATCACAAAACGGAAGACATCGAGGAGGAGACCCCTCTCCACCCTGTTACAGTGGACAGTTTCCAAAGATTTATCCCAAACAATAAGACGGAGTGGTCATCGTTTCCGCTTGTTACTGATAACGCGGTCTAGTTGCAACTAGGGTGACAAGGCTGTATTTTATCAGGTTGTAAGTATTTAATGGTACAATGGGGGATATTATTATTCAATATAATTTACATTTTTTGGCGCAGTAGCTGAGTGTTTGACTCCTGCGATGTAAGTCGCGGTTTCGATTACCGCATGGAAAAAATATTTGTATTATCTACAACTCGTTGTTTTCGGTCTGGGTGTAAACTGGTGTAATATGAGTTTTAGTGCTAGTAAAGGCAGCCGTCAAGACACTCGAAAAATTCTTGGTGTGGCCAAAGTTTCTTTTAAAAAATGCCTTGCATGCATACTGTGCTGCATCGTGGGTGTGTTTAAATTGTTATAATATATACACAAAAACCAGACCTGAAGTAGGTAACTACATTTGTAGCCCATACAATATACAGTTCTTGAATCCAACCTGCGAGACGCAGGCAGCAACCAATCTCTCAGCCACATCGCCAACTAAACCACATTTTGACTGGCCCGTTGGTCTAGTGGTTAGTGACCCTGACTGCTATGCTGGGGGTCGTGGGTTCGATTCCCACCCAGGACAAATGTTTGTGTGATGAGCACGATCATTTATTCTGTGTCTGGGTGTAATTTATCTATAATATGTATGTATTTAAAATATATATAAGTATGTTTATCAGTTGTCTAGTACCCATAACACAAGCTCTGCTTAGCTTGGGACTAGATGGCGTTGTGTGATAGTTGTGGAATATTATATTATTATATTATATATATTATTTTATTTTATTTGAACATGTTTTTCAGTTGTTAATCAATATTCTTATATGAATTAAATTCTCTGGTTTTTACCTAATTAATACACCCTAATGATTTTACCAGACCTGTCATTTTCAAATGTGTTTTTTTTTGTCCTGTCATTGACAGCACCTTGCGTAGTCGTGTACAGACGACAGAGCATCAACCTGTCGCAAAAGAAGGTCCTTCTTGTTTTGATTTTCAACTTTATCACGAAAATAGAAGGTTCATATTCTTCAGTCGTTGGGGCAGCTTGTTGGGTGGCGTCTGTACTTTATTACGCATAACATAACATTACGTCTGTTGTATGTACTACATGAAGAGTTGAGCAGAGGTGTTGATAGGCCTAAACTAATATTAGCTACTTTTTGCTATACAGGAAATACTCAAAAAAAATTGACTAATATGACTCGAGAATCGAACTCACAACCTAGCATGCCAAGCGCCACGCGCGCCTCCAAGAGTGTCAGCATTATGATGGAGCGCCTTTATAGAGGGCCAAAGTTTGCCGAGGTCCCCGGACTAACGAATTACAGAGGAGACCCCGGAACGTGAAGGGTTATTGAAAGACACCGTGGATTTTAGTCAGTACGAGTCCGACAGTCCCTCCCGCCCTGCCCTGGGTGGAGGAGGACTGTAGAGGTGATTATACCACGCTTAAAAAAAGGCTCTTATCAGAATAAAAAACAAGCCTGAAATTACGGCCGTAGCTATGGGTTTCGTACTTACATATTAGTATACCACAATTGTTTGGTCATAATTCAATTTAACTAATTACTTTTTTTAAAAGGGTTTTTTTTATGTTTAGAAATATATGTAGGATTTTAATAAATAGTTATTTATCTCAACTACTGACCAAGCAACTGCAAAGACACCTTTGTCGAATACCTATGAGAGCTATGACCCATTTAAGATGCCCAAATTAAACAGTCAACATAATACATTAATGGTAGGTAGGTACCAAAGTGTTCATTTGATAAATTACTCAGCACCCTGCATTAAGTTGCCACAGTATAAACATAATAATATGTCGGTAGGTATATAACACGTATATTTGCATGCAGCATTGGGTGCATTGACATCTAGACGACCAAAGGGAAATAGGTATAATATTTTAAGACGAGTTCCATGTATGTTGTAGTTATAAGATCACCAAAAAAGTTAATTTATTTGTTTGCTGGCTTTTACTCCTAAATTGCTGTAGCGATTTTGATACAGAAACAATGGGACGCTGATCGACCATGAGGTTACCATCGGTTATAAGGTTTTTTTTTAGCTTGGTAAAATCATCAAATGAGTCGTCCCACCCCGGGCAGGGTGGGAGGGACTGTCAGACTTCTACTGACTAAAATCCACGGTGTCCTTCAATAACCCTTTATGTTCCGGGGTCATAGTAAGGAAATAAACCGGTTATAGGGTACTGTTTTTTTTTTCAGAAAGGGAAAGAAACTGAGTTTTTTATGAATCTCGTAATATTTCTTCCAATATTGAAGTTAAAAGAACTTCGCGACAACTAACATTGATTTGCAAAATCTATACCAAAGCGAGAGACGTCGCTGACAAAAGCTAGTATAGATACCTAAGAAGATCTACATAACTGCAGTGTTAAACAGAAGAGTCAATAAGTGCGTGAGATGCGCTTGCATCTCAATATAGGTCGAGGACCCGATCCCCTTGCAGCCTCCTTGAAGACACACGGCCAATCACCACGCCACGCGCACTTCTCTTTTTTTAACCGAATCAAATCATTTTTATTTACGTAGGTATTACTTGACCGGAGTTATCTGGTCATCTACAAGGACAAATCTTAATATTACCATAAGGAAGGGCCCGATATCGAATGTTTTGTAAATTTTCAACGATCTTGCGCATAAAAAATCAATTGGAGTGCGTTTGCGCAGGAATTTTTAAGTGTTTGTTTGGCTGAATGTAATGTTTTTAAGGGACTTTAATAAGTGATGAAGTTTACTGAAAGATATCTTCACGGTTTGTCTTTACTTATGGTGCGAGCAGATTTATATCAGGCAATTTTAAACCTTAAGTATTCAAAAGGGAAATTTTCTAAATTCGTATCGATTTTTATGTTGGTATGTACAGCGAGTAGCGTAGTTTCTGGTCCAATTTGTGTGTTTTTCTTTTCGCTGCTATGTTCTTGCCATTTGGTGCCATAAAGCTTTCATTCAGTTTGGTTCAGTCGTTTTCATTTTATTACCAGTTTTCGCGTTTAAAAAGAAAGTATCTTATGGTACTCACAACTCTAAATGACACTTTGTTCTCATTATTAAACACTCCTAAAGATAATGTTGCTGTTACTAATTTGCGATCACAATTAAAAAGCACACGCATGCCCTTAATAGACATGGGAGCTTGAAGTAATGCCAATTTATCATTTCTCTTGATATAAAACTGTACTGTGGCCCAAGTCAGCCATTTTCATAAATTCGTCATTTTAGTGTCGATACCCTTGTCCTTTTGCTAAAAGTTCGTAATGTGCTACATTCCTTAGTCGATCATTGGTCGGTCAATGACGAGACCGTTGACCGAATTGGTCAAAACAAAACAACAATATCATTTAAGGATAAAATAGATAATGCCACGTCTTTAATAAAATAATAGTAATATTTTACAACTATCACACAATGCCATCAAGTCCCAAGCTAAGCAGAGCTTGTGTTATGGGTACTAGACAACTGATAAACATACTTATATATTTCAAAATTCATAAATATTATAGATACATTACACCCAGACACAGAACAAATGATCATGCTCATCACACAAACATTTGTCCTGAATGAGAATCGAACCCACGACCTCCGGCATAGCAGTCAGGGTCACTAACTTCTAGACTAACAGGCCTGTCTTTATATTGTTACAAGCAGAGTAACGCGGGTGAAAAGAAGACAGAAGCTATCAAGTAAAATAACTTTGCACCAATCATCATCAGGCTAACCTTTTCCCAACTATATTGGGGTCGGCTTCCAATCGAACCAGATTCAGCTGGATATCAGTATTTTACATGGAGCGACTGCCTGTCGAACCTCCTGAACTCAGTAACTGGGCAATACGATACCCCATGGTAAGACTGGTTATCAGACTTCACAGCTTCTGACTAACAGTAACGACAAGTAACAATTCTGACTAATAGTAACAGTAAGTTTGCACCAATGATCGTTGAAAATACAAGACCTTGGTTTAAATTCATATTGTACTGCACTGTTGACACTCAAGGCATTGCCTTTTAGAGGAAATAGCGCCACTAGCACCTACGTGTGACATGAAATACAGAAATCCTTTACTTTTAACCGACTTCTAAAAAACCTGAGAAGTGCGATTCAGACTATTTAACAAAGGTTGGTAACCGTAACTGAAGTAACAAAGGTTCGATAATCATTTTGGCGATTGAAAAAAGTATCCATGGAGTTTCTTGCCCGTTCTTCTCCATAGAGATCTACTCTTTGGAATGGGCACCTACAGCACTTTCACAGTTTTAATGTCTTGTGACTGGGACTGTAGCACCGTAACTATTTTTAAAACTATTTTATTTTACTTTTTCTTTGAATGGAAATAAATGAAAATGGACTCCCGCATGAAGAGTTCTGTACCATCTCATCATCTTTTTCTTTAAACGTTTTCGAACTATCCCGGTTCTTGAGTGAGGAGTCTTAGGGGCCTTACTCATGGCGCGATTTGGAATTGCATCGATTGACGATATCGGTCAGATATCACAAAAGCGTCCGGCCGACGAAAATGTATATGAACAATCGCTAGTGTTTGCAAATGGAGTCACACGGATTGACGATATCGCTCACCGATCTCTTTGGTATGGAATTGCATGTACTTACGGCCTGACAATGCACATAATTGCCTGTTCAAAATTCGATTGCAAAGCTACTCGTCACGTGCGACATCTTTAGTCTTTGGTTTGTAGCGCCTTTATGTCAAATAGTAAGGTAAGGAAGGAAGTTCACAGTCGAATTGCATCGCATCACTCCATTAGTAAATACGTGCGGCAATCGACAATCGGCAATCGACTCGATATCGCACGAATCGTTAGTAGTAAGGTCCCGTTTGGTCCCACTGAGGAGCGGTGATTGCGCAAGTGGACCAATACTCCCAGCTTAAGGCTGTAGAGGACACCGTGTGGCTTTAGTCAGTCGAGTCTGACTTGCCCTACCATCTTCCCCAAGAAGACCACGAGGGGTCCAAACAAAAAAGGGTCCAGTTTGGAACGGACATAAAAAGAAGGAGGAGGTCGTAATAAAGTACATACATAGAAACGGTTAACAATTTTGAATTGCTATGAAAACAATGGAATGTTTGAAACGAACGGACGTCTTTTTGTTTTACCTGCAGTCAATTTTAATTAATTAACACTGTTATTATTCCAACTAAAACACTTGTTAGCCTTTTGATATGTTTGACATAAAAAATGTAATATGAAACAGAACACTTAATTAAAATACTCGTAGTGTAACTTTATATCAAGCATCTCAAAAGAGTTGTATGTGATGCGTTTTTAGTTAATTTTGCTAGTTACTTAAAAATGCGAACTGTTTGTTGTCCCGTCCGCGTCACTCAAGGACCCTACGAATCGACTTCAAAAACAAACAAAAAAATTTAAACGATAGCACAAAAATATTTATTTCGGAAGTCTGTGACTTGTTTTTTGCCACCGACTTAAAAAAAAAGTTAAATGTCACTTTTTTGTGGTTGTTTTTGAAGTCTTACAGACTACAAATTAAATTTTTTTTTTAGTTTATTATTATTTCTCACATGAGGGTTCAAATATTTAACTTCTTATCATACCTTTAATCCTGCACGGTCAGCAAAGAACATCAATATCAATTTATTTGAGTATCGATTCCAAATCGATGGTCATCATTTCACTTTCTCGAATGAAATCCTTGAACTACTCGAGTCAGTTAGAGTCAGAAATCGATTCCTTTGGGGGCTCTGAACTATGTACAGTTAGCAAAAGAGATAACTATGCAGGTAGCTAATTGCAAGACATATTTTAGTTCTGCTGGATAGACTTAGATATGGTGAAACGTGCAGTCTAGGAATAGAGATTTCTATTAACTGTGATTTCTATAATGACTATCGCAGTAAACGTATTTCTGTTTTACGTGCCACACTCGGTAATAAGTATTACGTTCTATGAAAGTAGTTGATCAGAGTCAAAATCAAAAAGGTTTTTATTTAATGTCAACTAGAAAGTCATTTTTATTAGCGTGATATAATCATCAAATGTGTGCTTGTACCCAGGGCAGGGCGGAAGGGACTGTCAGACTCGTACTGACTAAAATCCACGATGTCCTTCAATAGCCTGTAACGTTCCGGGGTCAAGGTAAATCGTGAGTCCCGCGACCTCCACAGGCCCTCTAAAGGGAGCCCCGCCATAATTAGACAGTCATATTATATTTTACTGATGGCCGCAGCCAACAAATAGACCCAGACCCGGAACCACGTAAATTTCGCGCAGGAGTCGATCGTTCGGCTACTATACCAACCTTACGTCAGTGAGTAATAATGTGTATTGTAATATTTCCATCTACACTCCAATGTATTTCGTCGACAATACATGACAAAGTGTACAGCGATATACACCGAGTCCATGTATTGCCTCGTTCTCGATCACGTCCATTCTCATCTAATTTATAATTGCGAACAAAACATCTGAATTTTATAACGTGTACAGCTTGACCAGAACGCCTTGAAACGGAACTGATTTTTTTATTTGCTGAAAACGTTAGAAAATCTTTGATATTTGATGTAAACTAAGACGCAGGTTTACTAGATTTATTTTTGTGCCATAAATATAACGTAATAAGTGAAAATAAATAAAATAAATCACTCAAAGTGCTGGTAGCGAGAGCACAGTGGCGTTTTCCGGTTTTCTACTGTTTTTTGCCAAGCTGTAAATAGTAGAGAATTCTAATCGATAATAACTTTATATTAGTCATATTTCTCTAACTGGCCAGATGAAAAAAATGAAATGAACTGATAATTATTTTTGCAAGTAGATTTTATCAACACTTTACACGTCGTCTTTTTACAAACTAGATGAAGCCGGTGTTTCGTACCTGACTACTCTGAGAAGAAACAGCAAACAAACTCAGAGGTCTCTTTTAAAGTCTATTTAGTCGATGTATATTTCCATCTACACACCAGTGTATTTCGTCGACGATACAAGACAAGTGTACAGCGATATACATCGTGTCCATGTATCGCCTCGTTCTCGATCACGTCCATTCTCATCTAAGTTATAATTGCGAACAATGTCGTCAGCGCGCCACTGACCTCCGCCGTTTCAAGTGCGAACGGTCATTAGCACCAAGCCAGTGATACCATATTGAAATGCATTTGACTATATGAATAAACTAAACATGCAGTATGTTTAGTTTACATATAATTAGGTATTTTAATGATTTTTGTATGAAAGAAGGTGCAAGGTAAAAAGCTGTCTTTGTTTTCGCTAACACTCTGTGAGTTCTAAATTAAGGTTTTTTTTTTATCGTGGTAAAATCATCAAATGAATTCTCCACACAGGGCAGGAAACGAAGTCGACGAGGGAGAGAGTGAGAAGATTACAAACGATATCCAACCCTAAGGCTGCCTGTCCATTGATGCGGAGCTAGCTGGTGGAGCGGGGAAACCTAATAATGTCCTCCCACCCAGGGCAGAAGGGGGGGTTCTGTCAGACTCGTACTGACTAAAATCCACGGTGTCCTTCAATAGCCCTTTATGTTCCGGGGTCACGGTAATTCGTGAGTCCCGCGACCCCGGGAATTAACACAGTCGTAAGAAATTTTTTTGTGGTATAATATTTTTTTTTTTGTATTTTTGTAATGATTCACGAACCATACTGGCAAAGCTGGAAACACAAGCTACATAGTACATAAAATAAACAAATAACTTGCTTCAAAAAATCATTTGCCGCCTCTTTAATGTTATTACTTTATTAGTCACCATCAAAAATAATATTTTTTTGACCTATCGATCAACGCACAGAGGTGTTTGACCACACACCTGACAAAAACAAAATGCACTTTATTTTGTCGTTGTAACCTTGATTTTAATGGGTTGTTGTAAGTTCGCCACAAAAATAAATCCTCTCGATAAAAGTTTTGATCCTGTTCTCCTAGTACTTTCTGTTCAGATTCCACATTGTGTCCTCGTTTTCAGTAGTTTTGTACTGGATTTTTTTAATAATTTAATTGTTCTGCTATACCCGTGCGGAAAAATATTTAAAAAAACAAAAAACCCGACTGCGTAAAAAAACTAAAAAGAAAGAAACAAGCCCAGTAGTTTAGAATTCACTCATTCACACTAACAGTCGGGGCCCATTCAAATTATACCAATCAAATCTTCCCAAGGGGCCCCGACTGTGAGTGTGAATGAGTGAATTCTAAACTACTGGGCTTGTTTCTTTCTTTTTACTTTTTTTACGCAGTCAGATTTTTTGTTTTTTAAAATATTTATTTTATTTTACTATTTTTAGTTTTTGTTAGCATTTATCAGTCCACATTAAATTGAAACATATCAGTTATATATATTTTGGTAAACCATTTTAAAAATCCTTTAATTTGATACCCCACTTGATAGAAAGTGAGAGATTTAAAAAAAATATTTTTAGTTCGGAACCCTTTGCACACGAGTTCGACTCGCACTTGGCCAGTTTTATGTACCCAGTGACACTCTCACGTTCAAGACGAATCTAACGACACCTCTCAAGTTAAAATCCATAAAGCCGTTTAAGCTGCAGAGCAACACACAGAAACATACAAACATACATACATACATACACTCGAAAAACATAACCCTCCTGGCGCAGTCGGGTAAAAAATGGGTCGAATATACAATAATAAAAATAATTAAAAAAAAACCTTTGGCTAATTTACTAATTTAATACCTACATCCATTTTTTCGTGGGGAATTAGTTTTGTGGCGAACTTACAAAAATCCATTTTAATGAGGACAATTCGGTTTGTCAACAACACAACAATATTTTAGTTTACACAACAATATTTTAGTGCTAAACATAGAGGAATTTTGGCCTGTTATATTTGTTTAATAGGATATAAGTAGGTACAGTCAGTGTCAGTTTAGTTACCGTCTTTGAGAGCGTATAGTCCAAGTAGTGGGGATTCGCGGGTTCTGGCGCACGTTCCAGAGCCCCGCGCCAGAGCCCCACGATCTGATCCACCCATCCTAAAAAAAAAAAAAAAAAAAAAAAAAAAAAAAAAAAAAAAAAAAAAAGGGTTTTGCCATGCTCTGATCACGTTTCTGCAGTCCGTTTTAGCGTAGGATGCGTGGTTCTGGAGTTATACAAATCAATTAACTGTTATCTCATTGATTTCCGGTGGTCCTGCACCCTCATTAGCGCACCATTGTTCGCCTAATCCTCTTATCTATTGTACTTCGAACACCCTAATTACGGTTGGTTTGGTGTTCTTATCTATTACTCATTGTTAACCCTCATTATGTCTGCATTTCTATGTCATCAATAAAGCACGTTCCTTCATTTTTACTTCGACATTTTATTACTTTTTTTCCTACAAATGTTCGTAAAACTATGCATTGATCATCCCTGAAACTATCGCGGGTTCTGGCGCAATAAAACATATTCCTTCATTTTTATTTTGAAATTTTATTACTTTTTTTCTACAAAATATGAGCGGAACATCTCATCCACAAAAATATCATTGTAGAGTGTGTTCCCAGTAAATATGTTCGTAAAACTATGCATTGAACATCCCTGAAACTTAAATAGCAAATACATTAAGCAATATTCACCACAAACTGAAGTCCAATCATTCTGAATCCTATCAACATTCCAGTCCCATCTCTTACAATTCCTTTTCAAAAACTGGAGATGATATCGCTCAGGTGCTCGTCCATATGAATCAAAATATTGACCGATGCCATTCGTATCGATATGTACAGCTACCCAGTGTGAACCTGGTTTATCATCCGCATCCAAATTGCATATTATATACGTTGGTACATGTGTATACATAGGTAGTCTATTAGCAGCATAAACATTATTTTGTAGACTGGGATGAATCTTTTTCATATGTTGTTGTAATTCTAGTGTATCCATGATATTACTGTTATTAGCAGATTATTACACTACCAATCTATTCAATGGTTGTCATAGGAATGTTCAATTATAGTGATTTGTAAATATTAAATCGCATTCTTTGTGAGTCACAAGCAGGTTGATGCCTGTAGGAACGTGAGATAAGTTTGTTGACTCATAGAGTTACAATCAGTTTCGTTGTACTTAGGAATTTGTTTTAGATAAGAATGGTGCTATATAAGATCGAACAGTTGCAGTCATGCAGTCAGTCTATGGTCGTTTGACCACAGTGGATTGTATACGTCTACCAATACTACGTTTGTGTTACTTCAACTCATCAATGGCCATGGAGGTAAGTGTTTATTCTATTGACAAACTTACTTGTATTTGTACTGTGTACTGTCTTTCCTAACGTGTGTGTGTCAGATTAAGTGTAAACAAATTGATATTAACGTGATAACTCTGTTGTTGCAGAGATCATTCAGCTTCGCAGACGATATTGAAAATACCTATAAACAGTATTACTACTCACCACTCTCTCCTCAACACGAAGAAAAGAGTGATGACATCGTCGTTAATAACACAGACGATAGTGGAAAAAGGAAATCGCAGCCGATTGATCAATTTTTTGAAGTGGCACCAAAAATAAAAAGGAAGAAGCTGCTATCGTCGACTGTGGCACGAGCTGCTAGAGATGGCGTATCATACATCTCTACAAATACTGACGACGGAGACCAAGCGACGCATCTCATAAAAATTGAAATGTATGATATGAAAAAACTATCCAAGATTCCAAATAGTGATCACTGGAAGCACGCTACCACGAGGATAAAATATTATACAAAGAATAATAGGGATAGCATCCTCGACGATACAAACAGCCTTGTATACAATATAACAAAGCATATTGCAGAAAGGGAAAAAGTTAAAAAATACTTTTTTAACAATGACACTCATTAGTGGATTAGTGAATGTGATTCTGTTTACTTAAAGTACTTCTGTGTACTCATTAGATTTTACATGACTTTCCTAATCCTTTGCTAGACTATATATTGGACATTATTTGAAATTGGACATCAGTTGCTCTACCAATACTTAACTGTTACTTATTATAAAGATGGAAAACTTCAGTGAAATGTGCACCAGTGCTTTCTTTTCCGCAACCATTGAAGAGAATATAGAACAATCCAACAGCGAATTCAATCAGGAGCTGTCTAAAGTTTGTGATGAAATGGAGAAGCGTGAACTGTTCGATTCATCGTATGATGATGACTTGTATAATCAATGTTTGATGGTTGAAACAACGTTGATGTAAGTATTAGAAGCACAAACTCAATAAGAAATATTATTGTAGTAATGTTTTATTTTAAGATTTGTCTAATAATTTTCTTTTTTGTTACAGTCAACAACAAGTTGGAAGAGGTATCAAACGAGGTATCACTACTGATGAAAATAAGGTTACCAAGAAAGCAAAATTTGATGAAGGAGCTTCTACATCATCAATTGAAACCAATGACGTGGACAACAATAAGGTGGAATGTGATACATGTCATGTTTATATTAATAAAAGGTATCTAAACAACCATTTAAAAAGCAATACACATAAAAATAATCTTTTAAAATCACATAATTCATTAACAAATGTTACAGTTGTTGAAACCGCTTTTGGCAATCGAATTTTAACATATAGAATTAATAGTAAAACACTTCAATCGGGACAATATTTTGAAACACCGGAATCGTTTTTAAATTCGTTAAAAATCGATATCTTATTTTTGATAAATGAATGTATTCAACAACATACAATTTTTAAAATAAACTTCATATTGCATGCTGATTTCATACAACAAACTAAAGATATTAAAAATACGTTTGATTTTCAAACGTTTAATTACATAATTTGTCAGGGAGATGACTTAAATATTTTTTATTCATCATTAATAGACACTGTAGTCGGTAAAATTTGTCAATTTGAAAAAAAAGATAGTGGTTGGAGTCTTAATCAAATTAAATACATAGATATGAATGTTAACAAATTCAACCCCCTACGCGGTAGTTCATATATCGATCTTCCTCAAGATATTAAATCAAAAAAAGCTGTAATCAATGTTAAAAATAATGATAATATGTGTTTCAAATGGGCATTACTCTCTGGTTTATATCCTGTATGTAAAAGTGTAGATCGGGTAGCATCTTACGCAATTCATGGAAATAAACTAAAATTTACTGGTATTTCTTTTCCGGTTAAAATTGCAGATATATCAAAAGTAGAGAAATTAAACAATATTAGTATTAATGTTTTTGGCTTAGAGTATAATAAAGAAAAAAAGTGTAATTCTGTTGTAGGTCCTTTATATTTAACAAAATGTCGTACACCTAATCATATTAACCTACTATATATATCGAATGGTACTAACAATCATTACTGTTATATTAAAAACTTATCGCGACTAGTTAGTTCACAAATATCAAGACAACATCGTGCAGTTTATATATGTGATTCATGTTTACTTCATTTCCCATCAGAGGAAAGACTTAATAACCATCAACAATATGATTGCGCTCACATTTGTTCGGAATTACCAAACGGTGAGGATTCCAAAAAGGATTGGTTTGGTAAAGCAACCTCAAATAATAAATTAAAATTTGATAAATTCGCGAAAAAGTTTGAAATGCCCTTTGTGGTTTATGCAGACTTTGAGGCATTTTTGAACCCGATAGAATCATGTAGTAACGATCCATCCAAGCCTAGTACAATTAACATTCAAAAACATGAGGTGTATAGTTTTGGATATTACATTAAATGTTCATATGATAACAGATTATCAAAATATGAGACGTATAGTGGGTCAAACTGTGCACAAGTGTTTATGAATCGCCTTTGTGAAGATGTGAAAACAATAGTTAAAAAAAATAGTTTCCAAAAATGTCCCGTTCCATTATCAGATGAAGATAAAATAAAAATTTCAAATTCAAACATATGTCATATTTGTGAAACTGAGTTAAATGAAGATCTTTTTTACGATTTTGATTGGCACACTGGCAGTTTTAGGGGTGTTGCACATCAAGTGTGTAGTTCTAAGTACAGAACCCCTCGTCATATTCCAATATTTTTACATAACCTCAGTCACTACGATGCTCATTTCATTGTCCATGCATTAAACCTCGATGATGGTAAAGTTGAAGTTATTCCACAAAATAAAGAACGATACATATCATTTTCAAAACAGTTAACAATAAATAATCAACCAGTAAGTTTAAGATTCGTAGATTCATTGAAATTTTTATCGTGCAGTTTAGATCAACTAGCTAAAAATCTTAATGATGATCAGTTCACAGAGCTAAAAAGGAACTATCCTAATAATGAAGACTTTTCACGTTTAAGACGGAAAGGTATTTATCCTTATGAATTTATGTGTAATAGTGATTGCTTGAAACATCCATCACTTCCTGATCAACACCAATTTTATAGTTCACTCACAGATTCAAATATTTCAAATGATGATTATAATCACGCAAAAGATATTTGGCAACATTTTATGTGTAGTAGTATGTCTGATTATTCCAATTTATATTTAAAAACTGATGTTTTACTTTTGACTGATGTATTCGAAAACTTTAGAAAGCTTTGTATAAAAACTTATGGACTAGATCCTGCTCATTACTATACTGCCCCAGGTTTAAGTTGGGATGCAATGTTAAAATTTACCAAAATAGAATTAGAATTGTTAACGGACTATGACAAAATTGCTTTTTTTAAAGCCGGTATTAGAGGGGGTGTATCTCAGTGTAGCAATCGTTTTGCTAGAGCAAATAATAAATTCATGGAAGATTATGATAGTGAAAAACCTAATTCATATCTAACATATTTCGATGCGAATAATTTATATGGTTGGGCAATGTCTCAATCTCTTCCTGTTGGTGGTTTCGAATGGATAGATTCTAATACAGATTATAATGTGTCGGATAACTCTGATTTCGGTTATGTTTTAGAAGTTGATTTGGAATATCCTGATGAACTTCATAATTTGCATTCTGACTTTCCGTTATGTCCTGAAAACATATGTGTGGGTAATACTAAAGAAACTAAATTAGTTCCTAATTTAAATAATAAAAATAAATACATCATTCACTACAGGAATTTAAAACAATGCATTGAAATGGGGATTAAATTAATTAAAGTACATAGAATTTTAAAATTTAAACAGAGTTCTTGGTTAAAGAAATACATAGACTTAAATAATAGTTTGAGAACGTTAGCTACATCAAACTTTGAAAAAGACTTTTTTAAATTAATGAACAATTCTGTCTTCGGTAAGACTATGGAAAATATTGAAAAAAGAGTAAACGTTAAACTACTAACTCACTGGGATAATCGTGGTAAAGTTTTAGGTGCTCAGGATTGGATTGCAAAACCAGAATTCCATAGTTTATCAATATTTTCAGAACATTTAGTCGCAATACAATTACGGAAAACAAAATTAATTTATGATAAGCCGATTTATTTAGGATTTTGTATTTTAGATATATCTAAGACCCTTATGTATGAATTTCATTATAACTACATGATTAAAAAGTTTCATAATAAAATTAAGTTATTGTACACCGATACCGATAGTTTGATATATCAAATTTTTACAGACAATTTTTATGAGGATATAAAACCAGATCTACTTCAATATTTCGATACATCAGATTACCCGGAAAATAATATTTACGGATATCCAAAAATAAATAAAAAAAAGTTAGGTTTTTTTAAAGATGAGAACAATGGTAAAGTATTGAAGGAATTTGTAGGGTTGCGATCAAAAATGTATGCCTTAGAAATAGAAGATAAATTTATAGCAAAGGCAAAAGGGGTTAACAAAAGTGTTACCAAAAAAATGAATATGGAAAATTACAAATCATGTTTGTTTAAAAAAAATGTATTATATTGTAGTATGCTTCGATTTAAGTCAATCAAACACACTATTTTTACACAAAAAATAAATAAGTCATCTTTATCATATAATGATACCAAACGATGTATTATGAACAACAACATTGATACATTGGCTTGGGGACATTATAAATTACGCTAAGTGTAATACTTTTTACTTTTATTTCTGTGTGAATATACAAAATTTGTACTGATTGTAAAATTATGATATTACTTTATTGTTATAATTGTGATAGTTTATTACATATTTAAAATTTATTGTTTGATTGTAAATAATGTAAAAATAATTGTATTTTTTATTTGTGTGCTTAAATTTGATGTTTAGCAATATATATATATATAATTTTTACACCAACATTTTCATTTTTATTTCATCCCTTTAAAACTCTAGACGTGTGAAATGTTTCACTTTATCCATCCGTTTACTGCTATTGTGGCAGGACCAAGTGGATGTGGGAAGTCAAATTTTGTAACAAATTTCATAAAATCAGTTAAAGAAATATGTAATTGTGATTTTAATCAGATCACATGGTGCTTTGATGAAATGCAGCCTTTATATAATTTACCAAATGTTAACTATCATCAAGGAATTCCAAATCTTAATATGTTTGATGGTGAAAACCCACACCTTATTATTATTGATGATCTAATGAGAGAGTCTGATGGAAGAATTGTGGATATATTTACAAAAGGTAGTCACCACAGGAATCTTAGTGTATTTTATTTAACACAAAATTTATTTCATCAAGGTAAAGGTCAAAGAGACATTTCTTTAAACTCAAGTTATATAATTTATTTTAAAAACCCTCGAGATAAAACTCAAATAAGATATTTAGCACGCCAAGTGTCACCAGATAACCCAAAATTCATTGAAGACGCCTACAGGGATGCAACTTTAGAAGCGCATGGATATTTAATGGTAGATTTAAAACAGAATACAAATGATTTTTGTCGTATCAAGACAAATGTATTCCCATTTAATGGTTACTGCACAGTCTACGTCCCCACGAAAGAGTTTAAATACACCAAGAATCAAACAATTCAAATCATTTCTAAATGATACATCGTCGACTCACAACGCTTAAACATTTCGTAAGAGTTTAAATACATCAAGAATCACACAATTCAAATCATTTCTAAATGATGCATCGTCGAATCACAACGCATAAACATTTGCTAAACGCTTTGCATACGCTTAAACCAAAATATCAAAGAGCGTTACTTAAAACGTGTGATGAAGAAGAAATAAATTGTATTTGTGAATGTATTCATAACGTTTTACAAGGAAAGATACCTCTTAAAGATCAAGATAAACAAAAATTGAATAAACACAAAAATATACTCCGTAAACTGGTGCATAAGTGTAAACATAAACTAAGAAAAAATATTATTATACAAAAAGGAGGGGCTTTCTTACCAATAATATTAGGTGCAATATTGAGTGGATTAGTAAGTGGACTAGCCAGTTAACATGGAAAATGCTAAGAAAATGATACTTATTGAACCTGGATTGATTGAAAAATTAAAACAAGAAAATAAGATTACTAGTAATTTGTCTCGACTAGATATTGAAATGCAAAATATTATGAATAGTAAGACAGAAGACCGAAAGAAGTGGATGTTATATTTACAAACACTACAAAGATACCTTCACTTTACCGAAGAGGATCGTCAACCACTCAGATTACCAATTTATTCTGATACATCTAATGAAGATTCAAATGGGTCAAAAATTGGTTTTAAAAATAAAGATAGAGATCTAAAAAGTTCAGTTGATGCTGAATCTTTGTTGGAGGAGAAAGGATCTATTAAAAGTATAGAAAGTGAGGCAAATCCACTGTATTCACCAACACAAATACTCAGTTTAATACCAAAAACTTATAATAAAAAAGGTGAGTCATTATTAAACTTAATTGGAACAAGTAAAAGTAAAATACGTTGGGATAATGAAGGCACAGTCATAATTGATAATGAAAAAATTCCAGGAAGTAATATTATCGATTTAATAAATGATTCACTTAGACCCTTAAAAAAAAGTGATCCGATAGGGTGGGATAGATTTGCTAAAGCATTAAAAGATATTAAAGTGCCACTTACTTATATTGGAAATCCAAAGAGATGTGAGTTTATTAACCAACTTCAAGCAAAAGATCTGAACAAAACATCTGAGATTGAAGTTCAAGAGTTTTCTACACCGAGCAGTGGAGATAAAAGATCTATAACTAAAATACGTAAAAAGATCGATTGGGAAAAATGGACCCCGTACTAGAAGAAATTAACAGGATTTATTATGATCCATCTAACCCCGCTGGTTTTGGTAGTATTGATAAATTATCAAAAGCTATGAAGGGTAAAATGGATAAAAAGCAAGTAAAGGAATGGTTACAATCACAAGAAACATATACATTACATAAACCCATTCGGAAAAAATTCCCGCGTAATAGGTACATTCTATCAAATATTAATGAGCTGTGGCAAGCTGATTTAAGTGATATGCGAACTTATTCTCAATATAATGATGGTTTCAACTACATACTTTGTGTTATTGATGTATTTAGTAAATATGCTTTTGCAAGACCAATGAAAAAGAAAAACTCAGAAACAAGTAAAGAATGTTTTGAAAGTATATTTACTGAAAGTAATTCAACACCTACTCACATACAATCTGATAAAGGTACAGAATTTGTTTCAAAAGATGTACAAAAATACTTTAAATCCAAAAAGATAAATTACTATACTACTAACAATCCTGATATTAAGGCTAGTATTGTTGAACGATTTCAAAGAACTCTAAAAATGAAAATGTGGCGTTATTTCACTCATAACAATACTTATAGATATATAGATGTTTTACAAGATTTAATATACTCTTATAATCACAGCATTCACTCGAGTATTAAAATGTGCCCATGTGATGTAAGTTCCAACAATATTATGACAGTTTGGACTAATCTTTATGATAGAGGGTCAAACAAACTTTCTTTAGAAAATCCAAAACCAAATTTCAACGTGGGTGATTATGTTCGAATAACTAAATATAAACATGTTTTCCAAAAAGGATATGAATCAAATTGGAGTGATGAAATATTTATTATATCTTCAATAATTGATAGATCTCCATGGGTTGTTTATACAATAACAGATTTACAAAATGAACCAATAGTTGGTACTTTTTATGAAAGAGAATTACAGAAGGTCACTTACAACCCCACCTCACAATATAAAATAGATAAAATAATTGGCACTCGTTATTCGGGTAACAGAAAAGAAGTATTAGTGAAGTGGAAAGGTTATCCAGATAAATTTAACAGTTGGATTTTAGCTTCTAGTTTAAAAGAAATATGAATAAAGAAAGTTTTTATTTAACTTTGCTTAGCAACAGTTCAATGGAATACTTTCCTGATAATAAGACCACAAATTTTTCAACAAAATTACCAAAAGCTATGAAATTAGAAGGTGAATGGTCGGTTGGAGTTGTCGAGTTTCAATATCCATGCACCATGTTTACTGTTCAAGATCATGAAAATGTTGTATACATCACAAAAACCATGTTAATGCCTAATGAAGATAAACCATCAAAAGTGTACTACAAAAAACATATTCCCGCTACCAACTACGATAACGTTGAACATATTTTAAATGCGTTAAATGGTATCAGAGAGAACTTGAAATTTCGTTATGATGAAATAACAAAATTTGTGTCTGTTTCTGTTTTGGATAAAAATATAACATCCGTAACATTATCACCCAAATTAAGTTTACAACTAGGTTATGAACCAAATACAAATCTCCTAGACAGAAATTTTGGGAAGTGTCCTGCTAATTTACACTTAGGGTTACCATCTCAACTATTTCTATATTGCGACATTATCGATCCCCAGATTGTGGGTGATGTTATGACTCCGCTATTAAGAGTATTTCATTAGATCCTTCAAAATACATTTATGGTGCGAATAAAATGCACATTTTCTCTCCACCTCACTACTTACCTGTTATGCGAAGAGAATTCGATACGCTGGAAATAGATATAAGATCGAGCACAGGACAAAAAATACCATTCCAGTTTGGGACCGTGTGTATTAAACTCCATTTCCGCAAATTATAATAATGTATTCTCCTCATGATCATCATAAATGTCCATATGAAAATTATTATTCACATCAAGCTGGATCAGGAGTTGGAGTAATTTATAAGGGTTCACCATACCAACGCGGTCATGGTATTGGGAGCTTCTTAGGAGGGTTATTTAGATCAGTTTTACCTTTACTTTCAAGTGGTGTTCGAGTGGTTGGTAAGGAGGCATTAAACGCTGGAGTAGGACTATTATCGGATATGGTTCAAGCCCGTCCTATGGAAGCCTCAATAAAAGATCGTCTAAAGCAAGTTAGTACGAACTTAAAACGAAAGGCTGATGACAAAATTGATCGATTTAACATGACAGGATCTGGGTATATAACTAAAAGAAAACGATTGGCCTCGTTCATTCCACCACTAACAGCTAAAGTGAAAGCTACGAAAAAACTTGGTCTAAAACCAAAAAACATCAAAGATATATTTTCAAATTAAGTATGTCTTTCCTTCATAATCATTCTTGTGAGTGCGTTAAGTCAGAATTAGATTTGTTTGCATTACCGTCTACACAAACAAGCATTGAAAATGGATTGTGGATTCACTATAAACCAATTTCATCTCTTGCTGATGATGGACCTATCGAGTTTCAAGTTCCTGGAACCGGCGATGACTACATAGATTTGTCTCATACATTACTCCACATAAAGGCAAAAGTATTAAATCAAGATTCAACAAACTTGATATCAGCTACAGCAGTAGCACCCGTAAATAATTGGTTGCATTCACTTTTTAGTCAACTCGATGTTTATTTAAATCAAAAACTTGTATCACCACCTAATAATACCTATGCCTATCGAGCATACATGGAAACCCTTTTAAACTATGCTCCTGCTGCTAAACAATCTCATCTTACTTGTAGTCTTTGGTATGATGATACAGCAGGAAAAATGGATTCCACAGATGGTAAAAACATAGGATTTGTTAAAAGACAGGAATTAGTTAATGAAAGCAGGGAAATAGAAATGATTGGTCATCTTCATGGTGACATTTTCAATCAAGATAAATTTTTAATTAATGGCGTTGAAATGAGTGTAAAATTAGTTCGGTCAAGAGAGAGTTTTAATTTAATTGCTGGGTCAAATGATGTAAAGTTTAAAGTTTGCATTACGGACGCAACTCTTATTGTTCGAAGAGCACGAATTAATCCAAGTGTATTACTCGCACATCAGAAAGTTTTAGCTTCTACCACTGCTAAATATCCTATTACTCGTGCTGAAGTTAAAGTTTTAACAATTCCATCAGGTGTTCAAGGAAAAACTCTTGATAATATATTCTTAGGACAGGTACCCAAAAGATGTATTATTGGATTTGTGAACAATTCCGCATTTAATGGCTCACTTACTAAAAATCCATTTAACTTTGAAAACTATGGTATTAACTCTTTCAGCTTATACATTGATGGTCAACAAATACCTTCAAAAGCTTTGCAACCATCTTTTAATAATAATATATTTACATCGGCATATCATACTCTATTCTCGGGGACTGGTATTCACTTTCTTAATGAAGGAAATGCAATCTCTCGTGAACAGTATGCCAAAGGCTACTGTCTTTTAGCATTTGATTTAACTCCTGATTTATCAGCTAACTCATCAGCTCATTGGAATCTCATAAAGCATGGTAGTGTAAGATTGGAAGTACGATTTGAATCCTCACTAATACAAACAATTAACTGTATTGTTTATGCTGAGTTTGATAATATTATTGAAATAGATAAAAATAGAAATGTTACTGTAGACTATAGTAGTTAAGGTTATAAAGTGTGTTGTGTTTTAGATTTATGTGTTATGCTTAATGCATTTTGTGTATATGTAACTAAAGGAAACATTATAAAATTAAATAAAACAAATTGTATGCAATGTATTATTTTTTATTTCTTTATAAACTCCCTATTTAATCTTATACAAAACACTGTTCGAGTTTAAGCTTTACATAAGCACACTGACTAAACCACTGAACATGCTGCTGCCAAGGATCATCGTCATCTTCCCAATCTTTTAAACCACCACCACAATGGAAACACTTGGTCCTGTCTCCATGGCCAGTATAAAAGAAACCGGCTTCTGCAAGATCTTCAGGCTTCTGTTGCATAACGAGAGGCCAGTTTTCGAAACTGATCAGCCGTCTAGATTTTGAACTGAAAAATGGATATTCAGCTCTTGGGTACTGCATATTCTTCACTTTTTCTTCTCCAATCAATTTTGTAGTTTTGCTTTTCCATGAAGTGTTCTGTACACGTATACCACACTCATCTCTTCCTTCTGCTCTTGTTTTTCTCTCAGCATCACAAGACGACAGCTCCTTGGATCTAATGAGTACACAGAAGTACTTTAAGTAAACAGAATCACATTCACTAATCCACTAATGAGTGTCATTGTTAAAAAAGTATTTTTTAACTTTTTCCCTTTCTGCAATATGCTTTGTTATATTGTATACAAGGCTGTTTGTATCGTCGAGGATGCTATCCCTATTATTCTTTGTATAATATTTTATCCTCGTGGTAGCGTGCTTCCAGTGATCACTATTTGGAATCTTGGATAGTTTTTTCATATCATACATTTCAATTTTTATGAGATGCGTCGCTTGGTCTCCGTCGTCAGTATTTGTAGAGATGTATGATACGCCATCTCTAGCAGCTCGTGCCACAGTCGACGATAGCAGCTTCTTCCTTTTTATTTTTGGTGCCACTTCAAAAAATTGATCAATCGGCTGCGATTTCCTTTTTCCACTATCGTCTGTGTTATTAACGACGATGTCATCACTCTTTTCTTCGTGTTGAGGAGAGAGTGGTGAGTAGTAATACTGTTTATAGGTATTTTCAATATCGTCTGCGAAGCTGAATGATCTCTGCAACAACAGAGTTATCACGTTAATATCAATTTGTTTACACTTAATCTGACACACACACGTTAGGAAAGACAGTACACAGTACAAATACAAGTAAGTTTGTCAATAGAATAAACACTTACCTCCATGGCCATTGATGAGTTGAAGTAACACAAACGTAGTATTGGTAGACGTATACAATCCACTGTGGTCAAACGACCATAGACTGACTGCATGACTGCAACTGTTCGATCTTATATAGCACCATTCTTATCTAAAACAAATTCCTAAGTACAACGAAACTGATTGTAACTCTATGAGTCAACAAACTTATCTCACGTTCCTACAGGCATCAACCTGCTTGTGACTCACAAAGAATGCGATTTAATATTTACAAATCACTATAATTGAACATTCCTATGACAACCATTGAATAGATTGGTAGTGTAATAATCTGCTAATAACAGTAATATCATGGATACACTAGAATTACAACAACATATGAAAAAGATTCATCCCAGTCTACAAAATAATGTTTATGCTGCTAATAGACTACCTATGTATACACATGTACCAACGTATATAATATGCAATTTGGATGCGGATGATAAACCAGGTTCACACTGGGTAGCTGTACATATCGATACGAATGGCATCGGTCAATATTTTGATTCATATGGACGAGCACCTGAGCGATATCATCTCCAGTTTTTGAAAAGGAATTGTAAGAGATGGGACTGGAATGTTGATAGGATTCAGAATGATTGGACTTCAGTTTGTGGTGAATATTGCTTAATGTATTTGCTATTTAAGTTTCAGGGATGTTCAATGCATAGTTTTACGAACATATTTACTGGGAACACACTCTACAATGATATTTTTGTGGATGAGATGTTCCGCTCATATTTTGTAGAAAAAAAGTAATAAAATTTCAAAATAAAAATGAAGGAATATGTTTTATTGCGCCAGAACCCGCGATAGTTTCAGGGATGATCAATGCATAGTTTTACGAACATTTGTAGGAAAAAAAGTAATAAAATGTCGAAGTAAAAATGAAGGAACGTGCTTTATTGATGACATAGAAATGCAGACATAATGAGGGTTAACAATGAGTAATAGATAAGAACACCAAACCAACCGTAATTAGGGTGTTCGAAGTACAATAGATAAGAGGATTAGGCGAACAATGGTGCGCTAATGAGGGTGCAGGACCACCGGAAATCAATGAGATAACAGTTAATTGATTTGTATAACTCCAGAACCACGCATCCTACGCTAAAACGGACTGCAGAAACGTGATCAGAGCATGGCAAAACCCCTTTTTTTTTTTTTTTTTTTTTTTTTTTTTTTTTAGGATGGGTGGATCAGATCGTGGGGCTCTGGCGCGGGGCTCTGGAACGTGCGCCAGAACCCGCGAATCCCCACTACTAGTCCAGTCAATGGGAACAAAAAAGAGACTTTGCCTTGCATTAGGGGGTGTATTTTTTATTTATTTGTATTGCTTAAGGATATGCTACTCATGAAAAATGTAAATTTTAGATTTGGAGGGGTGTCTGCGTTTGCCGTTCCGACCAAAGTTTGTTATTTTTCAAATAATGCTTCGACAGTTGACTTTATAACAAAAACTATCTAACAGAAAGACAATCAAATTCCAGAACAAATTATATTTGTACTTATTCTGTAAGTACATCTTTCAAATTCAAAATTCCAAGACGGGGAAATATTACTCTTAAAAAAAAATCGTCTACACAGTTATTAGTTTTAGCATTATGTGGACACTCTTCGAGGTCGAAAATTTTCATTTTTCATGAGTAAAATATTACATAATAAAAAAAAACACCGCCTTTTGTAAGACAAAACTCACCGTTGACTGGACTAATAGGTGTTTATTTTTTATCGTGGTTTATCAAATGAGTCCTCCCACCCATACTGTCAGATTTGTACTGACTAAAATGGTTTGGGACTCACGACCTGCAACTCGTAATAATATTGGGCCATTACTAACCCCTACTGCTCAAAATAACCATCTTATAAAAGTAACAATACTTCAAAACTATACTTACTCAAAATTTTGAAAGACGCAATAGTTTCTTAGTTCCCGAGTACAAAATTTTAAAATCTCATCGTGAGTAACCGCATCAAAGCCTCCGCCCGCCCACGGGGAATAATTTATGTTATCACCGCACTTGAGCGCGTGAGACCGGATATTAATTGAATACCGAATAAATTACTACATCTCTACTCTAGTGATCGAGACTCAATCGTGTTAACGAGTAAAATTTCGGAACTATTTAGATACAAGGTGTAATTGAAGTCAATTTAAACAATGGAATTTAGCTACATCCGGTTAAAACTGGTCTTCTCTCCTTGCTTAAATTCTTAGTTTCGTTGTGTTTCCTACTCTGTATCACTTATGGACATACCTAATATAAATATAGGACAATGATTCCTACCCACAATACATTTATAACTCATAATTTTGTCACTAATATGGGTGGACTTAATTCCTAAGTTTCAAGCGTCACTTCTGCGAAGCAGTTATGCTCGCGAAGGAGGAGGCGGGCCGTGAGAGAGAGAGGACATCGTCCTCTCACCGCCCCAGCCACAGTGTTAGACGCCCACGGCGTCTGAGAACGATCTCTGGCCACGAGTAATGGGCAACTCGCCGCCCGACCATGGACCATGCCCGGGTCGTCGGCGCGTTGTGTTCCACCCGCGCAAGATGACGGGCCCCTCCTCTAGACGGCCAAAGCCTGCCGGGGTCGCGGGACTAATTTCATTACCGTGAACCTGGAACGTAAAGAGCTAATGAAGGACTCCGTGGATTTTAGTCCGTTCAAGTCTGACAGTTTCTCCCGCCCTGTCCTGGGTGGGAGTTACATATTATTAGGTTTCTTCGCTCCACCAGCTAGCTCCACATCAATGGACAGGCAGCCAGGACTGACCCTCACGATGTCGTCGATCCACTTAGAGGGAAGTCTGCCTACGCTGCGTCTTCCGGTCCGTGGTCGCCTCTGAAGAGCTTTTCTTCCCCATCGGTTATCAGTTCTACGAGCGATGTGGCCTGCAAATTGACATTTCAACTTGCAAATTTTATTCTTCCAGAGGATCTCACTCGCTGCGAAAGATAGCTTATAATATACCGTTACATATTTAAGTATGTAGCTGTGCTGCGAAAATGCAAAGGCTAAGCTACGAAGTTTCGTAGCTAATACACAACTAATGTTTGCAGCTGTAAAGCTTCAGCAGTGTCTCGTGTAAAAATAGCTAAAAATTTAGAATAAGATAAGAATCAATACTTTTTTTTATAGCATATTCTGTGTCCCACTGCTGGGCAAAGGCCTTCCCTTTCTCCTTCCAAACCTCTCTATTTTGGGCGATTTCTGGCCATGTCTGCCCTGCGAACATGATCAGATCGTCACACCACCTCCGCCGCGGTCGACCTCGACGGCGTTGTCCTCCCTCAGGCGTCCAGTGAGTGACGATCCTTGCCCACCTCTCGGGGTGCATACGTTCAACAATACTGATAAGAATAAAACTAATTTAGCTTACCATAATAACCCGCCGTGGGTTGACATTTATAAGACTTTAATTTACATACATTGAGTTGTAAAAACTTTTAATCGCTGAAATCAGACGCCTGCGGGCTGTTCGTAAACAACAATTTATTTGTCTTAAGCAGTAATTATTTTTGATACAGTTTTTCATTATTTTTGAGTCGTTAAGTCTTAGATAGCTCATGTTTTATAAACTCCTAAAACATTCTATGTCAACCGGGTCGTAATTAGGGCGCTAAAACATGAAATCGGAAACTTAAAACTCATTTCAACATTGATAAAAAAAGCTGCATTAATTTTTTATATTTTCTTTTTTCTTCTTCTAGGCTATTTTACTTTTGCTAGCTATATTTGTCTATAATTTCGGAAAAATTTTGTGCCTCTAGTGAAAAAGGGTATAAGTCCGATTAAATTTAATCGGACTTATACCCTTTTTCACTAGAGGCACAGAATTGAGGATGCCGAAAAATTACGCGAACAAAATCGCTGGTAAGATCCAAGATATAATAATATAATTATTGAAACGAAAGTAAAAGGAGACTTACAGTAAAATTTATTCTGGAACAAATTAAATATCAAACATAATTATTACCTATGTTTCACGTAGGAATCGTACCCGAACCGGCGTAGCTGGCAATCTCTCAGCCACTGCGAACCGTGCATTCATTCTCATAATGTGAACTTGAGGTTTGTATCACAACTGCAATTTTTTGTGCAAACAGGCGAGGTCTTTCACCCCGAGCGGCCAAATGCGTTGTAATTTGAATTCAAGAAAGATTTAATGCATTCAAGGTGTTTATTTTTTTGTAATGTGGAAGTAATATTATTCCAGTATTACAAGATTCGGATATTTATTAATTACACTAAACAGAAAAATTAAGTGCATGTATGAATGCCAAGAGTATTTAGTTTTGCCTATTATAGGCCTTATAAAGGCCTCTTTTTCGACGTCGTATTTCCAACAAATGAGTCCTCCCTCCAAAGGGCCCAAGGCAACACGAAAGAAATTGTCAAACTCGTACTGACTAAAGTCTATGTAAGGCCCTGGAACTCAAAGGGAAGGAACAATGTCGTTTTCAGACGGTAAATGACTGACAATCCCTACCGCTTCTTCCAGGCGAGAGGTCTCATTTGATAATTTTATTGAGCACAACAGAAGTTTATTTGAAATCAGAGAAAATTAAACTAGACAGATAAGTCTATTCATAAAGTTATTTGCAATCATAATGATCTTGATTTTTAAATATAGCTTATTGTAGGATTAAAACAGAATCAATGAGAACGGTATATATTTTTTTTTATGTTGACTAGATATCTTGGCAAGCTTCATACCACCTCAAAATCACCCTTTAAACCTTCCCTGGACTTCCAAAAAAGGTGGTGAAGGAAAATGCAGAGAAATATGAGTCACTGGCAAATAATCTCCCTTGCAACTGTGCCATTAAACCACCTCCCACTCAGCCCCTACTTAACTTGACCGCTCTTCCAGCAAAGACTTATAATCAACAGAGTAAAACTATACTTTTTAGTGACGAGTTAGGGTCAGGCTTTGGAAAAATATTACATAACTACCTAAGCCATAGTTTTACCAACCATTGTTATCATAATATAAGTTTTAAACAAATGATAAATAGAATTACTAATTCAAATCTAGAGGACTGTTCTTCTATAGTTCTCCTTTTAGGAAATAGCTTAACTGTAACAAAAAAGGACATAGTGGATGGTGTGGACTCCTTACTGAAGTTAAACATAGGAAAGCTGATGTTGTGCGCTTTTCCTTACTCTGATAGTTTAAGTGCATGTGAAAATAACCATATTTATAAGTTAAACTGTTGCATTCACATGTTGACATGTTGTCATAGTGACAAATTGTTGTTTTTTGATTCTAACAATTTTGTTAGTAGTTTTGTTTTGCATCGGAGACATTTATCTCTGTCTTGGAAATGTCGACATTTGATTGCTATGTTGATAGCATATAATATTAACCTTGCTGTTGCTGATGTATTCGATTCTAGGTTAAGTAGGTTAAGTAGTTGTTTAAGTGACGAGTCTGTGTTGTTAGGTTGCCCTAAGAACATAGTGATACATTGTTCTGTACCTGCATGCTGTACGAAGGAGGGTCTACCTAATATACCACCTGCCTTGGAGACCACTACTACTCAGGTTGGGCATTCCCTTCCTGCTGGTACACTAGACGGTCCCGTCGTGGAGATCAATCCGGATATTATTTTAAACTAGATTGTAAGACAACAGAAGAAACCTCTGCAATTAGTAACTCATTATCAGTGAACAATAAACAGGTTTCTTCTAGCAAATTAATTAAATATAAAATAGCAAATGGAGAGCAACACACTTTAAAATTGTTTAATCAGAATATTCAAGGGTGCTCTTCTAAATTACTGGAATTAGAAATGTTTTTGGAATCAACCAAGTTTGATATTGTTTGCCTTACCGAACATTGGTTAAAAGATCAAGTTATGTCTATTTGTTATGATAATTATTGTGTAGTTAGCCATTTCAGTCGTAAATGTATGATACATGGCGGATCGTTAATTCTAATTAAGAAATCTATTAAATCTAAAACTAGAAATGACATTGTTAAACTGTCAGTTGAACATACCATTGAATTGTCCTGTGTTGAGCTTGATAAGCATGTTATAGTATGTGTTTACAGACCCCCAAATTATCAGAATCTACCTTTGTTTGATACTGTAATGGAAGATGTTTTAAATAAAATATGTACTAACGGTAAATCTGTCATCATCTGTGGTGATTTTAATATTAATTTATTAGAAAATAACTCCAATTATTAGATTGTTGAGTCTTTTTAAATCTTTTAATTTGACACATGTTTTTATGGAACCAACTAGAGTGACAGCTTCTTCTGCCACTTGCTTAGATAATGTTTTTTGTAACTGTGATTACTTACATAAGGAAATTGTTAATAAACTGCCATCTGATCACAGTGGCCAAACAATAACGTTTTGCGCCTATAAACCTATTCAAAAAACTCAAATAAGGTATAGGCCAATTACAGATAAAAATTTAGAAAATATGAATAATACTATAGCGAGTAAATTATGTGATCATAGGTTTAATCATATAAGTGACCCAAATGAGTTCTACGCCGAGTTTTTTGGAATTTTAAAAACAGAATATAATCGTATTTGTCCTCTTAAAACTAAAACTATCTGCACAAAGTTCTTATTTAGTGATTGGGCAACACCAGGAATTCGCAAAAGTAGAGATAAACTCTTCGAACTTTATGATCTTAGGAGTCATAAAAGGGATAATATTAGGGTAGTTCTTCAGAGACAAAATTTTCGATGTCTGTGGGTATATTTCTGTAACCAACTAACAAAACGGCATGTAATATTTTTTTCTGTACAGTTTAGCTTTAGCTCTACCTGGGACCAATTCTATTTTTTTAATAGTAGCTATCTAGATACAAAATAAAAAATTTTGAAGTCTGTTCTCCTGATTCATATAGGGCGTCCGTTTTCCATTTTCCGGAACAAAATGGTCGATGTCGCATTTTCCTTTTGATTCATCAATGTAAATTATAGTTATATCGAAAGGTAATTAATTGACCTCTTACAAAAAAAATACATATTAGATATAACTACGTTAGTGTAATTTTAATTAAGTAAATAAGAAGTGTCCGGCGTATAATACTGATTCATGTGGAGTAAGCTTTGCTTGACTGTACTTGGTCGAGGAATAATTATGAGAGTCTGGGATCCCACGTGGGGGGAAACCTGTCGTACAACGGACGTGCTAGAAGGCGGACATGAGGCTGGTTGGCTTAGAACCTGGTGAAACACAGGTGAATGTCTGATTCATCTGTGTTTGGTTTAGGTACATTGCTGATTACAATGCCTAATTTATTAATTTTATTTTGCTGTTTTAAGACTTTAATCTGAGTTTCGTGTGATGCTTTTGGGTTACAGATTCGTGTAGAAAAATGATAATACTGAAGTCTGTATGAATGATGAGTTAAGCATGATTTTAGGCAAAATCATGATTCATCTGTGCCTGATTTATATGTTCAAAAAACCATATGAATCTGAAAATAAATTAGTTTTTCTCTTTTCCAGCCAGAAAGGAGCACTTTTGTTACGTTATTTTACTTTTTCATGTCAGTAGAGTGTGTGTGACATAATTTTGGCATTATTCTTCGATTTTTATTCATTAATAAGTCAAACTCTATCTATTTTATTTTATATTGTTGTTTACAACAATGCCACTATCAATAGTAGAAAAGATGGAACAAAATATATCTATGAGAAAAAGAGACTCACAGAACGTACGAATTTTTCATCATTCTAAGATGGAAAATAAGAAAAGTTCCAGGCAAGTATGCTGCGTGGAAATTAGAAATGAAAGAATTATATTTGAAAAAATAGAGAGAAAAACAAAAGTAAACAGAAAGAATATTATAACGTATCATTAAAATAACTATCTAGTACCTATTTATAACAAAATTCTCGCTTTTCTGTAAGTATTTATTTCTGTAATTGTTAGTTTAAAAACAAGAATTTTATTGTTGAATTGACCAGATTTTTTCCTTGATAATGTTATCACTGTTAATAAATCAATTGATTTATAAAAAAATAATATTGTTGTTATAATATTATGATTATTTTCTTATTACAAAGCCCATTGTTATTTACATCTGTTAAAAATTCTGATTCATCTGGGCAGAAAATTTTTAAACGTCGATATCTTAAAAACTACTTTGTAAAAAGAAGTCCCTCAAACAAATAAATGTTATTTGGTATATCTATTTTCATATGAACATGTGTTACTGAGCTGAAAGTGAAATTAAAATTTGACCATATGAATCAGTCAAAGAATCAAATTTCGAAGAACTACCCATTAGCTTTCATCAGTATGTTGCCAAATATTCAAAAACTTTTAAACGTGCATGTAAAATAGCTAAGGCTCTTTTTATTAGTGGCAAAATTAAATCAGCTGATGATAAAATTAAAACAACCTGGAAAATTATAAATAATGAGACAGGCAGGAACAAACAGCGTAATAACGAATTCAATTTAGAAACTGCACATGGTCCTATAAACACAGATAAAGATGTAGCTCAGGAATTTGAAAAGTTTTTTTCGAACATACCTCTTAAGACTACTGAGGCATTAAATTCGTCACCAGCACTCTCTGCTGCCTTACTTAGAAATAATGTAAAGGCATGCCCGATGGAGTTTAGGTTTCGGCACACAAACCCCCAAGCAGTGATTAAAGCATTCAAAGATCTTAAAATTAAATCAACAGAAGATCTCTGGGGAATGTCTGTGAAGGCCTGTAAATCAATGATAGAAACTGTAGCGCCTTATTTAGCTTTTTTATTTAATACCAGTGTAGACCAAGGAGTGTTTCCGGATCTTATGAAGCATAGTAAGGTAGCTCCACTTTTTAAATCGGGTGATTGTAAGGAAGCTAACAATTATAGGCCTGTGTCAATTTTACCAGTTTTCAGTAAAGTGTTTGAAAAGTTAATGCTTGAACAAATGCTATGTCACTTCAATAGAAATTCCATCTTTCATGATCAACAGTTCAGTTTCACCAAAGGTCGTTGCACAACTGACGCCGGTGTTACCCTATTGAAGAACATTTTTAACTCCTGGGAGGAAGCGCAAGATGCCATAGGAATCTTTTGCGACCTCTCAAAGGCATTCGATTGCGTAAACCATGAAACGCTTTTGCTGAAACTGGAACATTATGGAATTAAAAATACAGCTCTGGAGTTACTTAAATCATACCTAAGAGATAGACAGGTTAAAGTTCAAATAAATGGTACAAACTCATTAGGAGCTAAAATGACTATGGGCGTGCCTCAAGGTTCTATTTTGGGTCCATTCCTTTTCTTAGTCTATATTAATGACTTACCCCATTTACTAAAAAATCAACCACAGATGGTGTTATTTGCCGATGATACATCGTTAATTTTTAAGATAGATAGACGTGCACAAAATCTAGACACTGTTAATGACTGTATTTCTAAGGTTCAAAATTGGTTCACTGTTAATAATTTAGTTCTTAATGAAAAGAAAACAAAATGTATTAGATTCACTTTGCCAAATGTTAGAAGTAGCGATTGCGACATTTTATTGAACGGAGAAAAATTGGATTTTACTAATCAGACAGTTTTCTTAGGAATCACGTTAGACGATAAACTACAATGGGGCCCCCATATAGCATCTTTAGCGGGGCGACTCAGCTCAGCCGCTTATGCTGTTAGAAAGATAAGACAGTTAACTGACGTCGAAACTGCGCGTTTGGTTTACTTCAGCTACTTTCACAGCATTATGTCTTATGGTATTTTACTGTGGGGCCGGGCAGCTGACATTGAATCCATTTTTGTTTTGCAAAAGAGAGCCGTCAGAGCCATTTACAAACTATGTCGCCGCGAATCTCTTAGGGAACTATTTAAAAAGATTAACATAATGACAGTGCCTTGTCAATTTATTTATGAAAATATAATGTATGTTAGGAAAAATCTTCATCTTTTTAATAAAATAAGTGATAGACATAATTTTAATACTAGAAATAAAGATAAAATTGATCAACCTTATTATAGATTGTCCAAAGTCCAAAAATCTTTTATGGGGTTCTGTGTTAAATGTTATAATAAAATACCTAGCGAAATTTTAACTCTAAATGAAAGAAAGTTTAAAAGTCACATAAAAAATACACTTAGTAAACAAGCATATTATAAATTAGAAGATTATATCCAAGATAAAAATGTTTGGAAACATGCCGGTCCTGCTCCATAGTACAATGTAGGGCTTAAGCAGAATCAAGCTGGTTGATATTCGAATGCTCACACACTTCTTATATTTGTAAATTAGCTTTGATTGCAATATTTTGTTAAAATGTGAACACCATGTACCTTTTTGATTTTTGTAATTCTTATTATTTAATTATTTTCTTTTATAATTTATTTAGTCTATATTTTCAAGGTACATTGCTTCCACATTATATATTATTTCAAATGATGTTATAAAAATATTGTAACAGATGTTTAAAAAGAGTAAGTATGGAGTTTCTTGCCCATTCTTCTCCATACAACCTACCTTAGCGAATGGGTGTAGAATCAATCCCATCCCATCCCATCCCTTTCCTTAATTTTAATATTCGACGTTTAAAAGTGCCTCACTGATGGCCTATTTAAAATAAATGATTTGACTTTGACTTTGACTTTGACAAAAATAAATAAAACAAAAATTAGCCAAATCGGTCCACCAGCAATGGATTTTTATATATAAAGAGAATACAAGAAGAGATTAAATGCCAAATAGTTCTCAAATCGGATATTAGTGATCAAAACCAAATCTCAGAACATAATAGTCATACAAAAAAGACGTAAAGTTCTAACAAAAACGGTGTGTCATATAAAAACGTCCAAGTTATCACGTAACCTAATCCAGTTACTGCTAATATATAGACGTAGATAAATAAGCGACGCAATATGCCCCGACAAATATGTGCAGACTTTGTCGCAAGCATATGTTCAATTAAATAATGTTGTTATTACAACAACGAATCTCGACGTTATTGGTAGATAGTGATGTGCCGTGGCCGGTCATCTATCGATAAATAGAATAATTTAATAGAACTTCATTTTTTTATTATTACGTAACTTTTACGTATTAATAAAAAAACTGACGTGGCTCAGAAAGCTGCCCAACTGAAATGGGACTGGGCAGGACATGCCGGACAAACTGTGGTCCAGAATAACTCAAAACTGGAGCCCTGATACAGTGAAACGTGGACGTGGCAGGCCACGAAGGAGATGGTGGGACGAACTGGATTGTTTCCTTCCGAACTGGAAAGAGGAAGCGCGGGCTCGCGAGAAGTGGAAGGAGTGGAGGGAGGCCTTTGCCCAGGAGTGGGACAGAACAGACAAGTAAAAAAAAAACTTTTTACAATTGTAACTTGTACAATGCTCCGATCTATTTTTTAAATCGCATAGAACCCAAACTAAGATTTCCCAAATGCTGTACCATAAGAAGAAATTAAAAAAAAAAATCACACTTCATATCACTGTCATGCTTATATTCGCATGTTTTTAATTAATCACTTCTGTTCAGATAGCCGAAATGACCTTTCCTAGTACGGTCAGTGGCCTCCATAGCTTGACCCACCTTTTCTTATTCCGCTGTACAAGATGGGTAATGATGATAAGTAACAAAGGGCATGCAAAAACAAAACGGAAGGCAAAAAACAGGTAAATATCAATTCTATGCCCAAAAATCGTACAAAAACTTGCTTTTTTCACTGTTTTAATGATTAATAGTAATTGTGGCCATCTTTAACTACTAGACAAGTGGCAGGCGTTAAAAGGTCATTACGGGCTTCACACTCAGCAGCTATAATGTATAGATGTATATTATAGCACAATACATCTCATTACATCTTTCCATAGAATAATCGTCAGGAGACCACACACTGCAGCTATAATGTATATTTTTATATCTTCGAATCTCTATGGAAAGATGTAATGAGATGTAATGTACATCTTTACATTATAGCTGCTGTGTGTGAAACCCTTTAGTCTTTAATATATTTTTAATTACATACCCTTTTTATCGCGTTAAAAACATCAAATGAGTCCTCCGGGACAAATGAGGGACTGTCAGACTTATACTGACTAGAATCCACGGTGATCCTTCAATAGCGCTTTAAGTTCCAGGTTCACTGTTACTTGATGAGACAGTCTCGCGACCCCGGAAGACTTTGGCCTTCAAGTGGGATTCCGTCAGATTGATGACAGCTAGCGTGGAACACGACGCGCCGTCGATCCGGGCATGATGCATGATTGGACGGTGAGTCACTAAACTTTATACCCTAGGAATAAGCCCTATCTTATACCCTTATCTTACCATGGAGTATCGTATTACCCGGTTACTGGTTGTGGAGGTCCGATATTCAGTCGCTCCACGTAAAATACTGATATTCAGCTGCATCTGGTTCGACTGGAAGCCGACCCCAATATAGTTGGGAAAAGGCTAGGCAGATGATGATGCATAAGACTGCTTATGCGTATTATAATAAAGCAGAAATCATCCAAATTCAAAAACATCGATACTTTACGAAGTGGTCACCTCCCTACCCGGCTCTGATTCAGTAGTGACCTTCGAACGAAAGTGAAACCGGTGTAGGTCATCGCGCCGGCCGCGCGGCCGTCCAGCGCTCGACGCGCGTTCCCTTTCAAGCATGCACTCAAATCAGAGCTTGTGTGAACGAGTTTACTACATAATTGTTCCAGTCTCGCGAATTGCTTTACTCTCGATTTCTATGTTTATCTGAAGAGATAAATAGATAAAAGTTCTCAGTTTTTTACTATTAATAGTTTTACATTCGAAGACATGTTTGTGACATCTGCCAACCCGCACTGGGCCAGCGTGGTGGATTATGGCCCACTCCCTCCACAGAGAGGAGGCCTGTGTCCCAGAAGTGGGAAAATTATAGGCTGATGATGATGAGTATTAAATAATTTAATTAGTGGATAAGCCACGTTACCGCATTAGATACCTAATCTACCTCCATTGATAGATGAAAAGGACAGAGCATTGTTAAATTTATTCAATAAAAATATAGATTGAAGGGACTTGAAGGGATCTAAACCCCCACTTTAGCAATGTTGCTAATAGAAGTCATAATGAAATTGTTATTTCGCACAACTGAACAACGATAACAAATATACTGTTGAGCTCCAGAGACAGCAAAATGTTCAAAACTCACCGCGATCAGGCGCAGATAAAGCTAAATAACTACTTTATGCAGTTTTATTTAAGGTTTAATTTTTATCTTATTAGCGTCATCGCTAATTTAATTTAATTATTACGAATTATAATAAAGTTTAGCTCATTTATGTGACAACCGAAATTGTTTATATTTTTTATTGGGATTTAGTTTTTTCCCCATGGCGGGTAAAAGTGATAAATCAAGATTCAACATCATCATCATCAGCCGGAAGTCGTCCACTGTAGGACAAAGAAGAGAATGCGTTCACAAAATTTAAACTCACAATCACAGAACCCCAGACCCGGAACAAGAACTCATAGATCATAGAAATGGAGGAAACTCGCTGTGACAGACGGTGACCCATCTACAGACCAACCTCGGCAAGCGCGGCTTAACCCGGAAGATCGGCCTGTGCAGCTGTTATTATTTAGCCACGAGCTCCACATAACTTTAAATGTTTGCCTCAATTTAACCTAAAAAAAAAAAAAAAAAAAAAAATTAACCTTAATTTTAATCCTGTTTATTTTATTCCTTAGCTAAAGCGAACTCACAGAGAAGAAACTGGAACTCCAATTCCGATTGATCACGATTCCGGTGGTCCTGGTGAAGCCTAACATTGGCGTTGGGTGATCCCAGATATACACCGTGACTTTTTAGTCCTCTTACAAAAGCAGCTCATGTATCCAATGACTAGAAGACGTTTAAAAAAAAATAGGTATTTTTATGATTCGAAAATTTTAAAAATAAAATTTTAATTCGTTATTATGTCGCAAGGCGTAGTTAGAAACACCCTTGTCTCATAGAAAATGGAGATGGAATGATCTGCCCGACTATTGCGCTGGGTAGGTATAATCTACAGCTTGATACGTAAACATTTTAACAGGGGTTTTACATATTTCTAATGTATTTTTTTTATTTAATCGTTTATAATTATTTTTAATTAAATAGGTACCTATTATAACTTGCCTAAAGGTATTTTAGGTCGGATAGATTAAGTGGACCCCTTTTGTAAGCCGACCAAAAAGTCACGGTGTATACCTCAGAATACACCGCACCATGCGAGTGGCCAGTGGTGCTGTTGCTCGGGTTAGGCCCGGCGCCCACTATCGGCATCGACACGGCTTTTTAGGTGATAAACAGCATTATCATACATTAATTTCTACTTTATTACCATCAAATTTATGTCTATAATGCTTTTTATTACCTAAAATCCTCAGCCGATGCCGATAGTGGGCGCCGGGCCTAAACCGCTACTGTCGGGACTACTATTGAGAAGTTCAAATAGAAAAATCCAATAGCACTTTTCGGTCGACCCAGGAATCAAACCCAGGACGCACCGCTCAGCAGTCACGAGACCAACGTGCCAATCGGGACAGACCAAAGCTGAATATCTTTTGTCTCGACTTGTTATGCTACTGGGCGCCATGACTTGACACGTCACATCATTTCGTGCCATACCGTCAGTGAGCGCCAGCCTTTACTTCGAGGTTTCTAAATAAACCCTTGTTTGATTTGTTAAAACGTGATCTAATATTTTGCAACTTTTTAATAGAATACTATTTTTTTATAAATAAGCTAATAGATGGTGACTTTAAATATTTTTATTTTCTCAAAAACATATAAAATTTGTTAGTGTTCTATATATTACCATTAATGTAGGTATATTTTTTTGTAATAAAACATTTTTATAAGATGAAATTTTAACTAAATAATTGTTTCAATTCTAGAGGTGCTGTGAGGCGGACCCGTTGAAGTCTTTTGTATGAGCGAACGAACTGCTACGCCGCGCTACAACCTTTTTATATATATTTAGTTTTAATGGGTTGTAAGTTCGCCGCAAAAATAATTCCCCGCATAAAAAGTATAAACTGGATAAAGGTTTTTGTTTGTTTTTAATTTTGATTATTTTACATTTGACCCATTTTTTTCAAAACGAGGACATAATGGTGGAATCTGCACAGAAAGTACTAGAACAGGATCAAAACTTTTTATCGAGGGAATTATTATTTTTGTGGCGAACTAAAAACAACCCAATTTAATCAAATTCTGCATTGTATTTAATTTGAGCAAAATTTAAACAAATTTTTGATTTGATTGAAATAAAATGTAATAAAATAATAATTTATGAAAATTGTTCATTACCAATTTATTGTAAAGTGTTTTAGTATTGTTTTTTCATTTCCTAAAATAATTTTATATCTGTGTTATGATATCGTAACTATCGTCATTACAATATCACTGAAGAAAGGACATTTGTAATGGTAATAAAAACGTTGAATTGTTAACCTGCTCCTTTTTCTTCATCAGTTAAAAAGAAAATTCGGTCTTATATTTTAAGTTAGAGTTTTCTGTAGTAAACTTATTTTTTGAGTTAATTTTCTGCAGTTACCTTATATTATTTTTGTTACTTCTCGGTTTCTATAAGAAAATAAAATATTATAATTAAACTCGTTATTTGATTTTGCCCTTCATCATCATCATCATCATCATAACAAAATATCAAAACTCAAATACATAATATCTCTGTACCTAATGCTTTCAGACCTTCATGTATAAGTTAAATAGTTCCTATATCCTATATTTAATTCATTTTCTTAGTATACTTACGAGTTTTCTATTATAATAATAATATTTTTATACTTAGATCTCTCGCTGTTCCTGCTCCAAAACTTTGAAGTTCAGCTTCACAGCGCAGCTCAGCTCCGCTCCGCTCCGTTAGTGATATATTGACTTCAATTGATTCCCGCTAAAGTAAAGTCAACTGAAGTCAATTTTGTGTTGTTGTTTGTTTAGCCTCAATTAAAGTTTTATAATAGACTATTTTAATAGTCTTCAAAATTACACATTCCTTATTTTTGTTTATTAAAAGTCTGAGGATACTTAGAAAAAATTAGTAATTAAGATATTTTTGTAATATCAAAATTGGATATTTGACAGTATCAATATAATTATTTTAAATGGAATCATTTGGGTTTTGAGAAAAAGGACTAATGGATACGGTTTTTTTCCTTTGATAATATAATGATATAATGAATATTTACCAACATACCTACAATTCATTAAAACTCGATAGTGGCTCGGGGGTTAGAATTCAATAGAAATTATACTAAATTGTGACGTATTGACAATTAGAATACGGGTCAATTAGATGATTTCAGTCAAATCACCAATTATCGAGAAGGTGAGATTTTTTAACAATCTTGCGATAAAATATCAATTTATTGTGACATCATACAAAAAGACTGTAAGTGAACTTTATCATAGAAACCACTTCAATTTGAGACTACGAACAAAACATGTTTTCTTTTACTTACGGGGACTTGATTAGGTTTCGGGGAACTGGCTATTTTTATGGATCACAATTATGTTTTAATAAATACTACGCTGGAATATTGATGTTAATGTGTATGAGTGCGATAATTTTTAAGTAACTTGTCTTGTATTACTGTTCCACACAAATTGGGCCACATTAGGAAAATGAGTTAATAAAAACTTTTCAATTTGAAATCACACGGGAAAGTTTAATTTTGTTTTTAAAATGATAGGGTTTTTTTTTAAACTTAACCCAATTTTGTGATTGCAATCATACACAAGTTATCAGGTGAGTATTTTTTTTATTTCACATCAGCTCATCACCTGATAATATGAAAATTATCATAATGTTATATAACCATTCTCATTTCACGCAGAGAAATGTCTGGCTACCTATACGAGAACTTCTGGTTGCAACCGTGACAGCAACACTCACTTATTCACTTTACAATATTTCTAGTAATAAATACTAAGTAAGTTAAGTAGTAGAGATAACACGAACTGGTTGTTTATTACTAGAAATATTGTAAAGTCAACTAGTGAGTCTTGCTGTCACGGTCGCAACCAGAAGTTCTCGTATACATTTCTCTGCGTGTTTATGTTAAGATAAATCACAATAAATAAAATAAATTGCTCGGCATAAAAAATCGCACATGGCATGGGGAAACGGGGAAATGAAACAATAATATTTTTCACATTAAATTTATATTAACTCACAGATCTGAAACGAATACTACTGCTACAGCGACTTCGGAGACATTTGCAAACCTGACAGGTACAACATTACCTATGTTCCCGCCCAATATCCTGGGAAATCACAAATACATAAAAAAAGAAAAATCGCTTTGCTGTATACATACAAAAAGTTCGCATCGGAATAGTTGTGTCGCTCGCTCACGCTTGAGATCTCGTGTAAACTAGAGATAAAAATGAGATCTAACTTTGCAAGATAGGTATAAGTCGATGGTGACTTCGGTAAATCGTCAAGCGTGAGCGAGCCAACGCAGAGCACAGAGCTTTCGCCGTAGCGGTGTGACAGATCTGTCGCCTTACACTAGATATATCTATAATCAAGACTTATCTCTATAGTGAGACAACACTCGCGTGGAAGTTCCTGAACAAAAATTCAATCATGAAAGGTGTTAATGAGTAACACTGCTTGCGGCAAGTGATTACTTCCACCCGAACGTCGCCTTCTGATGTTAAATTTCGTCGCTACGCTAACAAATGTCAATAATAAAAATGAAATGCATGCAATGTCTGTCACCGCGGACATACCAACTGACTGGACGAGGGAACAAGATATAAAGAAAACAACGTCTTATCGTATTTAACTCTTCCGACTTTACTCAACTCAATTTAACAGAAATCCTCTGGTAACTGATTTTTAAATTAATACATTATACACAAATATTCATCACAAAAATCTTACACTTTATCGTCCTTAATTCTAAAGTTATAAACTTGAAATCGCTACGTTAAACTTATTTAAAAATAAGTCTATCGATGAGTACGATAATAGAATATGATAAATAACAAATTTATCGTTATTATATATTTACATAAGTTTAATATCTAATTGATACTACTAGTGTGTGCTTTAAACAGTATGAGGGGAGACATACATGCCGTCTAATATATATATTTATTGGTGTAGGGTCTGAGGCGCGGGTGTCGCGCCGGTGAGGCTGTATAACGTATCACTCTCTAAACGTAACATGAAAGGCAAGATGAGGTATATAGTAGTCCGGCCCGACAGCCGCGCAGCATCCCTCGCCACACTCTAACCCTATTACTCGTTAATTGAGGTAGTTAAGTTTCGTATATTGTTTCACACATTATTATTGCTATAGGAAAAAAACTGTCATACAATATTCTCAACAATATAACACTTTTATGTATTACTTTTCATAAACAGCTCATATAATATTTTAGAAATATTGTAGGTATATCTTGATGTTGTGCGATGCCTTAAGCCTGAAGTCGTATCACGTTATAAATATTGGCAAGTATATGAACGATGTCAGGCGTATGTTATAGTAGTGGTACTGATGATCGCACAAGTCTTACATTTCAATAAAAGTTAATTATTTGTTAAGAGGTAGGCCATATCGGTCCGAGCTGTGCACATTATATTGGTCACTGAAATGCGCTAAACAATATCGCTTCACTGTACATTTTTTTCTCGGATTGTAATTAATTATATAATGTATAATTTATGCGCTGATGAGGTAGATCAACGTTGTTAGTGTTATTCTATGTGTATAAAAATATTTCTGCAATATAATCAACATTCAAATACAAACATTATCAAAAATTAAGTCGATATAATGTTCATATTGCACATTTTAATTCCTTGATAAACGAATTAAGTTGGTATTAGACTTGTAATTTCCGTAGGTATTTATCGTGCGATGTGGACGCGCCGGCATTGGCGTGTCAATGTATCGCCTGCGATGCGTCACGACGACCTCGGAGGCGCGGGGTGAGCAGATCAAATGCATGTTTTCGCTTAACAAACTTACGCCGACATTGCGCCGCTTGCGAGGATATTGACACGCCAGCGCACGCGCACTTGATATGTCCTTCGTAAAGTGATTTTACCGTTTTTCACAATTCTATATACAAATAATTCATGATCCTTTATAACTTGTTCGGCACATAAACCAATAAATCGTGACCATGTTATTTTAATACTATACAAAAAACATTTACATTATTACGTTAAATTATTGCTAGAGAATTTCATTATCATTAGACTAAAAATTATTAAAAAATTAAATCGTTTCGCAACAGACAGTTGGCGGAATCAATTTGGCAACGTTTAGGAAGACTACTTTCCTACCACTAACGAAACAGGAATGTATAACTAAATTCGTTCAAATAACGTATTGGTAACTAAATTGGACATAAATTAGAATCATTTTAGGAATAAATCAGAATTTTTAAACAAAGAAGTCAACTAGCTTACAATATTAAAACAAATGTTAACAGACAAAATAATAATAGGAAGCACCGGGAAAATATCAATACGTGTAATAATATAATCAATAGAAGATTTTACACCTAGAACAAAAACGCTAAATAGCTACGTAGCGGCGGCGTGCGCCCGCGGTGCGCAGACGCAGGCGCCGGAGCGCGCGCCCCCTGGCGGCCGCGCCCGCCGCCCGCGCCCCCGCCGCTTACACTACTCGACCTATCATCATTACAAAGTTTGCCATTAAACCTATATTTTGGCAATTCATCTAAACCGTTTGAAATTTCAATTTGTACCCATCGTATAATTAAAGCATAACACTTATCTCCGGCGTACGATTTGTATTTTTCCAGTTCCTACTTAAATAAAGTCTGGCAATCGTGTCCCAATATTTACAAAAAATACTCTAAATAGTTTCAAAATACACATCCCTATCGTTCGTAAACTTCAACAATCATAAGAAAACATAGAATTTTAACTAAAGTTAAAAAAAAACTTCTTATAGTATATAATATTTTACAATAAAATAAGATATGTGATGTACGTCGCGTCTGATATTTCCCAAATAAATCGACGTTTTTACTTTACCTAATTATTTCTACGTTTCTTTCCGTATCCAATATGTATGAAAATGATATGGTTCGATCTAAATGATATCGTAGAATTACTCTAACGTCATGTAATTATATGTTTAGCGCCCAGACACTCAGGCATGTAAAGTCACCTTGTGCCGGCCGGACGCAAGGTTAGCTTGAATGAACAACAAAAAACGAGCTGCGAAGCGAGCGCGTGCGCCGGAGTCGCCGCGCTACCCTGACACGATACAGCGCGCTCTAAATAAATATATATCGCGGCGGAGCATCGGGTTTTGATTCACTACAGGCTAAGTAAATAAACGATATGGCGACCTATCTGAAGTACGGTGTGATATGACATGTATGCGCAGCGCGCACGGACCGAAGCGCTCAGTTGTAGGTGACGCTGAAGGCGCGCGTGCCCGCCGGCGGTGACACCGAGGAGGACGAACCGGACGATGCCGACATCGATGCCGATGACGTGCGAATCTTCTTCTTGTGAGTGCCGAAGTGCTTAACCATGTGGTCTTTCCTGATAAAGCCCTTGCCACAGTGGTCGCAAGAGAAAGGTTTGCAATCCGAGTGCAGGCACATGTGCCGGCGCAAGTCTGACTTATGGTTAAACGACTTCGGACACTCGGTACATTTGAACGGCTTATTGTCCGAGTGTTTGACACAGTGCCACTCATAAGATGCATCGTCTGAGAAACGTTTGCCACACCGCACACACTTGAATGGCTTAGCGCCCGAGTGGAATGTCTTGTTGTGCTGCGTCAGATAGCAGCCTTTGTTAAACAGCTTATCACACTCGTAGCACTTGTGCACGGTGGCGGCGGCAGACTTCTTCATCTGGTTCCTCTCGGCGAGTGGCGTGCCCTGCACAGTGGATGACACCGCGGGCGAGCTGCGGTTCTCGTTCTCCGCCTTCGCACTCTCCGGACTAGCCGGCGACTTCATTTGAGTCGCGTAGTTTTCCTTATTCGCGTAGTCCATGATGTCCTCTATCTTTAATATCTGAAGTTCGCCCGAATCTGTTTGTAACATGTCAACGTCGCGCTTTATAGTTTTTCCTTCGACGGCGTACCCGTACGGGTAAACTTTCGTGTTTTCCGGATCGTAATCGATTACGTCCCCATTCTTGACTTTTCCCGGTGAAAAGTTATAATCGTACTCTATACTTTGTACATCGGGATTTCCGTACTGTAACGTTGAGTGGACCGGGTCTACGATAATATAACCGGCGGTCGACTCGTCAGGAACAACTTGACCCCCCACGTTAGGCTGCGTGATATAGTTAGAAACATAAACGCTGAAGCTCTGCGTCTGGAGCTGCGAGAAGCTCGGCAGGCGGACGCCGTCTTGCTCGCTTGACGTTTCTTGTTCCATCACTTCGACTCCTTCAGGTGCTGACTCACCAAAAGTAGCCGGATTGGCTATAGGCAGATTGTTGATAGCCATATCCATAACGTGGGGGGCCATCCCGTTTGGGTAACTCGGTGCTATAGTCTGCTGAAAATTCTGACCCAAATATAAAGGGGTGTGCGTGGGGTCCGGAACCGAAGGCCCCAAAGGATCCGTAGACCTCGGGCTGTACGGGTTGACACCCAAATGACTGAACGGAGGCAGGGTGTGCGCCGTAAGCGCCGGCGTAGTCTGAGTTAGAACTGGAGTTGAAATATTGCTGGTTGACACTGATAGCAGGCCCCTCATATGGTGATTTTGAGAAACAGAGGGACCTGCTTCCCCGTTTGGGGGATTCCCTGCCGTTGAAATTGCTACACCTTTTGATGACTGGTGATTACTATCGTTCGGATTACCTATGCCCGGCGGTTGACTACCTATATTGAGCGGATGCGACCCGACCTGGTGCTGTAAAGGGTGATTAGCTAAAGGATTATTACTGAAATTATTATCTAAGTTACCCTGTTGAAGATGCGAGTACGGTGACTTGGACTGCATGGCGGCGACCCGATGTGAGCGGTCGAAGCTCTGCGACGCGTACGGCGACTGCAGCGCCGCGTCATCCACGCTGCGCCCGTCCTCGGACGGCACGGGGCTCTGCGTGTTGGAGTCGGCGGACTGCTGCTGCGCGCGCGACATCTCGCGGCTCGGGTGATGGTGGTTGGAGATGGGCATTGTCGCCGGGTCGGGCTGACCCGACGACCTCACCGCATTCTTGTGCAGCGTCGTGTTGTAATGCCTTTTTAAATGACCGGAACTAGTGAACCATTTATTGCAAGCGGTACAGTTGTACGTCTTCGGCCTTCGCGCTTCATTTGACTTCCAGTTAGCGCCTTTGCCCCCAATCGTCGGAAGGGTGGAAGATGTAGGATTCGCAGGTTGTGTGCTCGTTATTTGCGGCGCTGCCGGTGAATCGTATGGTCGGTACGGTGGTTTCATATCTGGATTTGAAGATGCTACCGGCCCCGAGTAATCCGTAAGAGGAGGCATTTGAACGCCTGGGTATATTTTTTGTTCCACGTGCATGAAAGGTTTTTGATCATGATGTACGCCAAGAAACTTATCTTGTGTGTAAGCAAACTTTTGTTCGGGGTGGAACATTTTAGCTTCAGATTGGTAACCCTTTTGTTCGGCAAACATCTTTTGTTCTTTGAATAGCGATACATCTCCGTTAAGCTGTGGATTACTGTATAACTTCTGTGTCTCCCAGGGCATCATGGGTACTGTCCGTGTGTTAACTTCTCGGCCTTGGGGCGGCGTGTCTTCAAAAGTCGCTGTCGGCTGGTCACCCTCATTTCCTTGGTAAACAACTTTTTGAGAATCTAGGTCTAAGATATCTGACGATTCTTCATGTTCTTCTTTTATTTTTGGGTTTTCATTTTGATAGCCCGAGTTGTTGTATTGCTTTCCTTGATATTGTTGGAATGGCATGGACGCTGACGTAGGAGCATTGCTGGTTCCCGCATGAGCTGAATTGCAGTGCTCATTGAGTTGGACGGCGGAGTCGCACACGTACCCACACTTGTCGCACTGGTTGGGTGAGGGCGAGGGAGTGGGTTGATTGAGTGGCTGACCATACAGTGGACTCGACGATGACACCTGCGACACTCGCTCCTGCATGTTGTACGGGTGGAACCGGTTTGATTTGTGATACTCTTGGTTATACTGGGACTGCTCCCAGTTGATTTGTTCAGAATGCTGATTTTGTGAGAAGCCAGAATGAGAGTAGTTGTTACCGAATTGTGCTCCAGGCGAGAAGTTGGTCTGGTCGGGGTTCTGGTAGGGTGAGGGCGCACTGTGGTAGCTCTGCGGAGTGGCGGGATGCGGGAACTGCGCCGACGTCTCCGGCGTGGCCCGCTGCTGGAACTCGGGGCTGGGCTTGGTGATCATGTTGTCGCTCGAGTCGGCTGGTGCCGACACCGTGGTCTCAATCTTCACTTTCACCCCGTTATTATTTTCGGAATCATTCTGTGAGTTTTGTGTTCCCCACTTCACGTATAAATTCTCTTTGTGATATTGCAAATGCACCTCTAATGACTCAACAGTGTCCAAGTAGAGATCACAAATCTTACAATGATAGTCCCTCGACGATAAAGTCGACGAAACCGCGTTGCTGTTAGCCATTTAAATCATCAATCCAAAGGAGAACACCGTCTCCTCCAACGAAAAAAAAATAATAAAAAAACGGCACTTCTCGTGTCGACGTACATGTAGTCCTACTTGATCAGGCGCTACAGGTTAAAGTCATGTTCGCGAGCGGCGTTCCCCTCGCGGCTCCACTCAAACAGCGGCAATGTTTCTGAAGAAAGTTTTTGGCGGCATTTGAGTGCGCGGGTGTGCGGCGCGGCCACGTGCGCGCTTGTAAACACTGCGAGCGGCGAGCGGCGCCTCCGGCCCATCAACAACACTGCTGCACCGGTGCCCACACTTGGCTCACTCGCCCAAAAGTTTCATCGTCGCAAACTGATAACTTATTGTCACTCGGAAAAGTCTAATAATAATTAACAATGTCTATAATAAACTAAAATCACAGAGGAAGTAGTGGAATAACAACTTGGCACTTGTTTGTAAACCCGGTGACGCGATGCGTTATAGTTTGTAGTGTGGTAGGTGCGTCGCGAGGCGTCGCGGGTCACCCGGGTACGGACGCTGCGAACGTTTACTAGCAACTGACAGCCTTCCCGAAGTCGCCTTCGGGGGCATGACTTCAATAACAATTCGCAACGTCGTCCCCCACCGTAGCGTGTGTGCGAGAGAGACCGTCGCGCGGTGATGAAGTTATCGCTCCTTCGTCCTTTTGTGTGTCCTTAGTGCGAGTGAGAGAGCGAGCGGGGGTGGCCGAGGCGCGCGGGGGACGGGGCTGGTCCTACTCTTTCTCAAAATTGAAATGCCCGGTCGAAATGTCCGGTGAAGCTGCGTCCGAGTAGGATAGCGATAGCACCCACCCTTACAATGCGGGCGGACAGAGCCCTGCGACGAAATTCTCTAAATTTTAAATCTCCTTTTATTATGTTGTACGTAAAAAAGTAATAGCCTTCAAATTCCAAACAATATTTTAAAACTTAGCAAAGTGCATTGTTTACAAGCGATGCGAGTACTCGAGCGATGTGGGTCACCTTGGTATCGAAATAATTTCAACCTTTTATCGACCAGTTGATCAGAAAACAAAACAAATAGTTGCACATACGTGTGTACATGTTCAATAATATTTATTTGTATTAGATGACAAGCAAATGTCATTTCCTTATTCGAAGTCAATAACCGAAAAAGCTCTGCATGTGATTATGATAAAAAGAATAAAAACTAATTTGTTCGAGGTCATGTTGTACTTAGTTTTATTATATGTAGATAAGAGTCATAATCAAATGAATAGGTAACATAGCCAAGCCAACATTAGTAGCGGTATTATTTTGTGTGAATCATAGTCCTGATTTTGCGTAGGTACCTACATTATGACGAGAAACATAAAAAAATATTTAAGTTTTCTTGTTAAGAACTAATCCTTTGGTGTATAATAGGTGAACATACCTATACTATCTGATTGCACTTTCAAAATATAAATTCGTAAAAGAAAATACAGGAAAGTAACAAGCAAGTCCGTAGTAGAAGCTAGTATTATCAGAATGGCCGAGCCGTGCGCAGGGCACTGAAAATTTTGCATCGTGGACGAGCGAGGGGCGCGGGCGGGGGAGTGGGGTGCGGGGGGGGCGCGGTTCCTTATTTTTTTCTAAACACGTCGAAAGCACTACCCCTTACGTCCAGCCATATAATACTAATATTTTAATAAAAAATAATACGGATGTAGGTTGGTAGTGAAAGCAAGGAGTGTAGTAGCGAGGTGGTCGCGGCCGGACCGTGGCCATGCAAACTATGAGGGGAGCCGACATCGATTTTCTCGGACTGTGCCGATAGCTTCCTTCACTGACATAAAGAGGCTTCCTTGTTCCCGAACACCTCTGTGTTTAGCAGGCCCTCTTTATGTCTCATTTCTTTAACATTTCGTAGTTAACTAAGGAACTTCACAATCACAATAATATTTCTAAATATCCTAAAACTAAATTTCTTATTAAATAATTCATAAACTTAACCACACGATTTAATAGATGCGGAAACACAAAATTAACTTAAACATTCAAAACATTACAAGAAACTTCGCAATGGAACAATGTTTCGGGAAGTACGTTAACTTATTTACAAACTGGGTAATACCCTTGCGTCATAACTTAATAGCGAGTGAGAATAAAATTAATTATGATGACAAAAACAGACAGACAGACAAGAAGATTGGAAATGTTGATCAATCAAGGACTTAGGTTACTTAGGTTACAAAGATAATCATCATCTGCCTTGCTTTTCCAAACTTAATCTAATCAGATATTACAGCTATTACACACCAGTATCTGTTTTAAAACGACTGTCTGTCTGACCTCCACAACCCAGTTACTGGATAAAAGAAACTCCTTACTTAACGCAGTTGTCAGACTTTCAGGTTCACACTTCTAACCACTCGTAACGTCAAAGATCTAAAAATGACACCCTCAAGTGTGGGTTACCATTAAATCTAACAATGCCAAATAAATAAAACAAAAATAAAAAGGTTAATAAAAACCGAAACAAACAATACAAAAGTGAAGTAAAAATCTGAGCGCGGCTCGGTACTAAAAACAATGCACAACAACATTCATGTAAACCTTTGTTTTGCTGTTAAAAAGTGCTCGGGACACCCGTCATATAAATATAGCTGAAAATATTCAACACAAAAAGGTCTGGAAAAGGCCGAACTAAACGTATAATGGTAACGAAACGTAGCTACTAAACGGTTAATCCCTGCCTCGCGAACTGTATCATTCATAACGTTTTATGAGGGACGGAGGCAATAAACACACAGCCTGACAAACAAAGTTGAGCTTCGACAACTTTGCGCGCCCCGAGGTCGCACTGTCGAATGAGCTAATTAGGTGATTGTTTTGTATGGATTTGATTTGAAATCCAAATAAGAACAAATAAAATCTGCTATTAAACGGCGCTAATTTACATGTCCACTAATGTATGCGTCAGCTTTTAATCAATCTAAGTTCTATTGTAAAAAATGTTAATACCTAATGATGAAAGAAATCTAGGGAATCACAGTGACCTGGTATAATCTGGTAAAACTGATTATAAATACTTTGTTTATTGTTCACTTTAACTGTAATACTAAATAGCTATAAATTGTATTTTGTAAGTTAGGTATCAAAATGTTATTCTGAAAATACGATACTAATCTCAGTATTTATCTTATCACGTCTGATAAGAATCTCGCAAATCGCGTTTTCACATTCAAAAAATATTTCCAGTTCTACTTCTTAACTTTCAAATACCTAAATACACTGCAGTCATTGACTTTTTTATCAATGACTTTTAAAAGAACAATCTCATTTATCATATCGCATAGGTAAAAATAAAAAAAAAACAATTGAAGTACTAAATCATGCAGTTTGCTTTAATTTTTTGACAGAGAATAAAACATAAAAAATCGAATTTTCAACTGCGTGATACAAACCGCCAGACTGCTAAGATGGGCGCCACCCGCGTCCCGCTGACAATGCGACGTTGCCCAACCTCCGAGCGTCTAGCCGCGGACTTTAGGTCATGGCACACTATAACGGCGCGGCAACGGCACGGCTACAACCCAGCAGTTACCCTGTCATTCAAATAAGAGCCTTAAATCATGTGTCATATAATATATTTCATAATGTCAATATGAAAAAGCCAACGGCGGGAAGTCAGCGCGCTTACCGCTAACATACAACTCGCCTCACAGCCCGTACGCTGCAAGCGAGCAGACGCCGTGCTTACGGCGCGGCGGGCCGACTTCGAGTTGCTAGCGAAACAAATGCCATAAAACAATTATGTTCACGGTGACAGCTTGCACCTCGCAGTCGGCGCGCGAATTGCGAGCTTACGCCTCGTGGACGACGCGCAGTTAGCACGCCAACAAATTCAAGGTGACGCCGTGCTGCAGCTGTGCAGTTGCGGTGCCGGTATAATGTGCTATAACCTTTATTCGGATGGTTATCACTATCAATCTTATTAGCGGTATTGTACTGAGTCATCTACTTCACACTCGCTTTCATTATTAATTTACTAGCCCGGTTCTTTATTAAAAACTTCTTTGATATTATTTTGTACGGGCTTTGTTATATTTTTGTTTGAGAAATAATAAACACTTAAAAAATTCCACGAAAAATAAGCCATACTTAACTTAGACTACTTAGACATAATTTTCTGGAACAATATAAAAGCTTACACTACAAAACAAAAGAACAAAAAAACGTTGAGCTATTCAGTAATTATCTTTCTCATAACTTAGAAACTTCGCTAAAACTAACACCTGTTTAACAAAGGGACCTTATTATTACCTTAGAATTATAACACTAGTGTTGTAAAAAGTCTTATCTGTAGGAAGAAAGTAATAAATATTTCAGTTTAAATCCGCAGAACAAAGGTATCGTTATCTGTTCGAAAAGTTTTTAGTTCTTCGATGTAGTTGTTTCGTGTTAACAAGTCTTTTTAACCAAATGCTCCAGAAAGAGAGTTAAATATTATAGGAATTTTATGACTGAAAGAAAAATTCAGCTACGAGTCCTTTACTTAAAAATAATCTTTATGATGCGTTTCTAATGCGATTGTACATTCGAAAAATAATTTACAGGTAAATTAATTTAGTTTTCATTGTAAACCGTTGGTTTTAAATATTTCAGTAATAGTGTTGTTTTGTCTATGAGCAGCTTTCAGCGATTTATTTACGTATATTACTTTAAGGATATTTGCTAAAAGTAAACATAATAAAATTGGTACTCATAAAGAAAGGTAAATGTATAAGTGGAAATGAAGATTTTATTTTGCTCTAACATCTCATAAAATTATTACAATAAGTGGGTCTTAAAAGGGCCACTTATTATATTCGGGGTGAGTACCTATTGAATTATTGATACATGATTCAATTAGTATTTATTTAAGGTTTTTTTTTATTATTATTAGTTATTTAGTAAAAAATTCACGATTGGCGCAGTGGGTGAGCGACTGGGACTGCTACTGGTACGATTCCCGCACGGAGCAAATATTCTAGGCATTTGTATGTGTGAGTTTATAGGTTTGTAAACGCACCCACGATACAAAATGAATTCAAAAAATGTAGCAACGACGCTTTAAAAAAATGGCTAGACCACTTCACTTAACGACTTATTTCCTACGTTGCAAGTGCTTGATTCAGAAAGCAATTTCTGAATCAAGCACTGAAGCAATCTTGTGCATGGGGCACGGATAATAAGGCCTCTCTCTGGAGCCATGATCACCATCTTGGACCCAAAGCCGGCAGACTCTCTTATTTATATTTTATTTTTAATATTTAAAAAGAAAATAGAAAGTGCAGTGTAATGAAAATTGTAATCAATGCTTCCATTACAGAAACAAAACAATTTTTGATTGGTTGCGTCATCATTATGGACCGGAAGTTATGAGAGCCTTTGTGCCAACAGTGGGAACTTTATAGGCTCAAGTCGAATGTTTTCAAGACAAACATAGTTAGTTAACTATGCTTGTCTTGAAAACATTCGACTTGAAAACATACCTACTTGTAGCCCTACTTAATTTTAGTATTAAGTAGCCATACCTACTTAATTTTAGTATTTAAATAAAGTTTTATTTAAATACTAAAATTAAGTAGGTATTCACAAAAAAATATTAAATGAAAATTAAAATCTTAATTCAAAAAAATTCGCTGTCTATGGAGTGTCCAGTCCACCCTGGCAGCATTGCCTCGCCACGTTGGATGGCAATGTTGATCCTTCAACTAAGAAATAGGCCATTCCAAAAATGTTACGCGAAGCGTCGACTATACGCTTAAGGATATTTTTAAAGAAACGAAAAAAATCAGTTTACGAGCGGGGCTCGAACCTGCGTCTTCTGGATAGGCACTCCAGACGCCTTAACCAACTAGAACATCGCAACCACACTCACAAAGCTAAAATTTTTCGTTCCCTTGTTTTATGAACACTGTTTACACGTTAAAAAAATATAACTTTACGCTTAGGGATGTCTTTAAAAACTTAAAAATCATTAATTTGTAATTTTACCAACGCTATTATATTTTCTTTGTTTGTAGGTGTCATAGCTGCTGTTCGCGACGTAGTCTGCTGCGTAAGTAAAGGCTCACTTCTCGTTCCCCGTAGGTGATAGCGTGATAATATGTAGCCTGTGTTGACCCGAAATCTTAAGTAATATTCGTGCCTTTGAAGTAAATCCATGCAGTACTTTTTCAGTTTATCCCGGACATATATACAGACGAACAGACAAAAATACTAAAAACTGTATTTTTGGCTTCGGTGTCGATTGTAGATCACACTTTTGACTTTTCTACCATTTTTTTTATATTTATAGAAAACCTAAACTATACAAAGCAAGATATGAATAAATCTTATTTGTATGTCCCCGGAACGCTTGTTTCCCTTTGCCAGCTAAACGTAGCCCAGGGCCACTAGCCACCTCAGACGACTTTGACATTAGCAAGAATTCTCAACACAATATGCATAGTTACTATTTTTATGATCTTTACTGAGAATAGACAAATATGTCGACTTCTTGTTTTTTGATTAGAAGTAGACTAATATATGGTATGTATTATTAATATTTGTTAATTTACAAATAGGTATAAAAATAAATCATATAAAAATATGATTTACTTATTTATAAAATTACATTTGAAAATTACATACCTATTAATTATGATTTAATTTTAAGTATTTACATTTTAAACAACACGAATAGAACAAATAATGAAGAATTCGATACGTAGATGTTTTTAATGAAAATGTAACATTAAATTACAATGATATATCATTATGTATATCAAAATATAATTTTTGAAAAATATTGTTTTTATTGTAATCATTCCAACCCGCCATTTTTAGGGTTCCGTAGTCAACAAGGAACCCTTATAGTTTCGCCATGTCCGTCCGTCCGTCCGTCCGTCTGTCCGCAGTTTAGCTCAGAGACGCACAGTACTAGAGAGCTGTAATTTGGTGTAAATATACGGATTTGTTGTGCCAAAAAAGTGGTAAAATAAAATCTCATAAAATATTTTTTTTTAGGGTACCTCCAGTACTTACACGTAAAGTGAGGATTTTTTTTTTCTCGCGTACCCCTTAGTGTGGGGTATCATTAAATAGGCCTTTAAAAAATAATGATAGTTTCCATTAACAATTTTTTGATAAAAAAATTCGTTTGTGAAATATTAAGCTTTAAAGTGCTAAATTTTTCTCGATTCGAGTGTCCCCCCCCTCTACCAGCTAAACAGTTATGTTTGGGGATGTGAAAAAATTCACAATAGTAGTACATATAACGAAGTTTAAAATAAAATTATCATGACTAAGTAGGCTTTACAACTTTACGAGTAATAGTCGACCAACTTATAAAATGTACTTGATATCATATTTTCTTAAGCAAAATTTATCGGAGACAACTGCAAATGTAAGTTTGTCAACTTTATTTTTACAGCTTTTATAGGTATGTTTTTTGGGGACAGGTAGGTTTTTATCGTCAACTATTTTTAACTAAATTCAAAAAAAGGAGGAGGTTCTAAATTCGTTGTAATCTTTTTTCTTATGTATTTTCCCCGATTTCTCAAAGACTCTTGGACCGATTTTGAAAATTCTTCTTTTTAAAATTAAATTCAGCGAATCAGTTTAGTTAGTTCGCATAAGTATTTTGATGGGCAACTACGGAACCCTACACTGTGCGTGGCCCGACACGCACTTGGCCGGTTTTTTTTTTTAAGAATGTCTATAATATGTTGGTAGGCATTGAAGGTGATTGAAGATACTTTTTACTAGCGATGTATCCGATACCAATACCGATACCGATATATCGGCGATACTTCGGGTTAGCCGATATATCGGTATCGACGATATTTTTATAAGAGTATCGGTATCGTAGCGGCGAAAAGGCGTATCGATGCATCCCTACTTTTTACAAAGTCAAATGATTTATAAAGATTTTTTTATTATTTTAAATTGTTATGACTGCCTTTGCCTATTAACTTTTGGTCGCGAATGTACAGACGCGTGCAGGTCAACCTACCCGAATCTGTCAAATTTTAACAATCGAATATTAACCTTCCACTATTGTGATAAGGCTGAAATTCTGTAAATGAAATGTGACAAATTGTGCTAGCTTGATGTGCTGGCCTCTGTACAAGGAATAAATTGCATAAAAGCACTTAAAAACCCGTTTACACGCTGAACTTGCATGGAAGTTTGACTACGTTTCGGTATTTTTGATTCATTTATCCGCAACATAGTCATACTTGCATACAACTTGCATTCAATTTCTTGTACCGTCTAAATGAGGCCTTGTTCTACGACATTGAATCTAAGAAACAATATGGCGATGTTTCTGAAGTTGCACCGCCAATTATAATGATACTTGATAGACAGGCGGTAAATCCAAATCGTCTCGTCTCCGCTGTCACAAGACGGCTTTGTAATAAATTAGTATAAGTATCATTTGGCAAATCTCGCAGCACAAAGACAGCCGACTGATGAACACTTACCGACTGCGAAGGCCACGCGATCACACAAAAACTAAATGCAACAGCACTACGTTCATATACACAAATTAATTATTAGTCTTAGTCACTTCACCGATTTGACTTTAGCTAAGGTCACATTCGGACTGATTCTACGAACGCTCCCGTTTTTAGTCCGCGAGAGCCAGACATGTTATTATTTAGCGATTACCAAACTTCATTTTTCTGTCTGAGTTGTCAGATCGTTGGGAACTGACCATCACAAGGAGTGAAAAAGTTTGCGAGCACGAAGGCCCGTTATACTGCAGTCTGCAACGAACCGACCCGACTTTTTGTTGGCTGTCATTTAAACTCTGACCGCTGTTTTTGTTTTGGTTCTAGGTTATTTTAGTGCTAGCGGTATATTGGAGTAAGTGGTGGATCTATCTGATTCATAGATTCTCTTTTTGAAGGTCGTACGATTTTATCGACGTTTTTTTCAACCATTGGTCTCTCAATACGAGAAAATGAAGCACTTCTAGGCTGAATTCTTCAATATCGAATCTGAAGCTTCAGTAGTACTCTGCTAGTGTTTTCACACCAGTTTAAATTTGACCTCGTACTCTATTAGAACTCTGTTCTGCGCGAGGCCAGCACAAAGACTGGTTTATACTCATCATCATTAGACCTGAAATGTCATACAATTTTTAACACACACACCTCTGCAGGTGTAGCATGGCGCCGTAGAAAGGGGTTTTGTCGACGCAAGAATAGACAAATGACAGAACGTAGAAATATTTTTAGCGTTTTAAGCATGGTAATGTAAAAAAATATGGAAAATAAACATTCTTTTCTTCAATAGTGTACGAATGGTGTCATATTTGTGCAAAAAAACAGTCGATTTGTGTAGAAATAACGATGAAATAACTTTGTCTTTTCTTGGTAGAAAAGAGATAGAATCGCCATGCTACGCGTGCAGGAAGTCTCGGAAGTCTACCAAGAAGGAAAGGACTGTCAGACACGACTTAAAAAGCTAAAGTACCATGAGAATTTGAAGCGTGAGTAATTCCAGTATGGCAAAGAGACAGGGACAAGTTGTCTAGCGCCACTCCGTTCCAACACTGAAATTACTCAAGCCTTAACATGTCATGGTAGGCTATCTGGTCCTTGGTTGCAGCAAGCTGCTCAATACTTGCCGTCCACACACCTGCGCCTACGGTCGGGGATACGCCTACTCTTAGGCTTGAGAAGGAAGATTGTCTCTCCTTCACGAGTTTTACCTATTCCCTTTAGTTAGTTCTTAAATGTCTTATATCCGTGTACCGGTATCAGACAGCTTAATGTTAGGGGCAATCACAAGTTTTCCGGAAACTACGAGTACTATGCTTCAGACTGTAAGGTATTTTCAGTACCTACTTACCGATTGTTTTCAGCTTGCATTTAAGTAGGTTTTTTTTAAGAACGTGCCCTAGCCTAGGAATTTCTCATGTATCGTGGGTGCGTTTACAAACATAGAAACTCACATACACACAAACACCCAGACCCGAAACAATCTACTTGCAGATCATACAAATATTAGTACCGTGCGGGGATCGAACACGCGACACACAGGGCGGCAGTCCAATTGGTCAGGCACTGCACCAAACGTGCCGTCTAAGGCACTTAATTCTTTTTCTCAAATAGTTGATGATAAAAACAGGGATTTGATAAAAACACAGAGTATGCTAAAATAACAACACGATTTTATCATTTTCCTAAACCAATCTAGTGAATTAAACAAATCTATAATCCCTACATTATTGTTGTTATGCTCATACGACTAGTTAAGTGCTAGACTTATTAACTTACATAATTATAATACAAAGTTCCGAGTTTATTAGACTTGTTTACTTTAAAAAGCTGAGTGTAACGATACCTAAAAAACTTATAACAAAATAACAACAGGAAAATACGATGGATTAACCCATTCTTCATACCTACCACAAAATAACCGAACAAAATATCCTTTAGAAGTAAACGCATTGATTACAGCTTTAATTTTATTCCAAATCGTAATAATACTTCACAAGAAACCACAAACAACCCCCGTTCAGAAATTGGTGGTGTATCTAAATTGCGCGACGTTGTCAAATTTACATCAGGGCATCCAAAACACGCATCTAGCAACATCGCATTTACCACCACCCGGAGAAAAAACTACGCACACAGACGAGTCAGAAACAGGTGTAAAATGCACGTTTCACACACACAAGGACAAAGCGCACGATTCTCACGAAAGGTTTCTGAGAAATGCCACACAGACATAGACCTTAATGCTTTTGTGTGATTCGAAAAAAAATCTAAGTCGCACCCACACAGCGGCGCCGAGAAAACAATGATGCGCCTGCGCACGTTCATCGGGTGGATTTTGATGCTTGAATTTCTCTTGCAATTTTAAGGATGGTACGAAGCAGAATGGTTCTTTGTTCCATAGCTATAAATGTATCAAGGAATCAGTTCCTAAACTTTAAAATAACTTTGTTATTTAAGGTGAACTAGTACCAGTATTATGTATAAAGAACATACTAAAGGTGAAATACTGGTTTCTTTACTGTAACTTACTGTTGTTTTGATTTATTTTTGTGCACGTGGTCTTAAATGTCATTTGTTTTGCGTTGTGGTAGGTCCTGATTAGTCGGATAGTTAAACGTTATTTTACTATCAAACTTATAAATATACTATTGAATAATAATACGTCATCTATTTTATGCCTTATAACTTTTAAAACTTTTGACACCTTTTAAAAAAAATTACTAAAGTTTGTTTATGGAGTAATTAGAGAAAAATGTTTTTGTTTAATAAATCTAAAATTAAGTATAAGGAACGAATTTTGGACAATAGGCAACTGTGAGTATTTAAAAAGCAGTGAAAACAGTTTTCTGGAACAAAAACCATCATAGTTATAAGTATTTTTTACTTATAATGGATGGATTGTTTTAATTCTTTAATAAAATAAATAATAACAATTTAATTTTTTGGAAATTGTCTACGCATGACCCAAAGCAAATATTTACAAAACTATGAGCATTAGTGAAATTATTCGTTAACAACGTTCTAATTTAAAAAAAATGCGAATGAAGTTGTTATACCTACATACGAACTCACCCTACAAAAAGACTTTTTGCGTGTGACAGTATTTTTTATAGCTGAAGCAATACATTCAGAAAATCACAAATACACAGCTGAATCAAACTTTATCTTCAACAGGGGTGATTCTGGATTTAATAAAAAAACTTCGATTTCCGAAAGCGGTGCACGCATAGAGGACGGTAATAGGGGTGCATAGGAATGCAGCGCGAGTGGTAAAAAACGATAAAATACAGTTAGACGCGGGGGTGGCTGAGTCCAAACCGGTTTTTCGGAGCTCAACCAACCACCACTGTTATTGCGTATGGATAAACAGACTAGTTCAAGATTCGTTTGTAAATTCGGCGAAAATAATTAAGCTGGTTTAAGATTCGGTAAAAATAAATAGCCTAGTTTAAGATTCGTTCGAAAATTCGGCGAAAATAAATAGATTAGTTTATGATTCGTTCATAAATTCGTCGCAAACATTTCAAATAAAGGAGATGGCTAAATGAGTGCCCCAGTCGCCTATAAGAATTTCATTTTAACTCGTAGTATTTGAAAATTCATTAATGAATTTTTTAATGTTTAATAATTTCCTAAGACTTATATAAAATGTTGAACATAAAAAAGTATCTGAATTGCTTTTCGCTCATTTTTTATTGACATGACTTGGTCACGATGAAATAATGAAAACTAGGGAAGGGTAATAACGCTTTTCCAGATTGTTAAAATGAAACTGTATTTAATCGATTTTTACTAATGTGATTTAAAACGATTTGTTTGCTGAAATTAAAAATTGGCGTTGAAACAGTATTTGGCGGAAATCGATAGATTCAGAGTCGTTTCGTTGCTTTTTATTGTGTTTTCATGCGCTTTGATTCGGAAAATCGGATTGTTTTAAAGTGATTCGTCCACTAAACTCAACTTCATTATTTTCGTTAAAAGCTTCGGAATGAGCTTCTTAGTTTAATCTTAGTTCATATGTAGTGCAGAATAATATTAACTCGACAGATTCCGTCCGAACTGGAAGTAAGACGCCCAACATCGTGAAAGGTAGGAGTGGAAAGAGAATATTGCCCAGCATGCGTAGCATGGCGATTCTATCTCTATTCTACCAAGAAAAGACAAGGTTATTTCATCGTTATTTCTACACAAATCGACTGTTTTTTTGCACAAATATGACACCATTCGTACACTATTGAAGAAAAGAACGTTTATTTTCCATATTTATTACATTACCATGCTTAAAACGCTAAAAATATTTCTACGTTCTATCATTTGTCTATTTTTGCGTCGAGAAAACCTCTTTCCATGCTACACCTGCTGGAGTGGGAAAGAAAAAAAAAACTGAAGTATGATCGATACTACTTTCTAACGATTTCAATCGATTCTTTTATCGCTTCTGTGACTATTTGAGTCCAATCCCATCTTTAAGAAAAAAACAAACGTCAGATGTCATTTGAACGCTCTGCGCTCTGCTTATTAATATTGTTCGTTGTGATTTTTCCTTTTGATTTTCCTTGACCCCCCGCTTGTTTATTGGACTTCCTGCTTGCAAACCTACCGACCTCTCGCTTCTCGACCCGGACTTGACTTGTATACAGTGAATCATGCAATGCATAAACTGTGGTATATCCACGCGAAGACTGCGGCGTCATATACACTCGAGAGGAGCTCGTGGCTAAATAATTATAACCGCACAGGCCGATCTTTCAGCCAACATTGTCATCCTTGTTTTGAACTGCTGGTGAAATTCGTTTATTCGGCTATTCAACGGAGTGCTTAGCTTGTGGTCGTTCTGTGAGAATATTGCAAAGCCATCGCCATGTAGTGGAAAGAAACAGTTCAAAGTTGCAGAAATTAACAACATCACATCCAGATTTCCATCACCACGTAATAAAATGACATTTAAACACAGTCCGTCGCTTCGTATTCTTTCAGACTTTATTTATAAGAATCACAGATTATCGAATAAATATACTATTTCCTATTTTTCTTGTTTCATTTCGAAATTGTTAAATGTATCCTTAGCTAATTAGAGGGTTCAACAACCAGTTCAGAAAGGATTTATCAAGATATCGTTTGTTTATCATAACAACTACTTACCTACTTATATCGTCTGTGAAAACTGTCTTTATTTTAAGTTTAAGCACGTATCACATTATTTGGTAAGTAGTTTGAAGATATTTAATTAATCTGAGTGGGTCACAAATGTGGTCATCAATAAATAAATACAATCGTAGATACATAAAACTAAACGCCTACGTAAAAGTTTATAGCAATATCAATATTTGCAATTTTTGTAGTACTTTTAATGGTAGGTGTTCACGTTTTTTTTATCATGATTATGAAGATATAACAAGTTTTAGAAACTTTTTTTATGTGAAATATGAATATTGAGCTATTCAGCGTTATACAGTGCTAGGTCCCATTTCTATAGCTGTCTGAATTTTTCCACATACTTGAACTTTCCATCTCCTTTTTAAGATCTACAAATAATTGTTCCGGGGGTGGCTGAGTCAAAACCTGTTTTTGGAGCAGTATCAACCACCACTGTTATTGTATGGATAAACATGCTAGTTTAAGATTCATTCGTAAATTCAGCGAATTTTTTAAGATCTACGACTAGTTTCTCCGTGGTTGGCTGAGTTCAAACCGGTTTTTCAGAGCAGAACCGACCACCACTGTTATTCATCATCATCGACCGGAAGACTGAACATATACCTCCCTCTTAGAACTTCCCACGCCGAACTACAATTCACCACTTGCATCCAATGGTTGCCCGCGACTCCGATGTCGTCGGTTAACCTAGGTTCTAAAGGCCTGCCTACGCTGCGTCTTCCGGTCCGTGGTCGCCACTCGAAAACTTTTCTTTCCCATCGGTTGTCGGTTCTACGAGTGATGTGGCCTGCCCATTGCCACTTCAACTTACAAATTATGCAATGTCGTTTTAGCTATGTCGGCCACTGTTATTGTGTATGGGTAAATAGTTTTCTCTTAATGTTGAAAAATCATCGAATAATTCCTTCCATCTAAATGGCAGGAGGCTGTCAGACTTGTAATAACTAAAATCCACGATGCCCTTCAATAGCCCTTTACTTTCCAGAGTTACTCGATAGACCCGCGACCGGGTAAATATGTTAGTTTTAGATTGGTTCGTATATTCGCCGAAAATATTTCAAAGATATTTTTAAGATCTAACTTTCGTAGTTCTGCTGGGTCTGTGTCTGCTTATGTGAGTTTAAATGTATTTTTAAACACATCTACGATACAAGGAAAAAACTAGAGTAGAAAATTATTTTAAAATAAACAATAAATAACAATGAAGTAATTATTTTGTAATAAAACTTTTTGTCAGATGTTTTTTTTTTGCATTATGTTCTTTTAACTCTGTTTGTTCGTTTGTTATCTAAAGGAGAGCCTATCTAAACAAAGTGTGTTTTATCAAAAAGCTATTGATCATGTATTTCCATGGTAGAGAAAAGTTTCAGCAATAAAATATCTAATTGGAGATTCCTAAAAAAATAATTTTAAATGATAGTGCTTATAACTGAAAATTCGTTAGAAATACTTTAATTAAGTTGAACTGATATGAAATAATGAATGAATGATGAGGGGGGAGGCCTAGGTTCATCAGTGGACGTCTTCCGGCTGATGATGATGATATGAAATGAAAAACATTAGGAGAATACTACATAACAATCACAAACTTTTGTAGGGGTTGAAATGTTTTAAGTTCAACCCCTTTATCAAAATCGTTTTTCATAGTTACTTTTCATTCTTTCATCGTTAAAGGCAGTCTTTTGATGATTAGGAAGGTGTCGATCATATTGAATTGACAAATCTTGGAATAATAATTATATTATGTTGACTTCCTGATATTCAGAAAATACTGGTTGTTGAGTTTAGTTGAAATCAATGGATAACACTTACCTACTTCTTAAGTATACAATTTACTTCCAAATTAAAAGTCTTAGGTATTTAAGGCAACTATTTAATTTATCCTATAGATGTGACTCGGGAAATTATTAGAATGCGGATCTTACAAGTACCTGCTGGAAATTAAAAATAAAATCGGCACAAAGTATGCTAACAATTTGCAAGGGAATATTAATGAGGGAAGATAAGGTTTCGAACCGTTTTACTTTTAAATACGATATGTGTTAAATTTGAACAGATCGCCCTGTGGGTGGCTGGTCATCAATTTGGCGAGTGGAGGGGAAAGTGGGGGGCGCGGGGGACGAGGGCGAGCTCAGCCTCGTCTAACCCCTTATTTTACATTTCACACTCCGGGAAAATCGTTAGAGAAATCTGCGTAGCGTGCATGTCCGAGACATACGCACACCGAGGCGCGGCGGGCGGCGTGAGTCCGAGCCACCCCCTGCCCGCTCCACCCGGCCCCTGCTGCCGCTATATCGACGAAACTTCAAGAAATCCTCTTATACGCACATGTGTACCTAGTAGTGATGTAACAAATGCTTGATTTTTCACATTTGCGAATGCGAATGTGAATATTCAATTTCAATATTGGCGAATGCGAATATTCAATTTCAATATTCGCGAATGCAAATGCGAACATAGTCATGTCAGACATATTTAAACCGAACATTCCCAAATCGATTTAGTTGAATGAACTTCATTCATTAAACACGTAAAATTTAATTCAATAAGTTTAGACTTTAGCTGGATTTCTTTATAAACTTCACTGGAACAGGCATAGACAAAGAAATTATCAAAACAAGATTCAAACCAAAAAAATTGAACCGACTTCAAAAACTACCACATAAAAGGATAAAATAACTTCTTTTTCGGAAGTCGGTGGCTCTGTTTTTGTATTTCATTGACTTTTTTGCCACCGACTTCCGAAAGAAAAGTTATTTTGTAAGTTATTTTATCCTTTTTATGGTTGATTTTTAAGTCGGTTGCTACTGTAATCCGTTGAGTAGTTCCCTGAACTGTCCTTTGTGTTCATAATCAGACCCCTAATGACAGTCACAATCCATCTAGGTGAAAAGTATTCTTATCAATACATATTAATCAAGCTCAAACACAAGGTGGTTGCTGTGAATCGTTGAGGAGTTTCCTGGACTGCCTCTCGGCTCCATCATCAGGCTTATATTAAATTATAGTGTTTTAAAATACTTACTAAAAAACTTACAAACGCACTAGTCGACCCTTCAAATTTTGAAAGTACACCTCGATCTTTCTGGTCTGCCTTCATCAAACCCTGATTTCCACATCATGGGAACACCACTTAGTCTTGTGAAATATATTCTTTCCAACAAAAAAAATAATTATTAAAGTCGGTTCATTAAACGACGATCTTATCCGCGGACAAACAAAAAAAAACATATCTGCCGAATTGAGTAAAGGAGTAATCCCATATTTATTTGAAGTTGGAAAAATGAGAAAATATATTGATTTAACCTTTTATTCCTAAAGGTGGCAGCGGTGTACCTAATTGTACATCCACATTCCGCCAGTAATGTTTACTACATAGCATGGGGTGAGCTTAATATTACCTTCAACCGAGCATTATTCAGCGCCGTATACTGTTACTAAAAACATCCTGAAGGAATAATTGGGTCATAATACTGCTCGAACTGGACAGATGGACCAACAAAGCAATCAATATGTTATTTCTAGACTATTCCATTACATATTCAAATCACGTTAGTAAATAAAAAAATCGTTTTCCAGAAACATTCGCATCGATTCATGCGGATGCGAATGTGAATGCGAATATTCGTTACATCACTAGTACCTAGTCACATATGTAAATCAAAATTACACATTCAATTTCTTCTGATCCAATTGATCGGACGGCACATATTTATGTAGGTAGGTATCTCTGACCATAGCTAGCCTACGATTGAAGTATCGCACTCTTCTAAGATCTACTTACTCATCTGGATCTATTAGCGTTATAAGGCCGTGGTCCACCTTTAAAGTTCCTGTTTAACTTGAAATTCAAATATCTTCCACCATAGTTGCCAACAACAACACGTATAGAAAATGTTATAATATATTATAGTAGATGTATTTTAATTAGAAAGCGGCTCGGGAGATGCTGCGGGGCGCGAGGGGGCATCGGGAGGCACAGAGCAAGCGGCGAGGCGATCTATTGAAAGATGTCGCCGTGGGGCGGCGAGCCGAGTGGTCACATACATTATTACCGAACAATGTCACTATGCAAATGTATGTGGGAAGGCTTTGTGTGAACGCACTTACGCATACGGGGGGAGGTGCCTCCACATAATCCGAGGCTCACCCCGCTAGCCTGCGCCCGCCGGCTCTCGCCAAAGATGGTTGTACGCATGTGAGTGTACACACGCGGCACTTTCTCTTGAAGCTCGCCACTGGCTTTTAAAGAGGGTGGCCGGGGAGGACGGGGTGGCGTTCCGAGCGGGTGACCACGGGGAGGCGCCGTGTGGCGGTGCCGGACAGCGCCACCTAGCGGCTCGCAGCGACACGCAGCGGTGCACGCACCACGCACCACCTATGCAACAGGTCCACACAACTGGTCTAGACGTTGATAACGCGGGATCCGCCAGCCGGCCGGCAACATCAAACCCATCCTCATAACTCATCGCGAGCCCGGCCTCAAGAAGCCGCCAGACGCTTAACCCTGTGAGAGATGTGCAGAGGAGTGCAGTGAGGGCAACGAGCAGTGAGCACGTCACAGGCACGGGGTGCTCCAGTGGCCGCGAGGCGCGAGGCGGGGGCGGCCTCGTTTAATTGAGTGTACTCAGCGCCCTCGCCAAATGATACTCCTCTGTTCCCGAAATACCTGTAAGCCTGTAATAGATGTTAATTAGAGCGCCACCCCGCGCACGCTGCAAAGAAAAAATAATAATTTGAGCAGGTCGTAATTAGAGATGTTTACATAACTGTAAAACAAATATTTTCTTAATTTTTAATATTTTTTCCTCTTTCGGGTCCTTTAGGGTCGGGTTTAAGCATATTTATTTTTCCTCGGGAGTTTCTCGAGGCTATAGGGAAAAATCTGAAATTACATCTGAAAAACGTTCTCTGCAGAGAGTACGTAAGGTACTGATGGTAGGTGGAAACTGTGTAGACTAGGTAGCGTGACACGGCGCGTGCGATACGTGGGCGTTTGATGCTTTACAGTGTACGGCATGCGGTGATCGCACGCTATCACACGTTACAGTAAAGCGGAGCTCGACAGAGCGGGGGCGGCCACGGCTCGTTTGAATCGAACGCACGTCCGGGCGCCGCCACCCTCGGGGTGTGTAGTGGACTTTTCGCTCGGCTTGATATATATTTTCCATTCCTCCCGACGTCGGCTACTGCGGCTGTAGGTTCCGGCCCGTGGCTCGTGGCGGTGCGTCGCTCGCATTTACATGCGCTGCTCGGACGCCCCCCTCGGCCGCTCTCAGATGACTGCTTGCTCGCATATCAACATCTCGATCGAACTTAATTAAATTTTCCATCACTTCTCATTAGACTTAGGGCTTTGTTTATGATCCTTGAGCGATGATTGGATGGAGAGGGGCTTTGGCTTCGTAATGAGCCTCATGCAAATCTGTGGCTTTGGAGATGTGTAGGTACCTAGTTCTTGACATGAGCTCATACATACTCGCAGATTTGTAATAAAAATATTTTTTGATTGTTGATATTAATATGGATTAATTAATAAATGAAACATAATAGGTAGACCCTAGTACAGAACACAAATAGTTATTTTTTGTCACAAATTGCAAAATACATACATTCTGTGTTAATATAAATATAACGTGTATCCACTTCCATACAAATATTTTCTAAGGGAATTGAAAGTACGAGTAGCTATCAAGCACGATCAATTTTCAAAGATCTAATAATGACAACCGAGATCTGACTTACTCTTCCAGACACGAAGGATGCGAAGGATACATCCTGTATGAAAGGAATGGTCACCCATCCACAGACCGACCTACGCAAGCACGACTGTACCTTCAGAATGTTCCCATGCGGCTATTAATATTTAGCCACGGGTTCCTCGAAAATGAACACTATGTAAGTACAATTTATCACATAAAATTGAATTGTTTATGAGCATAGATACTAGGTACTTAGCCCCGGTCGCACTTGACAAGTCTATCGGTCAAGGTTGCGAACGTTCGTTAACGTCCCCTTTTTATTGTTTTGGGTTCACAATCAGATATACAATCACCTCGTTCAACCTTGTTTGGGTCAAACACCCTGTATGTTTGTTAGAAATTGTAAATAATTCTTGAATTAGGCTTTTTTGTGAGGTACTTTTCCTTGTGGCGGTATGAGGATGAGAAGTACGGAGGTTTGTGGAACTGGTCACTCATGCACGGTCAACTGTCGTCAATGTGACGGCACGGTTGGCGTAGTGGCGGGGTGATTGACTGCTGTGCAGTATGTTGCGGGCACGATCCCCGAACGGAACAAATATGACTTCCAATCTTCCAAGTAGTTCTTCTGGGTCTGGCTGTTTTTGTATGTGAGTTTCTATGTTTGTAAACGCACAAACGATAAACAAAGAAAACAAACAAAAATGTAAATACAATGTAGAATAGAATCATTTATTAATTTTTCTGTATGTTTTGTTTTCGTTATTTTCTGCCATCAGTACCCTTAGCACGAATTTTTACTCTTATACTTTACAGTGTTTACAGCGTTTCTTGTATGAAAAAATGGATCAGCGCCTCTGGTGTGCGAAAAAGGAACTAATTTTTTCCTTGAAAATTGTCAATTTGAAATTGTCGAAGTTCCAGTTTACTTTACGTCTCAAATACTGAAAACTCCTAATAAGGGGTCTGGACGCGACCGGAAGAAACTAGTATTTTCACATAATAACTCATTACATTACAACTTGTTGCATGTTAAACCTTGCTCATCATACTAATGAAAGTGCAAAACTTTGTCCGTCTTACCACAAAAAGATAAACATCTGTTGAACACGGCGACTGGCCTGTTGGTGTAGTGGTTAGTGACCCTGACTGCTGTGACGGAGGTCGTAGGTTCGATTCCTAACTAGGACAATAATGTTTGTGTGATGAGCACGATCATTTGTTCTGTGTCTTGGTGTAATTTATCTATAATATGTATGTATTTAGAAATATATAACTATGTTTATCAGTTTTCTAGTACCCATAACACAAGCTCTGCTTAGCTTGGGACTAGATGGCGTTGTGTAATAGTTGTGGAATATTATTATTAATGTATGGTTGACCGAGCTTCACTCGGTTTTTAAAATGTCTAGATCTTGGGAACCAAGCTTTTCTCGAATCTGGGACCTTGATAAATCGATTCCTTGAGCCGAAAAACCCCTAATCTGTAACTTTCATGAAAATCGTTGGAGCCGTTTCCGAGATCCTGATTATATATAAATAAATATACAAGAATTGCTCGTTTAAAGATATTAGATTAGATTAGATTAGATATTATTATTAACACTTTTCTAAAATAAAAACCGGCCAAGCGCGTGTCGGGCCACGCACAGTGTAGGGTTCCGTAGTTGCCCATCAAAATACTTATGCGAACTAACTAAACTGATTCGCTGAATTTAATTTTAAAAAGAAGAATTTTCAAAATCGGTCCAGGAGTCTTTGAGAAATCAGGGAAAATACATAAGAAAAAAGATTACGACGAATTTAGAACCTCCTCCTTTTTTTGAAGTTAGTTAAAAATTGTTGACGATAAAAACCTACCTATCCCCAAAAAACATACCGTAAAAACATACCTATTAGAGCTGTAAAAATAAAGTTGACAAACTTACATTTGCAGTTGTCTCCGATACATTTTGTTTAAGAAAACATATTATCCAAGTACATTTTATAAGTTGGTCGACTATTACTCGTAAAGTTGTAAAGCCTACTTAGTCATGACAATTTTCTTTTAAACTTCGTTATATATACTACTATTGTGAATTTTTTCACACCCCCAAACATAACCGTTTAGCTGGTAGAGGGGGGGGACACTCGAATCGAGCAAAATTTAGCTCTTTAAAGCTTAATATTTCACAAACTAATTTTTTTATCAAAAAAGTGTTAATGGAAACTATCATTATTTTTTAAAGGCCTATTTAATGATACCTCACACTAAGGGGTACGCGAGAAAAAAAAAATCATCAATTTACGTGTAAGTTCAGGAGGTACCCTAAAAAAAATATTTTACGAGATTTTATTTTACCACTTTTTCGGCACAACAAATCCGTATATTTACACCAAATTACAGCTCTCTAGTACTGTGCGTCTCTGAGCTTAACTGCGGACAGACGGACGGACGGACGGACATAGCGAAACTATAAGGGTTCCTTGTTGACTACGGAACCCTAAAAAGGGTAACTGCAAAATGAGCCGTACTATAACGTAAAATGTCGTTTTGACGTTGACAGTTTTTTTTAAACAAGTGTTCAACTAATTCAACTATTGTGGTAAGACGGTGTAAGTTAGAAGTTAGTAGTAAGTTTAAATAAAGATGACTTATAACCTTCTTTTTTGTTTTTGATTTTATCATGGCAACATCATCAAATGAGTGCACCCGGCCAGAGGCGGTTCTTAACGCGATCCAGATTAGGCTGTAGGAAAGAGACAGAGCTATACAAGTCGTCTAGCGCCATCTCTTTCCAACAGCCTAATCTGGATCACGTAACGAGCTCGAGGTAGGGCCCCAGGGCGGGACAAGAGGGACTGTCAGACTTGTACTGACTAAAATCCTTGGTGTTCCTTCAATAGCCCTTTATGTACCAGGGTCACGGTTACCGAGTGAGACACTCCCTCAACCCCGGCAGGCTCTGGCCCTCTTAAGAGGCCCCGTCAGATCTGATGACTTATACCCTGGATTAGCACATAGATTACATTTTATACTGAACAAATTAAAAGTTTCCACGGGAATAACTAACACGACAACAGCGAGTGCTTATATTATGTTTCATCCTACATATTCCTATCAATTTTAATATTCCGGAAAAATCAGTTTAAAATCCCGGAATCCCGGAGGCATGTCCGTACTAATATTTACACTTCCAGTTATTGACCCGATATCAATCTACCTACTACGGGCTTTGGTCTGGGTGTCTTGCCGTCCGACCATGCCAAACGGCGTGTCATGTTCCACGCGCGCCTTAAAGAGCTGACAGCAATCTGACGGAGCCCCCTTAGAGGACCGAAGCCTGCGGAGTCGCGTAACTATCTTATTGGGTAACCGTGAACCTGGAACGTAAAGTGTTTTTCAAAAGCCTGGAAACCTGGAACGTAAAGGATCATCATGGATTTTAGTTAGTACGAGTGTAACAGTCCCTCCCCTCCCACCCTAGAGGTCTTATTAGATGATTTTACGTTTGCGTTAATTGTACAGAAAATTAACGATGGAGGACTTAATTTTTTCCATAAAATTAACGTCAACGTTCCCGTGTACTTTACACTTGTCACAAAAACATGAATAGTCCTGCTAGAGTCTTAGGCGCGGGCCACATAGAAAACACGTAAGACGAGGACGAGTCGCGGACATGCGAAAATGTATGAGAGTCACGTCCGCGCCCCGTCTCTTCTGTGTGTTTTCAGTCGCGACGCTTCTATACACTTTGTAGGATGATAGAGACACTGAAGAGACATACATATGTCTCCGCCCCGTCTGCGTCTTACGTCTTTTCTATGTGGCCCGCGCCTAAAGCCTCATTTAGACGAGTTGCGTTACATTGCGGAATTTATAGGTAAAACAAATACAGTTAATAAAACAAATGCCGCAATCTAGCGAAACTCGCATACGAGTTCTTGCTCCGTCTAAATGGCGCTTTAGTGATGAGCTGAAAACCAAATATGGCCGCTAACCCGCTCAACCGCACTGTATTAAAATATTTTATTTCGGTGTATACCGAAGGTCTAAACGCAATACCGTGTTTCCTTGACCGGTCAATCACCTACAATGAATCTTAATTACAAAGTACCTTATTGTATATCAAAAGGATTCGAATTGATATGCGTCGTCTTTATAAATTTTTCACATAACCTCTTTCCGCAAAACACGGTGTAAATTAAGCAAACATGAACCTACGGAATTCGTGAAGGTTCTTAATCTTACCGTTTAACTTTTACTAACACTTTCAACCAACATCACCGTAGTACTCGTAGCTCGAATTGTTTCAGTAAAGTTTTTAGTTACAAATGTTTGCTAAAATGTTGATTGTCATAAATGAAATATTCTTGAGAGGAAATGCGGTTAGTCTTTGCTGTATACACGCTCAGTTTTTTTTTTTTTTTTGGATTTTTATTGTTACTTTACTTTCATAAGCACCTAGATACCAATAGACCCTGTAACTACCGTCTCAATACCTGAGTTCTTTTGAACCTGAAGGTCACCAATGCACCTGACGGGGCCCCCATTAGAGAGCCTGCCGTCCTGGTTCCTCATTTGATAATTTTACAATACCAAAAGGGGTAAACAAGAAAAAAAAATAGTAGTTCGAATGTTGCCTCGTTTAAGCTTTGTCATAGCAGATTCAAAGCTCTCTCGTAACATGCACAAGCTACTTGATCAAGTTACCCGCGGGGTGCGTGTACACGGCACATGCAGCTTGAGCATGTTGAGGCACTTGCGCGGGTTACACACGCCGTGTACAAGCACCATTAATCAATGAAACAAGGTGGCTAATGATTAAATGTTCGTAGCTAGGTCGTAGCAGTGCCGTAGCAGTGTCTTAGCGGCGTCGTAGCAGTTTCGTAGCAGCATCGTAGAGGCGTCGTAGCAGTGTCGTAGCGGCATCGTAGCGGCGTCATAGCAGTGTCGTAGTAGCATCGTAGAGGCGTCGTAGCGGTGCCGTAGCAGCATCGTAGCGGCGTCGTAGCAGTGTCGTAGCGGCATCGTAGCGCCGTCATAGCAGTGTCGTAGCAGCATCTTAGAGGCGTCGTAGCGGTGCCGTAGCAGCATCGTAGCGCCGTCGTAGCAGTGTCGTAGCAGCATCTTAGAGGCGTCGTAGCGGTGCCGTAGCAGCATCGTAGCGCCGTCGTAGCAGTGCCGTAGAAGCATCGTAGAGGCGCCTTAGGAGTGTCGTAGCCGGCGGATAGGCATCGTCTAACCACAAAAATAATTTCGAGATGCATACGACTTGGCTGGAGTGCACTTGGCTGGCTGGATGACGAATAAAGGGACCGATAAAGACTTTTCTTACCTCATTAGGTACCTGAAACGGCTTAACAGCTACCAATATCGCATCCCATAGTCGAATTTTCAAATATGATGAAGATTGGAAAAAAAATTGCCAAATGGTCGATCTGCTCTAGTGATGCGACGTTATGAATGTGGCTATTGATTTTGATCTATTCTAATATTTGTTTGTCAGATTGTAATGAGTCTACCACACGCACAAGCTTCACCACAGTTTTGCCAGAGCAAGCCCAGCCTGCGCGTACTTGCCTGCGTGTGTGGTTGGGCGTTCAGTGTTTCTGACCGTGTATTGTTTTTTCATGCGAGATGCTTGCGCAGGCAAAACTGTGGTGAGTGCGTGTGGTAGGCTTATAATGTCCGTATCACATGATCCAATTCTAGTTATTCATCATTCCTGAGTGCAGTTTTGTTTACATCATATTATTATCTACTATAACAGTTTTTGTCAAGCAAGTCTAATGGCACGAAGGGGGAGGGGGGTTAACTTCACCCGAGCGTAGTTCAGGGGCAGACCTATATACACACATCAAAAAAATTGTGATCTCTTTGAAAAATCTAAATCTTTTTTGTTAATAAATAAATGATAAAATTTTTAGTGAACGCAAACTTTTTTTTCATAGCTAGGTCGTAGCAGTGACGTAGCAGCATCGTAGCGGCGTTTGGTAAGCGTCCGCAGGTCCGTATCTTACGTATCGGACGCATCGCATCAAACGTATTTCAGTGTCGGCAGCGATCGGATTGCCGACGCGAGTATCAGCAATCGGATTGCCGATGCCACCTTCATCGCTTCCACTGATCGGCATTCCGTATGACGTCATCGGTACGCATCGCATTAAGGCATTGCCGGTGAGCCGTCCGTACGATGCGAATCAGTGGACGCAGTTGTATGAGTTTTCATACAAGACAAATTAAAATCCGTTACGTACGATACGTCCGATACGTGCGATGCCGACCTGTGGACGCACACCCATAGAAGTTATTGCAGCGTCGTTGCAGTGTCGTAGCCCGCATTGGTCTAATCCATAGTCATAGTCCTGAAAGCCATAGCGGAATCGTAGCTGCGTGGTAGCAACGTTGTAGCGATTCCGTAGCGTCTACGTAGCTATTACGGCGTCGTCGTAGCCGGCATCAAAACCGTACCGAATGCCATAGCAGTATCGTAGCAGCGCCAAATCGGCGCCGTTGCAGTGTCAAAGCAGCGCACTAGCTACGTTGTAGCGATTCTATAGCATTGTTCTAGATTTGATTGTAGTGCATAGCGAAATACTCTAGTTTTTCATTTATTTCGAGTTCTGTTACAGTTTTTTTTTGTGATCGTATGAATATTTGTACTCGAAATAACCAACAAAATTTAGAATTCTTTTTGAAGTCAGTTGAAAAAGGTGTGGTCATATTTTTAAGTTGCAGTAAAGACTGTAAAGTTATACAACCTCTTTCCATTATTTTGGGTTTGAAGGTCTCAGAGTTTTGTACATTTTTCTTTAATAATCAAATAAATGATTTAACTTATAATTTATTGAAACTATAAATAAAGAAATAATGTAAATAGGTAAGTACAAAAGACAAACATGAAAAAACGTTTTTATATTGACGGCACGGTTGGCAGTTACTGAGCAATCGACTGCTGCGTTGCGAGTTGATTCCCGCACGGAGAAAAATAAATTTGTATGGTCTGCAGATAATTATTCCGGGTTCTGTTTGTGTATAAAAGCTTAAATATTTGAATTTAAATACCCACGGAACTAATAATCCATAGATTGAGGCAACTTTTTATTAGAAAAGAAAATTAGTCGTTTATTATTTATTATTGTAACTGAAGATCTAAAAATTAACTAAACTTACTAATATTGTGTCAATCACTATTAAAAGTAACAAAAATAACTGCAAGGTCCAAATACCTACATAAAGCTATATAAAAGCTATTTGAATACATTCAAATGAACGTTAAAACTTCTGAAGCAGACACTCACGTGTTCCAAAAATCTCGTTACAAAAATAAATGCAAACAAACTTGTGTACATACATAATTAGGCGGCGGACGAAAAGAAAAATGAATTCAAACCTGCGACTACGGGGTTGTTATTAGGTCAACGAGACTGAAAATTGCTGCAGTGTGCTTTCACGAGGTACTTACATACGTACTCTACTGACCTCCACCGCGCAAAAAAATTTGCTTTCTATAAAAGTACTCCCAAGTTTTTCAAAGGCGTCGTGTAATTCGGGCATGCGAAGGAGAGTAATGGGCGACTCGCTGTCCGACCATGGACCAGGCCCGGGTCGAGGGCTCGTTGAGTTCCACGCGCGCCTCAAAGAGTGTCAGCATAATGACGGGCCCTAGCCAAAGAGGGCCAAAGCCTACCGCATTCGCGGGACTCCAGAACGTAAAAGGCTATTGAAGGACACCGTGGATTTGAGGTAGTATGTGTCTGACAGTCCCTCTCGCTCTGCCCTGGGTGGAAGGACTCATTTGATGATTTTAACACGATAAAAAAGGCGTACTTACTTAAGTAATTTGTACGATGTGTCTTATTATCACAGAACATTCTGAATAAATCTATTTATAAAAGCACATCATTGTTCAAGCTGTCAGAACTAAGAACCTCCATAAATTATAACGTGACCATCATGCAATGAGAATTCAAATCAATATTACAAACTAGAACGATTTTACGTCCAATAGATCTGATGTAAGCAAATTTCGCAACGTCCCTTTCCCAACCTGTTCCATTTCCTATGTCTGCATAATAGATAAACTTATATACGTATGTAAATAAGTACTCCACAGGCTATAGTATGGACCCCCGATATATAGTTTAAAGCTATAGTTATACATTGGCTTGACAATACTAGCCTCCCTCATACCAGGATATTTTACTTTCTCTGGACGAAGCCCCTTCGGCGCGTCCTGAACGCCACCCACCACCCTTCGCCTGCCCCCGGCCACCCAACCCCCTCACGCATAGTACGCAACATACAGAGAGCGAACTAACTCTGCCAACCTCTATAAACTCGTTCATACGTGTTCCTGTATAGATAGGTACTTATTTAAATACGCAATTTGGAGCCCACCTATAGAATACATACTATATTTAGATGTGTACTGAGCTTTAAATCAATTTGGCGTGTAATTTTATTTGGTTTAAGCTGATTTAATTTGAACGGACGTTGGCTTTTGAGTTAGTAATTGTTTCATTTGGTTATAATGTCATTTACTAACACTACCTAGCCTTACTCTATATTATTTAAATATACGCGCACTCATAGCCTAGACTATATCTAGCACTGTTTTTAAATCTTCAAACTTTTTATATCGCCGCGACTTTTCTTTTTTTTATGTATAATACAACTTATTATGACCAAAAACGCTTCCAACGTATTTCTACACTACAATTTCGAAAGATAAAGTTTGATTAAAAAGCTGAGAATTCTACGCGATCACGTAATGTGAAGAGGGGATGAAATAGGGGTCAAGCGTGAGCCGTCCCTTCCTTCGGATGCTTCGTGTGTAGTTCTGATTTTACCATTTTGTTTTGGCTAGATGATTTCAGTGAATATTCATGACTTTAACTTGCGGTGCTCGAATTTTGGTTACCCATGGGAACGAGGAGATGTACAGCGTTTCAAGTTTTAGTTCGTTCCATGACCCACCTAAAGTTTTAAGAATTTACCATCTACCTAACACAATTTTCGAATACAGATATTAAAAAACTTAAATATTATTTATTTTTATCGTCATCATTCATTAAAAGTTCATTCATTTACTTATTAAAAGGCTAGCTTCTGCCCGCGACTTCGTACGTGGATCCAGTTGCTATGCCAGCGACAACGGGGTCGTCAAAGTCGAAGATCTTAAACGTCTGATGTCGAATTCTACGAGACGGGAAAATATCGGGATGTGCGAGACGATTCGAGACGTCCCAGATCTTTCATTTTTGTAAGACTAAAGAACTCTTGCTAAAACGTCATTCCTATATTTGTTAGTGTCGCAGGGCTTTGGAGTTTCACATCAGGTGTTCCAGATCTTCAATTTTCGTACGTCAACAGTGAATGCTCATCAGGCTAAACAACTGTTGCTAAGAAGTAATTCCTTTATATCTTATAGTGTAGCTGGGCTCTTGGAGATCCACATCAGGTGTTCCAGATCTTCAATTTCGTACGTCAACTGTGAATACTCATCAGGCTTAACAACTCTTGCTAAGACCGTCTTAGCACGGGCACGCCGCAATTGCGGCGGTAAGACCCCTCTTTGAGGAGTGGTTGGAGAGAAGTCATGGCGTCCTTACCTTCCGCCTGACGCAGGTCCTCACGGGGCACGGGTGCTTCGGGAGGTACCTGTGTCTAATGCGGAAGGAGGATACGTCTGGGTGTCATCACTGCGAAGATCGCCCGGAGGACACGGTGGAGCATACGGTGCAGGACTGCCCAGCTTGGGCGGCGCACCGACGTGTCCTCACGGCTGCGATAGGCGGAGACCTCTCGCGCCCGGCATTGGTTTCGGCCATGCTGCGGGGCGAGACGGAGTGGGAAGCGGTCGCCTCCTTCTGCGAAGCAGTAATGCTCGCGAAGGAGGAGGCGCGCCGCGAGCGAGAGAGGACAGAGTTCTCCCTCCGCCCCAACCGCGGTGTAGGACGCCCACGGCGACGGACGTCGCGCGACGATCTCCGGCCACCGTAGGCGCGGGCATGCGGGCAGCGAGTAAAGGGCAACTCGCTGCCCGACCAAGGACCATGCCCGGGTCGACGGCGCGTTGTGTCCCACGCGCGCCTCAAAGAGCGTCAGCATAATGACGGGGCCCCCCTCTCAGAGAGGGCCAAAGCCTGCCGGGGTCGCGGGATTATTCCCTAACCGTAACCCCGGAACGTAACAGGCTATGAAGGACACCGTGGATTTTAGTCAGTAGAAGTCTGACAGTCCCTCCCGCCCTGCCCGGGGTTGGAGGACTCATTTGATGATTTTACCACGCTAAAAAAAAAAAAAAAAAAAAAAAAAAAAAAAAAAAAAAAAAAAAAAAAAAAAAGACCGTCTTAGCAGCTACACTATAATATATAAGTACTATATATACATACCTACATTATATTCCCGTATATTTTATAGTGTAGCGGGGTCTTGGAGTTCCACATCAGGTGTTCCTGATCTTGGATTTGTATACGTCAACAGAAAGTGATCATCGGGTTGGCCAACTCTTTTTAAGACGTCATTGCTATAATAAATATTATGTGTATTTATGTTACAGTTTCATCATTTCTAGGTTTAAAAAACCGGCCAAGTGCGTGTCGGGCCACGCACAGTGTAGGGTTCCGTAGTTGCCCATCAAAATACTTATGCGAACTAACTAAACTGATTCGCTGAATTTAATTTTAAAAAGAAGAATTTTCAAAATCGGTCCAGGAGTCTTTGAGAAATCGGGGAAAATACATAAGAAAAAAGATTACAAGGAATTTAGAACCTCCTCCTTTTTTTGAATTTAGTTAAAAATAGTTGACGATAAAAACCTACCTATCCCCAAAAAACATACCTATAAAAGCTGTAAAAATAAAGTTGACAAACTTACATTTGCAGTTGTCTCCGATACATTTTGTTTAAGAAAATATGATATCAAGTACATTTTATAAGTTGGTCGACTATTACTCGTAAAGTTGTAAAGCCTACTTAGTCATGATAATTTTCTTTTAAACTTCGTTATATGTACTACTATCGTGAATTTTTTCACACCCCCAAACATAATCGTTTAGCTGGTAGAGGGGGGGGACACTCGAATCGAGCAAAATTTAGCACTTTAAAGCTTAATATTTCACAAACGAATTTTTTTACCAAAAAATTGTTAATGGAAAATATCATTATTTTTTAAAGGCCTATTTAATGATACCCCACACTAAGGGGTACGCGAGAAAAAAAAATTCCTGACTTTACGTGTAAGTACTGGAGGTACCCTAAAAAAAAATATTTTATGAGATTTTATTTTACCACTTTTTTGGCACAACGAATCCGTATATTTACACCAAATTACAGCTCTCTAGTACTGTGCGTCTCTGAGCTAAACTGCGGACAGACGGACGGACGGACGGACGGACGGACGGACATGGCGAAACTATAAGGGTTCCTTGTTGACTACGGAACCCTAAAAACTTATGATTATTCAGGTAGCAACTTTTAAACCGATCTCAATGATGAAGTGCTTCTTTTTCTTAGCGTGTCAATGGCAAATCATTTCATATATTTTGTCTGGCCCAAAATTCAGCTACGCGAACCCCTAGCTCTTACTGACGCAGGAATTCTTAATCCTGTATGTAGTGAAACTTCATGAATGAAGTACTTACCTACTTATGAGTTGCAAGACCCATTGGTAATTGCCTGAGTTTGAACTCGCAACCTCATGCAGGTCAGTAAGTACCTACTTATAGCGAATTAAATTAGGAATTACTTACAATATCTCGACTCGATAGACCTACCTAATTTATTAATTTAATAGATTTTCGACTTTATCACATAAGCAGAAAGTCCAAGTTCCATTGTGATATACTTATTATTGGAGTAACTTGGTGTCTAAGAACCCAAAAAATACTATCTATGGTCATTTTACACCGAGACGCAACGCAACGATACCTACTGCAGAATTGCAAATGTATATCTTTTTTTGTAGTAAATAAAGTTACATTTTGAATCGCTATATAAACGCTACACATCGCCGCGCCGCCATGCTGCGTTGCGAAAAATGAATCTTTTCGTGTAGAAAATACGAGTAGTTTTACATTATTTTTGAGTAGCTCTATTGAAATGAGCGAGCAGCATCGCGTCTCTGTGTGACTTGACCCTTAAAAAGGTTGGTCAGGCTTGGCAGATACTTGAACTCTCTTTACAAGTAGTATCAAACAGTTGATAGATGGCGGTATACACAATAAAATATTTTACTTTTCAGTAGTGATGCATTGCACTTCTCTATACCTAGTTTACTTGATGTCCTAGGCTTGCTATAGACGGTGATAGCGATCCATTTACGAGTAAAATCGCTGCTACGCCAAAGAAATCACGAGATTAAGGTTTAAACGAATGGAGAACATTGTTGGCTCGAAATTATAAGTCCGCGCTGCAAAAAAACCGTTAATGATCAGTTGCGGCGAGCTTATTGTTTCGTTTTGTTTTTCCTCTTGATGACCTACTGTAACAGTATACCCAAGAAGTAACTCAGTCTAGGCAATGCTTGCCAATGGATCACCAACGCAAGCTAGCTAACCAACGATTATTGAAAAGCACAAATTACAAGAATTTAACGGGGACAGCGTACGAGGACAACGGGAAGTAATTTAAATTATTTTATTAAATTCCCTTTGCCCCGTTAATAGGGACATGGCTTACGGGGCCAACTTAAACCGTTGGCTCACCGGTTCGAAAATAGATCACTCCTGTTAGATTTCGTAAATCGGTACAACCCTTCGATGTCGCCCAGGAACAAGCAAACCAGATTTCAGGTATGAGGGGGTATTACATCCTCTTAAAACCAGGCTTGTTCCAGTGAGTGAACGAGATGGCGCTAGACGACTTGTATAGCTCTGTCACTTTCACTCGACGGAACAAGCCTGGATTCAAGACGTTGTAATAACCCCCCTGAGGCCTTACCACGAGCTCTTAACGCGATCCAATTTAGGCTGTGGGAAAGAGACAGAGCTATAGAAGTCGTCTAGCGCACATCCATCTCTTCCCCACAGCCTAAAGAATCACGCTTTAAGAGTTCATGATAGGCCACCTGTACCTAAATCACTGTCGTTTGCGGGGTGTTAACAGTTGATTTAACGACGTAGGTCCTCAGGTATCGATAATTGCCTACTTTACTATATACATAACAGCAGATCATTGTGGCTTCATCAAATTCTTGCAGAGTCAGTAGGATCCAAAGTGTGATTCCAAACATCCTTGAAGCGCGTTACAATCAGTGGTCTCTTATTACAGCAAGAAAAAACGTGTTGTACTTCCAAGCATGACCGTGATAAATATGAAATACTTACTAGTCTAGTCTATGAAAATATAAAAATAAAGTAAAAAAAATAAGAGTCCCAGCAGACCCAGGAGCCATTATAGGATGATGATGATGAAACAAAATGCATTTACAATAAGTACATCGTAAAATTCTTCCTCAACGCTGTCAGCTGGTAAGGTGCCCAAGCGACTGATGGCGTTGCCTCTTTGTATAGCTATAATGCTTAGTCTCTGGCCAAGGTAAAAACCAGCCATTGAGTCACGGGTGTTATAACAGTCTTTTAGATATCTCGCTATGGGGCTGCGGGTACTCAGACCCCATAGTTATCGCTTTACGCGTCTATTAAATTGATTTCAAAATTAGGTAGGTACCTACGTACAAACGAGTCCGGGGCACGACGTCATTCCTTTTAACGCGGCGCTAGTTTATTAATTCCATTAAAAAATGTAGTGCCTTCCAAGAATTTTTCGCGATTTCAGGCTTGGCGCGGCCTGTGTTACCGTTTTTCCTAGTACCTAAAATGTAATTTGCATGAAATTATTTTTATTTACGAACGTACAAGTGTTTGAATCATATGAGACTGGGCACATTCATTTCACGGAGGAGCTCGTGGATAAATAATTAAAGCCGGTCTGCCGGGTTAAGCCGCGCTTGCCGAAGTTGGTCTGTGGATGGGTCTGTCATAATGAGTTTCCTCGGAAAACACATAAAGCCGTTGCTCCCGGCTGTCATTTGTAGATCTTTGACAGTCGTTACTGATAGTCAGAAGCTCTAAAGACTGACAACCAGTCTGACCATGGGGTATCGTATTACCCAGTTACTGGGTTATGGAGGTCCGATTGGCAGTCGCTCCATGTAAAATACTGATGCCTACCAATGTTAATGTCGTGATGTTGAGTCGTGTCATTAGGTACCGTGTCGTCTTATGTGAAAACACTCATTCTTCTAGTTATTACTACCATCTAGACCTACCTAATTTATTTACCCAACATGAGCATATTTGATGACGATAACAGCTAATATGGTATGCTATAAACGGAGTTGAATCACAAGATCTTCCGATAATCTGTTTTCAATGAGGATGGCAACTGGGGAACTATAATGGCGCTAGTATAGCTTGTTCCAAGCATCGTCATTGGTCGGATTAGGACTTAGCTATGGTGGCGCCATCTACAATTAGCTTTGACTTGCCTTCCCCATTGTCATAATTTCAAAAAACTACAACTTTTGCTGACTCTACCGAACTGGTTCGATTTGACAGAATAATATGACGCCATAGCTATCCTATTCTGTGTTAAAATGCATAGTTTAGTTAATTTAGGGCTGATTTTTCAATAGTTAGATAACTTTTATCTATTGAAAATATGTCAAAACGCTATTTTTCTTCCACATATAAAACTGAATCTGACTGAAAAATCAGCCCATAATTAATTAAATAGGTTCCTACAGACACGTGTCTGTAGGAACCTATTTTAAATTTTAAAGGATTTACGTTGGTTGACGTCAACCAACGTAAATCCTTTAAAATTTAAATTTTCAACTTTATCATTATAGTTACAATCGGAATGTTTTTAGAGGACAGCTTAGTTTCCTTTGGTGGTCAGTAGGTCGCTAATTAAATGATTTAATTTTTAATAATAATGTAAAGTTAACTTTACTATCGAATTACATGTTATAACTGCATATTGCCTTAGCGGTGCTGTGTTAGTAGGAAAGTTAGCAATAAAAATAAAATAATTATAAGAGTGTGGTAGTAATTAAATAAGTAAGTATGGAGAATGAAACTGAAAATCTTGTATAAGTGTTTGGGTACTGTTCAAAGAATTTGGATTACCAAGAAAATGAAGTCAATTTTACATAATTAGTTTATTTGAACACCAAACAAGATTACAATAAATTTTATAATACATTTATAATCTTAAAGACAGCATTATAAACGCTCAGGCGAGCCGTTGAGGATACGATAATTTAAAGGTTAGAAAATGAAACGTCATTTAAGAGGAGAAAGATTTAATAAATAGATATACATAAATTTTAATCTAAAACAGAGTATCAGAGCTAGAATGTCAATTATAAAGAAACTGATGTTAGGAATCACGAATTGACTACCTACACAGAACAATGATTTGATGTTAAAATGTATTCGTCTAAGTATAAGCAACGCTTGCGTTAGAGCCAAATAGTCATAGTTAAAGTTGACGTACTCAACATTATGTTGATTACGATTGTCATAGAGCAGGGTGCTATAAACATGGATGTGGTTCTTTTAAATGCTGATCAAATATATTTTTGTAAAGTCGATATTTCTGTCTTCAAGTGTGCTGTTAATTCAGCACTGAGAACATGCTGTTTCAAGCGCTTTGATATGTAATGACAATAAACAGCGACGATACACCTACTAATTAGCCGTCGGAGTAAACGCCGACTGTCGAGGTACCGATACGCCTTAGGTACTAGCTCTCTTGTACATGTTGGTCCTTTGGGGCTATCAGCACGAGTGTAGTGCGTATAATGTGGATCGAAAGCCTGAGGCCTTACCAGGAGTTCTTAACGCCATCCAGTTTAGGCTGTAGGAAAGAGACAGAGCTATACAAGTCGTCTAGTGCCATCACTTTCCCACAGCCTAAACTAGTCGTTAAGAGTTCATGGTAAGCAAGGTCTACCATTTCTATGGACAAAAATACGCGTGCGTAATTCAGTTGTAGCTTCTATGTTTTTCAACAACAATTTTCAGTATTTCTACAAGAATTTTGATGAGAAAATCAATCGTCGGCACCCAACACTCTTCTCGAGTCAATACTATAGCACCCTGAGTTAAGATAATAGTTATAATCCCTAAGTTACGATACATCTTTACGTATTAAATAAAAAGTTCGTATGCTCAACACAATAGGTATTAGTTGATACTTACAAAAGAAACTTAAATATTTCGACTCGTAGCTTTAGTCAAGTGCAAGAATATGAAGTATGTTAAGTTTTGTACAGTTACTAGCATAAATACCTTACACTTATAAAAAAAAACACGATTTAATCGTGAAATAATGATTGTGACTTTGGTTTCAAAAATACTATGAATTCATAACATCATACAATTTTTATTAACTTCTGAGAAAATCAATTTTAAGGAGTGTAAAGTATTTTTGCTTACGAGTTCTGTACCTACCGATTAAGAACAATACAATAATCGTCACTGGTCTTCTTAGCCCTCATTTCCGTTGAATGATCAACTGTGCAATGCATAGTATAGTGGAGATTTTTAGTCAATTTCAATCAAGCGTAGAACAGTAAATATATGCTCGTGCGCAAGGTTTCAGATCCATAAATTAATTAACAGCACAATATATTCACTTATGCTGATAACTTTATTAAAATACCAGTGTCTTTAATTTCATTTGAATATATCTCACACTTAAACTATCGCTACACATATCATAACAATCCTTTAATCTCAGAGGACATTTTATGCACCATAGTTTACAAGTGATATTATATTAAAGAGTGAATAACTCAAAGAGGCGATAAGCATATTCGAGGGAGAGCAAACACGTAGGTATCTAATTAGATGTTAGGAAGAAATTGTAACTTTATAATACAAACGGTAAAACCCGCTATAGCGCCGCTAAAATAAACTAAAAAAAAAAATGTTTCAAAGCATTCTAAATCGTATGTATGTAAAAATTAGCACCCATTTAATGCTAGTAATATACTAGAGCGGTGCTAAGTCATCTAAGTATGTTTGTTTGTTTACTATCAGGAATAAAACCTGAACTAAATTGAAGTTTAACTACGTACTTAGAAGTACGGTCAGACTACGGCTTAAAATACTGGAAGACAGTAAAATAATCGTATGCGGAATTCAGAAAAATCAGCTAATGACTAGGACGCGGGGCTTATAGCGTTTTAAACAGAACCCTATCTAACATTGGGTATACAACCTATCTATCTAAGGTTTATCTACATGGCGTCTCGCTCACACTCTGCAATTTGTCCAAATAGCATATATTGTGGCGAAGCCAATTTGATACTGTTAGCTAATAACTAAAAATTATCAGGACTACTTGAGAAGTAGCTACAGTAAGTCCTGGAAGCACATGGCGGGAGGTCCGACTGCGATGTTGCCGATTAGAGCAATCTGAGAACGCGATGTTGCCGCTTAGAGCAATTAGAGAAAGCGGTGTTGCCGCTTAGAGCAATCGGACAACGGGCATTGTTGCCGCACTGTGCAGCATTTCATACTGCATTTATGCATAGAACAAATTCAAAGGTGGTCAATTTGAACGCTTCCAACTTTTGTGTTTCCGATTATGTACAGTTAAAGACCTCACCGCTCATGTTAAAGCAAATTTCAGACTGAATATATGAAACTGATTATAGAATCAACTGCACAGTCAAGATATATATAGAAAAATGCATAGAAACGTCCGGTGCCTGGATAGAGAAGTAAGGAATATTAGAAATAACTCTTATAAACATCTATTTGCTAAATCTAATTCAAAATACAACGTTAATTCCATTTTAAACACTTAGAATAAAAGGCTTCATTCAGGATGATGTACATATCGTTCATGTTTAGAATTTAATTATCTTATTACCAAAAATGACACAGATATAAAATTCGACCGAACACCTAATAATGTGTACACAATCAAAAAATTATATATTAAAAATATTCTTTTCTTTTTTTTATTTGTCCAGGTTCGATATATTTTTTACGGATTTTATTCTACGACACTTAATTGAACATCAATTTTATATAACAGATATGTAAACTTACTGAGAATATAACATCATAAAATTGTGTAAAGTTTCAGCCAGTTTTGAATATATTATGAAGACTTCTGGATATAATATGTTATCTGTTCGTTGGTATTGGATGTTACGGAAGATTTGCTGTTGTTGTGATAAACATTATTATTGCTCAACGACAAATACCATAATGTATATAAAAACGTGTGTGTATATCATAAGCATTGCGGATTGGTGTAACAAGGTACTTAACGTGAGAAGGTAGGGCAACTCGAACACTCATACGGTTCCGACATGCCATCAACCCCACAATAAATACACATTGTTGATAAATTATTGATAAAAACATTATTCTGTTGTGCGAAAAACAAAATAATTGTGCATTTGATTCGATATTCCGTTCAATGTACTAGCTAGCTAAAAGAAGCAAAATAAAATGTCGGACAATTAAAATTCGCATTGTATAATAGGTATATATAAATTGAGAATTTATCCATAATACCTACAACTATGTAAAGCTAATAAATAAATAAAAATAAAGCGTGCTTAAAACATAAGTGTTAGTCAAAAAGTTTAGTGAAAACAAAAAATAATACGGCCACAACAACTGCGTTAGTAAAATGGCGATACATTGCAAAATCAAAAACTATAAAATAAAAATACTATACATTGTGTATTGTGTAAGTTCTAACGTACGATACGTCTGTAGTTATTATCTTCAAAAATTACGAGTCACTGGGAATATATTTTAAAACTTCATATCCATAGAGATATGGGCCGTCGTTGAAGTGTTATAATAACTACCAACATACTTAATAATAGTCTAAAAACAATCGCACAATCCAAAGATCATCTCAACTAGTATGATATAAGGGCAGAGAACAAGCACTTATCTATGCAATATTTGTGTAAGTGTATAAACACTTGTGATGTGTGATAAATATTTTAAATCAATATTTAAATGTATTCGAATATGTAACCTAATAAAATATTACAGAACCAGTAACTATCAATTAACTGTATACGAACAATGCTTTAATATTGGGCACCTTTCAGACGAACGAACTTCACCGCTGCGATACAACACGCATCTACATAAGATAGAAAATAGTCTGGAAGACAAGGTTACACATTCAGTAAGACATCTACACGCTTCGGCAGATTCAACAGCGGCGCGTGTTATCACAATAAGTTGCTTTAAGCGTGAAATGAATGAAAAAGTTGCGCGGATAAATATCCATTTACAAATTCAGTCTGATATATTGCTTTAGACAAGTCTATACTCAATAATATTCATTTTTATTTCTACATTTATACATTTAACATAAAGGCGGTGTCGCAGCGGCGTGGCGTTTGTCTGGCGATGCTCTGTATCTGCGCAAAACAACTAGTTATTTCAGTCGAAACGTCTTCAAGCATCTGGTTCAGGGCTGTCGTAGTAAGACCACGGGCTAACGGGGTGCGGTCTCTAACTATATCGTATCTATTATACATCATAACAATTAATAGCAGTCTTGCAACAATACCTTCATTAATAGATCTTTTACAGAATACTCCAATACTATAATAATTATAATGTTAAGAAATTGTGATAGCCACTAGCTTTCAAAGTTTTACATCGTCATGTAAATTTATTCAACAAAATCGTAAGGGTGGTCCTGCGGCTGCCCTAAAGCCGAATATGCGGATCGAAACGATACTTAGTTACCGCAAAACTAAACATTCCACTACTGTAAATTGTTACTTTTTATACTAATCATTTTAAAAATACACGTCATTTTGCAACATATCATTTGAATAATAATACCTAATACTTAGGGTGACTCGGGACAATAATAATGAATTTTCATTTTTCCATCATTCATTAAAACTAAACCTTAATAATATCAGCTACGCGAATAAATCAGCATGAATATTCATTATAATATAAATTAATAATAACTGTATATTATCGTATTTGTCTGTATCGTTTGTTGCGTAAATGTCTTCCTAAATTGTGCTATAAAACGCTGTCTTTTCAATGCTAGCACGGCTGCACATTATATAAGGGGGAAGGGGAGGGGGAGGTTAGATTTAGAATATAATAATAAGGCATGCAATGTTACTGCACAAACAGGTGCAAACATGAGAAAATATACTCAGTGAGGTGAGCAGGCTACCAGTTTCATACAAGATAACGAGTTATGGCGGCCATGACGTCGTAAAACGTGAATCTTTAGGCTGTGGGAAAGAGACAGTGCTATAAAAATCGTATAGCGCCATCTCGTTCCGTTGAGCGGAACTACTCACGCTGTCTTGTTAGGCCACATGTAGGTATATCAAGATCGTCCGGTCGTAGTATATGTTCTCAGATCGGCAGCTGACTTAACCAATGTACCACACAATTAACACGGGCAATGTTCAACGCCATTGTAGTCGCTAGCAGAGAGAAGACAGCCGTACAACCTTATTCTCGAACCGTATGCGTCGCAACGGCATTCGCGCGGTGCTCACATCACGTGACGTTTCGTAGCGACATCTGTCTTCAATTCATACAAACTTGATCCGTTTAATTAATGTCACCAATGTGACGTTGGACGATAACATATTACCAATGGGACGAACAACAGTATATTTAACTAATATTCAAAGGAGACCGTTCATAATCATTGATTGTTGATAGAGACACTGCGCGGATGCTGTTACTCACTCATCTTTCTCTCAAGGCTGGACTTAAAATCGTTAAATTATTTTAAACACATATTACCTGTTATCTACATCATAATTATGTCAATTCTATACGGTTATCGGTAAATTGTATGTCAAATAAGACTTTAGAATATTGTTTAATCAGATGTATTAAAAGACACACTTATAATTTATTTCAAATGTAAAGTCAATGACTGCATTAAAATTTAAATTGAATCATTAAGATCTACAAATTCCGAAAATCTCATAATTATTACACCCACTTAGTGATTGTTGGAACATTCAATAGTTGTAGATATAATAAATTATTTTCGTTAATATAGGAATATAGTTGGATAAAAATTTAGACGCGATATAAGCGGGCAAGTGAGATGCAGACACGTGCTTTTTGCAATATATTAATAACTATTGGTGATTAATAGTATTTGGAGTAAATAGACACCAAATGACCAGACCGGACCATATGGGGTTAAAGGTATAATGGATGCGAAATCTTACAAAGGACAGCAGGGATATAGATCATATAGACGAGGTACTATTCTATTGTGATTATATTTTCTAAATACATGAATATGGAACGCTATATTAGCAATCAGCTTTAAGGTCGAGAACGCCGTGGCTATTTTATGGAGCCACCGAACATTCTAGAAGTACCCGACAGCACGGGCACTCGCGAGCCCGCTTATACGAAAAGCCGCAAAACGTTTGTGGGCAGAGAATGTGTATTAACCTAACTAGTATTTATGGGAAAAATCTTTGAACACTATACACATTACAATCGCACATAATTTGTCCTGCTGTTTGGTTGTTACATTGGTTGTTGTATTTTACAGAAGCTGATCCAAAGACGTCAATGAATGTATTGCCTTGTGTTTTTTACCTGTGGTATTGTCTGCTGAGAATTTTCCTTGCCTCCTTCCAGAAGTCAGATTTGTATAGAAGACAAGAGTTCGTTACCCTACTACATCACATATCAAAATATTCATGTTTTCTTCGTAGACCTATCATATCTTACCGTAAATATGCTATCTTTGGAATTATTGCTGCAATTTCGTCACTTTGTAATATTTTTATCAGCATCTTTTCCCTTTTTCATCAGATGCCATATAAATAATATACATAATTATATTATATTTGCACTCTATGTTATACTAATGTTTGTACTAATTTTCTACTGTGATTTATTTTGTAAATATTCACATCTCATCTCATTTATAAGTCGTATTCTTTTCTGTAAATTTCTTGTCACAACCATGCATCGGGTTAGTGAGGAACTCTGTCATAAGTACGCATCCCCAACCTCTTCGTGTTCATCGGTACGTCAGATATTATCGAAATTTATTTATGAACAAGAATCACAGAGACTTTAAATCTATATAATTTTTTAATGAATCCTAATCTTACAATATTTTTGGAAATTCGCGATAACGGGGGTTATGTAGCAAACAGCCAAGCAACAGGACAACAAACTGATTTAATGTGTAACCAACGCTTTACAACGCGCACTAGCTCTTACAAGCATTGTAATAAGGGTGATATTTTACAACAGTTTTATATAAGTGTGGATAAACTGAGTTGTACTCATTGAGTACTAATAGATTTAATATTTAAGGTATCACTGTGATTGTGGGTCGCACTGCAGCAGCCGTACGATGGACGGGTCGCTCTTAGCGCCCTCTATAAACTCTTCGAGGGAAAGTTTCCCGTCCTTGTTTCTGTCCATTTGTCGGAATATTTTGTCGGTTCGCTTCTCTGGCGTTGACTCGTCCTCGGGCATCTTCATCACGGACCCGACCATTTTGTAAATAGCCTGGAATAATTTATGGAACATAATTAGTACTACGCACCGAAAGATGAAGCTGAGAGGCCTGTGATTGAACAGATGTGTGCATTTATTTGTCAAATCACTAAGTTGGCCTCGAATTTAACCAAAGAACAATGTTTAGCTGAAACTCAGCAAAATAAATATATAAATCCGATTGGACTGGCTCTTAATTCCAATTCAGTCCTGTAAGACCGTTATAATAGTTTCTTCAAATAGAATATTAAACTGTCTGTAGTATATTGCAACACTGTTCATTTCTGAGTTGAAAGATAGTGTTGTCAGAGATATTTTTTATTAAATATCTGTAGAAAATTTAATGAAATATAAGAGTCACAGCGTTCGTTTAGTCATGTTTAACTAGAAAGAAAATACCCAACAATTTCACACAATATGAAAATCAAATAAAAAATGCAGACGGCATCCTATAATTTCTGCCAACCCCATTATGAAAAAAAGAGTGATTTAAGAAACTGTTTTTATAAAAATCGAAACACGTAAGTTTTTAGGAATTTCTACTGTATCGCGGGTCATTTACAAAAATTTTATAAAATAAGCTAGATATCAGATTTTATTTGGATTTGTCTACACATAGTTTAGCCTTGTAATATATTGTTAAGGCGCCGCTAGTCGCGAGCTCGAACTCACTGGCAGGCATGGTCAAAAACCATGATATTTCACCGGAAATCGAGCCATGTTGTTCATGTGTGCGCGAGCGTCATCCCCCCGTGGAGAAAACAGGGGAAAACTTATTCAGTGAGATGCACGATCATTCAGAGTAAAAGGCGCGCGTAAAAAAATACGAAAAAGCCTTTGGCTGTTGGGGTTTTATGAAAAAACCACTGCACCAATTAATTTTAAATAAAATTTATTAAATTCTTCGATAAATTTGCTGTGTCGGTACGGACTTCGTTTTGGAAATTTGATGCTTCTTTAGCTTCTTATTTACACCTAAAGTTGTGTTAAAATTAGCAAAAACGAATCTTTAGAAGCTCGTAACTTTTAAATAGCTTCATATTTTACAATTCTGCTTCCGTACAGACAAAATTAATAATGAGACAAAACGATAGCATGTTTAATTTTGGATGTACTTTGTCAATTAATGGAGTAAAACCCCAACGAAGTTTCTATGGAAAAAATGTTGACTTGTTTGCTCTTAATTCTACTTTGAAACCAGCGTGGGGTCGGCGCTCGAAACAAGACTGGTTTTGACACGTTCCATATTGGAGGGGGAAGAATTCAAAGGCGTTCTGAGTGACTAAATATCATCCTTGTCTCTTCTACTACAAGTTGGGCAAGTGTGAGCTAGACAGGCATACTGGCTGCCGAAGGCCGAAGAAAAACAATAGTGAACGCAAGTGAACTCACTGTGACAATTTCGAGCATCTCTTGCCGCGAGATGTACCCGTTGCCGTCCAGGTCGTACATGGAGAAGGCCCACTTGAGCTTCTGCTCCAGCTTGCCGCGAGACGTGACGCTGAGCGCGCACAGGAACTCCCGGAAGTCTATCGTGCCGTCGCCGTTCGCGTCGAATGTTCGGAACACATGCTCCGCGAACTGGAAAAATATAGTGGTGATATGAGACTCTGATTAGAAAAAGATGATATTACCTACATTAACCTGTAATGGTGGTCCAAGACGGGTAGACCGCCTAAAACGAGTATGTTAAATTACGCGTCGTTCTTGCTAATGAGAATGTGTGCGTGCAGGACGCATCTCATAACGTTTTAGGCGAGCTTGGGCTTACCTCCCCAAACAGTCAAGTAAGAGAATCGCTTTGAATCTAGTCTGTAAGAATCTGTGTACATAGTCCCCAAAAATGTGTGAACTGTAAAAATATCTTTAACGAATCAGTACTTTTTCATATTAATCAAATATATAAGACTAACTTCGGGATCTAAAAAGGGTACGCAGAGTTATAAAATTTGCGATGGATTGATTACCTATCTTATACCTACTCTAGTGCTTGAAAAAGAGAATAGGATATTCAAAAGAAAAAAAAAACGTTTTTATATGTAACACATGGAATAAAAAACATGAGAAAAGATATCTATAATTACCTTGCTAGCATCGCCATACGGAAAGAAGTTTCCGTATATTTTCTTAAATTCTTCTACAGACAAATGTCCACTGGGGCAATCTTTTAGAAAACCTTTGTACCATTCCTGTATCTCTGCATCTGGAAAATTATTTAATAAACATAATGAGCGTAAGAACTTACTAACTAACTAATATAATTATGAAGATAAGATTAGCATACAATCGATTTACCATCTTTAAAAATCAACGAATTCCAACAATATAAAACTTCCAAGAATAAATTACAGCCTATTTATACGCTGCAAGAGTCACATGTTTTACTACATTGCGAACTATTCATGAACAATGACTTTAATTAATTAAACAGATACCGCAATGTATCATAATGTATATATAAACTTGCATGTAATTTCTTAGTTTCTTACATCGTCTAAATAAAGCTTTACAAAAACCGCCTTTATTGCAATGAAATAAAGGTGTCTGAGACGTATATCTTAATAATTTCTGTACTAAAAATGTATCATCATCTGCCTAGCCGTTTCTACTAACTACTCTAACTATATTGGGTCGGCTTCCAGTCAAGCCGGATGCAGCTGAATAACAGTATTTTACATGAAGCGACTGCCTGTCGGACCTCCACAACCCATTAACTGGATTATACGATACCCCATGGTAAAACTGGTTGTCAGACTTTAAAGCTCCTGACTAACAGTAACGACTGTCAAAGATCTGCAAATGACAGCCGGGACTAACGGCTTTACGTGCATTCCGAGGCACGGGGGAAACTCGCTATGACAGATGGTCAACCATCCACAGACAGATCAACCTCGACAAGCGCGACTTTATCAGTAAGATCGGCCAGTGTGGCTGTAATTATTTAGCCACGAGCTCCTCAATAACTGAATTACAGCTTGACATAAAAATGTAGGAACGGAACTAAAATTTTTATTTCTGACAGCGTTTTAAAATCTTTGATATTTGATGTAAACAAAGACCGCAGGTTTGTTAGATTTATTATCGTGCCATAAAACTAACGTAATAAGTGATAATAAAATCATTTAAAGTGCTGGTAGCGCGAAGACAGTGGCGACTTCCGGTTTTCTACATTTTTATGTCGAGCTGTAAATACTAAAAATGTATCAATTAATATAATATGTACCTGAGAACTCAGTATTCTGCTTCAGATCCTCCAGGACCTCTGGCTTTAATTTACTATTTTGTTTGCCCATGTTTACTGTCTGCTTATATTTCAGAAAGGACGTTAAAATATTACACAACCTGCTTGCTTTAAGTTAGTAGTCGTAATCTTGTGCCCTAAAACATAATCAGTATGTAGAGACAGCTGAAAATGAAAATGTGTTATCATATTAAATGTTGTAAGAAAACTGCAGGTAGTTCTTCAGGGTTCATCAGGGTGCCTGTAAGGGGGTGCCCACATCGTTTACATGACACATGGTTTGTAGGTTTCTGGTTACATTGAGAGTAGAAAAAAAGGGTAAAAAGTATAATCTGTGCTAACAATGAGCGTTTATATTTAGCAGAATTCTGAACCAGAACTTAATCAGTTCCGGTAAAAGTATAGATGAAATGTAGACATGAAGTTGTATGAGAGATCATCATCATGTATACCTGAGTATTAATGTTAGAGTATAAAGACAAAATTAAATTGCATCCACGTCATTTCTAAACAAGATCACCAAATTAGGATTGTAGATTGTTTTATAATGGAACAAAACCAAATCCCAAGATTTTATTTAACTATACGATAAGTTTACTGAGATAAGCGATGTCCATGATCAAACGAACACACAGTATTTAGAGGTAAGCATGTTTCTTTCTGAAAGATAAGTCCTCCGGATTGGTTGATGGAAGTAAAAAAATTGCTGCAGTTTTCTTACAAGTAAACAGAAATATTGAATAAAATATCAAATAGTTAATTTTACTCAAGTTATTATCATGCCTTTATTTACAAAGGTTATGAAATATTAATAAAACAATCCTCTAGTTCCCAATAGTGGGACACATAACACAGGCCTTCCCTCTAGGAGAGGCAGTGGACTGTAATCCAGCACTGGGGTCCAGTGCGGATGGGTAATATTTAAAGTTTTTTTTTTCATATACCTAACCTTTGTAAATGAAGCCAACAACAAAATCAAAGAGAAAAATCTGACCTTAATGTAGCCTTCGCAATATCGCTAGTATAGGTACTTTGGAGCAATGAATCAAAAGCAAAAAAAGAAAAAAAGGCTCATAACATGGTGAATGTACACGACAGTATAGTTTAACTTTTTAGTAAAAATCATGTACCAGTCTTCAACAAAGAACCTACAAATACGAGCGTATGATCATGTTCGTGACCCCAGAATTAGTTTTCAATGAAAATCTTAATTCAGAGTCCGGAGTAAAATTCGCGCCAAAATTTTGCACACGTGTGTGCAGAATTTTGGCGCGTAGTGTGAACGCTTGGGGGTGTAAATCCTAAGCAGTGTAATACTTATATAGGGGTAGGGGGGGGGGGGGTAAACGGGGATTATGTGAGAACCGCTGAAAAACTTAGATTGAATTTTCAGAGGTTTCGTTACTGACATTTTAAATAAATATACTGAAGTGTATTTATGTTGTTTATTTGTACACATACAGATAGAAAAGGTGGTGGTAGACCCTTGGAGATTTCCCAGTTTTGATTTTATTCGTTTCAACACTACACAGCAATAAAAACCTTTGTCATTTTTATGAAGGGAACTAGGATAGGCCTAGTAATGAATAAGAACTGATAGTTGCGAGTTATTATTATAATTTCTTAGTCTTTTACTGGGTATTTATTTCTTATTTTTAAAGCTACTTGATTTTTTTTAATGGTTTGCTTTGGAAGTCTGTAGCATTGTCTATGGATACTCTGTAGGATTCAGGTAGTCGTGTAGGGAGGAACTGGCGTCTATTTTATTCATTATCAGTCGGATTTTTAAGTTACTAATGCACAGTTCAATACCAATATAACCTTTCGAGCATTGTAGAAGGAATTTGAATTTGTGAAGGAACATTAAGGACTATAGAAGTTCATGTTATAGTCAAAAAATGGCGACACTAAAGCACCCAGTAAATTCACACCATCACTAAAAAGTGAAACAAAAAAAAAATGGGTGACAAAATGAAGTTAGGTGTTTTTTTACAGTAATTTTATTAATTTGAATCCTTAGTCCCCACGAATACCCACACAATAAATAAGAGACTGAGTACATGATTATTGCTATTATTTATAATTTACTAAATAATTAAACTTTGATGTCGTGTACACTATAATAATGAGACAAATAATTATGAACTATTTGTTTTATCTTGTATTTTAATTTATACATATTATGAATAGGCAAAATGTGAATTCATAAAAACTATGTATTCTTAGAAATACAACAAATTGAAATGGGACACATTGTGGATACTTTTATCTAATTACATAATGCCGAATGAATGTAATAATATCGCCTGAAACGACTTTACACAATCAAATAATTACGCAGCCTCAAGTTTGGATAGATATTAATGAAGATTACTGGGCTGTTAATACTTTACTCAGACTTCAAGAAGTAAAGCGGGGTCCACACAGTAGGTATCTGGAAAGCACTTGGTTCGTCTGAGTGTGAAGTGACCATTCTACGCAGTTCTACCAACCTCTACCTATCAATTCGATGTCACACAGTTATGGTTTTTCACTAGACTATCCACCGCGTGTCGCCACCGCTTAGGTACAGTTTTGTCAAGACAATATTGAAAAGACATACATTCTAATCTGCTCGAATTTTTATAAGTTGTATACAATACAAACATGACTGTAATTATTTTGTTACGTTTAATATTACGAATCTGAATTTTCGGAAAATAAATAATTCTAAATATCTGATTTGTGCGTCTATCGCAGCTAGTTACAATAATATCTTAAATTATATACTATTCTAAATACATGTATTATAGAAAAAATAATGGCATGAGCCAACAAATTGTGATTGAAGCTTACTACTAAAAGTACGTTTATAAATAATAAATGTATTAAATCAAAGGTAACTACTCTGTTAGTTCATGTAAACTTATGAGAAATGAGAGATGCCTTTTGCCACTTGAAATATTATATGTTGAAGGAATAATGCTGGCCGTTGAAATGGCCCCCTTTACACATGGACTTAAGAGAAAGTTGGCAACGTCGCAAAAGGCTGTCAAATTTTACAAGATTTAATTAATTTTAGAAATTTACTGTATAGCTCTGTAGTGCACTAAAAAAATTGATAAGGCAATCATAAGGACATGCAATAATTCATATCGTAACACCGAATATATGTATAGTTTTAGATTAAGTAACTTTCCAAATGCCTTGTATACGCTTGAAACGCTTACAACATAAAATTCAGTGTTTTCATTGCATTTCTATATAAATTTTCTAGTGCACTATAGAGCCATAATTATTTCTTATTTCCATACAGTAACATTGCCGAATTAATTAAAACTTGTAGATATTTCACAGCTATTAGCGACATTGCCAACTTTCCGTTTATGCGCCCTTAAGGTTATAAATAAATCGGGCACGCCGCAATTGCGGCGGTAAGACCCCTCTTTGAGGAGTGGCTGGAGAGAAGTCATGGCGTCCTGACCTACCGCTTGACGCAGGTCCTCACCGGACACGGAAGTTTCGGGAGGTACCTGTGGCTGATGCGAAAGGAGGAGACGCCTGGGTGTCACCACTGCGAAGATCGCCCGGAGGACACGGTGGAGCATACGGTGCAAGACTGCCCAGCTTGGGCGGAGCACCGACGTGTCCTCACGGCTGCGATAGGCGGAGACCTCTCGCGCCCGGCATTGGTTGCGGCCATGCTGCGGGGCGAGACGGAGTGGGAAGCGGTCAGCTCCTTCTGCGAGGCAGTAATGCTCGTCAAGGAGGAGGCAGGCCGCGAGCGAGAGAGGACAGCGTCCTCCCTCCGCCCCAGCCGCAGTGGTAGGCGCCCACGGCGACGGACGTCGCAAGATGATCTCCGGCCACCGTAGGCGCGGGCATGCGGGCAGCGAGTAAAGGGCAACTCGCTGCCCGACCAAGGACCATGCCCGGGTCGACGGCGCGTTGTGTCCCACGCGCGCCTCAAAGAGCGTCAGCATAATGACGGGGCCCCCCTCTCAGAGGGCCAAAGCCTGCCGGGGTCGCGGGATTATTCCCTAACCGTAACCCCGGAACGTAACAGGCTATGAAGGACACCGTGGATTTTAGTCAGTAGAAGTCTGACAGTCCCTCCCGCCCTGCCCGGGGTTGGAGGACTCATTTGATGATTTTACCACGCTAAAAAAAAAAAAAAAAAAAAAAAAAAAAAAAAAAAAAAAAAAAAAGGTTATAAATAAATGCGGAATGCGAGACATTTCTCAAGATACACTTGACATAACACTCATTACATGAAATATTAATGTTTATAACATTTTTATTACCTTAATAATTAATATATAAAATGAATAAAAATAGGCTAAATGATCCCTACTTAACATTCATTCATTGTAATTTCAGCTAAATATAAAAATCACAACTTAATTTTATAGGTTAACTATTTAAAATGCCACACCTAGTCAGAACAGAGTAGCTCCTTAGTTTCACAGATTAAGATTTCATTTTTGAGACCAAGAAGAAAGTATTCACTTATGTCCTAACCAATATTTAAGTATAAAAATGGGCGATTATGTGCAAAGAGAACGAACCGTCTCGTCGCGAGATTTAAAACGAACAGCAAGCCGCCAGTGGCGCCCTCACTCGGGTGTTGATCATTGCCTTTAGTTGCCAATTTTCGCCCTAGATTTTAGATTCAATGAGAAATACATGGCACATAATGTAAGAACTGAAGCCACAAGCGAACATAATTTATTCCACATTGATTTTACGACTCTATACTTGATATTTAAAAATCTATGATAAAAGTGACTATACGTGGTGCGTCAACGTGCATACTTTAAGCTTTCTTCCGAAGTGAAGTGATCGAATCAAGTAGATAGATTGAATTCAAGGTTTGGACAAAAAGCTAGTTGTGTAATTACAAAGATCAGTATAGCAACTGACTCGTAGGCCTGGGTCGCGTAATAATAAACAGACGATCAAAAAATTATCATAAATATTATAATTGACTAAATATTATGATGTACTTGTAATTTGTTAGTATGAGATATGTACATGGGCAATAATGGGCATTGTTGAAGCCTGTCACTAAGCAATTGCTTGTAAGACAAAGTACGTTACGCCTAGGGCGAATTTTTCTACGAAATTGTTTTGTAAGGTTTTTCTATTTAAATTAAAAGTTATTTTAATTTTTTAATATTTCCAATCGAAAATCCTTTTTTTCTGATATGTCACACAACACCCTGTCTGAAGCTGCCTTCAGGTCCGAGATGAGAATTTTTATCAATTGATCCCTCTGTATTTTTTTTTTTACTTATAAAATTCAGTCAATTTATGATCGTTTTTACACTGTTCTACCAATGTGACGTACTTAGTCGTGGCAACCAGGAGAATTGCATTACAATAATATTATAATTTATTCGTCCGATGATTGTCACCGGACGGGTAGTTAGCAATTAAATGAATACAATTCAACTGTACTAATTTAATAATGAATAACAAAATAAACTCTCATTTATAAAAAAAAACTCTTAAAAAGCATCAAAATACAATAAATATGGAGTGAAATTATCGTACACTAAACATAATTAAACACTTAATGACTATCATCAACTGCAATGCGTTATCATATGGAATGTCTTAATAACAAATTAATGCAAGGGTTTACAATCCAGTGCATTTATTACTTTAACTGAATCAGGAACTTTATTAGCGGCCTCACTCTTTGTTTATGACTTATTATTTGACTAAAGAAAAATATATGGCCAAAAGCAACTGTCTGGGCCAGAATCTATGACAATGGTGTCATGATTACAATAAGTCGCTGTTAATTGTAGTAAGACATACCAAACTGTGACTAACCATGTCTTATGTAAGGTGTAGATGTTATCTGCAGCGGAAGGCATTATTTCTAAAAAATATTTGTGCAAAATAATTGTGCGCCTGATTCAAGCCAATAACAAATGAATGCGATTGGCCTATTTTACATTGTGCGTTATTTCTGCGCTGCCTGTTTTACATTAATTATGCACTGAAAACTAACAGAAAACAACACAGCTTAACATAGTTATAAATTAAATTAATTAATAATATCGCGACCCTTTCGACTTTGTGCGGCCAGTGGTTATTAATGAAGATTGCGACGAAATATAATAAGAATGCTTAAATTAACTATAACACGAGATAATGGGACTAGGGCACACTAAAATTTGGTATAAGTTAAAGATGGCCACCTTTGGCAAAGTTGACGGGTATAACCAATGAACTTAGATGATAGGTTAAATAAATAATGCTGAATCGGTAAACTATTTACAACAGGGAACTAGAAGGCACAGTAGTGGGGAAATTAACTGGGATATACATATAAATACTCCAATTAATTAGAAATAGTTGGTAGGTAAAATGTTACAACGCGAAGTAACTGATTAATAGTATCACGAATAGAATAGAGTTTATAGGGAAGCGTTGAAAGTATAAGGGGATAAAGAAGCATGTGTCCTGCCCGGAGAGGCCGGGCGTCGGCAAGATCCTGACGAATTTACGAATACACCAATAATAAACAACACCGATACTAGAAACGATAATATAAAGTTTACTCGTGTACAATATTACGGTTATGTTAACTTACACAAATGGAACTTAACGTCGACAGAAGTGATCAGATTGTTAGTGTTGTTTGTGATAGTAATGCCGCGTCCTGATGGCGCTACCATCTCGTTAGCGTACGGTTCTATTGCGTGCAACTTGTCGGACTTTGTTCATCCAATCTGACCGATTCTGTACATACATAGCTACACTAATTTTTCCTTAATATTAGAATGTAAGATTTATACTGTGCAGTATTATAGTAATCCAACATCGGATTGAATATAGCGTTGAACCAGATAGACCGAGAGTCACATAGAAATAGTCATAGACACTACGAAGTGAATGGTTCGGACACAATCTTATACTATTAGCGAAGTGGACAATCCGACAGCGACAAATTCCACATATATTATATTATCATTCATACATTATCATTAGGAATGGACAATTTTTAACTCGAGGATTTATTGACGTCAATTTCGTTACATCAATAATAGCTTAAATTTTACAATACTTTTTTTACAATCGACAAAAATCACATGTGTCAGGGGAAAGCAAATTGTGAAGCGCACGTCCGCACCGCAACGTGTCGGGCCCGAAATACTTCGACGAAGCCGACGAGCCGAGCAACAGCCACCAGGATACAATGATGTGGAGCGAAGAACTGATCACACGCGGGTGCAATCAATAGCATATCTTTACTCGGCGGGGTGTAGCGACAGTTTTAGCTCGCTTAGTGATTCAAATTTAGCGTTGAGCACATGTTAGTGAGCCATCGGCGGCTGCACTGGACGCGGCGGGATGCGCAAACACAATGTGGGTTACTCAGACACATGCTACGTACTCATGCCATGTCAACACGACAGCAACTCCACACAACCGCACCGTTTACCGTGTTAGATCCGACTCGATGATAAAAGCTGACCCGGTTTTACTACCTCCACTTACACCGCAACGATTAAAATTTCTCCAAATGTTAATAAAAAGGTTTATTTTTGATACGAAAATTTGTACATAATTAATTGAAACTACTGAAATGCACGGGTGAGATATAATTTTGGAAAATATATTTACAGTGAGAATGTAAGTTAATGACCGAATGGTTGACTGAAGGTTTATTATTTTATTTTTAACGATTCATTCTGTAATGCTGCCGTGTGGACAAGACGACGCCGTCGGGTTATCGTGAGGCATACAATGGGGGTGGGTATGTGAGAACGGATCGCAGGGTTGAAAGAATCTGATCGCCAATTTAAGGCGCCAGCATTTTTGACAGCTCCTCATCTTGCAGACATCCCTTGAGGAACTCATCCTGTGTCAGCTGACCGTCGTTATTCTCATCCATCTTGGCAAAGATGTTCTTAGCGCGTTCTTCGGCGGAATCAGCCGGTCGGTTGCTTGAACAAGCACCGAGCATGTCATAGATAGCCTGGAAAGTGCAGAAAAGCAAATTGAACAAACATGAAGGGGCTGATCAGCAATAATATTGATGTTCCCGGAGCAGATAGCGTTTCATTTACGATAAGTACATGTTCAAAAATATAGTAAGAGAACGATTAGGTAGTCGCGATGTTTCCACTAAAACAAAAACGAAAAACTTATTGACAATAAGTTTTTTCGTTTCTTCCTATGCCTAAAATCACATCACCTAACGTGTTGATTGTTCATCCCTTGCCCTGCCGCTCTACTTTCTATTAGGTTAGAGCTACGTTTGCCCCTAGACACGGATCTTTTGCGGTCAATTTAATCCGGCGTCCGATTTATCACTATTTATTTAGACTGTCGGTGTCGTGACGTCTCGTGCCTATTCCGGTCCGGTTTCTCATTTGTTTACCTTTCCGATTTAGAACCTTGACAGTAATGCACCGGATTCAGCGATTCTGAACTGCGCTGGAATAAAACACTAGCTTCTTGTTTTAAGTTAAGGAGTATAAACGCTTTGAATGCGTATAGAAAACTTGACTGAAGAAAAAACTTTTTGAAACGTAAATAAATATTGCTGGCTTTATTAATCCAGCATTACAAGGCTTCTTTCAAAATTCGATGCAACCGGAAAAAACCTAACCTTTCCTTTTATTTTCGCGTGACGTGTAGTCAATCTTTTTTTACGTGAAAACAATCGGTAGTAAAATTACAAGAAAATATATTTCTAAAGCGGAAAATTTAATCTGATCAATTAATTACGATCGAGTTTTCTCTGGGCTTGACATTTCTGAAGTTGCTTCTGTCAAAATGAGTGAACGATGATGAGTCATGGGTGAAAACCGCATAACAAGGTCACACCCTGGACATGCTGACGACTAAATCATTATTTTCTTATTTATCATAAGAGGATTTGGCCAACTGGCGTCAGACTCGACTGTGCTTGTTAAACGGAATATTAAAACGCATGAATTCCTAAAATACGCGTTTGAAAATAGTTAACGATGACAAAGAGGGCAAAACTAGGTTTCTTGTCGTTCTTTTTAAATAAGTACCGTGACCTTCCCTAGCTTACGGACTACGGTACTAGGGCTGAATAGTAATAATGCTTAGGGTCGAAGCAGTATGAAGTCCACACGATATTTACAGAACACTGTGAGAATCAATAGCGTTGCAAGCCAATGCTATAATCAAGAGTCATTTGCTTGCAATTGTTCAAGCTTTTATGTCTTGATACGAGTTTAAAGACGCAATTATACTGGTAGGATAATTGATGGCATTTCATTGCATTACAATTACGTAATCGATAAAATTAACTGAAAGGTTTTCATTCTATCCATGTTGTAAGGTCGAAGGAATACATTTTGATTCGAGAATGTTCTCATAAGTTGAGAGCTTGGATATATATAGTAGAGGGTGCATTAATCGATGCTCATATCGTAGTAAATGCACTTATGATCCTGTTCGAAGTGCGAGTCAAAGCATTGGCTGGCCGCGTATTAGTGTCCTAGTTGCATTAGCAGATCCAAGCTTAACGCGTCCATTTTCGACGTCCTACGATTAACAGAGTTACTGGTGTTGCCGCCCCCACTTCGAATCCGATTACATATTTACCTCGAAGTGCTAATTCTCGCGTCCAATAGAGCATATAAGGCTGCACTATGTCCTTTCCGTCATTCTATCGATAGTGTGAATTGTTTGATGTACTTCGGAAGTGGACTTGTGACGTCATAATGCCTGTAAAATTATACCGGTGATGATTTTGATAAGAAGTATATTCGTAAATGTTGGTATACATTAACAAAAGAAAAAAATACGCGGGTCAAATACTTTTTTGATAATCTATTTCTCGGTCAATTCTTGTTTTTTGAGTGAAATAGTCTATTTTTAGTTCTGTAATCACTGATAATAAATATTTCTTGTCAAATGGCTCCCTCACTATTAACGGCTAATTCCATATTGACAAGTCAATTAACATAATATTCATTAAAATGGCAGTTCATCCCACAGTGAAATGTTATTAACGCGAAATATCAATTAATATTATGAGTGTATCCATAATATAAGAGCGATTAAATCCATTAATTGACACTCGAAAATTCGTAAGTTCCCTTTATTTGAAATCGTGGTTGCCAGGAATGTTAGTGGGTAACATCGTAAGTGTCGTCGTTGTAAATTAAAATCCTGAGGTTACTTCATCACCAGCCTATCATGTTCCCACTGCTGGGACACAGGCCTCTCCTCTGTGAGAGGGAATGGCTTAAAACCCACCACACACAGCGGGCACAGTACATTAGTACATGTCACATGTCTTTGAATTTTTTGGTTCTAGAAAATGCCGGTGGTCCTAAAATAAATTACACAAAGTAATACGCCTAACTGGGTTCAAACCCACGACAATACTACACAACAATAACTCGTAAGTCGCAGCTCTCTAGATTTACACCATTATATAGGGCAAAGGGAGATTATTTGGTGAGACAAGCAACTCAGTGATAAGAGTCTTAAAAGTCTCTCAAAACATTACCTATGCATGCATCACTACGAAATGATGTCACTTCACTTCACTACGTCTTGTCAACTAAGTAGTCGTATCATTTCGCATTGCATAGGTGATGTTTTGAGAGACATCTAAGACTTTAATATTTCTGTGTCTAAGACTCTATCACTGAGTTGCCTGCCTCACCAAATAATCTCCCTTTACCTTACCTAAATGCGCTAGCGCTGATGCTCCCGTTCCTATCAATCGAAAACGATGACAGAAATAGATTGATGTTTAAAATATGGTTAGCGTTAAACTTTTTTAGTGATTGGTGGTGGCCTTAAAGGTCAAACATGCTTTTAAAGAAATATTGCTTTCTGTTACCGCGAACGCAGTTAATCAAATATGCGTTTACTGTGAGATGACGCGCTTCGATATTTTGTATACTTACATGGAGGTATCATGTTATATTGAAAACGAGGCCACTAAATATTAATTATTATGTTTGACAATATAAGTGCTACACTACTGGTCTCTGTTTAACGCCTGTTAATTGAGATTTCATGAAAATTATATTTATTTTAAAAACAAATCACATTATAATTATCGTGTCGTATAATATCTACAACGTTAGACAACGGTTTCATTTTAATAACATTACACCATTTTTATGAATTAAAGAACCGCCCATCCGTTTAAGTTTTATGTTCATAAAACCAGCCAAACAATTACTTTAAAATATGCACACCTGAGACTAAACAAAGCTGCTTCTCAGATAAAAATACAGATGCTGTGAAACGTAAAAATTGCTATCATGACTCATCGATAAGACTGTATCTAATCATGCTCCGGGAACATTCAATAACTGAAAACTTTGCAAGGGATCACATAGCAATGTGCTTCGGAAACGGCGGGGTTAATTATCATCCCCGTATCTTCCAATACCGACGAGAATCTCGCGGAAGGTTTCAGTTATAATTAACCAGCAGACGTCTGGAAGGGCATTGCTCCGCATTGATCTGCGAAATATTAAGCATGTTACGAACCTGCACGATTTTCGTCATCTCTTGAATGTCGATGACACCGTTGCCATCGACATCATACATGCGGAACGCCCACTTCAGCTTCTCTTCTGGCGTCCCACTTGAAGTGACGTGGATGGCCTGCAGAAACTCCTACAACAAAGTAGTTCTTGGTACACCACGCGAGTCGGGGCTCAAACAAGAGGTCGGTAGACTCTTGTTCGATGAATTTTAAATACTGTTTACTGCTGACAGTAAGAAATTGTGAATTAAGAGCGCAAGCAAAAGAGAGAAAGTTTATCAATTCGCAACAATCAAAATGATATTTTAAGCATTCGCATTGCTGCATTGCAACAAATGATAACTTGTTATTTTACGAAAACTATGATGGGGATGAGATGAGAACAGATAATCGCATCGCTGTTACAACTATACCGAAATGTTACCTTGAAATCGATATATCCGTTCTTGTCCATGTCGAATGTGCGGAACACATGGTCGCAGAACTCGACCGCATTGCCGGATGGGAAGAACATCTTGTACATATCCACGAACTTGGCGGGAGTCAGTCTGCCGTTGGGGCAATCTTGCTGCAGGAGGACAGTAAACGAAACTCTTAGCACTAAGTCCAAAGAATATCTAAGTGTGATTTTTGTTTGTATAGATTAGGTAGTACAAGTGTAGTGTGTTGCACGCATGTGGGCAGTATGCAGATGTGCACGGTGAACCGCAGCCCTCAAATAAACATTGCATGTGGGCCGAGCGGTCGGTTCGATCGTGTAACTTCATGCTAATGCAAATTTGTCAATTCGCTGATGTTTGCGTGTTGGCTTGTGTAGAGAGGGCTGTTGTGGCGCTGAGTGGGCTTGGTATTAATGAGGAGTGATTGACACGTGTCTACTAATTATTAAACTGTTTTTGCGAAATAAACTATTGTGAGCTTTATAAAACAGTAAAGAATATCTCAATAACATGCAGCCCGCACTTTGGATGTTGGCGGTATGACACCCCCGTGCCTCGGAAAGGCGAAGGACCATCAGGCGAGAGAGTGGCCAAAACGAGGAACTAAAATAAAAAAAAATTGTAGCACGGAGGCCGCAATACCAACTTAGCCTTAGTAAAAGTATTCCAATCTAACTAGAAATGGGGCGACGGCAAAAAAATTGTGAACAAAACGGGCATAAACTTGGCATATTAGGCATAAATGAGTTTACGCCCAAATAAATGATCGGTCACTGGGCATAAAGCTCAGGCAAAAGGCATTTATTCGACGGTAAGGGGCGTTAATCGGGCGTTTGTCCGAAATTTCCAGGACATATATCCATCTCTAATTCAAACCCATCCCAGAATCTCAAGAATCGAATTGAATATTGTCTCAGTTAACAGAGCAAAATTAACAAGCCGAGTCAAGAGGCTGTCTCCAATCGTTTCCGCTTAGCTGAATTTCAGCAAAACATTTATCAAGACAATACAAACTATTAAATGTAACCAGTCAATTGTAATTTAATTGGACAGACATCGAACCGGCCCGACTCCAGGGATTCGTAAATACTTCAAGTGCGATGCAATCATATAAAGTGCACGGAATAAAAATTGTTCGTCCCGACTAGTTTCTCGATTCTATGCCATTACTTTATTATTTTTATCTTTTCATCTGGGAATATTGCGGAAATAGCAGAGTAAGATGGGGGAAATCGATAATTGAAAAAGAATGTCCATGGAGTTTCTTGCTCATTCTTCTCCATAGAGATCTACGCTTTTGAATGAGCACCTAAGTACGGGCCTTCACAGTTTTTATGTCTTGTGACTGGGACTGTAGCACCATAACTATTTTATAGTACTAGTTTTATTTTATGTCTCTTGACGATTCAAAACTGCCTGTAATTTATTTTTTTAAATGATAGGTGCGCGTTTGACCACTCTCTCGCCTCATGGTAAGCGAAGATGTGGTCGACGGTGAAGCACGCTTGCCTAGAAGTAACCTTTTCACTCTTGACTTGAGAGGTTATAGCTGTCGGGAAATACAGATTGCATGCAAAAGTTTCTTGTCTTTGTGATGTACAAAGCGTGTTTTGTGGGTAGTTGAGTAATATCGAGTCTCGCACGTGTTAATGTCATGTCATATCTTTACCTTGAAACCTTTGTACCATTCTTTAATGGTGGTCTCATCGTAGGAGGTATGCGTCTTCAGAAAATCCATGTCCTCCTTGGTAAGCTTGTCCTTGCTCACGAAGCAGCCCATGGTGAAAGCTAAAACAAAGAGAAAACATTCATTAGTTCACTGATGATGAACAAATATTCATTGATGACAGGACTGCGCCCACCTCACGGCGACGCAAAAGACGTCGTTAGGCGGTTTCGGACACCGTATTCGCGGGCATGCGGACGTCGAGTAATAGGTGACTTTCCCCGATTAATAGACCATGCCCGAGTGAACGGCGCGTCGTGTTCTAAAGAGCTATCAGAAAACTGAAGGGGCTGCCAGACAGGGCTCAAACACGCGGGGATCGTGGAATTGTGTTAAGATAACCGTGACCCTGGAACGTCAAGGTTATTGTAGGAACACCGTGCATTTTAGTCAGTACGAGTATGAAAATCAATTTACACTATGGCAGTGCCAGATCAGCACTGACTCGTCAGTGGACTGACGTCAGTTACTGACTCAGTGTAAATCTGCCTTGACGGTCTCTTCAAATAACTTTAACAAACTTAAAAACGTTAATTGATCATGGTAATTAGGTACAAATGTAAAGATTGAAATACTTTCCGCAAGTTAATAAGAAACATATCATGCTCTTCAGCCTAGTCTTTATACCGAGTTCGGATCCCGGATGCAGCTATTTATAAGACGACCGCCAACCACAACCCAGTTAGTACCAGAGTTATATTTCCCTTTGGTTAGACTGGTTATGAGGCTTCTGACTTCTGAGGCACGGAGAAAATAGATGGCCAATGGTCACCTATATTCGGACCGATCTTGGAAAATGTGACTTATAGGCATGATGACAATTTGCATTAGTTAGTGTGTCAGTAAGAGTTTTAGTAAAATAATGGATACAATATTTTGTGTTTTAAAGTTCGGCCATTCACAGAATGCGTTCTTGACACCTCGGCCATTATTTTTTTCCAGGGCCCAAACTGACTTACTATGTCGTAAAAAATATTTAAAAAAAAAGTCGTTTTCTTTTATTTTTTCATGTTAATTTAGTATTATCAATATTTAAAGTATGTAGTACAGTCATTAGCAGCGATGATTTTTTAGTATTTATTGTTTTGTTTGATGTTAATACAAGGAAAGGAGTAGAAAAACAACAACTGTGTTACTTACTTAAAAAATCAGTTTTATTGGTAGGAACTTTTACCTCAATTTTAAAAACCTTTCAGACATAAACTTAGACAAGAGTTACAATAATCTTATAATGTAAAATCACGATCATCTCAGTCTAATATGTTATTTTTTAATTAAGATTACCACTGCGTTACGTTACTTTAATTTAAGCTACTGTATTTTCTCAAAATATGCCATAATAGTAGCAATTTAAGCTCAATCTTTACAGTATAGGTTGAAATATGGTAGATAAACAAAAAAATATAAAATTTGTGCTGGTTCAAAATTATATTTAAGCTTTATAGCTCTTAACGTATTCAGAAAAAGGGGGACAAGTAACGCAGGAGTCAACTACTGCGTTACTTGTCCAACCAAGTAAGAGCATTTAGCACACATTATTGTGTATTGGTATGCGTTTTACATTTACATGTAGGTATCTCTGCCATCAACTGATGGGGGTTTTACGTAGAATGGTCTATGCTTGGTGAAATGAGAGTATGTGCAACTCTCGATAGGATTCTCTCTTTTTTCTTGAAAAAAAATTAAAAAAACTTCATTGTATTAAGCAGATATACTTCTTCTGCTCCTTATTTTTTTTTAAAGTCAGGGTTTCTTCTCTTGACCTTGGAGAAACTGGAGTTCCTGATCGTGGTGTTGAAGCCGGCGTATTATCTAGAATAACTTGAACTCTTTTCTGACGTTCTCGATGTCTTTTGTTTGCCACCATCCATTTAAGCTTTGCAGATTTATTTTCTTTCTTTGTCATATGCTTTACACGTTTTTTAGTATCATGATATTTCTGAAGATGTTTTCTTCTAGCTTCAGCATTTTTTACAGGGTCCTGTTTGATTTTTTCCGTCAAACCCGTTGTTATTCTACTGGTGTTTACGCCACTAAATTGAAAATAATATACTGTAACAAAATAACTGTAAAAAAGATAAATACACTTAAAAAACTGTTTACTTTACAACTGCGTTACTGCACCTACAACTGCGTTACTTCTCGTGGTAACGCAGTATAGTGGTAACGCAGTTGTAAAAATAACGTTTATCCTAGCATTAGGGTCATATGATAATAAATTACCAAATATTTTTGAGGGCATTCAAATATTTACTTATTCTATTATAAAACGCAATAAAAAAACAATCAAATATCTAAAAAACTTACCGTTTGCTGTCGGTAACTCAGCGGTCGCACAATAAACACACGCGCCTCTTCGGACAACTCGAGCTCGACTGACGCGGCCAGCGTCAAAGCCACGAACAGGGTGCCTTACCCCACCAGGAATTTACATTAAATCAAAAGAACTAAGTCGAAAATACACAGAAAAAGTCGAATTTAAGGATCACTTTTGCTTGGTAACATAGGGTACTTAAGTTTTCTTTCTTCAACAGGGACAAGACAAGAAATATTTTGTAAATAATACACGGTCAAAGAAAAGATAAACCTATGAGCCTGTTAATAAAGTTCATACTTAATTTAATTTTCTTAGATATTTTCATTTTATAGCACCGTGAAAAATTTTAATGTAATGTCAATGTATTTGAAGCGAGTTGCTTGCTGGGACAGCCGGATTTTGTATGAAAAACGACTGAGTTACCGCGAAAAGCAGCTGAGTTACCATGTTTACGTCAAATTACAACATTTTCCACTAATGTTTTTGTCTTTTTAGAGAGATATTATAATTACGTTTCTACCAATAGCAATTTTATTTCAGTAATCATAGTTTTTTTTTTAATTTAGTAGGCTCTGTTCTTGAGAGACCGATTATGGGCCCTGGAAAAAAATAATGGCCCACCTGTCAGTTAGTACATGTATTTGTCATAAAATTATAACATTCATTGATTATTGATATAATAATGTTGTTTTAATGCTCACCAATTGTTAAAACGGTAAACAACCAGCAAAAATATTTTTATCGTAACTGCAACGCCATTACAAAGTTACGTCGTCAGTTCAAAATCGCGACCTGTCAGGAACGCATTCTCTGAACGGCCGAACTTTAATGAATTATTGCATATTTTACAAAGATATAACGCAAGTGAAATCTGCACTTGCTTGTGGGGTAAGTATTGGCAATTTTATGAAAAATGTCGTTTCTTCGTCAATTCTGGCTTATGTAAAACGACGAATTATAATCAACAAAATCATCAACAGTACCCTCCAAGTCCATAAAGGCGTAGCAACAAAAAAAAAACAGAAAAAGTAATTCCTACAGCTTTATGGACTTAGAGCGTTGCATTGATGATTTTGTTGATTATAATTCTGTAACTACATACTTTTAACAGCCGCAAATAATATTTTAATCAACATACAACCTAACGCTGGCCTGCAAATTGCAAAGAACGTAAGACTTTTTTTTTAAATTTCGCGGGCTGGTTGTAGCATTCACCTTAAGGAGGTTTGATTTCATCTTACCCTCGCCGTCCATTCTGTTCACTATGAAGCCCGCTGTAGGCTAACTTCAGTAAAGTATTGTTCGTAGCCTCCTAGTAATATCAATTTACGCGATAAGAAAGTTTAGCTCGACGGTCGGTAGTCTATAAGTCTAGACTTCTTGCGATAGGCTAATCTCGTGTAGGTAGGTACCAGTTATCTTTACACTTGCTGGCGGAAAATCGACTTTCGAGGCATTGACATAACTATAGTAATAATATTAATAAAGCTGAAGAGTTTATTTCTTTGGTTGAGCGCGATAATCACAGGAACTATAAGATCGTTATATTTTTTTTGTTTGAGTATTATTGTCATAAATCGAGGAAGGCTATACAACATCATTGCGTCATAATTATAATTTATTTTTAAATATTCGATAACGAAGTCATCGATCCAATTTAATCAAAATCCAGTTACAAATTACAATAGGCACTTTTGAATTGTCAAAGACAAATAAAAATATAATTAAACACTAAAAAAAGTTATGGTGCTACAGTCCCAGTCACAAGACATAAAAACTGTGAAAGTACCGTATGATGCCCATTCCAGAAAGTAGATCTCTATGGAGAAGAACGGGCAAGAACTCCATGGACACCCTTTTTTTCAATTTAAATGTTCTTTAATTGGTGAGACAATAGGTACCTACACAAATATCCATTTTATAAAGGCAGGGCACACGAACGATAATTTTGTCACAACAAACATTGTGTCGTTGCATTATTAAATCTATTCGAAGGGGACATCAGTCAGTCATGACATGAAAATTGTAGGCTCAGCTTAATTGCGACCTAATATTACTTAGCAGCTATTAATTATATTGATACAAACGATTTTACGAACCAGGCAACTAAACATTCCTAAATTGTAATAAAGAGTGCTTTGAAGGAGTGTGTTTATTTTTTGTATAAAACCTATTCAGCTCAAGTTTCGCCATTATCACGCCTAAAGTACTCCGAAAGTAAATAGCTAGTAGCAATGCAAACGAACATTGTATAGGCCAAAATCTTCTGCTACAACGTAAATATGATACACAAAGATAATATTAAAACCCCTAATTACGTTTATCATCCTCCAAAACCCTCGCTCGCCCTCAATGTAAAACAAAAATGTACTTTACCGCAGGAAAAGGGTTAAAACAAGGCACAAAGGACCTGTTTGTTACCCATACACCAATAAAAAAAATTCAATACAACTTTCAAACGATAAAGTTTGAGATTTTTTTCTGTTACTACCACCTGTAGTCGACATGCATACTTTATGCAATTGGCGACGACAACATGACGCGACAATACTTGACAAGCTATCGTTATGTTATTGACTAAAATGATAGGTTCGTAACGACGAAAATAATTGATCTAATACATTTTGTACAGGCTCATTTCAGTCTAGACTTAGTTAAGTATTTTTTTTTCGAGCTTGGTTGTATCAGTGAGTAAAGGATGGTATTTGATGCGACAGAGGGCTTAGGGCGTGGAAATGTCACGGACACAGCGATAAAGATAATGAGGGCCGGCCGCCTCGCGCCTCCGCCGGCACCGGCGCCGCCGGTAGACTCTCGAAACTCAATGTTTGATCTAGCCCCTTCGTACACTAGGTGACGCAAGTCTCCGATACCTTACGATTTTGGTATTTATTGACGCGTGCCTGTGTTCGAACCTCTATGGGTTTGTATTGCTATAGCCGCTTGGATACCGAAGTCGTAAGGTATCGGAGACTTTAGTCGCCTAGTGTACGAAGGGCCTTAGTCATGTCTGGACAAAGCTACAGCTGAAGGTACTGCCAATACTTTGCACCACACGGCACAGCCAATTTATTGTCATGAAGAGTTACTGAATATTCAAGAGTCTGACTGAATACGTAATTTAATTCATATTGCCTTAGCTGCCGAAATTTCAAATGTAACCGAAAACTGCGAAGGACCTAACTCCAACATCAACACGCAAAAGCTTTTGACGGTACATTTTAAAGTTAAACTAATCATTATAGCCGATATTAATTGCATAGTGCAATACATCATCATCATTATCATCATCAACCTGTAATTTTCCCAGTGCTGGGACACACGCCTCCTCTCTATGAGAGATGGGCCACCACGCGGGCTCAGTGCAGGTTGCAATACAAGCGAATATTATTGTAAAACTCATTAAGGAATTCGAAAATGAAGCTCGAAGTTTCCGAGCGCTATTTGGCTGGTTGCATACTCTGCAACACGTGACATCAATAACTTTTACTTTAAATATTTGCATGTTACAAGTGACGGCGGCTGCACTCGAATAGCACGCGGAAACAAAAGACATGACTGCTTCCGTGAGCACGATTTACAAAAGTTAGAACTCAAGTCTGCTTGGCAGCGCGTCGTCGTTCCGATTGACTAGTTCACCTATTAAGGGGAATGCTCCAACCAGCCCGCGAAATTCAAATTTTCTTACGTTTTTTGCAATTTGCAGGCCAGTGACATGTTGTAACTTTATCAAAATATGAATTGCGGTAATAACAAGTATAATTTTAAATATAAAAATTATCAAAACATTCGCTCCATCAGCTCTCACATAGAAAAGCTGCATCTTGTTAAAATCTCGGAAATCTAACTTAGCAAAAAACGTAAGAAAATTTGAATTTCGCGGGCAACTTCGATGCAATCACCTTAAACTAAAATGTTTTACCTATAAACTTTTATCTGAAAGCTCGCTCGCCACAGTATAAACAGCTATGTCGTTGATATTTATTATTAGTTTAGAGTTAGACCGTGAACTTGGGGGTATTTTAGTCCGTTTTTAGAAATGACAGCCATATTTTATGGCAGTTTTAGTTCAACTCCCATTTTTATTGAATGGGAAAATATATATTATAACATTTTGGGCACTATAGAGAAAATATAAGTATCTTTATCAATTTCAAAAGCCCCACGTACAGACAGTATAAAAACCTACCCGTAAAATTTTCCCATTCGAATATGAACCTTGGTATTAAATATTTTTTTAACAGACTGGGGCAGGTTGACATGCTGACGACTATATTGTAACTCTAAATACATTAACGGCGCCCGGCACAACCCCTCGAAACGTGGCGGTAAATATTATTTCCATTACATAAAACTGTTTTAGACGGGAAAAAATAATAGCTGCCGCAGTGTTTTATTATTAAGGTGGCATTTTATTATTCTCGATTATTATAAAGCTACTTTTTTTTATTAAAGATAGGTTCTCGTTTGACCACTATCTCGCCTGATGGTAAGCGAAGATGTGGTCGACGGTGAAGCACGCTTGCCTAGAAGTAATCTGTTCACTCTTGATTTGAAGACCCCAAGGTTATAGCTGTCTTGAAATACAGATGGCGGCAGGGAATTCCACTCCTTAGCTGTGCGTACAATAAAGGTATTGGCAAAACGCTTTGTACACGCCGCGCGCCGGAGGGATGTTTTTTTAATAATATTTTTTTTACTTCGAAATAGTTTTTCTATTGTGGTTCTTGAAAGCTGTCAAGTTATTTTGCTACGTTAGAAGCCGTCAGTTGTCCTTGATAGTCACTGACCAGCAGTTGTCAACTGAACTTGGATGGCTTGACACCTCTATATTTTATCGACTGTTATGAGGCTAAGTTGAGGAGTACCTCAAGAGCGTTAGAATAGTTGATTTAAGGGAAAATTTACCATTATCAGTTCCATTGCAAATGCAAAAGCCAATTCGAAATTTACTTCACAACTATTTGATGGTCACCAGAGCAAGTTATCATCATTTGAAATGTCAACAGAAATAATTATGCAATAGTCAGCAGGTCGTTTCAAACTTCAAGTTGAAAATGATTTTCTATTCGGGGCCGGTTCAGCGTGTAAGCGACTTCTTTACAACTATGTAGCGCATCTGTACAGGGCACAATTTATTTTTCAACACATTTGCTCGAAAAATGCATTTACGAAGCCTGTATACATTGTTCGAAAGTTAAAAATTACGCACCATACAACGGAGCGTGCGGTAAAATAGGTACTCTCACCTAAGTACCTACTTTACCGCACGCTCCGTTGTATAGCACCGTGCGTTTTCTTTACGGTTTTTTTTTAATTTCCATTAAAAATAAAATGAATTCCACCAAAGAGTTTCACGTTCTGAGAATAAACAGCCTGACTGATCGAACCTCCTTGGAAGCGATTTTGCTCAATACGTTGTCTCACTTTAATACCTACGAGTAAATGAGACGAAAGATGTAGTTCTAATTTCCACCACGTGCATGTGGCGCCATTTGCGAATTCGCGCCATTTTCATATTTTAGGAACTTCAAAAATTGTTGCGACTTTTCTACTCCTAAATAAAGTTTTTTTAATTACATATTGTACTGTTTTCTCGCAAATGTGTTGAAAAACATTGTATGACACACGTGCAGAAATTGGTATTTACAAACTCGTGACTTTGGTAAGCCCTCGGCTACGCCTCGGGTTTACATTCGTCTACTCGTTTGTAAATACCAACTTACCGCACTAGTATCATAAATAACTATTAAATCCTGTCAGCTCAAGCAGTGAGCTTATTGTTAACTGTGCAGCGGAAATTGTTTGCAAAGTGCTTCAAAAAGTCTTGAAGATACTATTGCTTTGTAATCCTTTACAGAAACAACCGTCCTTACTCCGTATTTTGTCCATTTACTCCCATATTTTGAATTTTTGCCATAAATCGTTTTTATACCTATACAGAAGACTTTCATAATTTATGGTCTACTAAACTATAAAATATGAAGGAATGGATACATTGTGCAGACGTATCGCAAATAGATTGCCTTAATTAAACGAAGAAAAAAAAGATAAACTAGAAAATACCAATGAAAATGGTAGGTGGGGTCGTATCGCGGTCGCCTATAATTTAATGGACGTAGCTTTCAGTCGGCATCGAAGGGAAATTCGATAATATAAAGGAACAAAAACTGCAACGTCACCGTGCAAATCTATCATACAGGTTATTTAGACGTTGGCGTTCACCTGTCATGGGGTTGTCTGCCCCAAATAGAGCAGCCGACACTCTGGGTAGGCGCTCGGCGCTCTTGATTGGATAATTTCTAATTAATCTTATCGATTTCTGATTACTGAACCGTACTTTAGCGAAAATGTTAGGAACGGAAACTCAAGTGCGGGTTGTTGGTCTATTATTAGAAGATATTGTTACTTTCATACCTTGTTGTTTATACCTTGAACTTGCCGTTAAACTTGCGCTTTATTAGGATTCGGGTTGAGGATGAAAGCGGTGCTACTTATTTGAAGTGATGTTGCATAAACACGGGAGATACGCGTTTCTTTCTTATTTTTAGGTACCGACATTGCCATCACAGGTTCGGATAAAATTAACCGAGATATTTAGCTGATAAAAATTCTTCTTTTACAGACATGGTCAAACCCACTCTAAACTTGAATGAAATTAGTACATAGTCTGCTGCACCAGGGCTATGAGTTTATCAAAGTCAGATTTTGTTCGTAAACTGCAGATCTTGTTTGAAAAGGGTTTTTGTGTGGTCAGTAACGTAACACGGGCGCTTAACTCGAAACAATTATGTCTGTAACTAGAAAAGATTTACTAACATCGGGACCACCAAACAGCTGGATTATTGCTTGTTCCGTGACAATTGTAACCCTAAAACCGCCGGGAGGACTGACAAATCGATTAATACCGAAGCTCTTGGTCACCGCTTTAGATTCGAACGAGATATTACAGAGTGCCGTGCAATTCCGTATCTCGTTCAGCGGTGCCCCACGGCAGAGTTACGTCATAAAAAGCCGTACCTACGTGGATTTCTATTTTAAGATGTTTCTAAACGCTATGGAAAAAATAGCCTAAGTGATTTACGCGCACTCTACAGTCGATACACGAAAATAGTTTTACGATAATCCAAAAGCAAGATCACTTGTTTCATTCAATGTCTGTTGGACGAAGCAATTGGACGTGTCCATGCATACGACATCAGATATTTCGGCATTGAATACATGAGAGAGACGTGTGTTGTAGACATTGAAATGAAGCGCGAGAACGAACTGTGCCGCGTCAACTCGTTGTCCTGTTGACTTCTTTGCTTACTCTCATTTTGAAAACATTATACGCAGACTGCCTTTAGGTTTCTTTTACAAGTTCGTGAACATTTTGGTTTTATTAATCTGTTTCATTCAATTTGTTTGCTTCTCTTTATCTTTATAGGAGCACATGCGAATGTGGGTGTTCCCCCTAAACCATCTGGTTCGTTCAAATTGATGTGTCCGTAGTTATAATTATGTTTTCCCGATCAACATGCATGAAGAGTTATTGCATCAAATACCTACCGATGCATGAGCGTATTATCGCATCATACTCCGACAAGGAATTATTGGAATCATCCGTTCATAAATTGAAGCTGAGTTGGTTATATTTCACTAACCAGTAATGACGATAACGTAGTTGAGAGGCAATTGTATAAATGCTCTAATAATTTACGAATAAGATGTTGTTATAATGGTGTAGCCTACATTTGACTGATTAATGTTTTCATTACACAAATACTAGTTCTGAGATTATACTAAAAACCTTGTTTATGTGTATTCTAATTATAAATCGTGACGTAAAAATCATTTATTCATGTACGTAAACGATGTACTGCTAGACTGTGCGAATAGCTTAGCAAATCCACTGACCTGTTAAAAAGGAATAGCTGCAATTTGTATGCAATGGCTTTTATTACCATATAGCAAGAACGGTCATTTTCTTACAAAGAAATATGCAGTGAGCTTGAAAAAATATTATCTGACCGGAAGTCTCTTGAGCCGCGTCAATAACTTGAAGCTCTAGATAGAAGGACGCTGGAAAGTGTTAATTTAGCACGGTCAAGGCAAACGCTCCACTTCCATCGAGATAAATACGTTAGATCTGTTGTAGCGCCAAGAATTGTGGCGAAACCGCCGCCCGCACTTCTCATAATGTGCTGTTATTTTTTTTTTTTTTTTTTTTTACGTGGTAAAATCATCAAATGAGTCCTCCAACCCCGGGCAGGGCGGGAGGGACTGTCAGACTTGTACTGACTAAAATCCACGGTGTCCTTCGGTAGCCCTTTGTGTGCCGGAGTCGCGGTATACGTGTGTCCCGCAACCCCGGCAGGACTGTGGCCCTCTATAGGGGGGCCCCGTCACTATGCTGACGCTCCTTGAGGCGCGCGTGGGACACAACGCGCCGTCGACCCGGGCATGGTCCTTGGTCGGGCAGCGAGTTGCCCTTTACTCGCCGCCCGCATGCCCGCGCCTACGGTGGCCGGAGATCGTCCCGCGACATCCGTCGCCGTGGGCGTCTACCACTGCGTCTCGGGCGGAGAGAGGACGGTATCCTCTGCCTCAAGCGGCCCGCCTCCTCCTTCGCGAGCATGACTGCTTCGCAGAAGGAGGCGACCGCCTCCCACTCCGTCTCGCCCCGCAGCATGGCCGCAACCAATGCCGGGCGCGAGAGGTCTCCGCCTATCGCCGCGGTGAGGACACGGCGGTGCTCCGCCCAAGCTGGGCATTCCTGCACCGTATGCTCCACCGTGTCCTCCGGGCGATCCTCGCAGTGGTGACACCCGGGCGTTTCCTCCTTTTTTATCATGCACAGGAACCTCCCGAAGCTGCCATGTCCGGTGAGGACCTGTGTCATGCGGTAGGTGAGGACGCCGTGGGACCTATCCAGCCACTCCTCAAAGAGGGGTCTTACAGCCGCGACTGCGGCTAGCCCGTACCTCGGTTGCGATAGTCGTTCTCTCCAGACTGCCCTGAGATCGCGCCGGAGCTCTTCCCGCCTCGTCTCGACTTCTCGAGGCATTAGGGATACGCCCCGACTCCGCGCCTCCACGCGCCACTCGTAGACGCGCAGGAGGGCAGTCGCCTCCAGATCCCAGGGCAGTGATCCGGCAAGGAGGTTGGCCGATTCGCCGGCGATCGTGCGGTATCCTCGGATCATTCGGATTGCCATGACCCTCTGGCATGCGACCAGCTTCTGTGGTCGCGTCCGAATGCTCAGGGCCCACACGGGGGCCCCGTAGAGGGCCATGGACCGCACGACGCCGGCGTGTAACCTCCGGCAGGGGGCGTTTGGCCCGCCGATATTGGGCAGGAGCCGCCCGAGGGCGGCTGATGCCCGGTTCAGCCTTGGGGCCAAACGCGAGAAATGCTCCCCGAAGTTCCATCGGCTGTCGAGGACGAGTCCCAGGTACTTCATCGTACCGCCGACGCCGATGCGAACCCCCCCCACCGTTATGTGGGACTCTGTCAGTGGCGCATTCAGATGGCCATGAAAACACATGGCCTCTGTCTTGTGCAGCGCCACTTCGAGTCCCAACTGCCGGATCCTCTCGACGACTATCGCAACCGCCCGCGTCGCCAAGTCGGCCGCCGCCTGGTGCGACACTCCCTCCGCCAGGACAAGCGTGTCGTCAGCGTAACATATTACGCTGACGTCTAGAGGGAGGTCGCCGCGCAGCACCCAGTCGAAACCGATGTCCCACAGGTGCGGTCCCAAGACCGATCCCTGTGGGACACCGCACGACATCTCTCGCCGGTTCCACTCTCCCCGGTGACCGGGGTAGATGACGGCTCTGTCCGTCAGGTAGTCCTCGACCGTGCGACGGAGGTAGGTCGGCACCCGGTGATACCGGAGTGCCTCCCTGATGCAACTCCAGGGCAGGGTGTTGAAGGCGTTGGAGATGTCCAAGGACACCGCCACGACGACCCTGCCCCGGGCTACTGCATCCCCCGTCGTGAGGGCTCTAACGCGCATGATGGCGTCCACCGTAGAGCGCCCCCTGCGGAAGCCATACTGGCTCTCCGACAGGTTCGGGCCCACGTGATTTAGGTGCCCGACGAGGCGGTCTGCAATTACTCTCTCAAGGAGCTTGCCCACCTCGTCGAGCAGCACGATGGGCCGGAATGCGGACGGAGAGTCCGCAGGGCGCCCAGGCTTCTGGATGAGGACCAGTTTCCCCGTCTTCCAACGAAGCGGGAACTGGCCCCTCGCCAAACACGCGCTAAAGAGCCCCCCCAGTCGAGGCCCGAGAGTCCCGAAGGCCAGGACCCAGGCTTTTCCTGGCAGGCCGTCGGGTCCTGGGGCGGTATTCTTGGCTTTGAGCCGTTGTACCGCCACTCTCAGGTCTACCTCGGTCACCTCTGGAGCATCGTAGACGTCGTCGTCGCTGTGGTCCGCGTTTGCGTCAGCTTCGCACTCGCTGTCAGACTCCGTCCGAGGCGGAGCTGCCATGGGCGGGGGAGCATGGTCCCCTCGCGGTGGGAACAGGGCGCTCACCACGTCCTCCACGAACTGTGGCTGGAGACTCTGCGTCAACGGGGGGGCCCAGGGGCGGAGCTTTCCTCGCACCCACCTGTACGGCCAGCCCCATGGGTCCCTGTCCAGAGTCTCCACCAACTCCTTGCGGGCCTGTTCCTTGGCCCGCAAGATTGCGTCGCGGAGGGCGGCCTTCGCTGCCCTGTAGCCCTCATGCAGCTCCGCCTCCAAGGCGGCCGCATCCGGAGGTCGGATGCGGCGCCTGCGGAGCCTGGAGTACCGGCGTCGCGCGGCAACGCACGCCTCGCGCAGCGATGCTAGCTCGCGCGACCACCAGTAGAGCTGACGCCGGGCGCGTCCTTGCCGGACCCGGGGCATGGCCACGTCGCAGATATCGGACATGGCCTCCCGGAACCACTCGGCCTCGTCGTTTATGTCAGCAGGCCTGTCCGGTGGTGACACCCAGGCCTGCACGATCGAGGCTTCCAGGAATAGCTCCCGGTCCAGCTGTTTCAGCGCCCATCGCGGACCACTTGGGTTCCGTCGGACCGGCGCGTCTGGGGTCTGGGCGGAGACGTCAAACCGGATATACCGGTGATCGGAGTAAGTCTCCGCCTCCTCCACAACGCGCCAGTCGGTGACGCGCGGCGACAGGGCGGCGCTGGCAAACGTTACGTCTACCACCGACTCGCCCGTCCACCGCACGCACGTGGGGACAGAACCCCGGTTCTCAATGACCAGGCCCTGCGCCAGGGCCCAGTGCTCGAGCAACCTGCCCCGCGCAACGTCCGTGTACCGGGAACCCCAAGCCACGTTCTTGGCGTTGAAGTCCCCGAGGACGAGCACGGAGAGGGAACCGAATGCGACGACGACGTCTCCCAGCTCCACAAGGGAGTCCTGGAACTCGGCGAGAGTTCGGCTCGGGAGAAATACACGCCTACCACGACGATCTCCCCGAACCGGGCTGCGACGATCCCGCGCCCTCTCTCAACACGATCGAGGGGCGGGGTACCGGCGGCGGCCGACGAAATAATGGTCACCGAGCCGTCCAGGTCCGCAACCCAGTCGTTCCTGGGCTGGACAAAATACGGCTCGGCGACCACGGCGACGTTTATCAACCACTCCGCCATGCTCTGGAGCAAAAGATCCTGAGCAGCGGCGCAGTGGTTGATGTTCGCCTGGAGGAAGCGCAATGGAGACATTATTCTGAATCCATTGCGGCCTCCTCCAGGGCCCCCTGCGAGGGCGCAGCCACGGCGGCGGCGGCGGCGGCAGCGGGAGCGGCGGCGGCGGCGGTGGCAGTGGCGGCGGTGACGGCGGCGGCAGAGGGCCTACCTCTGCGCCTGGCTTCGGTCGGTGGAGCGCAGGACTTTCCCCCAGCCCGGTGATCGGCCGGCTTGCCAGCCGCCTCACATGCGAAGCAGTGAGGCGGGGCGGAGCACGAGCCGGCCTTGTGACCGGGCTGACCGCAGCGGAAGCACCTATCGCTGCGGTCCACCTCCGAGGTGCAGACGCATGCCGCGTGGTTACCCACTTGGCAGCGGTAACACCTCAGGGGTCGGGGTTCCAGGATCTTGACCTGCGCCGACACCCATCCCACCAGGAGCCTTCGGCCCTCCTGAATTTTCTTGGCCGCCGCAACGGGGCAGCTAACCGTGATGGTTTGCAGCCCCGCAAAGCCAGGACGCAGGGCGCCCGCCCTCACCTCGTCTGAGGAGCACCCCCCAGTCCTGGCAACGGCAGCCACCACGTCTTCCGCCGTCACGGAGTCATCCAGACCCAGTATGCGCATGTCTGCGCGCTTTGTGGGTCTGGAGACTCGGGAATGTGCTGTTATTGAAGAGTATTATCTAAACATACGGATTCATTTATCATTGCTAAGAAACGCCCGCAATTTCATATGTTTATACTTGGAATTGTAACTAAGAAACAAATAGTTATAATTTGTTTGCTTCTAGTCGGCACTTAACCTAGGTTTATGACTAATATATTAGGCGGGGCATTCAAAAATGTTCAGTAATGTGACCAAGATTGACATAACTTTCCGAATTAGCCGCACAATCAAGCTACTTATGTCATGGCTAATGAAGACGCATTAGGTTCTTAAATAGGATCGCAATTCTTGATACAACAACAATAGAGTAGTTTGCAATCCGGGCATGTGTTGAGGTAAGGTTGCAGCGGTGGCGTCTACTATTGGAAGGATGCTTAATGCAAACGGCGTGTATGCTGGTCACGTAGCGTGTCGGCGCGGCGTTTCACAATTTCATGAATGCCCGCCCGCCGCCTGACATTATTACCGCAATTAAGTGACCATTACAACCTCACGAAGACACTGTATTATAATAAAACTGGCAGTTAAAAATATAAAAACATCTCAGAAAACATCGCTTTACACTCTATACTCGTTCTTAGGTAGTAGTCGAGTGCCACGCCACGCCACAAGGGTACGGGATAATGAAGGCAATATTAAGTCCGGCAAACGTTGAAGGCTTACCACGCCACTTGAGTAATAAATTATAAAAATAAAAACATTCTGCCTTTCGTGTTACTTCAAGGCCTTGAATTGTTAAACGAAGTTGAAGAAAGCTGCGGTGTCGGGTCTGATCATTCTGCGGTGAATTGATATTTTTTTTAATATTTCACATGATATAATTTCTTGAGAGAGTAAAGAGAAGGCCGTAGATCGAAAGTGTTAGTCTCTTTGCGCATTCCCACGATAAAATGTATGTAGTTTGTGTCGTTGCAAAAAAGCTTGTGTTATAAAGGTGTGAACACACGTTGCTATTGGTAACGGACTTCCCGTGCCAATTGGGTGACCGGCCTTCAGGCACAATACTGCTTAAATTACATAACACATTCAGGTCGCGCTCCATGAGAGGACACACACACTTATTGTTATTCTGTTCGTCCTTTGACACTTGTGGAGCACTCTCAAGCTTCTATCCTCAGTCCCGCTTAAATTGCACAGTAGACTTAATCCTATGAGATACTAACATGCCGGGAGCTTGTTAGTGAACTAAAATAGACGAGAAATTATTATACCTACCATATATCTACAAAGAGCTTAAAAAAATAGACACAATAAATTTGATTCCAGTACAAAAGCAGAACTAGAAGTTGGTCATGCTGAATTTCAGACTCTAAAATACAGTTCAGAAATAATACAAAACTCGAGGTAAAGCTGTCCTGGCCGACGCAACAGCGGTGATACTATTGTACTAATAGTATCTACTTATGTATTCTACTGAAAACTTTTTGACTATTTGAATAATTACTGTAACAAAACCCGGTTTTCGTGAGTCATATAAATAAAGTAACAAACTAAAGGATAAATGTTGAAAATGATTAAATTCTACTGTAAGTTTTGTCTGATTGCAACGTTTGACAATAATTGATGATCTTAAACACCTTCATCGAAAAATTGCATATGTAGACATGCTCGTAGGTACGTAAATTATAAATAATTATTACCTACATGCTTTAAAGAACAGTGCACCTTAACTCAGGTTAAATGTAAAACGCAAGCCACGCGACGCAATATAATTAATTTTACAGCGATGTGAACTGGAACATCCTGCGGATAATGAGAGTACACACGGCAAAGAATTTATTTAATTACCAACACACGTAGCATTCCAAACTCGATTAGTCGTGTAAATCCTTTGTAAAACCTCGCTTTTAAACTGACAACTTGAGCTCGATCTAATCTTCTTTTTCTCCGAACAATGTTACTCAATTTTAAAAGTGGCTTCATTTCTTGCGAATCCTACTTTAATGAAACAGTTTCTAGTATTGACATTTCAAAATATCAAAATCGTTTCGAATCAAGAGGAGATATTCTGAAGAAACAAGAAATAGTGAAAGCCAGCATCGATACAATAGTTGTCAGACGTATAACAGCTCGGAAACATGAGAGCCTTTCACAGAAGCATAATAGAGCGACGCGTGCGAAACTATCACGAGGGGCTAAAGAAAAAAGAAAGGTATTCCCCATATCAGTGTGAGCTTGTGTTAGGTCGATTCGCCTAATTGTCGTTGAAAGTCGCGGCATACACACAGGTGACCCAGACAGTTACAAAGAGCGAGTTTAAAAACATAGATGAAAGAGCCCGCGGTAATGAGCACTGGCTTCCAACGTTTTTTATAATTGATGCTACTGCACTGGTTCCAAGTTTGCCGAATTAATTATTAGAATTTTAATAAGTTACTTATTAATCGGGCAGAGTTGTACTGTGCACGCTTCTTTCACCAACATCTCAATGATCAAATGAAAATTCAATGCCAATGGCACCATCATTCGAATAATTGAACTCACTGCGTGCTGTTTTAAATCGAAAGAACGACTGAAGAGAAATACCCGAGCAATATTAATAACTTTACACAGCGTTGTTTGCGATATTTTTCACAACACACAACGATAAAGGCAATTTCTGTTGAATACCACCAAAAACTGATCGAACGGACTAAAACAACATTCATGCCGCCAAATAAATCGTAGTTGATATTCCTTTGATTTTGCGCGAACAAATACTGAAAAGTCGACCGTGTACACAGTCTGTTGTGAAAGGTATTTGATTACAAGCCGAGTAATGTAGACTCATCACAAATATGAGCGTAAATCCAATTATAAAGCAAATTCCTACGCTTTAGTCTACACAAGGTACTGTGGGGGTCCTTCAAATTAAGATTGGCAGAATGTGGTAGTTAATTAAGGGTAGTAAGCAGGTAGCACGCCAGGGGAGGCAAAACCTCGCTTCCTAAGTTAAATGTAGTGTAAATCTGCTTCGGACTGACACCAAACTTGTAATTGAAACTGTGAGCGGCAAACACTAGCTGCCGTGATAGACTTGGTATTAATCAGGAAATGCACTTTGCAAGTAATTAATGTCAAGTAATGGTATGGCATATGGTATAGCGAACTTTAATGTGGTTATTATTAGTGGGCGTGATGGCATCTAACTTCGTTAAACGCCATTCGTGAAATAATTGCGAATTCTATGGTTGATTTGAGAAAATTTATTAGACTTACTATATCAACGATTTACGAAACTGACACAGATTTTTTAAAATTTGAAGTTTGCTTAATAAACTGTTTATTTGAAAAAGCTTCAATTTTCGGGAGGACATCCTGCCCAGGGCGGGACGGGAGCTACAGTCAGAATTAATACTGACTAAAACCCATGGAGATCCATCAATAGCCCTTTACGTTCCAGTGATACCAGATGAGACAGTCCCGCGACTCAATTTTTGTTGCTTACGTTTTATTTCACAATCGTGTTCTTTGGCTGCCGCTGCCGCTGCATTTACATGGTTTATTCCGCGTTCAACCCCTAAGATTTTCTACCCTCTTCCGCGTTACCATACAAGTTACTTATATACAAGTTGCAAAATGCATAGGTACAAGTTACAAGAAGGTAGGAAGGAAATTCAATGTAAGAAAACTTGAGGTTAAGCTAGTTGTGAAATAAACTATTTCGTCTAAAAACTTATTTTCCCTTCACTTTGCCGCGAAGATGTTGGATTTGATTTTAAGATACGGAAATAAGACGAGACATAAGTTTATGTTTTATTTCCGCAACATAACATATTTTAAAAAACTATTTCCTATAACCCGTTCAACTCTAACACAAACCAATTGAACAGAATTGCTTTGAAAAATCAGTTTTTCTGCTGAGCCACGCAACCAACTATCTATAGACATTACGAATAGGTATAATAAAATGGTAGGAAAGTCAAATTCGTTTTACATTGTATATAATTTTCTAAATAATACTTAGGGTGGTGATCTACAATCGATACCGAAGCCAAAAATATATTTCTTAGATTTTTTGTGTTTGTTTGTATGTAATGTATGTGCGGGATAAACTCAAAAAATACTGCATTGATTCACTTGTAATTTGACAAAAATATTACTAAGAAGTCGGGTCAACATTAGGCTACATATTGTCACGCTATCACCTACGGGGAACGAGCAGTGAACCTTTGTCTCTTCAACGCATTCACGCACACGACATCGCGGGCAGCAGCTAGTTTAAAATACACTCGACGAGCTTCAAAGCTCATCATTAACTAACAATTTATCTTTAAGTTATTTTTAACCGTCACAATAACAATATCGCCCAAACTGAAAATCTGATTTATATTGTACAAATACTTTATTTTAAACTGCCCGTCGCTTTATCGTATTACTACTTCAAAAAATATTTCAACCCATGATAAATATAATGCTGAGTTGCGTCGGGATTATTTTTAATTGCGCACTGATAAAACTTCAGTTATAATATGCCAGGGGCCTTTATTCGTTCGCATAGTAGTTCTCGTAACCAAATACGTGCAAATCTAAAAGTTTTTGTCAACAATACAAAATAAAATTTGCAAAACAGCCATACAAAATACTGGAGCAAATAAAAGAACTGAAACAAATAAAATAAAATAACAAATTCAACTCATGTAGAATTATTCGAACAAAAATAAAAAGGAACAAAAACTGAAATAAAAAGACAAAGAAAAAAAGTTTATTGCAGAAACAATGAATACATACTGAAGCGCAGGCACTGAATTTAATAATAAATTACGCACCGAGACTGAGCAGGGACACTTCTAAAGTGACCGAAGTATCGGGAGCCTCCTGAGCGCACGAGGAGCGGGACGTGACGCAGCGGACAGGCGCGGGATGCGTTTGGCCGGTTGCAAGGGTGCAACACTGGACACTTGTAGTGTCCAAGCTGGGAGAGGAGGCGCTTAGCTGTACCAGGGGGCTGCGCGCGCACCGGAAAAGCCGCTTTCCCACCTACCCGCTCCCGCGCCCGCTACCGCAACCCTCAAAGGCCTACAGACGCGCCTCCTATTCCGAGAATCAACCGTAGCGTATGCAACCCAATGCAACGTTTTGTACCTCCATTTAATTATAATTGGCGAGGTATTTAAAGGCTCGAGTATCACGATATTGGAAACGAATATTTGCGTTTTCAAATTCAATATTTACTTGTACCACCGGCTGTTTTTTTACATTATTTAAAACAAACAGTTGAAATTGTTGAAAACAAGGTGTTTTCTTTTTGTTGATTTTAGTTTAGGACAGAAATTTAAATGAATTCGCACTATACCTTATACCTTCGACCTAAATGAATTACGTATATACGTTCAATTTCTAGACTAAATCTTTTCAAAACAGAGTCATTAAATATTTACGAAATATTATCATAAAAAAAACATCGAATGTTTTTATTTTAGTATTATTTCATAAAACCCACCTAGTTTCAGTGGAAATCTGATTGGTTCTACAAACATATCTCCTTTCGTACCCGCTTTGGTGGTTTCTGGGCCTTATGTGAATCGTAGCTGGCGATAGCTGAAGGCAGACAAAAGAACTCCAATCACTGTTATAAAGCTGCGCCGCCGCCGGCGGTGCCTATCTAAGGCTTTACACAACAACTAGCGCACACATCCGACGTGCGTTGGAACCCGACATAGTTTACAAACATAGGCAACCACCACTAACTGTAGCACAACGATAAAAATCTTAATGTTCGGTATTTTAATAACCGACCGTATCCGAAGACGAACAAGGCCCTCAAAAAAAACCTTGTAAATTGCCCATAACTGAAATTGAAACTATCGGATTGAATAATATTACAAAAGGTGTTCGATGTATAGTCGTACAATCTTATAAAATTATTTGTATTTCTAAATGAATGCAGTCCCCAAATTTTTGTTAAATTAATTTTACTGCTACCATGAAAAATCGAACACAAACCTATGTAGAAAAGGCGGCATCGTTCACTACGATCGCTAATTCCACTCGAAATTGATAGGGCTAAAATTCCACGGCAGTCAGTATTAAATCTGCTGGTGAAAAATGCTCAAGTCCCTGTAGAAGCAGTCTGCAACAAAATAGCAGACAGGTACTTTAAAACATCTTTAGGAAAAATAAAATTAGTTTTACTGCTACCATCCAACATAAACCTATGAAGAAAAGGCGGCATCGTTCACTACGATCGCTAATTCCACTCAAAATTGATAGGGCTAAAATTCCACGGCAGTCAGTATTAAATCTGCCGGTGAAAAATGCTCAAGTCCCTGTAAAGGCAGTCTGCAACAAAATAGCAGACAGGTACTTCAAAATATAGGTACTTAGCTAGCACTCGAAAATAAATCGTTTCCAAATAAACGCTAAGGATTCATGTAACGAGAGGTACTCGAATAAAATTCGGAATTGTAAAAAATATTTGATATTCGTTTATTATTCTCGTTTTCCATCAGAGTTGGTAATGAAAAGCTTTTAATTCGTGACCAGCCGTATCGTAAAGCCAATATAGACAGATGGTGATTTAAGCGGTCATAACGGATTTTCCAAGACGTTTCATAAAATTATTCAGCGACTTGAAATATCAGGCAATCATGACTAATCTTTAATGGATTAGTCATAGGACTCCTTAAGGTTGATACAGAAATCTGTTATATTTCAGTAGTTTGGTTACACAACATTATCCAATATGGAATGTGTGGAAATTAATGTTGAGCTTGTAGGTTGTAAGTAAAAACCAGCATTTTAGATTTTAGTCTATTTTGATCTGACCACGGACACCTTATTAGTAGTCTCTGCAGTCACTCTTTCGCTATCAGACCTCGATCTAACACACCCTGTATCTTTGAACCGGTCCCGTCCGAAAACTACATTTTTGATTTTTTGCTAGCTGAGCCTTAATTATTATTCGCGATAAAAATCCCTGTATCCGCTAAATTCGCAACGATGCGATGCAAAATTAAATTAAGTTTTGTTTGTTTCTGCAGCAATAATTGCCTTTGGTATTTTTGATTTGTTTGGTATTGGCACGGGATGGAATGTTTTATTAATTACCTATATCGTATTCGGAGTATAGGGAGATATGAAGTTTACTCTCAAATAGGTTGGAAAATTAAATAAAATTCATGTGAAATTAAAGCTCTCAGCGTATATTGCGAAAACTGGGAATTAAATCCTTGAAGGGATTTTATTAAAGCGATATCGGTACCTACTGCGCTGTATTTTTACACATAAATAAACGGTGTTATACGAGTACTTTATCAACCGTATACAACAAATTCCAGTCCTAAAATAATTGCGAACATGAAATCCACGACAAAATTTCGTTTCGAAAATTCGAAATGCAACAATTTTAATATTACTCACTACTTATGACAACTTCAGTAAAAGTATTCGGGACTCGTTTTAAATTCCAGTTTAAACCAAAAATATCTCAACAAATATTGCATCAAATAAACTTTGTGTTTGGTACTTGATGATTGGATAAGTTAGCTGGCAGTTAATGTATATTAAACACAGATTTCAGAGTCCTAAAGTTTATATATTATTTACACCAGCTTTTGGCCACAGTCATGCTCGCGTTAATTTCGAATTTGATCGTACACGCACCATCTATTGTCATATGAAGTTTTTTGTTCTTTAGCTCGAGAACAGTACTTCTTTTTTTTTAATAAAGATACATTATTCTTTTTTCTCTCGATGTTTTCTGGCTGTAGGTACCTAATGATAATTTCCATATGTATATTATATACAAATGACGTCGTCTGTTATATTTTGTATATATTTTTATCTAAATAAATAAATCATAATACGTGACAACAGATATGCAAAATTTCAGGATGATTGGTTCAGTGGTTAAGGCTTGAAAAGGTAACAAACAAATAAACTTATTTTCTCATAATAATGTTAAGTAGAATGTCAAAAAGCCTTACATATATTCGGCGCTAAGTGCCACATCAAACAGTTTCATAATAAATTGGACTAATAGCAACTGCAGAGTCTAGAGCTCGGCGCGCGTGGAGAGACGTGAATAATTTAGAAAAGAATAATTATCTTTATTTGCGTGAAATACATTGACTCTGTTATTTATTTTTTATTTATATTATTCTATTTTATTATATATTTCTGTGTGCAAGGTTTAAAGGAACCTAGCCGAACCGAAATTCGGGGTGTTCTTCAAAGCTTGCTAAAGGTAGTTTTAGATTTGGTGAGCATTTATCCATTTTTGTATACAAAAACAAATCTCGAACTAAGACCTCATCTGATTATGGCTATAAAGCCGATGGCAAATAAAAAGAAAAAAAAAATATCACCATTTATATTGTGAACGTAGGCCCATAGGGGGAGGCCTATGTTCAGCAGTGGACGTCTTATGGCTGATATGTGATGATTTATATTTTTATACCCTTTAGTTAATTACGAGATTCTTATAGTTATTATTGTCCATACTTAAGGTGAACTTTAGACATTTAATAACCAATTTCAAAAACAATTGTAACATAAATAAGTCATAAATAAAAAATATAAAACATAAAAAAGTGCAGTAAAATTTATGTTGGTACAACATATCATAATAACAAATTATAAGTTTGCTTACAGTATATTGTATACGGAGACAACACAGTAACTCATATTCATTAAAAGTAATGAGACACTTCGATCGCTATTGTCGACATTTTATTTGCGCTTGCTTTATGTGAAAAAATGCATCGTTAGCTAAATCCTGTCTTTGTCATCGCTTGACTAAAGTTCGATATCGCAAAAATAGAATATGTAAATAGGATATTTGACTGAAATAATTTGTATTTTTGTTACGACACTTTTAAAATTAGCAAAACGTCTCAAGCAAGTACAGTTTTAACTTGCCTTATCACGAGCACACTCTTGAATTTTGATGCGATACTTTTGTAAATATGCATTGGTACAACGAAAGAAAGAAATACGTGTATACACGGCTAATAAGTAGGTGCAAAACCAGTTTGTCTTGGACACGCTTTTCATGATCTTTCCGCACATTGAACGGTCAGCTTATTAGTTTTGTTTAGCTTGATGTGTAGCACACGGCTATATATTTTTCAAAACTCTAGCTGGCAGACTCAATATTGCAATTTATTAATGTTGTCAACTTGCTTATAACATTAATTATAATATAACTAATGTTATACAATTAAAATATAATTAATATTATACATACATATATAATTATTATACAATAGTATTTTAAGTAGAACTTGTCTACGGGCACTCGACACTTACGAAAGTCACAAGTCACTGATCAATTTCTGACTAAGAGCGGGTCGCGCCCTCCGTATTTTCCGAACCCGAACTTTCAAAGCAAAGTGTTCGAGCAACAGACCGTTTGATATTGGGTCCTATCTATCAGCCTGTAGGTATATACTTGTATGGATACAGATATGATATAGTAAACATGAGTGGATCGTTAATTTTACGCGAGCCAAGTGATTTTCATGTTGATATTTGAGTATTGTGAAAAACCTCGGTGGGTTACGGACGAAAAAAATGTTAAAGGTTCTGTTTTTGTTGTTAAGCGAAGCACTATAGTACTAAGTATATTTAAATTGCCATTCTACCCGATCAAAAGGAGAATTATGAGTACCACTGTGTCGTCGCGTGGTCGTTACGCATTTTTTCGTGACGGTGGGTGTGCAACCTAATGAAAGTGTCGTGTCGGGGTGCGCACTGTCGTTATTTATGAGTGTCAATCGAACCTTTACAGCTTAATAATACACTCAGTCAGTCTCAGTCACAGTCGACGTCAAGTTACGGAACCTAAGATAAAACACTGTACCAATTTTAAAAGTTACAAATCGGTAACGAACTGGACTTACTGAGATAGAAAGAAGGCGAAGTAAGTGTGCTGCGACCAGGCACAACACGACACACTAGTGTGTTTCTTTATGTGACTACAGTAAAAGCTTTTGGAGGACAAAGTAACAATACTTTCGTCAGGGACCCATTCAATTACGATATCTCGAAGCTGAGTGATGGATGACGCCAGTAAATCTTCAAAGTTTCTGAAGTCAAGGTTGGTTACTGGGTAACATAACAGTTCGTTCATGTTGGTACTTTATGACACCAAGTACCTACCTCAATTACTTATTAAATAAAAATCAATCTTGACACAACTCTTATACTTTATTAATTAAACTGTATTGAGGAATTGAATGTCTAATTTAATAATCGTTATTTCTAACGGTACCTACTTCACGCTTATGATGGTTACGTTTGTATTCAGAAAAAGCATTCTGTGGAATGCTCAGAAGTTCACAACAGATGTTTTGAGCATTATCCTGAGTATGAGGCGACAGCAAAACCGAGTGAAACTATAAAGTTTAACTTTAGAATAATTTGAAGCATCGGTCGCGAGCTCAGCAATGTAAAAGTCACAACCGGCACGCCTGTTACTGAACTGTAAACTTTAGCAGACTGAATATCAAAGTTATAAATGTTTGCCATTCATTATTATTTCAGGTGGTCTTGCAGGCCGAGTCTATTTTCATGTTATGCTGCCAAAAATAAACGTTAAGTGCTATGTATTTATTGAACTTTGTAAGTCAACATCATAAAGCCATCGCAGATCGCAAAGTTTTTTTAAAGGCCGTCGAAATAAATCTGTCTGGGTCAGTGTTTGTAGCCGATTTGAATCAATATTTTCGTTTTGGCTCACCAATCATTGAAATACGTTGTACAAATACACGAGCTACATCCAATGGACTTTTAGATATTTTTTTACAGGTAAACACAGCATGAATTACACGTCGATTGAGCGCAATGTTTATGGACATTACACAATTCGTGATTTCCACAATTTTTGTATGTTACAGTAAACAAAACAGACTTCAATTTTTATTAATTTAGAAAGGTAAGCAAAGCAGATTTTTATAAACCCCTTTCCTTGCGGAAATATTACAGAAACAGTAATTAACAGCTAACATCTTACTAAACAATAAATCAACCATAGTTGGAAACTCGGTGCACCAAATTAAGAATAGCTTAATAATTACAGCTGCACAGACCGATCATTCGGGTTAAGCCGCGCTTGCTGAGGTTTGTCTGCAGATGGGTGACTAGCTGTCATAACGAGTTTCCCACGTGACTCGGAAAGCTGTTGTTACCGTCTGACATTTGTAGATCTTTGGCAGTCGTTACTATTAATTAGAAGCTCATAAGTCTGACAACCAGTCTTACCATTGGGTATCGTATTACCCAGTTATCAGTATTTTACATGGAGCCCCCATGTAAAATACTGATATTGAGCTGCATCTGCGGTTCGTACCAACAGATTATACAAAGATCTATGGATAACCTAATTGCTCGGACAACACACCAAAATTATGTTCCGGAATAGTAATATTATATTAATCTAATTGCAATTAACACTATCTGGTCCTGTTTTATCTAGATTGTCTAGTCATGTACTAATTCTTGATAATTATTATCTGATTATGTGTCGTCGGCGGGACAACTAAGTTGGCCTTGATGCCACATCATATTACTTGTGTTACTTTTTTAAAATTACATGCCTACATAATTTCAGGATATGGATTTAAGAAAAACCATCGGGTAAGTCGACAATTCGATCCCATGGAAAACCGGGGCGCGATTTTAAAAAGGCTATATACTATTTTAGTCACGAGTCAGACTCTACTCGATGAAAGGAGATGGCTAAATGACTGCCCCAGTCGCCTATAAGAATTTTATTTTAACTCGTAGTATTTGAAAATTTTTAAATGAATTGTTTAATGTTTAATAATTTCCTAAGACTTATATGAAATGTTAAACATAAAAAAGTATCTGAATTGCTTTTCGCTCATTTTTTATTGACATGACTTGGTCACGATGAAATAATGAAAACTAGGGAAGGGTAATAACGCTTTTCCAGATTGTTAAAATGAAACTGTATTTAATCGATTTATACTAATGTGATTTTAAACGATTTGTTTGCTGAAATTAAAAATTGGCGTTGAAACAGTATTTGGCGGTAATCGATAGATTCAGAGTCGTTTCTTTGCTTTTTATTGTGTTTTCTGCGTTTTGATTCGGAAAATCGGATTGTTTTAAAGTGATTCGTCCACCAAACTCAACTTCATTATTTTCGTTAAAAGCTTGGGAATGAGCTTCTTAGTTTAATCTTAGTTCATATTTTGTGCAGAATAATATTATCTTTCCACTACTAATCATGGCGATTCTATCTCTATTCTACCAAGAAAAGACAAGGTTATTTCATCGTTATTTCTACACAAATCGACTGTTTTTTTGCACAAATATGACACCATTCGTACACTATAGAAGAAAAGAACGTTTATTTTCCATATTTATTACATTATCATGCTTAAAACGCTAAAAATATTTCTACGTTCTGTCATTTGTCTATTCTTGCGTCGAAAAAACCTCTTTCTACGGCGCCATGCTACACCTGCTGGAGTGGGAGAGAAAAAAAAAACTGAAGTATGATCGATACTACTTTCTAACGATTTCAATCGATTCTTTTATCGGTTCTGTGACTATTTGAGTCCAATCCCATCTTTAAGAAAAAAACAAACGTCAGATGTCATTTGAACGCTCTGCGCTCTGCTTATTAATATTGTTCGTTGTGATTCTTTCTTTTGCTTTTCCTTGCTTGTTTATTGGACTTCCTGCTTGCAAACCTACCGACCTCTCGCTTCTCGACCCGGACTTGACTTGTAAACAGTGAATCATGCAATGCATAAACTGTGGTATATCCACGCGAAGACTGCGGCGTCATATACACTCGAGAGGAGCTCGTGGCTAAATAATTATAACCGCACAGGCCGATCTCTCAGCCAACATTGTCATCCTTGTTTTGAACTGCTGCATTCAGGAGCAACTGGTGAAATTCGTTTATTCGGCTATTCAACGGAGTGCTTAGCTTGTGGTCGTTCTGTGAGAATATTGCAAAGCCATCGCCATGTAGTGGAAAGAAACAGTTCAAAGTTGCAGAAATTAACAACATCACATCCAGATTTCCATCATCACGTAATAAAATGACATTTAAACAGAGTCCGTCGCTTCGTATTCTTTCAGAATTTATTTATAAAAATCACAGATTATTGAATAAATATACTTTTTCCTATTTTTCTTGTTTCATTTCGAAATTGTTAAATGTATCCTTAGCTAATTATAGTCTGCGCGTTATAGCATGGTGCGGGTGACAGTTGTCTAAATGGAGGACTACGAAGGACTGAAACATTCTGGTTGGGTTTAAATTAATAGTATATTACGAAAGTGCTACAGCTGATGTACTAAGTCTTAATTCGTAAATCGCTGCGACTTTCGAAGAGTGAAACGAAATGTTACTGAATCTGTCACCCGCACCATGCTAAAACGCACCGAGTATAGAGGGTTCAACGAGTTCAGAATGGATTTATCAAGATATCGTTTGTTTATCATTACAACTACTTACCTACTTATATCGTCTGTGAAAACTGTCTTTATTTTATGTTTAACCACGTATCACATTATTTGGTAAGTAGTTTGAAGATATTTAATTAATCTGAGTGGGTCACAAATGTGGTCATCAATAAATAAATACAATCGTAGATACATAAAACTAAACGCCTACGTAAAAGTTTATAGCAATGTCACTATTTGCAATTTTTGTAGTACTTTTAATGGTAGGTGTTCACGTTTTTTTTTATCATGTTATGAAGATATAACAAGTTTTAGAAACTTTTTTTATGTGAAATATGAATATTGAGCTATTCAGCGTTATACAGTGCTAGGTCCCATTTCTATAGCTGTCTGAATTTTTCCACATACTTGAACTTTCCATCTCCTTTTGTTTCTGTATATTACTTTACAATACCTAATCAATCTCAGTAATAAAATTGACTGAAATGGCGACTGATATGAATTATATGAAACTAGATTCCGACCGTGCATTTTCTTTGAAAATATTAAAACAAAAAGCTTATCTACTTGAGTCAAGTTTTTTTACTGGGATAGATTAGGTATTGTTGATTAATATGTACAAACAAAAGCTCATATATATTAGAGTCCGGCTCGTGACTGAAATAGTTTAGCCTTTATTGCAACCGGAGCGGGCCGATAGCTTATAGTAAACGAAAGAAATACAAGTATTTTTCTTATTTCTTTTATTTATGTGATGACAAGAATAGTTCCATCTCCTGTTGACAAGTACAGTTGTTATCTTTTCCAATAATAAATCCTAGCATCGTTTGTTGTGTAGTTGTCTTCCAAATCCGGACCGGAAAGAAGATAGTAATGTCTGAGAAAAATAATAATGTAGTTTTCATTGCTTATTTACGGCTAATGACTGAAAAACTAATATTAGCTGTAAGAAAAAGCAGTACCTTATGTCTAGTTAGTGACTTAATATTATTGTATTTGGTTTTTTTGGTGCCATCAAATGTCTTCTCCCGCCCTGGTGGAGCGAAAAGAACTGTCAGACTCTTAAACACTAAAAATTTACCCAATTCCTTCAAATGCCGTTTGTGTTCCAGGCTCCCAAAATATGTACTTACTTAGTCATTGAACAATATTGAAAAGCAGTTGTTTAATTATCTTGTGGATGAAATTATATAAAGATCTATCATTAAATGAAATTAAGAACTGCGAGAAAATGAGAATTCAAATCGGTTCCCGATCTTACAACCAAGGAAATTAATTTAATTACTCATAACTGCAATTTCCTTTCATTTTTCACGAAAAGCTTGGTACGATTACAAATATCTGGCTTCTTATAAAATCACTTATCCCCGCGTGAATATCCGTACTTATTTCTCGGGAACATCGTACGGGGATAATGTCCTTTGTATTATGCGCCATTCCATACAAACACATTCAGCAGTTTTTTTTTATAATAATTGTGAAAGAAAGAATAACAAACATCCATAGATTACATCCATCTTCACATTTTATTAGTTTAGTCAGTATTAGGAGCTTGTGGCTAAATAATTACAGCCGTACATGCCGATCTTCTGGGTTAAGCCGCGCTTACCGAAGTTGGTCTGTGGATGGTGACCATCTGTCATAGCGAGTTTCCTCCGTGCATCGGAAAGCACGTAAAGCCGTTGGTCCCGGCTGTCATTTGTAGATCATTGACAGTCGTTACTGTTCGTCAGAAGCTCTAAAGTCTGACAACCAGTCTTACCATGGGGTATCGTATTACCCAGTTACTGGGTTGTGGAGGTCCGACAGGCAGTGGCTCCATGTAAAATACTGATATCTAGCTGAATCTGGTTTGACTGGAAGCCGACCACAATATAGTTGGGAAAAGGCAGGCAGATGAGATGATGAGTCAGTATTAGTGAAGTATACATTCACGAATCGATCGCCAGTTTTGTATTTTTGGTATGTTAAGTAGTCCAAAAAGTTATGAAGACATTAGTAGTTACAACAATAAATCATGATAATAAATCATTGTCGATTATGTCAACGAGTCCTTAGTAACTGAATGATGTACAAATGTATATCTGATTTTATATAAATAAAACTTGAGTAGGTATTCTTATAAAAGCCACTAATCATTACCATTGAATGGACGTTACATTGTGGAGTATTACTATAATGTTATCTTATGACACAGATAGCCTCCTCTAGATTCCGTAAATGATAAATGATTTTTATTTTGTGAGTCGATAGTTAAAAAACACTGACACGTCAAACAATATTTTTAAAGCTAGATGAGGCAGGTGATTCGTACTGACTTCTCTGGGAAGAAACATCCAAAACAAAATCAAAGGACACTGTATCTTTTAAAAGTCCAGATATTATACTGTTCAAGTCATACAAGGACCATGTAGGTATTAGACAAGGTCTTTTAAAGAAAGATCCACACAGATTTAATTGGACCTGTGCAGTCAGTGCAAGCATTTGTAAGTCAGGTCGTACTAGTCAATCTTACTCCTGCTACTGCCAGAACCTCTTTATTTGAGAACTCCTCAACAGTCAATAGAAAGAACACGAAAATTTGCAAAGTAGATCAATTTTGAGAAATAAATTATTTTGAAATTCACATAGACGTCACAGTATGTAAATAGTCTTTTTGTTAAACAAACACGTGAAGAACTGCATTGCATTGTCCTAAATCCTACCATCAAACAAATACTATATTATGCGGAATTAGAATCCAGTCACGTTGAAGAATAACGGAATTATAGCATTATTTATTTAAATACCCACCTACGTCTGATAAAGGAAATAAAGATGCTTTTTGAATGACCCTATCAAGTTCCTATGAACACTTTTTTTTCTTAAAATACTCATAAGCTAAATAATTAATTCCAAACTTTACTTATTATATTTTAGAAAATTCTATTCTAAAATATAATAAGTAAAGCCATGTATTCACTGAGCAACAGTGTTTCAGATACAAAGTTTCTGAAACATCACGTAAAGTGTTCTCCGCCGCAAGTGGGGAGCACCGAAACATACCGATAAACACGTAGTTTTTACAGAAACAAAATGATTAGTTTCAGAAACACGTAGATTTTGTTTCTGAAACAGAGTTTATAAACAATTGTTGCTCAGTGAATACGTGGCTTAAAAATAACATTACGAAATCAGAATGGTCTGGTGTTTCTGTAAAATTCAATGGACGTATTCAGCTACAAAAGATACGTAACATTTAAGCCAAGATTAATTCAAAAATTCAAGAAGGCTGCCGTATTTTTATTAATTCTGAAAGAGGTTTAAAATATTTGATATTTTAATGCGACGTTCCGCTTTTCTGTTTTCATTGTCACGAACATTGAAAAAAAATTCAATAAATAAGAGATAGTAATCAAAAACAACGCAAATTCGACAAAAACTGATTTCCAAAATATTTGCAGCTATGTGTACATAACAGTTTTACAAAAAATCGAAAATAAAAATTAAATACCACAGTGTACCGAAACCTTAACTTGCTACAATTAGATGCAGTCAAGTTTTAAAATCTAAATGTCACAATAAGATGAAATCGAGTTTTAAAATACAAAAGTCAGATATTTGAAAGTATAGATATTTCCTAATGTACAATCGACAAAGTAGAATCATGACCCACCATAAGCTTATTTTCCTACAAACATTCAAATACAATTAGGTCCACATTCGCGTCGACATACATATCCACGGTAACGACTTTGATCTTTGTCAATTTGCCGAATTCAAACGATTTATTGTCACAAAAGGTCATGATTCAACTTTGCCGATTGTACATTGTACAGACTTGTACTCGTCACTCTCATAATATTGTGGGGTCTACTCTCATAGTACGTCAACGAAGATAATAATTTTGGGCACGAACGGCAGTAAATTAAAACCTTCGTGAACCTTACTTCCAATTAGTTCTTACAAGACATAGGAAGGAAGTCGGTGACAATGTTTTGTTGATATCACTAACTAATCTTATGTCCATAAGTGATATGATAATGAATAAGAAACGCCGGAAACGTCGGCCGAAGCTGCGGGTTTCGTGCTTATATAGGGTGACTGGTAATTAGTGTACGATACTTAAACACGTGATTGTGCTCATGTGAACTAATACAACCAACAACTTTTACTATGGGAACAAACATGAATACTCGCAAAAAAAATCAGCTGTTTAGTACATTTATGTTTAATTAATGTACAGAACAGCTGATATTTTTTTCACGATTTCGGCTTTGCTCCCATAATGAAGTTGTTTGTAATCATGAGCACAATCACTATTTAAGTATCGTACACTAATTACCAGTCACCCCATATAGTAGTACCCCAGAGTTGTTCCTCGCTTAGATACGTACGAGTAAGTACCAGAATATTCCATACTTTACTAAAACCATACATAACGACGTACATTCATAGAAAAGCCGTCGACACGGTAACAAGGAGCTATTCTTACGAAGTTCTGCCACTTTTGTAAGCGGTATAAAATAGAAACTGAACCATTACTTTTACTGAGAAATGCGTGTTTATTTCAATTTAAGATACTATAAATACATGCTAGCAATTATTTGAATTCATTATGTTCTTCTTTTTATGTGAGAATTCAATGTCGATTATACCTACGTCCACATTCATTATTATATTTTCTGGGAAAAACTAGAAAAACATGTTTGTTTTGTGCTTTATGGTACCTTCACTATTATTCTTAATAAGAAAGTAAGTTTGTTTGAACCGATGATATTGAAATTATGCATATAACGTAGTCAGGTGTGTACAGAAGTAGACATAAACGATATACATATCGTGTATGGTACACGATAATATGTATTTCCCAAAAAAAGTACAGAATTTAAGAGGGAACTGGAGTGGGCTTTTCTCCATACAAACGTATTCCCCTGTTTTCTTCATTGATAATGCTTCTCTAGCAATTTTTTTTTCAGAAAATCACGGCCTAATTAGGTACTACGTCCTCCTATCATTTTCTTTTTGCCTAACAATAATCACTAAAGAAAATATTTATGACAAACATAAAACCGAAAAAAAAAGGTCGATTCTTGTCATCATGTTCAGACGCGTCTCAGAGAAAGTTCATACGTTTTGATAACCAAAACTGAATAAAATAGAAGCATAGATTATACTTTCGCACTCACACCAGCCGGCTAGGCTTAACGCGAGACAGCAACAGTTTCTTCAAACACCTATTTTATAAATTCCTCGGAACTCCATTCCCCTCTTAGACATCGTACACCAAACGTATTGTCCGCCGCCGACTGTGAATATACTCACTGTTTGTATAGTTGGTTCGGTCGGTTCGGTGTGAACAAGAAGTTAAATATATATTGAAAAACAATAAACTGCGTAACGCGTGCTCACAGTCAGCGGCGGAAAATACGTTTGGTGTGAACGATGCCTTAAGATAAAAGAGATTGGCAGACGAACCTATCTTGGAATCATGATTGAATTATTTGATTACCACTTAGCAGAGGAAGTTCGACCTGAGGAGGTGCTCATAGCTAAACAATTACAGCCGCACAATCCGTTCTGCCGGGTTAAGCTGCGCTTGGTCTGGGGATGGGTGACCATCTGTCTTAGCTAGCTTTCCACCGTGCCTCGGAAAGCACGTTAAGCCGCTGGTCCCGGCTGTCATTTGTAGATCTTTGACAGTCGTTACTGTCAGCCAGAAGGTTTAAAGTCTGACTACCAGTCTTACCATGGGGTATCGTATTACCCAGTTACCGGGTTGTGGATGTCCAGCAGGTAGATGACGAGAGTATGTACAACGAGAATTAACTGTCAAATTCTAACACGTAGCGAACGAGCGTAACTGCGGGAAATATAAAATACATTTTGATCAGTTTTCGTAAAACAAAAATAACCCTTTCTCGTACATCTACAGAGCTTAAACCAAACACGAGTTAGAATTTGAAAGAACATGGCCGTGGTGATTACTGTGATTAGTTAGGCTTTACGTATCCCCGTACTTGTAGGCACCTACGATATATATATGTGTATAGGTACTGATGACATATACGTGCTCGTAATTACGTGATCCGAGGAGGTAATCGCTATACGAAGTGCTCGTTTGAAGACGAACCTAAGATAAAACAAAAGTACTGCTAATCCTTGTTATTTTACCTTTTTCAGAGGGTACAAGCATGATCTCATGTTAACTGATTAATGTTTTTGGTTTTATCTAGGATTCCATCATCGGATCCTGACTTGCTGATCATGGGATCAACTGTGAAGCATATCTTACCAAACACAAAAATAATTCTTCATTTTGGTCAAGGCGTCTATGACATATCAGAGAATATCCATAAAAAATAATATTCCGAAGGTACGGACAAATTAAACTCGATTTTTGAAAGTCGGTCAAAAAGGACCTTGCGTCATTTTGGGCCATCGCTCAACAGCGATGAAACCTATGCCAAATGAAAGCTTTGAGGATGTTAAGCATTTCTTATTATGGCAGCTAAGTCGAATTCGAGCGCCAACAAGGTGATTTCAAGCATCGAAAAAAATTTTCCATTACCTAACCTAACCTGTGGCAATATTCTCCAAGGGATTTGAAACAGGTGTCATTCGAAGCGTGAGGTAGACACGATATACTTTTAGTATGGCGACATTCTTCAAATATGTAAGGTTCACCTGGAATATCTGAAAATGTCATCGTAACCTAACCTGTGGCAATATTCTCCAAAGGATTTGAAACAGGTGTCATTCGAAGCGTGTGGTAGACACGATATACTTTTACTATGGCGACATTCTTCAGATGTGTAAGGTTTACCTGGAATATCCGAAAATGTCGACCTAACCTAACCTGTGGCTATATTCTCCAAGGGATTTGAAACAGGTGTCATTCGAAGCGTGTGGTAGACACGATATACTTTTACTAAGGCGACATTCTTCAAATGTCTAAGGTTTACCTGGAATGTCTGAAAATGTCAACCTAACCTAACCTGTGGCAATATTCTCCAAGGGATTTGAAACAGGTGTCATTCGAAGCGTGAGGTAGACACGATATACTTTTAGTATGGCGACATTCTTAAAATATGTAAGGTTCACCTGGAATATCTGAAAATGTCATCCTAACCTAACCTGTGGCAATATTCTCCAAGGGATTTGAAACAGGTGTCATTCGAAGCGTGTGGTAGACACAATATACTTTTACTATGGCGACATTCTTCAAATGTGTAAGGTTTACCTGGAATATCCGAAAATGTCGACCTAACCTAACCTGTGGCTATATTCTCCAAGGGATTTGAAACAGGTGTCATTCGAAGCGTGTGGTAGACACGATATACTTTTACTATGGCGACATTCTTCAAATGTGTAAGGTTTACCTGGAATATCCGAAAATGTCGACCTAACCTAACCTGTGGCTATATTCTCCAAGGGATTTGAAACAGGTGTCATTTGAAGCGTGTGGTAGACACGATATACTTTTACTAAGGCGACATTCTTCAAATGTCTAAGGTTTACCTGGAATGTCTGAAAATGTCAACCTAACCTAACCTGTGGCAATATTCTCCAAGGGATTTGAAACAGGTGTAATTCGAAGCGTGTGGTAGACACGATATACTTTTAGTATGGCGACATTCTTCAAATATGTAAGGTTCATCTGGAATATCTGAAAATGTCATCCTAACCTAACCTGTGGCAATATTCTCCAAAGGATTTGAAACAGGTGTCATTCGAAGCGTGTGGTAGACACAATATACTTTTACTATGGCGACATTCTTCAGATGTGTAAGGTTTACCTGGAATATCCGAAAATGTCGACCTAACCTAACCTGTGGCAATATTCTCCAAGGGATTTGAAACATGTGTCATTCGAAGCGTGTGGTAGACACGATATACTTTTACTATGGCGAAATTCTTCAATTAATGTCTAAGGTTTACCTGGAATGTCTGAAAATGTCAACCTAAACTAACCTGTAGCAATATTCTCCAAGGGATTTGAAACAGGTATCATTCGAAGCGTGAGGTAGACACGATATACTTTTAGTATGGCGACATTCTTCAAATATGTAAGGTTCATCTGGAATATCTGAAAATGTCATCCTAACCTAACCTGTGGCAATATTCTCCAAAGGATTTGAAACAGGTGTCATTCGAAGCGTGTGGTAGACACAATATACTTTTACTATGGCGACATTCTTCAGATGTGTAAGGTTTATCTGGAATATCCGAAAATGTCGACCTAACCTAACCTGTGGCTATATTCTCCAAGGGATTTGAAACAGGTGTTATTCGAAGCGTGTGGTAGACACGATATAGTTTTACTAAGGCGACGTTACATTCTTCAAATGTCTAAGGTTCACCTGGAATGTCTGAAAATGTCAACCTAACCTAATCTGTGGCAATATTCTCCAAGGGATTTGAAACAGGTGTCATTCGAAGCGTGTGGTAAACACGATATACTTTTACTATGGCGACATTCTTCAGATGTGTAAGGTTTACCTGGAATATCTGAAAATGTCAACCTAACCTAACTTGTGGCAATATTCTCCAAGGCATTTGAAACAGGTGTCGTACATAAAAGTTATGCGTATTATTGCAATGGTCAATCAACAAGTTCTAATAGTAGCTACCCAGATGTCCTTGGCAAACTCTTGCACTTATACGTCATGGAAATTTTATGTTTAAACAGTTCTATCTCTGCTCTTCTCAATCTGACATCTCACCTCAGAATACTTTGGTTTTGATTTTTAATTCACTTCGCGACTTTGACTTCCATGTTATTGAATTTTAAACCAGTATATATAGTATAATTTAAAATATTTTGTTTAATTGTATATTATATACCTATTTCGAAACGTAATGTCCCAGAATAAAACTACGGAAAGGTAAAGGAAACTAACTAACAGCTAGGGGTAGATACAGACGACGCCTTGTTTCAGCCGCCGTAAACAGTCCAGAGTCTGTAGCCAAACGGCAAGCGACAATCATTAACGTTCAGCAGTTGCTATCCCATCGCATAAAGTTGAAAATCTAGTAAATACTAGTAGAAAAAAGAAAACGATTATTACTATATCTTTGATAGATTTTTAACTTTATGCAATGGGGTATAAAGTAATAGATTATTCCCATCGAAATAGACTCAAGACGGCGGCGCGTCTTGTATCAACTGTTTCAAGTACGTTTCTGTCCAACAAAATGGGGGAGTTCTAAACCCAGGTCGAGACCCGCAGTTGAACGGGTTAACGGTTGTCCTCTAACGCAGGTGAAGAATGTCGCCATAGTAAAAGTATATCGTGTCTACCACACGCTTCGAATGACACCTGTTTCAAATCCCTTGGAGAATATTGCCACAGGTTAGGTTAGGTTGACATTTTCAGATATTCCAGGTAAACCTTAGACATTTGAAGAATGTCGCCTTAGTAAAAGTATATCGTGTCTACCACACGCTTCGAATGACACCTGTTTTAAATCCTTTGGAGAATATTGCCACAGGTTAGGTTAGGTTGACATTTTCAGATATTCCAGGTAAACCTTAGACATTTGAAGAATGTCGCCATAGCAAAAATATATCGTGTCTACCACACGCTTCGAATGACACCTGTTTTAAATCCTTTGGAGAATATTGCCATAGGTTAGGTTAGGTTGACATTTTCAGATATTCCAGGTAAACCTTAGACATTTGAAGAATGTCGCCATAGTAAAAATATATCGTGTCTACCACACGCTTCGAATGACACCGTCCTGTTTTAAATCCTTTGGAGAATATTGCCACAGGTTAGGTTAGGATGACATTTTCAGATATTCCAGGTGAACGTTACATATTCGAAGAATGTCGCCATAGCAAAAGTTTATCGTATCTACCACACGCTTCGAATGACACCTGTTTCAAATCCCTTGGAGAATATTGCCACAGGTTAGGTTAGGTAATGGAAAAATTTTTCGATGCTCAAAATCACCTTGTTGGCGCTCGAATTCGACTTAGCTGCCATAATAAGAAATGCTTAACATCCTCAAAGCTTTCATTTGGGATAGGTTTCATCGCTGTTGAGCGATGGTGCAGCCTCCATACATTTTTGCCCGTGGTCCTTTAAAAACAAAAACCGTAGTATCAATAAGTAAGTATTAGGTGATTTCGTAATTTAATTGTTTCGTACAATCTGAACAATAATACATTTCAAAACAACTTCCCCGAGTATAAGTGTTCAGCCATTATGACGGGTACCACAGCGCATTCAAAGCTAGCTACAACTTTCTAAGTGTAAGATGAATCTAAATGAAAACATTTCTGAAAACAATAGAGTTCTTCAGGTTCAGAAACTTATGAGAAGTGTAGTTTTAAAACACTTCCTATTACTTAAACGTGATCCCGGAACGTAAAGGGATATTGAAGGACACTGTGAATTTTAGTCAGTACAACTCTAACAGTCCCTCCTGCCCTGCCATGGGTGAGAGGACGAAAAAAAAACTGCAAGCAATTCGCTATAAAATTGTCAGCTCTTTCATATCATAAGAGTTTACAAATTGAATTTCTATATCCTCGAGCTACATTGAAAATAAACGGCCATTACAAAATGTTGGATGTCAAAAGAAAATTGTTTTAATTCTGAGGAGAAACAAATCGATTTGGGGAGCAGAGTAATAGATATATGCTGACATACTCAAATGTTGAAATTCCATAAGACGGGTAATGTAGTACTCATGCCAAAGTCTTCTACGAATACATTTTATTTAGCGAATAAATATACTATTGTGAATTTTCAAAACCTTCTTCAACCGTAAATACTCATTAGGTATGTGTTACTAACGCACAACACGAAAGAAACGTTATGAATTACTAATATCCACCTCAGTATTAATCACAGCAATGCCGGAGTCCAGAGTAGCCAGTTTTGATTTGTTCCGAACTTGATTGATTTCCAAAGGGGAGCTTTGTCTGCCAGCCCGCCAATTAACAAGTGCAAGAGTCTGCTGTTTGAACAACCGAGCTTTCAAGTATTGAGATTTTTATCCGCTCCGCAGTTTTGTACGAGTTTTTTTTTCGCAGAATCGAGAGCGGAACGTTTAATAGTCATAAGCTAGAGGTAGATAAAAGTTTTAATGAACACTTGGGTATACGAGGGTTGATCCAAAAGTAACGACACTGGAAATAATCATGGTGATCATTCAAAAAGGTTTTTATACAAAGTAAAGTCACAAGTCAATATACATCCCTTCTTCTAAAAACTTCTACAGCGAGCGGTCATCACTTCACAATCGTCTACCTTGCCTCATTGTTGCTTGAGTAAGGAATTTAGAAACCATTGGTACCTAAGCTCGATCAATTAAGATGGGTGTTGCAAGATATCTCATTTCTAAAATAGTAAACCAACTGCTTTTTCATGAGGGCAACCGGTGGTGAAACAGTAAGTTTGCTGCATGTTTTTACGCATTTTCTTTATCACCGCCTATCTATTTAAAACTTAGCAGCATGAAGCATGGCTTTTAATCTAAAATAAAATCTAATCTTGTTAAATTTTCCAAAGCGATACCATTTAGTTCACGTATCCGATTGTACACAGCTACAATACAAAAACTGCTTCGTTTACAATAATTTAGCAAGCTATTGAAACTTTTCGCAGCTCAGTAAAAAGTCTCCATTGTACGCGGCACTGCCAGTTAGTGGTAAGAACCATGGTTAGTTATACACATAGATATAAGTGGTATGTGTGTAATGGGTGCTAGTAAAACTCTCGTTTACTCGACTGTAGCGCACGCTTCCCTTAATTTGCACTAATAAGACTAGACTCCTACACTGAACTAATGCGCCACTTTGTTGTGATTGGATGTACCTACCTACCTGATATAAGTAAATTTAAAATAACTACAAGTGAGTACCATTTATTTATCTACGTAAACGGCGCTTTTTTATACCTAAATTCACTGACAGCTAATATCATCTTAATACTTCAGTTTAAAAGTTAGCACGTAAGTTCCAGATACGTAAAGTGAGAAACAGGAATTTTTGAAAAATCCGAAACGGATTAAATATGAGATGAAAATTTCGTAATTTCTGTTAAAATGCCATCACCCACAGCCAATATTGCATAAAAGGACCTAGAATTTCCGTACAAAAGTGCGAGACTAATTGAGTTTCGTTCGGCATTCGTGAGGTGTAGTTACCCGCTTTGCTTCACGCAACGTGTCATAATTCTATCGTTTTTTTAGCGTGGTAAAATCATCAAATGTCCCATCATGAGCAGGTCAGGAGGAGGGGCGTTCCGGGGTCACGATAATTCATTAGCCGGCGACCCCAGGCTTTGGCCCTCTAAAGGGAGGCCCCGTCATTGTGCTGATCCTCTTTGAGGCGCTCGTGGAACACAACACGCCATCGACCCCTTTGTCCATGGTCGGACAGCGAGTTGCCCATTACTCGCCGGGTTACGGTGGCCGGAGACCGTCTTACGACGTCCGTCGCCGTAGACGTCTACCACTGATAATTCCATCGCTGTGCCCTCAACTAGCGTGGCCAGGGTTCGGCAAAGCTATTAGCCGCAACACTCCGCTCTTTCCCACGCCTCGTTTCTATTTTATCGCTTAAATACCGCTGAATTTTTGAAATGAACGGAGGTAAATGGTTTACGTTGAAGAGCGTCGTTTTAAATCGGATTTTGTGTTCTTAACAAAAGTAAACTTGCACCTTTTTATCGCGGGGTTAGGCAGAAATAAGAGAAAGCTATCTGCTATGATCTTTACTTATCCACTCCTTTTGCTATAACTATTACGTTTTCAAGTTTCAACTTCATTATGATCAGCAGTTTAAATAAAAGTAACGTTGGCATGTTCCACAACAATCATAATATTTATTCACAAAATAGTAAAGTGATTTTTGTAGAATGAATGATTCCATGGCGCCAGCTGCTATACTCCGACACTAACGGAAGCAGGCGGCTCCACAATTCCACATACTGTTTTTCCTAGTTCAGTTTTCAACTGAAATAAAATGCTGTGTGATAAAATTTCTATTTTAATTTAGCAGCTCTCAGCGTATTGACAATATCGAGAGAATCTATCTGCATAAAAGAAGAAAAGTTTGTGACTGTTTTCTAATTGAATAGCAAACGATAAGACGGCACGAATGCACACTGTCTGAAGAACCAGTAATTGAAGTACCAGAACTGAATTTAAGTACCGACCAGGCAAACCCACAGGAATACCAATCAAGCTAAACAGTATTGACTTTAATAAACTTCGATCCCTTTGATCTCGACGTTTAGTCACAAAGGGATAATCAACGGAAGACGAAACATTTCTATGGGACTTTACCTGTAAAGTCGAATAGTGCGACAAATCCTAGTCTTTCAGGCAATGTTTATGAATGGTATATTGAAAAACGGATTTCAGGTCCTCGCAAATGTATTCTGCATTTGCATTCTACCTGCTCTTTATAGAACGACAAACGGAGCTGTGAAAATCTTGCTTGATTTCACTTCGAAAGAGATATCAGAGGTTCTGTATACAAGGAAGATAGGTATATGAAACCTATTTATGGCTTATTTTTATAACAGAACTGTTGACTCGTAAATCTGGAATTTCCTTCCTATCAAACTTTATCACCTGATTGACGTCCAAACAGTGGGGTGTAGATGCCAAATAGTTATATAACCAATAGGTTACGTCTCTATTAATCTTGTTGGCATGAATCACAAAACCTTCCTTAAATCAATAAGAATATCTTGGTTCACCGTTTTACTACGACTACACTTTCTTTAACTATAATAACCACGGAATACATAGCGTACATATTACGTACTAGCTGTGCCCGCGACTTCGTTCACGAGTATTTTTTTTTAAACGAAGTACCTTTTCTGACATAAGTAAGTAGCCTAAGTTACTCCTTATTACATGAGCTGTCAGCCAATAGAAGTCCCGTCAAAATCGGCCTAGCCTTTCATGAGATTAGCCATTACAGACAGACAGACAAACAGAAAGACAAACAGACAAAAGTTGTTATTTTGGTGTACCGTATATAAATATTCGTAGGGATGTAGTAAAAAAACGGTTATTTCAATATTACAAAGAGACACTTTTTTATTTGTATGTATAGATATAAAGATAATGCTGTGTCAAGACTAAAATCCTTTAATCATTGATTAGTCGAACGAAAGCATCGAAATGGCAACCGTCATCCGAAGGTTATGATTAGCATAAACGTGGTCCGTGACTGTCCTGCCGCTGGCATTTCAACGTTGCGTGGACAGAATACTTGATGCCGGGTCAGTTTGCCAAAAGAAGGTTGACTGCCAATTTGGTTTTCGATCAAATTCTCTACCATTGACACAAATGGGAATGATGACAGCATAAATTACAATTCTAAGCAGTATGTCCGTTTTGATAGCGACATAACTAAAATAAAAAAAATAATTTAACGAAAAACAAAAAACCCGACTGCGTTAAAAATACACTAAAAAAAAAAGAAACAAGCCCAGTAGTTTAGAATTCACTCATTCACACTCACAGTCGGGGCCCCTTGGGAAGATTTGATTGGTATAATTTGAATGGGCCCCGACTGTGAGTGTGAATGAGTGAATTCTAAACTACTGGGCTTGTTTCTTTCTTTTTAGTGTATTTTTAACGCAGTCGGGTTTTTTGTTTTTCGTTAAATTATTTTTTTTATTTCATACTTTTTAGTTTATAATATTAGTGTGAATTAGTCTCTCTAGAGACCTATCTCGGCTCAAAGCTACATAATTATGCTTGATGAAAGACCTTTAGCAAAAATGCGTGAACTTAAGGTGATTGCTTCGATGTAGCCCGCGAAATTCAAATTTTTTTACGTTTTTTGCAATTTGCAGGCCAGTGACATGTTGTAACTTTATGAATATTTGTGTTGCGCAAATAACAAGTATAATTTTAAATATAGAAATTGTCAAAAAATTCGCTCCATCAGCTCTCACATAGAAAAGGTGCATCGTAGTTCGATTTCGGAGATTTTAACATGATGCACCTTTTCTATGTGAGAGCTGATGGAGCGAGTTTTTTGATATTTTTTATATTTAAAATTATACTTGTTATTTGCGCAACACAAATATTTATAAAGTTACAACATGTCACTGGCCTGCAAATTGCAAAAAACGTAAAAAAAATTGAATTTCGCGGGCTGGTTGGAGCATCCCCCTTAAGTCAACCACAGCTCGGTCCAAAGTAGTTCCTTGGTGCTTGTGTATTCTTGGATTATTTTTACCAAAAATATTTGTTCGTCATGCTTATTCACTGTTTCTTTTTTGGTTGGAAAACCGTTTATTTACGAGTACTAGTAATAAAAACTTAAATCAATAAGTAAGAAAATGAGCGAATATTATTGTTTTGTTAAAACTTTAAATCGTCATATATCCTAAACTATTATTTTAAACGAAAAACGATTAAGGGAACCTATAGATGATTTTAAAATACCTATTCAACGATACCCCACATGACATAGTTCATCGACTTTTTTTTTTTTCATTTTGACAATATGGCGTTTGGTTGTCGATGTGGTGAATATTGATTACTGTCATGTCTTTAGTGACACTCGCAAGGTTAAGACGAATCGATTGACGTAAGAATTATCAAAATCGGCCCACGCGTTTGGTCTCTAGAACGCCACATAGAAACAAACATACATACATACATACATACATACTTACATACATACATACATAGACTGATAAACACATTACCCTCCTTTGCGTCGCGCAGTCGGGTAAAAATGAGAGCAAAAACTGGGATTCAATGGGAATAAATTGTCATATCTTTATTAGTAGTGTTACTCGTAGCTTGCTATTAACCAATATGGATGAAATATTTTTGGGTTTGGAAACTTCTGGACTAATTATATTTTCTCAATCAGTGTTATGTCAGTAAGAGCAGTGGTTGCCTTTTGCGGTAAGCAATATAAGCAATACAACGTGTAACGCCAAAAGCAAAACCTTTCGTGGGGTAACTCAGCCCATGTTACTGAACAATTTTTGTTGTAAGACTTTTGGAAATTCGCAAAAAAAAAACGTTTTTCATACAGATGTGATGCCCGACCAATTTCTCATTTTGCATGAAAAGCCAATATTTTTTGCGAATTTCCAAAAGTCTTAGAACTGGGCTGGGCTGAGTTACTCCATGAGAGGTTTTGCGCTATTGGCGTTACAGTATAAATACTAATACCAAACTTGAAAAGCTTTAACGTAAATTTTAAAGCAAATAACGAAATAATAAATTGAGGGTAGTTTCCAGCTAGTTTCTACAAAGCGAGTGGCCTGTATCTATGTGTTCGCACCCAATTACTAATCACACTTGCGCACTGTGCCCACGCAGTTCGTCTGTATAACAAAGCCCGTGTGCGGTCAAGTGTGTATTGACTGAAAGTTATGTGTCGCACTGTGCTCGCAATTGTTCGGCCCGGACCGAACTGAATTATTAATGTTTACATTTATTTGACCTGGTAAGACAAAAGAGATGAGGAAATTGAAATTACGACTGGGACTAAGGTTTTACTATGTACACGTTTGTTTGAGTGTAAATGCGAGAGGTGTGGGCATAATTAATGATATGGTACCAGCCATAAAACTAAACAATGTTATCCATGGGGCAATAATCGTAATAACAAAAACGGACCACACATTTTGAGTGGTGATAATGGTCTTATGAAGGTGTCTGATACACCATGCAGTGAAGTGTCAATAAGTATGTCAAAACATTCATTGCCACATGTGCCCAAATAACAGCACCCAACTTGACTAAATCTTAAAATAACCCAAGAGCGAGAAAACCATTAAATAAGTACTAAGTTGAAATCGCTTCAGGAAGTACATGTTCGACAGAATTTTTTTTTTGTCGGATAGTTCACATATCAAGGAAGCTATAGACGTTTAACATCACGCAACGAGCAAAAGCAGCCACGCAGAGTGGGGAGAGGCGACGAACAGCTGGTAATTAATTTGAAGAAGAAAAAAATTGAGGCCCTCACCGGGCCAATAGATGCCACCTTCAGGATCAACTCGAGTGAACCGAACCAGCCGTAACCCACGTCAGTATCAAAAATCAAAATTTCAGGTTTATCCAACGTTAAACATTGAAACAGTCGCCATTCACAAAATTAATTCTGCTCTATGCATCGTCTGCCACGAGCTGATTGCACAGCTAAAAGCCAAGACTTAGCCTAAACCAACATATTTTAGCATAGTACTAAGGTTTATTAGGAAAAGTGAGATAAACATAATATGAAACATAGCATTTGTTGCTTAAAATTCATAAATATATAAAGTGCAGGCTATAATCAACCATAATCCCAACAAAAGATTTTAACAATTTTCATACTTTTCTTCGTGTCGAGACCAGTTTTACTTGAAATTCTCATGCCGCAGGAACAAAGCCTTTCAGTTACCGTTCAACTCTTTTGTTTTAATTCATGTTATTTCCCAACCTCAATTATTATTTCAATTGCAATTAAGTAAGTGTGCAAAGAGTTTTGCAATGACTGACATAAAGTATCTTTTCGATTATGGTGCCAATCTTATTGGCACTAAGTACTTAAGATTAGCGGCATAAGGTTCATTAGGTCAATGATAAGCATTGCTGTACATGTGACATAAATAATCTTTCTTGTTGTTTACCGAGGCACTATAGAGAACCACTTCACCACATTTTATTCAAGTTAGGTTATTTTCTATTCTGGTTACCAGTTTTAAAATGGTTGCTATAGTTGGACGGAGAGTTTATACCGAATACTAAAACGGAAGCCTGTTTAACTAGTGTACTATTATTTTCTTTGCGCCTTAACAGGGTAAACTTTTTTAACTACCATGTACTATATTTTATCTAGTACAAAGCTCCGAGCAAATCGAGTGCCAGTTAACCAACACTTGCTTATTTTCTAGTTAAGAAAATACCCATTTTATGACTACCCTCGTACCCCATTTTCTTCTACTATCACAAACACAATAGACGCGAAGTGAACCAACGGAATAAGAAATAGGTTCCACAAATGAAATATGACGAATATAAAGCCGCTCCAGAGACATGCGTATTCGTCAGACTCATTGAAAAAGTGGGTTTTCTGCGAGAGAAAATATTGTACTCATAATAAGAGCAGCTTTTAGACTCATTACGGCCCTAGGGGGTAATATTGTGTGAACCCATAACATTTTTCTGCAGCTGTAAGCCCCGCGCAGTGAAAAGATCTTAACTTAAGACGACACTACATTTTAGTGCCGTCTAGAGGCACGTTCCACGAGTATTCAGAAATATGCAACAGCTATACAATACAAATCCACAAATTCATCGAGCTTAGTTTCACGATGTTGTCTTTTTTTGTCAGTATAACACTTGTGAGACTGCTACAGTATGATTATAGATATTGTCTGACAGAGATGTTGGACTCTGATATAACAAACGAGAACGATTTGTGTAAGTCCAATGTCAGCAGATGAGGGATAGAGGCGGATGGGTTGGGAGGCAACCCTGACACGTAAATTACCATTTGTTCGATATCTTCCACATGATGTAACACGGAAAAAGGAATGTGTCGAGCTCATTGTCACAAAATGAACAATACATAATGCAATGACCAATAAAAAAGGCATTTTCTTTCTGAAGAATAGAAATGGAATTATGACAGTCGCGACGATAAAATACGGAATTTATTCAATTTAGGACAAATTAGTAATTATTGATCTATGCATTTATTAGTGTTTTATCAGCTGTGACTGTATCGATTCACAATAAAGTGTGTTTGCTCCCTCGAATTGTTTTATTTACCGTATTTTGTCTCAGGTCTGTCATACCTACGCTTGCTGCTACGTCAGGCGAGCAAACAACGGTTACATAAGCGGATAAACGTATCAAGAGTCAAAGGCAAATCTTGTTATAACTTCCATAGATATTTGCCGGTTAAGCTTTTGGTCAGGAAATCCCATCAGGCCTAAAACAAATCTCTATAGTATCTGTACTATTATATTCTCCCCTTTCAATCAATATACGTGTTATAGATCATCTTACATGTTGTTAGAGCCTGGCTTTGCAGAGGCTATTTGCTTAACCCTTAACCACCCACAAGTGTCTCGCGGACACAATTTTGCGTTTGAGTCCTAATAAAATCTAAAGTATTTATTTTTGAATATTGATATTTTTTCTAATCTATCATTAATTTTTACGAACCTGAACCTGCAAGGTTTTTTTTCGCACCGGGGATATTTAAATATTTATTAATAAAAAACGAAATAAGTAACTTATCCACCCACAAGTGTCCAATAGACACAGTAACATTTTGTTTGACTCTAGTTCAATATTAGATTGTTTATTTACATAAACCTTTATCACATAGTATCGGGTAACCAATTGCAACTCTTAAGACCTTTGTTTTTGTTACAATCATTATCTTTGTACTTGAATTTTGTTTGTATCGGTGCTTAGAAACGTTTATTATAATAAAGCATTTGTTCATTCATACGTTCTAAGAAATGGCTAAAAATCGAACAGCACAGATCAGATTACATAATCTTATATGCACCAAAAAAGGACCCTGTTGTTATTCTTTTTGTTTACGATGCATTTTGGCAAAGAAATAGAAGCCAGCGATGAGCTATACGAACATAATCAGTGTAATGCTTCAATTGCTTGGGGCACAGGCTTCCTCTCTATGAAAGTTGCTGTAATCCACCATGTGGGCCCCATGCAGATAGGTAGATGTCACATGTTTTCGTATTTTTGGCACAAATTGCACTTCAAACAAATCTGAGATGATACTAAAACTAAAACTACAAGTGCGTGTCGATACGCTTTTCTAGTGTAGTAAAGTGAAGATACAGTGCGACGTAAAACAAATAGACATTTTTATATATTATAAATGTTGTAGGCATTGGACTAATAATTATATGGAAAATCCTGCACCCTGATTAGTACATACGCAAGCAGAATACACAAAAAATCTTTTTACGTAAATTCGCAACTAATTTGGTAATGCCTTTTATTATGAGAAGACAAAACAAAATGACGTAACGATACGTTATCATTATCCTCTAGCAGGCATGCAGGATGTCATAGAAACCTACTGCAGCCTCGTCATATATGAATCTGCTGCGGAAAGGATGAAGCTTTGCCATATTTTGTACTCCAAAAATATCTAAACATCTGAGTATTTTTTTGCTACATGAGTCGTAACATTTTCATTGAAAACTTTGAAAAATATTTTTTGTTACTAAAATGTAAGAAAAATGTGATTATTTATGTAGACATCAATGTTACAGCTACTATCATAATGTCAAGACACATAATAGTCTAGTTAACTCATTGTATTTTTTACCTAATTCGTTTATTTGTGTAATGTGTCTGATGGACACTACTGGGCCGTTACGTTATAAAAGCATACTGGGTGGTTAAGGGTTAATTGAATACTGTGAAGTTCAGATGGGTATTGTTATACGACTAATTACTGGTACGTGAGGCACCGTACCGTTAATATAATTGTTGCATCGAGTTGCAAGTGTATTCAAAACGATAATTGGGCTGTTGCATTCTGATATCTTCATTGTTGAGGCTTACCGTTAATTAATATAATTTATACAATCAGGCGTTACTTTGTGGAAATTCAATCCAAACTACGCGAGAAATATGTATGAGGACGACACGGCATCCAGCATCCAAGTTTGTATTTTACATAATGTACATATGGAAACTTGTAACTAACCAAGGATGTTTAAAAACATCCACTGTTTTACAGATAATATTTGATAGGGGATTATTCAGCTTGAATTCAGTACAGAACACTGCAGTCTGAAATTAGAAATAAAAGTGCATTTACAGCGAAACATCGGAATATATGAAACAAACGGTAACAAAATACCGCAGCCGGCAAATGATTGGCTATGCTGTATTTTAATTACTGTGTGAGCAAACAAAAAATACATGCAGAACAGAACTTCCTACGTCCCTGCATACTCAGAGTTAATTAAGAATTGCTCCTGTTCAAAAATTCTGAATACAACATCTCTGTTTTAATTTGTTGTTGTACGGTCAACATCAAAACGCTTGTCTTCATGCACATAAGTATCAACTATACATTACATGAAGACGTCCGTGAAAAAACATTACTTATATTTATTGCTAAAAGATCTAAAGTGCAAGTAATAACTTCAAAGCCCAGCTTATCTTCACTCCACTTTAAAATACCGCAAACTGGCAGAGTTATTTTGTTGACTGTACTGCTCTTTCAATTAGGCTTATTGGTTCAAAACAGTTGGAATGAAAAACAGGGTTTTTACAAGTACAAGGCGTATAAAACAAAAATATAAAACTGTTGCTTTTCCGCGGTGCCTGCTGCATTCTGTTCGGTTGCCAGGAGCGTTAAAACTTCAGCCAAACTGAGTGTTTTTACAGCAAGAACTGAAAAAAAATACTGCTGCAATCTATTGAAGAGTTTCGTAGTTAGTCGCAGTAAACGCTGGTTTTGGCTTGTTTTGTTTAGAATCACGCCGTTAGTCGTTAGTTCGTGCTATCTAAATGTTATTATGACAGGTGTTTTTTAAAAGTAACGCTTTATAAAACATTTTGTAACAACTACAGATTATTCAACAAATTTTTCAGTGGTACTTAAATGTTTTCTAAATGCCAACTTTTTTAAGATAGGTAAAGTAATTTAACTTCAAAGAATCTTGTAGGCCCAGGGAAAAGAATCAAAGTACATTCTCTCCTATCTTCATTTTAATCAAGAAAGTTCGGTGCGTTGTGTGCCTGAACGAAAAATGAAAAACTTGTTCAACTTGAGAAAAAATAAAACTAATTTCGTAAATCAAATACGAAGAAACAATCTCTAGTATGTGACTCAATCGTGTTTAAATGGGTCCTGTTTATAAAGCACTCATAGTAAATAATATAGGGACTTATCTGAAACAATCTACTCTACTGAATGCATTTCTATTTTGTAGGGAAAATTTTCTCTGCATTTGTAGTTCAGATGTGACAGCCTGACGTTACATTTTTAGCGAAGCAAATCATGATAAATGTTGGAGTCGAGTTTACAATGCATCGGAATGGAAATAATGGAATCATATTCTTGGAATGTCGATGGAAATCTTTTTAATGTCCGTGTTTGGCCACAGATATCTACAGGTTTTTATTTAATATTGTCGCGTTGTTTTCTGTCACTCTTATATCCTTTATTAATTAAAATAGTTAATAGGAAAATTTTGTCCGTTTTACTACAAACAAGTTAAACAACGGTTAAACACTTGTCTAAAAACATGTCGAGGCCTTCGACATTGATTTAAAGGGTAGTTTTGCAGAATTACTCTGTTTTTAGACAACTGTTCAATAGATGTTTAATTCTTTGTAGTAAGACGGTATAATTATGTTTAAATATTTACTGTCAGCTATTTTCAGCTTCAACTCCTGCACTTTTATTACAGGCAGGATTTATTTGAGTATCGGCGAAGAATTAAAATTTTCAAGTCACTGAAAATTGGTATTCTAGGAGACCTACTCCTAGAATTCCAATTTGCTTATAACGTGAACACGTGAGTAAGTTATACTGCCATTACTGCATATTGGACTTTATTGATATTACCAATAAAGTTCAAAGTTATCATGTCTTTAAACATGTGCTGCCTGCTAGTTCATAAAAGTTATTTATATGTATAAGATCGTTCAGCCACGTATACCTAATGTATTCTTTTTTTTTTTAATTATTTATCGATGCTTTTAATTTTGAATAAATTGTGCTTATTTCGTTCAACCATTATTTCTTGTTTTTTACCAACTAAAAAAACAAAAAAGAAGTAATAATCAAAGCGCTTTTCATTAAGGGGGTGTTTAAAACAGTCCTAGTCAATTTTCTCAAAAAAACACGGGCCGAAAAAAAAGCATTTTTTCGTTTTCCATACAAAATCATCACATGCATGTCAGTACATAAAATATGTGGCTTTTTCCGATGCAGACAGCAGCTACGTCATTAGTAGGAGGAGTCAATTTATTTTAACTTTTTTTCCATTACAGGTTGCCAAGTATAATCTGTATCACCACCTAAGAAGAAATGAGATTAGTTATTCTGTTACAGTTTACGCCCTATGTACCACTAACCGCGTCGATACTAAGTAATTATGCAAGATATAGCTGCAGGCTCAGATCAAAGAAATAGGCAGAAAGACCGCTCAGAACACGCGATTGGGTCCGCCAAAGTTAATACAAAATCAAATCGAATTACATTCCATGATGTAATTCGATTGATTTAATGTAACCGACGATATTTGTACCTATTGTTTATATTATTTTAGTTTTTGAAGTGAAAACTTCTTTAGCGGCGTTGTACACTTTTTCTGTAATGGGTAAAAAATTTAAAACTCGCGTCAGGGTCACGTGACCAAAACTCGCGTCAGGGTCACGTGACCCTGATCGAAAATGAGTAAGACGTCATTCAAATTAAAAATAAAACATAGTAACAAAAAAGTTTTCACTTCTACCGGCACTCCTGGAGTGCAACCTTTTTTTTTATTCAAAGAGTGTATGTACGTATCCACGAGAACACTGCCGACAAACTGTATTGCAGTTTGGCAGGAAACATGTGTTTTAATATAAATGTTATGCTTTTCTGAATAAATAAATAATAAAAAAAAAATGTTTTCTTTGTTTTTGATCACAACTTTTACAATGTTTAAAGACACGTGACGGCATATTTTGGCAAACAACAACAACGACGCGCAGCTTGGTACGACGCGTAGCTTAGTACTGCCGCGACTTTGTAAACGATTTTGTATTAACTCTGGTGGAACCACTCGCGTGTTCTGAGCGCTCTATCTGCCTATTTCTTTGATCTGAAGCTGCAGGTTATAACGTACCGATTGATAACGAGTGATGGTAATTGATGTAACGTCACCATGCGCCATGGGACATTACGTGACAACTGACAAGTACGTTTGTAGTGGTACCGTCAGCAATTGTAATTAACATTCAACGACTTCTGCAAGCGCGTCATTTAGAGGTTATATCAACACGATAATTTAACATGAAAATATAAATATTTATTTAAAACCGACCACTATTACATAACTGTTGTAACGTTTCCTCTAATTGCTCTCGGCTATGTAGTGAGCGGTAATTAAAATTAGATTCATTTTGTGAACATACAACAACCTACAACCGGGTAGGTAGGTACTTAAGTTGTTTGCTTTTAATTTTTGGCATAATGAACCATCTGGTGTGAGTCTCAAATGCAACGCAACTTTTGTGGCACTGACACATTGTTAATCGGTATTTTTAGCTTCTCAATCTGTTAAATGGTTTATATGTTAATCCATTACAAACAAACATATTATAAAGAGTAAGTAATGATTTATGCTAGACTGGTACGAGCGCGAGGTATGCCACGTACACGTACAACCTACATTATGTACTAAGCTGAGCGAGCCATGGATCCGAAATTTCACGTACATGTACATTTCTATGTGAAGTAGCCACGCCTTAAGGCGACTGGCTTCCCAGACAGACCTCGGCCGAAACTCGGCCCGTAAAACTTAAACATCTATGTTGTAGACCATATTAAAACCGTCTATACTTATATGAAGGTTTATCACTAGTAAACATCTTGTCACTAGTGTACGTGTATTTGCGTAAAAAAAAACTAAAATGACTAAAAAAAGACGTGTTACAAAAACTTTTAAACGTCTGTTGAACACTTGTCTAAAAAAAGTGTCAGATTATGACGTTGAAATAAGGTCCGTTTTCCAATCACATTTTTTTTAGACAAGTGTTCAACAGATGTTTAAGCTTTTGTAGTAAGGCTGTTGGTGTTTTAAAAACCGAGAAAGATCCTAACGCCGAGTTACTAGAATACTCGTTTTCTTTGGAGTTAGGCACAAATCGTAGGAAACTTAATCTTAGCTTACTCAAGTTTAATCCGAAGATAAACCTTACATGCCCACAGTTAAGTTTCTTATTCGTATGATAAGTTTGGTCGCAATCCTTTGTACGAATATGCAACTCAACAGCATACTAATAAGATTTATTTTCGGATAAAACGTAAGTCGGCTAGGCTTGAGCTGGGACTAAGTTCGCTCTACATATTTTGGCCTTAGTGTTACTCAATGCCTACTCAGTTGTAAACCTTCATTGCAACTGTGAACGGAAAACAGAGATAAGGTTGCTATCGTATGAAACAGTACGGACGTGTGTCACTGTCACTACATGCCTTCGCTCTAATCACTACAGATTTATAAACAACCAATACCTACATCAGTGATTGAAATGCTTTAATTTATGTGCGAATACACGGAAAATACGGACATTCGAGATTCGGCCGTGAAAGTTTTCTTGATTTTACATCGTTTCTCCCTCACACAGTGGACACACTCGCGTGTTCTGAGCGTTCTATCTGCCTATTTCTTTGATCTGAGGTTTCTCCCCTCTATTCTTTGTTGACGAACAACGGATAAAAATATTTTTCATTCACACGGATTTTTTACGGTAAGCACAATTATTGAGCTAGTTTAACAAATTATATTTAGACCTAGTATCAACATTAAAATTGAATAGGTACCTAGTTAGTTTTAGATGGAATTTATTATACTGTTTTTTTTTTTTAAATTACTTTGTTAGCAAGGAGCTATTGGTTTTGTTTGATGGTCAATAGCACGCCCTTAATTACCACCACCACACAATTACAAACTATCGTTGAGTGTGCGGAAAAACCATACAAGGGAAGCTCATAATAAACTGGTTTTGTATAGCTTGATGTGTAGCCGGGTGTACACGTTGTAGAAATATTATACAGTCAAAATAATATAAATAAGAACATACCTAAAAACTATGTCATTCCTAATGGAAATGCTCGTTAATTCTCTCCTCGAAATCGTCCAGAGAAAACCAACTAGGACACCACATAAACAAACACTTAGACTAATTCTGAATTCACCGCAAAATTAACCAAATGTATGTAAATTAAATCACAAATAAAGGTTATAAATGTGCAAGATTTTCATTAAAACTATACTAGTCTAGTAATTATAATTTTCTGTAACTGTTATCTTTATTGTGGTCTTGTTCGTCTGCCGAGATTAGATAAAAAGATTTTGTTCGGCACGAGGACGATTTAAGAATCATCAACAGGCAATGTCTGCATGTCCTCGCTTCTTGTATCTAAGAGCCTATATGCACACGTTTTTAAAACGCGTCGGTGCAGCGCTGCACGAGTCAGACGCAGACTAAAACAAACGAAAACAAGCGGTTCTGATAAACTAACGCGCCGTGGACGCGCGTTTTTAAAACGCGCTGCACTTGTTTAAAAAACGTGGTGATAATATAAACTACAAATAAATGCGTGTCTGCAATTCCCAACAATCACGAATACATAGAAAACGTATATAAATTTAAAAAAACTGGTATAGTTAATCCATGTTGAATTCGAGAAAATGCTTAAACCAACAGCTTCGAACGAAAAGTAAACTGGAGTAGTTTGTGCGGCGAAACCCGATTCGTATCGCCACGAGAAAAGCGCAAATATTTTATTATAATACATAATCACATAAACTTGAAGTCGTTGCCTATTTAGTAAGCCAAAGTGAACTTGTAAATGAAGTTACTACATTATTTTTCTCAAAGGTCAAACTTTTTCACTTCTTATTTTTTTGTAGTGCCGTTATTATAGCGTTTAATTAAAGAAATTATAAAAACGCCCTTAACGTCAGGCAGTTTGAGTTAATTAATGTTACATACAGAAGCATGAGAAGGTTAGTAAGTCGACTACGTCACTCATTATTCAAATACTACTAGCAATAGTGACGTGCTATTGAACGACGGATTTATTGAGTAGCTTTATATCCTTTTTTCGTCAAATGAGTCCTTCGGGGGTAGACCGGAAGGGACTGACAGACTCGTATTGACTAACATACACGGTGGCCCCTCAATAACCCTTACGTTCTAGGGTCACGGTTATCTGTGTAGTCAGTCTCGCGACCCATCGCTTTTATGAGCTAGCCGGCAGCTAATAACTTTGGAAAACGAATGTAGGTAGTTTTTGATCCCGTCAAGAGAAAAGAGATCTTTAGTCAATATTTTAAGTAAACTAAACTACTAAACAAATTCGTTAAAATGCTACCTATACATTTTTAACAGAGAGCAACAAACTGTTTAGAAACGTAATGATTCAAGATATCAAACTTTGAAGCATTATCAAATACATTTAGGCCCGACGCTGCGTTACGCGGATGCACGCGCGGTTCTATACAAAAGTGCTCCGTCGCGGGGACCCGTGCGGAGACCCGCGCGGAGCCACGTGCGGAGACCCGCGCGGACGTCCGTCGCGGGGGCACGCACGGTGCCACGCACGGGGCCACGCGCGGGGCCACGCGCGGGACCACGCGCGGGGCCACGTGCGGAGCCACGCGCGGGGCTACGCGCGGTTCAGTCAATAAGGGTGCTTATACACGGTGCATGTAACTGGAGCAAACAGAGAGCAAATTTTTTTTTATGAAGACTTTCGAAAAATTCCTCCGGTGCTGAAATTTGGAATATGGTGAGAGTAGGTGATACAGATTATACATGCACAATAATGCAATTTTTTTTTAGCCGAGAAGTTCGGTTTTTTTACCAAAACATGAAAATTGCTTATTTATTTAACTATCTGCGAAAAATCCCTCAGTCTCAAATTTTTTTGTAGTTAAAGGTTTTGTAGGTTTAAATGAAATAATAGGAAGAAAAAAAGTTAGAATAGGAAATTATAAACATCCAACTCGACTTCAGTGTCACTCCAAATCAACTTTTTACATATCGCGCTTTATCTTCTAGTGAGAATCTAGTGAAAAATTGCTCTGCCGATTTTTTTTTTAATGTGATTTCTTATCCTTAAACACATAGGTTTGTTACGTAATCAGAAACTTTTTCCTTTTTATACAACATTATTTGATTTTATACAACATGATTTATACAACATTATATTTGACTATACAAGCACACCGTTCAAATGAACTAGCGACACTGCGTAAATCGGTCGCGTGTCCACGCGCGTGGCCACGTTCGGGGCCCCGCGCGGGTCCACGCGCGTGTCTCCGCGCGGCAACCCGGACGGGACCACGCGCGGGGCCACGCGCGGAGCCACGGACGGGGCCACGCGCGGGACCACGGACGTGGACCCGCGACGGTCGCCCGTCGCGGGGACCCGTTTAACGCAGCGTCGGGCCTTAGAGCTACTAAATCTTTTTTGTTTTGTTTTCTGATCAATAAGTTCATCATTTTCATTGACACCAAATAGAAGAGTTACACAGTTCCGACATAAGTACTATAGTGTAAGTACTTATGCCAAAATTCTGAGAAAATGAAAAATAGACACCTTTTAAGATTATCCCAAGCACCAAGTATTTTTTTCAAACTAGTTTAAACTCCTTAACCGAAAAATAAATTGGATGAAATTTTTACGGGACCACAATGCAAGTATACTGCATCGAACAAAATAAGAATCACACTAATCGGATTAGAAACCTCGGAGTAATCGATGTACATACCTAAAAAAAACATAAAAACCGACCGAATTGAGAACCTCCTCCTTTTTTTTAAGTCGGTTAAAAATAATAAAGTGTATCGTTTAGCTACAGCTAAAAGCTATGCTATAGACGCTATGCTACGAGTAGCTTAAAGTTTTAAACCTTTTGAGAAAACGAGGGCGAACTATTCCAAAATTGTAAAGGTCAAAACATCGGAGATTGCGCAAACCGAATTTTGTCAACTGCCCACGTGTAGGTACCGTTCGAATTTTGGAAAATACAAGTGAACCTTTGTTTTTCTTTTTATACTTCTAATATACTTAAGTATACTAGTGGCTTCTAGCCTACAATGTTCCTCATTGTAGGCTGATATTATGACGATCGGCGGCTACTGGGACTTACTTCGTTTACTCATGCCACGGAAACGAAATATGTACTCAAACAAAAATGTCCTATGTGTTAAGACAACCAAATTGTAACTTCATAATCAGAAATTTGAATAAAGGATATGTTATGGCTTTGGATGAAATTGGCTATGCAGACAGCTGTTCGATTTTCGGCCAGGATTATTAATTACTAGCTGTTGCCAGCGGCTTCACCCGCTACAACTCAAAAATTATCCCACGGGAACATAAAATCGGGATAAAAACTATCCTATGTGTTAATCCAGGTTATAAACTATCTGTATACCAAATTTTAGCTAAATCCGTTCATCGGTTTTTACGTGAAAGAGTAACAAACATCCATACATCCATACTTACAAACTTTCGCCTTTATAATAGTAGTAGGATTCCCACTTTTTTTTTCTAAATTCTAATGATGCAGTTTTCGTTTTCGTCTAAATCGGCCTCGAGGCTCCTTAAAACTTAAAATAAAATCCTATTGCTCGAGCAATAAAATGGAACATTTAATTTAACGATTTTTAATCCCGAATCATAGTTTTATGACGTATATAATCGTTCAGATAAGCGCAAAGTATTGCTAAAAAGGCTTTAATTAACTTATTATTCATTGTTATTAAATATTTTTTTATTGTGGACCCAAATCATAAGGTCCGGAAGATTATGGTAATTTTATTTTAATGTTTTGATTTTTTTATTTATTCAAAGATAGTTTCGCGTTCGACCTATGGTTTATTTCATAATAATTAGTTGGTAGGTAATCAAAAAGCTCTAAGTATTGGCCGATTTTTTCCCTTTTCTTTCCCCAAAACCGCTCTGAGCTCGTGACGACCACAGGTTTCTCGTGACGACCAAGTAGCCACGCCTTAAGGCGACTGGCTTCCCAGACAGACCTCGGCCGAAACTCGGCCCGTAAAACTATGTTGTAGACGTTAGTATTAAAACTGTCTGTACTTATGTGAAGGTTTATCACAAGTAAACATCTTGTCGATAGTTCATGTAAAAAAAAATAACTAACATGACTGAAAAAAACAAAAAGGACTAACAGTGGTACCACAAAAACTTTTAAACGTCTGTTGAACACTTGTCTAATAAAAAAGTGTCAGATTATGACGTTGAAATAAGGTCCGTTTCGCAATCACACTTTTTTTTAGACAAGTGTTTAACAGATGTTTAAGCTTTTATAGTAAAGCTATTGGTGTTTTAAAAACCGAAGAAGAAAATTAATATTAAGAATATTAATTTTCTTTGGACTTAGGCACAATTCTATGTAAGAAACTTAATCTTAGCTTAGTCAAGTTTAATCCGAGGATAAATCTTACATGCCCACAATTAAGTTTCTTATTCGTATGATAAGTTTGGTCGCAATCGCTTGTGCGAATATGCAACTCAACAGCATACTAATAAGATTTATTTTTGGATAAAACGTAACTCGGCTAGGTTTGAGCTGGGACTAAGTTCGCTCTACATACTTTGGCCTTAGTGTTACTCAATGCCTACTCAGTTGTAAACCTTCATTGCAACTGTGAACGGAAAACAGAGATAAGGTTGCTATCGTATGAAGCAGTACGGACGTGTGTCACTATATGCCTTCACTCTAATCACTAGAGATTTATAAACAACCAATACCTACATCAGTGATTGAAATGGAATAATTATGTGCGAATACACGGAAAATACGGTCCATCGAAATTCGGGCGTGAATGTTTTCTTGATTTTACATCGTTTCTCCTTCACACAGTGGACACACTCGCGTGTTCTGAGCCTTCTATCTGCCTATTTCTTTGATCTGAGGTTTCTCTCCTTTATTCTTTGTTGACGAACAACGGATAAAAATATTTTTTATTCACACGGCAATTTAACGGTAAGCACAATTATTGAGCTAGTATTACAAATTGTATTTAGACCTACGAGTAGTATCAATATTAAAATTGTATTGTTAGTTTTAGATGGAATTTAATTTACTGTTTCTTTTTTTTAAATTACGTTTTTGCAAGGAGCTAGCGGTTTTGATTGATGGTCAATAGCACGCCCTTAATTATGACCACACCATTGACCACAAGCTGATCGTTGAATTTGCGGAAAGACCTTACAAAGAGAGATCGTGATAAACTGGTTTTGTACAGTTTTATGTGCCGGGTGTACTCGTTGTAGAAATATTATACAGTTAAAATAATATAAATAAGAACATACCTAAAAACTATGTCATTCCTAATGAAAACGCTCGTTAATTCTCTCCTCGAAATAGTCCAGAGAAAACCAGCTAGGACACCACATAAACAAACAGTAAGACTAATTCTGAATTCACCGCAAAATTAACCAAATGTATAAATTAAATCACAAATAAAGGTTATAAATGTGCAAGATTTTCATTAAAACTATACTAGTCTAGTAATTATAATTTTCTGTAACTGTTATCTTTATTGTGGTCTTGTTCGTCTGCCGAGATTAGATAAAAAAGATTTTGTTCGGCACGAGGACGATTTAAGAATCATCAACAGGCAATGTCTGCATGTCCTCGCTTCTTATATCTAAGAGCCTATGCACACGTTTTTTAAACGCCGCGGTGCAGCGCGCAAGTTAGACGCAGCCGCTCTGATGAAAACGCGCCGTCGACGCGCGTTTCTAAAACGCGCTGCAACGTCACGTCTTTAAAAAAGTGGTGTGAATAGGCTCTTAAAGTCACCGAAGTTGAAAGAAGTCAGTGTATTGGATACTAGTGACCATAGAGTATTTAACGGTTCCACAACTCGGACACAAGCATATTCTCTGAAGTGAGTCAGCTGATTTTTTCATTATAAAAAATGCAGGCTTTGTGCAGGTCTGTGAATGTCTTTGGATTTAAAGCATTCCGGTTTGCTCCAGATCCATTCCTTTATCGCTCTATAAGCAGCTGTGGAGACAAGTGTCTGCTTAAGCTTATCACTTATTACAGTCTATTTTTTTTCTTTTATGGCATAATATGACCTCGACTAAGCCATAATCCACAACCCTCCAGCCAGCATCTTCGGTTTTTTGTTTCGGAATTATTGGTTGCAGGACATACCGGTTTACTCACGATGTTTTCTTTTACCGAAAACAGTGGTAATAATAAACTACAAATAGGTAAATGCGTGTCTGCAATTCCCAACAATTGTATACCCATGTCGTAAATTAGAAAAATCTATATCAATTTTAAAATTTGGTTTGGTTAATCCATATTGAATTCGAGAAAATGCATAAAACAACATCTTCGAACCAAAAGTAAACTGGAGTAGTTTATGCGGCGAAACCCGATTCGCAACGCCACGAGAAAAGCGCAAATATTTTAATTATTACACATAATCACATAAACTTGAAGTCGTTGCCTATTTAGTAAGCCAAAGTGAACTTGTAAATGAAGTAACTACATTATTTTTCTCAAAGGTCAAACGTTTTCAGTTCTTATTTTTTTGTAGTGCCGTTATTATAGCGTTTAATTAAAGAAATTATAAAAACGCCCTTAACGTCAGGCAGTTTGAGTTAATTAAAGTTACATACAGAAGCATGAGGAGGTAAGTAAGTCGACTACGTCACTCCTTATTCAAATACTACTTGCAATAGTGACGTGCTATTGAACGACGGATTTATTGAGTAGCTTTATATCCTTTTTTCGTCAAATGAGTCCTTCGGGGGTAGACCGGAAGGGACTGACAGACTCGTATTGACTAACATACACGGTGGCCCCTCAATAACCCTTACGTTCTAGGGTCACGGTTATCTGTGTAGTCAGTCTCGCGACCCATCGCTTTTATGAGCTAGCCGGCAGCTAATAACTTTGGAAAACGAATGTAGGTAGTTTTTGATCCCGTCAAGAGAAAAGAGATCTTTAGTCAATATTTTAAGTAAACTAAACTACTAAACAAATTCGTTAAAATGCTACCTATACATTTTTAACAGAGAGCAACAAACTGTTTAGAAACGTAATGATTCAAGATATCAAACTTTGAAGCATTATCAAATACATTTAGGCCCGACGCTGCGTTACGCGGATGCACGCGCGGTTCTATACAAAAGTGCTCCGTCGCGGGGACCCGTGCGGAGACCCGCGCGGAGCCACGTGCGGAGACCCGCGCGGACGTCCGTCGCGGGGGCACGCACGGTGCCACGCACGGGGCCACGCGCGGGGCCACGCGCGGGACCACGCGCGGGGCCACGTGCGGAGCCACGCGCGGGGCTACGCGCGGTTCAGTCAATAAGGGTGCTTATACACGGTGCATGTAACTGGAGCAAACAGAGAGCAAATTTTTTTTTATGAAGACTTTCGAAAAATTCCTCCGGTGCTGAAATTTGGAATATGGTGAGAGTAGGTGATACAGATTATACATGCACAATAATGCAATTTTTTTTTAGCCGAGAAGTTCGGTTTTTTTTACCAAAACATGAAAATTGCTTATTTATTTAACTCTCTGCGAAAAATCCCTCAGTCTCAAATTTTTTGTAGTTAAAGGTTTTGTAGGTTTAAATGAAATAATAGGAAGAAAAAAAGTTAGAATAGGAAATTATAAACATCCAACTCGACTTCAGTGTCACTCCAAATCAACTTTTTACATATCGCGCTTTATCTTCTAGTGAGAATCTAGTGAAAAATTGCTCTGCCGATTTTTTTTTAATGTGATTTCTTATCCTTAAACACATAGGTTTGTTACGTAATCAGAAACTTTTTCCTTTTTATACAACATTATTTGATTTTATACAACATGATTTATACAACATTATATTTGACTATACAAGCACACCGTTCAAATGAACTAGCGACACTGCGTAAATCGGTCGCGTGTCCACGCGCGTGGCCACGTTCGGGGCCCCGCGCGGGTCCACGCGCGTGTCTCCGCGCGGCAACCCGGACGGGACCACGCGCGGGGCCACGCGCGGAGCCACGGACGGGGCCACGCGCGGGACCACGGACGTGGACCCGCGACGGTCGCCCGTCGCGGGGACCCGTTTAACGCAGCGTCGGGCCTTAGAGCTACTAAATCTTTTTTGTTTTGTTTTCTGATCAATAAGTTCATCATTTTCATTGACACCAAATAGAAGAGTTACACAGTTCCGACATAAGTACTATAGTGTAAGTACTTATGCCAAAATTCTGAGAAAATGAAAAATAGACACCTTTTAAGATTATCCCAAGCACCAAGTATTTTTTTCAAACTAGTTTAAACTCCTTAACCGAAAAATAAATTGGATGAAATTTTTACGGGACCACAATGCAAGTATACTGCATCGAACAAAATAAGAATCACACTAATCGGATTAGAAACCTCGGAGTAATCGATGTACATACCTAAAAAAACATAAAAACCGACCGAATTGAGAACCTCCTCCTTTTTTTTTAAGTCGGTTAAAAATAATAAAGTGTATCGTTTAGCTACAGCTAAAAGCTATGCTATAGACGCTATGCTACGAGTAGCTTAAAGTTTTAAACCTTTTGAGAAAACGAGGGCGAACTATTCCAAAATTGTAAAGGTCAAAACATCGGAGATTGCGCAAACCGAATTTTGTCAACTGCCCACGTGTAGGTACCGTTCGAATTTTGGAAAATACAAGTGAACCTTTGTTTTTCTTTTTATACTTCTAATATACTTAAGTATACTAGTGGCTTCTAGCCTACAATGTTCCTCATTGTAGGCTGATATTATGACGATCGGCGGCTACTGGGACTTACTTCGTTTACTCATGCCACGGAAACGAAATATGTACTCAAACAAAAATGTCCTATGTGTTAAGACAACCAAATTGTAACTTCATAATCAGAAATTTGAATAAAGGATATGTTATGGCTTTGGATGAAATTGGCTATGCAGACAGCTGTTCGATTTTCGGCCAGGATTATTAATTACTAGCTGTTGCCAGCGGCTTCACCCGCTACAACTCAAAAATTATCCCACGGGAACATAAAATCGGGATAAAAACTATCCTATGTGTTAATCCAGGTTATAAACTATCTGTATACCAAATTTTAGCTAAATCCGTTCATCGGTTTTTACGTGAAAGAGTAACAAACATCCATACATCCATACTTACAAACTTTCGCCTTTATAATAGTAGTAGGATTCCCACTTTTTTTTTCTAAATTCTAATGATGCAGTTTTCGTTTTCGTCTAAATCGGCCTCGAGGCTCCTTAAAACTTAAAATAAAATCCTATTGCTCGAGCAATAAAATGGAACATTTAATTTAACGATTTTAATCCCGAATCATAGTTTTATGACGTATATAATCGTTCAGATAAGCGCAAAGTATTGCTAAAAAGGCTTTAATTAACTTATTATTCATTGTTATTAAATATTTTTTTATTGTGGACCCAAATCATAAGGTCCGGAAGATTATGGTAATTTTATTTTAATGTTTTGATTTTTTTATTTATTCAAAGATAGTTTCGCGTTCGACCTATGGTTTATTTCATAATAATTAGTTGGTAGGTAATCAAAAAGCTCTAAGTATTGGCCGATTTTTTCCCTTTTCTTTCCCCAAAACCGCTCTGAGCTCGTGACGACCACAGGTTTGTCCTAAGCAGTGAGAACATTATAGGCTAATTATTATTCCTCTATTAATAATCACCATAAAATCTCGTGTTGTTCCTAATATTTTTAACCTTTACTATTACGACCACAGAAAGACAGACAGGCAAAAAATCTCTAACACTAGGGAAACACTAACGGGAAATGCCGTGTTAATGGTCGTAATGAACATTTAAATACAATTGTCGCGAAAATCAACGACAAATTCCGTTTGTTTGAAACGGCTTTCAAAAACCTTAAGTACAATTTCGATTTAAAATTGGGGATCACTACGTAAATCTTAATATAGTAGGTACATGTACATGTAACTCGTTATTTAATGTTCAAAGTAAATTGAAATCTATACAAAAATACTATAAGATTACATTAAATTGCGCATCCCGCACCAAAAACTCTGCTATTAAAAGATATCATCACACAGCCATAAGGCTCAATTTCCATACAAATGTATACAAAGTACAAGCAATTTTCTTAGAACATTTCAGTATAGAAAAGACTGTCAATATGCAGTGGCGAGACATTTTAGTAGCCGTTTTTATAGCGATGATGACGCATGCGCACCGTTGAACAGATTGTGATAACTGTAGAGTTAGCAAAACATTTCGTACTTTCTTATAAATGCACTGTTGTACTTTTATTGGATTAGCGAATGGTTATGGCGATATTGTGTATCCACAGTGGGAGTGATAATTGAAACAGCACGAAGAAACTATGGACTCATAGTTATGTACATATCATAGACAACAACGTGATCTAAACACGGCTAAGACCATTTATCTTTCTTTGAAACGATACAGCAAAGATTGCAATGATCTTGTTCGAATATCCAAAGTATAAATTCCACTAGGTAACTGGTATTTGTATTTTTCCTTTCCTCGCCCTTCTTACAATGTGGCTTAACAGCCTTTGCGGGCAAAGAGGCTCTGTGTACTCTTAAAGAGGGACTTCACTATAGGTAGGCACTCGATTTCACTGCTGAACCATTCAACACGTACGGTTCGATTACAAGAAAAGATTTCGCTCTAATTTAGATTGAAAAGGTACCTCCACTCTCTTTTGAAGATTGCTCCCAGTAAACCACCACCTATTACCGATTTTACGAATTCCATTGTACAGATGTATGACAAATAAACTTGAAAGACATGCGCAGTATGAATAAGAAATACCTCACGTGTATAAGCCCTTTCAAATATTATGAGAGTTTCTTTAACGTAGCTTTTCTCCAAATTTTCAGTATAACGAATGATTTACCACAAAATAAGATTATTTGTAGGTACAAAAAAAACGACTCGAATTTGTACAGAATGGTTAGGATGAAAAGCGTTCAACAAACCGCTCATCCGGTTAATACCTATGTACCGATGATTCCTTGTGGTTTACGATTTTACAATCTAACTTTAGAATATAAACCAGATGGCCGGCTAAACACTCAATAGAAATATTTGAACACATCTTATATTCGTGGTACGAAAGAATAGGATCACAAAATTTAAGAAATTTAATAAAATAGCAAGTTAAAAGCCTAACGAAATTAACGATTAGTGTTAAAAACTTTTCAAACATTCGCTCCGATCGCTAAAAAATAAAATGCAATAAATAAAGTTCGGGCACGTTGGAAGCTAAAAACTAGACTTACCTAAAGTTTATCAGGTTCGGGATTGATGGAGAACGTCGAGGGCCGGTGCGGCTCGGAGATGCGCTCGCGGGTGCGTGTGTCGCGTTATCAATTAGCTCCGGTGAGCATGATCGCGCGGACGAAATAAATATACACTGCGCGTAAACAGTGCAGCAAGGCCGGCGCCGACGGCGACCACTGGGCGAATATCCCGAGAGAACGTCGCGTCGTGCACGAGCGGGCACACAAAACGCTCAGATCGATACCGACGCTGCCGCGCGCTCCTTTCCCTGCTCCTAACTAACCACGGCGGGACCACGAGCGGCTACAGCACGGCGACGGCACAACGGGCGCTGCCTTCACTATTGAAACGCTCGTATCAGCCACAATCCCGACAGTGACGACGTACAGAGAGAATGTACGCTACACCGAACCGCATATCATTTTAAATTATGACGTAGTGGGGACGCAGGAGAACCGCGCTGAGCATGCGCAATGAGAGGTAGGCGCGGCGTCGCGATATGAAGCGATGGAGGCGGTGGAGGCAATGGTGGCGTCGCCGGGCGGCGTGGAACAAAGAGAAGCCACGTCACGGCGCTCTACCGGTGCTGGATGAGGGTCGCACGGAGCGAGCCAGCGGGCCCGCGACCTCACGGCGCTTGGCGCTCACCGCACGCAACACCATCGATCATAGGCACGCATAGCCTGCGACCTCCACACCACATTGCTAACCAACCTACTTTGCATATCGATTTCCGCTGCTCCTTACACGACTCCAATCACCAAAAAATCTTAGCAAACCTAGCAAGAGTACTCACTACGTTTAGTTCTAAAGCTCTGAAACTTTAAGCACGTCCCACTTTAAAGTTTCATGAAGAGAATGGACCTCCCCTTCAGTTTAAAGTATTGGAGGGTATTTCCGCCGTCCTCACGGATAAAGCAGCAAAGTCTTTACTTAACAACTTTAGAACTAAGGAGATATAAAAATCGTCAATGCGTAATTACGATGAGTAGAAAACCGGGGACGCACACAAAAATAAGTTGCAGTTCCGGAACAGGTAGTTGCGTGTAGAAAGCCGGAGGGGAGATTCACAAACGGCCATTGATCAATCTCGTCCGAAATAACGAGAAGGGTACAATGCGGTGTGGTATCAGGTTCACTCAATTATTGTACTGACAATATGTATATTTTATCTATTGATTAGCATGCACACGACGATATGTAAACATAAAACACGTAGATATACGTCTGCAGATGTTTTTATATATTTTCACAATTCATTCAATTTCTGAGTTTGCAGGGTCGCACGTGCCTCCGTCTTCATAATAAGACGGGTCGGAGCCAATAACCTCGGACAAATTTCAATGTCAATACATATACATGTGTAGCATTATTATGCGCGAATATTTTTAGGGTTTTTTAGCGGTGCCTTCATGCGGTATGCGAGAAATCTGGGAACGTTTTAAGAAATCTTAGGCAGCAGTAGGTGCTTTTACTGTATGAATAACACGCTCTGTGAAACACCCCTCGAACTGATACGGGTTTTTACTTCACATTATTCTCACCCCAATATTGAAAAAATATAAAGCAAGTTGAGACGACATAATGAAATAGCAATTTTATCGCATCATTTCGAATAAACTTACATAATGAAACTTCTTTTTATTTCTAATTACTTGTATAACGTATATTATTTCAGTACCTATACTGTGACACTGGTACACATTGTAAGACAATATTAAGATTAATCAAGGGTGACGGTAAGGATAAACTAATACAGGTAGGCAATAATCATATCGCTATCATATTGACCAATGTGCCTCTCTAGAGAACTAGAGTAAATAAGTAAAGATATATGACAATATATGCAAGAAAAACAAGATATTCGCAGAAAAGTAAGATAATTAAAATAAAATAAAATCAACGTATTGATTGATATCAAACCGCATGTAAGACCTTGCGTCTATGTTATGAAAAAAATTAAAATGGCGGGCGGCGCCATGAGATCACATGCGTGCATTTCTAACATTAGCACGCTATTCAAAATACAATAAATAACATTAACAAGACAATAACGACAACAAATATGTACGAGTACCTATTAATGAAAATGAATTTTCACGAAGTTTTTTTTTCAAGTGTTCGTTGACAGATGCATTGCTTACTGTTGACAAATGAGTTCATTGACGTTTCCGTTATTATAGTAGAAGCGTTATACGAAGTATAGCAATCAGACTTGCTGATAAAGTTGTCGCCTATTGGGGCTCAGGCCTTCGTTCTGTAAGAGTAGTTGGGCTGTCATCTAACACGAGGGCCCAGAGGCTTGGTAGATGATCTTCGAAAGTTTAGTTCTAGGACATACCGGTTTCTTCACGATATCTTTTTTCAACATTTTGTGAGAATACGAAGTATAGCAAACTATTTGTTTTTCCCGGATAATGCACAGAAATTTCAGCAGAAGGCTAAAGACAGGATGGATGGGATGTATGAAAGATGATAAACCTACAATGAGAGGTTTCCCGCAAAGCTCGGTTCAGATGGCGCTACCAGCGCATGATGTTCTTTTACTGTATGATTTACTTTACAGACACTACACCATAGATAATAATTATAACTACACACTCGAAGCTACACTTGAACATTGCGCGCTACAAGCGCACAACACGTTATGCGCTTGTAGCACCTCTGATGGCTAAGGGTTGGAACTCATCTGGCAGCACGGAATCGCCTTTTTCCGTCACTCTTTCTCTTCCTGTCGTTTAGAACTGCCATTTGCTAGACCGAGACAGAAATTTCACTTTGTCCGTGATGTCGATCGCCTCGAGGATTCCGCCGCGCTATCGCATTATGCTTTCTGTCTCGGTCTAGCTAATAGGCAGTTCTAAGCGACAGAAAGAGAAAGGCCGACGGAAAAAGGCGATTCCGTGCTGCCTGCTGAGATGAGGTCCAACCCTAAAAAACTCCATCAATATTCACGTTTACTTTACGTCGCAAAAATGTGAAAAGTCGTGCTAGATCCTCAGTACCCTTGTACTTAATTATTAATTATTAATGTGAAACATATATATTTTGCTGCCGTCTGCTACTAATAATGCGAGTGTAAAAGCATAATTATAGTCGATAGAGACAGATACCCTTCGACCCCTTGACATACCGTACAGACAAAGTGACCGATCGAATGATGACGCCGCGACATCTACGTCACCTGGCATTCTAACCCCATTTTGGTGGAAACAGTCAATAAAATATTAACCCAACTTATCCTACTAATATTTAAATGTGTTTTACAAATACCTAGATATGTGAAGAGTGGATTTTTTTTATGAAAACTAAACCTACGCAAATATGTTTTTTTTTTTACCTAGATCAACACATGGGATACTTTGTATTATACCGTTCCTACAATCCCGTGGAAAAATTGTAGAAACTCACATAGCGTTGCTGCGGGCAAATAGTAGATTGTATGACAAGGGAGCAAAGTAATATTTTTACGGCGAGGGCGCTTTTTTGAATCCAGAGCGAAGTGAGGGATTCTACTGTAGAATCCTGAGCGTAGCGAGGGATTCTTTGGTAGAATCCCGAACGTAGCGAGGGATTCAAAGTACGCCGCCCGAGCCAAAAATATATTTTGCGCCCGAGTGATACACTCTACTTTTCATCACCCACTATGAGAAAATAAAACGCGCCTCGTATTTTATTGTAATATTATTATACGGGTTAAAAAAAATGCAACAACTAACTTGAAATTATCTTATATTAAAACAACTAAAAACTTATACATATTTACATTTGAGACATTTTCGCAATTATGAAAATTATATAGAAGATTCCATTGAGAACGAGGCGAAAACATGTGAAAGCATCGTGGAAAACATTAAATTACAACGTACAGTTAATACATCCATGCCACTGTCCGAAAAAAAAAACTATCTATAATTTTTATTCAGCCAGCGACGCGGCGTGACTATGGGCCGTCATTCCAGCCAGTCTTTATTCAAACACTATTTGCGTTCGATTTCTTTGGTGCAGAGCACTAAGATGTTCCAAATTCAAAAAGTGCGCGGCAATGTTCTTTGCGGCGCACTTATATGTTCCAAATTCAAAAAGTGCACGGCAATGTTCTTTCCGGCGCACTTATAAAGAGGATTAAAAACTCATTTCTGCCCGCTAAACGTTCCCTATAGAAAACACCAGTTTTGGGCGCACTTAAAGGCGAACCAAGTCGTCCTTTTCGAATAGGTGGGATGAAAACTATTTTTTTTAAGCCAAGTTTTGATTCGGAAAATCGGATTATATTTAAAGTGATTCGTCGAGCCCCGGAGGGCTCGGTAGAGCACACGGTGCAGGACTGCTCCGCTTGCGCAGAGCAACGCCGTGTCCTCACGACGGCGATCTCTCGCGCCTAGCATTGGTCGAGGCGATGTTTCGGGGCGAGACGGAATGGGAAGCGGTCACCTCCTAGTGCGAAGCAGTCTTGCTAGCACAGGAGGAAGACTTCGACGCCCACGGCCAAGGACATCGTAAGACGATCACCGGCCACCATAGACACCGAAAAAAATAAAAAATAAAATGATTTTTCATACTGATGGGCCCGATCAATTTCTCATTTTGTATGAAAAACCATTTTTTTCCAATAGTCTTAGAACAGACATTGTTCAGTAAGATGGGCTGATTTACCCCACGAGAGGTTTTGCGCATTTAACGTTACACGTTGTATACAATACTAGTGCGTTTACCGGTAACCTTTGACATAACATCACTCACGAAATCCCCAAAAAGTTACGCAGAGGTGTCTATAGAACCCACATATTTTGTCCAATAATGTTTAAGTCCACGTAATAAAGGCGAGCATGTTTGGGATCTTTCTTTTAGTTATGTGTTGTTAACGAAAATCTCGTTGAGGAGAGTCGTCCAAGGCTGTGGCATCAAGGCTTAAGCCTGATTTACACGATCCGATACAATTTCCTGTGGCATTGACATACCACAAGGAACAATAAAAGTCGCACCGACTAGACACTGTTACGACACGATTTATTTTTAATGCCACGGGCGAGAAACTTTGCAGGGGATGGGGGTTAATGCCTTCCAAATAATAATGTTGTTATAGGTAGAATACTTGATTAAAACTTTACATGACTTCCCGATTTCTTCTACTGAAAGAATGGGCAGACCTTTGCTCAGGGGGATTATTAGAACATCTTAAAACCAGGCTTATTCCGGCGAGTGAAAGTTCTAGGACATGCCGCGGTTTCCTCACGATGTTTTCCTTCACCGTTTTGAGAACAGTGCTGATGAAATAAATTACACACTGTAATGGCCTCGCGGGGTTCGAACCCACTACCTATAATTTGTAAGTCGGGACCGATACCACTGGGCTACCACTGCTCTATCTATATTAGTATCTGATGTTATCATATTTTGTCATTTTTGAAAATAAATTACAAAACAAATAAGTTATTCATTGGAAAGTTGTCTAACACACGCCCACATGATCTGCTCTGACAATAATAACAAATGTTATGTGGCAAGTGGGATGAGCGTCGAGTATGAAACGTGTTATGGAATATAAATGACGCAGGCGTTTTGTCTTTGATCCGTAAGTCTAGTGGAAATGCGGGCAAATCGATGAATTTTACATTTCCATTTTACTTGTACCTACAGCGTACACCTTCTGAGAAAATAGTATCAAAGGTAAAAACGAGCGAGTGAGTATGTAGGTATGTAGTTTTTATACAGAGTTTATATGTTACGTATGGCTTACCATTAGTTTATACTTTGGCCCGCTTATATTGTATGACAAATTGTCAATTTAACCTTATGTTAGCAACTAACTCTGAGTTAAAAGATAACTCGGGTTCGTGCAAGTGCGCCTTAGAGGACTTACTTTAATAATACTAATTTGATCGCATTTTCATTGATTTTTTTAATCTTTACGACGAAGCAGGCACTAATGCGTATAAAAAGTAGGCATCTCAATTGCCGAAACCTGCAAACGACTGGTGTCGATCAGAAATCCGCCATTCTATTGGCTTTGTAATCTTCCTTCACTGGGTAGGGGTTGGGTAGGTCTCAATACTTTGGTACTTTGCTCTTCTGCACCAAAGGAAGAGCTTCGGATACATTATATAATACAAATACAAGTTTCGACATATTGTGCAGTACCAGGCTTGCAGACGTAGATAGGCATGCAACCGGTCGCCATGCAACTCCATATTCGCAGATCAAGTTACTGAGCCAACAACACGATATTGTGCAAAACTTGTTCACGGCAAATATCGAAAGCGATTTAGCTGCTATGAGTTCACTAGACAAATATCAGTCGTAACTAAGAGTAAATAAAGCTCGTTTAATAGAGAGAGCTTTTTCTAACACAAATAGAAAATTCTCAGTACCGAGGTACCGACCTCGCTTTGTAAAACGATCAAAATCAAAACAGGAACAAATAGGAAGTTTTAATTTTTACGAACATGTCAAAGGGAATACAAAAAAGTAGTCGAATCGAGAGAGACAATACCATAGAAATATGGAAAAGCGTACCAACACGAAACCTAGCATAAATTAATAAAAGCTGTACAGTGTACGTATTCCTTATTCATTTTATTACCTCTTTCCGAGATGGAATTTAAAGACAGTAGAGGAATAAAAACCAGTATCGTTTCTCGTCTCACAAATAGAAATATTGAGGGGGACAAAAAGCGTTGGTAATAAAATGTCCCGATTGCTTTTCAATCCCTGCGTCTGTCTCCTTACTTTTTTTCTAAAAAAGGGAAATATTATGAAAGCAATTCCTCCAGTAGCGTATTATTTTATGGCGTGTTTTCAAGGCCACTTGCATCACAATTTCACGAATCATTTAGTACGTTTCGCGTCAACTGAATTTTAAACATCGCCCTATTTCTGTCAATTGTTCGAAGTCGACAATATAATTCACAAAACGATATTATGAATATGTTTAACGCCCGTTGTGATTAGTTGTGATGGGCATTCACAGTTACACAAGTTATTTTATATTTATGACTTTTAAATAAGGATTATCTTTGCCTTATTAAAACAATAGCTAATACTGTTGCCCTGTTTAGTGAACCACTGACATTCTGAAATATCTTCGATTTTAGATCAACATCAGGACGAACTACAAAACTAATAGTTCTTTATTTCATTTGATATCTTCGAATATTGTCTTATCACTCGCAATAACTTCAATATGAAAGTCGGAAAATTACTATATTTGAGAAATCAACAGATAGAGGCTCGTAACATTCCTATGACAGAGGGCAATTGAAGCAAGTAGTATGAAGCGCAATGGAATGAGAGGCAGGGTGCACAACGCTTTGGAAAGCGCTGTTCCCTCACATTGTTCGATTACAGAACCACTACATGCTATTCACTTTGTCAATGCTTTATCCTCATACCAGATAAGACAGGCAGTATTGCTTTGTCACTTACACACAGGGATCCCGATAGGATTTTTCCCGAAATGTCAGGAATTTGAACTCTTTGTTAGGGAAACAGGAAAAATTTGGAATTGTCAGGAATTTTAGTTAGAGTTAATACTACTTTTTTTGCAAAGTTGATTTTAATCATAATCACAAACAATAATTAAGTGCTCATATTCATCTGTTTCAGCTCTCCGCATCCCTCATAAAAGGTCAATTATGTCGCGCTTCAATTATTAAAATTAATTAAATATTATTTAAGCAAACGTATTACTGACTACTTATCAACCATTAAATATCACTGACAAAAGTTCAGGTATTGTATTGCTGCGTCAGATATTTTGTCGGGAAGACTCAATTTGGTCTTAGCCGATGGTAACCATACTTTTACAGGACTAGCGGCCCGTCTCGGCTTCGCACGGGTGGACTTATCTTTTCTAGCAATAAATATAACGTAAGTTAATCAGAGTAAATGTAGCTTTCTAATGATGAACAAAATTTTGAAATTGATACACTAGTTTTTCAGATTATTCGTTACATACACACAACAATACAAATATTTCCTCTTTATAATATTAAATAGGCTATGTCTGCATCAGAATATCAGTCTACAATTCTATATACAGTATGTTATATACCGGGTGTAAAAAGACCGTTAACGAAGCCGAAAGCCACGTATTCTACCCATTATTTGGATCATTTTTTTCCTTTAGACCATACCTGGGACTCCACGGGTTCTCGAGATATTGAAGGTCAAAGTTGCATTTTTTTTTTACTTTTTTTTACGAAATCCAATTCTAAGTATCAATACAAAACTTTTTTACAAACAAACATTACCTGTATTTTCGATTTTTCTAAATAAAATACGCATTTGAAGTTACGAACAGTAATGTACGTTAGAAATAAATGCAGAAACGCACAGCTGATTACTTCCGACGGTCAATGACTCTCTTCTCTAGACTTAGGTCCCTTTGGAGGTGCGGGGTGAGGCGCGGGAGGAATGCGTCAAGACCGGAGCGACGCCATTGGTGCGCGCGCGTCTCGTGATATGCCGCTCAGTCGCTATTCGTCTATCGTGGCTCTCACACTGCTGTCTAGTACAGTCGAAAAGAAGTGTTTCTTTGTTTTAAATTGTTTTTATTTGTTTAGTTTCGTTGTTTGTTAGGTTTTTTGTTGAGATTTGATATTGTTTTGAACTTATTTGCTATTTTAAGCCACCACAATACCGCGAGGAAAAGGCAATGCTTTGAATAGACATTCAAGAAGTTTGGTGTACAACGTTTTACAATTTTTCACAAGATTTTCAAATACTCGAAGATTTTTTTTTTTTAGTATGGTGAAATCATCAAATGAGTCCTCCGGCCCCGGGCAGGGCGGGAGGGACTGTCAGACTTTTACTGACTAAAATCCACGGTGTCCTTCAATAGCCTGTTATGTTCCGGGGTCACGGTAAGGAAATAATCCCGCGACCCCGGCAGGCTTTGGCCCTCTGAGAGAGACACAAAGCGCCGTCGACCCGGGCATGGTCCATGGTCAGGCAGCGAGTTGCCCTTTACTCGCTGCCCGCATGCCCGCGCCTACGGTGGCCGGAGATCATCTGCTGACGTCCGACGCCGAGGGCGCCTACCACTGCGGTTGGGGCAGAGGGAGGACGCTGTCCTCTCTCGCTCGCGGCCCGCCTCCTCCTTCACGAGCATTACTGCCTCGCAGAAGGAGCAGACCGCTTCCCACTCCGAAAATACTCGAAGCTTACAAAAAAAACGGCCGCGGCAACAAAGACGTGTGTATCGACAGTACAAAGAATTACAAAAGAGTAAATCAATTCAAGTTCAATTTATTTTAATAAACATTTTAAATAACTCACCTTTGATTCATTTGCATAATCAGCATTTACAACATTACACAAATTATTTAAATAACATTAAAACATCATTTTGTCTTAAGTCTTTTCTTCATGAGTGTACGTGCGCAGACGGCCGCCATTTGTGGTCATCTTTCGTGAATCGTATTGTAATGAGAACCCGCCCTCCGCGGTAGTTCAAATGCATGTTCAAACGAGCCGACGCGCTCGCGCCGCCTGCTCGCTCCACCCGCTAACCCCCGCCGCCCTCCGCGACACCCGCTGGCCCCTCCCTCTGCCAGCCGCCACGTGCCGTCAAAGAAATTTGTCTTTAGTTCGGTTTCTGACACGATCGAATTTACTTCTTGTGTCTTTGTTTCCGAAAAACATTACTGTTGAGTGTTCTGTGACTGTGTACTCGCTAACACACAAAGAGGCTGTGTGTTTTTGAGTACTTTTGTGTTTGTTTTTGCTAGTTAGTGCGTTTCTTTTTTTTTTTAAGTTTTAGATACGAAAATGCCGTTTCATGATTATTCTGCGCGCGAGTATGTTAATATGGTATACTGCTATGGTATGGCGCATGGAAATGCTGCTGAAGCCCTACGAATTTATGGAAGACAATACCCTGAAGCGTTCCAGCCTAGTGATTCACGTATTTTTACGCGGGCAGTGCAACGTTTGTTGGATAATCAGCCTATCGTGCCGATTTCACAGGGGGGTGGCAGGCAAATAACGCCAGCGGCCGAAACGGCCATCTTATCTGTGATGCGAGAAAACCCTCGTTTGGGAGTGCGTACAGCGGCTAAAGTATTGCGAAGGCGGCATGGCCATCGGGCTAGGTACATGGTGTCTCATTCCACCGTGCACAAAGTTCTAAAAAGGGATAGGCAACGACCTTATAAAATTCATCGCGTGCATGCACTCATGCCGGGTGACACAACACGCCGTATGCAGTACTGCAGGTGGCTGCTAAGGCAGGACCGAGGATTTGTGAATAAAGTTATTTTCACGGATGAATGCACTTTCACAAATAATGGAATGTGGAACCGTCGAAATTCACACTATTGGTGCTCCGTGAATCCACATCAAACCCAGGAAACGGGCTTCCAGGTACGGTGGAAACATAATGTGTGGGCTGGCATCATGGGAAATCAGATACTGGGCCCCGTTTTCTTGCCACCAAGTATGAACGGACCTGCCTACCTCAACCTCATTAATGATTACCTAACCGACACGTTAGATGACATGCCACTGATCCAGCGGCGAGACGTGTGGTATCAGCATGACGGTGCACCACCACACATCGTGAGACCGGTTCGCGATCAGCTGACGCAGCTGTTCGGCGACAATTGGATTGGGCGATATGGGCCCCATGATTGGCCTGCACGCTCACCGGACCTAACGCCTTTGGATTTCTTTCTGTGGGGATACGTCAAAGATAGGGTGTTTGACCGTACCTGCCAGACTGCTGCGGAGATGCGTCAAAAAATCATTGATGTTTTTGATGAACTCAAGCAGCGGTCAGAGCGAGAAGGAATCCTGGAACTAGTTCATCAAGAGACGCTGACTAGAGCTCGCGTCTGTCTCCGCGTGGGAGGTCGGCAGTTTGAACCGCAGTTAGTGAGTGTTGAGAGACCACCGATTGATGATATCAGCGATGGACAGTAGGTAAGTGTTTTATGAGTTTTAATTTAAGAACATCTTGGGGTCATGGGATTGTTTGAAAGATGTACCACGGCCCTGGAACGTAAAGGGCACACGAAAGAGCACGTCTTTTTTAGTCGGTGAAGTCTGACAGTACCTCCCGCCCCAACCTGGGCGAGAGGTCTCTTTTCATGATTTTACAATTTAAAAAAAAAAATTAAGAACATCGTGCATCTCAGTAGGATTTTTCTTATTTGTTTTCACGGAAACTTTATTCATTTCATTCATCCCCGCAAATAATCGAAAGAACGTAGAACTAGAACGTCGCCGATACGTTCTTATCACAGCGCGTTCCAGCGTAAGCAGGCGCGCTTGTGTGCGTGAAGCCCGCCTACGCACACAACGACAGAAACCTGTTTGCTTTACATTGCGCGCCATAAAATTATTATTTTTTTTGATACCTAAAAATAAAAGTCGGTTCCCAGCGATAATTTTAGCGTAAAGCTACTTAGTTAAATGTACAGTATGTGAAGTTAACGGCTTTGTGATCTGTTCAAATACACCCTGTATGTATAAGCAGTGGCCGGTTTAGGTGAGTGTCGTTGGGGAGCGCTCCGCTATTTTATGACTAAAGCTGTGTATGCGATGTGATTAAAAAAAATTTAAAACAAATTGGTCATAACATTCGATGGGTCAAAAATTGCAATTGTGATAAAACGCTCAGATGCTCCTCACAGAGAGGAGGCCTGTGTCCCAGCAGTGGGAACGTTACAGGCTGATGATGATGACTCAGATAAAGAATAAAGTTTGGAATAACTCACAGGATTCCGTTTATCCTGGTAGATAATTACGACGTTTCCGATTATATAACAGCTAGTTCAAAATTTACCTGTATAATAAATATAACTTTGCTGAATTCACAGATTTCAGAGCAGACCAAAAACATTTACCGAATTATACTGGAAATATGATTTTCCTATTCCACGAAAACGTAACATGAGCAGTGCAAACAAAAACGTACGCAAACAATTTTCTGTAAATATTGTGCCTAGTTTGTAATTATTCGGACGTCATTTCAAAATGTTGCGTGAAATGATATTTAGTCATTAGAATTATTATGTGGAATTAATAATTTAGTTGGTTCCGAAATTAATAACGTCAACTTAATGCGACATACTATTATATGCGTGGAATTATACATAAGTAGGTACATTGATTACGGCCCCTTAGGCAAAACTAGAGTTTAAGTTAGTGCTTCTGGGAGTTTTTGTAAAAATAAAGAAGTGGACAAAAATATACTTAAGTATTTCTTTTTCTGACAACATAAAATCAAAACTAGAAAAACACAATTTATGGTCTATCAGCCCGCACTGGGTCTGTGTGGTGGATTACAACACACTGCCTCTCAGGGGAGGCCTGTGCTGCAGCGGTAGGTATATATGTTATAGGCTTATTATACTTGTACCCACGGCTACACATCAAGCTGTAGAAAACCAGTATAAACTGATCGTTGAATATACGGAAAGACCATACAAGCAAGACCACAATAAACTGGTTTTGTACAGCTTGATGCGTAGCCGTGTGTACTTCACAAAACGAATAGTCGATAGTAACCACGTATAGGCCCAAAGTTTCACACGAAACAACCACGTCATTTGAGGCTTTTAAATATTAAAATTCTGTGAATACTCGCCCTGATTGCAATATTTTCAGGCAGCCAGCATTAATTGGGTTGGTACACGTCGCGAATTCGAATTTCATGCAAAAAGGGGTTACCAATTAATGCAACCGTGCCGGTTAACTATGTAATTTAACATAAGTAATTGCCCAAGCCTATACTCAGTATTGGAACATGTTGCATGATGATAATGATGACGTATTATCCGAAGGATTTTTTTAAACATTTCTTCACAGTAGGATTTTATCCTATGTCGGGGACGCGTTTGCAAACATATAGGCACACATGCACATACGCCGACTTGGAACCATTATTACGTCTTGTAGTTGTAGGTTACGTATACAAATATTTGTAGCAGCAGTCCAATTGCTCAGCCACTGTGATAACAGCGAGTTTTTTAATTTTTTATTTAAAAGGTTGTGATGGCACTACAACTTGTATAATAAATTATGTAAAAAATATTTAAGCTTTATAAAATTATTTCATACTAGCTGACCCGGCGAACTCCGTACCGCCTGAGAACCGATTAAAAAAAAACCTTTTAAACCTTCCCTGGACTGTCTAAAATAATTCAAAACCAAAATCAGCCAAATCGGCCCAGCCGTTCTCGAGTTTTAATCAGACTAACGAACAACAATTCATTTTTATTTATATATATATATATATATATATACTAGTTGACCTGGCGAACTCCGTACCGCCTGAGAAACGATTAAAAAAAAAACCTTATAACCTTCCCTGGACTTTCCAAAATAATTCAAAACCAAAATGAGCCAAATCGGCCCAGCCGTTCTCGAGTTTTAATCAGACTAACGAACAACAATTCATTTTTATTTATATAGATAATATATAATATAGATCATTGGGTAACCTGTATCTTTCGTAGATATTAACTAACCAAAATTATTTCAATTCATCCACCACTTTCTGGTGCCCTGACACTGGACAAAACCACTAGTTTACTTAAGCTCTAGATAAAAAATACTGGAAGTCATGACTGTAGAAAGAGAGAACAGGAAAGTTGTGCAAAATGACTTGCGCAAGCGCACAAAGCAAAGAGCTCGTGGCTAAATAATTACAGCCGCACAGGCCGATCTTCGGGGTTAAGCAGTGCTTGCTTAGGTTGGTCTGTAGGGGACCATATGCCATATGCCATTTCCTGCGTGCCTCGGAAAGCCGTTGGTCCCGACTACCATTTGTACATCTTTGACAATCGTTACTGTTAGTAAGAAGCTGTAAAGTCTGACAACCAGACTTACCATGGGGTATCGTATTGCCCAGTTACTAGGTTGTGGACCTCCGACAGGCACTCACTCCATGTGAAATACTGATATCCAGCTGCATCTGGTTCGATTGGAAGCCGACCCCAATATAGTTGGAAAAATGCTACGCAGATGATGAAGCACACAAAACAAGCTGACTCCTTTTAAATTCACACGGCGATTAAGTGCAACATCCGTCACGTTGGCCATGTATTTCCGGTGTTAAGTAGATAAATCGAACGTCAGCCTTTCAGCGCTTCAGTGGGTGTCCGGCCACTTGATTGAGTGGCTGCATGTTTACTGTACTCAAAACCACATGAAATTATTATGATGCACCCTTTAACACACTAACATAAGCATTGTGTTTGTACTGCATGAATATTTCATGTGTGGGCTGAAAATTTCCGATCGCGTGACTGAATTGTGAGATTTGCTGTGAAAATCATTTGTTTAGAAGGCTCACTTTACAATCAACGTTTTTCAAAAACAATAATTCGTTTGCATTGACTTTTATAGTCTAGGTAATTCTAATTACTATGCCTAGCCCTATTGTAATAACTCTCATAAGTATGGCACTTGAATTTTAAGTACTTTCTGTAAAATATTTTCACGCTTGGTTTATTTTTGTCAGCTGTTACAGAAAAATTGTATTACAAAATAGAGAGTGTTTTTTCAGTTAACGTAGCGAGCCGGAAAGACAAAACTTATCGAACTCCAGACATCACAATTGTGCACCAGTTGTCACAGATTTCAACTCATAACCTCTTTCCGCAACCTATTTTCCTCAGTGGACGCGTCGCGACGTTGCAACATTACAACTGATACCCTATTTAACGTTTAACAATACGATACTAGGAGGAGTACAATACGACACAGATATGGAAGAGGATTATTAAGTGTTGAAGATTCTCTAAGGGTGACTTTTACCAACGGTTAAACATGTTTAAAATTTTATTTAATAACAAAATTCAATAGAATTTTGACATTAAATACAATTTTAAACATGTTTAACTTTTGGTGAAAGTCGCCCTAAGTGTTTGGTTTTTGTAAATTATAATTTTGGGGCAATTATTTTTAAATAACTGCGTCACAAATAATAGAAAATCTGGACAGTAGTTTGTACGCACATTTTCATTAAAAGCTGTTTGTTTCAGCTTACAGTAAAATTCTGTAAATATGCATGAATTAAATTATTTATGAACATAATTTAATGTTGATTACGTAATCAGTATAAAATTGTACCGACCACATTAACCCGATTACCCCAATATTAACTCAATGATTTTAAACGAAAGATTCGGATATCAAAATAAAATACTTTAACAGAGTATCTGTTCTGAGGTTACAATTTTTTATTCAAATGCATAAGAAGAGTATATTAAAACAGGTAAATATAACATTACAACCGAAAAATGTCCAATTGACTGTACTTTTAAAATAAAACCTCAATTCGATATTAAATGCGCTGGAAATATCAAAATAATCTGTTTTACTAACCAGGATACGTGTGTAATTAACAAAATAATACTTTATAAACTAAATTCCGTAGACTTAGCTCGCATTACGTGACAAAAAGTATAATGTAGGTCACGCTTATATTTTTTTAAACCCTATTGGTGTAATATAATGAAAAAGATAGTCATGTCGACCACTGTTCAGGATCTGGGTGACATAGGACAGCGTGCACAAAGGCCTGCTCTAGATAATAGGTATTATAACAGCCGTAAACTCTGCCAAGCTTTGAATAGGGTATCGTCCTAAGTTTCACGAAATATCGATTTTGGACTGCGATTCGTACACCCACGCTGCTACACTGGGAATATTCTTATACGAGTTAACATTGAAGTTTTAAAATGTTATGTAACAGTTTTTATTTTCTTTTTAGCCAACGAATAAAAAGGAGGAGGTTCTCAATTTGACATGTACTTACTTTTTTTTTTGTTATGTATAGCCACGCATATCTTTTCCTTTCCCGATTTCAAAAACTCTTTTGTTAAAGAGGTTTTGCAACATACAAGTAAGAAGATTTTTTAAGCCAATGGTAAGACACCAAGTTCTTGTTGGCACGGAGTACTTTGGCTACTCTTAACTGAAGATTTCTAATCTCGGAAAAACTGACCGGTGTTTGTCAGACTACTTTATGACGACATAAAGATGTGGTCGGTTAATTTAAAGGTCTATATGTTCACGCCGTGCTCGAACCATTTTATTTGATCCCATAAATTTTAATGTTTCTGTTTCATACCTAAGCCTAACGCTAAGGCATGCAAAAATTTGTAATTTTTGTTTGAGAGTGCTGATAAAGTTGAACATTGTATTGTGCAATTTTGTGAATGTAATATTACAGAAAACACACGAGAGTATTTTAGCGATCATTCTAATGATTATTCTGGCGAGCTTTTTGCCTACCTTCAAGTCTGACAGCTTCATAAAGAAAAATATTTTGACGAACTTCTACCTAGTAGAAAAATTATGAAAATTTTGCGGCTAGTTCGACAATATAATTATGCTCTATGTGTATGACAAAAATGCTCTATGTTAAGTTACAAGTGAAAACTCAAATCTATCGGCACCTCTTGGCATTAAAAAAACAAAAAAAAAAATAGTATACAATACAATAAAATAAATCCCTGGTAAATTAATAAACAAAACTGGAGAAGTCACAAGGTACTGGGCAGAAAATATATATAAAATCCGTGTTGGTGCGTGAAAGAAAACCCGCAGAAGAATGTTCTGTATAGTCGAGATGATTCCGCATGCACAACACTGAGCGTGTATCAAAAAAATATAATATGGTGACGTAATAAAAGTAACCCATCACTTTGTTAGAATTCCGATAGCCCGGCTAGCCTTCACCTTGTTAAAGGAAAATGTAGTGCGTTCGGAAAATCGATCAAAGCAATAGCCAGGTGGAAATTCCCAGCTTTAGCAACCCCTTGCTTTTCATCGTATAAACCATTTCAAATGAAGTTACTTTCCACAATGAAACAACGTTGGCGGTGTCAGTATTATTCTCGCAAAGCATTTACTGAGATGCACAAAATATAACGAAATATTTACGGGGAGAACAGTACTAAAACCCCACTTGTCTGAACTTATATTGTAACTACTGTTACAACAACTACCATGATTAAATTCTTTCTTTGAAAGAGGTTTCGAATACTATTTTTTTTTCACAGTCCTATTGTCATGTGTAAACGTTAATTAAAATATAAATTTTTTGATGTTTTGAAGAAAGAGGTGTTTCTTTAGAGTGACTAAAGCGGCGTGCACTGTACTCTTTGTTCATCGGAGGTTCTATTCAAAAGGCTTTTGTGCAACTTTTCAGCTTTATTTCTCTTGAATATCAAACACTATCTGGCGATGCCGTTAGTATTTCATATTTTTTATTTAAATTTTCCATTTGATACTCCACCCACACATTACAACAACCCATACATTACTATATACTGCTCCCCTAATAATGCAGCCGAAGCTACTTGCACAAGCACCAGTTTTTCTTTTCCTATTAGGACCAATAAACTTAATCAATTTAGCCCTAAAATAGATCAGGAGAAGTGCTTCTGGCACAGTGCACAGGAAAATCGTGAATTATTCGATTAACAGCGCAGTGATAGTTAAATTTCTTTTGAAAATAACGCTGATTTAATCAAACAGGGGACTCTATAATGGAAATTTACTTTTAAAAGCTAACTATATAACTATAAATCAACATCCATTGTGATCCCTTTAGATTTCGTTTCGGCTGTTTCATTTACACAGTTAACTAGGTTAGTCTACAGTCCCCCTTTAATGAACCAAGTAAATGGGCTTTTTGGACTGTTGACTTTGTGCTTACTTATGACGTCAGACAGGGATGAGATTAGTGGCGGATTAGAGAATTCTGTAATTTTATTTCATTGTTCTCTTGATGTTTTTTGTTCTGACATGAATGTGTGCAATATGCCTTATACTCGTAGGTGTAAGTAATTAACGCTTTTAAACGGAACATATCCTGTCAAACAATTGTCTGTTGGATGCTATAAAATGATGCGTGCTTTACCAGCAATTATATAAGATTAAATCCTTACAAAGTAATTGACAAATCAATGCATTATGCTGTTTATATGCAATTCGTGGTACCGTTGAACTAGTTCTGAATAATGGAGTGGTATTAGGAGTTAGGTTAAAAGGTTTACACTTAAACAGTTTCTTGATGCTCTGGTTGTTTCTTGTTCTAGTTTTTACTAAGCTCCAAAGCCTTGAGCATCGACACCGAGTTGCCAGCATGTCGGTTTTTTTATCGGAAAGTGTGCGATGGAACTGCACAACTTGATTCCACATGGCTCTTTCCATTATCGGACTACAAGACGTACGGCAATTATCATCATCAGCCTATAATGTTTCCAGTGCTGGGACACAGGCCTCCTCTTTGTGAGAGGGAGTTGGCCATAATCCACCACGCGGGCCCAGTGCGGGTTGGTAGATGTCACACGTCTTCGAATTTTTGGTTCTAGATATGCCGGTTTCCTCACGATAATTTCCTTCACCGTTTTTAGAGCAGTGGCGATGAAATAAATCACTCAAAGTAATGCGCAGGGAGGGGTTCGAACCCACGACCTAAAACTCGTAAGTTGGGACCGATACCACTGGGCCATCACTGGTGTTCGGCGCCATCGTTATAGGGTGCACATCCCACCGGAAAATACAAAGCGTTTTGCCAATAGTTTTACTGTGCGCACAGCTAAGGAGTTGAATTCTCTGGGATCTTCGTGGGATGAGTGCATAGATTACTTCTAGGTAAGCTTGCTTCACCATAGACCATCGTTGATCACCGCAGATCTTCGCTTACCATCAGGCGAGATAGTGTGGTCAAATGCAAAACTATCATTAAAAATAAATCAAATAAATCTCTTTTCTTTCTTTCTTTGTAAAAAAGGCACCAGTGTGATAGGTACTGAACACAGTGCAGGAGTTAATCCTAATCCGTACTAATGTATGTACCGCTGCTTGGACGCACCAGTTAATTACACACTAGTTAGGGTAACCGTTAATGGTCATTTTCGCTTGCTTTAGCGTGGGGTTTTAGCTTTTGTGTGTAAGTACTTAACACCAGTTACGTGGGTGGTGTGGTGAAAGCAAATATAGAATCTTAATGTGAGTCTGGATTTCATTAAGGTATATGCACTTTGATTGAAGTGCGCATACATCCGGAACATAACGGATCGCAGGAATCTATTTAAACTTTTTTATATCTTCTGTACGACACTTGTTTGTTATCTTTTCACGACAAGTCATGCCCCCAATAGAATTTCCCGACAGAAAAATGACAAATTCAGACCCTATTCAACACCTTTAGTTGAAGAATTTTGGTAAATCGAACTTGTGTGCGTTGTCTGTTAATTTATTTCAATTTCAAACTTCTCTCGTCTAGCTAAAATCATAGAAATTCGACATCTGATAGCTGTTCGATGTGGAGTAATTAATTAACCTTTAGTTCTATCCTTCTATTGGCATTGCATTTCATCTGAGGCTTCACTGAATTTACCGTCGAAATTCTCTGGAGAATAACAATTTTGGTAGAGAATAGGACACGCGGTTCAACAATTGAGTTCTAGGAATACCTAATCTGGAATGTAAGCAATATTACCTACAGAATCTATGCATCTCGATTATATCTGATACTTAAGCCGAGTACCAAATTACCGGTAATTACTAAGTAACAGGATCACGTAAACCCACTAACGTTCAAGGCTGTTAGTGTTGATAGAATTACTTAGCCTATAATTAAGAAATTGTGCTAATTATACGTACTAATTAGTAAGTTTGGTCTATGACCAGCATAGACGACAGTGGTGATGATGATTATACGAATTATGTTTGCAAATGTGAAAGTAGAAAATGCTAAAACAACAGAATCATTGAGCAGATTATTAACAATTTAAATAATACAGGAAATAGAGCGCTGTTGTAACGAAGCAAAGACAGATTAATTATAATATAAATAACGAAGTATATTACACCAATCATAAACACTAACAAGAATTTATGGCATTAATTCAAAAATGACTCAGAGTGATGAGTGAGCTGGGCGGATCGATATTCAGTTCGACGGTTCCTATTATGTCGCATATATAATTTTGCAGCTAGAAACCAACATATTTCAATACACCTATGTACATAAAGCAAGCGTATTCGTCGACAGCGCTGAACGTGGGATAAAGCTTAGTTAAGGGGAGTTTCATAATGTTTGTGGGTTATTACGTGCAATCAGGTAATTTCATTTGCCGCCGCCTACCGTGTTACCCCTAAGCACGTATAGGTAGTGGCTTCAACGACGTGCGACGTTGTTTTATATATAACAAAGTCAACTTAAACGACCCAAGTTTATAATTAAAGCCCAAGGCCATTCCCAGTCGATAAGTCAGCGATTTCCAAGGGGTGAACGTGTCTCACAACTTAATGTAAATACTTGCGTATTTAAGGCGTTTATTTAAGACAATGTTACTGTGGAGGCGTTGCCAAATCGTTTGGATAAAAATATAGGTTAGAGCTTCCTGATTTGTAGATAAAATAATTTTGGGCTGAAACTGGGGTGGCGGCGAATATATTAGGTAGATAATCTTTTAGCTAGAGCGATAATGAGTCATGAAGGTGTCTTCACAGGAATTGTACCCTAAAGGAACGCCGCCGTGATGAAGTGCTTAAATAATTTATTCAAAGAGAGTAAAGACCCAGATGCGGAGCGCTGTAACCTATATCACGTTTCAAGATAACTACTATAGAACTACAAGTCGGCAAAACACGGCTTTGAAATCGACTACCCTTACAAATTCATACGATTTCAATATTGTTTGAGTGACCTTCAGCCTTCAGCGAAACAACATTGCATCAGTAAGGAGTAAGACAAATACAAACTCACGAACAAAGTTAAATTAATGCATTTTGTTTGAGGTCTGCCGACAAATTACTGCGGGGGCACCGAGACCGACTTTAATATGATAAACATGTTATATTCATAAGGATTTTGTACGGTAGACTCTACACCGGGGTGATAACATAACTGGCACATTTCACTTCCCTTTCTTTTTACTAAGACATAAAGCGTAACAAATGTTTGCTTGAAACAGTGTGCTTGCGAAAATTCGCGAAATTCGACACGAAAATAAAGCGACGGATTTAAAAGGTACATATGTATGTACTAGCACTCCGCCCGCGACTTCGTCCGCGTAATTTTTGAACTTTGCCTTTGTGAATTTCAAGTCCCGGCCACCCTTTACGGGATACTATTGAAAAAAGTAAATCAATATTCAACAAAAATTCTATCAACCAGCAATATCCCGTCATAGGTAACACCTCCGTCCTAAAAATAAACCCCTAATAGGGGTTCTATTAGGGGTATATTTTGTAAAATTCGGTCTTAGTGAAAACTTACTGCCTAAAAGAATCCCCGTGCTAAAATCCCATCATAAAGGAACAACCTTACAACATTTATTACTCCTAGCCCTTGTAGATATGAAGTTTCATACAAAATATTAACCCCTAAATCAACCCCTTGGGGTCTTATTTCACAAAATACCGTTAGCAGGTAGCAATGACGTCCAAAACAGAACCTCTATGCAAAATTTGAGTCTCCAAACGATCAACCCCGAAAAAACCCCTTAGGGGTTCTCGTCTCAAAATACCGTCTTAGTGTACATTTAAGTCTTAAAAAGAACCCCTCGCAAAATTCGAGACGCCTAGCACTTATAATTAACAAAGTTTCATACAAACTAACAAACACAAAAACAACCCCCTAGGGGTCGAATTTCTCAAAATTTGTACCTTGGTGAGCATTTACATCTTAAAAAGTACCACCCCATGCAAGATTTGAGACGCCTAGCACTTGTAGTAACAAAGTTTCATACAAACTATCGACCCCAAAAACAAACCCCTCAGGGGTCGGATTTCGAAAAATCCCGCCATAGTGAGCATCTACGTTTGAAAAAGACACCCCATGCAAAATTTGGAATTCCTAGCATCTGTAGTAGCGAAATTTCATACAAACTATCAACCCAACTCAACAAATTTTTGATTAATGTGGAATTATAATATGACATAATATTAGATAACTAGCACTTTGCCCGCGACATCGTCTGCGCGTGTTTTTAACTTCGAACTCACTAAATTTAAGTCCAGCTCACCCTCTTTATACGATACTTTTGGAAAATCTAAAATTACTCTAGTAGTTTCGGCGTACGTAGTACTTTTAAGTATTCTGTGGTTTCGGAGCCTATTCAATACAAACAAACAAAAAAACGCTAGGGGTTGATTTTTTAAATATAATAAATACGTATCCTTTATTCGATTGACAGATAATATATGGCCAGTTGGCCAGTTAAAACTTAATCACCCCTTTTCACCGATTTAGGGGGTGATTTAGAAAAACCCAAAAATGGAGGGTAGTTATAAAAAACTAATAATGACCATCGTTTTTATTTACTTACTAGTGTTTGCCCGCGGCTTCGCTTGCGTTTTTTAGAATTTGAGAAACAATACGGATCGTGTGGCGCCATCTGGAATATGAACGTAATTGTTTTCCCGGAAACAGCTCTCTTCTGTTATTCGGGATGTAAGATACCTTATATCCGTGTCTATACTCCTGACAACGTATATGCTAAATTTTGGGACGATCGATTCAGTAGGTAGTAATGCGTGAAAAGGTAAAAAACAAACATACTTGGATTTTTATTATTAGTTTAGATCAATAATGTTATATCTAGGTACATAGTTTGCATAGGAAACGTCCTTATTTGAGCGACATTAATTTCAAAGAACCGTGTTTATTTAAACATTATACTATCATTTTTGGGTCGATTTAGAGTATCGCTGCAAATTGAACGTACGATAGCATTGCTCTTCTCCCTTTAGCATACCGCGTGATACCTAAAAAATAACTAATTATCTGACTCGATGAGTACAACTTGTCGTCGTTTAAAACAGAATCTATGCACTGGTTTGAGCACCAATTCAAAACATAAATAAACACAAATTATAGAAACCCTGATTTTTTCTAATCTTTAAAATTCCACACCTCGAAACAATTAAATTAAAAAAAATATCCAACTTACTACCTACAATTTAAATCGGTGTAGATTTATATCCTAGAGAAGTATTGAAAAAAAGTAGTAATTATTTAAAATCGCGAATAATATTGAAACAAAAGTATGCACATTTTTTTTAAATTATTTAAAACTCTCAGGACAAATAAAAAAAAACTCAAAAAGAGAAAAAAAAAACTGCGAGATTTGATCCAGAGACCCCTTGCACGAAAGTCAAGCAGGTTACCGACCGGACTGGCTAGTACGTTGACAGTGGTTTTCAAATAGCGGTTCTTGTACAAATGTCAACAATGACTGAAAATCAACACATTATAAAGTTGCTAATCCCCCAAGGGGAATAGCGTAATTATACATATCCTATTAATAGAACAGCAGTTTAAGGAATATTTGAGGAAAAATTTACTAAATAATATCCAGTGGTTTAGCTTCCAACTATCAACAAACATCTAAAAACAACAAAATTCAAAATTGCTTATCTCCCAAAAAAAATAGCATAATAATACATAGCATATTAACAGAAGCATATTATTAGGAATATTTGAGGAAAATTTGATCGACAACTTTACAGTAGTTTCGGAGATAGATCAAATCAAAAAAACATAAAAAATTTCGAAAAAAAATAAAAGTTGATCTGGCATCAGAATCGATCCCTCATCTCGAAAAAAATACAAAAAGAAAAAAATATTCAATATACAGGAATGACATCTCTACGATTTTATTATATGTAAAGATACTCATATCTGTACTAAGTTTCAAGTTTATAAACCCAAGGAATAAGATTTTACATACAAAGGTTTCCTCCCCCCTTTCACCCCCTTAGAGGTAGATTTCCGTAAAATCCCGTCTTATTGCCAATCTACATGGTAGACTGCAACTGCTGTCCAAAATTCAAGTTTCTGCGTGTAGCGGTTTCGGCTGTAGTCGAGTCAAAAGAAAAACCCCTGTTCTTTTATATATACAGGGTGAATTTTTCAAGTGGGCGTGGATGGCTATTTTCTAAACTATGAGGAATATCGAAAAACGTTGAAAGGAGTCTCGAGGCCGATTTTGACGAAAACTAAAACTGTATCATTGGATTTTAGAAAAACCAATCATCCTAGCCAGGAATCGAACCCGCTGATTTTGGAAAAAAATCACACCCTGTATTATTACACTATTCGATAGTATTACTGATAAGGATCAAATTCTGGGAAGCAATCATATACGGCAAACTTAAGGAAATAGCAGATTTTTATGAAATTGCTATTTTTCCATGTTACGTTACTTCTACTGAGCCATAATTTATTCGAAATTAATAAAATTTAAATTTTTCAATGATTCACTGGATTTGACGTCTCAATCCCGCTGTACTTAGCAATACGAAATTATGGAGTTGAACTAAAAATAACATTATTATTTTAAAGAAGAAATGGTAATTTATGTTTCAAATACCCATATTGCCTTGATGATTGATCAGTTTTTTTTGTAATTATACGTTTTCCTTAAGTTTGCCGTACATGATTACTTCCCAGGATTTGATCCTTATTAGCACCACTATCGAATGGTGTAATAATACCTACAGGGTGTGATTTTTTTTTCCAAAATCAGCGGGTTCGATTCCTGGCCAGGATGATAGACTTTTCTAAAATCTAATGATGCAGTTTTAGTTTTCGTCAAAATCGGTCTCGAGACTCCTTTCAACGTTTTTCGATATTCCTCATAGTTTCGAAAATAGCCATCCACGCCCACTTGAAAAATTCACCCTGTATAGATAAACACTGCATTTCACTCTGACACAAGGTAAATATTCTAGCCAGGGTTTTAATTGTACTTTCTTACAGGTGGGCGGAAATGGCGCGTAGGCGACTGCTACGCGACGTAGCATCCGACAATAAGCTCGAGCTTTCTGTTCTTATGTAGAGTTACCGCGTAGCTTTAAGTTTGTGCAGACCTCGTTTAAAGCTAAGTCGTGCACAACAAAATAACAAGCGGAAGAGCTTTTATTTCCTACATTTTTTTACCGTTAATTAATCATTATTACGTCACCGTTCTATACTAAATTTAAAACGGCCATTTATGTTGGCACTTAAACAGTGACACGCATTTTATAAGTCAGAAGCATGCAAGGTAAATTCTTCGCCTGTGCTGCGGAATATAAAACGTGGTCTACATTCATCGGTACTTGATCCATTTTGTATTGGAATAAATGGGTTATTAGGGAAGTAGCGTAACAACTCGACTGATCGTAGCAAGTCGATAATAGCCTAGGTACGAACTCGGTGGCAACCGCGAAGCAAAAAACGAACAAATTATAAGCCACTGTGGAACAACTACCTAGCTATAATAAAAACTACGACAAGCAAGTAGAAACACTTTATTCCAATTTGGAGGAAACAAACATTTTCGAACATAATTGGCAATTATTATGAATATCGCGATTTTACTATGACATACTTAAAAGAACTCAGATTATAAGGGCGACCTTTCACCAACGGTTAAACATGTTTAATATTTTATTTAAGCACAAAATTCAATAGAATTTTGACATTAAATAAAATTTTAAACATGTTTAACTTTTGGTGAAAGTCGCCCTAAATGAGTGGAACTTATTCAGACGTTTGCGTTGTTTACATAGGAATAGTCCTTAATAGTTAATGTTTTATAAAAAATATATTTTTAGTATAAGTAATGAGAAACCTGAATATAATGTCTGTCAACAAAACCGTTTAGTACCGTGATTATGCTACGCGTGAAACAACTAATTCACTGGGCAGGTATTCCCTATTCTGATAACTATATAATTTACTGTTTGGAAAGGATGAAAGTTAAGGCCAAAAACTCTGATCAAAATTCCACACTCATAATAATTTCCGTGAAAATTGTTCACACGAATTTCTGAACGTAGAACGCAATGCTGCGATGTATTGTTTACTGAAATTGACAGTGAGTGTGCCGGAGCCCACATCAAAGCTAACACATGTAAGAGTAAAACCACAATAGAGCACCATTCAATACAAAACAAATTCCAATAATTCTGGAATTCTGTTGTACATTGTGTTCATTACGATCCGTATACCTATAGGTATTCGATCAATATTCGATCAGCCGTGGGGCGCCGGCTTAGAATTGCGCTCCCCCAAATCATCCCGTGGGTGTCGTAAGAGGCGACTAAGGGACAAACCGGAGGTTGGGCAGCAGCGTCCTCCGTGTACTACACATCCTCACTGCGATCGCCAACCCGCCTGCCAAGCGTGGCGATTATGGCAAATTACCCCCCTATGGAAACTACTGAAACCAGGCCCCCAGTCCCCGGCAGCTCCACTATCCCTGGCGCGGGTAGCGGTCAAGGTAACGGCGGAGCAGGGGGTGCTAAGAATCTACGGAAGAGATCCGGCTACCCACCCCCACGACAACTGGCCCTGGTAACACACAACATACGCACATTGAGGACTGACGAAAAGATCTGCGAGCTGGAAGGGGAGCTGAGCAAGTTACACTGGGACATTATGGGGTTATGCGAAAACCGTAGAGAGGGGGAGGACACCGTAACCCTGAAGTCTGGTAACTTGCTCTACTACCGGGAGGGCGACCAACAGTCCCAAGGTGGTGTCGGGTTTCTCGTTCACAAGTCCCTCGTAAACAATATAATAACCATCGACAGTGTGTCGAGCAGGGTGATATACCTAATACTCAGAATATCCAAAAGATATTCGCTGAAGGTCATTCAGGTATACGCACCGACCTCGTCACACTCCGATGATGAAGTGGAGACTATGTATGAGGACGTAAGTAGGGCCATACATAGCTCCAAAACCCACTTCACTGTTGTTATGGGGGACTTTAACGCAAAGTTGGGCAAGAAAAGCGGTGATGAGTTGAGAGTGGGGCAATTTGGACATGGGCAACGGAACCCTAGGGGACAGAGGCTGGCCGACTTTCTGGAGAAAGAGGAACTCTTCATGATGAACTCTTTCTTCCAGAAGCCGCCTCACAGGAAATCGACCTGGCTGAGTCCCGATGGTTTCACGAGAAACGAGATAGACTTCTTCATGACCGACAAGAAACGGATATTCAGTGATGTCTCTGTGATCAACAGGGTAAAAACCGGTAGCGATCACCGAATCGTAAGAGGCTCGCTGAATATCAATGTTGAACTTGAAAGGTCCAGCCTGATGAAGTCTCGCTCCGACCTACTCGGCCCCATATTCAAAACCCCGAAAGCTTTCAACTCGAGCTCTCTAATCGCTTTGCTTGCCTTGAGAACTTAGTGTCAGTGGACGAGATCAACGACGGGCTAGTGGAAACTGTCCGCACGGTAGGGTCTAAGTTTTTTAGACCCTGCCGTAAAGATAGACCTCAGAAATTGACCGAGCAAACCTTAAACCTCATGGCTGAACGACGTTTGCTACAGTTGCAGTCTTCCGATGACGCGAAGTCATATAGGCAGCTCAATAGACGTATATCTAAGTCCTTGCGACACGATCTGCGTCTCTTTAATGCGAATCGTGTTAAACGGCAGCGAAACCAAGGCTCTAAAGTGTTCGCAAAGGACAAGTCTATTGGGGAAAGCCAGATGACAAAGCTGAAACGGGAGGATGGCAGCATAGCGTCGACCAAAGCAGAGGTTTTAGGCGAGATCGAGAGGTTCTATGGACAGTTATACACTTCGGTCGCAAAGCCCGTTGACAGCTTGGTAGGAGATCCAAGAGCCAATCTGTCCCGACATTATACCGAAGATATCCCGGACATCAGTCTGTATGAGATTAGGATGACCCTGAAGCAGCTTAAGAACAACAAGGCGCCGGGCGAAGACGGAATCACTTCAGAGCTTCTGAGAGCGGGTGGAACACCGGTACTTAAAGTCCTCCAGAAGCTCTTTAATGCCGTCCCCTTCGAGGGCAAAACGCCTGAAGCATGGAGTAGAGGTGAGGTGGTGCTGTTCTTCAAAAAAGGTGATAACAGCCTATTGAAGAACTACAGACCCATCACGCTTCTAAGTCATGTTTATAAGCTGTTTTCAAGGGTTATCACGAACCGTCTCGAACACAGACTTGATGACTTCCAGCCTCCCGAACAAGCCGGTTTCCGAAGAGGCTATAGTACCATAGACCACATCCATACGCTGCGGCAAGTTATACAGAAGACCGAAGAGTATAACTTGCCATTATGCTTAGCGTTTGTGGACTATGAGAAAGCCTTCGATTCGGTGGAAACATGGGCGGTACTTGAGTCACTCCAGCGATGCCGTATTGACTATCGGTACATCGAGGTGTTGAAGTGCTTGTATAATAACGCCACCATGTCGGTCCGAGTACAGGAGCAGAGCACGAAGGCGATTCCATTGAGAAGAGGCGTGAGACAGGGGGACGTTATCTCCCCGAAACTGTTTACTGCCGCAATGGAAGACGCCTTCAAGCTCCTGGAATGGCAAGGACTTGGCATCAACATCAACGGCGAATACATCACTCACCTTCGGTTTGCCGACGACATCGTAGTCATGGCAAAGTTGATGGAGGAACTCAGCATGATGCTCGATGGCCTCGACCGAGTTTCACAACGGGTGGGCTTGAAAATGAACATGGACAAGACGAAAATTATGTCAAATGCCAATGTTGTGCCCACCCCAGTCTCTGTTGGAAACTCGGTACTCGAAGTTGTTGACTCATATATCTACTTAGGACAAGTAGTCCAGTTAGGTAGGTCCAACTTCGAGAAAGAGGTCAACCGCCGAATCCAACTCGGTTGGGCAGCGTTCGGGAAACTACGCCATGTCTTTTCGTCCGACATACCTCAGTGCCTCAAGACGAAAGTCTTCAACCAATGTGTGTTACCAGTGATGAGTTACGGCACCGAAACGTGGTCTTTCACTATCGGCCTCATCTCAAAGCTCAAAGTCGCTCAACGAGCTATGGAGAGGGCTATGCTAGGTGTTTCTCTACGTGATCGAATCCGAAATGAGGAGATCCGTAGACGAACTAAAGTCACCGATATAGCCCACCGGATTAGCAAGCTGAAGTGGCAATGGGCAGGCCATATTGCTCGCAGAGCAGATGGCCGATGGGGTCGAAAAGTGCTAGAGTGGAGACCACGGACTAGCAAGCGCAGCGTAGGACGTCCACCAGCAAGGTGGACAGACGACCTTATAAAGGTCGCCGGAAAACGCTGGATGCAGGTCGCTTCCAACCGGTATCTGTGGAGGTCCAAGGGGGAGGCCTATGTTTAGCAGTGGACGTCCTATGGCTGAGATGATGATGATGATTCGATCAATGTGTGGATTCTGATATATACAGGGTGTCCCAAAACTCAACGTCAAGCCGGAACGGGGTGATAGGATTGATCATAACCATTACGAGAAAAATCTGAAAAAAAATCTATCCCATGTAGTTTGAAAATTATGGTCATTTTAAGAAAATCCTAGAAATTTGATCAAACTGCACCATTTTTCGGTTATTGTGGTTATTCCTTTTTATTTTTATTCAATTGAACTTTGGAAACGTAATCCTAAATAACATTTCTAGAATCCCAATAAAAAATAATGACACAATTGCCTCAAGTTTCCGAGAATTGAGACTATTTGTTTAACAAAGAATTTAAAATTTTCAACGTCCATCGACTTTGACAGGCCCTCCTTTAAAAAAAATGTACTAGAGTGCCTTGGCTAGTGGCATCAAAAGTTGGCGCATTTAATCAGGATTCTAAAATGGTACAATACTTGTTAGTTCCTTAAAGAAAAAAGAGTAAAAAAATTAAAACCTCAAGTAAGCCGATTTTTGCTATCTCAGTTAACATGTTTTTGATTCGCACAAGCTCTAGATAGGTTCTTAATTTTAAGGCAAAATGATGAGAAAGATGGATAGTGGGTATGTTTGCCATAAGGGAGCGAGATACATAATGACGCCACTTTAACCAAAGTGAAAAAGTTAGTAAAATTAGTAAAATAATGAAAAATCTTGATCTCGTTTAATTTAGGTTTGATGGAATAAAAGTCAGATAGAGAAATAACATTTTATAACAATAAATTCAAATTGTTTACCATTGGCCTCAATACAAGCCCTACATCTTCTTAAAAAAGATCTACTTATTAGTCGAGCATATCTTCGAGAGTTAATCTCCTCAGCTGCTTGAGAAATGCATTAACGCAGGTCGTTTACGTTTTTAATGGGCTTTGAGATCATTTTGCCTTAAAATTACGAACCTACCTAGAGCTTGTGCGAATCAAAAACATTTTAACTGAGATAGCAAAAATCGGCTTACTTGAGGTTTTAATTTTTTTACTCTTTTTTATTGTATGGATCTAACAAGTATTGAGCATTTTAGAATCCTGATTAAATGCGCCAACTTTTGATGCTACTTGCCAAGGCACTCTAGTACATTTTTTTTAAAGGAGGGCCTGTCAAAGTCGACGGATGTAGAAAATTTTAAATTTGTAGTTAAACAAATAGTCTCAATTCTCGGAAACTTGAGGCAATTGTGTCATTATTTTTTATTGGGATTCTAGAAATGTTATTTAGGATTACGTTTCCAAAGTTCAATTGAACAAAAATAAAAAAGGAAAACCACAATAACCGAAAAATGGTACAGTTTGATCAAATTTCTAGGATTTTCTTAAAATGACCATAATTTTCAAACTACATGGGATAGATTTTTTTTCAGATTTTTCTCGTGATGGTTATGATCAATCCTATCACCCCGTTCCGGCTTGACGTTGAGTTTTGGGACACCCTGTATGGTAGATATTACATACCTACCATCATACCAAAATGTTTTGCTCTCAACCAAATATGTAGGTACACTATTTCAAATTGGTTTCTAAGCAATTCATTATTTTTCAATAATTAATCAGTTGGGTTTGGGTTGTTTGCACTAGATTAGCCGAATTTCTATTGACTGTATTGCTATTTGATTTCAAATCTTGCAGCAAACCAATGAACATATATTTTTTTAATTAATTTGATTTGCCGCAAGTACCTGGGAAGGAACCCAATTTGAACGATTTTCGACGAAAAATATTGTCCCAAAATACGGGCTTTTACCTTCACTGCCGTGATGTTACTACTCGTACTTCCCTATTCATCATACTCAATTACGCCGTGGACGTGGGTACGTACCTGCAACAACGAAAAAAAAAACATGAATTAAAGGCAAGGCAAAATTCAGAACTTTGTTACTTCAATTTCATCTTCGAACTAGACTCTCCTAAATTTCATTTTGACTAGTTGTGCAAGTTGGTGAACCGTTCTCTACACAACAAGGTCGATGCATGCTAGATATGCAATGTTAGCAATTTTAGTGAAACTTGATAATGTTGCACGGGGAACTTCGTTCATGAGAAATCCCTAGCACACATAAATAGCTCCAGAATATTCCATCACCAAACAAAACAAGCGTTTTGGTTGGTGTTCATATTTAGACACCTCTCATTTGCATTTACGAAATGGAGTGACGTATTTCGAGAACACCTCAAATGACTTTATTATGTGGATACATAATGTAACAGGATTAGAGGGCAAAATAAAAACATTGTCTTGACTGCATGTTTGGTAAACAACAGCTTTAAAGGTCACCATAATCTTTGCAAGGGGCGACACGACGCGACTGTGTCACAAAGGGCGTTAGGCACCTATTTTCTTTGAACATCTATTTACTTTCCAGGAAAATACTTAATAGATCATTGAGTTTCTATAGCTTACAGTTTCCACCAACGACCACATACGGTCCATCATCCGAATTGTCAAGAAATACCAAGAATACAGAACCTCATTGTACTCGTATCTTGCAGCTGTCGACTATTCTAAAGCTTTTGACAGTATCACACATTCTCCAATATTTAGTGTCCTTACAAAGCAGCAGATAGAACCCACTTAATTATTACACATCGGTTACGTATCATATTCATCCATATTACAGCTATTATCAAGCTCGAGATCAAATTTAGATAAGTATTCTCAGAGGAGTCAAACAGGGTGACCCGCTATCACAACAGTACCCTGGAAAAAGTCCTTCAGACGGCAAGAGGAGAGAGAGAAGAATTCATATTTACAAAATTTTCATTATTTAGGAACTCACAGATAAAATGTATCGAGCATAGTAGCAAAACACCTAATCAGGCGAGACAAAATATAGCAGCAAGCGGGCTCGATGACAACCAGCTTATATAAAAGGAAACAGGATATCGTAAAATAAGGTTCCATTTCGTAGTTTACGCAGTTTCAGATGTCGACGTAATTACTGAGCCAAATAATAATGTAGCAAGTCAAGCGGCAGCGACAGGTATTCTCAATTGCATATTTGTTTATATTCGCGCTCAGAGGAGCGATGAAACAATTTTTTTTTCTATTAGTGTTCCAAACATAATAACATTCAAAATAACCGCTACAGGTTTGTGATGTCTGACGTTGCAACAGTGATGCACGCATGTGATGTAGGTATGTCGCATGTCGAGTAGTGAGTTGCAATGCCTGAGGGTTGGTTGAACGGGGCATTACATGCTTTACGTAGATACATCCGACGCATTCGCGAGTTTTCACCCCTTCCACTTTATTGACTGATTCAACTTTTTACTGGCTTGTAAACAAGACAACACCAGCTTCAAATCTCTCATAGTCACATTAAAAAATTTACTCAATACACGACCCTAATTCCACGGTATTACAAACTATGACAACCAACTTGAACTTGGAACGAGTTCCAGAAAGTAGGGGACGTCGTAACGGGCCGCTTATAAAGCGTCATCGTAATACGCGTTTGACGTCATGGAAAAATACTTTAAGGAAAACTTAACAAAAGCCATTTTAAAGTTACGATTTTCAGGACTTTAGTAATAGTTAAAGTTCTTTAAACAAGAACAGTGATTTGTTGACTATCCTCATAATGACAATAAATAGAGGCGGGTAGGTAAAGAGAACCCTAACAATCAATGCCTGTCAAATGGTTAATGCTTCTTAACGGACATCTGAGGTTGAATGGGGGGCAGACAGAGATTTATAAGCTAATATTAATTTATAGACTAGACAAAGGTTAGGTTATGACATTGAATACTATGAACAATACGTACTCATAAAGGTAGGGCGTTTCACTGTTTCATGACAATGAAACTCGATCTTTGTGTAATGGTTTCTTTTGTTAATAAACTACAGCCTTTACAAAAATATTACGCTTTTCTTGATCCGTTTAAGATAAGCTTCAGTTACCCTTTCATAATTCGTGCGTGTACCAATTTATAGTAGGTTTCCTTTCAAAACAGATTTAGTCTTTTTAGTGTCTTATTTGTTCATGATTTATGATTATATCATGCCCCGCAGCTTAAACTGGGAAATTATTTAAAGTATTTGGAACTGAAACTGACCGTTGAAAGTGTCGGTAGTAAGAAGAAATAACAGGCTATAATAGTCTTAAAAAAAGAAATATCTGCAAAAACTAAATCGTAAGTAGCTAGCTAGTTGATTAAGAATTTAGTTCGTTAGCTTACCTTGTTTTTATTTGTTTCTTTTATCCTCCATTACGAATTGTGTTTGTTCCGAAATTGCCTTGTTAGTCAATAACAGGTACACCCATACCTATGTACAAGAGGTCTTCCTCTTAATCACGTAAGGTTCACACAGTGGGGGAGGGGAGGGGGTCAAAATAGCAACGATTTATCAGTGCGGGGAGGGGCGGTAAGTATAATGGGACTATGAAGCGTTTTTGTGAGACGCAAAAAAAAAAAAATAGATCGTAATTATTATTTATTTTAGGTGTCTTTTTTATAAGGGGATATAACTATCTGATCATTTCAGTAGTTACGCCCTTTATAATAAGAGGGGAGAGGAAATGCTACGTACAAAACATCTGGTGACCTACCACGAACTCATAAAATGCGATCCAGTTTAGGCTGTGGGAAAGAGATGGCGCTAGGCGGCCTGTATAGCTCTGTCTCTTTCCTACAGCTTAAACTGGATCGCGTAAAAAGCTCGTGGTAAGACCTCTGTTCAAAGTATGAGTCAAGAGCGAGGTATAAAAGAGGTTTTAAAAACCTTCACGTGATTAAAATATAATCCCTAGGGAAACCAAACATAAGCGTTACAAACTAAATCAAGGACGTTAAATGACAATTTAAAAAAATGGCAGAAGAATTAAAATAGAAATAACAATAACTATGAAAGTCCTTCCACGTTTTCCATATCTTAGAACCATTAGTCGTGAAAAATATAATGTTCTCGGAATCTTTGATATGATACTTAGCAACAGTGATAGCAAAACAAGTAGACAAAAATAATATTTCTTAGTAAGTACCTATTTAAGTGGGTTTAAATTCATAAATCGTACACGTGTCACTGTTTTACCTTGAAATCTCTTTTTCATAGTCTTAACATAATACTTGCTACCGATGGCAACAGCCATACTTTATAACATAACGCCTGTAATCCTAGGATTGAACAGAGGTATAGTATAGTGATACAGAATGAGTTTTTAACATAATCAACAGGATCAATTCCTGGTCTGGAAAAATGACTCTAAAAAAATTCAATAAAGTACTGACTGACTCTGACTCTTTTGATCATAATTATATTTCGTTATAATATATATATATGAATTAAATAATTATAATAAATGGGACAACATGGACGGTTTGAGATTTATATTTTCATTATTTTTATATTATCCTATTTCGAGGTTTTAGTACTAATTTCATGAGAATTGGCTACCTATACTTAATTATTTTTATCTAATAAATAAACTCTATTGCTTATTTGTTTTGTCATGAACGGTGATATTATCAAGGCTATTGTAGGTAATGGTACGGTTTTATTCGATCCCAAATAGTGTTCTATTCTATCTGTGTATTTGAAAGCAATTCTTGGTTTGTATTAAGTGTGCGTGATAAATTCTGGAGCATGATTACTACGGCAAATTATTTACAGCAAGTTAGAATTTGGTTTCTATGAATCTTCGTATATATAATTAATTGTTTACACAGTATTTTAAATAAAAAAGATTTTTATGTCCCAAAACTATAGTTCTTTAAAAAAGATGTAATTGTGTTATTTAAGTAACATAAAACAAAAAAATACATATCAGGATGAAAGTCATTAATTAAAAACTTTACAAATCAAGCGATTGACGAGTTAGTTAACTCAAAACAACTCGTTAACTAAAAGAGTTTACTCAGCCGTGATTAAAGGTAGTTTCCATCAATTTAATTACAAAAACCATTATAGCGAGTACTTTTCAGTAATTCAATAACAGTGTAGTACATATTTTTACTTGTAGAACAGGAAAAAATTGATCATTATTGGTCAATTAAAACGGATGAAACGATGCGACTAAAAGAGTGACGTATATAGATCAGATCAAAGAAATAGGCAGATAGAACGCTCAGAACACGCGAGTGTGTTCACCAAAGTTAATACAATAATCAAATCGAATTACATTCCATAATGTTTTTGAGAACAAAACCAGGTTTATTCCGGCGAATGAAAGTGACAGAGCTATACAAGTCGTCTACCGCCATCTCGTTCATTCACTGGAGCAAGCCTGGTTGTTAGGGCTAGCCTGGTCTGATGTGTCTCTGTCTCCACCAGCAAAGCCGCAGATTTCAAACGATACTCTCGTTTGAAAACTGCAGCTTTGCTGCAGATTTCCAGTGTGGGATCGGGATGGCGCTAGACGACTTGTATAGCTCTATCTCTGTTCCACAGTGGAATAAGTATCGCTTTAAGACGTCATGGTAGGCCACCAGAGTAAACATTTGTGCCGCAAACCGTTGGAATCGCCTTTTTACAATAACATTTAAATCACTTTACACGTGGGTAGCAAAACTAATTAAAAACAAATCACTTTTCCATCAGTGCGATAATCTATTTTGATTGAAAGCATTAAAATCAGTAATTACCTTTTATAGTGTAAGTATGGTTCGCAAAAAAACATTTTTCACAGTCTACCAAAACAAGTAAGTATTTGAATGATCGGGACCTTTCTCTTTAATTAATACAGTAACTATTTTCAATAATTAACAAGCAAATGGAGCTCGTCAATTGGCATCTCGAAATGAATAGCAAATAGAATTTCGAAGAGAAAATTGAATTTCTACACTTGCTTTTGCCACTATTTTAATTCCGTATTGACACAGTCCAAACGGCGAGAAAATACAAATACTGCTAATTAGTACTTCACACAAAACAGTTTCAAATTAATTCACATTTTTAGGGTTAGCCAAAAGGCTAACCCATATAACGGAACCCATATAGATTCGCCATATCTGCCTGTCTGTCCGTCCGTATGTCACAGCCACTTTTTTTAGAAAACTGTTAAGAGCTATCCAGTTGAAACTTGATAAGTAGATGTATATGATATTATATTTTATCTTACACAATAATTTAAAATTATGCAACAATAATGCAATTGATTCTAGATAACAAACAGGTAAACATTTTAGATTGATTACCATGTAGGTATTATTATTCTCCCTTTTTCCGTAGGACATTGACAAATGATTTATTTATTAGCCAGTGCAGATGTATGCGATGGCATAAGTGTAGCTTAACCTTGTGTTATCGACGTATAAAATATAACCAGTAATTATCAGTCGAGTGCTTTGATCGGCATAGATAACGCAGAGTGTGACAAATAACATGACTATGGCATGGTTGATAAAAAATGAGATGACATCTTTTAACGCAACTTTTCTAATGGTATTTATCATTTTACAATGTTTATAATAATCAACACAGGAATACAATATTACGTATTTAAGAAAAGAGGCAACTGACAGTGAAGCATAGTATTCTTCTGATACTAAAGTTTGTATCATGTTTAAGTACGGAAGCTACAAAACTATGGCATTTGTAAGTACCGAAATCGTCCTGTGTTTAGACACAAAAAGACTTTTAAAACCCGTAATTTATGCAGTAGTTAACTAACAAGCAACATAATAATTCTAAGTATGAGAGGCAATTTGTCTCATATAGCCAATTAATTTCCAAGTTCCGAAGTACGAGAGGAAATAATGACGTCGCATAAGTTGCATCTGCTTTCGGGCATTCAATCGATTTCTATAGGTATCTCTACAGTGAAGCGAAGATCGAGTCGTTCGACGAAAAACGGTACCTTAAGAGCCTATACTACCTCAAATGGCTTGGCAGAAACCTGTGATACGTCGTAAATACTACAGCATTAATTTTGAAATAAATATATGGTAAAGTTAAGGATTAATGTTAGGTCTTATGTTTGGCGAAAACATGGTTCCATAAAATTTTCTCGATAGAAAAAAATCCCAAAGTTACCTCTAAATTGAACAATAAAACGCTGGCAATCAGATAATACTTAAAATTAGATCATGAAACTTTTTATACTAACTGAACTAACTATAAAGCAGGTCTTATGTTATTTACTTTTTTGAATTTCCTTTTTTTTCGCCGTAAAATAAATAGATTTGCGTGTAGACAGCTAAAAGAAAGAGCAAGCAATAGTGCGTGGTACGTGCAAGTGCGAGCGAGTAAGATTATGCTGAGGTACTATAGACCCTTAAGTTAAATGAATTCAGGAAATTTTACGCAAGATCAGATACTTGAAAGCTTTATTCGAGTCTAATAAATGCTAGCGTAGCTAGCGTATCAAGAAGTAAAAATTTAAAAGCTATATCAACTTTAATTAACTCTCCATTTCTGAAATTATTGCAAAATCTGCCCCGAACCATTTCAATTCCCAAATCATTCAAGACTAGTTCTAAAAGTATTTCAGGAAGGATGAGATTATTGATAACAGATTAAAGATATAGGTTTAGGTAGGTAGCTGTACGTCCGGAATGTCCCAGGAGGCGATAGTCGCCTTTCCGAAAATGTTTCTTCAGGAAAAGTTTTCTTAGCCTTCCCGAGGGTTTTCCGGGGCATAAAAACAAGAATTAATGAGCAACCCAAAGAAATTATTATTATAAATGGTAACGATACCTGCATGTTTTATAACCACAATACTGAATTGGTAACGTTTAGCTCGGGAAGATAAAATATATTTTACTTTAACCTAACCGTTGGCAATTTCGCTCGTCGGCGTAATATTATAAACGCCTTTTAAAGCAACTAAACGAATCCTCTCACTTTGTCCGCGCAACTTGAAAACGACAACTACGTGACTTGCTGCAATTTTCCACTCGACGCCGTTAATATTCGATATTATTAAGTTTTCCTTTTACACCATTTAAGTACACTTTTACGCCGCAGAATTGGCCTTAAGAAAAAAAAGAACTTTACTGTTTTTTGATGACTACAACTTCTAATGAATTCTCGGCCATTTGTATTGAATTATTGTTTAAATGTATGTTTATGTTACCGGAAATGTTTGATATTTTGGAATTATATACAATTCCACAAGCTATTTAGAAAACTAAAAAAAAATGTTTAACTTTTTCATTAAGATGAAGCACCTATTTCAGAGTGGTTTAAAGGAACCTTACTAAAAAGAACGTCAGGGTGCCCAAGAGTTGTTTTTCCTATAAAAGTAGAAGTCAGGGGCGTCCCGAAAAATTCCGGGCGATTTTAGTAATTACATATACTTACAATATACAGGGTGGAATTTTGTAATGCCACCCAGAGGGAAAGTACTCTTAATACTGCAGATAGAAAATATTACTCAAAGAAAACATTCCTTTATTTTTGATTAGAAAGCAAACTGCATTCAAAGATTTTCGAAATTTCTCTTCTCCCACCCGGGAATCGAACCGGCTAAAATCTGAAAATAATATACCCTGTACTTTTATTGCACCGATCGTTAGGGTCAATTATAACGATGAAATCTCTCTAACGAACATGATAAAACAAATGAAAGGAAAACCAGGAAATCTTAAATTAAAGCTCTCGTAACATGTAATATGGTTTCTTGGTCCATATCTGTGGAATTTTGTAATGCCACCTGGAGGGAAAGTACCCTTAATATTGCAGATAGAAAATTTTACTCAAAGGAAACATTCCTTTATTTTTGAATAGAAAGCAAACTGCGTTCAAAGATTTTCGAAAATTCTCTTCTCCCACACCCGGGAATTGAACCAAGAAACCATATTACATGTTACGAGAGCTTTAATTTAAGATTTCCAGGTTTTCCTGTCATTTAATTTATCATGTTTGTTAGAGAGATTTCATCGTTATAATTGACCCTAACGATCGGTGCAATAAAAGTACGGGTATAATTTTTTCAGATTTTAGCCGGTTCGATTCCCGGGTGGGAGAAGAGAATTTTCGAAAATCTTTGAATGCAGTTTGCTTTCTATTCAAAAATAAAGGAATGTTTCCTTTGAGTAAAATTTTCTATCTTCAGTATTAAGGGTACTTTCCCTCCAGGTGGCATTACAAAATTCCACCCTGTATAGGAATTGAATACCATGTCGGATTTCAAATATTTCCGCTAACATAATTATATAAATAAATTACATTCAACAGTCACTAGCAAGCAAAAGTTTTTAAGCCTGCGGTGGTTCCCGGATTCGAAAAGTTTTAGCTAAATTAAACAAACTTGCGTCTAAGCAAGTAATCATGCTGAGAATAAGTAATTTATAACACAAATATGAAGAAGTAGCTAAAAGCAGAACCTACAATATTCAATGAATTGAATTAGTTACGAAACTCCTATGTCGGGTTTATGATGAACTAGCTATTGCCAGCCGCTTCACTCGAAACTTATCCCACGGGAACATAAAATTGGGGTAAAAACTATCCTATGTGTTAAGGCGCTGTACCCAAGCACTATGTAGCAAAGGTATTCACGGGGGTGAAGCAGCTGCGCGCGGGGGCAAATTGTAAGCAAAAATGTAAGAAATTTTGCAGTTTTAACTTAATATTTAAAAAGTTACAGGTCTGCGTTCAAAAAAAATTAGATATGTCTTTAGTATATGAAATTTCCTTTGTTAAAGTTACAAAAAATGTAATGGTTACCGCTGAAAAAATGGAGAATTTCGAGACGAAAAATTTTTTTTCATGGTCATATTGACCATTTTTTTTTTCGTAGTTCTAGACCACTTTTGTAAATTGTTTTTGTTAAAGTCTTTACTTTATACATTTGACTATACACTGTATTTTTTTCTGGCTTGTGGCATGTACAGATACGGCTAACTTTGCGACGTAAAACTAGTCGTTTACAGAGTGTTCGCTATGGGCAGCGCCTTAATCCATGTTATAAACTTTCCGTGTACCAATTTTAGCCAAATCCGTTCATAGGTTTTTGCGTAAAAGAGTAACAAACATACCTACATACACATACACATACACATACTATACATCCTCACAAACTTTCGCATTTATAATATTAGTGATGAATATTGGGACATTGAACGCACATAAAATCAAGTTTTTTATTATAAATACCTATACATTTCATGACCGCGTCTAGGGTCGATATAGCTAAGTATCAAATCTATGGTAAAATAATATACCTACAAATCAAAGAGTGGTTAACTGTATTGCGATACATACTTGCCAAAACTTGAAGAACTTTAGATTTCAATCAATCTTCAGCCTGATAAAATATTACATACCTGTGCTTGCAATTATTTACTTTAGATAGGTTTACTTCAACAAAACACTTAAACACAGATTGTATAACATTTGACTTTCATTGCAAAACAGAAACACCGGTCAAAAAATTTATTTTGGGTAACCTTTAAAGATCCTAGTCTTAGATATTTATAGATTTTTAAAGTAGGTACTTTACTTCAACTGCGGTCAAAGGTTATTTCCTTCCTGCTCTCAAGCTTTTCAGTAAAATGGTTAGTTAATTCCAGGAAAAATTATATCTCGATCCAAATCCGGATCAGTGTTTTTCGGCTACTTTTCACTTAAAGAAACGCATTTGATTAATATTATTGACCGAGATACATTCTGAAAGAGTTGAAAATAATGGATACATGCTTTTTCTTTGTTGGATTAATGCATAGTTACAAAGAAAGAACGCATCTTTCGAGAGTGAGATTATGACGTCAGAGACACTTGCTTGTGACGTATTGGAAATTTTAAAACTCTCGTATCTTTCTCAATTTCGGTTTAGGTGAAAAAAAAATACGTCTCAAATATTTATTTTGTTCTAACTGGCGGTTAAATAATTGTTTTTTTCTGTCATACTCGTATATCCTGTTAAGGACCGGCAATAATGAACTAGCTACATAGTAATTACAAAACGCGAATAAAGAGGCCAGTGTGGGTACTTTGAACCAGCACGAGCGGCACCGAAACTAATGTAAATATGTAATTACTTAACGACCTAACTAACTCAAGTTAGTTGAGTGGGTCGGGTCGACTAGGAGCGTCGGTAGTTAAGTTATTTCGTATCGAAAACCGAATATGCAATGCCTTTGACGCTCGTATGTCACACACAGCATCAATGAAACGATATTAATCACAAAGAAGTAAGTATTTATTTCTGAGCAACTATTCGTGACAATACAATAGTTGTTCTTAACATAGGCGCCCTGAAAATAGTTGCTAAAGCGAGAATCACACATAAAATCACCAAATGAGTCCTACAAACCATGGCGAGATGGGACTCACTGTCAGACTTGTACTGGCTATATACACGGTGATACTTCAATAGCCCTTTAAGTTCCAGGGTTACAGTTACCTGATAAGACAGTCCCGCGACCCCGGCAGACTTTAGCCCTCTAAACTAATCAAATCACATACGATAAGTAACGGTATTAATTTAAAATCAAACATCAGCAACTGCCTTTGTTCATGGATTTAGCAAATCAATTTCAAGCACATGTATGCGTTTTATGCCAACATGATATACCTAATAAGCTGGTACAATCGTTTAATTATTTACAATTCTTAATGACATATCCATTAATAATGTAAAAGCTCCCAACACTGCACCTGTTATGAATACTTTATTGAAGCGGCGGCCGATTCCCGAAGCTGATATAACTCAACGTGAAACTGAAGAGATTTTTATTTCTGAACTAGAATTTATTACAACTGAACCGAATTAACATGAAAATGTTTTTGGAACATAAATTACCATTTATCAGAGAACAAAAACATGAAACGCGTATAACATACATAAGTCTAAATCATATTACAGGTACAGGAACCTACATAACATTAAACCGGAGCTTAGCGTTATCGGGGGTTTTTGTAGTATTTTCCTAATCTCCTCGCATTCTATTACAACTTTTGACATTTGTATTTGGTAAAATAATAACCTATATAGATACATAAGGCCATATTACTCCATTATGTAAAAGTAGGTACGTAATCTATGTCATAACACGTTAATGCAGCATACCGAAGTGTTACGCCCGATGATAAAGTTCGCCGGGTCGTTGAGCTCCCTGAATTAAAAGTTGTGCTCAACGATAACTGGCTTATTCGTGCCAAACGGGCAGGTTCACTTAGATCAGAGGCCTTACCACGAGCTCTTAACGCGATCCAGTTTAGGCTGTGGGAAAGAAACAGAGCTATACAAGTCGTGTAGCGCCATCTCTTTCCCACAGCCTAAACTGGATCGCGTTAAGAGCTGGTGGTAAGGCCCCAGTAAGTAGGTCTTTCTTGGATCATTTCAACTGACTTAGGCCCATATTACAGAACGTCACTCAATACTCAAGTGATGATGATGCCATCTAGCCGATTTCGGCCACAGCGACTGCAATCGATGGCTTTTAGAGTGGTTGAGAGCTTTGATGTGCCCTTTCATGTGCTCTCCAATGACTCGCATATCCAACTTTTGCCATAAAACTCCGAGCACAAAGTGGACATGTAAGAACACCATCGATGACATTGTAATTTATATTTGCAGGTGGTCTAGCTTTTATGTCATCACGCTTCTTGTCCAATTGTAACCTTCTTGTCTCTTCTAAGGTGTAAACCTGCTCCTGTACATAGTGTCTCCACTCGATTGTTTATTTTTAAGTACTTAATACTCAAGTATTAAGTACTTAAAACTAGATTCAAGGCATTTGATTGGTTGAAATCTAGATTTAAATAAAGATCAGTGCTTGAGTTTCGTTCTGTAATACGGGCCTTGGTCTCTACTATTTACTACTCGAATAATGGATAATTCGTGAAAACCTTTATGGTGGTGTAACTTTTTTTTTATATTATGAGCGTATTTACGTACAATTAATTTTAATTTATGGAACTACTTCAATATCTCGCAAAAATACAAACAAAAAGTGGGTAACCATTGATAGTCCGTACATCATAGTTATGTATAAACGTAACGTTTCCCACTATGGCATGCTAATACTACAGAAAGGCTGTAGCATTTTTTTCACTGTATTTTGTACCCACTCATTTGTCCTCGTCCACGTTCATACGTCACACAGGCAGACCGGTTGCCATTACTAAACACCAGCCCACGCCTTATACAGTTAATTAAAAACTTATACTTAAATAAGGATCCGATAGTGATTGCATAATTCTGTGCCTCTAGTGAAAAAGGGTATAAGTCCGATTTCATTTAATCGGACTTATACCCTTTTTCACTAGAGGCACAGAATTATCCTAGAATTCGGCGTAACTCCACATACTCGTACTGTACCGTCTTTATTACTCTACTGAATACCTATTCATTTCTTGATTAATCCTATTATTCAACAATATGAATGTCAATAAATCTATTTGTCCAGACAATTTGGAATTACCCACATTGAAGAGCTTTTGAAAAACATTCCTGTGACAGTAATTTCAGAACCTACTTAATAGAATATCTGAACGTCATGCTGAGAGCCTGAGATACAGTCGAGAGAATACAAAAAAAAAGTATCTCACAATATTTCTTAAGCGAATGGCAAGGCAGAAGTGGATTGCGAACAGATCAATAAAGACTCCAAAGAGGCTCCATCCGGCTCAGCTCTGTGGTGTAAAAACAACGATCCCGATAGTATGTATCAGAGCAATAATACTTAAGTATTTATTATATATTATCCCAGTTCATATTGTGTCTTCCGCTTTTGTGCCATAAAGAATCACTTGAACCAGGAAAACACGACTGTTACTCTAATATTAAGTCAACTACTTATATAGGTACTAGTACATAAAAAAGTATGCAAAGAGTCCTCTTCAGCAACAAGTAAGTGCATTTTTAATAAAAACTGTGATGCATGCATAAATATTGCTTTACTATTTTAGGTGTAGTAAATAAATATGCCACTGGTGATGTTTTTCTAAACCCATTCATTTTTTTTGGGCACATTTATCTAACAACGTTGTCTAGAAATGATATTACAATTTTATTACTCCTCGGTATGCAATTAGTGTGCCGGAACGTTTTTCGAACAGACGTACCTAGCAGAATGGACAGTTTGACATTGACAGTGAACAAAGCCCCCGTCATCTACATCCTTAGAAATAGGAGCTCTTGCGAAGCGGAATACCGCTGGCTCAAAATTGAACAGATGCATTCGGGAAATTGTCTATTCCGGAAACTGTCTATTCGGTATCTGGAATAATTTCCAGAGAAACTGTTCGTTTGGTACATTGTTACTGGAATATTGTATACGAGAATCTGACAATCGTTTGATTGTTTCTTGAAGAGCTTGCCTCATAGAGAAACTGTAAACACCATATTTTACGATGTTCGCTTTAAATCTCCGCAGCGCCAATACGCGTGTCAGCCTATTTTACTTACACGCATGAGAGGGCACGGGTGATACTTACACGGCAAAATTTTATCAGCCACCACCGTAACTTCTGAAGGCCAAACAGCTTTTCCGAATGAATAAATGTTGGTGAAATTAGAACATGAATAAAATATTTGATCTCCCTCGTGTTTAAATAGATCCGTTAGGTTAGTAGGCAGTCGATAGACATCCGTAGTCGACATTAACTCCTGCCGGACTCGTTCCAAAGCCCAACACATAAATCTTAGCGTCCTCGTTTTCTGTTTCTTTTACCTTATCGTTATTTACGACTGTTGATATTAAATTATTGCAGGTAGATTTAAACGCGGGAGAAAAGTGATAAAATAGCTTCATACCTTCAAGTAGGTTGATAACATACGATAGGATTTGCCGTCGAAAATATCAATCATAATTATCAGAGTGGTCCTGAATGTGATCAATTTCTTAGTGTTCTAGGACACCTATAAGACACGTACCGGAATAGCATAATTATGTTCAAACCATATGCACGCAGGTGCTACAGAAAGTCTAAGAGCAAGTCGAAAAAGTCGATGTTGAAGTTGTACCCGTAGTTTTTAGGGTTCCCTAGTCAACAAGGAACCCTTATAGTTTCGCCATGTCCGTCCGTCCGTCCGTCCGTCTGTCCGCAGTTTAGCTCAGAGACGCACAGTACTAGAGAGCTGTAATTTGGTGTAAATATACGAATTTGTTGTGCCGAAAAAGTGGTAAAATAAAATTTCGTAAAATAATTTTTTTAGGGTACCTCCTGTACTTACAAGTAAAGTGAGGTTTTTTTTTTCTCACGTACACCTTAGTGTGGGGTATAATTAAAAAGGTCTTTAAAAAATATTGGGAGTTTCCATTAACAATTTTTTGATAAAAAAATTAGTTTGTGAAATATTAAGCTTTAAAGTGCTAAATTTTGCTCGACTCGAGTGTCCCCCCCCTCTACCAGCTAAACGGTTGTGTTTAGGGGTGTGAAAAAATTCACAACAGTAGTATATATAACGAATTTTAAAAGAAAATTATCATGACTAAGTAGGCTTTACAACTTTACGAGTAATAGTCGACCAACTTGTAAAATGTACTTGGAAAACATTTTTCTTAAACAAAATGTATCGGAGAACATGCTCTTCAACTGCAAATGTAAGTTTGACAACTTTATTTTTACAGCTTTATTAAGTATGTTTTTACGGTATGTTTTTTGGGGATAGGTAGGTTTTTATCGTCAACTATTTTTAACTAACTTCAAAAAAGGAAGAGGTTCTAAATTCGTCGTAATCTTTTTATGTATTTTCCCCGATTTCTCAAAGACTCGTGGACCGATTTTTAGGGTTCCGTAGTCAACAAGGAACCCTTATAGTTTCGCCATGTCCGTCCGTCCGTCCGTCCGTCCGTCCGTCCGTCCGTCCGTCTGTCCGCAGTTTAGCTCAGTGACGCACAGTACTAGAGAGCTGTAATTTGGTGTAAATATACGGATTTGTTGTGCCAAAAAAGTGGTAAAATAAAATCTCGTAAAATATTTTTTTTTAGGGTACCTCCAGTACTTACACGTAAAGTGAGGATTTTTTTTTTCTCGCGTACCCCTTAGTGTGGGGTATCATTAAATAGGCCTTTAAAAAATAATGATAGTTTCCATTAAAAATTTTTTGATAAAAAAATTCGTTTGTGAAATATTAAGGTTTAAAGTGCTACATTTTGCTCGATTCGAGTGTCCCCCCCCTCTACCAGCTAAACGGTTATGTTTGGGGGTGTAAAAAAATTCACAATAGTAGTACATATAACGAAGTTTAAAAGAAAATTATCATGACTAAGTAGGCTTTACAACTTTACGAGTAATAGTCGACCAACTTATAAAATGTACTTGATATCATATTTTCTTAAACAAAATGTATCGGAGACAACTGCAAATGTAAGTTTGTTAACTTTATTTTTACAGCTTTAATAGGTATGTTTTTTGGGGATAGGAAGGTTTTTATCGTCAACTATTTTTAACTAAATTCAAAAAAAGGAGGAGGTTCTAAATTCGTTGTAATCTTTTTTCTTATGTATTATCCCCGATTTCTCAAAGACTCCTGGACCGATTCTGAAAATTGTTCTTTTTAAAATTAAATTCAGCGAATCAGTTTAGTTAGTTCGCATAAGTATTTTGATGGGCAACTACGGAACCCTACACTGTGCGTGGCCCGACACGCACTTGGCCGGTTTTTTTTAAATTAAATTCAGTTTAGTTAGTTCGCATAAGTATTTTGATGGGCAACTACGGAACCCTACACTGTGCGTGGCCCGACACGCACTTGGCCGGTTTTTTTTTGTATTATTCTGGTTTACTTCCGTTATTTCCCGAAATGGTTCCAGTTTAGTATTAGTTTTCAATCAATGCGGTGATTTTTTATTAAGTACGATATAAATAGAAAATTAACTTACCTACCATTGAGTTAACGTACTTAAGACTTTTTTTTTTTTAAAAACAATCGTTTCAGTCATACGAGTAAAACTGGGTTACTTCTGAAAAAAACGATTCGCAGTATCCATCAATATTTTTTTTTACTTGGATTGAAATAACTTAGTACAAAGATAGTTTATAACCTGGATTAACACATGGGATGGTTTTTATCCCGATTTTATGTTCCCGTGGGGTAATTTACGAGTTGTAACGGGCGAAAAAGCTGGCAACACCTAGTGTTAACTATAATTTACTTATCTACTTGTCAACCTACAACGGGCTCAAAATTATTATAAACCCTATATTGACTGTTTGATATTATAAACTACCTATTAATATGTTGTGGTATATGTTTAAATAAATGTTGCTCTGATTTCTTTAAACCCAGCAAGACTTTCATATATAAATCGATGGATATCACTATAGTTCGAAATAAAATGAACTATGGAAAGCTCGGTTCTAGGCCGTATAGGTATAAAACATTCTCCATGGTACTCGTACCACAAAAACTTTTAAACGTCTGTTGAACACTTGTCTAAAAAATGACAGATTATGACGTTGAAATAAGGTCCATTTTGCAGTCACACTTTTTTAGACGAGTGTTCAACAGATGTTTAAGTTTTTGTAGTAAGGCTGTCTGTTTTTAAATATATTATTTTAAAACGGAAAAAATCCCCAAAAAAAAACAACTTTTCTACAAAATATTGAAGACGTAATTCTTAGAAACCTTGCCAGCTTTTGACACTGACCTTTGCAAGCCATAAAAGGAACCTATTACATTATTAAATGAGTTCTTTGTTCCAACTCCAATGTAATTTTAGAAACGGCAAAAATACTTTAGAGACACGTGTCCCAGGGCGACCAAAACATAAATTAAAAAAAAAATGACACTTTTATTACACGCATTCAATTTCGATAACGTTTTGTATTCAGAAAAATATTGCTTTACTGAAAGGAAAATGGATCATTACACTGAATTAAAATTTCAAGGGATTATGACTTTGCGTACCGTTTTTACCGTGTTTTTTTTTACTTTTTGTAAAGTAAAAAAAAAACACGGTAACCGACTCCTGACTCCATACTTCAATCAGTTTTGCAAAAACTGATGGGTTAATCTCCGCTTAGGTGGGCTTAACTGATCCGAACTCTGGACTACTTAGAAAATACGAATGTGACGTTTTTTAACAAGGTGTTATTAAAATTATTTTGTATTGCAAATCCACTTTAGTCTTAGCTTTTGATTAGTCTGTGCGCTTGCAAAATAAGCACACAAATTTTCACGAAAACAGAGATGAGCGTTTTAAAATTATGTAGCGAAAGAGAAAATTGTCTGAACTGAACTCTAAGCGTAGGTACAAAGAATTTTATAAAAGTCTTGGGGTAACCTCATTAGACTGTACCTGTGAAGTAGCCTTAAGAAGCCTTTGTTCAGTGCACGTTAAGGACACGTAAACGCAATGAGTCTCATATTTAAGTAACTCGTATGTAAATTGATTCATCGTACATTATAGGCCATCAGAAGCCTTACCACGAGCTCTTAACGCGATAAGGTTTAGGTTTTGGGAAAGAGACAGAGCTATACAAATCGTCTAGCGCCATTTCTTACCCACAGCCTAAATTGGATCGCGTTAAGAGTTCATGGTAGGCCACTAGTGCTCTAGTTTTTAAACTACCTAACAACAAATGACTATTAACTTTATTTTAAATACTAATACAATTCGATGGACAACATGACGTTTTCAGTGTGAAGAATATATCGATATGCTTATCATCATTATGTGCCTAGCTTTTTCCCAACTATGCAGGGGTCGGCTTCCAGTCGAACCGATTTTAGCTAAATATCAGTTTTTTTATATGGAATGACTGCCTATTTAACTGTTGGGGTATCGTCCCTTGATAATACTGGTCGTTAGACTTAAACCGTGGTACCACAAAAACATTTAAACGCCTGTTGAACATTGGCTAAAAAAATTGTCAGATTATGACATTGAAATAAGATCCGTTTTGCAATCACACTTTTTTTCACAAGTGTTCAACAGATTTTTGTAGTAACGCTGTGTATCTTCGAAGAGTAACGACTGTCAAAGATATAAAAATGAGTGATGTCTATTATAGCCAAGTGTAATTCTGTTCTACATCTGTTTAGGTTCAAGAATCCTAAACAAAGATTAGATACCAGGTAAGTATAGTTTCCAGAAGCATCCACTAATAAGCCGATCGGTACATAAATCTTGCCGCAATATTCTCAATATTGGAGGATAAGAAACATTAAACTAGGGCAATTTCAACCTAGCCATTATATCTGGTTCAGCAATCTGTTTTTTATCTTAATATTATACCTAGTTAACGGGAAAATTAACCGCAGTCAATTAATAAAATCAGTAGGCCATGGTCAAACGAGGCAGTCATCATTTATTTCCGTTTTGAATTTGAATAAGAAATGAGCTACGCGTAAAACATATTGGACCCATCACATGAATAGGCCTGACGGGTAGGTACGGAGTAAGTACCTGTCTGTCATGGAATATGGAATAAAAGAATCTACCTTTTCGTCTTGAGTATCTCTCGACCTAATTTCAGAAGCTGAAGGTGAAGTTTATTTAAAAAGTGTTTAAAATTTCGAATGCTGAAGCAGCTTCGGCATTTAAATATTTAAAAAATAACTGTAGATATTAATCCAGTCAAAATAGACTAAATTATGATTCCAGTTTGCATTAATCCCAACAAGCAGGATTTTTGTGCAGGCCTTGGATGCGTCATTACAAATGACATAAGTACACATTTTTCGATAGCTCTCGTTGTTTCAGAGATATACGCAAAATAACGCAAATCTGTGACCTTTGACCTCGAATAAAAAACAACAAACAAGCGGGATCGATGGGGGACTTTTGAGATACCATTTGTAATGACGTATTCAAGGCCTGCACAAAAATCCAGCTTTTGGGAATGAATGCAAACTGGAATGTCTATTTTCACTGGACTATAATAATTATGTCTTTGAAATAAATCGTCAAACATAATTATGTAGAATAACATTTGTTTTGACGATTTATTTCAAAGTAACCCCTATTGTAATTTACCAATTTTAGGCTCTCCGACGACTGTGACAAAGCCTCATGTAATCTAGAAATATTAAAAACTTGAAATAAGTACTCTGTAAGTACTTAAAAATAGATTTTAAGTCAAAGAAAATGCAAAACCGAAGCGTAGCTAAATCTCGGTATCAAGATGTAAAACTACCTCGTAATAGACATTTATAATACATAGTATAATAATTAAGTAGAGAGTTTTCTCCGACAACGTGGCTCCAAATGCCTCATTACAAACGTTCCCTAAACTACCTACCTACTTTACAGGTACACAAAAACAAAACAGGTAATGACTGCAGCTTACTCGAAAATTGTCTACAGAAACATTGATTTATGGAACCGAATTTTTATAATATAAACGTAAGTATAATGTATCATAAATGGTACCTACCATTACAGACATTATAACTCATTTATTTTATAAGCGTATTCAATCGAAGTTGGGACAAAATGTCCAAAATCGTGTTCTGTTAAACCGGAAATTTCGTATTAAACGATCAGCCCCGATAGCCAAATTGATTGATTTAAATTTAATCTACAACTCGTTACCAAAACGATAATTGTTTTGTGGAAAAGGCTTTTTGATCCGCTTTTTATAATATCAGTTTAGGAATTAAATGGCGTTTCAAATGTTTTTCAAAGAATACGAAATACAACTTCCTTTATCAGGTCATGAACGTTGAACTTAGCTCATGACTCAGAAGAAATATTCAATAACATTGAAAAACGATTTTCAGAGTTTTTAAGATTCTCTCATTCCAGGTTGGCGTTAAACCAAAAACTCAGTAATTTAGGTAGAGCCAGTTTTGTCTTTGAAACTAATTGTCAGACTTATATGCGACGTGTAGCTAAATGCACGTCCATTTCTCTTTCAAGCAACCTTACCTTTGACCAGCACTTTGCTTCCATTAAATATTCTATCCATGTACATATTACGTAGTTGATATCTATGCACAATCTAATCTAACGTTAGCTATATACATAACTAGTCTGTTTGCGACGATAGTTATCAATGGTATCTATTTGCGTGATTATGTTATTGTTAGTAAGTGCACAACTAAATTGTTTCTATGACTATGTTTAATCTGTATTAACGGATTAGAGAGTAATTTTTTTTTTCAGGACTCTACAGACCAATCATTTTGAAGACAAAGCTCCGTGATCCGAGTATTTCAATGTACAAACGCAATTCCCATTGATATTAAATTTGAATACGGATTTGAATCAAATTAACGCATTGATTGCGAAGCACGAAAGCTTTCCTCTTCTGAATAACAATTTCCACAATTCTATCAGATAGATACTGCTAGCGACATCTGGCGGCATTTTCCTGAACTTAACTCGGCAAAGAAGTTCGACACTGCGAACACAGATGGCGCTTTGCAATGTTTTAAAAGTGGATGAAACTGAAACTAGAGCAAGCTTCACAAACTAAGGGAGGATTTAGGTCACACTTCTGCCCCAAGAGGGAGCGCTAATCAACTTTTACATTGGATTGCAGTAATAAGTAAATTTTATGATCATTGTATCGAATATTTATAATATTATTGTATTCGTTAAAAGACATTACAGAATACACTTGTATTGTTTATATTTCTTACAATATTCTTACTTTTGAATAAAAAACATAAAACTTGGCCACCAAAATATGCTGTCCAGGTGTAGACTGCGTAATCACTGCGGTCGTAATGATTAATTCGCTTAATACTAGGCACTCAGTTGTGTGGAAATGTGGTCCCAACTTCTAACCGACCGACCTTGCGTTTGTAACAAAATAAAAGTATAATGTATCGATTAGCTGGCGCGTAGCCCGCGCCATTCTACTTTCCACCAAATTTATTAAATACACAAACTAAAACCATTGTGTTACGTATGCAACTATTATTTAGACTAATACTATTAGAGATGACTCTGATTCACAGATCACGAGATTACAATAATAGAAATAAATCTTAAAATAATAGCTAACCTCACGTAGCATTATGATGAGTAAGCATACATATTCAAAACTTTTACCTACCCACTTAGTATTCGTGGGTTGGTTTCAAACTAATTAAGCATGTAAGGCTAATTTTTCGAACAAAATAAAATAAATAATAAACAAGTAGTGTGGAAATAGGAACAGTCACGTTAGGTGATAACATTTGCACTAGGTATGAAAATTGCTGCGAAATAAGGCCGTCACAATCAAATTACACTCACGTTATCTATCTATCATAATCCTCAGACCAGAAATTAGAAACATCTTTATCCAATTTCTTGTTCTCTTCTCAACTTTACAATGTGAGAGATACTACAACTGATGCCAAGAATTCGACAAGCCATGCAGTGAACCACTAGCGACTGCATCATAGGATTGCGTGATGCGTCAGTTGCGTCACTTATGTCATGTGGAAAAAATGTTAATTCATCGGGATTAATCCAACCTTCCATTCACGGCATCTCTTTCACGTCGTCGTTTCCGAACAGAGAGGAATACAAAGAGGAATTATGCACGTCATGGTTATGCATAATGATTCTAAATTCAAAAAGGAAGTACAACCTACCTACCTTTAACATAATAAAGACCGATTATGTGAAATATTAGACGGACGTTACATTGCTTACGTGATTAATTTAAAGTCAACCTTATATTTTCTCCGGTTTGACGGTAAACTGATCGAAGAATGTAGATTGATAAATGTTTGATCCAGATCATAGAGTACAGGTAACCATATTTCGTCAATTTCAAAATGAATTTAAAAAAAAATGTTGTATCGTTAACGATTTTTCCGCAGGACGTGGACATGATTTCCATCTCTTGTTTCGTCTTTTGATTGGTGACCGATACGTCAAACGAAAACAGAAGTGAATTCAGATTCGACAAGAGATTAAATCGAACCAATGTCTCTTCAGAAAGGAAGCTTTTCGGGGCTCTTAGCTTTTCAAACGGTTCGAAAACAGCATTTCAAAAAGAACCAAAATCGTAAATTTTATCTTTGTGGACACTTGCTTTTCCTGATACTTAATGATTTAAGAGACAAAGAGGCAAGGCATTTACTAAGGTTTACAGTTTCCTGTCAATATATTCTGCACGTATTTAATGTGTATTTACTACTGCTTTTAATAACTATACTTACTTTAAATTTAAAAAGCTCGAGGCTGGAGCAGTAATAGCCGAAACCGGCAAACCTAAGTGGACGTCCGCGTCGTGCCGTACACTTTTAAAAAGCTTATGTCAATAAAATAATTATGTCAAGAACTGAGTAAGTGCCCTCGTAAGTAAAAAAACGGGAACGCAACATGGTGAGAATACAGGGAAATATATGAAAATAGATTTGTGCTCACAATAGTGGTACTTCAAATTTCTTTAGTAAATGACTTAAATCGAAATCCAATAATTGCTGATTAATTTATGATGCTTTTTTGTATGAATTTACTGAATAGCAGAGTGGGAGAGTTAGAAAGCTTACCTTCAAAATTCAAGTAGTCAAGATACGAAATATTAAAAATTGTATTATACAACGTGTAACGTTAAATGCGCAAAACCTCTCGTGGGGTAACTCAGCCCATGTTACTGAACAATGTTTGTTCCAAGACTTTTGGAAAACGACAAAAAAAAATGATTTTTCATACTGATGGGCTCGATCAGTTTCTCATTATGAAAAATCCATTTTTTTTTTGCGAATTTCCAAATTCTTAGAACAAACATTGTTCAGTATCATGGGCTGAGTTACCCCACGAGAGGTTTTGCGCATTTAACGTTACACGTTGTATAGGTGTAACTGTAAATAAAATGCAATTTTTATAAAAACAAAATAAATGCATCCTAGGTACCTATATGCTGCTATTTTTACTATCTACGCTAGCAAACTAGATGGTTTCACAACACCCAGGTACAATTTTGCACTTTTCTACAGGGCGATGGATTAGGTAAATGGGGCTTACAATCACAGTAAAGATCTTTCGCCTCACAAGCCAGACGCCTAAACCACTGGGCTATTTTCGCTGTAATTTATCAGATGTTTCAGCTTAATCGATCACAATTTAAACTTGGCTCTGAGTTCGGTTCATTCATCGAATTTAGTATAGGATGTACCAGGAACTTATAACGATTAGCAGACAACCAGAAGTTTCCAAAATAAGGTTAATTTACTAACATAACAGACCCTAAACTTAGATACATTATGTTGGCACTATAATAAACAAGTAGATTGGTAGATGTATCGTTTTAGTCGAATTAAGTAAGATGAAACTCCGGCAACAAACAATATTGTCTGTGCAACTTTACCAACTACTGCGCTAAAATTACCTACATAATTGTTATTCGGCTCTACGGAATTTAAAGTAAATGAGAATCTTTTAGAAAACTCGATTGGTACTAAATAGTAAAAAAAAACTTGCTACGAAAAGTTTATGACCTGAATGATTTTCCACTAGATGCTATCCCCTTGTGGTTTAAATCGAGGTTTGTGAAGCCATCGGATATTTTTTGTAATTGACAAGTAGGTTTCTCTATATCTATCTCTTCCGGGAAAACCAGGTGTAATCGTGAAAATATTTAAATGATAGCCAACTGCGCAAAATGAACAAAATCAAACGGAAATGTAGATCATTTGAGGTTTTTATTTCCGGTCTAATTTACATTCCGTGGTGGCTTATAATTTACAATTCTGATTTAAATATTTAGTTCTCGTTATTTAATGGTTTTATTTAAGGTCCGGTCAAAACGTGTGTTAATTACTGAAAGATACTTCAGTGAAGAGTTTTTCATCATTTCATTGCGTCGAATATGTCTCGTGTGTAGTTTTGTTCCACCTGTTTGACAGATTTTATAATTAAAACCGTCTCGTTAGGTGGTAGCTACATCACAAATTGAGGCTCTAGCATTACTATTCACATTTTTGTGAATTACAGTAAACGGAATTTGGACGTCAATTTGATAGAAAAAAAATAGTTACTCGGTCGTACACAAGAGGCGATGATGGAAGGTACAACTCCCTAACATTAAGAAATAGGCATCGACTGATTTAGTTTGCAAGTTTCATCAAATCAGTTCAATCGTTTTTGAGATAGGAAATTTAATTGCCTTATTGTGTACATGGGCGTGTTATAACCGGATTACAAAATTCTAGTGTACATGAAAGAAAACGATGTATTTGTTAAGGAAATTCGGAATACTGCAAGCTTCATCAAAATTGGTTCAGTAGTTTCTGAGATAGGATAAAGAAACAAAGCCGGTGCCTTTGTTTTGTCTTCTTTACTTCCTAAAGAAAAGTAATTTTGTAAAGACGGTTGCCTTTTATTTCAAAAAGATTTTTTAACTAACAAACACACTGTCTTTTTCACGATTTGAAAAAACTTGTATAGCTAATAAGTATCGAATTCAGGGAAATTATGACAAAAGAGAAATTAAGGCAAAAAGAATTTTAGTATACTGATTCACATTTTGTAATATATCGCCTTCGATTTTCACTATCCATACCGAAAATCCGAATCCACAGCATTATTCTTATGCTGAATTCAGTAGGTACGCTCATTGAGACGTCGAATTCAGTGAAGCATTGAAAACAATGACCCTCACTTCATCAGTTAATCAGTGGTTTTAATGGGTTGGTAAGAAGCGTAAAATAAACAAATAAAGCATTTTGTTGAAAGTTAGCTCCTTTTGAGTTCCGTAACCAAAGGGTAATACGGGATTCTATTAAGTACCTACAAAGAATCCGCTGTCAATCCGGTCTGTCACCTTTCATCAGGTTACACGCCATGCACCATGAGAGTTATAATTTGTTTGAACCTAGTTTAAATTTTCACATCTGATGTAGATATTTCTGCCGCTAAAACGGAACCCCTTCGTGTGCGATTCCGTATCTAAAGTTGGTGCCAGTTAACACGGCAATAGCGTACATTGACCCCTACCTAATAAGTCCTCGTATAATGACATAAGCTCAGAATTAGCATTTTTATAAAATACCGAATAAATTAGTAAGTATATTGTAAAGATATAAGTATCTTATAATTCATAAGATATCAAAATGGTAAAAAAATTTCACCTATAACTAAGATTTTACATTATTTTTATATTTAAGACTCACAAGTAAACACTATCATTTCATAGAAAAATGCTAATTCTGATCTTATGTCATTATACGACGAGTTATTAGGTAAAGGTCAATGACCGCTATTGCCATCTTAACTGGCACCAACAATAATGTGATTATTATCATTACGATTTACGATACGGCTTTTCTTTTTGGCATCTTCAATAGCGGGTCCCGCCCGTGTGAACAAGCCCTTTCTGTTTCCGTTTTAAAGAAACACGGTAAACAAATCTGCTATTTGTTTGGTTCATGCAAGCACAGGTGCACAAACGATTGATGAAACAATAAAAACAATCGCCATTTTTTATCAAAGAGATGTTTCCTACCTTGTTTTTCTAGTTGAGTACCTACGGATTAAATCGGGTTTTATTTTCGTTTGAAAGCGCACGTGATTTTCAGTAAATCTGCATATTTTATGAAAACCGGTCAGGCAAAACGAAAACTTTATTGCATTTTTCAACAAATAAGTTTACAAATTAAAAAAAAACAATAAAATATTTTAAAATAAAAGAAAGCCGGAACTTTTGAAACGAAAACATTACTATAATCAAATTAAAACTACAAGCTGTTAGGTTAGCAAAAGTGCAAACTGAAATCGACCCATAATTCGAAAAAATTGCCTATTCAACGACTGAATCTTATACTTACCCATCCAATCAACCTAATAAGATTATAACGTATGTAATATGTAACAAGACTAGTTTCGTTTTGACTAGTTTTCTACCCGCACTTTATTTTCACCAAGCAGTGTGTCTACGCCATACGTCTATGACCTGTCTCTTTAAAATTATACTTATTCCTTCTTTTATTTCTGTGGTTTTAACGCGCCGAAACTAACGGGGTAACCGTAACTTCACTCGATTCGCTAACACTGCCTGCAGCGTGTTGCAACGACGTCAAAACCTCTTAAAATTATTTTAAAGTTTTCAGTATATCAAGACTAAACGAATTAATTTTGAGATTGTTCATTGAAACCCTCTGTTAAAACCGATTACTTTTTTCCATAGCCAGCTGTTAGAGAAACCACCTAGCTCCAACAAAGCATAAAAAATACAGTGAATCCATAAAATTACGGTTTTCATGTTCTGTGATGCAGGTTTAATCATAAAATTGCATTGTTGTACTGTGTTGTGGCCACTTGTAGCAACTCGTGTACTGAAACTAGTAATTTGTACCTGAAACCTGTAAATAAATCGATTCAGACTTCCCAGTCGTATAAACAATAGGAGAAGCATGCTATCATTATACACACGAATGTGTTATAAAAGCAAACTACAGTGATCTACTCATTCATTAGGCATAATAATTCTCGTCTTGCATCATTCATCATGTCTTCCAATCTCGATTTGTAATGAAACTAAAATGACTAGAATTATCGCTGCTCGGGAGCTACTACAAAATCATCTAGGAATAATATACGACTGCATTCACATTTGCGACAAGACGCGCTGAAAATAAATGTTGTATGCCGGAAAAGATGGAACGGTTTATTCAAATTAATGTAAATAAACAAGGCTTACCTACTATTTGATTCCATTTCGCACTTTTTACAGTAACAAAATATATTCAGTCATGTTATTTGTGTAATATTTCCATTAAATTAAAGTTTGGATCAATCTTAAGTGTTGGACGTCAGCAAAAAGTAATGGGAACATTGGAAGGTAATCAAATTTATTAGCTTCAGCGAATGCAATGAATAGTCGTATATTTAGAGCGTGTACGATGAAATTAGATTAGTGCACTAGGTGGTTCCAGAGAGTTAAGGTTCTCTAACACCATTAAGCTCAACCCTGGAACGACGATCAAAAGGGTTGCACTTAGGATTACCACCCATCCGTATTCATTCGGAGCTTATAAGCTGTGTTTTTAGTTCTTCCACAGTTGTAGTTTTTTTTTTTAATATTTATACAGTTATTGCCTACTTGAACTCGATAATTAGCCTTCCAGAACGTAAGGAATACTGGGATAAAAAGTATCGTAGCAAATAGAAAACCATTCAGTAATTTTATAACTTCAGCATACGACTCTGGATGTTGGCTACTTATCTCCGGTTCTAGGCACTTTCAGAATACAACATTGTTCAATTATTCGGTAATGAATACCCCCTTAATAGCTTACCATCGTTATCAAGTAAAATAGTGGTTCGCTTCCTCTTCACTCGGGTAATGTAATTGTAGGTGTAAATACATTCTTATTTTTTTTTTCTATATTCTCTCTATTTATTTATTTATGACGATAACCTGATCCAAGACGGTCCGTTAGAGGTGGATTTTCTTTAACTATTTTGGCTCAGTAAAGCGTCACAATTAGATAACTCATCAATTTATACAACAGTATCGTGATACCGTAATTCCATATAGAGTGGAGAACTTGTTTCACTATTGCAATAAATTAAATCATTTGATACTTTAACACAGTAAGCACAGAAAGATAAGAATTCTGCACCAATTTTCCCGGAAATGCTTGGAAAATTCAGTCGATACTTCGGGTATTTATAATAGGCATGTTTTTTGTTACCTACCAGAAATAACGTCCGCGGAACTACGAAGAATTTAAAAATAAGAAAAGCACAAGGGACTCGGTGCCGTCATAAATTAGAGGCATTTGTGACCGTTATAGAACAAAAGACGTTTAGTAATAACAGGAAAGCAATGAAAACGTACATGCAGCTGTCGCTGCTTACAGTGCAATAAAATATTTATAAATTTCAGAGGTAATCGTACATTTTTATACATTTCGATAGTGAGCTATCTTGCTTCTAGTACTTACCTAAAACAAAAAGTACCTACAAAAACTCAAGAAACCGCAGCGGATATTTAAATTATCTTGTAGACTCGAGCTTATTGAAATTCTGCATCACAATTCCGAGCTTTAATCAGAAGGTAGAAAGGGGCTTCTTTCTTTGATGCAACATTTTAAATTGAAAAAGCCTGGCTTACATTAATGAAAAAGCTTTGGATCTGAAGGTAATTGGAATCATAACATCATCTGCAATAAATTAAATGCGCTTAGAGCAAACATTAATCTCTCATTAAAAGGCACATGTCGTTAATTCAATCTATCAGATATCGAACGGAGATCGTACTGTCGAGCACTTCTGCCAACAAACATCACTGAGAATGCCAATTGGTATTGCTGCTTGCCACTTCCGAGACTGTCATTGTTAGTAAAAATATGGCCACTACATTAGGTCACAAGATGAATCCATTGTCATGGAATGATGTACAAATTTAGATGAAATGTTAGTCGTGGTACATAAAAGACAATGCCAGAAACTGAATCGAACACATGTTACATATAGGTACGTATGTCTTCGCCAGGGTGCTCATAATAGCTTTGTCAGATAGTTCCGGTGACAGGCAGAAAATCTCGTTCCTCCTCTAAACGACCATCAACAAGATGCTATAAATAAACAATGTTGTTTATTTTAATATTTATTTCGTTAAGTGACAGGAACGTTCGTAAATTAATGATTGATTGAAGAACAATAATCCATTCATAATTATATTTATAAGTGATGCAATTTGTTATTCTACAGATAGCAGATCAGGAAGGCAAGTCGTTAATAACCGGATACATTACTACCAAAAGGTAAATCGTCCGAATTGCCAAAGACAATAGAAAGCAGGAACTCTGCACGGACGACAAAGCATTTAATTAGCATGCGACACTCGAAGCAAAAAGAGTTATCTGGCACAACTACGTGCACTGCTAGTTGGCTAGGATCACTGAGTTAATTAATATAAAATCTCATCCTTTTTTTATGAAAGCAAGAGAACAGTTCGAGGCTCAACGATTATTAATTTTTAATTAAGCCGATTATGAAAAGACTGCACGTTTCTAAGAAATTAAACTTCCTTTTCTTTCGCAGGAGAACGTTAAGATGTGGTAAGATGATTATATTATATTATACTGGATACGTTAGCTTCATACTTGCAAAGTATTGGAAAATAGCATACATGGATAGGTGTAACGTGCTGAAATCGGTAATCACAACTACAGTTTGTTATCTTCGTCACACAGCATTGTGGGGTATGATTGTGCTGTATGTATCGTATTGGTCATGAAATGACATAAATCAATATGTGAGCTATTCCGACAGCTGGTGCTGGTGCTTCATTCGATCCTACGACTTCCTACATCACAAGAATGAATGTCTACGTGGTCCGCTATTATTCGCTAGAAGCATAGACACTTCGCGTAAATAGCTGCTCTTGCCAAATCTATGTTAGTGAACTTTACATTTGGCACTCGAGAGTGTGTCTGCGCTGTTTGTTACGTTAAAAATATGCGGCGTCATGAACGAGTCACAGTAGTTCTGAGTGTCTGAGTGGGCTGGCCCATGTCCAGGCTAGACACACACCAGCATCTATTGGTAACTGTGATTATCCCGATTATCGTGAGTCGCGTGTAACATGAACGCCAGTTAACTAGAACAGTTAACCTTCAAACGTCACTAGCAAGCCCGCATGGCGCGAACGTAATTGTTGCCGGACTGGCAGCCGAGTGCAGGGCGATTTAGCGTCGCAGAATTACATGCACGTAGAAACTTGGAGTAACGAGTGACGCATTCAGCCGAACGAAAACAATGCCATGTTGAGGACAACATTGACGGCCATCCGTTGTTTGTGTGGGCGTTGTTGGGACAGAAATATTTTGAGTAGTAGCTAAAATTAGGTAAAATGTAGTTATAGACCGATTAACAAATATAAACAACATGCTAACTACAGTATAAAGGCGATGCGGTGTATGAATAATGTAGCGCATCGAATAAGGTGACCACATCATCGGTAAGCTACGACTAGCATTCAAATAGGAGCATTAAAATGTTAAAGAACGATGTACCTACCGTAGTGGTACACTCTAGAAAATAAATGTAATATAATAACGTCCTGCCTCATGCCGAACTCTGTTATTAATCTTCTCTTGATGAAAAACCGTAATCTAAACCAAAATAGTTGAAGTCAAAAACAATAGCTAGTTAGACAATTTTATACCAGACATAATAATCAAGCGTAGCAGAAACATAACCATTTGGCCTGTCCTTTACCGTTCTGCGGTTTTTGTCTGCAAACGACCGGATCCAGCCGCTAATTAGGTATCAACTGCGATAATGGGTTAGCCAACCTACATTCTGCAAAATCCATTTAATCGCAGCTCTTTAAAAAAAATACAGTGAATCACAAATGGTGGGAACTGTGATAATAATTCAACGGGCGAACAGATGATAGTGGCGAGAAGAACTGATGTCATACTCGGATGCGTGTTGGATAGGTACGTAACACTTTTCATGACATCACACTGGCGAATTATTTTTAGTGTTCGCTCAAGCCTTAAAATAATTATTTCGACTCGTCACTTCTTAAGACTGTCTTCATTTATTGCGCACGCACGTGTAATACCCGGCAAACGTTCCTCTTTCTCTAGTGTCCCAATTACTAAGGAATTAATTACAGGTGCACAAATTACACACTTTATTACCCTCGTAATTATTTGGTAATGACCGTAGGACGCTTACTCTCTTTAATGTATCGTTTAAATACCAATAAATTTTTGCCATGATGATTTTGTTAAGGGGATTGAATCGCTAAAAATAATATAAAACGGTACATGGCGACAATGAATTTACAAACAATGTTATCATATCTAAAAACATTGACATAACCTGTAAAAATTTCAAGCGTCGATTTTATCGATCGTGGATTACGATAACCAATGCTTCAACACAATGTTTGAAAGTATGCTCTGCTCTTAACGTTTTCCGTGATGCGGTAATCCATAGTCATACACATAAATAAAATTGGAGCGTATGTCCACTGGCAAACACTTTAATTTTGTTTATGTGCGCTCCAATTTTATGTGTGTGATCTGTGTTTAGCAATGAAACAGGGATTTCTTTCAGCGAATACTTCGAAGTTAATGTGAGCTATGAATGAATAATTATCTGACTACTGGTAATGAGTAAACAGTTTATTTTTAGATTCATAATGCAAATTATCCACAAAAAGCACCCTCCGTGCGTGACGATAATAACAAGCTGCAGTAGATTTGTAGATTCATTTGAAATAGACACTTCGATGGTTGCCATGTTTTACGACAACTCAAACTGTTGTTCTAATGTAGGAAGACAGAATAGAATATAGTTTATTGTGTAACCTAGTTCCTTTTAAGACACGATGCACCTGTTTCAAATAAGAAGGAAAATGTAATAGATATAAAAAAAAATCCGTCTAGCAAGAAAGTATTTTAACGGTTATTTTGAATTCTTCTAGATACCCAGTAACCCAATTTAGGTCGAAGTGGACACAGTTCAGATGAATTTCCTCAGTAGTTCCTTTTTAATTTTTTTAGCCTAACGACCAACTAAATAACGGGGTCAACCAGTGCATCTACTAACGACAGTTTGCGTAGGCAAAAGGCATGTCGCTAACAAGCAATCAAAACTTTCTGAAATCTGTAGGAGGTCTACCTACACAAAAACTATCTGCGAATTACTGTAGAATAACTTCAAGAAGCATTGCAATTTTCAGAAGCCTCTGGTATTTAAAGCTAGAAACATAAAATAATAATTATTACGTATAAATTACGTTAGTAGGGATGTTTGGACTTTTACCTTATTGATGGTTATAGGAAGAGTTTCATATGGATGCACTTCAAACAATCATGTTCAATTCACTAAGATTTGTAGTAACAAGCCCCATCAACAAGTTCAACACAGTGAAACAATCAGCGCGTCTCGAGGAACGATTGTCGGCTACAACACAATACGCAATCTTAGCACACACAGACAGACATATCGTTGTACATGACAAGTCACACGAGGCGATGGGGAGGACCGTTAGCAACCGAGGTCACACGACAATCAAAACTAATTGTGCGAAGGGGTTCTCATTCACGATGCAATATTCGATTTCCGATATAAAGGTATTGGTGCTAAGATACAAGATGACTAAGATCAGCTTCAAGATGAACAGACGATTCCTCATAAGCTTTCCAAGAAGCTTCTTTGTTTAGGACTGGTCCATGACTAAACAGATAATGTTTTATGGCTTGTTTGATTATGAAAGAGTACAGGATGACTATAAGCCCTTTTTATCTGAAAGACGTATTAAAAACTCAAGTGTCCAGAGGCCTTACCACGAGCTCTTAAAGCGATCCAGTTAAAGCTGTGAAAAAGAGACAGAGCTATAAAAGTCGTCTAGCGCCATTTCTTTCCCACAGCCTAGACTGGATCGCGTTAAGAGTTCATGGTATTCCACCACTATTCTCAACGGATGTCACCGTGTGTATCTCTAGTTTTTAGGGTTCCGTAGTCATCAAGGAACCCTTATAGTTTCGCCATGTCCGTCCGTCCGTCCGTCCGTCCGTCCGTCCGTCTGTCCGCAGTTTAGCTCAGAGACGCACAGTACTAGAGAGCTGTAATTTGGTGTAAATATACGGATTTGTTGTGCCGAAAAAGTGGTAAAATAAAATCTCGTAAAATATTTTTTTTTAGGGTACCTCCAGTACTTACACGTAAAGTGAGGATTTTTTTTTTCTCGCGTACCCCTTAGTGTGGGGTATCATTAAATAGGCCTTTAAAAAATAATGTGAGTTTCCATTAACAATTTTTTGATAAAAAATTCGTTTGTGAACTATTAAGCTTTAAGGTCTTCGCACATTATAACAACTCCACGCCAACGCGGCAGCAACTCTACTCACACTCTCGATGAGTAGTCAACTAGTTGATCCACCCAATGGTCACTAGTGGACAACGCGGTGTCAAGGAGTGGCCAACGCGGTGCCAACGAGTGGGTTATTCACGAAGGCACGGGGCGGACGGGTGGGCTGGCAAATGGTTGCCCGTCACGCGTCAGTCGCAAACGCATAGTCGTTACGTGGACAACGTGTGGTCGTTGCGTGGACGACGTATCGTCATTGCGTGACAAACGTGTCGGGGTTGACCTCTAGTGTACGATGCGTAGGCCACTCGTTGTACACTACTTTATAATCATTTTTTGAAATTGAACCTTGAACATATGATACAGGGCTTAAATTACAATGTCTAGCATAGAGTCGAGTCGCCGGTGAGTTGTTATAATGTGCGAAGACCCTTAAAGTGCTAAATTTTGCTCGATTCGAGTGTCCCCCCCCTCTACCAGTTAAACGGTTATGTTTGGGGGTGTGAAAAAATTCACAATAGTAGTATATATAACGAAGTTTAAAAGAAAATTATCACGACTAAGTAGGCTTTACAACTTTACGAGTAATAGTTGACCAACTTATAAAATGTACTTGATATCATATTTTCTTAAACAAAATGTATCGGAGACAACTGCAAATGTAAGTTTGTCAACTTTATTTTTACAACTTTTTTATGTATGTTTTTTGGGGATAGGTAGGTTTTTATCGTCAATTATTTTTAACTAAATTCAAAAAAAGGAAGAGGTTCTAAATTCGTCGTAATCTTTTTTCTTGTGTATTTTCCCCGATATCTCAAAGACTCCTGGACCAATTTTGAAAATTCTTCTTTTTAAAATTAAATTCAGCGAATCAGTTTAGTTAGTTCGCATAAGTATTTTGATGGGCAACTACGGAACCCTACACTGTGCGTGGCCCGACACGCACTTGGCCGGTTTTTTTATAAAACTTAGTTAACACATAGCGAAACGGATTTTGTTACATAACAAAGCGTTTATAAATGCAGAGTCCAATTCAAATGGGGTTACATTAATCACGGAAATTACAACGAAGGTTAAATGCGGCATAGACACGCTAACTCCACCTGGCTGAGAAAATACTTAATATAATAAAAAAACGCGATGTACAAAATTGCTGGATAGATTTTTGCGTTTAGAATAGTAGGATGTTTATCTGAAGATTCGTAGAGATTATTAGATCACGTTGTTTCCCATGAAAAACTCAAATTCTTCATAGCACATACAAATACAAAGGCGCTTTTCGTGTCAATCTCACATAGCCGTTCGCTTGAACCAATTGTTTCCTTTTAAAATTCCTTCATAACACCTCTTCCTCTGAATACAACTGCAAGTTGAAGTTTTATATAGACCGATTGATTATGCCTGAGTCTATCGCAGATGAGAAAATGCAGTATAATGCTTAACCCTGACAAAAAAAGTTATCAATTAACAGTGTAAACAAGACTAGACCGCAACTCTGTCCAGTCGATGGCGCGTTGTATTCCACGCGGTCCTCAAAGAGTGTCAGCACAATGACGGGCCCCCCTTAGAGGACCAAAGCCTGCTTGGGTCGCGGCACTAACGAGTACCGTGACCACGGAACGTAAAGAGCTATGAAAGACACCGTGGATTTTAGTCAATACAAGTCTGACAGTCCTTCCTGCCCTGCCCTGGGTGAAAACAACTCCGCACTGAAATTGCAAATGATTATGTATTTTGAGTTTGTTTCCATCTACAGTGCATTTTAAAATTCAACAGGCTTGCTGTCGGGTTACATCTCTACGAGTATCAAGCCCCATGTCTGTTGTGCCATGTGTCGCATATGCAATTTATAAAAACTGCAGTACAGAATATTGATTTTAATATTTTCTGAACTAGTAGGATACAAGTGGAAAGTGAAACGGACTTTTTCTTCATTTTCCTCGTCGTGTCAATGATTCCTTTTTAATTAAATAAGCTTCGACCAAAAGTCTACTCTATATTTATAGCGGTTTTGATGGCGGTCTCGAACAGTACCCTTAGCACGAGTTTTCACTCTTTTATTTTACAGTATTTACAGCTATTCTTGTATGAAAAAATGGAACAGCGCCTCTGGTGTGCGAAGAAGGAACAAACTTTTTCCTAGAAAATTGTCAATTTGAAATTGTCAAAGTTCCAGTTTACGTCTCAAATAATGAAAATTCGTGCTAAGGGTACGGGTCCCGTCCTTTATACTGAAGGTGGAATTGCACAAGGTACAAATGAAGTGGGCCATCGTTTGTGATGAAGCTCCGTTCAAAAACACAATTATGAGAACTATGCGCTGTTAGATATTATGATCGTGTTCGGAATTAGTAAAAACTGAGTTCAAAGGCTGCCAGTTTAAATATTTCATGATGATAATGACCCTGCACGCGGGTTACATAATTTGATCATGTGTATTTCCTTGAAGCCCGTCCTAATAAAATGAAGGAAAAAGTCATGGTTGGATATCCACATTGGGAAAAGCTAGGCTTAATATGGCGCTCACTCACGGGGAGCATTCGCGTGTAATGTAACATTATAGATTCGACTTTGAGCATTACATTACAATACTACCTCCCTGACTGGCGACCATTCGCGTACATAGTATAGATTTGATACAAGGTGCGCATTGTGATGATCGATTGTCTTCCGTCACTGATGAAATGTTCGAATCTGTAACGTTACATTACAGGTGAATCACCGTGGTAAGGGGATGGCGATTACTACCTGTAAGTAGTACCTTAATTTAATAGCGTTGTTTGTGATGTGATGTACCTTTTTTTTAACTTGGTAAAATCATGAAATGAGTCCTGACCTCAGGGAGACTGGAGCGGCTGGGACTGTCAGCCTCTGTAGTAGTACTGACTAAAATCCACGGTGTTCCTTCAAAGGCCCTTTACGTTCCGGGGTCATGGTAACCTGCTTAAACAGTCTCGCGATCCCGGCAGGTTTGTGATATACTTGTAAGTATATAGATAACAGTTCTTTCGTCTAATTTCACAAGACTGCTTGTCATCCATAGTAAATATAAAATTTGATCGATCCTATAATAAGTGGAAGAAACATTTGCGAGATAAGATGACATTTACTGCGGGAGCGGTAAAAAAAGTTGTCCTTTACCATAAGCCACATTTATACCGTGCATAAATATGGCAGGGATAAAACTGGGTCACTTTCATATTAGTGTCAAGATTGAGTTATCCATGGTAAATATGATAAAATAACACCTTCGCATCCTGTATAAATAATCAGTTTACTTCATAGTATTTTTAAAGTAAACAAATTATTTAAAACGTCTTGATTAGGGACGAATTGAACTCAATTGCATCTCATGCAATGCTGTTTCTCAATGAACAAATCCAGAAATGAAAATTTTAGACGAAATCTGGAATTGGCACCTGTGAAGAAACCGGTTGTCATCAAATAGATTGGGTGAAGGATAAGAGATGGGCATGCGGATATCAAGTAACGGGTGACTCGCCGTCCGAACATGGACCATGCCCGGCTACGACGAGTCGTTATCCACGCGCGCCTCTTAGAGCTGTTAGCACTCTGGCTAGACCTTAGAGGGCCAAAGCCTGCCAGGGCCACGGCACTGTCTCATCAAGTAACCGTGACCCTGGAACGTAAAGAACTATCGTGGTGAAGGTTTTTATCAGTACAAGTCTGAGAGCCCCTCCCGTCCTGCCCCGGGTGGGAGGACAAAGAAAATATGGATGTAAAATTAAATTATTAAAATACATCAGTCATTCCGTGCGTCAATAAAGACAAGATAATGCATCAATATTGCCTTTCCATTGACAACTCATTGAGTCGTGATACAACCGAGTACCCTGTAAACTCCGAACCAGCACATTGTTCCTTATTCAGTGAGTTTTTCACATAATTACATCAGTAAATATTGAAAACAAAAATTGAAAACATTCAATATCAATTCTGAATAAATACTCAAAATTGCAGATATTGGGCGTTTTTCCATTAGCCGGCCCGGCACCGGCACCGGCGACGGCGCCGGCGCCGTGCCGGTGCCGGGGAAGCAAGAATATATGAAAATGTATGACTCGCTTTTCCACTTACCGGCGCCGGCGCCGGCCCGGCGCCGGCCCGGCGATGAGTCCTGCCGGCGCCGTCGCCGGCGCCGGGGTAATAAGCTTCCTAGTCGGTGCTGGCCTGGCGTTTTTCAATTAGCCGGCGCCGGCACCGGCGCCGGTGCCGGGGAAGCAAGAATATATGAAAATGTATGGCTCGCTTTTCCACTTACCGGCGCCGGCCTCGGCCCGGCGTTGAGTCCTGCCGGCGCCGTCGCCGTCGCCGGGGTAGCAAGCTTCCCAGTCGGTGCCGGCCGGCAAATGTGCATAATGTGTGTATGAATTGTAGCCGTGTGCGTGTGTGAGTGCGCAGGCGTGTAGTAGTAGTAGTGAGACTCGGTTTGTGGCTCGTAATAAGGTTAATTTAGCCTCTTTACTTTTGAAAGTCTAATGATCATGTTATTTTGTTTTTTAGAAGAAATATATGTTCTTGTGTGTCATTCAATGAATTACATAAATGAAACATAACAATTTTATTTATTATTTATATCAACATAATATTTCATTAATTCATTTTTCATTCATTACTCTAATCCAGTAGCAATTGAATGGTACTGCCTTTGAACAACAGAGGGCGATCAAACACATCAAATATTCTTGAATTGTTATTCAAATAAATATTGAAAAACGTGGCGAGAATTAGGCGCTTCGCACTAAAAAATACATTGTTAAATTCCGACATCCGCGCGAACGAAGTCGCGGGCACAGCTAGTAACAAATAAAACCATGCTGAGGAACCGGCGCCGGTGCCGTGCCGTTGCCGGGCCGGTTAGGAACCGGTGCAGTGGAAAAACGAAGCCCCGGCGCCGGTGCCGGTGCACGGCCATGCCGGTGCCGTGCCGGTGCCGTGCCGTCTAATGGAAAAACGCCCATTTATTCAAAATAAATTGAACGAATATTTGAATGAATGAAACGGGAGCATGCAATCCGAGTAATCGCCTTAAGTATTGAACTATTGGAATACTAGGCTTGTATTCGGGTTATTCGATACCTACTCGAATACACAGTTATTAAATGTACTCGTATAATCTGCAATTTTATCAAAATCATTTCGATCTTCCATAGCATTTCAGTCACTATTTTAAGAACTTTATTACATTAGTTCACAATTCGTTCATTCAATTTAAAGCTTTGTTTAAGGCCCGACGCTGCGTTACGCGGATGCACGCGCGGTTCTATACAAAAGTGCTCCGTCGCGGGGACCCGTGCGGGGACCCGCGCGGAGCCACGTGCGGAGACCCGCGCGGACGTCCGTCGCGGGGGCACGCGCGGTGCCACGCACGGGGCCACGCGCGGGGCCACGCGCGGGACCACGCGCGGGGCCACGTGCGGAGCCACGCGCGGGGCTACGCGCGGTTCAGTCAATAAGGGTGCTTATACACGGTGCATGTAACTGGAGCAAACAGAGAGCAAATTTTTTTTTTTATGAAGACTTTCGAAAAATTCCTCCGGTGCTGAAATTTGGAATATGGTGAGAGTAGGTGATACAGATTATACATGCACAATAATGCAATTTTTTTTAGCCGAGAAGTTCGGTTTTTTTTACCAAAACATGAAAATTGCTTATTTATTTAACTCTCTGCGAAAAATCCCTCAGTCTCAAATTTTTTTGTAGTTAAAGGTTTTGTAGGTTTAAATGAAATAATAGGAAGAAAAAAAGTTATAATAGGAAATTATAAACATCCAACTCGACTTCAGTGTCACTCCAAATCAACTTTTTACATATCGCGCTTTATCTTCTAGTGAGAATCTAGTGAAAAATTGCTCTGCCGATTTTTTTTTTATGTGATTTCTTATCCTTAAACACATAGGTTTGTTACGTAATCAGAAACTTTTTCCTTTTTATACAACATTATTTCATTTCAAATCAGTCAACAAAGACTATACAAGCACACCGTTCAAATGAACTAGCGACACTGCGTAAATCGGTCGCGTGTCTCCGCGCGGCAACCCGGACGGGACCACGCGCGGGGCCACGCGCGGGGCCACGCGCGGAGCCACGGACGGGGCCACGCGCGGGACCACGGACGTGGACCCGCGACGGTTGCCCGTCGCGGGGAGCCGTTTAACGCAGCGTCGGGCCTAAGACAATTATAGAAAAAAGCAGGACCGGTATGTTAGAATTTGTCATGGTGCTTCGCAATCGTACTCTTTTGAATCAAAATTCAGCAACGCGCCAGAATGTTTTATATTCAGAATGTTTTCGATTAGTCGGGCAACACTATTCGTCTAACCCGAATAGTAAAATTGACCGAATATTGCATGCCCTCAATAAAATACAAGCGACCGACGCGGACGCCCGGAAACGCTGAACAAATTCAAATACAGAAACCAATTTGCCTACAGTTTTTCGATCTACAACTTAGCTTATGCTTTTTTTCATCGAACTTGTTACCTGAAACAATTTTCATTTTAATTGAACGCTGTTCCTATTCATCTTTAAATCAAGAAATGTCGACTGATTAACTATTTTCGTTTTGAAATCAAGTCTCAATTTAAATTAAATGAGGTTTGACTTTAATTAAAAGCTTTTTAGTAGTTTTCAGACAACTAAATAAATAAATAAATATTTCTGATATTTTGTGTCTTAAACAACAATAGCAATCACGTATTATGGGCGACTTTTACCAAAGGTTAAACATGTTTAATATTTTTTTAAGCACAAAATTCAATAGAATTTTGACATTAAATAAAATTTTAAACATGTTTAACCGTTGGTGAAAGTCGCTCTTAAAGTACTTCCAAATTATTTATGTATTTAAAATGGGAGCAAAAGTCCAAACTATATTGTCTACTCGTCCGTAATAGGTGGATGGCCGACCTATATTATCAGAGGCTTACCATTCCAACTTGGGAAGAATTCTAGAGAAAGGCATCTGGCAAGCATTACATGCTCTTACTACGGCTAGACCAGACCACTTCCACTTTTGTAATGGGATTCCTCTATTGAAGTTACTGCGAGCACGCGATACCTTTTATGAAATTACCGGAGTAAACTTACCCGAGAAAACCCTATTTTTATTTTGTTCGAGAGACATGACAGAGAAGTTTTACGCCACATTTTATGAGGCATTAAAACAAGGAACGAAATTATCTGCGCATAATGTAGTGCATGCATGTTGTACTTTATTTTATGTAATGGAGCACTTTGTTTGGTCAAATTGTTAAGTAGTGGTGAACTCAATGTTTAATGTGGGTGTATCATTTTTATAAATAGGTATGGCTCGTAAAATAATAATAATCATTGACGTATTTACGGTCTCATTTTAGACGGGACTGTCCGTTTTTCCGTGCACTAAAATTTAAATTCACGCGAATAGAGCAGAGCAGTGTTATCGATTCACAGTGCACTTTTTCAATGCGATGTACAATTGGCAGGGCCCCCGCTACCATATGTGCAATGTGTGCAATGCACACGGGCGCCATCCTTTAGGGGCGCCAAAACCATGGGCCCAGAAAAAAATTTAAACAAGTAAAACAATTTTTTTTAAAAATTGAAGTTGATAACTTTAAGATTCATTAAGAGACTTCAAATATTTGATCTCACTTTTAGATTAAAGCTCACTGCGTTCACTCTTCTATGAAGAATTGCCTTGTCTTAATCCAAAAAAGCTAAAAAATTTCGCGCTCGCTTCGCTCGCGCTTGTATAACATTGGCGTTCGCTTTTCTTGATGCCTACTATAAAAAAAGCCTTAAAGGGCGCCAAAATCTTTTTTTGCACACAGGCACCAGTAGACCTTACGGAGACCCTGACAATTGGACATGGGATCTATTACTTTTTTTTTTAAGCTATTGCATTGCTTTTATCACAGGATTTGAGCGTGGCGCCCGAATCAAGAAATTCCGTAACGAAAACAAATGTAAAACCCTCCACTCCGACCAGCACAGCCGTGCAGCGTTGAAAGACGTGCATCGTCTAACGTCATTTCGGTTTGGCAGACTTCGGCACGATGTTTGTGTACCTGCGACTACACGTATGGGTGTAGACTAGCACCTAACTACTCAGAAATGATTATATCTCTTTTAGCCCCAACTAAGTAATTTCAAATGTCATTATAACATCTGGAGTAACTTCCCATAGAGCAACGATGGGATGATTTATTCTCGTTAAATGTTCGCGTTAGGCGACTTATAAAAATACATAAATAATTATAAGTGTATAAGTTGATAAAAAATGCTATACAATAGCTTTACCGCGGCAGTTCCTGAGTGCCATACGTATTAAATTAATCTTCATACGTATAGATCTAGCCTTCCCTATGTGTATAGGTAGCACCAACCACGTTTCCTCTATAGATAAAGGAAACGAGGTTCGTATTAAATGCGACGTTCAAAACTGCTTTTTTAATAGCCTAATTGTCGAAAGAAATGGTTCAACTTTGACTTTGGTACAAAGGGCTGTTGGAGTGCGACCAAGTACCGGAAAGCGCAGCGTTGGAAGGACTTTTACTAGGTGGATCGATAGCCTGGCAAAGGCCGCGGGAAATTTTCGCTGAATGCAAGCAGCACAGGCTTTTTAGCGACGGTTGAGGTAGGCCGTGCAGGAGTGGCTGCACTTTGTGCCGATTATCATTTTCTACTAAAATCCTGATTCCATACCAGGGCATTCACAATTACAATCGAGTATTCCATAAGCTTATCTTCGCACACTAACGATCAAACTAGTCTTCGCGCGGCCGATTTCACTCAACTCAATTCGAAACCCTATTAATACAACTGGCTCTTAAACACATCTTTCAAATATACCACGTCGCAAATAACTTGCCTAAGAATAGGATAAGGACAACAGAATATTTCCCAAAGGAAGTAGTAAAGTTTTGCAACTACAAAATTTGAACTATGTCGTGCTTGCGTGGGATATGAACAAGGAGGACGATTTACATCTAAGTAGTATTTGGTCTTTTTGACGTTAACTAGCGCGAAAGTCAGTTGTCATCCGGGAAATTTAGTAAGAGCAAGTTTAAGTAAGAATGCAAGGGATATCAGGCCACGCTCTAGTTGCAGTCACTAGAATGCATGCGAATGCTTTACAAAACTCGACATCAGGTACACCGGCTTCGTAATTATATTATTCTTCTCCGGAACACCGTTCTGTTACCTCTTTTAACCATTTACTTCTTTACTTTTCATGACACATCTGCCGGCTTCGATTTCAGTCTATGTGATTGTGTGTGCTGTTTGTTTTTATTATTATAAGTTTTAGCCACTTTAATAGTAGTAAAATTATTATTGCAAGCAATAACAGGTACATGTTTATGTACGGTTTCTGTTTTACAATACTTGGTATGTTTTACGCGAATTCTCAATTAGAAGACCGAGAGCGTTTCAAAATGAAAGTGAGGAATTAAACCGCATAAAGACGCAACGCTTTATTTTTCTGAACATTGATGTCGCCCATCGACCGCTTAACACCACATAATAAGGGGTTATCTTGATAGACGGGCGCACAAGTATAGAGCGTGAAACAAGATAATAAAAGAACCAGCCATTATTATCGTGTTTCCAAGTACCTTTGAATTTCGTTAAACTGTTTTCTAAGAAGGACTTTGAAGTCGGAAAAAGGATCTAAACAGACATAAATTCCAATGATGGATTGAATTAACTTGATTGTTCTTTATTGCTTATTGTTCATACATATATTATAATTATTTATCTTTCTCAATCATAAGTTTGTAATAAGTTCTAAGATGCGTCTTCACAAAACATCCGCCAGGAGGCGAAGGGCCGTGGCATAATTTTCCCCGTCCTTGACATAGATATAGGTATTAGAGCGCCAGTAGCTATTGCGAGGATATTAAATTCGAAGTGCATTTTACACCTTTTCTACTACGGTTTCAAATTGAAATAATAATTACGGCCATCGCCGTTATTATTATTTTCATCAGCAAGCAGGTTAAAAAATACGTATTATGTAGGTACTCTTTTTTTTACAGTGCCTGTTAAAAAATGCCGAATAATTGGTTTAACACTTAAATTCTATAGTTTGCTCTCTTGTCCTACGTTATCAGTAACTTTTATTTTCCAGTTAATATCCCGAACTGTACCAATATGAAAAAATACACTCCGCTGGTTGAACAAAGCTCTCAGCTCAGCAAATAGCCACAAACAGTCTGTTTACTATGGGTCCAGGACACGTTTTACAGAGTATACGTCAAACACTGTTGGTAATCCGAGAGATTCACTAGAAACGATTTAGCGAGAGTCTGTTTTATCTGTATTTGCATTTTCAATGTAAATTCTTGCATACATTTCGATTTTTGCATTCGATTCATCACAACCACGGTTAACTTTGTTGACATATTAATTAACTTCAGGGTTAACTGTAGCGGCTGCGGTTTGTGGGAATATGTGGGCGCTGTTTCCATACATATCTACGAACATTATTGTTAAACCTGTCAGCAAACTCAGACTCTGGCAAGGAATCCCTCTCCTGATACGTGTGTGAACAATGAGTGCCCCCAAAACGTTTTGTGCGTTGGTTCGAGTGGGGTTTCTACCATGAAGCTGAAGTAGCGATTTTGCATTACCATTCTTATCGGTTCACCCTTGTTTGGCAGAACAACTTTTCGTCGAAAATCACTCCGGCTAATTTTGGTTACTATAAAGTCGTTTAGTCGAATTATTCATTTCACCGAATAATTAGTTTTTATATTTTTATTTAGCCTATTTATTTCTTTGAAATAATTTCATTTGACCAAATTTTCAAATTCACTAATTTTATTTAAACTAATGTTTCACTAGACTAATAATGATTTAGTCGAAATATCGCATCGAATATTCATTTAATTAATTATTCGTTTTCTTTCATTGTCTATAAAAAAATCGGGCTCCGCCGAGCTACCTTGGTAGGTGGTAATCAGCAATTTTACCAAGGATGCAAGAGCGAGCGAAGCGAGCTCGGAACCTAGGGCACCCCGACTCGGACAGGTTAGGTTCGAAGGGGATGGCGGGGTCTGAAAGACCCCGCCATCCCCTTCGTGTTAGGTTACTTTAAACCTTGCAAACAGAAACAGGAGCCCCGCGAAGCGGGGCTCCGTCGAGCTACCTTGGTAGGTAGTAATCGGCAATTTGACTAAGGATGCAAGGGCGAGCGTATATAACTGATGACCACCTACCGAGGTAGCTTGACGGAGCCCCGCTTCGCGGGGCTCCTATTTCTATTTGCAAGGTTTAAAGTAACCTAACATGAAGAGGATGGCGGGGTCTTTCAGACCCCGCCATCCCCTTCGAACCTAACCTGTCCGAGTCGGGGTGCCCCAAGTCCCGAAATCGCTTCGCTCGCTCTTGCATCCTTAGTTACTGATTACCACCTACCAAGGTAGATCGACGGAACATAAATATTTACAATTTTTTCTTTTCTGCATTACTTTACACCAATCGAATATTCGATAAACTAAATTTTATACCACCTGAATATTATATCAAATGAATATTATACCTTTTGATCAATAGCGCAAATGTTGTTATCGCAAATAAATATTCGATGAAATGAAAATTAAGTTAACCGATATTATACAAACTGATTATTTTCTCAAACGTTGTTCGAATAAGTAAAATTATATCAAAAGTTGTTCGAGCAAACAAGGGTGAACCATTCTTATCATATTAGCTATGCAATTCCAACGCTAAAATGTAACATGGAATGAATACTAACTGGAAATCCAGCACCAAAGTTCAAGATTCTTAAACCTTGACTCGGACATCGTAACTAAAGAGTCCCCTGGCCTGCTACTTCATCAACTCAAGCGCATTCAGCTGGTATTAGGCAGATCCGATCCACGAATTAAAGCAGTATAAGATTTTATACTATTGAGATTCTGCTGGATAGGGTCAACCTGCTATTCCGGTGCGATTAGGTGCCGCCTCGCTTTTCCAAGTTTCACCAGCTTTAGCATTTTTATTTTTGCTTTTTTTATCTAGTACCTACTAGTTCCGAAATAGTGTAGCTGACGAGAGTTGATGCGAAAAAACACGCTCGTTTAGCATATCTTTAAGTTTTGCTTAGATGTGTGTTAGAAAATTGATAAATACGAGACGAGACCATGGAGATTCTAAATGCATATTGTATACCCAAGTTATACTCATTGTCCTTTTCGCAAAATAATATCAATATCAGCAACAGCCATGTTTTTCTAAATGTACTTCGTACGGATTTTTGAGCTCAAAGTCTGCTTTAGGTAGGTCGGCTTATCGGCAAATGTGAAAAAGCCCTGTAACGTATTTGTTGCCCCGGGTTACGGAGCTCAAACTGATAAGTGGATCGTTGAACGAATACCGAGATTATGACGTAATTTCGTAATATGCACGCGCGTTATGCTCAAATGCTTGCAGTTATAATAACAATGTTAGAACTGTACGAGGGGAACCGATCAATTTACCGAATTTTGTTTGTTCGAATTTCATTATACCGAAAACTATTGGCCGACATCTCTTTTGCTATATGCATTATTTGACATATTTCCAGATCATCGAAGTTTCATTAGCCATAAGTATTATTTTACCGAAGTATGTTCCGCCAATTAACAAAATAACTTTTTACTATTGACCGAAGCCTCTTTTAAACTTTTTCCAGTTGCCAAATGATTTATTTGCCATATTTTCAACATACCGAAACAACGTTTTACCGAAAATTTAATTACTGTTATAAAAATTCAATATATTAATTTTCCTTATAATTTATATAAGTCGTAATACTTCAATAACGAAGTATGATCAAACATGTAGATTTCTTGCTAGGGCCTCGTGTTGTTTCAGGCCTATCTCTATTCTCCCTTTCCTTTCTAAATTCCTTGAAGCCGTTGATCATAAGCAAACTACTTTCATTTTTAAAGGTCTGACCATACTGTTTTAGTACTTCTACTGCTTTACTCACTCACTGTCACTGTCACTGATGACACCAGTTCCGGCATGGAGAATTCAAAGCGGACGGTTTTAATTTTAATTGACTTTTCCAATGCATTTAATACCGTTGACCATGATATTCTTCTCACCATTTTGTCGCAGATTTTGATTTAGGATTCATCTCGGGATTCGTTCTCGTCTTAGCCGTGGTAGCCAAGCAGGCGGTTCGTATCAAGCAGGCGGTTCGTATCAAGCACGTTCTGACTGGTATGATCTGCAAACTGGTGTTCCACAAGGCAGTATACTCTCTCCTTAATTATTTTCGCTTTTCAAATGTCCATTACTGATGTCCTCAAATGCTCTTACCATCTGTATGCTGATGACTCGCAACTTTACGCTCAGGCCGATGTCAACTGTTTCGATTACTGTATTTCCACTATAAACGATGACCTGCGTAATGTTGGTGGCTGGTCCAGGCAGTTCGGGGTATCAGTTAACGTGAGCAAATGTCAAGCCATGGAAGGTCGGGCACGCCGAAATATCGGTGGTAAGACCCATCTTTGAGCAGTGGACGGATAGGCGTCGCGGTGTCCTGAAATTCCGCCTGACGCAGGTCCTCACCGGACACGGATGTTTCGAGAGGTACCTGTGTAGGATGAGGAAGGAAGAAACGTCTGGCTGTCACCACTGCGAGGATCGCCCGGAGGACACGGTTGAGCATACGGTGTAGAAATGCCCCACTTGGGCAGAGCACCGCCGTATCTTCCGGTTTTTTAATTTAAAAAAAACCTAGGCTTTTAGTCAAAAACCAATTTTTATGAAAAACGTACGGCATAAATAGAATAGCTTTTAATAGATCAAGCCAGCGACTAAAAAGTCGTGTAAAAAAGGTAAAAATACATCGTAACATCGATGGACGAAGGTTTTACAATAGCCTCCCCTCGCGAAGTACAAAGAAAATTCCCCTAGTTTTTCAAATATTCCTTTTTCTTTGTAACTGTGTCGTCAAGCAACAACTTTTTGTTTACAGTCTCATCACCAGAAATATGTTACCAACTTTCGCTCAGTTATAAGGTTTATTAAAACTGATACGGAATTATGTCTAAGGGTGCGTCCACATCTGGCGAATGCGCCGCAAATGCGCAGCTCGCGCGCCGTTTGCAAGCTGCACGCGTGCAGATCGCGTGCCGCGCGCGCCCTTCTCGCCCGCCTTTTGGCATACTAAATTCTCATTCTCATTGCCGAGAACGCACGCGCGCGGCTCGCGCGCAGCTCGGAAACGGCGTGCGAGCTGCGCATTTGCGGCGCATTCGCCAGATGTGGACGCACCCTAAGTTGACTCGACATTGTGTCGAGAATGCTAAGAAGACGGTTAGAAGCTGTATCTGTTCCGAAATTAATCCGCATTATATCAACTGATCCTTTAAACGATCTGTTGAGGACAAGAATAATTTGAATCGATTTATTCATCACGAAACAAAGAAAAATATTGTACGTTTTACTAATGTTGTTTCATACAGACGGATAAATAGGTAGTAACTACAATAAACTGTTTATTCTGGACCTGTCTGTCAGTTACCGTCCATCACTCATAATCTCGAGATGTTTGATGCAGTCGTCATAGTTCTGTTTAATTCCGTTACATCTTGGTTAGACATCTTTTTGGGTCGAATAACAACAAGATGTTTCTTTCTGATATTAAAAACATTATGCCTACCGACACGTGTTTGTGGCAGCCATCATCTGTTCCATGAACTACAACAAGCAACAACTAGGAAAAACGAGAATTCAGTATTCTTAGAAACCTTTTTATTTCTTTCCTTAGTGCTTTTGATTTTTTTGATCTTTTGATTGTAGTACGAGGGTGGACCTTATTTGTATAAAGTAAGGACAGTTAATCGTCTGTCTCATTACAGATACGGAATTAAATACTATCGTGTCCTTTTGAGCGCGGTGGTGCGCCATGTGTCTAACTAAGAGGACGCAACACGTGTTGTTTTACTGGCGTGATGAAGTTTTTTGTTGTTTACGTGCAACAAAACTACATTTAGTTTCAACGGTTCATCAATATTCCACCGCGTGTATTGTCAAATGTCAAGGTTCAGTGCAATAAGCAATGTTAAGTAAATGCGACATTCAGGCCTACAGGTCAGGACTAGAAGGAGCAAGATTTGGTAGTCAGCCAATTAGGTTCCATTGGGAACGCACAAAAAGAACATTTCATGCGGGTAAAAAATTTAGTGGAGGAAGCGTGACCCAGGGTGTAGACATCCTGCCTTGGAGTTGTGCCTACTAGGGTAGCATATTACACAAACAGGACCATCACCTGCCCGGTAGACAAGGATGGAGTCAGTAAAAATATTGGTTCAAGAAACACCCCTGTGGCACATCGAATACGACTGCTTGCTTTACTACAGTGCGCTCCTTCATGGTGTTGGAAGTCTTGTGCTATGCCTACGAATTACTGGTGATAGACCAGCAGAAAAAGTCGTCAGGCGACTATTTAGGCGATAGGTGTAGTCACGGAAGTATGTCAATAGGACATAGTGTTCCAGCGACTTCTGACACCCGCTTGTCACCACTGTGGCGCAGAATACAATGGTGGAGTGCATAGCAATGCAATGTCCAAAGTCCATAGTCACGTGACAGCCAGACCGCTTGATACGTCTTCGCTTCTTTAAGCGAGGGAGTAACGAACGCAAAGGAAGCGACAGAAAGGTAGGTGGTGACGGTGCCTGTATCGTCATGGCCTCGAATCTGGCATCGTGGGCATTGGCACAATTCGTTTCACTGAAGGAGCAAGACGAATTTCAATAATAGTACTGGAAGTCAGGTTGGAAATCATAATCCCTTATACAGAATGTTTCTTTAAAATGGGACAAAAGGGAGAAATCCGAAACCATAAGAGATAAGGGTAAACTTTCTTAGAAACCTTTGGCTCTTTTTTGATGTTGACAATTTTGGTGTTTTAATTTTTTTGGTCAAGTGTTAGTTGTCCACAGAAATGAGTGAAATTGGGCAATATTTTTTTAGTGCCGTCCGAGTGTGTCATTTCATTGTATCACAAGAAAAAAATCGGGACGGCGGAAGTTGGTCATGCAAAATATTTTTTCATACAAATTATTTGAACGAAAAAATCATAACTTTTTTTAATGATGTTATTTGATTTAGTGTCTATTAAGGACCACTTCATTGCATGGGAAGGAAAATGTCTGGGCAACAGAAGTGGGTTACATCAATCAAACATAAAACAAACTTAAACACACAATAATAAAAACTGAACAATGGTGTTTTGTTATCCTGTAAAAATTCTTGCTGTCCCTATACAACTACTTGTATTACGAAATACGACTTGACAGGTGTGACATGACATCATAATGTCTCCTTCTTCGTTCAATTGCACTATACTGTATTCATCGTAAATTGTTGACTACCTGATATCCCTGCCACTGTGTATATTTTATCAAATCAACTGTTATTATACAATATTGAAAAAAGAATACATTGTGGACAAAATATTGAGATAATATACACATACTATCTCAATATTATGTCCACAACTCGACATCCGGAGTTCATCCAAAGCTCAAATTGTATAATAATTCAGGATTTAATCAAATTGTATTGTGTGCTGGGAGAAAATGACCACTTCAGCAGTTTGTTAATAACAATGTTACTAAAATTGTTCTTTATGAATTATTATCTAGCCTACTGCTAGGAGCACTAGAATACATTATTCCATGTTGTAAACTTTATTGTAATAAATTATACAAAATTGGTATCATGGAATATTAGTATACATTCTAGGACCGCATGGTGGATTATAGCTCACTTCTTCTCACAGAACAGAATCCCATGTCCCAAAACTGGGAACATTGTAGGCTGATTATGTTTTGCATAAGATAATAAGCCTTTAAATGCTTGAAGGTTTAATAACTAAATGTGCCTGCTAGCTTCAAAAATACATGACAACTACCGTTGTTTATAATATATTTTATAAAATTATGAATGTTATAATATATGATATTCATTAACATTTTTCTAGTAAATTAATTGCAAACTTTGCATTGTTGTTATACTCAATACTTCCTGATTACATTTACAATGAAAGATAATTGTCTTGCCTTTTGTTCGATTTATAACTGATGCCGCATTTACATAACAATCAAGGAGCCAAGTGACTAGCTCAATTAAAGGCCCTATTGAACATGTTGTGCTAACACAAACAATAGGAATATATCGTAGACTTTGTTTTTTATATTCAATTGATCATGATATTCATATTACAAATTATTTTGGTTTCAGTGCATTCAATAAAATGACCACATTTTACTTCATGTAGATAGACTGTGTCGGAGAATATTATTGTTATTGAATAATGATCACATTTTGGAAAACATTGCTTTGTGGTGTTTTGTGCAACTGTCATTTGGATAGTAGTCGAATCTTTAAAGCCTTAATATTAATAAGAATTAATATACACTCACCTTTATACGTGACAGCACGATAAACCCGACCAGGTGTTTTCTTGTATTCATCTCCATCATTTTCATATAACTTATAGTCCATAACACATTCTTAAAACTACATAACAAACATGGTTTAATGACAACTAATTCGTTAAAAATCAACAAATATAAGATAGTTACATTATCTTAGCATAATAAAACATTAAAATACAATAATTTGATAAAATAATGTTAGACAGACCCTAGCAGATTGTAATCAAAAACGTCTTGACAAAACTGCACTAAAAATTACACAAACAACGGTCTAACGGCCGCGACACAAAAGACAAACTGCAATACGTAAACAAAAGATCGTTTTACTAAAAACAAACGGGTGAACGAAGTAGCGATAAGATGAGGAATTCCTAACTTATTTTCAAATTGGAATATTATCTAGTTGGTGTACCTACATTGCGTAAAAATCACATTTCACTGTTAATACTCGTCTAGCACATTAAAGTCGATTGAAAAAGTCTTATCCTAGTTGCATGTCTTTTTAATAAAATTCAGAATTGACAAGTTTATCAAATATCTCCCACTGCATTTTGTACAACTCTACGCCATATTTGCAAAGTAGGTGACGATGTTACCTCAGTGAAGAAAAAAAAAACTACCAAGCAGTAATACAGACGCAAACTCGCGTCTTCACCTTGATCAATTTTTTTTTTCAATTTGGTGACTTTTATCGTTAAGGGGGATGCTCCAACCAGCCCGCGAAATTCAAATTTTTTTACGTTTTTTGCAATTTGCAGGCCAGTGACATGTTGTAACTTTATAAATATTTGTGTTGCGCAAATAACAAGTATAATTTTAAATATAAAAAATATCAAAAAACTCGCTCCATCAGCTCTCACATAGAAAAGGTGCATCATGTTAAAATCTCCGAAATCTAACTACGATGCACCTTTTCTATGTGAGAGCTGATGGAGCGAATTTTTTGACAATTTTTATATTTAAAATTATACTTGTTATTTGCGCAACACAAATATTTATAAAGTTACAACATGTCACTGGCCTGCAAATTGCAAAAAACGTAAAAAAATTTGAATTTCGCGGGCTACATCGTAGCAATCACCTTAATCTAATTTCTTTAAACGAGCAATTCTTGTATATTTATATATAATCAGGATCTCGGAAACGGCTCCAAGGATTTTCATGAAAGTTACAGATTAGGGGTTTTTCGACTCAAGGAATCGATTTATCAACGTCCCTGGTTCGAGAAAATCTCAAGAGAAAATATAGACATTTTAAAACCCGAGCAAAGCTCGGTCAACCAGATATTATTATTAAATGACCCTCCTTTTGGCTTTTCCGTAGTCGGATAAAAAACAGGATACTGAATTCATCTGGCAGTATGCGGAAATGACTGATGAATCGTGAGTTCGTCCTAAAGCGCGTTGGTTTGATGTTATTATGAACTAAATGTGCGATGTCCTACAATACAACATACCTATTAATCAGTAATAAATAAAGAGTTTCCCATGGAAAGTCATTAGTAGGCTGAGTAGGTACTTACGGTACTTCAGGACATTTCTTCTACAGACACCTTGCTTTCTATATATTTTAAAATTTGACGAAATATAATAAACGAGTGCCTGTATAATTCTGGGCGGGACGGTAGGGACTGTAAGACTTGTACTGACTAAAATCCACGGTGATCCTTTAATAATACTTTACGTTACAAGTTCACGATTATCTGTTGTGACCTGTGGATGGAACGGTCCCGCTACCTCGGCAGGTTACTGAAAGCTCTTTGAGATGCGCGTGGAACACGACGCGCCGTCGATCCGGGAATGGACGTCCATGATAGGACGTCCGATGCTCAGTGACAGATTATGACTACTTGATGCCTTAGGAGCTGATTTTTAAATAGTCAGATAACTTTTATCCGAGGAATAAAAATAGCGGTTGGACATATTTTCTATAGATAATCTGTGCTAAATACATAAAAAATGAGTCTTCCCCCCCAGGGTGGGACGGGAGATATTGCCAGATTTGTACTGACTAAAATTCACAGCGATCCTTCAATACCCCTTTGCCTTCCAAGATTACGGTGACTTGATGAGATTTTCCCGCGATCCCTGCAGTCTTTGGCCCTATAAAGGAGATCTCTTTGAGGTACGCGTGGATCACGATTGGTTCATGATCGGACGGCGCGGCGGCGGCAAGAAACCATCCACCGTAGTTTCTGCCTTTATTTTTTAACGTATTCTTGGTGATAAGGGAGATATTATGTAGAGCTTGGCCAGAACGTTTTGAAATGAAATTAATCTTTTTATTTGCTGACAATATTTTAAAATCTTTGACTTTTGACCTTAGTTTGTTAGATATAACATTGTGCCATAAAACTAACTTAATAAGTGAAAATAAATAAAATAAAATCATTCAAAGTGCTGGTAGCGAGAGCACAGTTGTGACTTCCGGTTTTCTACTGTTTTTTACCAAGCTTTACTTCCCGTGGGCATGCGGGCAGCGAGTAAAGGGCAACTCGCTGCCCGACCATGGACCACGCCCCGGGTCGACGGCGCGTTGTGTCCCACGCGCGCCTCAAAGAGCGTCAGCATAATGACGGGGCCCTCTCAGAGGGCCAAAGCCTGCCGGGGTCGCGGGATTATTTCCTTACCGTGACCCCGGAACAGAAAGGGCTATTAAAGGGCACTGTGGATTTTAGTCAGTAGAAGTCTGACAGTCCCTCCCGCCCTGCCCGGGGTTATAACCGGTTACCGGTTATAAATATTATAATAATATAATATTCCACAACTATCACACAACGCCTTCTAGTCCCAAGCTAAGCAGAGCTTGTGTTATGGGTACTAGACAACTGATAAACATACTTATATATTTCTAAATACATACATATTATAGATAAATTACACCCAGACACAGAACAAATGATCGTGCTCATCACACAAACATTTGTCTTGGGTGGGAATCGAACCCACGACCTCCGGCATAGCAGTCAGGGTCACTAACCACTAGACCAACACACATTTGATGATTTCACCACGTTAAAAAAAAAAGGCTGTACTTCCCGTATTTCGTTGAGCGATCGAAGAGAGCTTGATTCTTTTAGCATCTTTTTCTAAAATCAATTTGTTTTTGGTGACGTGAGAGTCAGTCGTGAAATTTCCGTTTTTGTGCTTCTTCTGCTGCCAGACGTGATGCCCTAGGCAATTGCTTAATTTGATTAAGGGTTAATCCGTGTGGGCGTCGCGTTTACTTTTGCAGATTCTTAAAAATTGAGTTTTTGGGTAGATGAATATTAAAATACATCGAACAGCATTTGAATATTTTGTTTAAAATAAAAAGCAAAGTGGCTAAATGCTGTTGTATTATTTAACAAAATATGTATGTTTGTATCTTTTGACTATCCTTGTTTTACAATTTAGTGTGAAAAATAGAATATTCGCATTTAAGGCAAAGCTTTCCGAATGCGAGAGTAACAAAATATTAAAAGAAAAGCATATCTTTAATAGTAAATATTTTAATACCTTTTTAGAAACTTTTTTTCTATGTTAGCCACCCCGTTTTAACAGCTGTCATCAAACTTCTTGCTGTCATCAGATTATGAAGTAGGTAGTGAAGTAACAAAGGAGATAAAGATTCGACTATTGGAAGAGTAACTATCGACTAAAACTTATTACAGCTTGACATAAAAAATGTAGAAAACCGGAAGTCGCCACTGTCTTCGCGCTACCAGCACTTTGAATGATTTTATCTTATTTTTTTTTCACTTATTTCGTTAGTTTTATGGCACAATAATAAATCTAACAAACCTGCGGTCTTTGTTTACATCAAATATCAAAGATTTTAAAAGGCTCTCTATCTTTTTAGTTGTCTGGGTCTTTTTTTTAATTTTAAATGAGTTTGCTTTTCAGATGAGACCTAAGATGAACCAAGCTCATCCGACTGACATAACGGCAACATCTGCGCATCAACGGTTATCAGTACAAAGTGTTTGTTAGTCACAATCTCTTAGTAGTCTGTGGTTAGTCAGTACAAGACTGACAGTCCCTCCCGCCCTGCCCGGGGTGGGAGTACTCATTCGATGATTTCCCCTCGCTGGAAAAAAAACCGTCTTGTCCCTGTTTGTTCGAGTTTTTTGAGATTAGGTGCTACCTTTATTAACTAAATGTTTATGTAATCTGTGATTAACAAACTTATACCAAAAGCGAAATTAAAGTATGGACGCAATAACTGCTTAAAATTGTACCCACTCAACCAGAAAGAGAACGAAGAGCGGGTCCCATATTTCTTTTACAGGAAAGAGATGGGTAGCGGTGGTAGGGGCTCCCTCCTATTTTATTTTGTTGAGTTAATTCGCCTTTTTAAAGCCAGGCATCCTCCTATTATAAATACTAATTTTATCTGATGCCACGCTTATCGTGTTTGCCAAACAGAAGGAGAAGGCGCTATACTAAGAAACGAGATAGAATTATATTTGCGTCTTGCTTTCTGGTAATAGCTCCGTCCCCTTCTGTTTGGCAAACGCGGCAAGCGTGTGGATCCGGCATGACAGTTGGCTAGGGAAGGCGCAGTTCATTTGTAGTCTAACACAGACAAAAACGATTTAGTCGATTATTTCTGACATTTACGAAAATCACTGATGAAAAATGAATCGATTGCAATCGATTATATTTCGGGTCGAGACGGGGGCGCGGGGAGCTACTTGTTTGACTTCATTTTGACTTGACTGACTGACGTGATAAAAAGTTTATTTGTGTTGGGCTCATGTGAACTTGTGTTGCTGCACATTTCTCGTTTTTTTTTAATTGTTTTATGTTTATCAGTTTATTTTAGTGTTCATTTAGTTGCTTCGGCAGCATAATGGGTAAATAGTATTATTAAGTAATCAGTTTAAGTTATAATAGTTATTTATCGTGCTTATTAATCAATTGTTGTTTGGGACTTGTTTTCAGAGTCCACTGTATTTGACGACCGTGACAATTTAAACGAGTTTTTGGAAGAGGCAGAACTTCAACAGTATTATGAATTGTTTAGGTAAATATAAACAACTTATCACTTACTAAAACAATGAACTTGTTGTTACACCTCGTATGCTTACCTTTCATTCCACTGATTCGGAACTTAGTTTTTTTTCTTTAAATAGTCCTATGATAATGAGCCTTGCTTGACTGCATTTGCGATTATTTGTTTACATTCATTGTGATTTGAGTAAAACTTTGCAAAGCAAGTTTATAACCAAGTGCCCAAAACTTTGGCTGATGCGAATTTTGACTATGTAATGTTTATATCTGATTGTTGATAATACCTGTGAAGTTATTGTTTACGCTACACAATATCATATTTGTGTTATAGAAATTTTCAGCAAGCTTTCTGTTAATATTAAAGAAGCAATATGCAACTATATCCAGTGGCATTTAGTTCTGCTTGTTTTATTTTTAATTGTTTATGTCATCCAATGAGTCCTCCCACCCAAGGCTGCGCTGGGAGGGACTGTCAGACTCACACTGATTGCAATCCATGGTGTCCTTCAATAGCCCTTTACATTCCAGGGTCACATTAATTTGATAAGTTCCGCAACCATGTTTAGTTCTGCTAAAACAATTATAGTACGTACTTGTACATTCAATTGAATCTATGTTTGTTTCAGAGACATATTAAAAGTAACAAAAGTATCACAACTCAAGTTTGTATTGACTGAAGATCTGACTCAGATTGGCTTATCACGTCCAGAACAGAGACGTTATAAGAAGATATATTCCAAATATTTTCCCAACCCATACATATCAAAGATACGGAAAATGCTCAAGTCAAACAAAAAGAGAGACCAGGTTAGTGATCATCAATATCCTCAGTGCTACCGGAAATCACTGGTAGCACACCAGTAGACAATTCAAGAAAATGGCATTAACACTCAATATACCAGCATGGTAGCTAAATCAGTAGCAGTCTAGTGTGCTACATATTATGTATAGTGTGCTATATTGCTGAGCATAAGAAATTTAATTACCAAGACTAGATTCTATTTTGGATTTAGTTTGAAACTCAATAACACTCGGATTCCTGATTCACACTCAGTTAGTGGTAAAAATTGATGCTTCCAAACCATTTCCCCCCACAGCTCAAGGACTTTTGATATGTTAACCTCCTAACTAGTCTAAACGATTTTTAAAAGTCAAAAATTGTGTTCAAAACTTTCCCTGTATAACTCTTCGTTGACTGGGATAAATGTATATGTTCTAAGAACTGTGTTAAGCTCATGTTGTCCCATACACTCTTCAATAACACCTCTTGGTTCTAAAAACGCCCAATGTGTACGCGCTGTTTACCTCAACCAGATTTCGTGTCCAATCAATAAAATCCATGAATTAATAATTTTGCATCTTTTCAGAATTTCCATGGTCACTCCTCCATAGCATTCGACACTCAACCAGTGTTTGAGAACAATGTGAAAGTACCTACAAAGCACATAATTTCCATCGAAGATATAACTATCAACAAAGAGCTTGGTATGGGACAGTTTGGTGTTGTGCAACTGGGAACATGGACTACAGGGAATCAAAGAGTAAGATCTATTTTTATTGTTTCTATTATGAATTATGCATGTTAACTGTTTAACAATCAGAATAACTTTATATTTTCCGAGTCCTAACTACATATGTTGAGGTAAGCTTCCACTCTAACTGAATACAGGTGATATAGACCAATACTAGAATTTTACATCTTCCCAAGTGACTGGTGAACTGATCTCTATAACCCAGGATAATGGGCAATTGGAAACCCCTTGGGGGCCCATGGTGGGACTCAGTATTTATTTACTACTATCTTTTTTTTAGTCAATGATCTAGAAATGCTGCTAAGCTAAGGACGGGGCCCCCCTTTAGAGGGCCAAAGCCTGCAGGAGTTGCGGGACTTGTCCAATTACCGTGACTCTGGAACATAAAGGGCTCTTGAAGGACACTGGATTTTAGTACGAGTCTGCGAGTCTGACAGTCCCTTCCGCCCTACCCTGGGTGGGAGGACTCGTTTGATAATTTTACCAAGATAAAAAATATCGGCATCATAGGGCGATCATTGAGCGGCCGAGTGTTCGTCTACTCACATTTAATGGTATATCGAAAAATTAGCCGTACATTCAATTTACAAATTAGCCGCGGAGCACTGGTATACTTTCGCAAAGGATGCCGGTCGCTGATAGCTTAACGCAAGTATTCGCCGGACTGACTGAGTCTGTAAGCGATACTGCAACTGGCGTCCAATTTCAAAGCAGAGTAATCCGCTCATTGTTTGCCAAGTTTAGGTGGCGTACTCTACCATATGCTGACTGATTCCACACCAAAAACTTACTAAATTATTATCAAATATTTCAGCTGCAAGTAGCAATTAAATGTTTGGGACACGAGCGGATGACGTCGAATTCAACGGAGTTCTTGAAGGAAGCAGCCGTGATGCACAGCATTGAACACCCCAACATTGTACGGCTGTATGGTGTGGTACTGCATCTGGACTCTTTGATGCTGGTATGTATGATTCACTACTTTTTACTTCTGAGGTGCCAGGAGAAAGTTACTTGATTCGTACCGTCTTAGGGTGCTGCAACATCTAATGACGCGGATTCGGATTTTTCCGTCGCCCTTTCTCTTTCTGTCGCTTAGAATTGCCATTTGCTAGACCGAGACAGAAAGCATAATGCGATCGCATGCGACGGAATCTTCAAGGCGGCCGTGTGCTATCGCATTGTCTCGGTCGAGCAAATGGCATTTCTAAGCGACAGAAAGAGAAAGGGCGACGGAAAAATCCGACTCCGCGTCGTTAGATGTGGGAGCACCCTTAGTGTAGCTATTTGTTGACATTCATCGTAATAATCCAAAAGCCACTAAGACTTGCCGAGAAATTGCTGTAAATCCCTTGGAATGAGATCCTTTGCATATTCGTAATTGGTTCAGTCTTTTCCAACTACGCTATAGTCCGCGGTCGGTATTTTTAGAACGGAACATTCGTGCTCCCCACAGATATCTTAAAGAAGGAGATATGGCGTGGAGTTTAAAATGTATAGAAAACCGGTGAAGCCGCAACAGCCCCACCATAACGATAATATTGCATATGTAGTTCTATCAAAACAATACTACGAACAAGTGCACACACGCGCCATCGATAACTCAGTCATTTAAATATAAACCTTATTCTTAAAACCACAGCGTACTCTTTTTCCGTGTAACTTACTCACACTAACAATTATCATTGTGTGTTGTCGCGACACGCGATGGGCGGGACTACTCCCGCTCAAATACTACGGACGCACCACGCGACATTACGGCTTGTTGAGGTATCGTTATGTTAGCTTTACATTGCTGGTCTAGTCACTCAGTGATAATGTGAGATCGTTGTAAAAGAGCAATGTATTTTATGAAAAACAATACAGTCGGAGTAATAAAGGAAACAAAAATAAAGTAGTCCAAGTCAATAGCTAGCCAAAACGCTCAGGACCTGGTGTCAACGACACGCCCCCTTACCACTTCTCCTGTTTTTAATATTTCTGTGGTGCTCCCCCACCCAGAGGTTACGCAACTAACTTTATAAAACGCGAATAAGAACCTTATGATCTTGTGTTGATATTGGTATCGTGCACGACTTTAGCGCCACCTAGCGTTCGTAACTTTGATGACTTTGACCGTTCTAATTGAAGTCAGATTTTTTACAAATCACTTGGTTTTGAATTCTATTATGATCCATCAGCACTGAACATAATTAAATAAACATAGGCAAAATGTATACAGGGTGTAAGGGACATCGACGTACAAAGGGATACCACGTAGTATTTTTTTTACTAGAAATACTATCATTGACTTGGAGGAATAAAAAAAAAATATTTGTTTGAACCGACAGTTTGATGACATTCAATTTATTATGCATAATATTCAGATTAAGTATTTATCGTAAATTATATAGGTAGGTAGGTTATAATGCGTGTTTAACTCAATAACGCCAAAAGATATCTGTTTAACTAAACCGACTCTCACTCCTAAGTATGATGGTAACAATTGTAACAAACTGCGTGAAATATATTCCAGGTGACTGAGCTGGCCCCTCTCCGGTCGCTCCTGGAATGTCTCCGAGAGGTGTCCTTCCGGCTCAACTTTCCAGTGCCGAATCTCTGCGAGTTCGCTGAACAGATCTGTGATGGCATGACTTATCTAGAAAGCAAAAGACTGATTCATAGGTATGTATGTTATGCTTAAAACTGAGATATTTCTTTGAAATTTTGAAGTAGGTGCTTAAACTCATAGACAAGAAAAATAATGAGTGTTTTCAACGACATTGATCCACGCTGCAAGTAATTGTATGGGAGGTGCATGCAAGACAATGCAGACTATTACTGGGGGGGTATTACAACGTCTTCAAACCAGGCTTGTTCCAGTGAGTGAACTAGACGGCGCTAGACGACTTGTATAGCTCTGTCACTTTCACTCGCCGGAATAAGCCTGGTTTTAAGACGTTGTAATACCCCCCCTGGGCAGTGAATTCAATTGATCAAAGAAATACCGCAATGTAACCAAACTTGCATACAACTCCCATGCAATGTCTTGCATCGGTTAATGAGCTTTGTGTATGTATTTAACACATCAGGTGGCTAATGCCACTAGTGTGTGAATAAACATTTTAATCACCCTTTTCGCCGTTGTAAAACGCATGAGTTTATGTATGTTTGTAATGTAAGTAATAAAACACAAAGTGTCACTTAATATTCGATTTACGTGATAATGTGTTCTCATGTTCTGTGCCAAGGTTAGAGTATTCATTACTTAGTTCACGCGACCAGCGCTACATAATACATTGTTATACTAGATACCTAAGTAAACAGAGAATGCTTAGATTCCAGCTTTTGCCAGCGGCTTCGCCCGCGTGTCTGTTAAAAATTACCCCACAAAAACAGGATTAAAAAAATCTTTTGTTTATTAATTACAGATCTAATTGGGGTACAAGCACGTCCCCATGTACAATCGACAAAGTTGAATCATGATCCATTAGAAGCTTTTTTTCTGACAGACATTCAAATACAATTAAGTGCATTTCACACAGAGAGCGGACGCGGGTCGGGCGCGTTTCGGGGCGGGAGTACGGCGGGTCTAGTTCTTTGTATTTAAATGGAAGACATCACACTGAAAGCGTGCGCGGGTCGGGCGCGGGGCGGGTCGTGCCCGCTCTCTGTGTGAAATACGCTATAGGTCCACAGTCGCGTAAACATACATATCCATGGTAACGACTTTGATCTTTGTCATCCATCCCAACTTCTTTTTCATTTATGTTCAAGATATAATTATGGCAAATAATTAGTCTTGTGAAGTATTTATAATTCAGTAGTACTGCAGTTTCTCTTCGGTATCTAGATTCTGAATCAGTAATTGTAAGCGATATAAAATTGTGGCCTGATAAAAATTAAGAAAAAAGACTTATTTTTGACTCTATTAACTTACTACTACAGTAGCCGCCCATCACCACATCCTAGTATTTTGGTTGTTTGTGTGAGGTTTTGGCTCCCAACCCAGCGCTTTGCATACCATCCAAACACAGACCTCGGCAAGAGTTCCTACCATCTTATAGCTAATTCTACCACCGCGCGCGCTATTTAATTTTATCACTCCTGTTTACTTCGTTTATATTTCATGAATAGGAAATGTATTAAGGCTCTCCCTCACCGCGAGCCTTCATCTGTAATGTAACATTATAGATTCGACTGGCTAACGAGCGTTCCCGTACATTTAGTAAAGATTTGATACAAGGTGCGCATTGTGATGCTCGATTGTCTTACGTCATTGATGAAAATGTTCGAATCTGTAACGTTACATTACAGGTGAATGCTCGCGGTTAGGGAGCCTTTACACAAAAAAATCTATGCTTCAAGTTCACAACTAGACTGTAACTTTTAGCTATCTTTTAATGCTTGTTTCCAGGGACCTTGCTGCAAGGAATATATTAGTGTTCAGTAAAGATAGAGTGAAAATATCAGACTTTGGACTATCACGTGCCTTGGGTGTTGGAAAGGACTACTACCAAACGAACTACAACGTAAATCTAAAGCTACCGGTGGCATGGTAAGTTGAAACTTAATATTATTATACACTAGCGACCCGACAGACAGAGGTAAGCGACTTTGTATTATACCGTTTAGTGATAACAAAACAATCAATTCGCCAGCCAGAATAGTGATAATGATGTAATTTAATCTTATATTAATTTATTGTTATTATTTTTATAAATTAGATACTTTCGTTTTTCTATGGGAACGTATGCTTGAAATAAATACTATTCTATTCTATCTAATATACGCATCAAGACTCTACGAGTCTACGCGGTAAGGGCCTCGAATCGATAAAACGCGCAAGCGTACCGCAAGAAGTCCACCTACAAGGTGGACTGACGATCTGATGAAGAACAAAAGACCGCGCTAGATGTAAAGTTTGAAAGGAAATCTTTGAGGGAGGCCTATGTTCAGCCGTGGACGTCCTACTGGTGATATGAAGCTGATGATGATGATTCAAATGCTCATGCGTCTTTTCTGCGTCGCGAATTGTAAACCTTTTTTGTGCTTTATGAAAGGAATGATAATCGTCTTTGTTTGGCATGACCGCGATAGCATGGTCTACTGTACTCAATCAGAAGGTTCAAAACCTGCTCGCAGTTAAAATTTTCGTTTATGAGACGCCAATAAATGGAAGCGGTAATAGGCAGTAATGGAGTCCTATACGGAACCCGTTTTAAGTTTTCAACAACACACAGAATGCAGAATGCATAGAGATCGATGGGCTAGAGTCGTTACGCAGTGGGTGCCGGATGGGCGTCGACGCCGAGGGAGGCATAGGAAACGCTGGCGTGACGATCTAGACACGTTTATAAGAGATTGGCGGAGAAAGCCTCACACAAGAAGGAGTGGAAAGGTATGGGGGAGACCTTTGCCCAGCAGTGGGATAATATGGTTTAAAAAATACACACATGGCAAGAATAAAGTCATACTGTGTTTTGGTAACAATATCAAGACTCTAGAAATTGTTATCAAAATTGTTTTTGTAAATCTAGATTCCAGATTGTTTAATGTAGTGTTGCGATGACGAATCTATCGCTATTGCGATAGGGTTAGCAGGTTCGATTCTCGCACGGAACAAGTATTTGATGGCCTGTAACTTTATGTTTGTGCATGCGTGTTAATTGTAAACGCACACAAGATCTGGGGAAAATTACTAGTGGTTGTTACGCTTTATATTTATCAAAAAAATTAATAAAAATAAGAACTGTTTTCATAGAGACTGTTTCAGCTAGTATTATAGCTGGTTTTATCATTGAAAATGCTGTCCTATTTTTACTTTGCAATTTGCGATTGTAACTAAATGCTTTGCAAATACTCATACATGATGACAGGCGTCAATTAATTGCAAATACTCCATCAGTTAGACCCATGGCGCGACGCGATTGCAATTTGATCGATTCCAACAAGTAAAAATCAACCTTACCACTACGACATAATATGATATGGAACAAGTTATTGTCTACGTGCTCAAACACGTTGAAACACGGGCGCGGGCGCGGTCACGAAATATCAAACATATGGAAACGCTATAGCAGCCAAGCTAGCGCCCGTGCCTTTGCCCGCGCGTCCAACGTGAACAAGTCCTAAGGGTGTGGACCCATTCTATTGTCTACGGTGCGGCGCCGTGCCGCGCTACGGCGTCGTGGTCGTAGCCTCTCAGCAAGTGTATAAAAAAAAAACAGATTTGGTTTGATATGGATCTCGAAAGACGTATCCTGCTCCTGTTGCTGTCAAGACGACGAGAAATGAAGAAAAAACTAAGTTAAAGAAAATATTGGGTAACGTAATATCGGGTACGCCGTGGCGCGGCGCGGCGCCGTGCCGTCCGCCGCCGGCGGTACCGTGCCGTTGCGCGGCGGGTGGAGCCGCACCATGGACACGGGGCCAGGGCCTAAGGCTAAAAGAAAAACAAAACATGATCGCCACTACGACGTATAGCCAATCGAATTACATCATTATTTCTTAGTTGCAAGGTTGGTTTTCACTTTTAGTTGGAATTGGTGGAATCACTAACCACTAGACCAACATGCCTGCTATGCTATGCATTACTACTCGTTGCATCTTATCACAAAATCGTGATGACTTTGCAATGACAGTATCTTGTGCGCATATTATTATAATTAGCTGGTTATACGTTTTTCAAGTTACGGTCCCTAAAATTACAAACTATGGAAATTACTTTTTTTTATTTGGCCATTAGTTCTCTTCGTAGTTTCACCCTCGCTGCTTGGCTTGTATTAGTCTTATCGTGATAGTGTATTGCATATAGCTTTCATGGAGTTTCTTGCCTATTTTTCTTCATAAAACCTACCTTAGCGAATGGGTGTAGAATCAATCCCATCCCTTCCTATTTCCTTTAAATTTAATAATCGACGTTCAAAAGTGCCTCTTTGATGACCTAATTGGATTAAATGATTTGACTTTGACCTTCCCTGATAAATGGACTATCCAACACACAAATATGTTTTCAATTCGAACGTTCAATCTAACAATTTTTTCTGCTTTATAATATAAGTATCGAAACGCTCGCGTTGACCACTATTTCGCCTTAGTAAGATGCGATGAAGTACAATAGTACATTGTTATCCGAGAAGTGAAAGTTACTTATTGCAGTCCCGAGAAGGGCTTGGCACTCGTAACGTAGGGATTAAATAAGTAATTTACCATTTATGTCGCCATCCCGCTTATTTTGTTTTTTTCCTATTTTTGTTTGTGGTCATCCACATTTACCATGTCCGTCATAAAAAAATGGCAAAGATTTTTCCGAAAGCTATGTTGATTTTCACTTTTAGTTGGAATCGGTCGAATTGTAATAACGTCGCATAGTGTAACTCAGTGAATTTTGTTACAGGTGTGCGCCTGAGTGCATCCTATTTCTCCGGTTTACCTCAGCCAGTGACGTTTGGGCCTTCGGAGTCTGCTTGTGGGAAATGTTCACATACGGCTTCCAACCTTGGGCTGCCTTCTCCGGGCAGCAGATCCTGGAGGCAATAGACTCTCCTAACTTCCAGGTAAGTAGCATTTTACATGAAAAATAAAATCGACCCTTGACAGTCGGTGCCCATTATTGTAATGACCTATCTTTAATGGCAGAAGAATGAAAAAGTGGGTCAAGTAATGCTGGCCAACGTCGGTACTATCAGTGCCTCATTCTTTGTTAGGAGGTTCACAATGCAAAGCTATTTAAAGATATGTGTGAAACAGACTGTGATGACCCAAACATCCCAAAAAATAAACTACTTTGTGGTTGCACTTTTAATGAAGGCCTTCATGCCTAATTAATACCAGTCATACCAATTATAGACTATGCTACGCTTACCGATGTCTTTCTCTGGATAGGTGTCCTCTGTGCATTAGAAAGCAAGTTAACCCGTAATTTTCTGCTGTCAATTTCAAATTAATTACAATTAAAAGCCCAATAGTCTGGGTACAGGGTACTAGACATAGCAAGGGTATGAGTAATGATGAATTGGTTCTGGACGTTAGATAGGGAGTCGTTCAACGTAAAATACAAGTGTTCTGGTTAGACTGGAAACCGCTCACATAGTAGGACGATGTTTTTACATTGGTTACATTTAAAACAGAGCGGTGTTTTGATACTATATGCGCCAACCTTATACTTTATATATTTTTTACATAATTTCCCAACACTAGGGATTTCTCCTGTATCGTAAATTGTTGCACCTAAATCAAATTCAGATCAAACAAGCGTTTAAGCACACATGCACCTATACACATACATACATCAATCTAGAAACAAGAGATTCAAAGATTTCAAGAGAGTCAAATAAGAGATGTAAAGAGGAGTGATTGATAGAGTGGCCTCCTTATTCCTTATATTATTCTTTTCCCGGGACGCTTCACACCAGCAGGCGTAGCATGGCTCGGTAGAAAAGGGTTTTGTCGACTCAAGAATAGACAAAATGACAGAAAGTAGAAATAATTTTAGCGTTTTAAGCATGTTAATGTAAAAAAGAATGGCGTTATGTTTGTGCAAAAAACAGTCGATTTGTGTAGAAATAACTTTGTCTTTTCTTGGTAGAATAAAGATAGAAACGCCATCCTACGCGTGCTGATGTGGTATATATGTCTAGGTCGTCACACTACCTCTTTTTGGGTCAGCAATAATTGTGTGGAGACTTAACAGCGGTCATCTTGCATGCTGCTGCACGTAGCCCGCCCAATCCCATATTAGTCCCTGGCGTTTCTTGCCAACATACATACACTATGCTTTTGCAAACGGACGGCTACTATCGTACTGCACCTAATGGCCAAGACCAGGAAGACACTGAGCGCAAAAAAAAAAAAGGTTGCACTCCAGGAGTGCCGGTAGAAGTGAAAACTTTTTTGTTACTATGTTTTATTTTTAATTTGAATGACGTCTTACTCATTTTCGATCAGGGTCACGTGACCCTGACGCGAGTTTTGGTCACGTGACCCTGACGCGAGTTTTAAATTTTTTACCCATTACAGAAAAAGTGTACAACGCCGCTAAAGAAGTTTTCACTTCAAAAATAACTTAGTGCATCCATTACGTTCCCATATCAATTTTGCACTTGTATTTTGACAGTTGGTGGCCAAGCACAGGAATAATGGTAAGGCAAAGTAATTCAGTAATAGTGTAGTGAATTGCTCGAACTATTCGTATTATCAGCCTAAGAATTGATTCATGAATATTCACAGCACCTGTTCACACACTGCTGCATAAAGGCTTTTCACGTTTACATGCTAGCCACTGAAGATATAAGAATTGATTGATTAAATTGCTGGAATTGCTACGAGTAGGTATTGATACCAACACACCCTTAATGGCAAGTCAATTAATCATAGTTAAACAAAAATCGAAAAATCCAATTTTAAAAACAAATGGGGCTAAGCTACATAATAAATAAACCGGGTCTATATTGCCTCAACTAAAGTTGTTGTTTTTTTATCGGAGTTTAAATTTTAGGTAAACTTTGGTCGCCCAAATCAACCCAATACGATAGAAGAAATCATTGTCAGCTCAATTTAATTGAAATCCTTATCTTTATTCATTGTTTTTCCTTACATATTTAAATATTTCTACAGAAACAAGAAAATAAATAAAAACATTTAAAAATATAAACAATAGTGGCCCACCCGGTATCAGGAACAGGGTCCAAGCTACGGGTCAGCTAGGGCTTAAGAGAAAGGAACCTCCAAACAATGCGCGCCATGTTCAGAAGAACTGCTTGATTAATGTATTAAACGCGCAATATTTCGATGGCTGTCAAATGGGGTTTAGTCGGGGCTTAAAATCAATCTAGGTAGGTCTCAAGTGTTTGGGAAAATTCGCTTTATATGTTTTTTCACGCAAAATATTTGCACGTGTTACATATAACTATTTAGTTTATTATAGTTTTAAAATAAATTTAAAACAACGGTCAACTGATTTCCGAACGAAACCAGTTGATGTTCAAATATATTATATCAAATTAAATTTAGGTTTGAAAATAAAATACTTACTGAACTTCTAAATTATCATTAAATTAAATACACATCCTAATTATTACACACCCATCCTATAATAATAATAATAATTTGTCTGTTCTTTTTGTAAGGTTTTTTGTTGTATTGTACTGTACAATATCCATTATAGTAATTGTATTTAATAACCCTTTTTAAACCTTCTTTTCATTGCCTTATAGTTTGGAATCAGTTCATAGCTAAATAATTAATGCTCTCAATAGAGTAATGAATTGATTTCCTCAAAAGTTTAATAGCCGTTTGTGAGAAAATGATTACTGGTAAATTCACATAACAACAAATATTCATAACATACAAGTAGACAAGTACTGTACCTATAATTTTAGTTCATAGGGTTGCCAGCTGATGGTGTATAGAATTTATCGTTTATTGTTGTTTGGAAACGGGATCAATGAATGATCAAAATATATGATGTGTGATCAGCGAATCGGATTGTGGCTAATAATACTAGTACACAAAACCTCGTGTTGTTATATTACTTTCAATGGACACTGAATAAATAATGCCCTTTTGTGGACACTGAATAAATAATGCCCTCTTGTGAACACTGAATAAATAATGCCCTTTTGCATACATTTTTTAAAACATATGAACACATGAACATATGATAGCTCCTCTATACTCGTAGTTAACAGTTTACGTTCGAGCGTTGGAACAGTACTAAACTAAAACGATGACTAATCTCTGATTTGGTCATCCTTTTGGTAGGAGGTTTTTTGCCGCTGACGGTGTATCTAGTTGTTCTTAATGATCGAAATATATTGTGAATGTGTTTAGACATTCAAATTGACCCAGATCCGAAACGACAACCTGTAAGATGTATACAACTTTCCCATCACTTTACATTAAGGGTCATTTACATGGGTCAATTTGCCTGCGTAGTAGCTGTGCGGCTAGACGTGCGACTCCTAGTATCGCTTGCAATAGAAAAAGTAGTCGAATTTTCATTTAGACTATCGATTATCCCCAATCGGTAGGCCGCATAATATCTAGCTTGAAAATGCCCCATTACAGGGAGTACGAGATAATGATGCAAAAGTTTTTAATTTTTGTTGACACATAAATGTTTTAGACTACACCATAAATAGATTTCTTTGTTACTGTAAGAAGATGCACATGAGATTTTTTTTAGTTATTTTTACGTGTTTTATTGCATTGTATTAGTCACATTTTATTATTGAATAGCTTGTCATGTCTTTCATGTTTCATAAATTTAGTGATAGCTTAGTCACGTAAGTTTTATGTTATTTATCAGAGACTAGAGAGGCCGGAATGCTGTCCTGACGCATACTACGCGACTATGTTGGAGTGTTGGGCTCACGACTTCAATAATAGACCTAAGTTCAAAGACTTAGGGCCTAAATTACGGAGCATCCGACCGGAACAGGTTTGTAACAAGATTCGTTATTAGCTTTAGCCCTCGGCATCATTTCCACCCCTTCAAGTTGTTAAAACAGAAAAGAAACTTGTAATTTTTCTACAGAATCGTTTTTTTTTTTTACATGAAAATCGTGCTTTTCATACTTTTTGTAAGATTTGTCACTATTCTTGATAGTTTCAGATTTGTCATCTACGCCTAGTTAGACAATTCACCCATTGACCCTGTTTCAGTTGTTATAGTTATTTTTTCTTTTCATTAGGTGCAAGCAACAGTGAACTTTCAAAAGCCGGAGGACGGAAGAAGGAATACTTTCTTGGAGTACAAATCTGGGCAAATTATAACGATACTAGGAAAAGAGTAAGTATATAAATATATGTTTTTTTAATAAAATACGTTTCTTGAAGAGCTTGTGTCGAAAATAATAGCATTGAATGTTTTGGTATGCAGGATTTATTCAAAACATTTTGAAGCTATATTCTGGCTCTTTTCTCCAGAATACTAACTTCTTCGTTTACTGTAATAATTATCAGTCCTCATGGTACACTTTGCGCTCTTATTTTTACACAAAGGGGTATAATGAATATAATCTGACTTTAAACCCCCTTTTTCTGATAGACCATGCATACCCCGAGTTATTACTTTTTAAAACAGGAATTAGTATTAAAGCAACTGCACATAATTTTTGTAACATAAAACGATGATGAGTGGTTTATCTTTCACTGTATTGTCTCCCTTCTTTTAACTCTTATAAGAGCTCACAAAGATTCCCATTGGAATAAAAATCAGTTACTAATACACATCTGTTTAATTTCAAGGCCAATGTTTGACACGGGGGTCTAAAAGTAGCTTTTTTTAATCTCCAAAGCCGTTAGTGCCGGAGCACACGGCGTGTTGCGGCGCCGCACCGCAAAGCTTTTGCCTAACAAATATTTGTCACGTGTGTCTGCCAGTAGGGCGAAATTTTAGTGGTGCGGCGCCGCAACGCAAATAGACACTTAGTACTATTTAGTGCATCGCTGACCGTTGCGTCGGTACAAACTGACAAATACGGGGGTTTGAGTGCGTTATATGTAGGGAACTTCCTACCATTCCATTTGTTTCATAATTTAAACTCCGGATAAAAACCAAAATTAAATTAAGTAAATTAACACCTGTACTGTAAGTAGTGGAGAGAAATCTTTAGATTTGTCACACATTTTTCTTTGTTTCACATTTCCATTACTGTTCATAACATTATGGGGTTAGTGTTGAGTACCTACGAGCGAGTGTGTTACTTATTGCTGCAAAATATGGTAAAACCGACCTTAACTGGTGCCCCCAAGTGCAGTCGCCAAGAGACCCATAAACCAAATCAGCTTGTATAGCCCAACATACGCCAGCCCCGACATGTAAGTGATCATAATAATCGAAAATTCCAGAAGCATGACAAAGACTTCGCTTTGGTATGGTGTGCTACCCGGGGGCGCTTGTGGCATGTTCGACCCCGCACATACGAAGCCGTATACCCCTGAAGTAAGAATCTAACACATATTACTGTGTTATTCTGCACTATCTTACTTTCTCTTAAATTTTATAAATATCTTCTTTTATGAACGTTGTCTGTACCCAATCAACGGCTAAGTTTGTGTTTGATATGTTATCAGTTTTGGGCGTATTTCCGTTTCCTAAGTGTGTGTACTGGGTGGAAACTTGAAGCGGGCCTTAGAGGGAAAGTTCATCAATTGCCAATATTAAACAATCGTTTTTTTTTTAAATTTCCGTTTAAGGAAATGGCGTTTAAAAATATTTAGCAGCCTAGTTACATCTTCAATATTGAAGGTGAGATAGCTTCCGTCAAGGCTTTGTTTCAACTTCACACCTTGTCTTTTCTGTCCTTAATATTTCACCGGATCATTCCGTTTCACCTTTTTGGTTTGCATAACACACGTTTTTCACTGCTAGAAATAAAAACAATAATATTATTTCAAATACTCTTATCTCAAAATATCCTAGCACTGAATACGTTTACTTGTGTAAACATTTTTTTTTCACCCACAACATCATTGATCACGTCATTTATTATGATTGTTGTCAAAGACACACTTATCAAACACATACATTCAACCAACATTATGCTTCCATCACCCCATTCAGAAAAATGTATGTTACGTGTCGGGATCGTTATCGCCGAATCCGATCCGCCAGTCCGCGCGGGCGATCCGCCCCTCACTGCTGCGGACGGATGTCAAACGTCACACGTTCACCGGCAAGCGGACGCACATTCAGCGAAGCATGATCTCGAGCCCTCAAGGAGACGTCAAGCATACGGGACACGTTGGGCTCGATGGCGCTTACTTCGGAGATATTTCATTCCTGGACCCCGCTGGCTGCGTAAGTACTGGAATGGTGCGATGACACTTGCGTGGATGGGACATTTTTTTAGTGATTTTTAGTGTAATATTACACTTAACACACTGTTCGCGCGCCTGATTTTGACTGGCCACGCTCTCGCGTATCTAGATTCATTTATAAATTGTAATAAGGTTTCAAATAAAATCGATCAAGCTCAAGTTATTGCGGTCGCGGGAATTACCGCATTACCGTGACCCTGGAACGTAAAGGGCTATTGAAGGACATCGTCTATTTTAGTCAGGTCGACTCTGGCAGTCCCTCCCGCTTTGCCCTGGGTGGGAAGACTCTTTTGATGAGTTTACCACTTAAAAAAAATAAAGCTCAAGTTATTGTTGCAGATGCAATGTTCTTGAACGAAAAATTCGTTTTAAGAAGATAGCGTAAGCAATATTCAATGCTTCCAAATCATAAAATATGCTCTTAGACCTATAATGGTTTGAATTTCAACTTATTTCATTAAGAGTTTAGTCAAAATATCGACAGACACGGATAATTACATTTTGTTGAAATTTTGTTTATCGTGTCGGCAAAAAATCATCTGATTTAGCGGTTTGGTTTGAACATCCACACAGGCACAGTCATCGTTCTATTCTACAATTCATTAATAAATGCTTTCCATTGGGACACATAAACATTTTTCGTTTTTGATTTCTCGCTTTTGTGTAATTTGGTGGAAGAAAACTAACTCATTTTATTTAATATCAATATTGTATTGACATTACGTTTAGTCTAAAATAGGATTATTGCTTTTAAAATACATACAAACTTACTTGATTAATAGCTTGACATTGCAATAAACGTGGCCACTTAAAGTGCCCAAACTTTATGAAATAATAGAATAATTTCCCGACTTTTAACTGACCAATTATTATCGATTCGAATCTAAATTGTCCACCGCGCGGACGGCAGCGCGGAGGGGCGGTGGAGGTGAAAGCACCCCTTCACCGCTTCACCGCTTACCGTGGCGGTACGCGGTACCGTGCGAGAATCGCCTTAATAAAAAATGGATAATCACAGAACCCGATTTTAATTTTAATGTCTAGATTTTTTGTATAGATTTATCTATACAATCTTTGAAGCTGAAACCAACCGTAAATATCACGAAATTCTACTGGTTTTGGCGACTAGCTTGTATGAACACAGTGACACGTGAATTTTAAGGCAACACAGAGTGGTATGAGATACTTACCTTGCACAATAATACCGCAATTTGCCTTTTTATCTTGTCTATAAAACTATGCTTCTTTGTGCAGCCTCCTCGGCAGATTGTGACGCCGTATAAGCCATCTGAAGATCTGGAGCAAGTGCCTCTAATCAATCCGAACTCCCCCTCCCACCTGACGGGCGCTTCCGGGACCACTCCGTACCACATGCTGACTTCTAGCAACCCAGACAACAGGCCTGACTTCGAGGCGGTTGACTTAACGGGTCTGTAGTTTGACATTTATTATGTGCAGACGCAGTCAACCTATCCCAAAATTTGACCAGGCTTGTTCCAGTCAGTGAACGAGATGGCGCTAGACAACTTGTATAGCTCTGTCACTTTCACTCGCCGGAATAAGCCTGGTTTTAAGATATTGTAATACCCCCACAGGTGGCCTACCATAACTTCGTAAAGCGTGGGTCTTTAGGCTGTGGGAAAGAGTCAGAGCTATACAAGTCGTCTAGCCCCATCTCGCTCCCTGAGCGGAACTACTCAAGCCTTAAGATTTTATGGTAGGCACACAGGAAGGACAGGCAGTCAAGAACATACCCATCACAAACAACGTTAAAATAATCCCAATGGATCATGAATCTTATGCACCTGTGATACAGTTGAAAATCTATTGAAAAAGTTTTGAGTTTAATGGATAAGGGGTCACTGACTTGGGAGCTGTTAACCCTTTTTATATGCAACTAGGTAGCTTCATTACAACATTTTTTAAATAGAAGTAATGTATATTTATGTTAAAAATTTAAATTACTGTCTTCAAATAACGTCCTTTTTTGTGATCCAGGAGAAAATCACACAAGGAGTTTGAAGAGAAACAACCACCGAACACTATCAGAGCCGACGACTAGTAAAAGTATTCTTAGTAAGGTAAACAGCTTCATATTTTAACTAGGTTACACATTTCTCCAAATATCTTCATCAGACATTACCAAGATAATATAGGTACTGCTGTAAAGTATTCAGTAACCAATTAAAGTATTACTTCATACGGTACAGAGGTTCTTAAAAGACCACATAGCAATATTACAAAAAAAAATGACTTCGTGAATCTTGATTATTGAAAAAGTAGGATTAACATTGATGAAGTTCATTGTTTGTTTGTTTCACAAAAATGAACTAGCAGTGAAAGTAAAACTTCTCTGTAAACGAAAAGTTATTTATAACATCGTTAATATACGTCATAAAACATAAAAAAATAAAAAAGGGAATTTTATTACGCACTTGCAGAAGTTTACTTCCCATTGTATCTGGAGGCACGGGAGTGCCTCCGCCAAGTCGAACAAAAAGAGGCACGGTCGTACCATCCTTTTCTCAAAACGATTTTGCTAAATTGTTAAACACAATATTTAGAAACTTTAACAATAACATTCAAAGGTACGTAAAGTTTAAAGTTGTTTAGTAAAACGAATTACTTTCCTCTTTAGGTTCGCAGTGCTACCCTTGGCAGGTCGCACAAAGGGGACAATGGTGCTATATCCAAGACAGACGAGGTCCACGAGTATCATGAAATTTCTGACACCGATACGGTAAGACTGCAGAAAATATTACCAAAGTGGCCGAGCGGCAACACCTAGTCGATATGATCCCGACTTCGTGTTGCCAGCTTTCGATTCTATACCAAAACAACTTTTATTTAAAATGTTATATTTATCTAATCTAATATCTTTAATCGAGCAATTCTTGTTTGAGATCCTGATTATACAGGGTGAATTTTCCAACTGGGCGTGGATGGCTATCTCCGAAACTATGAGGAATATCGAAAAACGTTGAAAGGAGTCTCGAGGCCGATTTTGACGAAAACTAAAACTGTATCATTGGATTTCAGAAAAGTCTATCATCCTGGCCAGGAATCGAACCGGCAGATTTTGGAAAAAAAATCACACCCTGTATTATTACACCATTCGATGGTGTTGCTGATAAGGATCAAATTCTGTGAAGTAATCATGTACGGCAAACATAAGGAAAACGTTTCATTACAAAAAAACTGATCAACCATCAAGGCAATGTGGGTATTTGAAACATAAATTACCATTTCTTCTTTAAAATAATAATGTTATTTTTAGTTCAACTCCATAATTTCGTATTGTTAAGTACAGCGGGATTGTTGAGATGTAAATCCACATACATTGAAAAATTTAAATTTTATTAATTTCGAATAAATTATGGCTCAGTGGAAGTAAAGTATCATGGAAAAATAGCAATTTCATAAAAATCTGCTATTTCCTAAAGTTTGCCGTATATGATTACTTCCCAGAATTTGATCCTTATCAACAACACTATCAAATGGTGTAATAATACAGGGTGCGTTTTTTTTTGCAAAATCAGTGGGTTCGATTCCTGGCTAGGATGATAAATTTTTCTAAAATCCAATGATGCAGTTTTAGTTTTCGTCAAAATCGGCCTCGAGACTCCTTTCGACGTTTTTCGATATTCCTCATAGTTTCGAAAATAGCCATCCACGCCCAGTTGAAAAATTCACCCTGTATATAAATATTTATATAATCAGGATCTCGGAAATGGCACCAAGGATTTTCATAAAAGTTACAGATTAGGGGTTTTTTCGGCTCAAGGAATCGATTTATCAAGGTCCCAGGTTCGAGAAAAGCTCGGTTCCCAAGATACTTTAAAAACCGAGCGAAGCTCGGTGAACCAGATATTATTTTTTTAAGGCGGAAACATATAAAGTGTCGTCGCGTGTCGTGACCCTCCAAAAGATAAATATAATATGACGCTCACGGAGTCGCGACACTCAAATAATGTCTTAATGTATGAAACTGATAGGCAGAATAGCGAAGCGACCTCTTTTGTCATTGGGCTGAATGCATGGTGTCTATTGCCAGTATGATGGTATGGTTAGATGTACGCGAACTTTTTGAAAGAGTGAAGAGTTTTTTTTAAATACTTACCGCCCTAGGGATTTCTACCTACATTATTACCCTAGAGCGCTAATTGGTTACTTACAAGCCCCATTTGGGGGTAATAACGACCTACTTACCGAATATGTATCTAAATCAGTTCTATGTAGTCTATCAATTCTGTTTTGTTGTAGGAGGGGACCGCGACTTCTTGCGGCAGACCCGATCGCTCGTCGTCGAAAGCTGAGAATTTAGAAGTCTTAGTAAGTAACACTTTTCTTTTTTCTTTTCAGAAATCGTCATCATTTTCCTGTCCCATACATTCGACATTTCTGAATGTTTACGCACATTATCGAAATGTTTTTGACAACACTTACTTATAATATCATTGGTTGTGAACATTTGTTTTATTGTTCCTTTAGAATAGAATAGAATACACTTTATTATGCTCACCATACAAATTATTGGTACAGACTATATCTTATTCATAGGGTGATAAAATGGGCGGTCTTACCGCTAAAAGCGATATTTTTAAGAGAACCTTTCCTTTAATATTTTACAAAGGCTGGAGGACTCCGGATCCCGACGAGACAGTTTAGAGAAAAAGGCAGAAATTTTCCTGAATTGTGTCTGTTGTTACAGAAAAGCTCTACAGACTTTAGTCAAAGCCTCCTTGAAGAGCTGGAACACATGTTCCAGTCTATGGATATGAAGAGGAAAGAAGAGCCGGTGAGTACTATATCATAATTTGTTGAAGAGTGTGTGCACCGAATGACATTTCTAACTTTCAAACTATCAAGTAGTAGTAGTGATTTTCATGAAACTTCACACCCTTATAGGATGCAAAAAAGGTCTTATAGACATTTTATTACACATTTTTGTAAAATAGTTTTACAGTTAAATTAGTTTTACGTTACGTTACGTTTTTAAATAAGCCTTTTTTAAAAAGGACCTTAAAATTTGTATGAAATGTCCTCTTAAGTGTGCTTTTTCTGCGTTTTCAATCTCCGTGTCACGAGCGACTGTCGCTACGGCTAACTGGCGTGCTCATTTAAAATTGTGCAATGTGAAGTATTGTTTAAGATGGTTTATTGTTCCAATTTTGAATTTTGGTTTGTAAATTGTTTAGTTGTCACGTTAGTGGTCACCTTTTGGTCACGGTATAAGTAGAAGTATCGTCACAATGCAAAAATATCCTGTTTTTGGAAACGGGTAGCCGTAATGCGGCGAGTATATGAGTGTACAATCAGACTGCGACACATACATCTTAATAAAATAATCTCGCGCACTACTTTTATTTATGAGCACGTATCCAGAAAAAATAGCTGTCAAAAATTACAAGTTTTAATTGATTTTGGCAATGTTACTGTATGGGAATAAGAAATATAGCATTATAGTACACTAAAAGTTTAATTCCCTTTGCAATATTAACACGCGATGTTTTGGACCAAACCAAATGTTAAGGCTTTGTTCGGACTATTTAGTAGATGGTTTATGTGAAATTTGCACAAAATCGTTCGAGCGGTTCTTCATTTATCACAGTTTTTGCAACATAATTATGATGTAGTAGTATTTAATATTAGTATTTAAGTAGTATTGATTCTGTGGCGCTATGAAATTCGCGGGGTTCGCTAGTTAATTATTAATTATGAAAGTAATCAGTGCGTCATTCTCAAAAGCCAGTTTTTTTGTTGCTAACTCGTAAATTAATAAATAACTAAATAAAAAAATAATGCGAGACCACTGTGCATTGCGTTGTCCTACTTTCCATCAATTTTTCGCTGCATGAGCAAATTATTCGATCACTGCGTGCCATGACAATGATTTTTGTGTGTGTATGATAATTCTGCTGACAATTTCGTAACAGTATAATAACTTATTTAGTACGTATATTACCTACATGTTTAAGGCACCTATTTTGTGTTTGTCTCGGTTATGATAGACTTTAGGTAAATTTGTTATAATAAACATTTATAAATTGTTGTGCACTATTTTAAAGTTATGTTAAATATTGTTAAAAATCTTTAGTCTGAGTAGTATTTACAGATATTACTGCTGTTATCGCCTGTTATACAGGTATTAGGTTAACCTAGTACAGGAATCGAACTTTTTAGGCCTAAAATTATTTTATAGACGTTTTTAATGTATTGTGTACCACTTTGAATGCTGAATAAATATTATTATTATTTCCTTTAATCAATCAGTATTCATATACTTACTTTTTTAAATATTTTGAATGAAATACAAAACAATTTTATAATATAAAAATAGAGGTCCGCCGGTATGGGAGCAGGGTGCAAGCTACCGGTGGTTAGGGTTCCAGAGACAGGAACCTCCTCACAATGCGAGCCGTATCGAGGAGCACTGCCTTCTGAATCAGGCCCTTGATCCAACCCCCTAATGATAGCCTCGAAAGATGTTCGTCGAGGCTCTTTGCCATTATCTATTACTACTATATAAATTAAAAATATATATATATATATATATATAATTTATATAATATAAAAAAAATATTACTCTATTATTATTAATTAATATAATATATTTTCAGTAATTATCGTCCCTGGGTATATACCCAGGGACGAGTATCATATGATACTAAATATAGACTTTATTCAAGCTCTATTCCATGTAGTCTAACATAGTTTTTTCTTTCAGACCCAACAGGCCCGGCAAGGAGAGGCGAGCACAAGGTAAAAATATTTATTTTAATTGTTACCTACACTTCATAAATTTGCGCTCTATATTTCATTTAACCTGTGTAACTTTTTAATGTATCCTCTAAGCTTATCTTAGAGAAAATAAAAATGTAAGTGTCATCATTATTTGACCAAGTAGCGTTATTTATGTAAAAATGAATAACGCTACTTGGTCAAAAGGCCATCTCCTTGTGATTGTTTTCACACAGTCATAATCGTCTACAATTCGTTATTTAATAGCATCAATAAATGACAAATCTAAGTAGTGTGTCATTTAGAATTCTGAAAAATAATGGACACTTTTTACAAAGATTTTTAATACCCCATCAAAACTTGAGAGTGTGGACTCGTGACATCAGAACCCAGAAAAAACTGAAATCAAGGACTAATTAGAGTTTTTTAGTCAAATAACCGATTTACTTGTGAATATTGTGACCTTGTCAATTGTGAAAATATAAAAAACGATCAATAATATGAAACTATCAGCAGGACATAATTCGTGTGTTTTTCACATAACTACTTTCATCATCATATCGACCGTAGAACGTCCACTGCTGAACATAGGCCTTCCCCATAGATTGCCAATAGCAGCTGTTGGAAACTACTTTATTTTCTATAATAACCTCTTTTTCTTGTAATGAGCTCAAACTATTTATCTTCTGTGACAGATAAAATAAAATTGTTCCTTAAGAACCCTAATTCATAATTATTCTGTAGTAAGTAACAAGTGGGTAAACTATTCATTTATGTTCGTTAGTGCTGCTTCGTCAGAAGGAGAGTCACTACCGGATACGTCAACCCCGTAAGTGTAAATCACGGCGTCAGGTTCAATTTATAATAAGACCCTTAGGTTCTAGACTTGTGACTTTAATTTAGCAACAACAACAACATTTAAGTAAAAAATATGCCAAGAGGCTAGCATATTGTGTGCACAGTTAAGTGAAAAACTTTCATTTTAAAATTGAAGTATTTTGTCATCAATGGGAAAATTCTTTAATTTTAAAATCTAAGTGTTATAAAGATTGGGGATGTTATAAGGCCAAGCCAAGCTTTAAGCTTTTATTGAAGTACTGCCATTATGTACAACTTTTTTTTAAACTGATTAACACCAGCTAAAGTAACGTCTAAAAATTCAAGTTTAGCAGAATCAGAATTTGAATGCCATAGCCTGTTATCGCAATACTTTTATTAACTGCGAAAGTGGCGTTTTATGTTCTGATGAAGATGTCATTGAACTGATTAACCACAGAAAAGACCAAAGACTAAGATTCCTGTTTTTATTAAAAAAAACTGACTGAAAAGTCAGCCCTAGGAGCAAAAACGAAATCTAAATGTAATTAATTGAACCTGAGTTCGAGATAAAAATTGATGTTGTGTAAATATTGTGATGCTTTCACTGGTTTTTGTTTAAGTTCTAAAACCTTTCTAACAAAAAAATAAACCGACAAAAGATCGAACTGCAAAGCAAAAAATAAATGAGGCGGTGCCAACCAAACAAACATGTTATTGCTGATTGTTTCTTTGGCGCCGCCTCAAAATTTATTTTTTTCTTTGCAGTTCGATCTTTCGTCGTTAGTTTATTTTTTTGTTAAAATGGTTTTATTTTTAGTATTTTTTTTTCAGTTTTATACCATGATTGTTTCACACATGGAGAAACTCGTTTTTACTTTTTTCATTGTCGACGTAACCGTCACAGTAATTACTGCATTAACTGTTGAGTAGGTACCTCTTGGAACTGAAGTCTGCACTCTCAGACCGTCGACAAATGTCAAATCTCAGCTATGCCTAAAGTTCTCATGATAAATGAAATGAGCCCAAATACGATATAGTTTCTGTTAACTGTTGAGGATCTCTTCCTACTGCATTCCGTCTCTATCTTCAGACCCTCGATGGCAATGATACTCCAGCTAGGTCTAAAGTTCTCATAAAGATGAAATGAGCCCAAACACGATATAGCTGGTGTGAACTGTTGAGAACCTCTTGGAATTAACTTCACAACATGACAGGGTTCTGGAGTTGATCTGATGATGGGGACGACATCATTTTATTTTCTCCAGATCTCTGCTTTATAGTAGTGTCCTCAGAACTACATAATTATTTTAACTTCATTTCAACAGAATCGATATGCAACTTTTTTTTGTTAAATTAAATTGCCGGATATGATTACTTCCCAGAATTTGATTGTTATTAGCAACACTATCAAATGGTGTAATAATGCAGAGTGCGTTTTTTTTTTAAATTATCAGCTTCTTTTCCTGGCCAGGATTATTGTTTTTTATTTTAATCCAATGATGCTCATTTAGTTTTCGGGAAAATCGGCCTCGAGACTCTTTTCTTGTACTTAATACTTTATTTCTTAAGTAACCTCGTATTCTTTCAGGACACATACTCTTTCCAAAGCTGAGCGAAAGAAGGGTTTCTCCAGCAGCACGATGAAGCCGATGTCTGCCGCAGACGAAAAGACACTAAACACAGCAGTTGCTTTGGCCAATGAAATCACATCAAAGTAAGCAGTTCTTCGTTATAAACTGGGCTCCAGCCTCCAATGGGTCAATCTTCAATGTTGAGGCATCCGTTGAGGATAATGACGCCCGATAATTTTATTACTAGTGCAACCATCTATTGAGAAAAATAAGCATATAAATTATTTTAATTACATTTAACTTAAATGAAATTAACATTTTTTTTGTAGTAGTAGTAAAAGTATCGGGCGTTTATTATCCTCAACAATGAAGAATGACCCTAATGATACAGCTGTTTTTTTTAACCCGGTCTCAAAAATAATACCAGTCGGGTTTAAAATAATATTTTGAAATTTAATAGCTCAATTCTTAAGCCGAGTAGGCTGTCGTCGTCGGTGAATAGTTGGTGAATATTACATGCACTTTGTTAATGATCTTCTAAATCTATAGCAAAAATCTGTGTAATATTGTCCTTCATAACGTAAATATGCATATAATAATGTATCCTTATTTATTTGCAATTCAGCCGATATTCGATTGACAATGTTTTTGATGGAAATAGATCTCCAGTTCTTTTATTTTTAACCTAAAAAACGGAAAAATTTAAATGTTTTTAGTTAAACCTTTAAAAAGGAAAGAGGCACGATTAAGAAATGAAAACATATTATGTAGCATTGATAAACTGTTCACTCACCTTTTAAAATGCAGCACATCAGTCTACCCCAAATTATCTTTAAATTGTATTTTTTTTAATGTTCGTTATGGGAATTTTTCTGGCGTCTGTACTTCATGATTTTCCCGCCAGACTACATGCACACTCATTTTTTTAAAATTAAATTTCTCAATTTCTCCAGATCCATGAACGATCTCGATGGAGACAAGAAATTGCCCCAGTCACCTAATGAACGCTCAAAATTCCATTTCAAATTTCCTTCACGTTCGCATCACGGAAACTCCAACGACCTTGGAGAAAGGGAGCAATCCAACGGTAAGTAAAGTCTTTTATTTCTTACTCTAGCAATATCAGTAATGCCAGCATAAAGGTTTGGTCATCGAAGATAGTGTGTATAGAGTTATATATATGTTATGTATATAGTAGATGAGTTGTAACGATACTCGATCATACGCATCGACCGCGTTTGGCGCTCTCATTGGTTGAGAGTTCATACAACCTTGGAGCGGGCCAATGAGAGCGCCAAACGCGGTCGATATCGATGATCGAATATCGTTATGACAACTTATGGTATGGGTACTGATTCTAAATGTCGTTTCTTGGATTTTTGAAACGGATATAGTTTAACTATCGGAATACGTTCAGCCGATTAGGAGTTACTAGGTAATAAAAGATACGCCTGAAAAAAATTAAAATGTCTTTGTTTAGAATGTAAACATTTCGCCATAGACGACATAAATTATTTGGAGGTATAGTACTGTGATGAAGGTACTGCTGCATGCCAAAAACAGCCAAGCTTAGCATTCTCGCCTATGCAAATCCTAATCATCGATTAGCTTAGCAGACCACGAGCAGTTTTGGTTACGCTGGATGTTTCTTTCAGCTGAAAAGTTGAGAAAGAAACTGAAGTTCATAGTAGTCTGCGGTGATTTGCTTGAAGAATGTTCGTGAGATAATCGTTTGTGGTAGATATTAATGTTACCTATTGTCTGATGCATCAATCTTGCTCGATCAATATAAACTCTGCTCAATCTTTCTCCTTTAGGTGTATAAAAGTGACCTTTTTCATGGCTCGACAATGCGCGCCTAGCAACATGAATGTATTTACCAGTTTCGAACTCTAAATCCTATCTTGACCTACACTTTCATTAACTGCTTCCCTTCAACGGTTAGTTGGAACTTATTTTGCATGTTTTCATTTGTATAAGTAGTTAGACAAACCAGTTATCACGAGTCAGTGATTAAAGTCGAGGCACCGAATCATCAGCTTTCAACAAACACAATTGAGAGGCAGTTTGACATAAAATGCATAAAGGTTTTGTTTTGCATTTGTTTATGCTTTATTACTTATATGCGAGATATAATTATGTCGTTAAATATCGCGATTATTTCGACACAGGATTCTTAAACATACTGATTAATCACTGAGAAGAAATGTCGCATGTACCTCATTCTTCTATCTTAGATCATCAGGTTTTTTTTACACTGCTTTTGATAGGCTCGCGTTAGAGGTGTATCTCGTCTGATGGTAAGCAAATATGTTGTCAAAATAGATAGAAAGAACTATGTAATAAATTTTCTTTTAAAAATCTTAGCTGTTTAGCCATTTGTATTGACATTCATTTGTTTGTAACTTCAACAGGTACAAGAGAGCCCCGGCGCAATTTCAGTGAAGAAGCTCAGAGCGTTCCGGACATACAGGTATGACGAAAACTGTTTCTGATTTCTATTATGTTTTTGTGGAACTGATATTGTAAACTGTAACGGAAGTGGAACATTATTGACAATGGAAAAGGCCGGTCAAAGCTAATTGTAGATGGCGCGACCATAGCTAAGTCCTAATCTGACCAATGAGGTAGTACTATTTTGCAGTACCTAGAAGATTTGAACTAATGACGATGCTTGGAACAAGCTATACTAGCGCCATTCGTTTCCCAGTTGCCATCCCCATTAGCGTGGGCGGGGTTGCAAGTGAGTCCAGAAATGGTATCAATTTATGCTGAGATTTTTCTTTGGATGCGTGAATAAGTAACCCATGATTGTCTACGCCTGTCTTTGGATAAAAAAAAAATTAAGCATTTCTTGCCGAGATCTATCTATGAATAAGATTTATTGACTCGAAAGTTAAAGTCGTGTCGAAGTCGTCCGATTGCAAACATTCACTCATATGTTATTAGTTGTTGAACTCCAATGACTTATAATATACATATAGATACGTCATGAACGAACATCGCGGCGCTTAAAAACGGCGACAATACTAAAAGTAAATATACGCGTGAAGAAAGAGAAATAAAATATGGCACCGTACGGCGGGAGGGAGACGAAATTAAGCAAGCGCAATGTGGCTAATTGGCTTAATTTTTTGTTGCCGTTTTAGAGTGCGGATAACGAATCTATAGTTTATATATCATTGTTGAACCCACGACACGAAGTGCATCAGTCAATAACTCTGCCACTACGACAACCGTGACGTCTAAGCTACGTCACGTACTTTATGGCAGTATCAACGTATTTTTTCCCCATTTTTTGTGTCTTCACAGCGCATCTAACATACATGCGCAATGTTTTCCAGTCCACCTTGACTGAAGAGTCGAAGATGGCTTATACAAGCCTCATCGAGGAGCCGACTCCATCGACCTCACTGATGTCTCATATCGCACAAGAGTCCGGGGCTGTTATGAAGTCCACCACTATCCCGAAGCCGGCGCGTATGACACAAGGGCAGTTCCACTCGCTACAACATCCACATCTCAAAACCCGGTAAGAGAAACCTAATTTAATGTTGATAAACAGTGAAGCTCGTGGCTAAATAATTACAGCCGCACAGGCCGATCATTCTGGTTAAGCCGCGCTTGCCGAGGTTGGTCTGTGGATGAGTGACCATATGTCATAGCGAAGTTTCCTCCGTGCCTCAGAAAGCGCGTAAAGTCGTTGTTCCCGGCTGTCATTTGTAGATCTTTGATAGTCGTTACTGACAGTCAGAAGCTCTTAAGTCTGACAACCAGTCTTACCTTGCGGGTTCGTATTGCTCAGGTACTGGGTTGTGGAGGTACGACAGGCAGTCGCTCCATGTAAAATACTGGTATTCAGCTGCATCTGGTTCTACTGGAAGCCGACTCCAATATAGTTGGGAAAAGACTAGGCAGATGATGACTGAAGGTTTGATTTCGATCTCGGCAGCACGTAACAGTGCTTTTATCACTACATAGTATTAAACAAAATCGCTTTTCGCTGTCTGTCCCTAAGTATGCTTAGATCTATAAAACTACGCAACGGATTATTATGCATTTTTTTAATAAATAGAGAGATATAAGGGATGGTTTATACATAATTATGTATACAATGTGCATCATATTTTAGAGATTGCACCCGTGCGGAGTCGGGACGGGTCGCTAGTTTTACCTAGTAAACAACGACTAAGGTTTCGTAAGGAGAGGAATTTAATATTATGGGAAGTAAAAAGAGTGGCGTGAAAGATTTAGTAATTGAAAATAATTAAAAAAATAAACATTTCAGGGGGTTCGGTGAGCCGACACATGAGGAACTAACTTTCGTAAGTACAACTTATAAAAATATTACTTTTATTGAGTCCAACCCGAGCGAATTTAATTTTTTCTACTCCATATTATCATCAATTTTATACATAGAGATAAAACATCATTCTACCTCATTCACATACATCGTCCTAACTCAATCAAATTTCTTTAATAGATTTTCAACCTTATCACAATAACGGAAGGTTAATGTTCGGATGGGAAAATTTGACAGATTTGGGAAGGTTTACCTGCTGGCATCCCGTACATTTTACTTTATGACATGAATTTTGTTCCATTTCATACATACGCCTGCCCTTTATGAATTTGTCCTACTAACTGTATGAGTTAGCTCATATTATAAAATTTGTAACATTTTCAGTCCGATAACATTTTACCTCTGCCGCCGAGAACCAACAAACCTAAACTAGTCGACAAACCACGTCACTTCCGTAAATACCCATTGAAGTTGGTCGCGGATCCCAAACCTCAGAGAGAGGCAGAGAAAACAGAAGACAGTCTTCCAATAATCTATCAAAACACAAGATCCTCTGAGAAGAAAGAAGAAAAAGCAGCTGAAGTAGCAGTAGCCAATGAAGACGTAGTTGATTCCGTCCCGAAGGTGGACACTAATCCCTTCAACAATGTGGAGGAGAATGCGACCGCCAATCCGTTTGATGACTTCTTTATGGTGGATACCGCGAAGGGGGACATCGGAGTGCAAGTCAACATTGAGAGTTCCGACAGCAGCGATGCTGAAAGTAACAGGGCTCTTGTGCGGGCTCTTGTGAAGGGTACGTATTCACTAAGATATTTTAAGGAACGAAAAATTCAGCAGGGTTCGAAACTGAAACTTCTGGATAGGCACTCCAGACGCCTTAACCAATAAGGAATCTTAACCACTACTCTTGAAGCTGAATTTCTCATTCCCTTGTTTTTTTGAACGTTTAAACTTTTCACGTTGCACCGACTATTAGAAGCGTTTGAAAGTACTTACCGCAATCAAATCAATGCTGTATTAGAAAACGACTAATAAACTTAAGTTACATTTTTATGTAGGTTCGAACCGTACACGCAGCTGAATTTTTTGTCCCTTAAAATATCTTTGCGAAGACGCGACGAAGGCGTTATTGCGTATAAAAATGTAACTTACGTATTCATTATTCATTCCTGTGATAGTCCTTCAGTAAATAGCATTCTTCTTTATGTCCCTGATCTCAGAAATCTTGAGACTAAACATAACTGTCATATACAACAGGCACGAGAAAATACTAATTTAGCCACATTTGCTTCCCTGACCTCTCCAAAATTTGGTTTTATTTGCACGATAGTGCTTCAAAAATGTTAAAATTGTGGACCAAACTACAGATACACTGTTCAAATTACGAACGCGACCCAAACATCGCATCGCGTTCAGGCATTTGCGATGTTCTTGTCTACATAAAGCGGGCAAAGATCGATGCATTGTTGTGCAGTCTCCTTCCGTTTCAAAGAATGGACGACACTGAATTGACGCAGATGTAGCACCCCAAACGAATATTGTCGCGATAAATCCCCTTGAATTGCCCTAGTTTACCAACAGCGCCTCGGTAGTAAATCGGCTTCGCCCGAATCCTAGGCGTTGCATCTACCCGGCCCAACGACGATATAATACTAGACTCCGCATGCATGATCTAAGAAACAAAAACTATTCTGTCAACTCGCTGAGGTACTACGTAAGCGAGGGGGACGGGGTACTGCGTTGTGATTGGCTAACTCAAGGTCTGTGCTGTCTCAACGTATGTTTACGGCTCACAGGATTGGTCGAAATGAGACTAATATAAGACTTTTTTGCCTAATGTGTTGATAGCCATCGGTCGCCTGTTATTAGGAGTCTAGTATTATATCGTCGTTGACCCGGCCACATACATCGCATAAACAGAAGCCGAGTTGAATCTAGTCCAAAGTTGAATCTAGCGATTTATCGCTTTCCGAAGTCGATAGTATTCTTTTGTTTTTTTAAGCGGTTTTCTAACCTAACTTTATAACTTACTAGCTGTTACCAGCGGCTTCACTCGCTACAACTCGAAAATTATCCCACGGGAACATAAAATCGGGATAAAAGCTATCCTATGTGTTAATCCAGGTTATAAACTATCGGTGTACCAAATTTTAGCCAAATCCGTTCAGTGGTTTTTGCGTGAAAGAGTAACAAAATCCATACATCCATACTTACAAACTTTCGCCTTTATAATAGTAGTAGGATAACTGTAGTTTTCAAAAACTTTCAGAACGTAAAGATCACGTGTCTGTGGAAGACCTCCTGGAATTCGCTGATCAAAAGCCATGCGGCCGTCAGCGAGGCGAGGAGTCGGATGAAGTTCGTATTATGACGAAAGTCTTAAAGGAGCAGGTATGTAGCATATGAACCTTCCAAATTATAGGGACTATTCAGTGAGTAGCGCCCTCTAGTAAAATTAGAACAGAAGTGATGTTCTGAACACGAGCGCCATCTTGTTTGAAACTAAACTAACCTGGAAGATGCGAGAAGTAGAATACGCGTCACGAGTGAAGGCCTAGTGTTGTTAATTTGTGATACGTTTTAAGGGTCAAGTCACATGTCAATAGAGCTACTCAAAATCTAACTCTTTTTACTACATGAAGAGATACACCTTTCGCAACGCAGCGCGGCGGTGCGCTGCGTTTTAATAGCTATTTAAAATTTAATTTTATTAACTACACGATAAGATACACATTTGCAGTATCGTTACATCACGTCGCGCCGCGTCGTTTCTCGGTGTGAACTGACCGTCATCCAGACAAATTGTAGCTTACATTCAATGATATTATAAAGTCATAGATATGTTATACACGTACAAAACAACGGAAAAAACTGTTCCGCGCCGAGCGGCAGCACAGATACACACTTTTTTATTCACACATTACATTTCACTACAAGTAAAAAGGGTAGCTTGATACAACGCAATAAGAAAAAAAGTGTCAGCTAGATAAACAAACAGCGCCACGCGTCATCAATCCCCCCGCACGTCAGCGTCTCCTCTCACTGGCACCCGGGTTCGCACTCTTTCTTTTACGACGTCATATTTATAGAAACGTAAGGTTTTATTTGTCAAAATATTAAAGATAAATAGTATATTTACGAATGTTATGTGATTCCTTGACTTTTAGAAGTCTTGAATGTTTAATTTGTACAATATCTCATCACACACGACGGCATTTTCGGTAGTTTTGAGTCACTTACTTTTGATTCAGTCTGTGGTACGTGAAGTGCCGCTGGCAACGTCGCACTGAGATCAAGATGTGTGAATCAGCCTCATTTGAGCGCATACGTTATTGAGCGCGTATGACGTATCTACACCTTTTTTACCAACGACGTTATAATACTAGACCCCGCATGCACGATCTAAAGAACACAAACTATTCTGCCAAGTTGCTGAGGTACTACGTAAGCGAGGGGGACGGGGTATTGCGTTGTGATTGGCTAACTCAAGGTCTGTGCTGTCTCAACGTATGTTTACGGCTCACAGGATTGGTTGAAATGAGACGAATATAAGACTTTTTTGCCTAATGTGTTGGCAGACATCGGTCGCCTGTTATTACGAGTCTAGTATTATATCGTCGTTGTTTTTTACTTATAATATCATTGCATACATTCGAAACTGATATAATTTGTTTTTTTCTTCTTTGTTGATATTCTTAATTAGGTTTTGTGCGACCCGAGCCATGCGCTTATTGTTACGCTACAGTCGTTATTTCTATAATTTTTGTTTATAATATTTTAATTATATCTCAAATTGTTTATAATCCACAGGTAAATCAGGCACAGTGTTTAGAAGCATTGGAGTTGAGCGGCTGGAACGTTCATAATGCCATCAAGCTTGTTCGCGTGAAGGTGTCTGTTGGGACGGACGTCACTTTCGACAAGTGCCACGAACAACTTCAGAAAACAAATGGAGACATCGTGAAAGCTGTCTCCATGTTAGTATCTATTGATCATACATAAAATGGAATAAATCGTGCAAACTATCGACAAAATAAATTAATTTCATAAACAACTCTTTTTTATTGTGTAATATCTACAAATACTTAATACGAGTAACACAGTTCGTCAGCAACAGTCACTTTTTTGTACAGATTTTTTTTTGCGGTTCGTTTGTGATGTTGCTCTTTTCATCTAAGGGGGCAAGTGACAAGCAAAGTAAAAATAAACATTCAGTAATCTTTATTAGATTTTCATCTTCATACACAAGCGAATAAACTTTCGTCCCAGCGTCATGTGTGCGCTGCGGCCTTGCTGTCACAAGGCTGTTTTTGTAGAGAATAGCGCTCCTATATTCCCAGTGTCCTCCTTCACGATATCCACATCATGAAGAAGTCATCAAACGGATTGGCGGTCGCATTCTCCTTCACATTGTTGAAGGGATTAGTATCCACCTTCGGGGCGGAATCAATGTAAATCATTGGCTACTACTTCTTCAACTGCTTTTTTTCTATCTTCACTTTTAGAGACTTATTGATTTGATTTATTAATTTACGAAAAAATCAAGCACAAAAATTACACGTAATTCTAACCGAAACAATCATATTCAATAAATAAGGTTTATAAACTGCCTTAAAAGTTATATAAAAACCAAAGAAAGTCACATGCCGTGAGTTCAAACAACGTGATGTTCCAAAGGTTTTAGAGTATTTTGTGGTAATTCTATTTAGAGTAATTTAGCTTATATATGTAAGGTAATTGTGCCTAATAAGGGCAACCTTATAAATCAATTTTGGGAAATGTGTTAATTTGTAAAAAAATCATGATCGATAAACTTTTTTGCCTGCCAGAAAATGGTTATTTATTCAGTTTTATACTTTAGAGAGTAAAGTTTAGTTAATTCGAAATTAAAAAAAAAAGTAACCGCCTTCAAAAACAACCACAAAAATGGGTCAAACAACCTTCAAATCTTTGCTTTTGGAAGTCTGTGACTTTTTTTATTAATTTCATTGTCTTTTTTGCCGCCGACTTCCGACAGAAAAGTTTTGAAGGTTATTTTACCCCTTTTTGTGCTTGTTTTCGAAGGTGGTTACATTTTTTTGATTTTTTATTTTTAATTTTACTCTTTTTAGTTTAAACTAGTGTTTGCCCGCGGCTTCGCTTGCGTTATTTTAGAATTTGAGAAACAATACGGATCGTGTGGCGCCATCTGGAATATGAACGTAATTGTTTTCTCGGCAACAGCTCTCTTCTGTTATTCGGGATGTAAGATACCTTATATCCGTGTCTATACTCCTGACAACGTATATGCTAAATTTTGGCACGATCGATTCAGTAGGTAGTAATGCGTGAAAAGGTAAAAAACAAACATACTTGCATTTTTATTATTAGTTTAGATCAATAATGTTATATCTAGGTACATAGTTTGCATAGGAAACGTCCTTATTTGAGCGACATTAATTTCAAAGAACCGTGTTTATTTTAAATATTAGACTATCATTTTTGGGTTGATTTACAGTATCGCTGCAAATTGAACGTACGATAGCATTGCTCTTCTCCCTTGCATTTCGCGTGATACCTAAAAAATAACGAATTATCTGACTCGATGAGTACAACTTGTCGTCGTTTAAAACAGAATCTATGCACTGGTTTGAACACCAATTCAAAACATAAATAAACAAAATTTTTCTAATCTTTAAAATTCCACACCTCGAAACAATTATAGTTTAAAAAAATATCCAACTTACTACCTGCAATTTAAATCAGTGTAGATTTATATCCTAGAAAACTATTGAAAAAAAAATAGTAATAATTTAAAATCGCGAATAATATTGAAATAAAAGTATACACATTTTTTTTTATTATTTGAAACTCTCAGGACAAATATAAGAAAACTCAAAAAGTGAAAAAAAGAAACAGCGAGATTTGATCCAGAGACCCCCTGCACGAAAGTTAAGCAGGATACCAACCAGACTGGCTAGTACGCTGACAGTGATTTTCAAATAGCGGTTCTTATACAAATGTCAACAATGACTGAAAATCAACATTATTATAAAATTGCTAATCCCCCAAAGGGAATAGCGTAATTATACATATCCTACTAATAGAAGAGCAGTTTAAAGAATATTTGGGGAAAAATTGACTAAATAATATCCAGTGGTTTAGCTTCCAACTAAAAACAAACAGATAAAAACAACAAAATTTAAAATTGCTTATCTCCCAGGAAAAATAGCGTAATGATACGTAGCCTATCAACAGAAACATATTATTAGGAATATTTGAGGAAAATTTTATCGACAATTTTACAGTAGTTTAAGAGATAGATCAAATCAAAAAAACATAAAAAATTTCGAAAGAAAAAAAAAGTTGATTTGGCATCAGTATCGATCCCTTATCTCGAAAAAAATACAAAAAGAAAAAAATATTCAATGTACAGGAATGACAGCTCTACGATTTTATTATATGTAAAGATAAAGAAGATATTCAACCACTATTCTTGTCAAATACGAGTTCATCGTTTTCTTACATGAGCACTAGAATTTTGTTATCCGTAACACCGGTAATAACATCGTTAAAAAATCTCTTACATTCATTCCCTATCTCGAAAACTCCTGAACCGATTTTGATGAAAATTGCAGTATTCCCTAAGTGAAACGATAGCTTGTACAACAAAAAAAGAATTATTTAAATCGGACTTGTAGTTTCGAACACAAACATAATTTACTAAATCAGTCGATGCCATGTCCTTACTAGAGGAGATGTAGCTTCCATCATCAGTTCAGCTACATGCGGTGATGATTACCATACGCAAATACTTAAATTACTTCATAGCGAAAAACGATGTGTGGGCCTAGAGGGTTGCCCTCGATTTCTCTAGGATCCAATCATCAGATCCTGACATGGTGACAATGGGACCAATCCAGAAGTATATCCTTTCGAACAAAAAAATAATTTTGAAAATGGGTCCACAATTGGCGGAGTAATCGGGTAACAAACACACAAAAAAAAACATAACGTCGAATTGATAACCTCCTTCTTTTTGAAGTCGGTTAAAAAGAGCTCAAAGCGTTTTCTTTAATCCTTTGCCATTTATCAAAGCATGGTCAAAGCCCTCAGCTACAAACGTCATATAGGTGGTGTGCGAAAGAGAAGGGCGCGATCGATGTTCATTATTTATTTCCGAGTACTGTATAACTTTATGGCTCGCGAAAAGCAATAGCACAGCGCGTGTATCGTCTTCACTAGACATGTTTTAGGGAACTATGCTTTTCTAGAACACGTAATTTTTTAGTAATAGAGCGAATCTACAAAATAATAATTATTTTTAGGAAGGTAGGTAGGTACTTATATCAAGTATGTTTTAGGTTAGCCGGTAGATGAACTCTCGGTAGATTATGATGATGAATGGTATAGGTTAAAAATCAACCTAAATCGGTAGTTGGTACGGTTGATTCCCTTTATGTCGAGTCCCGTTACGTCGAGCCGAAAACCTTGTCTCGCTTCTATTACCCCTATGTCGAGCTTAGTTGATTTACCACGCTTCTATTACCTTTACGTCGAGTTTAAATAATATATCATATTTTATAAGTACAGTCACGTCAAATAAGGTACCCCGACAAGGATAGTTTAGTTTTAAGGATATTATTATGAATTTCAATGATGGGTCCTGTGGACTTTGATCCAAGAGCGAGCGAAGCGAGCTCGGGACTCGTGGGCACCCCGCCACGGACAGGTTAGGTTCGAAGGGGATGGCGGGGTCTGAAAGACCCCGCCATCCCCTTCGTGTTAGGTTACTTTAAATGTAAGCAGAAACTACTACTTGGTACTACTACCCTAAGTAACTTTTCAAGTACTGTAGACACTCAATCTTTTACGATTATTTAAACAGAATTTCTGGTACATTGTAAATAAAATGGCTTATACACTTTCTTAATTACAAGGATCCTAACGTACCTACATGCAGGGTTCAAAAAGGAATAATAAGTTTAGCAATTTTTTCTATCTATATCCGAAACTATGAAGAATACCGAAAAACATTGAAAGGAGTCTCGAGGCTGATTTTGACGAAAACTAAAACTACTTCATTGGTTTTTAGAAAATTCAATAATCCTGGTCAGAAATCCAACCTGCTGATTTTGAAAAAAAAACCACACCCTGTATTATTACAGCATTTGATTGAGTCGCTAAAAATAATAATAATACTGGGTAATTGGGTGCATTCCTTGAAAGGGGTTCAAGAAATGCATCCAATTACCCAGTATTACCTTTAATTTACTTATTAAATAAAACCGTAAATCTAACACGATCCTCACAGTGAGTACCAACCACCAACAAAGATAAAACAGGGTCGCTTCATTATTCAAAACGTATAAAAGCCACGACCCTGTTACCTATATTTCGGATTAAAAAGATATAGGTCAGCGCTATCGTGGCGGGCTGGGCGATGCGGGCAGGCGACGCGACGCTAATGACTTGATTCCCGCGACGCTTCGCCTTCTCTCGAGTCTTACTTGTGTGGCTCATCCGCCGTTTGATAACCATTGACCTAGTTGCTAGAGATTGCTAGATCGTCATTTCTAGTACACGCTTGTATGATTTATTCGAGTAGTTTTAGGTGTTTTAGTTGAAAGTGGCGAAGTTTTGGTATTGTACTGGTGGTACTTTATGCACATTGTTGTACAACGGCGGACTTAATGCCGTAGGCAAATATTGTTATGTTACAAAAATTTTGGTCACTAGATTTTGTTTCAGGATTTTTTTAGGTAAAGCAGGTTACTATAGATTATAAGTACTTACCTATGAATAGTTTATAAAAACGCAACCTAAAATACAAAAAAATATTTTAAATAGGTACTCGTACGTAGCTGTACCTACCTAGGATAGTTTTATGACTATAGAAGAACAACTACGAATGATTGGCTGTAGTTTTAGTATGGGCGCTTTACAAAAATTTATTTCATTTATCTTTGAGCAGATGTAGAGAGAGATTAGTTTTGATCTTACTCTGCCATTGGAAATACCGTACTAACAAAATAATTGTACATTTGTACCCTAAGGTTCGATTCCTATTCCTACAAGGAACTAATATTTTTATGGCCTAAAAGTTAGTTATTCCGTCCGGGTCTGTGTGACTCACTTTACAGAGAAATTCGTAGCGTTTGCAACATTGAATGAAAAACAGTTGCCTTCTTAATTCTAGCCATTATTCAATAATTTTCCTTTATTATGTTTTTTTCATTTATTCCTTACATTTCTAAATATATATTATACCTAAACAATAGTGGCCCATCGGTATGGGAAACAGGGTCCAAACTAGCGGTCAGGACGTATCCAAAGAAAGGAACCTCCTAACAATGCGCGCCGTTTTTATAAGAACTGTTATTTATTATTATGAAAAATATTCTTTGTTTCAATGAATAATATTAAAAACATAAGTTCGAAATCGAAACTGCTAGCGCGCGTTACACTATATTAGGTACCAAATAAGTACGTGTAATAAGTAGGTACTGAAATTCTACAATCATAGAATTGTCCCACCAAATGTAGCTACGAATTTATACCAATTTAGTTTACTTTATAAGTATCTATTAAATTAAAGGTGATTTTTAACCGACTTCAAAAAAAGGAGGAGGTTCTCAATTCGTCGGAATCTTTTTTTTTTTTTTTTTTTATGTATGTTCCCCGATTTCTCGAAGACGCCTGGACCGATTTGGAATTTTTTTCTTTTGTTTGAAAGGGTATACTTTCCAATTGGTCCCATGATCACCAGGTCAGGATCTGATGATGGGATCCTAGGGAAATCGAGGGCAACCTTCAAATTTTATAGGCACATAGTACCATTTTCATATATTTTCTAAAGCTGTTCAAGTATTTGCATCTGATAATCATCATCTCAGGTGGATGACCTGATGATGGAAGGTACAACTCCTTAACAGTAAGGAGTAGGCATCGATTGATTTACTTTGTGTTCGCATATCTCCGGAACTACAAGTCCGATTTAAGTAATTCTTTTTTTGTTGTACTAGGTATCATTTAACTTAGAGAATACTGCAAGTTTCATCAAAATCGGTTTAGTAATTTTTGAGATATGGAATTTTATTAGCTTAATGTGTACATGAGTGATGTAAGTACTGGTGCGAAGGATTACAAAATTATAGTGCACATGTAAGAGAATAATGTTCTTGACAAGAATTCGGGTTGAATATTTAAACTAAAAAGAGTAAAATAAAAACTTTTTCAAAAAAAATGTAACCGCCTTCAAAAACAACCACAAAAAAGTGTAAAATAATGTACAAAATAACTTTTTTTTCGGAAGTCGGTGGCTAAAAAGACAATGAAAAGAAAAAAAACAAAGGCACCGACTTCCGAAAGAAAAGTTATTTTGTACATTATTTTACACTTTTTTGTGGTTGTTTTTGAAGGCGGTTACATTTTTTTTGAAAAAGTTTTTGTGAGCTAGGTTTTACGGCTCCAATAAATGTAACACGCCCTGCCTCATATCATAATTTAACAAATCATATTAAAGTTTAAACGGAAAAGTTAGAACAAAGAGCTTAACATACATTTTCGAATACCTAATACGGTATAATAATACATAAGAGTACATAGGAGCTGTGGTACGTTGAAAACAAGTCGGGGTCACTAATTTAGAGCATATGAGACGCAAGGAATTAGGTCAGTGGAAGTGGATCGTAGGCCGGAGAACCCGGTGGGCCGCGCACCCGCGCCTCACGCCATCCCCGTTAGGGGCACGTTCTAACAATTTGAACATTGACAGACCTCTATGGGGAAAAAAATATTGGAGATGGTCGTTGGACTGTCCAACCAACCCGCACTGGGCCCGCGTGGTGGATTATGGCCCCTTCCCTCTCACAAAGAGGAGGCCTGCATCCCAGCAGTGGGAACATTATAGGTTGATGAAGATGATGATAATGTTGGACTGTCTAAAGAGGGAATTGGGACACAGGTAACCGTGACCCTGGAACGTTAAAGGCTATTGAAGGAAAAATTGAAGGATTATAGTAAGTACGAGTCTGACATGACTATGGGCGGGAGGAGTCATTGGTTGATTTTACCAAGCTAATAAAAAAAGGTAGATGCCATTTTGATTCTAAGATTCACCATGAATTTCTTCATGGGAAAGTCATTACACACTTTATTAATATCAACAAAATTATGTGTCAGCAATGGAATAAGATGGTCTGAAAAGATTGCGTATGATGATAGAGGTGCGTTATGCCCTGTATGACGCTCTGACCAATGACGTCGTAGCAGTGTTGTAGCGGTGTCGTAGCTTCGTCGTAGAAGTGTCGTAGCACGGTTGTAGCGGTGTCGTAGAAGTGTCGTAGCACGGTCTAAGTGGTACCGTAGCTTCGTCGTAGAGGTGTCGTAGCATGCGCAGCGGTGTCGTAGCAGAGTCGTAGCGGTTGTAGCAGAGTCGTAGCACTGTTGTAGCATAGTCGTAGCACGGTTGTAGCAAAATCGTAGCACGGTTGTAGCAGAGTCGTAGCACGGTTGTAGGAAAACCGTAGCACGGTTGTAGCAGTCTAGGGGTTGTAGTAGAGACGTAGCAGCGTCGTAGCTTAGAATGGCTCTTGATATATAAGCTCAGCAACAGTTACATGAGCTCAGCAGCAGCAACCTATAAAATTACATTTTACACATAAACTCACGTCCTTTTCCCATGGAGTTAGGCATAAACTACAGAACGTCAACGGCTACGATCTCTCTTACACATTGCGCCACATCCAAGTTCAGACATCATTCTGGCAATACGTAAGCAAGTTATTTATGTATGTTAAGTGTAACGCCAGATGTCGCCAGCGATGCCAGGCAAGCCTGCCAACGCCAGCCAGCCAGCCAGCCAGTCCAGCTCGCCACGTCACTGCCCTACCACGTGAGCCATCCCCGCCAAATTCTGAGCGGAGGGGGTGAAATAGCCGCCAGCCGGCGAGCTATATAAAAGCGAGGAGCAGTGATTTTGGTGTGTCTGTTTATAACGATAATTGTAAGGGAAAGCTCTGCCCAAATAAAAAGCGTAAATTAAGTATTTTCTATTTATTTTCATCTTTGTCGTTTCAATTCAGAAGTGTGATAAAAAAACCTACGTTAAAACGACGCTCTGCTACACATTAATCTCGACGGTCGTCTTATCTGGAGGACGAAGATTCTGCTTTGGTTAGCCAGACTTCTGAAAATAAAAACGAAGAAAGGCGATGCACACCACCCGCAAGGAAAATATTGAAGTCTCCTTGCACAAGAAGTTGAAAAATCATCAACCATGATCTGGATCACGAAGTGTCTACCCTCACGTCGGAAAGAACACCATGCCGCATCGTTTATTCCGTTAATGATCGAGTTTCAAGAAGCATTCTTCTCGCTACCAGCAACGCTTCTCGGTGGAAATGAAAGCTACCTCAAAGTCGTCAATAGCGGATCCAAGGACATCGCAGGCAGGAGGGATTCGTCATACTTCGCGCCGAGAGCTGCCAGGAATCATGCTTAAACAACCAGGTCAGTCATGCCATGCCAATGTTTGCAAAATGCCATTAGCCAAATGTGTTTTATATTTGAGTGCCTCGTGTGTCGATAAATAATCATAAAATGCCATTGGTGACCTTGACAAAACTAGGGTAAGCCTGATAAGCAAATCTGATTGTAATCAATTTATTAGTTTACTAGCTGTTGCCCGCAACATTGCACGTGCATATCCCGTTTTATTCCCGTTCCCGTGGGAATATCCCGTTACCGTATAGCCTATAGCCTCCCTCGATAAATGAGCTATCTAACACTGAAAGAATTTTTTCAAATCGGACCAGTAGGTCCTGAGATTAGTGCGTTCAAACAAACAAACTCTTCAGCTTTATTATGTACCTACTATAGTAAATAGTAATATGGAATATAGTATAGATATAATATTAGTATAGATTATCTCGGTATAAAACTGCTTTGCTAGCTATACTAGGGAGCTGGGAAGTTGGAATATACAGATTTAGTCCAAATGCGCATTAAGTACACGTAGGCCTTAGGAATAGATAAGCACATCACAAACAAGAGATTGTTAGAGTCAAAATTAATGAGCCATTGAGCCAGCAGGTATTATAAAAAGAACCCGAATTGATGTATGCCTCTCCTATTGTTTAATTATGAGAAAGAACGGAGATAGTTGCCTATGTGTCGATAACAGAACCTTAAATGCATTAATTGTCCGCGATAGATAACCATTTTAATATAATATCGATAAGCAAACTAAATTATCTGGTAAGAAGTACCTACTTCACCAGTCTGAATGTAGTTCAAGGGTACCCATAAACTCAGCATCCATCCTAAAGATACATTTAGCGCTCCCTCAGTTTTTATGCGCTGAATTAACAAGTTCGTAGATAGTTTAGTAATTTCAAAGTAAATTATCAAATAAAAGTAACTCCAATAATGTCGTCAAATGGTCGGGGTCAAACGCAGAATTTTTATTTAATTATGTACATGTGGGTAAATGTAAATTTTTACAAAACATGATTTCTTATTTAGCTGTGTTATTTAGTGATGAATTATTATGTTCATGGCATTGAACCGGGTGAATTTAAGTTTGCAGCTGTGTCTCAATTTCCCGTTCTGAGTAACATACACAAAGTGTGTCAGTTCATTGGACTATGTAGCTACTTTAGGAAGTTCATCCATAATTTTGCAACAATGGCTCGTCCACTAAAGGAAATAAAAAAAAAAAAAAAAAAAATGATGAGATGTGGGTATGGTATAAAATCTTAGTTTTGCCAATAGAAATTCACACGGATGCATGCAAGTCACTCATAGCAAGTATTCTTTTACTAATACGGATAGGCGGTAGTTTGAGCTCTGTCTTGTATTTTAGTTGCGTCACAAGAAAAGAAAAAAAGTATTTTTCACAGCGTTATTACGAAGTTTTAGAATCTGTGTTGTGTAAAAATGTCCGTGTAATTACGGATTGTAGTGCAGTTCGCGATACAATGACTAACGTGATCTTATTGCACGCATTGCCTACTGGTGACTTTCAATTCGAGACTTCAAAATTGCCGTTGACTATTTTATAGACCAGGTAAGCGCTTAGAGCATATCAACGCCTTGTGCAGGAATCCGATAGATGCCGTTAAATGTGTTCCGTTTAAAAGTAAACTGTTGGTTACGAAGAGTGCAACGTATATTGATCTATTGTAAAGTGGGTGCACAGATAGTGATACTGTAAATAATTATGGGCTGTCTCGTAAAATGCTTTACGATAACCGATCAGTTGTGCCAAATTTCGCGCGTAGAAAATATTTCAAATGCATCAAAACGATGGCCATTACATATAGGAAATATGTGACGTCGTGTTTACATTGTGCGTACGATAAAAGAGAATACGGTTGAAAAGAAGGCAAATTACATCGAATCCCTAAACCTACTAAACCAATGAAAATGGTAGACATCGATAATTTGAGCCCTTTTGAGCAAAATTAAAAAGGGGTGCCAATAAGTGTTAGTTTTGACAAATTCTTTCTCTAAATTCGTTGTTTCTGAGCCTACACGTATTGTCAATTCTGTAAAGACAACCGTCTTATTACAAAATAAAAGCGCGTAAAAAAAAGGGTTTAACTAAAAACCCAGGATTGAATCTCGTAAAACGGTTTGCACAAACGTTATTACATGTCGTGGTTTTGTGATAAACCATGGTCTAACAGTAGTAGCTGTCAAATGTGTGTGAAAGTTTCTGATAGTAACTTTTTCATTGTGTTGTTGATTTTATGTTAATTTCAGCCAAAATGTATTTAAAAATTGTAGATTTAATTGTTTAGACAATGGTTCAAAAAAAAAACGGCACTAGGTCAGGTCAAGGTTTAATCTATGTTTTGTATACGGAGAAATTTAAACCGCGGTTCCGCAGACAAGCCTGAACTTGGTAGTCCAGGTTTAAACTAAGGTTTATTCAGTTTTTGTGATTATTAGAGTTTAAACGCATTTCTAGTTTACTTAGTTTCCTAGATCACGTAGTTTCTGTCCATGGTAAGGCCTTTACCAGTAGATACTTTAAGAAGTTCGCAACAGAAAAACAGTTAAAGATAAAGATATTTTATTTGTTCAAAACATGCGTTTACACACAAATTAAGCATGCAAGTTCTTATAATTTAGTTTGTCCGTACATGTTTTACCTGGTGAGGTTCACAAATTTTGCTTTTTTTTACAATTTACTAGTTAAATTGCAGGTTTGTCTATTGTTGTACGTGTGAAGTTAAATACATGTTAACAGCTATTGCGTGGCCTAGGTGTAATGGGCAGGTAGAACGCTCTAATTGCACAATTCTCGATGCGTTGAGAGCCACGGAACCTAGCGAGGCCTCTTATTTGGGACAATAGTTTACCAAAGTCATATGGAGTATTAATAATACTGTTAATGATTTAGCAGGCTATAATTTATACGAGTTAATGTTTGCTCGTGTAGGTAGATCTGAATGTGATGTTTCCATCCCTGGTTGGTTTATGAGTCAGTGCGATCTAGACGCAATAGGGCTATATTATAATCGAATTAGAACAGCTAGCAAGAAAATGAAACGTAACTGCGATAAAAGGCGTAAAAATAGCACAATTTACAAAAAAAAAAAGCGATTAGGTACAGTTAGTAAGTACGTACTTTGTTGCCAGGCTCAAACTCCTTGCTGCAATAAGGTTAATTCCAGCCCGTGGTTAATTCTAAGTTAGATGATCTATATTCTGGCCCATGTGTTATTGCCTAAGGATTTAGGTAATATATAATAGCTGTAATATATAAATGTCTTAGAGGATACAAGAAGTCCACAGGCCCAATATGTGCTGATTTATTACGACCATATCGTAGCATTGCTTTTATACCCGATAGCGCCAGTAGTGTGAATCAACAGTAGGAAAACGAAGATCTCGTAGATCTCCTAGACAGCTAAATTATAGTCCATGTTATCGATATGCCATTTGCTCTGAGCTGACTTGTAATCACTGTTTTGTTGTTCCCATTGCGGGAGCAATTGTTCCAGGATGGCCGATTGTAACGCCAGATGTCGCCAGCGATGCCAGGCAAGCCTGCCAACGCCAGCCAGCCAGCCAGCCAGTCCAGCTCGCCACGTCACTGCCCTACCACGTGAGCCATCCCCGCCAAATTCTGAGCGGAGGGGGTGAAATAGCCGCCAGCCGGCGAGCTATATAAAAGCGAGGAGCAGTGATTTTGGTGTGTCTGTTTATAACGATAATTGTAAGGGAAAGCTCTGCCCAAATAAAAAGCGTAAATTAAGTATTTTCTATTTATTTTCATCTTTGTCGTTTCATAAGCGAATATAATTAAATAAATTTTAAAAATTAAAAAAAATATAATCAGGTATTTCATTTTGAAACCATCTTTTGCTCTCTAAATTTTATTTTTATACGATAACACAAATGTGCAATGTGTTAACTTTCTTTGTCAGTAGCATTTCAACATTAGTGTCAACCCACGGTTCAGTTTGAGCAATGTTCTTTTCGGCAGTAGATACAATAGCTCGTGTGGTGAAACCACGGCTTTACTTATCTAGGTCAGCGCTGAAAATCCTCAAGCCAATCCATTTAAGTGGGTTTGTCGCTATAACTGTGCTTATACAAAGGCCTTTGTTTTAAATACTGGCGTTTTCTGTTTATTTATATGCAAGGAAGTAGCTAAATAAAACAGCACTTTTCGTTGGCTTAGGCAGTCTTTTTTTTTCTTTTTTGAAGCATTTCGGACACTAGGAATTTCTCCTGTAGGTGTCGCAGGTGCGTTTCCAAACATAGAAACTACACAAACACTCAGCAACTTCTTGAAGTTCATAAAAAATAAATATGTGTTCCAACCCTAAGTTACAGCTAGATATATTGGTCGTGTTTATTTCACCATCTCTAATAAGTACAATAGGTCCCCAAACACTTCAGTACAAAGTAAAGACAAAATGAATACTATTGTAAAGTATATCTTTCGTAAAACTTTACACTTAGAACATAAAATCTGCTGCAAAGCTTAACTTTCTGAGACCTACTTTCAGAGTAGGTATAAGTAATGAAATAGTACATTGTTATTCAAGGTAAACCCTGTATAATTACTGCAATGCATAACTTTCAACCCTCATCAGGCCTATGACATACTTTCAGACGAGTAAAGAAAAGTCACTTATTTCATGCCTTGAACTATTGATTGAAATTTTAATTTTGTTATCTTTTGTGGGACTAAGCGCCTCAAACTTTTTAAGATGGATCACAGCAAGGGAGGTATAAGTAGGGTCGTCATAAAGTGTTAAGGGATGATCGTGTTGGACCTGATTATGTCGTATAGTCTTATTGACCGGAGCATTACCGAAAATTGGGGCAGGTATGACAACGGTGACCAGGACGCGACGCACGCCCTGCTGGAGAGGCGCCGAAATGGCCAGACCTGGAGGCCTACCATGGCATCTTGCGTAGTAGTTAGATTGCAGGAAAAAGACAGAGCTATACAAGTCGTCTAGCGCCATCTCATTCCCTGAGTGGAACAACGACGTCATAGTACCGAAGCAGTTAAAGACGCTCGCATAGGGCGCATAAAATACTATACTTACGGCACTAGCAAGTCATGTTTTTGTATTGTATGAATGACCGCAGAAGGGAAATCATGTCCACCTTTTCCCAACAGTGGAAAAAAAAACAAAATGTCATGTGTTACATAATAGATTCCTATCAAGAGAAAAGAGCGTGTACGTCTGTCAAAGTTCAAAACATTTTAAAACTCCCACCATAACGTAGTTTCTATAACCCACCGATGGTGTTCCACTTTCATACCGTAGACATGATACGTCCCATGCCAACCCATTCGTGGGTGATGTAACAAGCGAGTCGTGTCGTAATGTGGAAAGCGGTGCGTTGCTAATCAAAAACAAACAAAACTAACCCATAGCAGCATAGAATGGGAGCGTAGAAAGTACGACTGGTGAATACTGGTGATATTAGTGGCAGATACTAAATCATGTACTCATCATTATGAACGAGTAGGTAACTGATGCTAGCGACACGAAAAGTATCCTACAAAAAACATTAATTCAGAATAAAATGTATCCTACGAGTTAATCCGGGTTATAAACTATCTCTGTTCCAACTTTTATCAAAATTCGTTCAGTAGTTTTTACGTGATTGCCATCTTTCACCATCATTGCCATCCGTCTTTACAAACTTTCGCATTTACTAAATTAGTATGATAAGTCCTAGACGCCATAAAACAAAATTCGTCATTTACGAGTACCTAATTATTTCACTGAAGGTGTCTGCAAAATGATCTAAATGTCAGTCACCGTTGAAGCTTTTACGAAGAATCTTTTGAAAGTATTGTGATGTTAAGAAGTTAAACAATTGTTCGTAAGTCTAGATGCAGGTAGCCGGACTAGCCGTAGTGACGAAGTGAAGACCAGTTGATAATGATGATGATTTTTAGCCAGCTTTACTTGACAATGGGCAAAAGCGGTCCAAGATCCTCCACTTATGACACTTATGGGAAATGAAAGAACATAGTTGTGACATCATTCTGGCAAAAAATTATCGAAATCTGTCCCGGGGTTCTTTTTTATTTCCGTTTAAAAGTGACTACCTAATATAACCTAACCCAACTTTTCATTAAGCTGTAAATGATGCCCGACGTATATTGAACCATCTGGGAAAGCGGATGGCTTATGTGTGACTTCGAGCCACTAAAAATACCAACAAAACCTTAAATAGCTAACCTAACCTAACTTTTTCTGTTCAGCTGTAAATGATGCCCGACGCATACTGAACCATCTGGTAAGGCGGTTGGCTTATGTATGACTTCGACCCACTAAAAATACCAATTTGACCATAAATAGCTAACCTAACCTAACTTTTTTTGTTTCGCTAAAAATGATGCCCGAAGTATACTGAACCATCTGGGAAAGCGGTTGGCTTATGTGTGACTTCGAGCCACTAAAAATACCAAAAAAACCTTAAATAGCTAACGTAACCTAACTTTTTTTGTACAGCTAAAAATGATGCCCGAAGTATACTGAACCATCTGGGAAAGCGGTTAGCTTATGTGTGACTTCGAACCACTGAAAATACCATCAAAACCTTAAATAGCTAACGTAACCTAACTTTTTTAGTTCAGCTAAAAATGATGCCCGACGTATACTGAACCATCTGGGAAGGCGGTTGGCTTATGTGTGACTTCGACCCACTAAAAATACCAATGAGACCATAAATAGCTAACCTAACCAAACATTTTTTGTTCAGCTAAAAATGATGCCCGACGTATACTGGTCCATCTGGGAAGGCAGTTGGCTTATGTGTGACTTGGACCCACTAAAAATACCAACGTTACCTTAAATAGCTAACCTAACCTTACTTTTTTTGTTCCGCTGTAAACGATGCCACTATAAACTATCTGGGAATGCGGTTGCCTTATGTTTCACTTACACCTACTAAAAATACCAACGAGACCTTAAATAGCTATTTAAATAGCTAACCCAACCTAACTAATTTGTTCAGCTTCAGCAGACCTTAAGGTCTCATTGGTATTTTTAGTCGGTGTAAGAAACATAAGCCAACCACCTTCCCAGATGGTCCATTAAACGTAGGGCATCATTTTTAGCTGAACAAAAAAAGTTAGGTTAGCTTAGCTATTTATGGTCCCATTGGTATTTTTAGTGGCTCGAAGTCACACGTAAGCCAACCGCTTTCCCAGATGGTTCAGTATAATTCGGGCATCATTTTTAGCTGAACAAAAAAAGTTAGGTTAGGTTAGCTATTTAAGGTTTTGTTGATATTTTTAGTGGGTTGAAGTCACGCATAAGCCAACAGCCTTCCCAAATGGTTCAATGTACGTCGGGCATCATTTTTAGCTGAACAAAAAAAGTTAGGTTAGGTTAGCTATTTAAGGTATTTTTGGTATTTTTAGTGGCTCGAAGTCACACATAAGCCAACCGCTTTCCCAGATGGTTCAGTATACTTCGGGCATCAGTTTTAGCGAAACAAAAAAAGTTAGGTTAGGTTAGCTATTTAAGGTTTTTTTGGTATTTTTAGTGGCTCGAAGTCACACATAAGCCAACCACTTTACCAGATGGTTCAGTATACTTCGGGCATCATTTATAGCTGAACAAAAAAAGTTAGGTTAGGTTAGCTATTTAAGGTTTTGTTGATATTTTTAGTGGGCGAAGTCACGCATAAGCCAACAGCCTTCCCAAATGGTTCAATGTACGTCGGGCATCATTTTTAGCTGAACAAAAAAAGTTAGGTTAGGTTAGCTATTTTAGGTCTCGTTGGTATTTTAGTGGGTCTAAGGCACGCATAAGCTAAGCGCCTTCCCAGATGCTTCAATATACGTCGGGCATCATTTACAGCTTAACAAAACTAGTTAGGTTAGGTTAGGTTTGGATAGGTAAAGTTAGGTTAAGTTAGGAGTCACTTAAATAGACATAAAAAAAGAACCCCCGGACGGATTTTGATAATCTCTTGCCGGAATGATGTCACAACCATATACTTTCATTTCCCATAAGTGTCATCAGTGGAGGATCTTGGACCAAGTTCCATACATTTTTGCCCATTGTCCTTTGGAACAATCTTCGTTAAAATTAGATCGGTAACATCCAAACTATTGCTCTCGTCACTTCGCTACTTAGGGTTGAGGAAGTGAAATAAAAATTGAAACTACTTAACAGAAATACATCAATTTATTTGTATTAGTTACAAGTTACAATAAAAGTACAAGGATCAGAATTACATTTCAATAGTTTATAATTAGTAGTATATTTTTGTATAATTCGGATTTTCCGCGATGTCTTCGATTGTTTTACATAATTAATTAGGTAATTCTCTTCTAGAGAAATTTAACCTTATCCACTACTTTTTAAAATATTTCCGATGTTATTTTGCAATTTTATTGTCATTGCTTTATGCAAATACTTTGGTGTAAGCTTTATTCTAAGTTTATAGTAATATTTTCAGTCGTTGGAAACTTTTTAAAAGTAGTGTAGGCCTTGAAAAAGTTCCTCGGTCATAAAATTTTGGCCTGATGAGAAACTTGTTCCTTTCCGAAATATAAATAGCTACCACCCTGTTCAGTGGCCAAAATGTTAATTTACCTATACGTTTTTTACTTTCCTTCCATGCTACGCATGGTTGTCTTCAAAACATAGAGATTTCTGTAGAGTGACTTAGAAAACAGAACCTAAAGTTAAATTTGCATGATTTATAAATCACAATAAATTAGGTTTATGATTAGTAATTTCTAAAATTATTGTGTAAAACACATTTAAAACACTATCTACCAGCACCTGTACCCAAAACCCATCCTTAGATTGATCCAACCACACACGCTTTAGTATACATTCTTCATTCTCATAATTTCTTTGAAATCAGTTGGTTTAAGAGATTAGCGTGATCACACAACAATCACAGTAAGTCCAAACGTAGACAAGCAGTCTAATTCTCGTGTTTGTTAACGTTATAAGTGAAATATTTATGTTCACCTATAGTACCTAATTATAAAGAAACAAAATATCATTTTGTCAAAGTGCTAAGCTAAGCAAATTACTAAGTAAGTAGTTAATTGAAATTTAATTTAAAAATCATATAACATTGAATGTAAAGATAGAGGACAATAAATACTTAGAACCATCGCATCAAATCTTTATGAGACTTGACATAATTATGGATAGGTGGCGACAGATAAAAGCAAGAAGATCCTAGTACACATTACGACAAAACATAGATTATTATGTTCACATTCAATGAGACATTATTTTGTAGGTAATCTTAGTACGAATTTAGACAGTCTAATTTTAAATATGGGTCTTAATATTTTCTCGAGAACACGTCTCTATTGAACACATTATAAATACCTACCTATGTAATGACTATAATACCTTAATGTCTAGTCCAATAAATACTCATCCCTAAGGGATGTTGAGATCATCACATCAAGCACAAAAGTTCTCAAAAAGGGAATAGTTTGAGCATTAATGAAATTCGTAATATGAAATACATTTATGAACTGAAAGTACCGAATATATACCTAATAATATACCTCATCGGCTAGCTAGTGATTGTTTTATGGAATGTTCCAAAATAGGCGGTTTTTGTGAAGTAGGTAAGCTATTACAATTTATAAAGTCATACAAAATAGAATGTAAATTATCATAAAGGACAATAAATCCTTAGAACCATAGTATCAATCTTTACGAAACTTGATATAGGTAATTATGGATAAGAAGCGACAAGTTACACCAAGGAGTCCTTACGACTAAACACAATCTTACTGGTAAAGTGACATTTAATGTTCTAATCTCCGAATTTTGTCAGTTTAATTTTCAATGTGCGTCCTAATATTTTATGGAAAACACGTCTCTATTGAACACATATTAATTACTTATATTGACTAAACATTATACCTTAATGTCTAGTCCAATAAATATTCATCCTTAGGGGATGTTTTCAAGCACAAACGTGCGATCTAACCTAACACAAAAGTTCTCAAAAAGGAATTATCTTCCTAATAAATATAAATAAATTATGAGCATTCATGTAATAGGTACGTATTGTGGAATATGTTTCTGGGCTGGACGTGCCTAATATATCTACTTCATCGGCTAGGTACTGCATGTTGTATGGAATGTTCCAAATTCGGCGGTGTATCTGTAGTAGGTGTGTGATTGTGAGCGCATGCGCGAGTTTTTCGGCCTAGTTAGTGAGGAGGCCGAGGCGAAATGCGTCGGTGTGCGTGCCGGTAAAGCGCGCCTGTGTGCGCCGCGCAGTGGGACGCGCTCGCGAGTCGCGACCCAGATCATGTCAGTACCACCCGGACACACCGACATCCCGAATGACCAACTACATTATTTAATTGGACGTTTACATACTCGATTATCTCCTCTGTGTTCAGAGTTCAGCTACAATTCCGTAGTTTTACTCTTTATACAGTTATTTTATCGTTGCTTCCGCTAGACTAGAAGTACTTTTAATATTACCTACAATAAATACGTAGGTATAATTATAATAAATTTTATAATTATATGATAATTTAATATTAAAAGTGAAAGTGTTATTGTTTCATAAATAAAAAACAAAACAAAATAGGCTGCCTATGTAGGTAGTTCTATTTTGTATCATACCCAATATACTAATAATGTAATGATGAAGGCCACACAAAAAATCTGTAGTCATAAATGTAATTAAAACACACGAGTTTCGTTTGAGACAAAGCCCTTGAAAGCCCTTTCGATGAAATCCAAATCTCCATACAAAATTGCATTACCTAGCTTTCAGTCTTTTTAATTTATGTTCCACAAATTGGCCCAGAAATGTTCCCTTTGTCATATACTGCATTGAGCGATATACGCGCTCAGCTGGAGGCACTGCCTCACGAACGATTCATCTGACAATACCTCTGCAAGTCGGTATATAATAGAAATCAGCCTTCCTTCGGGTAAATTTAATTTTGAATTACACAATTCGATAGTATTTAAAACTTCTAATGGTACATTTCCTCGAAAGTCTTTAAAGTTATGTTTAATTCTCGTGTTGTCGAGAATTATAGTAAATCTACTTTTGTCAAAGAAAGGACACAAACAGAAGTAAAGGCCAGCTGTTACTTTTCCCATATGATTACGCGCTACTAAGCTTTTGAATTTGTAAACAAGATTTCTTTTTTCTGTAATACATATTCCATCACAAAAAGGTCTAGATACACAAATGAGTGATCTTGAACTTTGACACTGCTCGTCCCGCTGTTCTTCCTCGTGCATAATCACGTATGTCTCATTGTGAGCACAGTATACATAACTGAAGTCTTTCCTATGCATGGCATCCAGCTCTTGTTTAAACCACCCGGAATGGGGTTGAAAATGGTCTTCCATAATGGTTACAATTTTAGACACATGATATCCTGGATCAGCTATCATGATTCCCAGTCTCCCGTCAATAACAATGCGGATGCCAACCATGACGTGCTCTTTGTCGGGTGAGACCAGCTCTTCTGGCCCCTTGGAGCTAACGGAGTCGCGCAGTACCCCTGGAGCTGACTCCTCGCACGACAGCATACCCATGGCTGTGCCCAAACCAGGGAACCTGCGTTCCAAGCACTGCCATCGGCGCATCAGTTCGAGCGACAAGCCGACACACGTGGAGGCGTGAGGACGCAACACCGGGACGTAGTCTCTATATAAATCAAACAGCGAGGAATGCTGTTTTTCGTAAGCGTTATACAAATACAAGAAATTAGTAATGGAGTCGTAATTTTCAGTCACCAGGAGTCTCCGCAGGATGTTTTCCGTGCAACCAACAAACTTCTCATGACTTGCGAGATCTAGACGCAGCGGGCGCAATGGTGGGCCCCAGTGACCTTGGGGGAGTGCGGGCTTGTTGGCTATGCAGGAGGCCCACGGATTCCAGGGTAGTCATATGTCCCCCAGCACAGCAGCGTTGGGCCTGGCGCTGGCCGCTGACGCGACAGACGCCTCTGCCCCCGACGCCAGTCATTCTTGCGCCACCTACGGACAAAAACGTCATATTATGAGGTTTACAATTAAGGGTTGGTTTGGGAATAGTTTGGTGGGATTGAATTAAAAAAGAGTTCCAGCATTTAAAATTCGCTTTTTTAAACATTAATTGCGCTCAGGCGTTTATCATACTTCTATGATTTACAGCGTTGATCTATTTCAACCATTTCACGGATACCTATTGTATCAAAATTAACCATGTACCTATAATTTGTAAAAAATGTTTTCAAAAAAATTTAACCGCCTTCAAAAGCAACAACTTCAACTTTTTTAGGATTGTCTTGAATTTTGTTACATTTTTTAAAAGTTTTTTATTTTATTTTATCCTTTTATGTTTAAATATTCAATCAAATTACTGCCAAATAAATATATTGTGCACTAAAATGTTATAATCTGTAGCACCGATGAAAATTGTATGGGGCGAAATGACAAGTACATACATTGCATCGAACAAAAAAGAATCATCGAAATCGAACCTGCAGAAACCTCGGAGTAATTGATGTAGACAATTTTGATAAATTAATAGGTTTTGTTGATTTTTCAAAACCTCTAGTCCGATTTCTATAAAATTTATGGTCCATTACTCTAAATTCATTTATCAGCATTGTCTACTCCGAGGTTTCTGGTCCGATTTCTATGATTCTTTTTTGCTTCCTTGCTCTTTTTTGAAGTCTGTTAATTTTTTGTTACTAAAAGAAACAGCTAAATTAAAGAGAACAAAAACATTGCCTGTCTGTTTTCTTAATGTAATTTAGGATTTACTTCGACTTCTATTTTATAGAATTAACGTATGTACTCGTACTTACCTAAATAGACTAGTCCCATAAATATGAGTGCAAATACGACGATGTTTGACTTCGAATTTTCTTACTTATATTTAAAAACTCAAGGGCCCAGTTAGTAGGTCTTCACGCTACTCGCGGCATCTCTGGCGTATAACACATATACAGGGTGGAATTTTGTAATGCCACCTGGAGGGAAAGTACTCTTAATACTGCAGATAGAAAATTTTACTCAAAGGAAACATTCCTTTATTTTTGAATAGAAAGCAAACTGCTTTCAAAGATTTTCGAAAATTCTCTTCTCCCACACCCGGGAATCGCACCGCTAAAATCTGAAAAAATTATACCCTGTAATTTTATTGCATCTATCGTTAGGGTCAATTATAAGGATGAAATCTCTCTAACAAACATGATAAATTTAATGAAAGGAAAACCAGGAAATCTTAAATTAATTATTTACAAAAAATGGTAAACTCGATTCGATTCCCGGGTGTGGGAGATAAGAATTTTCGAAAATCTTTGAATGCAGTTTGCTTTCTATTCAAAAATAAAGGAATGTTTCCTTTGAGTAAAATTTTTTATCTGCAGTATTAACAGTACTTTCCCTCCAGGTGGCATTACAAAATTCCACCCTATATATTGTCCCTAAAGGTGCAGCTGTTCGGGCACGTTAGGCATTCCAAGATACAATGTGACATGATTTGGTCTCGAGCATCGCATTCGCATCGGAGTGTGGCCTACTTAGGTCTGTAGTCGAACCATTGCCTTTCATATCAGCATCTGCAGCTCTCACCCAGACGGCAACAACTCTAGGAGTTGAACAAAATTAGGTAGTGGAAGGTACTATCATATTTTTCTTAAAACTCCCTTAGATGGCCCGAGGTACAGCAAAAAAAGCTCTGCTGGCTGGCTCTACCCGGTGTGGTTGGAAGTTGCTGAAGTGGATGGAAGGAAACTGAGTCTTTTTTGTATTTTGTTAGCACCGTACCGGTTAAATGAGAACTCATCTTAACAGACGGACTGATATATGGACTGATCAACAAGGAAACAAAGTAATAGATAAATGCTTGTAAAAATGTGCCTGTACCTAAAATAAAAAAAACCAAGAATACAATATTATACATTTCTTATTTCAAGGTTTATTTGTGCAACTGGGCCATCTCAGTGGGCGAATTCTATACCCAAATCGTCCTCGAAAATAATCTCAAAAAAATAATCTACAAAACGTGGCGTTCAGAAATGCTTCTGAGATAGATTTCAGACTGACCTGACTGTTACGAGCTCCTATTCCTCGATGAAACCCCCCTCAGGATGTACAAATGCGATGTCCTATTAGAAGAAGAGGACAGAAAAGTGGAAATCACGACAGGAAAACGTTACGAGTTACCTACGAATTTAGAATGCATTCGCCTGGGCCACAGAAAATATGTTTTACAAATTCGCCAAAGTTCTACTTTACATTGCGCGTTGCAGTAGTCGCGAGCTCGACTAGTACCTGCTCGTTACGAACGTTTGAGGGCTGCTTGTGAAGGCTCCCCAACTGTTATCTGACTGAGGTGTTACGTCACTCGCTTCGGCCCCCACTGACAGTCCCCTTTTGTCGTCCTAGAACCATGACCCATGATGATGGTCAGGTTTTCCAATGCCAATGTCTTTCTTTTTCTTCTCGGTTTTACCGCCAGTAACATTTATGTCCAGTAATGCAGCAGTTCCTCGCAGCAGGAATCTGTTCAAAGGTTTGCCCAGAAAATTATTCTTTATCCAAAACTTTATTTCGTTTATTCTTGAATGGCTGCTTCAGTTATAACTGAACTATGAATATGTTTATTGTGCTTTAAATCAGTATCTCGCCGAAATATTAAAAGTGCAATTTAAATAAAGGTCGAGTGTTATATGCGTATTGGCGAAAAAATATTAATAAAACGTTTTAAAAAGAGGAATCATTCAAAAAATAGACCCACGGTAAATCATATATTTATATGTATGATTTATGATGAAAAAGTTTTTTTATCGTGATTTGGAAGTTCCGAGAAATGATCAGAGGAGGCTACATTCAATGAACATGTGAAAAATTGGGTATTTGGGGATACTTATATTTTAGGGTTAAGTGATATTATGAAGATTCGAATTACGTTATTGCAACGCTCGCTGTTTCGATATAAAATTGAGAGTGGTACGCCAGTTCGAAAACAGATTAAGTCGAAAACCGCTGTATCGAATGACATTGTCGCGAACACGCTGATTTGGAAAACTGTTTCCTTGTCAGACGTCAAACATCATTTACTCTTTTACGAAGAAAAGGCTTTATGGGGGTCGCGAGTTCGTTCCCTAGACAAATTCAAATTGGAATTTGCTATTCACAACAAACATGGATTTCAATGAAATTTGTACTAGCGTACCATTCAAACAATTTTTGGAATCAGCGTGTTCACATCAACGTCATTCGATAAAGCAGTTTTCGACTTAATGTGTTTTCGAAGTGGCGTAGGTACCACTCTGATTTTTTTCGAAATAGCATGCTGCGTCGCTGTACTAATCGTAATTCGAATCTTGATATCAATCCCATATTTTGTTAGGATTTTTGAGAAAAACATAAATGCCGTTTAGCTAAACTAAAAACACAAACGACCGAAGACATTCTCTCAATAAGCTAGTACCCAGCGGGTATCGGTTTATTCACTGGTAATTATAAATAAACTTATCTTAAAATAACGCCTTGAACTTTAGCAATATAGTTAATAACAGATACGGATGTATTATAATGAACAATAAAGTGCAATGTCTGATCAAAAATGAATCACGCTCTGACATAATTTTATTGTTTACTGATAGTAGCATTATTATGAAGATCAAGGCTATTTTTATAAATTTAATAGGTACATGAACAATCTGGTCAGGTAATAAAATAAACAATTTATCGTAATAAACAGTAAACTGAAGAATCGACACTATCGGATGTAACTATTATGTTAGCTACAAAATAAGACTATTATTAACTGTCTTTACCTGTCCAGCCAATTATTGTGTACCCTTTTGTTAAGCCTCATTTACACAAGACAAGTTTGACTACAAAGCCTATTCTTAGTCTGCAATGTACTTCTCACCTCACACGCTCGGAAAGATTCTATTTCTCATTCAACTCCATTTTGTGCTCTAGAGCACAAAGTGTTGTTCAAAATTCGAACACGTCTTGTATTCAAATAGTTTCTACACTGACAGGTGAGCCGCCGCCCCCACTACATTTCCTCGCTGTGTGAGGTGAAAAGTTGTGTGTTGCACTCGGCAGCAAAGTTTTTCTGCGTCTCGTACTTTTGAAAACTTCGCATCGCTCAGCATTCTATATTAGAACCCCTCGTTTCTCTCGCGGTTCAATCTTAGAATCCTTCGCTCGCTCAGTTCTCAATTCAAGTACTCACGCCAAAAATCATCTTTGCAGCCTTGCATAACAAATAACTATAGTCAACTCTCACTTACGCAATTACTTGCAGCGTGTAAATGGGCCTAAAGTTATAGTTACCTGAAGTTATAACTTATAATTATTAAGTAGTTAATACCTAGTTACCTAACCTATAATTTTAGAGAACATTCCCATATAACCCGTCATATTAACAGCATTCCTTAGTAATCCTCGATTGTTACTGGCTACCAGTAATTCCTGTATTGACTGAAAATCACTTATTTGCACAGGCGAAAGGGGGCCATTCATAGCGTAGCAAATTCGCAGCGTGTCAAGGAACTCATTGTGGAAAAGAAACTTATCTATAGACACACGTGTGCGACCTATTTTTAATTTTAATGTGGCTGTTGAAGCTTATTTTTTTATGTCAGCGTAATATACGAGTAATTGTGGGGAGAATCTCTATTTATTAAAAAATGAATAGTTTTTGTTGCTATGCGCAAAATTCGAGAACGATTCAGATATATTTATTTTTATGTTATTATCAGGGCAAGATTTTATTTATGCTCTCTTTATTGACGACTGTTATGCATAACAATGAAATTAGTGTTTCCATTTCACAAAGTTATAACGTTTTACGGTAACATAATATTGAATATATCGGCCGACTCCGACATTAAGCGCCAAGTACCTAACCTAAGTAACCTTTCACGTCTAAAATCACAAAAAAATTAAAAAATATAGGTACTTGAAAGAAAAGAAAGAAAGAAAGAAAATTATTTTATTCCTTTACAGCAATGCATGCAGATTAGACAAATTAAAAAGTTAACTTAATCTAAACAAAAAAAAAAATAGACATAATAGCAAATACAAAATTCGACAGCTGCATGCCATGACTGTAAGAAGAAAGGTGACCACTCAGCATAATGCTGTGCTGTGAGAGACCCACAGCACAGCGCTGGTTTTCAGTGGTCACCCGAAGAAGAAGAAGAAAAGGAAAGAAGAAACAAGAGTACGGATATCAAATCGGCTAAAAATACGAGTACATAAAACTAAGATAAAAAAACAGCACATAAATTAACAAAATAACTACAATAAAATATTAAAATTATTATAAAATATAGGTATAGATATTTTGACATTAAAGATATAATTATTGATTTAATTTTATAACTAATATAATATAATTTTAATTTTATTTATACGGGTATCACCAAAGCCTTTAGCGCCCAAACAAAATACCCACCTACCCGAACACAACAGAATCGCACTCGTACTTCTACCCCGCTCCGATTCGATGAGATATAATATGTTTATGAATGTTATACATTTTTACTGGCATTTTAAAATTGTGTTTCACTTTTAAAATGAAAAGTATAAAAAAATAAGTCATAGTGTTGATTACTTACCTATTTAAAAAATCTTTGGACCTGACGCTTATCACAAGATTTTTATATTTTAGCCTACAGAGTATTTACTGCGTTTATTGAATGGAAAAATGAATAAGCGCTGTTAGTGTACGTACAAACAAGGAACTATTTTTCAGTAAAATAATTCTCCACGAAAAAACTTTACATCCTGGTCTCCAGGGACCGAAAACCTTTATAAATTGTGGTACCGGTATTGAAGAATTTTGGTTATTTTTCAGACTTAGGTTACCGCTATCTGAGTAACCAGACTGAAAAAAAATTTAACCTCTATTCAGGTTACCGTTTTAATACCGGTTACTTAAAGATGACGATCTAATGTCACACACACAGGCGATGCGCGCCCTGTGATTATTGCCGACGGCACGTGTGAAGTGTGCAAGATAGGGGTAATTTTTATTTCGGTAACCGGTATTAATACTGGTTATGTATTCACTTTTAATAATAAAGATAATCTTTAAAATTACCTGTAAAAGAAAAAAAGGTTGTTACCGAAAAAATACCCGTATTGATCATACCGGTTTCGGTCCCTGCTGGTCTCCTAGTACTCTCTGTTCAGATTCTACATTGTTTTCTCGTTTTCGGTAGTTTTGTGCTGGATTTTATTATGATTTAATTGTTCTGCTATTCGTGCGGAAAAAATAAATGGGGCGAATGTACAAATAAACATTTGGCTAATTTATATAATTATACTTTTTTTCGTAAGGAATCTTGTGGCGAACTTAGAACAACCCAAGTCATATGATATGGCTAACTGAATCTAATTTGCATATTTATCTGGAAACTACCAGTCAACCGACAGGCTATATTTTTTTTCTATCATATCCTAAGTAATTGGTTCTGTTTATTATTATGACTGCGTCGTGACGTGGTAGACAGGAATGTGCTAACTATACCGTGTTACGTGTGAACCGACTACCGTTAGTCTGAGCGACCCCTCACAAACTCAGAACACTACTTATACTTGTATCAAAGAATGTTTAACCTGTTTGTTCGTCCCCAAAGGGTTTTACCCTGATGTTTGACACCGTATAAAATTAAGTCTTATAAATTGCAAAAATCATTTATTTTTTAAATTCGACTGTGAGTTCTAGGAATCTGACATTTAACATGCAATTAAACTTGAGAAGTTCTAAAATAAATACTAAGTTTTACACAGATTAGTTTAGAGTTTGATACAAATTAAAGAGTAAAACTTTGGCATCACTGCAACGCTTAAAAATTACGTCGACCTTATTTAATTACAATTTGTTTGTATGTTTGTTTATTTTCATCATGCCTAACAATGTAAACTTTAAATTATAAAAATCTTCTTCATATTGCATTTTAGTTTACCGACACAACAATGAAAACAGCAAACGTTTTTTCTACGGTACGCGGTACATACAGTACTACAGTACGTACAGACTACAGTACAGTACTGTACAGAACGATATCCGTACCTAGTACATGAGTTGCGGGTGGATCCTCAAATAATTCATTTACAGCGGTGGTCTCGCTGAAAAAGCGGTGTGCAGCGGAGCGGCCGGCTTGAACATGTAGGCCACCTAGTTTGGCAGCCCCCAGCTCTACATTTTACACCCCCGCCGCCCAGCCCCCGCCCCGGCAGCACCGTGCCCCCTCGGAGCATAACGTTCCACCCCAAGGGACTCAGTGACCCCCGCGACCTATATTTTATTTCCTGGCTTGCGTGTTCAGGAACATGCCGTGCTACTCTGGCCCAACAATTTTTTGTTCCATGTATTACTTAGCCACATCAGTTTTAATACTGCTCCTTTTCACAATTCATAAATTAACTAACTAACTTAAAGTACGTATTTACATATCTACCTATCAAACATAAGTGCAATATTTTTGATGTTGAAGCTTTGAAATTTTTATTAGGTATATTCAAAATTATTAGACTAAAATTATGTACAAACTATAAATAAAAACTTACTAGTAATATGTAAAAAAAAAAAAAAAAAAAAAAAACATTCAAAGGGCGTCAAATTGAACTTAATATTTTTTCGCCTCTAAAAGTTCTGCGGCGTTCATCCAAATAATATTTATGATTGCGGCAAAAAGAATCGAGAGCAGGGGAAAGTGAAATAGATAAACGTTGGAATTCCATTCGCAACAACATTGGAACTTTCACTTTCATACGTTCGCCTGAGATTACGAGTATTAGTACCTACTGACCTTCTTACCATGAACAATAAGCTGGGTATGAAGCTGTGCTCAACATGTTTCATGCTCAACCCATTGGAATATGCATCCAAAGCAATTGAATGACGGTGCGATTTTGACGCTCTCTAATCTCTTGTAATTTTCGAAAACGTGGTAATTGCAGCTTCTATGATACTTTAGTGTTTATTTTTGAATAGAACTTAGAACTATGTCAGAGGAAAGGGGAGTTATACAACGTGTAACGTTAAATGCGCAAAACCTCTCGTGGGGTAATTCAGCCCATGTTACTGAACAATGTTTGTTCTAAGACTTTTTTTTTTCTTTGAACAAACATTTTTCAGTAACATGGGCTGAGTTACCCCACGAGAGGTTTTGCGCCTGTAGGTAGGTATCAGTGAGTGATCCGAGGCTGTTTTGATGATGAAGTATTTAAGACTATAAATATGATGTAGGAATAATGAACCAATGGATGCAAGTAGCGAATTGTCATTCGGACAGGCGAAAGGTGTGCGTCCACAGGCCGGCATGGCACGTATCGGACGTATCGTATGTAACGGATTTTAGTTTGCCTTGTATGAAAACTCATACAACTGCGTCCACTGATCCGCATCGTACGGACGGATCATCGGCAATGCCTTAATGCGATTTGTACCGATGACGTCATACGGAATGCCGATCAGTAGAAGCGATGAAGGTTGCCTCGACAATCCGATTGCTGATACTCGCGTCGGCAATCCGATCGCTGCCGACACAGGAATCCGTTTGATGCGATGCGTCCAATACGTACGATGCGGACCTGTGGACGCTTTCCCTTAAGGGGAGGGCTATGTTCAGCAGAAAACGTCATCCGGCTGATGATGATGTATAAAATATGTAAGTATGTGTTACTAACCTGATCGTTGACAGACGCGTCACGTCCGGCCAGGCGCTCGGCAAGTGCTTGGACGAGTTCGGCTTCGGCGTCGTACTCGCTATCAATGGTGGCCACATCATGACTACTACTATAACAAGTAACTCAAAATTGGAAAAAAGGTACGAATATCGTTTGTCTAAACTCCGCCATTCAATTTTACTGACTGATTTATTGTAGTGGGGACTTGCTGAAGTAGGTATTACACATAATTGAATTGGATTTCGATGTATGTGTTCATGCATGCAAACTCTTTAGAAATCAAAAGCTTAGCATCAAATATTAAACTACAAAATTGCAATCTAAATAGTTTTGGGAATCCTCTGAAATGGCGGAATTTAAACAAGACACGTTTTATTTAATGAATTTTGCCCTGATTCTAACATCTTAAGCGTATAAATAAATTAATGAATAATAAAATATATATGTTTCCAAATGTGCATTAAAAATATTTCAAATAGTTCAAGAAATACATAAAAAGGATGAATAAACGGAATAAAAAGTAAATAATACATGTAAAATTGAAGCATCTTATAAGAAGTAACAAAAAATATTTCTTTAGACATTACATGTCCTTAAAAAATATCAATTTTCGAACTGCTGGTTCGCCCGACGGAGCATACAGTTGGGCAATGCGTTCGGCGTTGCGGACGAGGTTTTTGGCGTCCTCTTCCAAGGCGCGCGCGTGCTGCACCGCGAGCCGTGCCTGCTTCTCAAGGCGCCTCGCGTGGGGCGCCCCCGTGGACTTGGCCTGGGCGGCCTTGCGCTTGGTCTCGCGGGCCTGGTCCACCGCGCGCCTCGTGGCCCCCATAGCTTGCAGGGCAGCCTCCTCGGCAGAGAAGGCAGCCCACTCGTCGATAATCTATGTAAATAAATGCAACATTGTCGATGTTGGACGTGTCATAAAGAGTTTGATAGTTGATCAAACTCTTTATGACACGTGTGCGTGTGTGTGTGCGTGGTGCCGTGTTTTTTCACCAAGATACAGACTGTACACTTAATTTTGGGAGTATAAGGCGGCTTTTATAGGTTCGTTTTTTTCACCGGACAACGGACAGTCTTTATAACAACGAGAACAAAATGCCGGAAAGTGTCCAGTGCATACATATATACCTACTCTACACACTTTCATTATAAACCACTGAAAATTTTCGTTGGTGATTTTAATACCTTTTCTTTTGTTTTTATGTTATGTCTCAGATGAATTTATATACGAAGAATTTACATAAATTGACTTCAAACTTCTAGAAACATTTTTGTCATGTAGTCAAAAAAGAACAGGGCAATTTCAATCCAATATGGCGGCTAACGCAGACGCAGACGAGGTCGAAAACTTAAGGCGGCGCTAGTCGCGAGCTCGAACTCACTGGCAGGTATGGTCAAAAACCATGATATTTCACCGGAAATGGAGCCATATTGTTCATGTGTGCGCGAGCGTCATCCCCCCCGTGGAGAAAACAGGGGAAAACTTATTCAGTGAGATGCACGATCATTCACAGTAAAAGGCGCGCGTAAAAAAATACGAAAAAGCCTTTGGCTGTTGGGGTTTTATGAAGAAACCACTGCACCAATTAATTTCAAATAAAATTTATTAAATTCTTCGATAAATTTGCTGTGTCGGTACGGACGTCGTTTTGGAAATTTGATGCTTCTTTAACTTCTAATTTACACCTAAAGTTGTGTTAAAATTAGCAAAAAAACGAATCTTTAGAAGCTCGTAACTTTTTAATAGCTTCATATTTTACAATTCTGCTTCCGTACAGACAAAATTAATAATGAGACAAAACGCTACCATGTTTAATTTTGGATGTACTTTGTCAAATAGTGGAGTAAAACCCCAACGAAGTTTCTATGGAAAAAAAGTTGACTTGTTTGACCTTAATTTTTTCTTAGGGAGATAGGGTCATTTCACGCAGGCTCAATTTTTACTAATTTCGGTGTATTTTTTTATTTGTAGGTTTTTGGATGAAAAAATAAACTTGTTTTATTCTGGAACACATAGTATTCTTAGTATGTTGTTTTGAAAATAAGACAGTCACCGAAATTGCCATCCCACCGAAATTAGTAAAGGAAATGCCTGCGTGAAATGACCCAAAAGCGATACAAATAAAAAAAACTACACCATCTAAAGCAAGGCAAAGCCTGTTTTTTGACCCCATTGACTGCACTCATAAAGAATTTGTACCTACCTCAAAAGGCTGGCCAGGCCCACCCGAGCTCGAGGGTGGCGTGGGGTCAGCTGGCTGGCTTGGTTGCTGCGCGGCTCCAGGGTTGGTGTAAGCGCGCATCTGAAGCTGCAAGTCTGCTGCAGCGCTGCGAAAGGCCATCTGGAAAATGGCCAGGTTGATCTCGCCTGTGTACGTAACCTAGGGAAAAACATGACCTTATTAATAATCAGAATACTTACTTAATCTATATACAACAACATGTTACATAATTAACGCACACCCTCAGACACCCCAATTAGAATATTATGTTATAATCATAATACATATATTGAATTTTTAATTTTACATGTAAATGCATTTGTTGTCAAATAAATTAGTTATTTTGCAGAAAAGTTTATTTTTCGTTAATTTTGTATTGAATGACGGAAATTGTATCTATGAATACAAATAAAATTGCACTTTTAAGTCTTATTGCCTTGATTTACGGTCTATCTTAGTTTGTTTTGACTGTACAGAGGTGTAGGGAGAATTTCCGTACCTAGTTTTAATTATTTTTGAAAAAAAAAAATACCTATGTTAAAAATGATAGAAATCGATTCAGTAAACGATTCTGAACAAACTAATTTCAGGATGTGCGTTAATTATGTTACATGTTGTATATTATTATCTAATATCTTTAAACGAGCAATTCTTGTATATTTATTAATACATAATATAATCAGGATCTCGGAAACGGCTCCAAGGATTTTCATGAAAGTTACAGATTAGGGGTTTTTCGGCTCAAGGAATCGATTTATCCCAGGTTTAGGTTTAGGTCCCATCAGGTTCGAGAAAAGCTCGGTTCCTAAGATATAGACATTTTAAAAACCGGGCGAAGCTCGGTCAACTAGATATTTAAATTGCATAAAGCCGGGTCCAGACTGGCGTAACGCGTAATGTAATCACCGAGTAATACTTATATCGAGAATTTTACGTGGACAGACGGCACTACGAGCATTACATGTCATAAAATAACTCTCCGTCCACATTTAGAATTCGCGTTACATTACACGGTGGATTACATTACGCGTTATACCAGTGTGGACCAGGCATAAACCAGTAGGTAGATTGATTTTGACGAATTTCAGTACAGATACAGATGGGACCCAGGATATAACTGGATAATACGATAGCCCATGGTAAGACTGGTTGTCAGACTTTCGAGCTTCCGACTAATTTTTTTTTTTTTACGTGGCAAAATCATCAAATGAGTCCTCCAACCCCGGGCAGGGCGGGAGGGACTATCAGACTTGTACTGACTAAAATCCACGGAGTCCTTCGGTAGGCCTTTGTGTGCCGGAGTCGCGGTATACGTATGTCCCGCAACCCCGGCAGGACTGTGGCCCTCTACCTATAGGGGGGGCCCCTTCATTATGCTGACGCTCCTTGAGGCGCGCGTGGGACACAACGCGCTTGTCGACCCGGGCATGGTCCATGGTCGGGCAGCGAGTTACCCTTTACTCGCCGCCCAGCTTCTGACTGTTATATTAAGGCTCTCATATTTTGCAAAATCGACGTCCGATGAGCGGGGAAAGTTTGACGATTTCCCCGCCACCAGCGCCACTGTCGCGAAATTATTGAAAACCTAAGTTTTATGTATTTCATTTCTAAAACTTCAATATTTCATACAGTGTTCCCTTCACGCAAAATACATTTATTACTCTAGTAGAAATATTTTATCACAAGGATGTCAATGCATTTACGAATACAAAATGATATAAATACCTGTTGATGCAAACAAATATTTTATAAATATATTCGTCCATTCACAGACCTAAATATATTTTATAACATTTTGACACAGATTTTGATGTCCCCAGATAACAAAAAAAAAACTACTATTTTTTAGAAAATTTATGAGCATTGGCATACTGTGCCAAAATGACAATACCCAATTATCTATAATGCCCCAAACACACGAGCGGAGCGTTTTATTAACATGCGTTCACATTTTCACAAAGCGGGACGCCCTTCACCATCTGGTGGTGTGTACCAGTACACATTTTACGAATAAAACATTTACTGATTTGAATTTAAAAACATATTTTTTTATCTCTTTTATCATCAATTCATCATCATCATGATCATACGATGTTTTGTGTATAATTTAAGAACAATTTTTTCACTGATGCATGGAAAAACATTATCAAAATTAGAACTTCGATAAATAAATGTTTATTAAAAAAAACTACAAAGAATATGGAATTTATATTATTCTAATTCTATTATGCATTTAAATTACAACACCAAATTATTCATAAAATGTGTTTAAAATATAAATTTTAAACACATTTTATTTTATTTTGTTGTTTATTTATACAACAAAATTGCAGGTTTTTTGTCCGATCGCCATAAAAAGACTTCATAACGTTTCTGGCGGGAAATCAGAACAAGATGGAGAACTTTTGTTACTGCTGCACTTTAGCAGCTGGCTAAATGAAGTAAATGATGGTAGTGTCATCCTCTATTCGTTCTATTAGAGCAACCAAAATTATAAATTTCCCGCGAACGTGCCTTTCCCATTTTTTTGTAGGATAAAATATCACACTTCATGTAAAAATAAAATTGCTATTATTTAGAAAAACTATTACTAAATACAATATTAAAAAGAGTAATTTCTATGAAACTAATGCAGTGTCGTTTAGGCGATGCTAATTCCTAGTAAAACAGATTGTGGACGCGCCACAAAACTTGAATCACGATCACTATTTTTTTTTAATTTACTAATTATTCTTTATATTCTAGACAAGTACGTCTAAATTCTTTAAAAAAAAAAAACAATATTGTACATTTGGTCTTAGATAATTATGATTTTCAACCACGTCGCAAAAAAAAATTAAATAGAGCGACAAACAACTTGTACTGTACACATGGTGAGACCACAGTCTAATAATCCTACAGTCGTCCGACGAAGACGTCTAGACAGGGCAATCGTGCGGGGTGTGAGAGGTGAGACGCGGGTAAGCCGAGCCCAACTTGGGAACAAAACGATGTTACTATGTTGGGCTCTATCATTCAGGGCTATCGCGTGTGACGTGCGTATTTATTTTTATTTGTTCATTTAAAATGGCCGACCCGCGCACGCCTTTTTTTTTAATAGGTTATTGCACAGGGCATCTGTTTGGAAATTCTACTAATATTATATTTATATGACTGTGTATGTCCCATGACAAGATGGTGGACTTTTTTTTATTAATTACCAAGGGTGAATTTCGAGATGGCGCACGTATTTTAATTTACCAAGTACGGGTATCAATTTTGAGTTTATTAGGGGTCCTTGTTACAAAAAAGCCATCCTTTTTGAAATCCAAGATGGCGGAGGTCATTTTCTTATAATTTGATATGTGTGTCAATTTCGAGGTTATTTGGGGTGCTTGTTACGAAAAAGCCATTCTTTTTGTAATCCAAGATGGCGGACGTCATTTTTTCCTTAGAATTTGATATGGGTGTCAATTTCGAGGTTAATTGGGGTGCTTGTAACGAAAAAGCCATTCTTTTTGAAATCCAAGATGGCGGACGCCGTTTTTTTCTTAGAATTTGATATGGGTGTCAATTTCGAGGTTAATTGGGGTGCTTGTAACGAAAAAGCCATCCTTTTTGAAATCCAAGATGGCGGAGGTCATTTTCTTATAATTTGATATGTGTGTCAATTTCGAGGTTATTTGGGGTGCTTGTTACGAAAAAGCCATTCTTTTTGTAATCCAAGATGGCGGACGTCATTTTTTCCTTAGAATTTGATATGGGTGTCAATTTCGAGGTTAATTGGGGTGCTTGTAACGAAAAAGCCATTCTTTTTGAAATCCAAGATGGCGGACGCCGTTTTTTTTCTTAGAATTTGATATGGGTGTCAATTTCGAGGTTAATTGGGGTGCTTGTAACGAAAAAGCCATTCTTTTTGAAACCCAAGATGGCGGACGCCGTTTTTTTTCTTAGAATTTGATATGGGTGTCAATTTCGAGGTCAATTGGGGTGCTTGTTACGAAAAAGTTATTCTTTTTGAAATCCAAGATGGCGGACATCATTTTTTCTTTAGAATTTGATATGGGTGTCAATTTCGAGGTTAATTGGGGTGCTTGTAAAGAAAAAGCCATTCTTTTTGAAATCCAAGATGGCGGACGCCGTTTTTTTCTTAGAATTTGATATGGGTGTCAATTTCGAGGTTAATGGGGTGCTTGTTACGAAAAAGCTATTCTTTTTGAAATCCAAGATGGCGGACGTCATTTTTTCTTTAGAATTTGATATGGGTGTCAATTTCGAGGTTAATTGGGGTGCTTGTAACGAAAAAGTCATTCTTTTTGAAATCGAAGATGGCGGGCGTCAATTTAAATGTATTACGCCAATTCCGTGATAAATTGGGGTGCAGGGGTGCGTTTAAATCCTTCGGCGGTATTTCGCCGGAAAAAAATTAAACTAGCGAGGGTTCGCTGAACGGAGTCATGAGTTTCTGTCAATGTTAGTTGTCAAATTCAATTGACAGCTCAGTTTATTGAACAAATAATCAATTTGCCGGTTTAATATAAATCCATAATCCACAAATAATATTTACTCTATAAAATAAAAATAATATTCGTTTTTACGGCGCGAATCGAGCAAAACAACAAAACTTAATGTCAATCTGACAGCAGGATAAAATTTTGCGTGGTAAAAAGGTCGCAAATATTTATTCCATTTAGTAAAAACTTATACCAGCGGACGACCGTAAACGGGGTAGATTAAATTTTAGTTAGCTTCATTTTTCACCTCGCGGTGTACTTAAACGGGGTATTTGACATTTAGTCAGCATAAATTTAAACTGGATAAAGGATTTAAACGCAGCCCTGGTTACGAAATGCCATCTAAATAACTTAAATCTGTCTCGAGTTGGTCCTATAGTAAAAGTTGTTCATTTTGGTAGTCTGTAGCAATTTTTTTTTTCACATGTATGTAAGTACCCTTTCGGTTAGAATATACTTATTAATTATTAATTTGTATTGTATTTATCATATTTATTTATTTGGAAGTTAAAATTAAAAAAAAATCGCAGTCCACGTCGTCAGTGTCACATAGTAACTATTTATCAAATGCATCAGTTCAATTTTTAAATCTCTTAGTATACGTCTTATCTGCATTTTTTATTTTCATTCAACTTCTTAATACATGCAGTAAAGAGGGGGGGGGGGGGGGTTAAAACTTGTTTTCATTATTATATAAGTGTTTAATATTGTTTTCATTATAATTCTGCCATCCATGTTGATCTGCAATAAATAAATAATTTCATAAATATTCTTTACTTGTGACAACCCTGGCCGATGCATAACTGTCTAGACGATGTCGGCATTTTACCCGAGATCAAAGGCGTCGTCCTACTGTATGATTTCTATACTGTGGTGAGACTGAGCAACAACCACCGATTTTTCATCGCATTCGCAGTACTTTGTGGCCAATCGCACAAGTGTTTTTTTCTGGGCATGGGAAATAGAAAAAAATGTATTCCCATATTGTATCTGTTCAAACGTCAACGATTATAAAACGCGGCGTTTTTGTTCAAACTCCATTTGATTTTAAATGCTAGGCGGTGACAGTTAAGTTCAATTTTATGTACCTTTTTGTTAAAACTCTGCGTTTTTTTACGTCCATAAAACAGCGCTCGCTAGTGAGAATGGAGCTTTATGCGATATTTAACAGCGTTGTGGGTGTTACTCCTTATTTGTAGGTGACATGGGTGACATGTAATCTTGAAGTATTCAAAATATTGACAATACAGTAATTTTCATATTATTTTAATCCTGTTTCTTCGAAATTGTTATAAATCTTTGACGAAATGAAATAAATAATAATAAAAGTGAAGTGCATCTTATCCTATATTGCAATTCGATACCATTAGTGGTTGTTTTCAGTTACATAATTATTGTTGACTGAAATTCAGTACTAATAAGAATAGTTCACGTGAAATGTTATATAGATCCAAAAGTATTGGACGATGGAGAATGCAAAATATTGCAGAACGATGAACAAGAACCGTACTACGATATCACGATAACATTGATATAGGTACCTGTGAGTAATTTATTATATTGATAGAAACATTTCGTAATGTATATTATACGTATTCTAAAATTCTCATTCTCTCAAATCCCTTATTTGCTCCGTACATCAAGAATGTCTGTGCGTCAGAAATTTCCTGCAATTAAATTCAGTAAGTTCGGTTTCTTTTCAATATTTATTAATGAAAATAATATGTTATTGAAAATAGAAAGTTTATAGGTCTATTTTACAGCCATGTCCGTTTAATCAGGTCCCATTAAACACAGCGTATATATGCCTAAACATATTTTGAATAATCAATAAGCCTACGCTATCTTTTTCTCAATTTCCAATTTTTCTATTACGAAAATCTGACAGCCCCGATCAGAAAAAAAGTGTCATAGGTCTAGTCTGTAAGAGCCACGCTGGCTGACTGATTCGTCAACGAGCGAAAGTGATGACACTACTTTTGAAAGGCAAAAGATGAGAGGACGATAGTGAATGTGTGCTTAGAATAAAACGGCGTATGTGCCCAAACACATTGACGTCTTTTTATAAATTAAAATTGTTATTAAATGAAAAAGTAACCTGATAAAGTTCTGACAAACATCATTACCTATTTATTGATGTATTCTTCAGGACCAAAAGTTTGATCTACTTCAAGTACCACTCAAAAAACGTTAAAAAAATATCTATTTTCGCGATTTTTTTTGATCGAGTCAAGTTATAAATATCGCGTTTTCAACTGGAAAATAACATAGACAGTTTATTGAACTATAACATACATTTTTTTCAGATCGAAAAACGAATATTTGATTGTTTGCCGTTGAATCAAAAATAGGTTGATTCCGAATTACGTGGCCTTAACGACTGTCAAAGTTGTACGAACGACTGCCGGGACCGATGGTTTTACGTGCTTTCTGAGGCACGGAGGAAACTCGTTATAACAGACGGTCCCATCGATAGATCAACCTCGACAAGCACAGCTTAACCCGGAAGATCGGCCTGTGCAGATGTAATTTTTTTGCCACGAGGTCGTTCACGTGCTTAAAAGTTTATAGTCACACAATATTTCTAAATGCACTTACATAATATTATCTATGTTTAAAAAGCCGACTATTCATTATTATAGACATTTTTTTTATGTGTGAATAAATTTCCAAGTTTCCTGCCTGAAAAGCAGTGAGTAAATCAATTGCTTGGAAAATTCACGTTCAGTCGTAACGTAACCTATCATGAAAGCTTCCAGTTTCGTCAATCTAGCAAAGTAAGTTATTTTTCAATTTCTTGATTTCTGAAAATTTGTTACTCTTTTAAAACTATTTCTTTTATCCTTAATGAGAAATTAAGCTTTTTTATTATTATCATTATGTTTTCACAAATCTGTTATTTTTTTTAAATATGTACCTACTTTAAATATATTTTTACATATCGACCTAAAAAATTTAATAATAACTGTTTAATGGTCAGTTGTTTTATCACCATTAGTTTAAGAAAGCAAACCCATCGTTTATAAAAAACTAATAGTTATGAAACATTTCATTTTCTATTAACATTAAATAAAATCTTTATTAAGAAAAACGTTAAAAATTTCTTCTTTTCAGTAGGTAGGCTATCTTTGATATCTGCTTTCACTCAAAGATGTAGTTTCTAGTACTTTTAAATAGAACTGCATTCATTTGAGAAAATTCAATCAACGACGACCTAGATTCCTGCTAACCCTTAGAAATATATTCCAAAAGGCTATGACTTTTTTATTTCTTAATATCATCAAATGAAACCCTCGTCTAGGGTGGAGCCCTGGGACACTGAAAGAGAACTGGGAACCCTACCAATTCTTAATACCAAAAAGCCGGACAGACAAGTCAGTTTAGCCTACCTTTATTTTTAGTCCTAATAAAACATGCTCAATTTTTTTTAATTAGAGCCTGGGAAGGTTTAATTGAAACAATAGTTATTTGTGCAACAAGAGAGCAAAGTCGTTTTTTTGCTGCGAGTGCTGATTGTGAATCTTGAGCAAGCGAAGGATTCAAGGATTAAATCACGAGCGTAGCGAGTGATTCTATAGTTGAATCCTGAGTGTGGCGAGAGATTCAAAGGCACGAGATGCAAAAAACTTTGTTCTCGTGTAACACACATAACTTTTCACTTCAGCAGCGAGAACACTTTAGGAGATAAAATAATAATATAAAAAACCGGCCAAGTGCGTGTCGGGCCACGCACAGTGTAGGGTTCCGTAGTTGCCCATCAAAATACTTATGCGAACTAACTAAACTGATTCGCTGAATTTAATTTTAAAAAGAAGAATTTTCAAAATCGGTCCAGGAGTCTTTGAGAAATCGGGGAAAATACATAAGAAAAAAGATTACAAGGAATTTAGAACCTCCTCCTTTTTTTGAATTTAGTTAAAAATAGTTGACGATAAAAACCTACCTATCCCCAAAAAACATACCTATAAAAGCTGTAAAAATAAAGTTGACAAACTTACATTTGCAGTTGTCTCCGATACATTTTGTTTAAGAAAATATGATATCAAGTACATTTTATAAGTTGGTCGACTATTACTCGTAAAGTTGTAAAGCCTACTTAGTCATGATAATTTTCTTTTAAACTTCGTTATATGTACTACTATCGTGAATTTTTTCACACCCCCAAACATAACCGTTTAGCTGGTAGAGGGGGGGGACACTCGAATCGAGCAAAATTTAGCACTTTAAAGCTTAATATTTCACAAACGAATTTTTTTATCAAAAAATTGTTAATGGAAAATATCATTATTTTTTAAAGGCCTATTTAATGATACCCCACACTAAGGGGACGCGAGAAAAAAAAATTCCTGACTTTACGTGTAAGTACTGGAGGTACCCTAAAAAAAAATACTTTATGAGATTTTTTTTACCACTTTTTTGGCACAACGAATCCGTATATTTACACCAAATTACAGCTCTCTAGTACTGTGCGTCTCTGAGCTAAACTGCGGACAGACGGACGGACGGACGGACGGACGGACGGACATGGCGAAACTATAAGGGTTCCTTGTTGACTACGGAACCCTAAAAAATACAGGAATAGATTGAAATAACTTTTTATTAAAGTAGCTTTCAACAATAAGTAAATACTCCACATTGTAGATAATCGCCTCGTCTGTGATAAATCTAAAAAATAAGATAGCAACACCGTCTCCGAAAAACTGCTTGCGCCCTTTGTAAGTCTCCATTCATTGAAGACATGGTATGGTTTCAGATATTTCTCGCTTCGAGACTTCTGAGGTTGTTTTAACTCTTCCGGTGTTAAAATAAGTACTGTTCTCGTCGCTAGTTTTACTCATATTTTTTTTTTAACTTATTCAACACTGCGCCAGCCATGAAATTTTATTCCCGCTCTTTTATTTTTAAATTTAGGCGTGTTCGGAAATAGCACCCATGATATTTTATTTTTTAAATATACTAACAATAGAGAAACTAGAAATAAATATTAACAGTAAATGCTTATTTTCATTTAAATACAGAAATAAGTTAAAAATTCAATAAATTACATTCAAAGACATTATTATCTTTTTGCAAAATTTCTTTAGTTAGTACAAATTTCCAAACGTTATTGTCTTTGAGACCGAATTCAAAATCGGAACTTCGAAAGGGCTGGTCTTTGTCTCTGAAGTGAAAAGATCTTTTCGTACCACTTGCTCAAAAAAGTGACATTCTATGCCACAAAAAGCGTACATAACAATAGTCATTATTAATCTGTTAAAAACAGCTTTCCCTAGGGAAAGAAAGTTGTACTGAATTTCATTCATCCTCTAGGGAGAGAATGTGATTTGAATTTCAAATACTTACCGATAGTGAACTACATCAGTCTGTCTTTACACCATTGAGTTTGTATGTAAAGCATTATACAACTTTTTGAAAAAGGAATACGCATTTATTAAGCAGTTATGATTTAATAACATTACGAAAACCGAAGAGGCCGTATGATCTTGATGCCTTTGCTTTTCCGAGAATACACTAAAATCTAGGAATTTGCCGCGTTTTGTTTTGTTCAAATACATAAACGTTGAGTTTATTTTAATTTATTTTTCTAAATAAGTTATTGTTAAATTTAAATGTTTAATTAATGCTTATCTCATACATATTATTATAACGTTAATTTTTTCGCAAGTGGTACGAAAAGTAGAGTATTTTCCTCGGTGATAAAGCTGTCTTAGTCTTGGGTGAACTTAAATCCCTCGCTACACTCAGGACTCGTCTTAAATCCCTCGCTTCGCTCGTGATTTAAGTTTCTAACACCCTCGCTACGCTCGGGAGTAAGCCTCGAGTCCTTCGTTATGCTCGCGATTTAAATCGTCACCCGCGACAGAAGACACTGCTTTATCCCCTTGGTTTTGCTGCCTGAAATCAGTGAGCAAAATGCGATTTTGCTCACTAGTGAGACAAAGTAGCTTTTTAATTTTTGTTTTAAAAAAAGCCGCGAATATCATATTCAGCCTTGAGTTAATCATACAATTCGAAACATTAACACTCTATCTCTTTCCCGCCAATAGAAAGAGAGAGAGACAAACGCCAGCCCTTTCGAAGTTCCGATTTTGAATTTGGTCTCAAAGACAAACACGTTCGGAAATTTGTACTAACCAAAGAAATGCAAAACGATAATAATGTCTTCGAATGTATTTTATTGAATTTTTAACCTATTGCTGTATTTAAATGAAAATAAGCATTTACTGTAAATATTTATTTCTAGTTTCAATTTATGTTAATAAATATTTTGAATAATAAAATATTATGGGTGCTATTTCCGAACACGCCTTAATTTAAAAATAAAAGAGCGGGAATAAAATTTCATGGCTGGCGTAAAGAGTTGAATAAGTTAAGATATGGCCAGCCCAGTTCCACTTTAATCTTGCAGCTGTGAGGCCAAAAAAACAGAAATGCGTAAACTAGCGACGAGAACAGTACTTATTTTAACATAACCATTTAAAACAACAAATTATTAATGCAGAATTAAATTTCCTAACTCTAACTAAATATCTGAAACCATACCATGTCTTCAATGAATGGAGACTTAACAAAGGGCGCAAGCAGTTTTTCGGAGACGGTGTTGCTATCTTATTTTTTAGATTTATCACAGACGAGACGATTATCTACAATGCGGAGTATTTACTTATTGTTGAAAGCTACTTTAAAAAAAAAAAATAATCTATTCCTATTTATTATTTTATCTCCTAAAGTGTTCTCGCTGCTGAAGTGAAAAGTTATGTGTGTTACACGAGAGCAAAGTTTTTTGCATCTCGTGCCTTTGAATCTCTCGCTACACTCAGGATTCAACTTTAGAATCACTCGCTACGCTCGTGATTCAATCCTTGAATCCTTCGCTTGCTCAAGATTCAAAATGAGCACTCGCAGCAAAAAACGACTTTGCTCTCTTGTTGCACAAATAACTATTTCGCCGTGCAACGGCGCAAGCTCAAGCGCGGTGTGTTTCAGTCGCACTAGCGATAAAAGACGAGGCGGGTAGAGCGGAAACATTTACATAACAAATAAAATAAAATAAAATTGAAGAAATTAAAGCCGGACAGGCCGGACTTAATCGAACTTGGCCGGACACGCAACTAAAAAGCCAAACAGTGTCCGGCTTGATCCGGACGCCTGGCAACGCTGGTGGAGCGGAAGGGATTGTCAGACTCGTACTGACTAAAATCCGCGGTTTTCATTTAAGGGGATAGGTCAGTAAAAATACGGTTTTTATTTTTTACTTTTCTTTGTACATATCTGGACTACAGATCTTACAACTTGGAATATAGTTATTGACTATATGATCTAAATTCTCACAAAGTTGAAAACACGATTCAATTAAATTTTCTCGATACAAAAAAAATGCAAAGTTCGGTCTATCTAATTTATTTTTTGGACTTTATGGAATAACTACTATGAGTTATTGAAAGGATGTTGTTTTAAATTGTATAAAATACTAGTGTCTAAATTCTGTAAAGACATTTTTTCAATTATTAACAATTTTAATTCATAAAAAGACGCCAATATGTTTGGGCACATACGCCGTTTTATTCTTGGCATTTTCAAATGGGCTAGCAAAACAAATACGTTCGTACAATGCTAGGTTAAAGCATTTCAGAATGAAATCCTTAGATGAGCGTCGAAAATTCAATGATGCTATGTTTGCTTGTAAACTTTTCTCTCACAAAATTGACTCAGCAAAATTGCTGGCCCTCTTTAGACTGCGTGTGCCTTGTAGAATTCCGCGTAGTCCAATAACACCCCTGTGCGCACCCCTGCGAAGAACGACCTTGGGCGCAAACTCTCCCTGCGCTAGGATTTGTAAGGCTATCAATGGTTGTAGTGATATTCTTGATCTGCATTCTGACACCAGTAACAAACAGAAGTCTATTCTCTCTGGCCTGACTGATTTCTGAATTGGGTCCTTAGATCTAATTACTATTACTCACAAATTATTATTTTTGTTTTATCTTTAAAATCATTGTTTTTTGTTTTTTTTTTTTTCTGTTTGTTGTTTAGTTTTAGTTTTTTTTTTTCTGTTTCCTTTCATTTGATGCGTGAAATTGATGTATCTATAGATTCATGGAATTTACGTCTACATACATAATTATTTTAAATGCTGTGTTTACCTATAAGTAATTGTTACACAATTGCAATTATATAAGACTAGTATGTAAGATCTTGTTTCCTGTGTAAGCAATTGTTGGTGAACCTATTCAATAAAATAAAATAAAATAAATAAAATATTCTGAGCACACATTCACTATCGTCCTCTCATCTTTTGCCTTTTAAAAGTAGTGACATCACTTTCGTTCCTTGACGAATCAGTCAGCCAGCGTGGCTCTTACAGGCTAGACCTGCGACACTTTTTTTCAGATCGCGGCTGTCAGATTTTCGTAATAATAAAATTGGAACGGATAAAAAGATCGAGAAAATAAAGACGAATGATACGTAGGCTTATAGATTATTCAAAACTATGTTCCGCTGTGTTCAATGGGACGTGTTTAAACGGACATGACTGTAAATAAGTCACGTAAACTTTCTATTTTAAATAACACATTATTTTGATGAATAAATAAAGAATAAAATAAACCAAACTGACGACCCCTACTGAGCAAACAAGGGAAATGTTAGAATACGTATGATTCTATAAATTACAAATTGTTCCTATCAATATAATAAATTACTCACAGTGATATTATATCAATGCTATCGTGATATCGTACTATTGTTGTCGGATGGTTCCTCTGTGTCCATCCTCCTCCCATCTAATCTTTATGCATCTAAATACCATTTCACATGAACTAATGATAAATGCATTGATTTGCAGTCAACATTTTGAGATAATATGTAACTGAAAACAACTTCTAATCGTATCAAACTGCGATATAGGATAAGAAGCACTTCACTTTTATTATTATTTATTTAGTTTCGTCACAGATTTATAACAATTTCTAAGAAACAGGATTAAAATAAATTAAATGAAAACTGCTGTTGTCATTTTGAATACTTCAAAATTACTTGTCAACTACAAATAAGGCCTATGCCTTATTTGTAGTTGACAAGTAATTTGATAGTGGGTGCTATCACCCACCACCCAAATATCGCCTGTGATGAAAAATCGGTGGTCATTGCTGTCTCACCGCGTGTTCGGTACAAGTGCTTCTCGCTCTATTTATTGCTTTGGAGTAAAAAAAGATCAGTACTGGGTTCATGCTTTTGGAGTCGATAGATAATATCTCTAAGGGTTTCATTTATCCGGGCACGCCGCAATTGCGGCGGTAAGACCCCTCTTTGAGGAGTGGCTGGAGAGAAGTCATGGCGTCCTGACCATGGACCATGCCCCGGTCGACGGCGCGTTGTGTCCCACGCGCGCCTCAAAGAGCGTCAGCATAATGACGGGGCCCCCCTCTCAGAGGGCCAAATCCTGCCGGGGTCGCGGGATTATTTCCTTACCGTGACCGCGGAACAGAAAGGGCTATTGAAGGACGGCGTCGATTTATCAGAAAAGTGATTATTACAACATTGTCCCAAAAAATACTGTAGATAAGATAGTATAGAATGAAGATTTAATTATAAAGAGGTTACTGACATTAAATTGTTCTAGTGTTTGTCATTACATCAAAATGCATCAAAAATTAGTACCAACACCAGATGGTGGAGGACAGGGTGTCAAGCACCCTTAGCTTTCCACTCTCGAACATATAAAGATATCACGCAACCAGCTTTGTGACCGCACGTTAATAAAAGGAGCGTGTGTTTGGGGCTTTTTTTAGAGTGCTAAAATAATCGAATGAGTCCTCCTACCCAGGGCACGGCGGGAGGGACTGTCAGACTGGGAATACTTACTAAAATCTACGATGTCTTTCAATAGCCCTTTACGTTCTGGGGTCATGGTATTCGCTAGCCCGCGACCCAGGTAGGCCCTCTAAAAGAGAGCCCCGTCATTGCCATTGTGCTGACACTCTTTCAGGCGCGCGTGGAACACAAAACACAATATGCCCTCGCCCGTGCGCGCGTGTGTTTGGGGCTTAACGATAATGGGTATTGTCACTTTCGTAAGGTATGCCAATTATCATTCATTTTCTACCAAAATAGTAGTTTTGTTCGTAATCTCGGGACATCAAAATGTTATAAAATAAATTTAAGACTGTGAATGATAAAAATATTCACAAAATATTAATCCACATCAATAAAGATTTCTATCATTTTGTTTTAGTAAATGTTTCGATATCCTTATATCAAAATATTTCTTCTAGAGTAATATATGTATTTTGCGTAAAGGGAACACTTTATGAAATGTCGAAGTTGACGAAATGAAATTCATAAAACTTTGGATTGCGTTAATTTCGCGATACTAACGCCTGCTGGTGGCGGTGCGTGGCAACTTTTCCGACTCATCAAACGATGCTTTCGCTTGACCATACGCCGTTAATAGTTTTTTACGTTCCAGACTCACGGTTACTTGATTCAACAGTCTCGCGACCCGGGCAGGCCTTGGAGCTTTGAATTAAAAAAAAAAACTGGTAGCTTTTGCTAACGGCCCCGCTGTTGTAGCATTCTAATGGTGATTTTTTAAAATCGGTCCTTTAGGTTTTGAGTTTACTCATTACAAACATGTGTTTCTAATTATTATATTTATGTAATTAGAAATTAGGATTAGAATATTTATTTATTTAATATAGATTAGCAAATGCAAAATGTCAAAATATTTATTTTTTATTACCCATTCTCCAGCTACATCATATTCTGATTGTGGTGCAGGCTCATGTTTCTCGCAATTGCATTGGCGTCTCTGTAACATGATATTCAAATATTAATCATCTCAAAATATTTATTGATGAAGTTGTTAGTTTGTTAAAATTTTATATAATTATTTAGGATAAATAAATATTTATAAAAATATAAATTCGTTAGTAAGTTTTATAAAAAAAAACAAACGTATTGTTTTTAATAAAAATAAATAAGTAAATAAAATGTGCAAACTGTGGTTTGTTAAATAATCATATTAGTATGATTGTTGTTATTTTCATAATGATTACAAGAAAAAATGGAAATGAAAAATATACAAATAAATAAGTCTAATAAATAGTACGTTGCCATTGGATGCCCTCTCATCTTCAACATGGATGCAGCTCGATGAAGACCGTAGACTTGTCGACAAGTAGATTAGAAAACTAAAAATAAAAACAAATAAAAAAAAAATTGCATAATTGAAAAGTATTAGAATAAAACTATAACATAAAAGTTGGCAGGTGAACTTAAGTTGAGCTTGAGCCATTATATTATTTTCTATTTTTTTTAAATGATTTTTTAATTTATACTCGAAGCAAATCTTTTATACCATCATTTAACGAAAAATAAACGCAGATGTAGGATTATGATTATGGGTAGAAAGCCAATTGTTTTTTCAAACATTATAATGTAATAATATGATCAAATCCGGCCCCTGCCCTACGTGACCACTTCTTATTTTTAATAAAAATTAAATTATTGTTTTAGTTTTTTATGAAATGGTCAACTTTATTGAGTTTATTGTCCATTCCCTTAAATCTTGTTTTAAAGCTGCGGACGTTATTGTGATAAAATACAGGTCTTTATGTAAAACTGACCTCAGTACAGTTACCAGATTTTTTCAGGACTTTGCCGTGAAGTCTAAAGTGAAAATTAGTAAATATCTTTAAACTAAGTCGAATAAAAGACCGAAATTTTATTATGTAGTGGGTCCGCAATTTAAACTTTGTATCTTAGTAGTGTAAACCTTGCTTTGTTATTAAAAATTTTGGGTACCTATATTTGTTTAAAACAATAGCATCAATTTTATCTGTGGAGTATGTTTGTAGATTACTGTTTCTTTTCTAGGAATTTCACCTATATCCATTACCTCTAGGTAACTACTTGGTGGCTAGGGCTACGAAGCAATTTCCGAAGTCTTTTAATTCATCATAAAGGCAAGTCAGTAGTTGCATTAATATTACTTTATGAGTCATTTGATGGAGATTTATATTCATTCGGTTATACTAGAATATGGTATTAATTGTTCCGCTTTGTGTGCTATAAGTGTGTCGCATGATAAACATGACCTCTGTAACTCACAGGCCGACTGTCCGACTGGCCGACTGCGACAATTCGGCCCGAGCCGCCTAGTATCGACGCGACTTCTGGCAACGCAGCTGACAAATACCGCATATACTCGTACTATTGCAGCGTTGCCATAGCGATACCTACCAACTTACCATTTCTTTCGAGCCCACTTGGGCGTCAAGACTGTATTTTGTATAAAGACGTGCTCAGTCGCGGTTACGTCGTTTTACTGTCAGGCCCGTGCGGGGGAGTTGGAATTGGGCGCGGGGAGGGCAGTTCTGGGCGCGCATACGTACTCAGTATAGAGCACAATGCGGCATCGCTCTGCGTCGACGTGGTCTGCGCGCCAGCGTACTAGCCGCCGCCACTGTCATAAATATACTTAACATGGCAGCCGTTACTGGCATAACACAACCGACCGAAGCACCAGAAGCGTGCCGTCCTCAGGTGAGTCCGCTGCGCGCTCGCACTACTACTTTTCTCTTTAACAGCGATTTTTTTTAATTTTGGCGTACTTCTTTTGGCTTGCGATATTTCAGTTACCAACCTACGTGTTATCGGGCTCTTATCGTACGTCGCGTGTAAACCCACGTTTTTTTATTTCCTTAATTTTCTACTGAACACGATTGCTTTTTTTTTAATTTCATCGTATGATTTGTATGAGTCACGATTAGTCAAGATTCAGGGTGTTATCGGTTCTCAATGAGTGCGGGTATTTCATACGTGTGACTGGAATATTCGAGTACGTTCCCGTTCGAACCTTCTGTTTACTATCATGTAAGTTGTAACGGGCAGCGCCGCGCTGCGGAATAGTGCCTAGTGGCGCGATTCGACACTGGATCACGCCGTGTGTGCGGTTGTGTGCCACTATACGCTATGTTATCAGTGTGTTCCGCGTATCGTAACACCGTTATCACTGGCTCGTGCTGGCGTGTTCAAGGCATTTTCAGTACCTACTCTGTCGCCTATCTAATATTTAGTTAACATAAATTTGGTGCCTGTACTGTGCCCAACAAACGGTTCGACGGTAGGTTAGCTATGAAACAAAGAAAAACATAATATCACGGTAGGAGTACATTGTACCTACACTACCTACAACAAAAATGATATTGGTAGAGCTGGCGCGGAATGTATTGTTTGATAATAACACGAATGGAACGCGTTCTAGTATGAATCGTATTGGTACTCAATTATAAATAAATAACCGATGTTGATTCAACAAAGTTGTTACAAATTGACATTCGTTTGTCTCGAGGTAGGTAACATCTAGAAACTACCTAGAAGTTAAATATTTCATTCCACTTTTCATGCTGAAAAAGTTTCCGAATCAATTCACTATTCAATCAAAATAACTTTTAAACAGAAGAGATGATGATAGTTGAGTAATCATACTGAATTAATTTTGAATAAGAAATGGGCAATGAGACAATAAGACTGGATGCAATTAGGGAAGGAATCTCCCATACGAATCGTCTATATTTGCAAAATTATTTCATGACTGCTGTTAATTATCTGCTAAATTTCAAAGCATTATGGTACAATTGTATTCAGCATTTGTAGATCACTTTATATTGTACCGATTGTATACTTACCAGAACTTAAGTAAGTAAGTATAATTATTATGTTCCAATCAACAGGCATTTATAAATTAACTTTTGCGATTGTTTTAATCACCATAGTCATCTTGATTTTTGCAATACTTACAATTGCAAGATACTTTCATTAAAAATGTTACCTTCTTGTTTGCTGAAATAAGCATTTCAATGAGATACTGCTTCAAAAAGTTACCAGCCAGAAAACATTTTTTATTAATTCGTAAGGAACAATTATTGAATTTTATTTACTGATTGTTGAAAAATTAGAGTTCACTTACATAATAATTGCCCACTGCAACTTGTAGGTACATATTTGAATAGGATGCAACCATGACATACCAAGTGGAGCATTCAATTGAAAACTTAATTTCAATTGTTTGAGAATAATGGAACTATAAAATACTAAAGTTTTTGTCCTATTAATACTTTTATTTATATTTATTGGACTGTAGAATTGATGTTTATTCAAATGTAGTAGATATTTGTACAAGTGAGACATGAGAAGTTTATTGGTAGGTAAGTAAATATGGCTGTTCACTCAAATGTTGCTAACTTCATTTTTATCCATTTTTATTTGATATCAATGTTATATTTTTTCGATAGGATTCTAAAAAGGCCTAAGACAGACAGACAATTAAAATATAACTTGATTATTATTTTGAGGATTTTAATACCTAATTGTAGATAACACTTCAAAGCTAAGAATAATTATTATGTAGCTCAGATCAAAGAAATAGGTTATGTGGATTAACTTCCGGTTGACATATACCTACTTAATGATACATAAGGTACTTACTTACATATGAGTTACATAGTTGCTTAGTGCAAATTAAACCAAATTTTTGGAAATGTTAATCGAAATACTTAGGTAGCTCAAAAGTGAGTTTCACTCCTGAGCTTCAGTCCATACGAATGAAGCCTAACTATCTGAAATAGATGAATAGATATGAATAGTTCTTACGTTATAGAAATCATCGTCAGGGTCGAGAGGGCGGCACTGGCTCAGAGGATCCCTGGTTTTCCCTCCAGAACTTTTGTGTCCTCTTTCGGAGCATCCGCTCGTGGCCCGTCCGTTGTTGGGGCGTTCATTGCTGGTGCGGCGGATGGGTGCTCCGACCGCAAACCGATCTGCGGCGGACCGGCTGGTGCGGCTTGTACCAGGGGTCGGCTCATTGCTTGACCCCGGAATTGGATCCTTACTCTTTTTCCCTTTGCTTGGTTTCTTTACTGACTTTTTACTTTTGTTTCCCTTAGATGTATCCGACATCTTTTGAAAATCTAACTAATCTCTCAACAAACCAGTGTCTGATTCTAATAGTTTTCAAGTTCCACCGATTTCTGCACAAACTTGAGGTGTATCTGCGCTGCAGCTCGAAGATGCCCCGGAAACGGCTCACGCGATCTATGGATATAATATACAAAATGGAGTCTAATCCACCGCGTACGCGAAGCGAAAATATCGATCGTCTTTGTTTCGAATCTTTTCTGCACGGTCTCTAACAATAAGCGCAAACACAAAAAGTAAACCGTCAATCACACCTACTCGAAATTCAGATTAAGATTTCGAATTGCTATCACCGCGTAACTAATTACCATAAATTTGGTCGTTATTAGAGAGCAAACGAAAGTACGCGGAGTAGTCAATTTGTGATTCGGAGACTGCGCTCACCTCCGGCGTCGTCCCCTCCCCTGCGCAGGTCGCAGCGGCAACGGCCGGGGGCGCGACAATGGCGCCGCGACGCGACGCTCCTTTTCGCGGTTCTTACGAATTTGGACGCCGCGTAACACGCCAGCTATGAATTGCGTTAGCGGCGGCGCATTTACCGTGCCCTAGTTATTTCGGGTGCCGTCCTAGATACAACGAGGCCGAAATGCTGTTTTCATCATCTGTAGCGACTTTTATTCGAAGAGGCCGCGTTGGGATGCCCGAACACGTCGTCACGTCTCGTAGATACTGACTTCGATCGTTAAAACCGCGTCATTTGTCCGCGCAGCATCACTGAGTTGCGCACTACTGCTTTGCACCGACTGAACCCGCCCGAACTGACAGTGGAACGAATATTTCTAATATTTATCGTTAGCATTGTTAAAAAAATGTCTCTATCTGATCTGATGAATTATGCATCCAATTCAGGATGGACATGGTAAATGTTAATTTTAAGCTAAGATATAACTTATTTTCCCGTTATTTCAGAAAAAAAATAGGAGGTGCTGTATATAGACTACTTCCTGAATACCAGGGTTTTCCTTTTTATGTTTTTATTTACCTACTTGTTTTTTTACCTCCCATGTAAATGTAAATTATACTGTTTATCATAATTATTTTCGTTTTTTGCTAGCATTCGATTCTACCATCAAAAAGTACGTATTGCGAGATTTTTACGATTGTTACAAAAAATGCATTAGGTACATTTAGCTGACGAGTTAATAAGACGCTTGAGTTAATAAGTTGCATTACATTTTATAATATGTTTTCGACCCCAGAAACCCGGGATTCCCGGATACTAACGAATTGTAATGATCTACAACAAAAGTACTCTGTTGGATTTTCAACCGTCGACACAAAGCGGATCGTCACAAATCATAATTTCATTCATGTAATGTATGTAGGTATGTTTACAAAATAAAATGTCAGTTGCAATGATCTATAAAACCCTTGTGTCATGTAATTTTTGATAGTCCATCTATTAAAGATTACATGACACCCCAAATAAACGTTGTTCAGAAAAAAAAGTGGCATTTGTTGGAAGGGGAGGAGCCTGTGCCACGCCCTTCGTCCTTGTACGGAAGGACATCTTCTGAACTTTAGATTTATACCTAATATGATTTACATAACATGCCGTGGCAATAAATACTCCGTAGGTCTAAAATTGTTCCTACGGCAGGTCTAGAAATAGGAAGTCATCAATACCGAAGTCATAGTAAGCAAAAATGTGACAGGGCACTCCGCCGGGTATTCCTAGTATGAGTAGATCAAGTTAGTGGCTGTGCATGCCTCGGGCTGCGAGCTCGCGCTGTCCAAGGAGAAGGGGAGGTGGTATGCCACTTGGCCCAAAGTAAGCCAAGGCCGGTCTGGTGGGGAGAACGCTTACACGTGTGACCTACTTAGAAGCCGAAGGGCTACGGAAACACACGACGGAGCCCGACGCGAGCCCGAGCGCGCTCCCCGTCATCGTCACCAAGTACCAAGCCAACTGATCAATAATAATCAACTACCACTACTATCTCAAACACCTATTCACTCAAAGTCGTTCTAATAAGATCGCGTTTTCCTCAACACGCCCTAACTGACGCCAATGCAGTCACCGTTCGAAAATCATGTAGCGTACGAGCTTTCTTTGTTCCTACACGTGAATTACAGCACGTGTCTGTACTACGGTCACTGACCTCGTAATTTATGTGCATAGAAGCCGCCTGCTCCGCTACTCCCACGGCCGCAGATCAGCAATCTTCCACTTTATCACAAATACGTCACAAGGTGTTTTCACCGTGGGCATAGACTTAGTGCATCGCGGCAGAACCTAACACGGCCGAGACTCCAAGAGTCGATAAAAGTGCGTGGTCTGCGGTGCAGGTAGTTGCTCGAAGCTGATCAAAGGTGGCGCACGGCACGGCAACGCGGAGAGCATCGATTGCGATTACATCACCGCTTACGTCCTTTCTCTGCGCGCGCAGCCCGCCCCGCGGCCCCCCTCCCCCGTCCCTCCACTGGCCTCTGCCAGGCCCCTCCGCCCCCTGCCACTCGCCGCGCCCCTCGCATAGCAAACGCCATGGCGCGCCGCTACGTGGTGCCATTCGCACTTTGGTCGTCGTTCGCTTCGGTCGTGCTCTAGGAAGCCTCCAGTACCCTAGTGCAAGTTTAACTTTACTTGGAACATTTTTCAACTTAGTTTTTATCCGTGGAATGTGAGGCGCGTTTAAAGTTAACTGAAAAGTAGGGACTACTAGTGATCATAAATCAAATTTAAAGTGAATAAAAATAATTTTAGCTCGGGTTTAAAAAATATTGTGAGATGTTCGCGACCTACTTTTCCAACTTCCGTATAGGTAGTTAAGTTTCCACATCGCGTTTTTTTATCATTCGTTCAAAAGTTAGGAAATTCGGGTCGCGTTCGATTGTGCGCTGTTACAGAACAATTAGTTATATTTTCCCTTCTGCTTTGTCATGTGAGTCACGTCTCGCTGTGGCAGTGCGCGCACGTGTCGCGTCTACGTTTAATATTTTAATTACAGTTGGAGCTGAACAATGCTGAACTATGAAGACAAGAAGAAAGAAAATTAAAATGTCAGTCGTGTCGGGGGGAGGAATCGACTCGACTTTAAAATATATTAGTCAGTCTTTTTCTCTCTCCTATATGGTTGGCATGTAACCGTCGGCACCATCCAACAGCTGCGCAGGAGTCGCCTCAACAGCTCGCAGCATGGCCGAGTCCGCAGTGACGTCAGAGATTACGCAAGCTGTTATTTGATTCGGCTGCGAAATCACTGAATTTTCTGCTAAAGACAAAGCCGTTTTCAGGATTTTCGTCGAGGACTTGTATATTTTTATAACTGATTGTTCTTGTGTAACTATTTCTGTGTGATGTCTTTCGCTTTAAATATCGTGTGTCGTAACCGTTGGGTTTGAGTCATTGCACCGAATGACGAAATGGAAATAATCGTCGGCGCGGCGGCTCGTGGCGGGAATTGGGCAATCTGCGAGCGAGCGGATGTCTTGCCGCGCTCCCCGCGCCCCGTGTACCGCTACTCCCCCGCTGCCTAAATTTTAAAGTTGGTCGAAGATCGCGAACTCAACGGACAGACAACGATTTCAAGCTTGTTCAATTTTCTTTTTTGTTCCAGCCACCATCAGCGGCGTCACCTGGCGTCACTCGGCGCCCGCTTACACTATTTCTATAAACTGCGCGCCACTTGCGATTGATGTTTAGAATAATTATAATTGCGCTTCTATGTATTTTTGCAATGCGATTTAACAATAAAAATATTTTTATTGGAACTCTACTCGTTATTACTGGAACTTATATTTTTATTTTGCACGTTGTTACTATTTTTTTGACCCTGATACACAGCACATGGTTTAAGTAATAGCATTACAACAGAATTAGAAAAACACACATCACACATAAAGTTACACTAAACAAATACAAAGTTAATGGGTGGGACCCCAACCCGCCCTCCGCAGGGTGATCCAATAGCAAACCAGATCCTTGTCCCTGGTTACCTGCTAAGCTTAGAGGAACCTCGCCGACACTTACAAAAAACACAATGGCGTAGCGAATGATAGTTTCATTAATAATGTTTCTATTATCATTAAAGAACAATACTCTTATAAAATGAAAATAACGAAATAAATTTATCGATGAAATGCTCTAAGCGAATTTACTTTGCTATTGGTTCCAAACTTGTAAAGAACTTGATAGAAAAAAAAACAGTAAAATGTTTGAGTTATATAACGTAACTAGGCTAAACCTGATCACATATAAGAAAGGAGAGTTTAATAAATAAAATGCATTTATTTGGAGTGGCTATAATGACTCATCAAATAAATATAATCAAATCAATCTAATAATAATTAAGGCTTAAATAATTTTTGCAAAAAGTAGGAAGTAGTTAAAACAGATAATAATGAAAAAATGTGTAAGCTGTTTAAATAGTCTCAGGTTTTGATAAAAATAAATCGATCATTGAACCGAGGCACACAGCCAGTGATAACGGAACGTAATGCCGTATTTTTGTGTCTACTCATGATAACGTAAAATTGTCCGATTCGGATGAAATTTAAATACTTACTGAGAACAGACGTAGATGTAACCTAACCTAACACAATGAGGCAAATGGCAATAAAATATTAAAAAACATGAAATTTTGACTGTTTATTTGTTGTAAGTATTGTAATGTTAAGTAAGTAGCTAAAAATATAATAATATTATTAAATTATCGGAAATGACAAACTTAACATAGAAAGAAATAAAAATACTTCACATGATGACAAGGAACAAAATACTTACATACCTGCAATGACTGAAATTAAAAAGAAAAAAGTTGCGTAAAAGAAAAAAGTTCTTGAATGATTTAGCTAAACTTCATTTTTTTTTTAATTTTAACTAAACATGAAATTTCAACAAAAGAATAATAAAATTAAAATAATTTAGAATTGAACAATAATAATTCGAGGACAAGACAGTAGTAGTAATTAAGATCTTGGCTAAACGGTGAGACAATGGACGAGCAACCCATAGTGTTATGAAATAATAAATAACTATCCGTTTTTTATGAATAAGAATGGTGCTACTACCGCTTTTTAACTACGTTTGTTGTCTTACTGCTCTCTCGATTAATCCGTCATTTACATAATTATAACCAAAAAATTTTTTTTTTGACTTTTAAATAATTACAAAGGTTAAATAATAAAAAAAACAAACATACACAACTATTCAATAGTTGTGCATGTTTGTTTTTTTATTTTTAAATGCTTTGTTTTATGTTTTTGTAAAAATATTTAAACTATTATAAAATAAGTTTAAAAATGTATAAAGAACGATTTACTAAAAATTAGAATACTACCCAAACCAGTTCCAAAAAAATTTACATAGCACGCCACTGGTTCGAAATTAGAGTAACGTAAGAATTGAATTCATGGTACTCATAATTACATAGTTTGCACATTTTGATCGTATCGATAATTATGTCCTTTCAATAAAAAAAAAATATCACGCATAGAATAAAACAAAGGGGAAAATAAAGCAATAGGCCTAAAGAAAAAAAAGAATTAAAAAATTTAGAAGTATCCATCAAGTAAAAAATCTAAGAAATTTTAATCTTTGTTTATTTTAGTAATTTAATAACTTAAGAATGGGTTCACCTATCCAAACCAAATGTTCGGACTATTTAGTAGATGGTAAATGTGAAGTTTGCACAAAATCAGTCGAGCAGTTCTTCATTTATCACATTTTTTTTTGTAACAAATGAATTCAATAAATAGCGGATCATTTTGTTATTTTGAATTTTGTTGTAAAAACCTTTTAAATTATGGGAGAAAACAAAATCCTCATGCTCAGTTTTTACTACTTTTTGTCTGTTGGTTTCTTTTTCGTGAAACGTAATCAAATGAAACATGGGTAGAAAAATTATCGATAGTTATTACATAAATCTAGCCAGTACACAATTCACAACCACGTATTTTTCACACTCACACACAAACACATACACAATATTAATCATTATAATTTTGATTATTTATTTAACTGTGCTCTTATTAATTTTGTTGTGCTTTTCTCCTTCTATTTAGTGTAATCTAGGTGATGTCGTGATTTTGTCATTATTACGTGTTCTTAGTATTGTCTCTCTTTAATTGAATAATTATTAAAAATACTAAAAGCAACAAAAAAAACGGAAGTTATAAAAAAAGTGAAAATTCAAAAAGAAATTATGGTGTGAAAATGCATTTTAAAATTCAATTCTTAAGAAGTATATAATACAAAAAACAATTATATTTCCTTGAACGCTTCAATCGCTCAGTTCTTGTGGAATAAGTGAAATGTTGTCTTCTCTGTATTTTACTGAAAAACGTTTTATTCGAAAATTTTGTGATTTTCCTGACACTTAGGTACAAAAGTTAGTATGACCGCTTACACGAGAAGATTTTTGAAGGGTATTACGGGTAGGTATATATTACAATAAATATTACAATGTACAGAAAAATTAAGAGGTGCTTCACGGTTGTAAAAATAAAAACAATTTGATGGATTATAAAAAAAATAGGAAATGAAGTACCGATCTTGTTTTAAAAGAAAAACCACTGGTAGGTTATTATATTTTTTTAAGAAACACCCGTTTTTTGTTTGAACCGAATTTAGATGGACAAACAGGTTTAATAAAATGTCGATTCTGTCGTGTTAGATGTAGTTTAATAATCTATATTCTTTTATTTTTCTATTTTAATAATACTTTTTTAGGAAGATATTTTCTCGTGAAATGAAAGTTTATATTTTGAGATAATACTGTGTGGTTTTTCATGCAGGAAAAACTAGAACATTAATCAATACAGTATAGCAGAAAATCAATTGGTTCTGCATAACATAACCGCCTGTATTAGCTGAAAGGTCAGACAAAAATGTACCTGTAAGTGTGTTTCCTACCAGGCACAGGTACATCTTTTCATCACATCGTATGTTATGTTAGTTATATTTTTTGTCCATTTTAATAGTTGGTGTGCCCATTGCCATAAATGAAAATAAAAGCCAGCCTAAAATTCCGCTACTGAAGAATCTTGATGACAAAACCCAATAATACGATAACCGACACTGGAAATCGAACTCCGGCCTTGATCAGCGGAATAATCTGAATAGGCCGTGGCCCTGGAACGAAAAGGACAACTGAAGGAACAGGGTGGTTTGTAGTGTTATAAATCCCTTGAAGCTGGGCCTGGAGCCGTCATTAGATAATTTTCCAGCAGTGACTATACATTTTAGTCTAATGCGAGTAATTCTACGACTTGTCCTACGACATTTGTCAAAAACCAAAGTTTACAGGAGAGCGTTTTTAAACCGCTCTAGAAATAATTACGAGTATAATAATATGTGTACTTACATTTAATAATTGATTTGTGAGGATACATGTGCCTCATCAATAAAAACATTATTGGTTGATGAAGATTAGATTTTATTGAACTGGAATTTATAGACTGTATCGCATGAACAAATGACAAATAAAAAACGCATAAATTACTCGTATGTTGTTTGGAGAAAAATTGGTGTGAAGATTTCCTGATCGCAGGTGTACTAACAGGCAACCGTGGCTCTGGAACGCAAAGGGCTGTTCAAGGAACACCGTGGATTTTTAGGGTTCCGTAGTCAACAAGGAACCCTTATAGTTTCGCCATGTCCGTCCGTCCGTCCGTCCGTCTGTCCGCAGTTTAGCTCAGAGACGCACAGTACTAGAGAGAGAGCTGTAATTTGGTGTGAATATACGGATTCGTTGTGCCAAAAAAGTGGTTAAATAAAATCTCGAAAAATATTTTTTTTAGGGTACCTCCTGTACTTACGTAAAGTGATGATTTTTTTTTCTCGCGTACCCCTTAGTGTGGGGTATCATTAAATAGGCCTTTAAAAAATAATGATAGTTTCTATTAACAATTTTTTGATAAAAAAAATCGTTTGTGAAATATTAAGCTTTAAAGTGCTAAATTTTGCTCGATTCGAGTGTCCCCCCCTCTACCAGCTAAACGGTTATGTTTGGGGGAGTGAAAAAATTCACAATAGTATTGATTTTACCACGCTAAAAAAAAAAAAAAAAAAAAGCTTGACCTGATCGGTCGACTTCTCGGCTCTAATTTCTTTAACAAATAATTTCCATTCCTACTTTCTTCTCATTCTCAAAGTCAAAAAATATGCAAGTTCAGCAATGTGTAGGGTAGGCGATACTACTTGTGTTGCTGGCCTGGTCTGGTTGCAGTATCATCATCATCATCATCAGCCTATTAATGTTCCCACTGCTGGGACACAGGCCTCCTCTCTGTGTGAGGGGGTGGGCCATAATCCACCACGCGGGCCCAGTGCGGATTGGTGTATGCTTGGTTCTAAATATTCTACCCACAGCTTGGCCAGAACGTCTTGAAACGAAACTAATCTTTTCGTTTGCTGACAATACGTTTTAAAATCTTTTTTTTTCTAGTTTAATCATCATTTGATGTAAACAAAGAACGCAGGTTTGTCAGATTTACAAGTATTATTGTGCCATAAAATTAAAGTAATAAGTCAAAAAAAAACATTCAAAGTGGTAGCGAGAGCACAGTGGCGACTTCCGGTTTTCTACTCTAATTTGCCAAACTGTACCAGTTAAAAATTACTAAAACCGAACTGCAAAAAGATTTTTTTGTGGGGGACAACAGGAAACAGGCAGCTAGCTACGAGTATCTGTATTTAGGTCTAAACTGCTTCCCTGGTAATGAAAAAAACAAGTACTTAATTAATTTCTGGGGCCGTTAGGTCCGAGTTCCTAGAAGTGGCTGAAGAACGATTTAGTTTTGAACAGTAGGTATGTACCAGCTAACAGCAAATAGAAGTTTATGCTCTTAAATAGAATTAATATTTTTTAAACGTTACCCCACGCTGGGAATTTCTCTTGTATCGTGGGTGCGAACATAGAAACTCACGTACACAAACATCCAGACCCGGAACAAATACTTGTAGATCATACAAATATTTGTTCTGTCTGGGAATCGAATCCTCGACACGTTGCACAGCAGTCGATCGCTCAACCATCCCAACCGTGTCGTAAAAGATGGTTAATTTTGATTTGATCGATAATAAGTAAGTTATAGTCTAACCGCCTTATTAATAAAGGTGGACTAAAGTTACAACCACGATAATCCTCGGATTAACCATGACCTTGGCGTAACTTTAGTCCACGTTTATTAATAAGGGGGTGAAAGACCAATTAGTTTTAAAATATGTATCGTAAAATGATCACTGACTAAGATCTTGAGGCAAAGGGCTCCTGCTTCCAAAATACAATGTTCTGGAGCACAAAAATGACAAAGGAACCGGTGTCAGGGGTTAAAAGTCGATCCTTACAATGATAACTACGGTTGACTCAACGACGCCATTGTGATACTCTCTATTGTTAAGAACAAGAAGCTCCATAGGTTAGCTTAGGCAGTCTTACAAAATGTCTCCTGTCCTGATTGTAATCTGATGTTATCTTGTGTGCGTGGATGATCCTACGGAAATAATACAAAATATTTAATTCCATACACTTTGCGGTAAGAGTTAGACGGGATACATACGTAAGATCAACAGCCATAATATCAACAGTTAAAACATCAACACCGTAAGACCAACGATTCAGAATGTCAACAGTTAAGGAAGTGAACAGCTCACCAGGCCGATGTTTTAACTGTTGATTTTATGGCTGTTGATCTTACGTATGTATCCCGAGTTAGACAGACAAAAGTCTACCCCTTAAGTGACATGTCAAAAGTATTTAAGTCGTTCTAAGTTTTAGTGTTTCATCAAAGGGACAAATATTTAAAAGAAATAATGTTCATATTGTCCCCTAAAAGACATTCACAATGAAACTCAAAGTGGCACACATGCACTCGTGCTCACATGCACACATGCACACTGCGCATTTACGCTATTATCGCCTCGAGTAATCTTTCAATTTGTGGTCCTCTCCGTCCAACATCCGTAAGGAACAGTCATGTCGTCCGACCAAGTTAGGTGGACTTTGGAGTTGGCAACTGCAAATTGATTTGCATGTCCTATGAATAATCAGTAGACGGAGTAATTGAAGATCAATTTCGTTATGGTTCCGGCTGTAGTCCCTAGATCATAAATGCATGACGGTGTAAAATGTGTGAAATATTTGTATTGTGGCGAGAAAATAAACTATTTACTTACTTACATTAGCAGAAGCTAGAGGGCAAAGTTCGACCATTTTCTCAATTAGTCTGTCAAAGGCATTTTTTAGAAGACACTTGTCAAAGTTTTCAAGTAAATTGAATTAACTCTAGTTTGGTAAGGAAACAGTACCCTTAGCACAAATTATCACTCTTTTTCTTTCTAGTATTTACTGCGTTTTTGTATGAAAAAATGGAACAGTTCCTCTGGGCACACCAGAGGAGCTAGAAGAAAGAACTATTGTTTTCCTTGAAAATTGTCAATTTGAAATTGTCAAACTTCCAGTTTACTTTAAGTCTCAAATACTGAAAATTCGTGCTAAGGGTACTGGATTGTGCAGGTCTGTGTAAGATACTGCTTGACATCGCTGCATTTATAAAGGCTGGAAATCGCTCCTCATGGGATTTGGACAAGGCTTGGCAAAAGAATTAAAATGACGTGGGGGTGGGCGGGTCATGTCACACGAATGTATCGAGAGGTGGACAAAGATCGACACGCAGTAGACGTTCGTAAAAGTAAGCTTTCAGAATCGAGATTTTATTAAGATACTGAATTTTAGATGATTTCAATGTTAACTATCATAAACTAATAGTACATTTAAAGAGAGAAGAAATAATTTATTGCTGATTTTTCATGGACATACATAAAAATTAAAGTGTAGTGGTGTGTCATCGTAACCCTGCAATGGCGTTGTCGTAGTATTATTTTATCGACATAACTTGGCGTAGCAGCATCGTAGTTAGGTCGAAACGCTGTCTTAATTTTGTCGAAACAGTTTTTCTAATAGTCTGCGTGACTATTTATATCTTCTAAACTACACAAGTAAATACAGATGCGGTTTTCACCGTCATTGCAGCATTTTCGGGAAATTTTAAGTGTGTGTGTGTGTGTGTTTTATTTTAAATGCATCTTTGATATCTACCTACATACCTAGTTCTCCGGATATGGTTCGGTATCATATTTAATAACGTACACAAAAAGTAAAGCAGTCAATATTTTTAACACAAACTTCAGTATATTTCGCCCTGGGATGGATCTGAAGTACTCAATAAAATTAAAACATAAAATCAATAAATACTTCAACTGTACGAAATACCGCTCGTTTGTTTAATTGAGTGCTTAACTCATCGTGTTCGTTCGTATGGAAATATCAACATGACTGAATACATGTTTTTGTGCACTGTTATGTTTTTCATTTCTTTGTATGGAATACCAGACGTTATTTTACTGTTTTGTGTTTACTACTTACACTCTGTTGACTGTGTTGCCATAGAGAGCTATGGAAACAGTTATGATAGGCATTTTTCCTCCACGACCTATTAAAATATGGAGAGAAACGAGACTCTCGCGCATAGCCACAGTGATATAAAAAGAGTGGAAGTGAGCATCCATATGTCTGTATCAATGATAGATCCATATAATTATATGCCCTAGACTGGCTGGAATTTGAGGAAGGAAAGTGCTGAAATGGAGATCTGTTGCCTGGTAATACTGGATATTATAGCCATGACACTTTTTTATGGTTTTCTTTTTTAATTATTTCATACATTATTGCTACTTTCATGCATATTTCAGCTGGCTGGTTGGTGTAAAAAAAAATGAATTACATAATACTGTCCGCGTTTTAAAAATAACGCATTAGTTGATTGAAACAAAGTATTATAGGAACTAAATAGAAACTCAAATCAAACTAAAAATCGTATGAAAGCGGCATTTGACAGTTTAATCCCCTCAAAGGTGCGCCCGCATGTACTTGCAGTTTCATACCTAGAAAGAAAGAAAGAAGATGTATGGTAAATAAAACAAGTGAGGAATAGAAAATGGACTATAACTAGGTATTCTAATTGTAAATACAGGTATCTGACCGTTTAGAAAACAATCATTGAGAGTGGAGAGATGCTAAATATCTGCATAATATAAACAGATAACAAAGTACATTACCAATCCAAAATAATATACATATAGGTAGGTATGTACTTCTTTGCCAACAAATAGGTAAATTGAATCCAAACATTCATACATGATTCATAAAGAAAATGTCGCCGTCGTTGCATTTCTCTAAGTCAAATCATTTATTTCAAACAGGCACTTTTGAACATCGATTATTAAAATTAAAGAAAATGAGATGGGATTGATTCTATAGCCATTCTCAAGGGTAGGTTCGTATGGAGAAGAATAGGAACTCCAAACTTACTATTTTTTGTCTGTCGATTATAAAGATTAACGACGTATAATCTGCAAAAAAAAAAAACTATTATTTCTCTAAAAAAACATTTTCATGATTAAATCTAAAAATATATGTATTAAGCTCGTAATCCAGAAAGAGAAACCCTGACTATTAAACTACTGGTTACTACAGGTACTACAGGTGGAGAGAAATTTTCAAAAAAAAAACCAGATTCGGTTGATTTCTGAGTAGGTAAATGGGCTAAATAAACCATAAAAACCAGTTTGAGAGAAATTATCAAAAAAAAAAACACCATTTTCGGTTGATTTTTGAGTAAATGAGAAACTATATAAACGGACCCAAAATAGAACCTTGAGGAACGCCCATTGTCATTTTAGACTCTAACGAGTTTCCTAAATTCAGAGAATGAGAGAGAAATTAAACTTTCAATAAGAAAATCCGAGACCTTAGCACATGATTTCCGTATTTTACGTAAAGCGTACTTGAAGTATGTACGGCATTTAACAGAAAATGAGAAAGTCCTTTACTAATCTTTTCCATCAAACTAACGTCTAAGTTCCTGTTTACGACACAAAAACCTGAAAAGTCGTGATAGCTCGATAGATGGACCGTTGTAATGTCTTCCAACTAGCAATTCAAAGCGACACAGCGTCTGCAATCACTTCAAAGTTTTGGTTCTGTGCCAATCTAATGTGTTACAGGTCAACTGAGTCCGTGCTGTGCTGACACGTGTTGTATGTGAGTCCTGTAAAAATTGCGTTTATTGTAATGTCATTCTCAAGGTTCAAAATTACCTTATAGAAACTTTTCATCCGAAAGTCGGTCACAAAAAGTGAATGAAATAAAAAATAATAGTCACCGACTTTCGAAAGAAAAGTTGAACTTTTTTTGGTTGTTTTTGAAGGCAGTTATTTTTTTTTCTAAGATTTTTTTATTGGGAAGAAAAAGAAAAACTTCCTAAATTTTTTTATGAGTCCTGATGCTCTTATCGAACGTGGTCAATTTTTTTTTCATGAAGATGTAGAATTATTGACAGTCAGCCCGGGAAAAGCTAGCTAGAATGCTCGCTTAAACGCTCTCTTTTGTTTTTCTGTAACATTTTTTTATCATGATGAAATTGTCAAATTCACAGTGATCCTTCATTGTCCTTTTACATTTCAAGATCACGATTTCTTAGATTCAGATTACCTTTTAAACTACACCACAAACATCCTTTATTGTATGAAGGTATAAAAGTGAGATTGTACTCGTCACAATATTATAGTTGTAAGTATAATGAAATTGCCAACAGTAATCGTAAAAACTGATACCGTTTTGCGTTCCATATCACTGTTACTAACACTATGGGTACTTAATCTCGAAAATAAAAATGAAGTTCTAATAAGTACCTACGTGTCCCTCGTAATTTTTTATTTTACAAAAACAAAATTGAACGACGCCGAAGCGTACTTGAAGGAATGGAATTTCTAGCAGCAAATTCCTTTAAAATTTTACATTTTCCTTGAGGAATTTTGTCGGGATATTTAAAAAATGTGTTCATAGCCAGCGTCTTGAATGGATCGTGTTTACTTAAAAAATCGACTTTATGAGCAATATTCCCTGGCAATATTGCCCGGTTCGACGACGGTTGGGGCTGCTAGTAGACTGGTTCCCAGAACTGTCTAATCAGGATGCTGTGGCCCTGGAATGCAAACGGCAATGGCAGTAACAGGGCGTGTGCTTATAAATATTTTTTTAATTATTTGTCATCCGAAAGCATAGTTTATTAATAAAGTGTCCGAAAAATTGTGTGTTTAGTAAAATTGTGTGTTTAGTTCATTTTCATTGTTTCAATCATTAGATAGAGATTCTACACAACCAGAATATGAATTATTTTCGAGTATTATCCTGTTTAAAAGGTATTGCCAAGTTTCCCTTGAAGCCTTGGTCCATAAACCCGACAAAGATGAAGTATATTTATCATTAAAAAGGAAAACAAATGTTGAATTTAATGGTACTATTTATAATTCGAGCACACCTCAAAAAAATGTTTATATGGAGTTGATCCCCTCAATACTTTTTTAAACTAACATATAACAAACTTTTAAATGATTAATGAAATTAACGATTGGTTGCATGTTATTCTCACATTATTATAATTATGTTATGTTATTAATTATCTATAATTTAGAAAATTTGTTGGACACAACATAAATCGGGCCGATTCTTGTTATATCCCTATAACTAGCCTAGCTAATCCTATACCCTTAGCACGAGTTTTCAGTATTTGAGACGAAAAATAAACTGGAAGTTTGACGATTTAAAGTTGACAATTTTTAAGGAAAAAAATAGTTCCTATTTCGCACACCAGAGGCGCTGTTCCATTTTTTGATACAAGAAACGCTGTAAATACTGGAAAGACGCTATAAAGTAAAGGAGTGAAAACTCGTGCTAAGGGTACTGTTCTTCAGAAAAAAAGTAACAGTAAGGAGTATTGCTAGTACATACTCATAATATTATAGTATACTTCATAATTTGATTCACAAAGCGAATTAACATAGTTTTCTCCGCCGCAGTGTCGTAATCCTTCGATTAAACTTTTATCACTTACGGTACCTGTAAGTGGGTCGGGTATGAATTAAATATGAGACCCGCACTTTGTATTAGGAGTGGCTTCATCAATTTTTCAGAACCTGTCCGTTTGTCCTGAATTTTCGTTTTGTACAAAAACTGAAAGTACTTAATTTTAATTTCGTTAAAATGGGTTTATTATGTACTAATGTATTTTTGAATGGAGTTGGTAGATAGAAATGACTTTTTTTGGTTTATTTCATTTTTATCTTATATAAACACTAATTATTCGGGATTGGTTGAGGCCATGCTGAGGGGCAAGACGGAGTTCGAAGTGGTTGCCTCCTTTTGCGAAGCAGTAATGCTAAAAAATTACCTGAATCATAATTTATAGGTTATTGTTGTCAAGATTTTCTTGTATGTTATCTATATCTGCGACTTCGTACGCGGATCCTGTTGCTAATGCCAGCGACAACGGGGTCATCAAAATCGAAGATCTGAAACATTGCACGGCACGTACGATATGCAACTGTTGGAAATGTATGCTCCAGTGCCGCTTCAGGGTGGCTGACCAGCCATGCAGGCGCGCTTTGGCAAACGGGATTTGGGACACATCAGTAAATCGCACAAGTTTGAAACGCTACTGGAGTCAGATATTTGCTTGGTGTTACGCCTCAACTGTTGGTATTTTGTTTTAAGGCCATGAGACATTAATAAGTTGCCGGGGTCGCGGGACTTATCTCATTACCGTGATCCCGGAACATAAAGGGCTATTGAAGGTCACCGTGGATTTTAGTCAGTACAGTCTGACAGTCCCTGCCGCCCTTCCAGGGTGGGAGGACTCATTTGATGATTTAACCAGGGAAAAAAAAGGAGTAAGTACCTAAGTAGTTGCAGCATGAAAATCAAAAGTGAATAAAGTGTTCCCGAATCAGAATAACTGATTTATCAACATCAGTGCTCACATGTACCTATCCGATCAATGACTGACACCAATCCAATCTCTCTTATTCAATTTTGAATAATGTTACCCATCTACTTTGAATAACGACATCTCATGAATGCGTAGCCACCTAACCTATCTTTTTTTCGTATTATATATTATGTTGTTTTTAAGTACAGTAAGTAACCTTAGCAGGAATTTTCACTCTTTTACTTTACAGTATTTACAGCATTTCTTGTATGAATAAATGGAACAGCGCCTCTGGTGTGCGAAGAAGGAACAAATTTTTTCCTTGAAAATTGTCAATTTGAAATTCTCAAAGTTCAAATACTGTAAACTCGTGCTAAGAGTACAGAACTTCTCGGCGTACTTACATAAGATCACTAAAATGCTTAAAAAAGAAACGAGTAAGAAAGTCTAGTTTTATGAAAAAAGTTTTTTTCAACTCTGCGCTTGCAAAGTATCAATCATTGCATTTTAATTCTACAAAACACTTCTCTTCATCACGGTACTGTGAAATCGAAAGTCTTGACAGTTGCATTAGTGTGCCCGAAAATAACTGTAGAACTAGGGTGACAATACTGTAATAGAGACTATCGATGATTTATCATAGCACTCTGTGACAGCGGCTTTTAGTGCGAGACAAAGTCTGACAGCTGTCCCGGGCTTCTAATCAACCATTACAAATAGACTAGGACGAAAGAGCGAATATTTGTAACAGAAATCATACTTTGAAGAATTTTGTACCATTTTGCAATATTTTTAAATACCTACATCTAAATAATTACAGCAATTTTTAGTCTAGTAGGTACATAAAATTTGTTTAATAAACGGATTTTTGATTTACATCAAAAATCCGTTTATTAAACTTTATACTTAGACCCGATAGTCATACAAAATTATAAATAATTTATAAAAAGAAGAAGGAAAGCCTGACGAACTCTAAATTAATGGGGATCATCCCAAATCAACCCTTTCATAATATTTAGGGATGTTGAAAGCTCGAAAAGATTAAACTTTTATTTAAAGGATGACGTTTTAAAAACCTTTTTGAAAAGCTCCGACGCCATTATCGATCCAACTAATTAATTAATAGCGATTCAATAAGAACATTCGATCGGAAATTATAAAGTTTACTAAGCTTAGGACGATCGTGGTTGGGCTGAGAGGTTCGCTAATGGATCCAGCCGTCGAGAACTAGAAATACGCCGACTCGACAAGTATGTACACGACAATTTAATATCTACGGCGTTGCTCGACGCCATTTGGAGTATACGTTAAGCTGTTTTCGAAGTTCCAGTGTTAGCCACCACTTAATCATTGGCATGTACCTAGTTCTAGATTATGAATGTGCACTCACTTTTCAACACACAAAGATCAATACAAAAAAAAACTTAAAAATGTTTTTTTTTTTACTTTTTATAATCGATGGCTGAGCACGACTGCACTTTTTACTCTATTAAAATAAAATATGTGAGAATCGCCTACTATACATACCTACTTACATTTTGAATTGTCAATATATCACCAATTAATTAACGAACTTTAAGCGATTTGCTTACAGAAAAATTGATCATCATAATGTCATCATCAATCTTATAACTTCTGAGACACGCCTTCTCTCTGTGAATGGGCCACAACCACAGCGTAATCCCACTGTGGTTTGGTAGATGTCACATGACATCAAATTATTGGTTCTAGGATATGTTTTCCACACAATGTTTTCGCTAGTTACCGACCGAAATTTCGGTTTCGGTTTCGGTTTCGGCCGGTTTCGGCCAAAAAATCTAGTTTCGGCCCTAGTTTCGGTTTCGGCCGAAATATAGCCGAAACTTTGCCGAAACCGAAACTTGACGAAACTCAAGTGTTCGTGCATTTTCGTGCGTCGTTCGGTAACATTCGTAGCCAACACGTGCTTGCTTGACGGCGGGGCCCGGCGCTGTTCGCCACCGTTCATTTAATCGTGAGTTGAGGTTATGTTTTCGAGTTTACTGCCAAGAGTAAGTCTTGTATATTCATGTTATGATAAAATAATATTTAAACTTATCAATCGTCAAGGCAGAAAATATAGCTTATGGCTCAGTATAAGTTAAATAACATAGAAAAATAGCAATTTCTTAGAAACCTATTTGTTCCAAAGTTTGCCGTACTTATAACATTCAATTTCCAGAATTTGATCCTTATGCTAATAACACTGTCGAAGGTGTAATAATGTGTGTTTTTTTTCCAAAATCTGCGTTTTCGATTCCTGACCAGCACTATTGATTTTTCTAAAATCATGATGCTGTTTTCGTTTTCGACAAAATCGGTCTTCAGTCATCCTGTAATTCCTGTATAGTTATACACTTTTTCTTAAGTGTTAACTTTAGTAAAAAATAACATAGAATTTTAGAAAATAATCGAAAATTTAAATGTTTTAAAAAGTTTCGGTTTCGGTTTCGGCCGAAACTGAGAGCTAGGCCGAAAGTACGGTTTCGGTTTCGGTTTCGGCTGAAAAATCAGTTTCGGTCGGACACTAGTTTTCGCTACTACTGGTTCAACAATACTCTGGACAGAAAAACAATAATACTAAAAGCAATACCACACAAAGGTGTAAAATAACTTTTCTTTCGGAAATCTGCTTTGTTTTTCAATTCTTGGGCTTTTGCCACTTTGGTATACTTCCGATAGAAAAAATATTTTATTGGGTTCAATTTTTTTGAACAAATATTAATTTTTTTATCTTGTTTGGTTTAAAAATTCAACCCAAATTCATGTCAAATACATACATAATTTTCTTACTAAACTTGTGCTCTAGTTATAATCCGTAGTATTTACCGGTAATTTAACGTCGTCCATTTTCATTATAATTATATTGTACACATTTCAAAAGAGTTTGCGAACACTTTGAAAAATCGAAATCTTTTTTGAATTCGGTTGAAAAGTTGCTGGTTTTATTTTTGCAAATAATCGAGTACCAATCATAGCTAGTCTTTTATATAAATAAAGAATAATAATATCCACACCGCATCCGGCCGCAACAGACCGCGAAGTCGCCGTTTTCCTGAAAATTCAGCTCAACTAGAAAATGTTTCAGTAGATTTTAATTAAAAAGGATGTAATCGACGGTTTGATCAGTTTCGTATGAAAATTCAATATCCTTCGACAGTTTTCAGTGATCAAAGAGATGACATTAAGTTTTTTTTGCAACCATCTAATACGTGAAAAGCTGCTGTATTTTGTAATATGATAAGTTAAAAAAATCGGTTCCCTAAGATAAAAAGTGAGATTGATTGGATTGTTATCAATTATTTCGTTTTAATGTTTTTATTGATGCTAATTACTTATGTATTTTAACCACCTTTGGCCATAGTGATAGCCTTAGCTCCGCTGTAGTTTGACTTTGTGAGATTCTCAAATTGTTGAAACACTATGAATTTCCATAAAATTCAATGCTTTCAAACAAAATAGTAATCAAATGTGCCTATGTCCCAACAGTAGGAAATTAAGGGCATATCTGCTAATTCAAAAATGACTTTATAATATATAGGGTGACTGGCAATTAGTGTACGATACTTAAACACGTGATTGTGCTCATGATAACAAACAGTTTTTTAGGATGGGGGCAAAGCCGAAATCTAAAAAAATATCAGCTGTTTAGTACATTAGGTAAACATAAATGTACTGAACGGCTGATTTAGTTTTCACGATTTCAAAAATTGTTTGTTATTGTGAGCACAATCACGTTTTTAAGTATTGTACACTAATTGCCAGTCACCCCATATAATAATAATAAAATAATAATAATATTCCACAACTATCACACAACGCCATCTAGTCCCAAGCTAAGCAGAGCTTGTGTTATGGGTACTAGACAACTGATAAACATACTTATATATTTCTAAATACATACATATTATAGATAAATTACACCTAGACACAGAACAAATGATCGTGCTCATCACACAAACATTTGTCCTGGGTGGGAATCGAACCCACGACCTCCGGCATAGCAGTCAGGGTCACTAACCACTAGACCAACAGGCCAGTCAAAAGTTATATATGATTAAAATAATCTCTATGTTATACCAAATAGTTATATTCCTAACACACACAGACAAAACGATTCCAGTGAGGTTAACTCTCCCCTAACTCAAAGTAACAGACCAGCTCGTACCTACGTTTGTCTTCGTAAGCAACCGGTGCCAAGCTTCCTCGCAAGCCGTGACGTCATTACCCGACGCCAGAAAGACGCGACAAACCGTCGTCTCGCATTTAATCGATCATGCGTAAAAAGGATTAACTTAGCAATTTTATAGGCACAACCTTGCAAGTGCCTTTTTCCTTTCATCTTTACTTTATCAGGTAACTGGAGATGAATATCCTGGAACGTAAACGGCTTTTTGGAGGAACACTTTGTATTTTAGTCAGTACGAGTCTGACTGTCCCTCCTCATCCCGCTTTTCCCGTCCGATTTCATCATGTTAAAAAAGGTATATACAAACAACGTGTAACACCAAATGCGCAAAACCTCTCGTGGGGTAACTCAGCCCATGTTACTGAACAATTTTTGTTCTAAGACTTTTGGAAATTCGCAAAATAAAAAACGATTTTTCATACAAATGGGCCCGATCAATTTCTTATTTTTCATGAAAAACCATTTTTTTTATTGCGAATTTCCAAAAGTCTTAGAACAAAAATTGTTCAATAACATGGGCTGAGTTACTCTTTTTATTAATTGTCAATCTATATTACTTTCTTAGTTACCTTTATTGTTATTGCTCTTCATGTTTTTCATTCATCATCACCATCATCATCTCAGCCGCAGGACGTCCACTGCTGAACATGGACCTCCCCTTTCGATCTCCACATATACCTGTTGGATGCGACCTGCATCCAGCGTCTTCCGGCGACCTTTATAAGGTCGTCTGTCGTCCTAACCACTAGACCAACAGGCCAGTCAAGTTGCTAAACATAATGTTAAAAAAAAGTTTATAAAGTCGCTGCACACACTCGTCCATGTCACCGCTTTTATTAGGTAAAAAAAGGATGGGAGTTATGGATGCGGTTTTTACCTTAATAAATAGTAAACACTGACAGTGGTTTATTTTGACTGATCAAAATAAACCAAAATATAAATCCTTTACCGAGTGCTTGCAGATGATAGCTAATTAATAACGTGAACATCCTTTGACGCTTTTAATTTTCCCCTCTTTGCAAACATACATGTTACCACATTTTATGACATTTATTTTTCCCTTGACTTCGTAATTAAAATCTTTTGATTAGAGACTGCTGCAAATATTGACACTGTTATTTTACTCATCCACGACATTTTTTCATGAAAATTATTGGAAAAGTTTGTATATCTTTTCTAATATTAAAATACTGAAGAGTTCGTTTGGCTGAACACGCTAATCTCGGGATCTACTGGTAAGAATTGAAAAAAAAAAATTGTGTTGAATAGTCCATGTATAGTTAAAGGTGGGTTACGGCCATTACGAGCCAAACAGCGGGATGAAACCGCAGGGAACAGCTTGTCTATTATCAATAGTCTCTAGAAAATAACGGGCTTTGGTTTTATTTCATGCTTAATAGAAAAGAAAAATAGTATTTCATATAAAAGCCATGGAATAAATGGACGTATATTGAGTAAAAAGGAAATTGTGGATTGTTATCAACGTAAACCATGAACCAAGACTAACTAATAATGCACACGTAAGTTAGAAGCAGACGTGATTCGACTACCTACGCTAATATTTTCAATGTAACTGCCACATGACACCGCTTGACCGCGCGGTCGTAGGCCGTAAAACTGATCTTGGACCGCTCGAGCTCGTCGGCGCGGTTGGGCGGTGAAGGTGGCGGTTCGCGCCGAAGACCGCGACAGGAGACAAATACTGTAGCAATCTCCTGTCTCGGTCTCCTGTCTCGGTCCCCTGTCTCCGTCTCCTGTCTCGGTCTCCTGTCTCGGTCTCCTTTCGCAGTCTCCGGCGCTATCGCCCACCTTAATGTGCATTATGATACGGGTACATATTGCTGTACGGTGAAAAGTGACCGTCTAAATGACAATTCCTTAGCGCAAGAGAGAGAGGCCTATAGGTTGAGTTGAAGTGATGACAATTCTACAGTTTTTTCAACACGTAATTTTGCAAGGGATGCGATGCAACTAGTCGCACAGTCGCAGGCAAATCGACCAAAAATCTACCAATGTAAATGCAGCATTAGGCATCAACGAATACTCATGATTACCTTTGGAAAAGGTAGTGGTTCTGAGTCACTGAAGGGATTTCATACCAAATTGACGTCAGCTCCGCTTCCCACGGCCGCGCGGACGATCAGTGTCGTGTGATAACCGCCTTATTAGAAAGTATTTTAATCGACGCAGACGTACTTTATAATCAAAATCAATCTGTTAATTTATTTTGACGTCAGACCAGAAATAATTTCTAATACAAATGTACAATTATTTGCGATTGAAGGGCTAATTCTGCCTATTACGTCACTATTTATATGCACATAAGGTCACTATTAATCGTGTTAAAAAATGTCTTCCGGAAGCTTCGGATTCATTTAGAGTTTAGACTTTAGAAAGTGGTACCTAGTATTTTTTTTGTGGAACAACTTTCAATGGAAATCACAGCTTTTTGGGCTTTCGTCTGTCACATACTTACATTTTTAAGCACAATTTTTAACATGACATTTTGACCGTGTGGACTGAAGTTTACAAGCAAAACACTTTCTTTAAATTAGCAATAGTACAAATACCTATGCACAAAAAACAAAATGAGAAAACCGTTCACAGGGTGTCAAAAATCCTACCTATCAATTTTAATAAGGTTCTGATAAACTGGAGCATTCACTTGTAATGTGTTCATGACTTGCGAATGTTACATTACAGAAAAAAAACGAAAGCGATTTAGCGAGCATTCTGACGAGAGAGGCGACTGTCAAGGCTGAAATCTATAAAGAAAACTTTTTTGATGACTAAATACTGGAGAGTTCGACAGAAAGATGTTTACATTTTGAATACTTTAATGCCAAAAATATAATAAAACCGATCTTACACTCTTTTACCCTTTACTTTACAGTGTCTTTCCAGTATTTACAGCGTTTCTTGTATGGAAAAATAGAACAGCGCCTCTGGTGTGCGAAGAAGGAACTAATTTTTTCCTTGAAAATTTGAAATTGTCAAAGTTCCAGTTTACTGTACGCCTCAAATACTGAAGACTCGTGTTATGGGTACTGATCAAAATGCGATAACGTGGGAGAATTTTTAATCATCATAAATACGCGGAGCCGCAGTCTTAAGCTAGTCAAAATCAACTTTTCTTATAATTTAATTTAGAGTGAAATAATTGTTTACTTACCCAAGAATTTCATCATTGTCATGCAATTTCATTAAACTTGATGACAAATGAATTTCCTTCGTCTCGCAAGGAACCAAGCTCTAACAAAATCAACAACAAATTGGTTTTGTTCACATCCTGTACATGGCGGAAATTGTATTAAAACTTCAACGTACCTGTAGGAGATAGTATTATACAGGGTGATGGTGAGTTAAATCTAGCAACTTAAAGATGCGATTCCACCGGTGTGCGGCACAAATTCACGACAGTTACCTCTAGTCAACTCACTCCAGCAAAAACGAACAAATTGTGCGTGAACATTAAAATATTCTGATATTTTGTGTGCTTTGACTGCTGGCCTTTTAGAGAGACTAAGAGTCACTCAACGAGCAATGGAAGGGAGTTTCTTTGCGGGATAAAATCCGGAACATGGATATTCGGCGAAGAACCAGAGTCACCGACATAGCTCATAAAATTTGCAAGTTGAAGTGGCAATGGGCAGGCCACATCAATCGTAGAACTGACAATCGATGAGGAAGAAAAGTTCTCGAGTGGCGACCACAGATCGGAAAACGCATCGTATAGGCAGGCCCCCCACAGCAGGCGATGGATGCAAGTGGCGAATTGCCGTTCGGCGTGGCGGTCTAAGGGGGAGGCCTATGTTCAGCAGTGGACGACTTCCGGCTGATGATGATGATTATGATGATATTTTGTGCGCGCACGCGTAGGCAGTGGACGCGTTACTTGTGTTCGCACATTGCTAAGTATAGTTAACTCAAAAGTTACACACAGGCATAGCCTTGCTCTATTTTATATCAGGAAAATAATACTGTCCTTGCAAAAAAAAATATAGATACTTCACTCCAAAATTCTAGTTTTTTTTTTTTAATTTTGTGCTTAAATAAAATTTTAAACATGTTTAACCGTTGGTGGAAGTCACCCTTAAAATATTAAAAAAGTTACTATATGCCTTAATAAATAATAACGTTATTTTAATGTCTATCTTAGTTCCTACGTATTCACTTCATTAAACATAATTCCCATTAACTCTAACATCAAACTCGTGCTGTGTCATCGATCTTTCCCATTGACTCCACAGATTATGTTAACTCGCCAAGTCATAGCGAGTGACCCGAGGGAAGCGTGTTCAATTCCGCACTGATAAGCTTCAGGCTCATCCCTTAGTACATAGACTGTACATAACACTGCACTGTGCACTAGATAACAGTAAAACGTAGAGAGCTACGAAATCAATTGCATAGGGTATAAATATCTATGTTTCATTTTATTAGACTGAATTATAAAAAACCACTAGAGAATACCATTTAAGAGCATCACACACGGTAAAGATACTAATAATAATATTTTAGTTCAGTTATATCTAACTCGAAAGAAAAGACCTATGTGATGAATAAGAGAAATAAAAAACGAATTGTCCAATGATCATTTATTTTTATGTACGCAGATGTATTATGATTGTTTTTTTAATGTAAATTGTCTTAATAAGTCATTAAAATTATAGAAAAGAAATTATTATTAAATCAATGAACAGTGTTTTCAGTATTTGAGACTGGAACTTTGACAATTTCAAATTGACAATTTTCAAGGTAAAATTAGTTCCTTCTTCGCACACCAGAGGCGCTGTTCCTTTTATTTCATACAAGAAACGCTGTACTGGAAAAACGCTGTAAAGTAAAAGAGTGAAAATTCGAGCTAAGGGTACAGATTGTTTGTAGTAGCTAAAATATTGGCAATTCATTTGTTTCTCGCAGCCGTGGCACGGAGGACTAAGGCCTCCCCTGGACAGACCCCCGACCGCATTGCTTGCTCTGCAAACTGTACTATGCTTTGCGTGTCTATGGTACTACTATTTGAGCACGAAACCCGTAGCTTCGGCCAAAGTTTCGGGAGTTTCTCACTGTTTATCACTTACATAGAGCCAACTATCAGGAAATCCTTATATATAATAATTATAACATTTCAAGACGGAAAATGCCGTTTATGTGGGCCAGCTGTGACGGACATAAGAATAGTTACTATTATGAACTAAAAATTGGTGACAGCATGGACAGTAAAGTTGTCCCGACTCCCGATGTGTTATCAGAACCTATAAAAATATTTACCGGGACCGCGAGCCTGTCTTTACTTGTAAACGTGACCCTGGAACGCAAAGGATTTGTATTGAAAGAACACCATGGATTTTCGTCAGTATGTGTCTGGCAGTCCCCCCCGCTGCATCCTGAGGACACATTTATGATTTAGCTATGATAGAAAAAATTGGAGTAAGGTTTACTCGTTTGGAGTGAGGTTTACTCAAAAGTTTCGAGTAACTTTTGCACGGGTCCGTATTTTCGTTGGCGGGCTTAGAGAATAGACCCCCATGAGCACTCGGACATGAGGTAGCACATATATATACATTAGACACTCACATCCATGGATCCTTGTGGCGCTGCAGTTAGTGGCACAATGATTTTGTACAGATTCAATGATTTTGTAAAGGTCGCCATTTCGGCAACATGTTTCGTGAAAAACAAAAGTTTTCTTTTGTACGTACATACGTCGAAGTTGACACTATAATCTGTGCTATAATCCTGGCCACGACTAAGGATAAACGCGCACTACGAACAAAAATTGTTGCGAATAAAGATCGCGAACAATCAAAAGGCAGCATTAGCGACTGTTCGTCGAAAGGACGATTCATATTTATATAGACATTAATGAATAGTCCAGTTGACGAACAGTTCGATAATGAATGGTTTCTGAATCTTGTGGTACCACACATAGCCTAGCTTGCGCTTTGGGACACAGATTGCAGAGAGGAATAGTGCATATTAAGTTTCAATGCAGTTTCCCATTCATCACTTTCGGCAGCTTTGCCGAATGTGACGAATGGGACTTTAAATAAAATTGAAGCTACATTCAACTGCCTGTGAGATACAAGGCTGTGTACAATCAACGAAAGTGATATGTATCCAGGCAACAAGTTTAAACGGTTTTCCAATGTTGTGCTTTAGGTCTCAAATTCTCAATTTTTTTTAGTTACCAAAAAATGTAGCATGCAGCCAAAAAGTGCATACATACAACATATAATATACAGGAACATTATTTAAAAATGGCTGCCTGCAAATTTAACTGTTTTGCTAACTGTACTGTTGCAATAATAGTGACTGAAACAGTTTTATGCTGTTTTCGTGTGTCTTATACCGCCGTCGTGAGGACACGGCGTCGATCTGCCCAAGCGGGGCAGTCCTGCACCGTATGGTCCACCGTGTCCTCTGGGCGATCCTCGCAGTGGTGACACCCAGACCTTTCCTCCTTCCTCATCAGACACAGGTACCTCCATAAACTTCCGTGTCCGGTAAGGACCTGCGTCAGGCGGAAGATTAGGACGTGACGCCTATCCAGCCAGTCTTCAAAGAGGGGTCTTACCACCGCGATTGCGGCGTGCCCGACCGACTTCGCACATAGCGTCTAGCGTCTCGGAATATATCGCTAAGTTGACTCTGACGGGAGATAACGCGAGAGAAGGCTTATCTTTATTGTGTTTATGTCATGTGATAATATAAATCTGTCTCTGTTTTATAGAATTATCTTAAATGTGTCCATTACCGGGATAGACGTCACCTTTTAATTAAAGGTTTTTTTTGCTTTGTTATTGGATCCTGTTTGATAGCATAGGTTCAAACTAGGTTATACGGCCCAGTAGACAAAACGCCCCGTCATTTTAGCATTTAAACTTACTTCTCGGACCACGAGAGTGTGGCCACTGTTGGCGTACAACAAAACCCTCGGCCTCGGCCATGTTATACCCTAACAGTGACGGGTTGTTGTAAGTTCGCCACAAATATGATTCCTCACGAAAAAAGTTGTTGTTTCATTTTAATTTCTATTATTGTGAATTCGACCCATTTTTTTCCGGTGGATAGCAGAACAATTAAATAGTAAAATCTAGAACAAAGATACCGAAAACGAGGACACAATGTGGAATCTGAACAGAAAGTACTAGGAGAGCACGAGCAATACATTTTAAAACAACCCACAGTGACTACATTTTTTATGTATATTTGTGACCACACGAATTATTGTAATAAAAGACAAGTGTCTTAAAGATTTTCAAGGCATTAAAGACCAAACCACTGCAACACTAGAAAGAATCTTTCTCTAAATCTTTCCCATTGTAACTGCTACCCTAATATTTTGTGCTAGTCTCATAGTTTTACTTATTGAATTAATTTTCACCAATATAAATGCTACAGACATTTGCTACCAGTAAACATAAGGAAAATATTAAAATAACTTGGAAACTAACTGGAAACAAGAAATCTCTGTAAATGAGGTCGTACAAACTGAAAAGTTGTTTTCTGAAATCGAAGTCTTACAAACTTATAAGTTGACGTTTATACGAAAGAGATTTTTTCTACAAAGTATTTTACGAAAATTCGCCACATTTTTGTTCTTATTCAAAAATCTTTACGGTCTTGAGAACTAGAAGGGACTGTCATACTCCTACTGAATAAAGGTCGCGCCAGAGACCGCGACAGGAAACCGCGAGATTACTTAACATTAGGCAATGTGCTCAAACAGACTGCGAGCCTAACGCAGTGGCGGAGACGGGCGCGATATTTATTGAATGTATGAAAACGCCGCTCGTGGCCATACTGAAGTGACAAAGGCCTAGCGCGATGACTACAAGCGATTTTTGCAAGCCTAGCAACGCCTAGGCAACAACCGATACAATGGGCGGGTGGCAGGAGTACCTATCAAACCATTTCAAGTGTATTGTATGAGCGGCAGTTACGACAAATACGTTAGCAAGCTTCGGTCGCGGTCTCCTGTCGCGCGGTCTCCTGTCGCTGTCTCCCGTCGCAATCTCATGTCGCGGTCTACCTTAAGAGTCCACCCTGTTGCTTCCGTTTCCCTTCGCGTTTTGGGGCCAACGTCGCCCTGGTGGCTAACCATAACGTCTTCAAGCGTGATTAGTTTCGCTCAGGGAACGAGATGGCGCTAGACGACTTTTATAGCTCTGTCTCTTTCCCACAGCCTACAGAGTACAGACGACGTTATAGTAGGCCACCTAAACGCGACAAAATCCACTACAAGCGTATGCTACGAGTGTAGGGAAAAACTAAGTCAGATAAAATGAACATAAATTGGAAACTAGTTAACCCCGGGGCCCGGTTCCTCCTACTTATACCGATACAAAGCGCGCATGGAAGAGCCAGTCAACCGGAAGCGGAAACTACTGACGCCATGCCATACTGATAAACGTATTATTAAGCATGGCAACAACTAGATACCGTCGAAGCTTTTGTTGAGTTCGATGTTGCCAGCTGCAAATAATGAGGGGTTTATTTGCTGAGAATGTTAAAGTAATATCAATAAAATTCATTTAAGTCAGGTTGGTTCATTTATTTATTTATTTATGAGGGATAATAATGTCTGTTTACATGGTTTTTATTAGCGATGATAAATATCCTAATTATTTTATTACATTTTTAAAAGGGGTGTTCAGTTTATCAACCCGCACTGGGCCCGCGTGGTGGATTATGGCCTACTCCCTCTCACAGAGAGGAGGCCTGTGTCCCAGCAGTGGAAACATTATAGGCTGATGATGATGACGACTTGTTTCACTATTTTGTTGTCCACTAAAATGTCTTAATCAATGCAGTGGAAACTAGAAGACTATCTGTTTACAGCAAATGAACATCATAGATAATCAGACCATTGGTCCGGAACTCCGCGACAGGAGTATCGCGACGGAACTCCAGCGGTTGTTAATAAGGGCTGGAATACACTGGCACCATACGACTTCACCGAAGATTTTGAAACATTTTGTCTTAAAATTCCGTCAAGATATCGGAAAAATATTTTTTTTTGTTAATCTCTGCTACAGATTTTTTTTTAATTTGCCTAATTGGTTTCAGAATTTAAATCCTACGACTGAACTTATTGCACGAGATGATTTGGTGTTCCAGGAATTTTTCAATAAATCGATATAATTTTTCGGAGTTGCTTAATAAAAAAATTTTTGAAGAAATAGCCAATTCTGGAAAACTCCAAAAGAAAAAAGACGTTTTGATGGCACAGCAGTTGTAAATTAATTTACATTTTTCGACAGGATCTGGGGATCTAGACTCTCCATTAGTACATTAATGAAAAAAACCCTTTAAAAAATACATCTATCAAAACGCTATCAAAACGGTGTTTATTAATATTTGACGACACAGATAGAAAGAAAAAAAAACGTGTATTGGCAAAAAAATTTTTTAGCGCAATGTTCGAGCGATTGGTGTGCAGCTTGTCGAGGGTTCAATTCCCGCACAGAATATTTTAATATTTATATGACCTACAAGTAGTTGTTTCGGGTCTGGGTGTTTGTGTATGTGAGTTTCTATGTTTGTAAAAGCAGCCACGACACAGGAGAAATTCCAAGCGAGGGGTAACAAAAAAAAAATACGCACTGCGGGCCTCTCGCCTGATACCTACAAAGTCATGGTGTTCGAAATATGAGATTTCGGCAGTGTGACTTCGAGACGCAAATGCCGTGTTCATAAATACGACTCCCCATATTCAGTACAAGAAATATCACGCCACCCTTGTGTGTCCGTAGCCTTAAACAGAACAGACTACACAAAGGGGAGAAAGACTTCACTTTCAGAAACAAATACAGGCTTTTCTGTTAAGCAGAAGTTGGGGATTTTATTGAATGCGCCTCTTAATTAATGGAAGTTGATTGGTTTACAGTTGTTTTAACAGACATAAAAACTGTGATGAAATGAAGGCCATTTTGTACGCATGAACGTAGAAAGTACGTAAACTTTTCAATTTTACAGTGTAATTTCTGAAATATCGTTTAGGATTAATTGCCTGAATTATTATTTCTTTTTTTAAACTTCATTCTTTGGAGGTATTAATCTAGTGATTATTCAAGCTGAATTTTTCAACTGGGCGTGAAGAGGCTTCTTACAACGTTTTTTGATATTCCTCAAAGTTTCTGATATAGCCCAATTAAAAAATTCACCCTTTTTATAAGCATTATATTAAGATGTATCGCCCACATAGACCCACGCAAGCTACTTGTAGCTATTAGCGTCATGATTATACTAGCTTTAAGCCGAACCTTCACTCCCGTAACGAGCACAAAATATCGCACGGGTAAAAATCATAGGGTTACTTTTTAACCGACTTCAAAAAAAGGAGGAGGTTATCAATTCGACTGTATTTTTTTTTATGTTTGTTACCTCATAACTAGCGACTGGGTGAACCGATTTTCATGATTCTTTTTTTATTCGAAAGCTGGTGCTTTCCGTGTGGTCCCATTGCCATTTCCGGATCTGATGATTGGATCTTGGAGAAATCGAGGGCAACCCTCAAATTTTATTAGCTGACACATAATTTTTCGCAAATCTTATGAAGTAATACAAGTACTTGCGTATGGAAATCATCATCTCATGTAGCTGAGCTGATGATGGAAGATACAACTCCTCAAGTAATAAAATTATGTTCGTGTTCGCATATCTCCGGAACTACAAGTCCGATTTAAGTAATTCTTTTTTTGTTGTACTAGGTATCGTTTAACTTAGGGAATACTGCAAATTTCATCAAAATCGGTTCAGCAGTTTTTGAGATAGGGAATGAATGAAAGAGATGTTAACGATGTTATTACCGGTGCTACGGATATTACTTTATACATTTTAATTCTAGTGCACATGTAAAAAAATGATGTATTTGACAAGAATTTGGTTGAATATTTAAACCAAAAAGAGTAAAATAAAAACTTTTTCAAAAAAATGTGACCGCCTTCAAAAACAACCACAAAAAAGGGTAAAATAACCTACAAAACTTTTCTTTCGGAAGTCGGTGGCAAAAGAGACAATGAAATAATTAAAAAAAGTCACCGACTTCCGAAAGAAAAGTTTTGTAGGTTATTTTACCCTTTTTTGTGGTTGTTTTTGAAGGCGGTCACATTTTTTTTGAAAAAGTTTTTTTTCTTAGTATTATGTAATACTAAGAAAAAAAGTGACACCATGATTTTTTTCCGAAAGTTTTCCATCTTTATGCCAAATCTTATCCAGATTAGTTTAGGCGTAGAAACACCCATTCATGCAAACTTTCAAATACTAACAAGATAGTAAAATATGGCGACCAAAAATGTACGAGCGAACTTAGACAGCCATGGACCTTAGGCTATTCTTAAAAAATCGGCCATTTCCGCTATTTTTAGAAACCTGTCCAACAAGTTAGGCCCTGTCTGGAGCCGAATAGCATTTTAGAGGTGAAACGTGTCAGAACGAGATGAACGAAGCTTTTTAATAAGCAGAAATAGGACGGGAGATCCGCAAAATTCTTTCTGTGTTCTCAGGCCGCCTGGCCGGTGATGGCCGAGCGGCGTTCCCGCCAACAGTATCCTAACGAACTATTGATATTGTACGTCATCGGTCACGGTATGCGCCCTGGACATGGGAAGGTAACAAACCATGATCCTTGAAATACTATCAGTGAACACGCATTAAGTAAACTGTTAATTCTATGGTACAAACGCCAGCACATCAACCTACCCCAATATGTCATTTTCGTCAATAGATTTTCAACCTTATCACAATCAAATTTTGGAAGGTTAATAATAAAGATTCGGGTAGGTTAAACTGCTAGCAGTACCTTAGTACTGATAACGATTAACAGTCTAATTTACTAGCGAGAACGAAATTACGCGATGCAACCATGATTTCTAACACCTGCTCATCAATATCTTTTGCTTCCATAACTTTATTAATCAAAACAACACGAAATCTGTCGTTAAAGCCCCACATTCATTGACTTCAAATCATAATAGTAATCAGAGACAAAAAAAAAAGAAACAAGGAACACAACTCCGGCTGTTGCCGAGTGGCCGTCGCCGCGCCGCGCCATTCTAAACCACGATATTCGGCAATGCCCAAAAAGGCCGCTCACTGACTTTCACCATAGACATTTGTAAAAAAATGTGCCGACCTTTCTAGAGTCGGAGGCTACAGATCAGTTAAGAGCAGAGATACGCATCTTCATTTAAGAGCCCATGCTACCTCAAATGATTTACCAGAATCCTGTGATACGTCGAAAATACTGCAGCATTCATTTTGAAATAAATACATGGTAAAGTAAAGGAAACATAATTCCATAAAATTTTCTCGATAGAAAAAAAAACCAAAGTTACCTCTAAATTGAACAATAAACCGCTGGCAATCATAAAATACTTAAAATTAGATCATGAAACTGTTTATACTAACTGAACATACTATAAAGCAGGTCTTATGTTATTTTTTTTCTTTATTCCTCTTTTTTGCCGTCAAATAAATAGATCTGCGTGTCGACAGCTAAAAGAAAGAGCAAGCAATAGTGCGTGGTACTTGCAAGTGCGAGCGAGTAAGATTATATTGAAGTACTATGGAGCCTTAAGTATGTTTTATTTTATTTTAGATTCAAAAACATACACTTACGTGTACCGCGATTATCCCTAAATACTATTTTAGATTCTTGCAGTCTAAACAAATACATCATCGTAGCAGTATTTTACTTGGAATACAACTTGGAAATACCCGTGTCCGTTACAATGAACGGAATTTGCCGTAATCATTACTTTTGGCAGACCGGCAAAGGGATTCGTCATCGCAAAGTTTTTAGCAGACTTTAAGACCATTTTTGATTTTAAATATCTCGAGGCTGAAGCTAAAAACCCTTGTAGTTATCCAAAGAAAAAGTTTAATCTTAATAAAAAAATCATTAAAAATACTTGACAAAACTAATTATTCATTAAACTAGCACTTTGCCCGCGACTTCGTCTGCGCGTGTTTCTAACTTCGAACTCAGTGAATTTAATTCCCGCTCACCATCCTTATCCTTCCCTTAAAACTTAATCAACCCTTTTCAAGATTTAGGGGGTGATTTTCGAAAAATCCAAAAATTGAGGGTAGTTATAAAAAACGAATAATGACTATCTTTTTTATTTACTTATACTCATATTCGTACCGAGTTTCAAGTTTATAAACCCATGGAATAAGATTTTACATTCGTAGGTTTTCACCCCTTTTCACCCCCCTTAGAGGTAGATTTTCGCAAAATTCTTTCTTTATGCTCACCTACATAATAAATTGCAACTACCATCAAAAATTCAGAGTTCTACGTTTAGTGGTTTAATATTCTCCCTTTAAAACTTGAATACCCCTTTTCACCAACTTGGGGGGTGATTTTCGAAAAATCCAAAAACACGTGTTTCATTAATTCTTATCTAGTATATAAATACTGATTTTCAAATTCATCGGCTCACGCGTTATGATTTTCCCATACAAAATTTAACATCGTCTGGATTACCAATGGAGGGTAGTTTTAAAAAAAATGTGGTGCTAGTCTTATTTATTTACTGGTGTTATTATTCGTGGTAAGTTTCAAGTTTATAAACCCAAGGAATAAGATTTTTCATACAAAAGTTTTCACCCCTTTTCACCCCCTTAGAGGAGGATTTTCGCAAAATCCCGTCTTATTGCCAATCTAGATGGTGGACTGCAAATGCTGTCCAAAATTCAAGTTTCTGCGTTTAGCGGTTTTGGCTGTAGTCGAGTCAAAGGAAAAACCCCTGTTCTTTTATATACAACATGTAACATAATTAACGCACACCCTCAGACACCCCCATTAGAATATTATGTTATAATCATCATACATATATTGAATTTTTAATTTAACATGTAAATGCATTTGTTATTAACTAAATCTGGGGGCACGGTAGTGCCCCCGCCAAGACGTTAGTTATTTTGCAGTAAGGTTTATTTTTCTTTATTTTGTGAATGAATGACGGAATTTGCATTTATACAAATAAAATTGCACTTTTAAGTCTTGTTGCCTTGATTTATGGTCTATCTTAGTTTGTTTTGACTGTACAGACGTTTAGGGGGAATTTCCGTAGTTTAAATTATTTTTGAAAAAAAAAAATTACCTATATTAAAAATGATAGAAATCGATTCAGTAAACGATTCTGAACAAACTAATTTCAGGATGTGCGTTATTTATGTTACATGTTGTATATAGATGAAGAAATATACGATTCCGATTTCAAATTAAACACTCATAATGAGTTTTTAAACAAATATTACAAACACAGAAAAACAATTTCATTTCAAAAGCTTAATTAAATTTTAGTGAGTAACCAAATACTCATCCAAACTGAATTTCACAGATCTCTATAATGAACGTGCAAAATAATTATTAACTTCCGAAACCAAAGTCTACATTACTCCGGTACTTCGAAGCTTTAGAAATATTAGTTACCATTTAATTGAAATTGTTTGGAATTTTCAATAAATGTGTATTCAAGGCTCTAATGGAATATTTAATTACAAAAACATGCGTAGTTTCAGTACACATTAGGAGCAGTCCGAAGTTTGTATAGGCTGCTTTTTATGTAAGTATATCCTACTAATATTATAAAGGCGAAAGTTTGTAAGTATGGATGTATGGATGTTTGTTACTCTTTCACGCAAAAACCACTGAACGGATTTGGCTATTTGGTACACAGATAGTTTATAACCTGGATTAACATATAGGATAGCTTTTATCCCGATTTTATGTTCCGCCGATTTTATAAACCGCTGGCAACAGCTAGTAATTTATAATTATAATTGGAAAAAGAAAGATAAAGCGAATGAATCTTAACGTCTTTCCAATAGCCCTTTACGTTTCGGTGTCCCCGGAACGTAAAGGGCTATTGAAGGACACCGTGGATTTTAGTCAGTACAAGTCTGACAGTTCCCCCTTCCGTTCAGGGGATGTATTACAACGTCTTAAAACCAGGCTTGTTCCAGTGAGTGATCGGATAAAACGGATAAAATAAATTTGAGCTTTACCGCACAAGAATCATCACACAGAATTATCACTCTTATTCTTACCAAGTATATACCTAAACCCATAAGCACTTAAAGATATTTACGTCTGAAAATCTGAAATACGGCAGCAAATTTTACAGGAACAACGAAAAATCAGTCTGTTATGTGGGCCAGGTTAAATGATGGAGAATCCTTTAAAAGAACCACTATATTCATCATCATCAGCCTATAATGTTCCCACTGCTAGGACACGGGCCTCCTCTCTGTGAGAGGGAGTGAGTCATAATCCACCACGCAGGCCCAATGCGGGTTGGTAGATGTCTCATGTCTTCGAATTTGATGGTTCTAAGACATGTCGGTTTCCTCACGATGTTTTCCTTCATCGTTTTGAGAGCAGTCGTGATGAAATAAATTTGGGTTTGAGCCCATGACCTAAAACTCGTAGAGTAAGTAAGTCGAGGCCGATAGCACTGGGCTACCACTGCTCTACTATATTACAATCGACAAAATTGAATCATGACCCACCATAACCTTATTTTCTAACAGACATTCTAATACAATTAGGTCCAACATTTTTGCATTGTCAATTTGTCGGATTCAAACGATTTTTTGTCAAAATGAATCATGATTCAACTTTTACAACCATTTATTACAGTTAAACTTCACGTTTAATTGAAATAAATTTGAAAACAAACGACTGACCCATCTGTCGCATAAACAAAATGTAATCTATACGTATCTGCGCTGTGCGACTATTGTGTCGCAAGCGCAGCATAAGCGGGTTTCTAATGACGCGCGGTGGTTCCGCTGTTTACGGATAACGGGTTGTTAAGGCGCTATAACGTAACCCTAATTGAGATTTTTCTGATCCGTTGTTTGATCGTTGCTATACGGAAAATGTGATACTGATACTGATACTGCTAGCCTACATCATCCCACTGCTGGGCAAAGGCCTCTCCCCATGACTTCCAGTTTTCACGATCCAGGGCCAAAGTGGACCATTGTACATAGGTTTTATCAAGCTCGTCCCGCCATCTTCTACGAGGTCTGCCGCGGCGCCTTCTGGCTGTGTCAGGGCTCCACAAAGTGGTTATTTTGGCCCACAGTTCATTGGGCATGCGGCAGACGTGGCCGGCCCAGGCCCATTTCAGTGCAGCGGCCTTTTGACCAACGTCAGCAATTTGTGTTTTGGAGCGTAGTGTGGTGTTGCGTACGCGGTCTGAAAGTTTGACGCCTAGAATACTACGCTCCATTGCACGTTGGCAAACCTTAAGTTTGGACTTTTGAATGTTTGTCAAAGACCAAGTCTGGGATCCATAGGTCAAAATGGGAAGAATGCACATGTCCAGAATTTTCCGCTTGAGTGTCAAAGGAAGATTTCCTTTCATAAGCTCTTTCATGGACCAGTAGCTCTTCCAGGCATTTTCGGTTCGTCTTGCGACTTCCGCATCTTGTCTGGACTGGAAAGAGACTATCTGGCCCAAGTAGATGTATTCCTGGACATATTGCAATTCTTCACCATTTACTCTGATCCTATGCTTAGTGGTGTTTGACATCAGTTTGGTCTTCGACATATTCATCGCCAGTCCAACCTCAAGGCTTGCATTGCTGAGTTGATTTAACATTAGCTCAAGTTCTGTCGCTGTAGAAGAGAATACGACAATGTCGTCTGCGAAGCGAAGGTTTGTTAACCGCACCCCACCGATTTCAATGCCGCTTCTCTCCCAACAAGCGGTTAGCTTTCTGAAGATCTCTTCAAGGGCGCTATTGAAAAGCTTGGGTGAAAGCGGGTCTCCTTGCTTTACACCTTTTTCTATGGAAAACGGTGATCCGGGACTTTGTAGTTTTATTGCAGCTGTGCTGTTTTGATAGATTTTACGGAGTAGGTTGATGTAGGTGGGTTCAATATCCTGGTTAACCAGAGCGTCAAATATGGCTTTGTGTGACAAACTGTCGAAGGCTTTTGAATAATCAATGAAGGCAAGATAAATCGGCATGTTAAACTCATTATATTTTTCAATTAATTGATTTATGGCATGTAGATGATCGGTGGTGGAGAGGCCTGGTCGAAATCCAGCTTGTTGAGGAGGCTGGTGTTTTTCTAGTTGGGGTGAGATACGGTTGTCTATTACTTTAATAAAAGTCTTATACAAATGAGATATAAGACTGATTGGTCGATAATTGTTGAGGTCTGATTTATCACCCTTTTTATGTAGCAGAGTTATATTGGAGTGGCAAAACCCGTTAGGGAATTTACCTGTTTTAAGGATACTATTAAACAAGTTAGTTATTGCTGGCAGAAGAGTAGGTTCACCTATTTTCAAAATTTCGGTGCTTATTCCGTCTTCGCTGGGTACTCTGTCGTATTTCATTTTACAGAGTGCGGCGTGCACTTCATAACCAGAAAATGTGATCCCACCAAAAACATTTTATGTAAAATGTTGCCAAAACGAGCACAAGGTTTGCCCTACCAAAAAGATATCAAATCTGATGTAGAACCAAACTTCTGAATCTACGCGGCCTAACTCTATCTCTACCGACCCTAACTTCACAAATTCTACACATCAGTAAAAATGTATGGCTTCACCGTTTCGCTACCGTCATGGAGGTGATGCTAATATTTAGTTTTTAAAGTAAGTAACGAAACAGCTAAGCAATGCAATGCAATGATTGTCACTGATTTTTTTATTTCCAAGTGACATTACTTTCGGTGGAGCATACGGTGCAAGACTGGGCGGCTTGGGCGGAGCACCGACGTGTCCTCACGGCTGCGATAGGCGGAGACCTCTCGCGCCCGGCATTGGTTGCGGCCATGCTGCGGGGCGAGACGGAGTGGGAAGCGGTCAGCTCCTTCTGCGAGGCAGTAATGCTCGTAAAGGAGGAGGCAGGCCGCGAGCGAGAGAGGACAGCGTCCTCCCTCCGCCCCAGCCGCAGTGGTAGGCGCCCACGGCGACGGACGTCGCTAGATGATCTCCGGCCACCGTAGGCGCGGGCATGCGGGCAGCGAGTAAAGGGCAACTCGCTGCCCGACCGTCGTTTAAGTCGCTGACCGACTTAAACGACGGCGCGTTGTGTCCCACGCGCGCCTCAAAGAGCGTCAGCATAATGACGGGGCCCCCCTCTCAGAGGGCCAAAGCCTGCCGGGGTCGCGGGATTATTCCCTTACCGTGACCCCGGAACATAACAGGCAATGAAGGACACCGTGGATTTTAGTCAGTAGAAGTCTGACAGTCCCTCCCGCCCTGCCCGGGGTTGGAGGACTCATTTGATGATTTTACCAAGCTAAAAAAAAAAAAAAAAAAAGGTTGCACTCCAGGAGTGCCGGTAGAAGTGAAAACTTTTTGTTACTATGTTTTATTTTTAATTTGAATGACGTCTTACTCATTTTCGATCAGGGTCACGTGACCCTGACGCGAGTTTTGGTCACGTGACCCTGACGCGAGTTTTAAATTTTTTACCCATTACAGAAAAAGTGTACAACGCCGCTAAAGAAGTTTTCACTTCAAAAAAAAAAGTGACATTACTTTAGTATTACATGAATGACGACATGTCCATCGAACTTACATTCGCAATTCATTATAATGAAAACTGTTAGTATCTTTTTCTTTATCTTTACATATAATAAAATCGTAGAGCTGTCATTCCTGTACATTGAATATTTTTTTCTTTTTGTATTTTTTTCGAGATAAGGGATCGATTCTGATGCCAAATCAACTTTTTTTTTCTTTCGAAATTTTTTATGTTTTTTTGATTTGATCTATCTCTGAAACTACTGTAAAGTTGTCGATCAAATTTTCCTCAAATATTCCTAATAATATGCTTCTGTTGATAGGCTATGTATCATTACGCTATTTTTCCTGGGAGATAAGCAATTTTAAATTTTGTTGTTTTTATCTGTTTGTTTTTAGTTGGAAGCTAAACTACTGGATATTATTTAGTTAATTTTTCCCCAAATATTCCTTAAACTGCTCTTCTATTAATAGGATATGTATAATTACGCTATTCCCTTTGGGGGATTAGCAATTTTATAATATGTCGATTTTCAGTCATTGTTGACATTTGTATAAGAACCGCTATTTGAACACACTGTCAGCGTACTAGCCAGTCTGGTTGGTATCCTGCTTGACTTTCGTGCAAGGGGTCTCTGGATCAAATCTCGCTGTTTCTTTTTTTCACTTTTTGAGTTTTCTTATATTTGTCCTGAGAGTTTCAAATAATTAAAAAAAATGTGTATATTTTTATTTCAATATTATTCGCGATTTTAAATTATTACTATTTTTTTTCAATAGTTTTCTAGGATATAAATCTACACTGATTTAAATTGTAGGTAGTAAGTTGGATATTTTTTTAAATTGTAATTGTTTCGAGGTGTGGAATTTTAAAGATTAGAAAAATTGTGTTTATTTATGTTTTGAATTGGTGTTCAAACCAGTGCATAGATTCTGTTTTAAACGACGACAAGTTGTACTCATCGAGTCAGATAATTAGTTACTTTTTAGGTATCACGCGGAATGCAAGGGAGAAGAGCAATGCTATCGTACGTTCAATTTGCAGCGATACTGTAAATCAACCCAAAAATGATAGTCTAATGTTTAAAATAAACACGGTTCTTTGAAATTAATGTCGCTCAAATAAGGACGTTTCCTATACAAACTATGTACCTAGATATAGACAATTACGTTCATATTCCAGATGGCGCCACACGATCCGTATTGTTTCTCAAATTCTAAAATAACGCAAGCGAAGCCGCGGGCAAATACTAGTCTTAAATATATTCCTTCCTAGATTTATTTTTCTAACTTTTAGATACCGAATCACCGAAAATAAGAGTCTTTTGGCCTCGCACAGAACTAGTTTCGTTTTTTTAATGCTTTTCTTGCCCATATTTTTCGTTTCCTTTGTTGTTTTTCTCTATATAATTTTGTTTGTTCTGTCCTGTGCGTGTCAATAAATCCCTTATCTTTCTTTCTTTACACACTTTTGATTTGTCACGTATTCCCTGACATGTTCTTCGAGACAAATTGGACACAACTTGTGTTCCTCTAAGTTCAGTTTTATCTTTGTAGGCTTGTTTCTATGAACAATCTAACTTTTCTTTTCTTAAGAGAATACCGTGAAGAACGAGAAATCATAGCAAGTAGAACTGCATTTTTTTTTAATCCTTAGAATGACTGGCTATTTCAAAGCTCGTCAGATACTTACAAAATATTTATGTTGGAAACAATGGCTATTTACCTCATTAACTTTAAACTCATTCCACCAAACAGTGTTTACCTGTTCAAAAATAATAGTAAACAGCTTAAAAGCATTTTCATAACAAAAATAAGAGGAAAATTCAATTTTCCATTAATTTGTATACATTACCGTTAAAAGCTTTTCATGAGCTTTTTATCGAGTTCTAATGAGTTTTCATTATATGTGTACATATAATTATGGAATTTATTATCTGCAAACTATGCATGGCAACACACGGGTTGATGAGTCCTGTATGGTGAGACCACTCAACGTGTCGGTCATCCGAAAAACCGGAGCGGCAACTGTCACGGGCTCCCAAATTACATTACCTCTCGTAATTCGATTAAATAGCGTGAACAAACTTAATTATTGCACGCATGTTTGGTAGGCCGGGAAACCATACGTGATCGCTTTGTATACAGTCATGTGTTATAAGCATTTTTTGCATATATTTTAGACTACCTGAGGTCTAAATAAATACCTATAGATACCAAATACAATACTAAATATCAAATTTAAAAAAAAAGTTCTTTAAACAAGTTTTATAGATCGATACGATAGATTTGACGCTTGCAATTGTTTCAAATCGGCAGTTCGTCCATATACACCATACACCATCCTGCCTATCGATACGATAGATTTGACACAACTTCAAATCTGCAGCAGTGATGCCAACTCAGCAACTAGATCTGGCTATTATTCGGTGACGACAGCTACAATTTCTAGCACCTTTTCATTTCATCATGAGACTATCGAATTAGATTAAAAAAAGTGGTGCAAGCGATTTTCGACCTTATCGACATTAAAAATTTAGTTTGTTTTTCTCACATTCTTATTCGTTAACATTGCTCCTTCATTAAAATCCGGTGTTTGCATCATTGTCAATAAGGTCGAAAATCGCTTGAAGGTCGGAAAATACTTGCTTAAGGATAGCAAGTTAAAAAAAGTGGTGCAAGCGATTTTCGACCTTATCGACATTAAAAATTTAGTTTGTTTTTCTCACATTCTCATTCGTTAACATTGCTTCTTCATTAAAATCCGGTGTTTGCATCGTTGTCAATAAGGTCGAAAATCGCTTGAAGGTCGGAAAACATTTGCTTAAGGATTGCAAGTTAAAAAAAGTGGTGCAAGCGATTTTCGATCTTATCGACATTTAAAATTTAGTTTGTTTTTCTCACATTCTCATTCGTTAACATTGCTCCTTCATTAAAATCAGGTGTTTGCATAAATGTCAATAAGGTCGAAAATAGCATGAACCTTTTTTTAACTTGCTTTCGTGGTCCCTTGACACCTCTCAAGTTTTCAATCGTATTTTGGTTTAAAATAAAATGAATAACTCTTTTTTTTACGAGTGTACATGCGATCCATGTGCGAAAAGCCTCAGTTTTCCTGGTAAGGCCACGTTCACATGGCGATTATTTTCCCGTATACTGTATACAAGATTTTATCGAATAGAGCAGTAATAACAGTTCACAAATGAAAACTTAAAAATAGTTTAAACGGCGTTCATACGGGAAAATCCCGTGTTTGAGAAATATAATATTTTACCGTGTACCGTGCAAAGTTGTCCTAAAACTGGTCAACTCTATTCGATAAAATCTCGTGTACGGTATACGGGAAAATAATTGCCGTGTGAACGTGGCCTAACCGTCCCTGTAGAAAAGTAGCTAAAAAGTTTAGCCACAAGTTACACTTTTTAGCTTTTTTTCTAGCACCTTTATAAAATTAGCTAACTACCTATCTATGAAGTTGCTAAGATGGCATCACTGCTGCCGATTTGACGTTGTGTCAAAAACGATTTGATGACCTATCAAAATTGGCATGTCATGCCATCAAATTGGCATTCCACCCCCATACACGTTCAATTCTATTTGATCAAATTGGCAGTATTATGCCGAATTGACAAATAGGCAGTATGGTGTATGGCTACCATTATAGAAACAACTTGGTTGGTACCTCCGGTTTGCAACACCTGACGACGCCGCAACAAAAACTAATGCTTGATAAGCATTGTGGACACCGATCGATCGCGCCCACCACCGCGTCCGCCACCGCGTTCGCCACCGCGTTCGCCACCGCGTCCGCCACAGCGCCCGCCACCGGCCCAGGACCTAGGCTTCCACTGTGGATACACAGTTTGGCCCTGCTACGTTAATTAGTCGTATGTGAGTAATATTGTATAGTAGGTATACAATGTAAATAATAGCTTATCCTGTATGCCTAGAATGGGCGATAAGCTGCAGTTGCTGATAGCATTGTATCAAAATAATGAATTAATTCGTATTTTTTAATTCTGACTTAGCTACGGCAAAACCAAAGGCTTTTTATGGTGATTATTATTTTTATGTTCATTATTACAATTAATGTCAATTGAATGAATGGGTGCGTCTCATTTCATATAAAGTTATTTGATATATTTTCATTTCAATAACGTTCACATGATATAATCAACGTGAGATATACCAACGGTTGATATAATTTCTCCACACATAATGTTTGTGTTACTCTAAAACTCATTTTATATATTTTTATTTGATATAACGTTTAATAAAGCGAAAATCATTAAATATAACGTTTGAAACGTATAATTTTTCAGTTATTTGACCTAGGATGCAAGAGCGAGCGAAGCGAGCTCGGGACTTGGGGCACCCCGACACGGACAGGTTAGGTTCGAAGGGGATGGCGGGGTCTGAAAGACCCCGCCATCCCCTTCGTGTTAGGTTACTTTAAACCCTTTACGCAGAAATAGGAGCCCCGCGAAGCGGGGCTCCGTCGAAGATTCACGGCAGGTGGTACTATTACTAGGTACATCAGTGTTAGATTACTTGCCAGGAAGAAAAAAAAAATTAGACCAAATAAGTTTTATGTCTTTTGAGCGGTATACAAAACGATTTTATATTCATTGATTGTTATGCTTATAGAAATTAGTCATTATAAAATTATGTCAATCGTTTATTATATTATCAGATCGTTATATCAAATAAAATTATATGTTCAGTTGTTATCTCTTGTAAGTTTTAGAGATTTTGTAGTTATATCATTTATTACTTACCCGAATGAATACATATCCTGATTGTCATTTTTTCAGTGCTAGTCCAAGACTTGGCAAGCTTTTTTGAATGAATATTATATTCGTGTTTAAATCCAAGTTTTTTCTTCTTTATTTCTAAATATCACAGTAACTACCATACTTTGTGGAAGTACAAAGAATTCAGTTGGAATTTTCCCTATTATATACTTACACATACCATAGTATAGTAATATACACTTTAATAACCTCCTCGTGGTTTCCAAACCAAGGTCCCGGCTTAATTCGTTGCCACGGTAACGAATTAATGTATCTATCAAGAGCAGTGGTGGCCCAGTGGTATCGGCCCCGACTTACAAGTTGTAGGTCGTGGGTTCGAATCCCGGCAGGCGCATTACTTTGTGTAATTTATTTCATCACCACTGCTCTCAAAACGGTGAAGGAAAACATCGTGAGGAAACCGGCATGTCCTAGAACCAAAAATTCGAAGACATGTGACATCCACCAATCCGCACTGGGCCCGCGTGGTGGATTATGGCCCACCCCCTCTTACAGAGAGGAGGCCTGTGTCCCAGCAGTGGGAACATTAATAGGCTGATGATGATGATGATCAAGCCAGTAACGGCCTCCAATACTCGACTACAATTTGAACAGAATCTTTTAATCAATAAAAGTCATTAATTTGTTTGAACCTTTTCAAAAATATGATATCATTAATGCCTGCTTTTTAGAAGATAAAATATTTTGTAAAAAGATTATGACTTCGTAGAAGTATCTATTTTGTTGTACGTTCACATCTATAATCTGTATCGAGTGTAGATTACACTCGGGTACATATTATAAACGAGTACATAATTTTTGTATTTAGGACAGTAATCCGCACCGAGCAGTTGATATTTGAGCTCAATACGAGTTATCAAAGTGTTACGATTATGCATAGAACACAGTCCATAGCGCGGACTGACGAGAGACGACACACGCACTTTAATAATAATACATGAGCCTTATCTACGATAATTACTACTTCGATATTTAGATGAGAAGGTAGAACCATACAACGACGCATATCTCGACGCTTTGCATAACCTCGAGCTGCTGAGTTCCACGCACGGTAAGAACTCTATATTATGCTACTGGGCAATTATGACTATGGCACAATTCGAAATGTTTCAAAATCTCCTTCATAAAATGTCAGTGGCTACTAGTTCGTTTAAATATAAAACTGGAGTTTAGCCAACCAGCGGCGCACACGCGACGTCCCTGTTCCCGTGAAAATTATAATTAGGAAATTTATATTTACCGTCTTACTCAATTCGGGTATGGTATCATTATGTTGTATAACTCCCCCGCGGCGGAACCAGTTGGAGACTGTCAACTTGAATAGATTGATTCCGACAGCTTACTCTTTTCATTCGCATGAAAATTAACCGTTCGAATAGACTCTCTCCAACTGAATTGACTGGGTAATTGAAATATTTCTGAACTGATTGATTGCGAGCATAGGATTAGGTAAACAAACTATTCATCGGCTTGCAATCATGCCCCTTCACTTCCTGAGTAGAGAGGGCTGAATTGAATCGCACGTAGAAAAAGCAATGAAAAGAAAATGTTTATCTTTTTTCACTGGTATCTACATTATATCTGGTTCAATGTACCTTCATTATTATTTAAAAATTGTAATAGGTTGATATCGAAGATGATATTGAAGAAATACTTACTATGTACTTAATATGGAAGTCTTTATATAGCCTTGAAAGCCAAAACACCAGTTGTTTTTTTGTATGTCAGCAGTACACACATCATATGCCAAATCTACTTCTACTGAAATTTTTACCACGGTAAGGCCAGAATATATATTATCTTAAAGTATCGTAGTCGCGGGCTAAAGCTAGTAGGTACTAAATATTATTCAGTACCACTAAGTAGTATTCTAATACTAAAACGTATTAAACCCAACGCAAGTAGATGGGAAAAGTAAAGCAAAGCCAAAGCAAAAATTGGCACTTTCAAAGCGTTTCGTCTCTGCACAAGCTTTTCCTTGCATTTTAGTTTCACACGTTTTCATTTTCACTGTACTCCTTTAGTGGAATGTGGGGAACCTTGGCTACGTTATCATGGAACCGAGATGATTAAATTATTTTGTAATATTCTATGTTTTTTTTTATCCGTAGGTACTTAATTTGTATAACTCAAGTTCATTTTACTTAATTCAATGTGTAATTTTCTTATCGACCTTTGATTATATAATAACCCTTCTCATATTATCTATATACTGATACGAATTTATCGTATCTTCTTTCATTTAAAATCAGACCTCTTTCAATACTCACTACAATCGACTTGAAAAGAAGGCGACAAGTGTGAATGCCATGTCGCAAGTACCATTTAAATGATAAAAGGTTTCCTCTGACACTAACGTGTCTAATGAGAGGGATACAGAGTGCAGTGCGAGTGTAATGGCGCGGAGGTAATGCGGTCCTCGCGTGCATCCTCACTCCGAAGTAATTGGTCACCACTTACGCATCATTGTGTGATCTTAGCACATTTTCGCTGGATGCCTGCCTCCAGTTAATTCAGGTGCTTCTTTGATTTCAAACTCTTCATTTCACATTTATGTACTACGATTTTGAAGTTAGTTATTGTTGCAAATTAGTCTGACTCCATTGGAGCTAGTGTTTATATCTTCAAATTGACATGACAGTTTCCTCAAAGGGTTCCCGCCTGGCTAGTTTTGATGCTACGACAAATACCCGTCAGGTTTCCAACGTACTTACATCTTCTATATTCTAAGTATATATAAAATCAATGCCACTTTTCATTGTAATTTTATAACTCAAGACCGGGCTCACCTATCCAAAACGAAATGTTTAGGCTTTGTTCGGACTATTTAGTACCTAGATGGTCTATATGTGAAGTTTGCACAAAATCGGTGGAGCCGGTTCTTCATTTATCACATGCCGCATGTACCGGGCCGCTAGTATTTTAAATTTACTATGAATTTCCTGCCTTTTTTTCCAGGTGGTAGTCATCAAAATGAGACCTTCTGCCCTAGCACCTAGGTGTAGTGCAAGGGACTGTGCGACTCGTACTGATTAAAATCTACCGTGTTAGTTCTTAAGATAGGTAGTCCTGTCTGTCCTAAATAAAAAATCTAATACATATTTCCCATATCTTATTTATTTATCAATCAGGACCTGTACGGAAGAACAAGTTGTACCTAGATAAACATTCAGTAGGAAGAGAGCAAACACACGGATGAGCGACCTTGAGGAATGAATCAGTTATAAATAATGCGTCATTACCGAAGCAAGTTATACCAGTTGTGGACTGTGGAATATAACTACCAACTACCCACGCCAGCTACTGTAGTGCTAATGTAAATACTAGTACTTGATACCGCGACTAGAACTGACCGATGTTTATGAAAAGCGTATTAGATCAAAATCGTTGCCAAAACTGTTGTGTGCTGAGAATCTTTTGTTTTCTGAGCGACCGACCGCTACGCAACATGCCGCGGGGTTCGATCTTCGCACGGAATAAATATTGTGTGACCTACAAATAGTTGTTCCGGGTCTGGATGTTTATGCATGTATGTGTGTTTGTTTCTAAGTATGTAAACGAACCCATGATTCATAAGAAATTACGGGTGTGGGGCAAGATAAAAATAAGGAACCAATGTCACGGGTGCTTGAAGAATTAGAGTAATTAATGAACCTGGGCCCCAATTCTGCTAATTTAGTAATGACTCGATTGAATATCAATTGGATCTCAGTAGCAGTTTTAACTACATTTGGTATTCTGCTACTAATTTAAGACCAATGGTTTTCCAGTGACATTCCATTGAACTGCTATCAGAATTTTTGCTAGTCTGCTCTTCAATCGTGTTACAATTGTAAATCGATTGTGGACTTTATCGGTATTCTACTCTCTAATGGCAATACTTATAACTGTTCAACTCAGAGTCAATTACAATTACACTACGACTCAATTACGACTCTATTGAGCTTACACAAGTTTTTGCAGAATACCAAATTTGTTCTAATCGTAATGGAGTCGTGATTGAGTTTCAATTGAATATCAATAGCATGTGAGTTAAATAAAATTAGCAGAATTGACGCCCTGGTATACCGTCATCGTCACCGCCACCTTTTACTATTCATCACTAGGAAGTAGGAACTGGTTTGACTGGGCTCTACACAACACTGATGGTACGTTAGTCCTCTTTTTGAGAAGTGGTTGGGAAAGGCGACTTCCTCATTTTCTGCCTGAAGTAGGTCCTTACAGAACCCGTTTTTTCGGAAGTTTCTCGAAAGCCGCCGTGTTCTTAGAAAGGCGATAGGCAGCGGGAATCTCTCACGTATTTCAGAGGAATTTTTCATAAGGACATAAGATTGTCTATAAATAATAGTTTCTTGCCATATTATGTATTGCCAACAAGAGCCACCATAAGTATTCGATCGGACCTATGCTTCTAAGAGAATATTAATGCACACAAATGCAAATGGCAAAAAAACAGTAGAAAACACTTTGCATGATTTTATTTTATTTATTTTCACTTATTACGTTAGTTTTATGGCACATAAAACTAAAATAATAATAAATCAAACAAACCTGCGTTCTTTGTTTACATCAAATTAAGATTTTAAAACGTTGTCAGCGAACAAAACATTAGTTGGTTCCGTTTCAATCCGTTGTGGCCAAGCTGTGTTTTCTGCCTTATAGAAACTCACATTTCCCATGTGCATTGCATACTCCTCTTCCACTTAATTTTCTTGGTTTACCCTCATTAAATAATGCCTCAAGCTATCTGTAATAAAACCGTCTCCTCATATTACTCCCTGGAGGCAACGTGAGCAGGCACGTAGAGGAGGACGTTCAAATACCTTGAACAAACTCAATAACGTGGGCAAGATGTTGCGCCGGGCAATTTAGTAGCACCGCCATTACCTCATTTGTGCACTGAAGCAAATGCTACATGTCCACAAATGTGCAGGAAATGAGGCTTGCATCAAACTGCTCATGTCACACCATAATCATACGTTTGTACAAGAGACCCGCCTCTGATTCGCACGGTTGTTACAATTCAACAGAGATTATGAGTAAGAATATATCATAATATACATTATATGTGTACAGTTTTTACATATAAATGAATTTTTGAAACATCGCTATTTTACTCCAAATCTAGATAGAGACGAGAGAATGCATTTATAATTTCCAGCTTAAAAATATGGCCGTCAAAAAGCAGTCAACTTTTTTCCAGTTGTTTCGAAGGATACTCATAGGTACATAGGAATGCAATTAAAACGCTGAATTTGATGTTGTAACCGTTTCAGGTATATAAAAGGCATTTGGAAAGTTTCCAAATGCCTTTGTAACGTCGAAAACTATATATTCGGTGTTACGATATTAATTATTGCAATCCCTAATCATTTTTTTAGTGCACTACAGAGCGATAAATGTCATATTTTTACAGTTTTTCTTAGTAATATTTGACAGCCATTTGCGACGTTCCCAACTTTCAGAAAAAGCACACTTAAACACTACTGAATTCTACTATATTCCTAATAGGTCCCCTTCTATTTATGAGGTACAATAGTTAATTAAAATACACAAGGAATATAATATATCATACCGTAAACCACATATTTTCCTGTTAGTAACAAGTATCTTTCATTAACTTTAAACTTATTTAAATCCAGAAGCAACGTTGTTAGTTTCCTTGTATGCGAGATCGAGGAAAAATGTTTTCGTAAACTATTTCACAACGAGTCCGGGAATTTATATAGTAACGATCACAACATCCCTATCCGATAAGAAATTAATATGGAATGCTGAGAGGAAACAGTACGATGCGCTTCCATGAGAAAAAAACTTATATATAAGCACGGCGAATTTTATTATCTATACAACGTGGAACGTTAAATACGCAAAACCTCTCGCGGGGTAACTCAGCCCCTGTTACTGAACAATGTTTGTTCTAAGACTTTGGGAAATTCACAAAAAAAAAAGATTTTTCATACTATGCCCGATCAATTTTTTATTTTGTATGAAAAATCATTTTTTTTGCGAGTTTCCAAAATTCTTAGAACAAACATCACATGACACGACACAGCCCATGTTCAGTAACATGGGCTGTGTCGTCTTCCCCCCGGACGTGTCCGAGAGGGAATTCCAGTCCACTGGCGCACGTGGAGGTTTCCTGTCTTAGCACCCCACTAAATATTAGATGGGTAAATAATTTACAATATTACAAAATACTACTAGTCTAATCTCGTTTACGATGGCAAACGTCGTTACTGAAAATTGTAAATGGCGGGCGTTTTCGATCATTATTTATTTCCACACAGTAAATAATTATAATGGAGTCATGTGTCTTCGAAGAAACGGATGAGAGATTCCTAGAAAACTAACATTACAAATATAAGTTTTAACCTCAACACTTCTACCTACATGTGTGATGCGACCATACCTATATTCATTCAAGTTCGGCTCAGTTAAATATTAATTTACTTTCAAAAATTGTTTAGTTTTATGTTCTTTTTCATTGTTACTTGTTTACTGTGTGCACTTGTGGCGTGTGCCAATAAACGATTTTTCCCTTTTTTCTTTCTTTCTTTTTTTCTGATGTTCAGTGACTTAAGCAATGAGAGGAAAATTTTCTAACTTATTCATGAAATACTCCTTCAGTCCTTACAGCCGACAACCCACTACTTTCAACTGGTTACGCCCACGCCTGTCTGAAATATTAATCTTCAACCCACGTTTATCCCACCTTATTTCTATAAATATCTTTATATTAACTCACCACCAAACATATTTATTTAAACTGAATTGGTTTAATATAACCGCCCACAGCAGCAATACAACTTTTTAACCGATTTCATAAAAAGGAGGAGGTTCTCAATTCAGTTGGTATTTTTTTACTCCAATTACTCTGAGGTTTCTAGTCGGATTAGTGTGATTGTTTTTTTGTTGCAGTATACTTTCCATTTGGTCCCATAAAATTTTCATTCAATTTGGTTCAGTACTTTTTATTTTGTGAGCATTTCTGTTATGCGGATGATGTGATGGTCTTTACTTTTTACGTGTTTGTTACGCGATTACTCCGACAATGTTATTGTGGACCGATTTTCAAAAAAAAAATTTCTACTTACTGTTCGTATACCTTTAGGGAATACTGTAAGTTTCATCAAAATCGGTTGAGCATTTTTTGAGATAGGGAATTTTATTGGCTTATTGTGTACATGAGTGATGTTAATACCCGTGCTACGGATTACCAAATTCTAGTGCACATGTAAGAAAATGATTTATTTGACAAGAATTTGGGTTGAATATTTAAAGTAAACAAAAAAGAGATCTATTAAAGAGAGGTATGGCTAATTTCACTTATTTCTGTGGACCAAAAAAATAAAAACCCCAAAATTGTCAACATCAAAAAAGGTTCCTAAGATAGTTTTCCCGTATCTCATATTTATTCAGATTTCTCTATTTTGGCCAATTTAAAAGAAACATGCTGTATATGTATAGATATATGGTAGGGCCTCAGACTACCTTCAATATAATTAATAATTATATTGAAGGTAGTCACTTAGTCTTCTAGTCTAGTCAAAAGATACGTTGAGCAAAGTGGGCAAAAGTGCAATGTCGCTTCGTGTCATGCGCGGATTCGAAAGGATACAAAGATCTAAAAGAGCGATACATATTTCAGTGATCGAAAGATACATATCAATCTTTTCTTTTCAAAGATACATTTTCCCATGTCTATTAATTATAGATCCCCACCGTCGTATCTCCACGTTGTCGTCGTGGTGGGGCTTATAAACTAAGAGGGATACACCGGGGAAAGGCGCGCCGCCTGGAGGATCGAGCAGTTAGCTCGAGCTTTCAGGCGGCGCGGGCCCAGTCGTCTGAGACTGGGTCAGGGGGGGAAATGCTCACTTCCGGTACGCGTCTAGTCTATAGACGTAACCGTGAAGTGAGCCGGGGAGGGAAATTCGGGGATAGGGTTTAGAGGAACTCACCTCTATAAAAAAGTGAAAAAATATGGACAAAAAGTTGCTGCAAAAATCATTACCCCAGGCGGGTACCAGCTGCTCCGCAGCTGGAGAATCCCGCTCCGGACACGTCCGGGCTGCCCCACCGTATTCTGGGGGGGGCAACAACCACTTTTATCCTTTTCCGGCAGTCGCCGCAAAGAGCCAGGGGGGCTCACGTACCCGTGACGAGGAGTCGCTGGACCAACCCAGCACGTCCAAGTCACCGGTACCAAACGAGCGGGCACAGAGTGCCGCTCCGCGTAAGGAGGGGGCGATGGTGCTCGAGTCGGATTCCGACTCGGCATCAGACGCCACGAGCTTCCAGAGCGTAGGCTCTGGAAGCACTGGAAGGAGAGACGAAGGGAGCGCCGCTAGCAGGAGGAAGGAATTCCTCAAGCGCTCCCGGGAAGACGTCTCTTCTTCGGAGGAGGGTCCTGTCTCGGGCCCCAAGATCCCGACAAGTGTTCGGGGTAAAGGCCGAGGCGGGACGTGCGGCAGAGGGAGGGAGATCGACCCCTCTGTCGAGGTTGAGAGGAAGGTGCAGGATGCCATCCGCACCTTAGGACGGCATGGTGGCCCGGGGAAAAAGGGCACCAAGGACCGAGCCATGATGAAGGCCAAAGAGACCATCATGGCGGCGGTGCTCAGCCGGCCTCTTCCCGGATCGATAGTTGCGGACGAGTTGTCCGAAATGCGGGAAGAGGTCGCCAAACTTATGGCGGCGATGGATGTTCTCCGGAAGGAGAATATCCAACTTAAGACGGAGCTGGCCGGGCTGCGGAAGGGGAGCCGCCCGGAAGAAGCACCGCAGAAGCCGACGCAGGCACAGATGCGGCAGAAGGAGCCGCCGGCGAAGCCCGCGCCAACAGAGGACAGCAATGCTGTCCTAAGTCTGGTGCGGCAGGAGCTGGCGGCCTTCAACCAGCGGTTTACAGTGCTGGAGAACCGCATTCTGCGACCCCCGCTCGCGTCGGCATCGTATGCGGCGGTGGCGGCATCCACGCCGCCCAGGCCAGCCCCAGAGAAGCGGGCCGCGGCGAAACCCGCGAAACCCCCGGCACCGCCGAAACAGGCCCAACAGGCCACGGTGAGGGCGGCTCCGGCGGCGACGGCACCGGCTGGGGCAAGGGCAGCCCCGCAGAGCTCGGCTGCCAAAAAGAAGAAAGGTGCTCCGGCGGCGGCGGCGGTGAGCCAGCCGTCCCGAGCTGTTCCGCCTACGCAGCCCTCGCGTCCTCCCCCAGCCGATGCCGAATGGCAGGTGGCGGGAGAGAGCAGGGCCGCGAAAAAACAAAGGCGGCGACAGCGAAGACGGCAGCGCAAGCGGACCGTCGCGGCGAAACTCCGCGCCCCCAAGACCGCGGCTGTAGTTATAACTCTGCAGCCGGACGCGGTGAAAAGGGGCGTGACGTACCGCGATGTGTTCGCGAAGGCGAAGGAGGCGGTGAACCTCCGGGAGTTGGGAATCGACGGGGGCCTCCGGGTGCAAGTCACCGCGACGGGGGCCAGGCTACTGTCGATTCCCGGCGCCTCCAGTGGTCCGACCGCTGACGCTCTGGCCGAACGGCTAAGAGCGTCCTTAGATGCGGAGGAGGCTCGGGTGTCCAGGCCCGTAAAGCGCGCAGATCTGCGCATAATGGGCCTGGACGACTCGATAACGGAGGGGGACGTGGTGGCCGCCGTCGCCAGGGTTGGGGAATGCCCTGGCGACCAGATCAAGGCTGGCACCCTTCGCCCGGACTTCGCGGGGCTGCTGTCGGTGACAGTGAGCTGCCCCGTGTCCGCGGCTAAAAAGATTGGAGAGGGCCGAAGGCTCTTGGTCGGCTGGGTGTCCGCGCAGGTGAAACTGCTGGAACCCAGGCCTCTGAGGTGCTTCCGCTGCCAAGTGGGCAACCACGCGGCATGCAAGTGCACTTCAGAGGTGGACCGCAGCGGCGACTGCTTCCGCTGCGGTCGGCCCGGTCACAAGGCCGGCTCTTGTAATGCCCCGCCGCACTGCTTCTTATGTGCGGCGGCTGGTAAGCCGGCCGAACACCGGGCAGGGGGCAAGTCCTGCGCCCCGCCCGCCAAGACCAAGAGCAGAGGTAGGCCCTCTGCCACCGCTGTCCCCGCTACTGCCGCCGCCGCCGCAGCTCCTGCTGCCGCCGCCGCCGCCGCCGCCGCCGCCGCCGCCGCCGCCGCCGCCGCCGCCGCCGCCGTGGCCACGCCCTCGAGGAGGGCCCTGGAGGAGGACGCAATGGATTCAGATTAATGTCTCCATTGCGCTTCCTCCAGGCGAACATCAACCACTGCGCCGCTGCTCAGGATCTTTTGCTCCAGAGCATGGCGCAGTGGTTGATCAACGTCGCCGTGGTCGCCGAGCCGTATTTTGTCCTGCCCAGGAATGACTGGGTAGCGGACCTGGACGGCTCGGTGACCCTAATTTCGTCGGCCGCCGCCGGTACCCCGCCCCTCGATCGTGTCGAGAGAGGGCACGGGATTGTCGCAGCCCGGTTCGGGGAGATCGCCGTGGTAGGCGTTTACTTCTCCCCGAACCGATCTATCGCCGAGTTCCAAGACTCCCTAGAGGAGCTGGGAGACGTCGTCGTCGCCCTCGGTTCCCTCCCCGCGCTCGTCCTGGGGGACTTCAACGCCAAAAGTCCGGCTTGGGGTTCCCGGAGCACGGACTGCTATCGGGGCAGGAGGCTCGAGCGCTGGGCCCGTGCGCATGGCCTGGTGATCGAGAACCGGGGTTCCGTCCCCACGTGCGTGCGGTGGACGGGCGAGTCGGTGGTAGACGTAACGTTTGCCAGCGCCGCCCTGTCACCGCGCGTCACCGACTGGCGTGTTGTGGAGGAGGTGGAGACCTATTCCGACCACCGGTATATCCGGTTCGACGTCTCCACCCAGACCTCAGACGCGCCGGTCCCAAGTGGACGGAACCTAAGTGGTCCGCGATGGGCGCTGAAGCAGCTGGACCGGGAGCTATTCCTGGAAGCCTCGATCGTGCAGGCCTGGGTGTCACCACCGGACAGGCCTGCCGACGTAGACGACGAGGCTGAGTGGTTCCGGGAGGCCATGTCGGAGATCTGTGACGTGGCCATGCCCCGGGTCCGGCAAGGACGCGCCCGGCGTCAGCTGTACTGGTGGTCAAGCGAGTTGGCAGCGCTGCGCGAAGCGTGCGTTGCTGCGCGCCGCCGGTACTCCAGATTCCGCAGGCGCCGCACCCGACCTCCGGATGCGGCGACTGTAGAGGCGGAGCTGCACGAGGGCTACAGGGCAGCGAAGACCGCCCTCCGCGACGCGATCTGGCGGGCCAAGGAATTGGCCCGCGAGGAGATGCTGGGGACTCTGGACGGGGACCCATGGGGCCGCCCCTACAAGTGGGTGCGAGAAAAGCTCCGCCCCTGGGCTCCCCCGTTGACGCAGAGTCTCCGGCCTCAGTTCGTGGAGGACGTGGTGAGCGCCCTGTTCCCTTCGAGAGGGGAGGAGTATGCTCCCCCGCCCATGGCTCCGTCTCCGACGGAATCTGAGGAGGAAGCTGACGCAAACGCGGATCACAGCGACGACGACGTCTACGACGCTCCAGAGGTGACCGAGGTAGACCTGAGAGTGGCGGTACAACGGCTCAAAGCCAAAAATACCGCCCCAGGACCCGACGGCCTGCCAGGAAAAGCCTGGGTCCTGGCCTTCGGGACTCTCGGGCCTCGACTGGGGGGGCTCTTAAGCGCGTGCCTGGAGAGGGGCCGGTTCCCGCTTCGTTGGAAGACGGGGAAACTGGTCCTGATCCAGAAGTCCGGGCGCCCTGCGGACTCTCCGTCCGCATTCCGGCCCATCGTGCTGCTCGACGAGGTGGGCAAGCTCTTTGAGAGAGTTATTGCAGACCGCCTCGCCGGGCACCTGAATCGGGTGGGTCCGAACCTGTCGGAGAGCCAGTTCGGCTTCCGCAGGGGGCGCTCGACGGTGGACGCAATTATGCGCTTGAGAGCCCTCACGACGGGGGATGCAGTAGCCCGGGGCAGGGTCGTCTTGGCGGTGTCTTTGGACATCACCAATGCCTTCAACACCCTGCCCTGGAGTTGCATCAGGGAGGCACTCCGGTATCACCGGGTGCCGACCTACCTCCGCCGAATAGTCGAGGACTACCTGACGGACAGAGCCGTCATCTACCCCGGTCACCGGGGAGAGTGGAACCGGCGAGAGATGTCGTGCGGTGTTCCACAGGGTTCGGTCCTGGGACCGCCCTTGTGGAACATCGGATACGACTGGGTGCTGCGCAGCGACCTCCCTGACGGCGTCAGCGTAATTTGTTACGCTGACGACACGCTCGTCCTTGCACAGGGAGAGTCGCACCAGGCGGCGGCCGACGTGGCGACGGAAGCGGTCGCGACAGTCGTCGAGAGGATCCGGCGGTTGGGACTCGAGGTGGCGCTGCACAAGACGGAGGCCATGTGTTTTCATGGCCGCCGTAACGCGCCACCGTCGAGTTACAGCATTACGGTGGAAGGAGTTCCAATCGGCGTACAGGGGACGATGAAGTACCTGGGACTCGTCCTCGACAGCCGGTGGAACTTCAGGGAGCATTTCCTGAGTTTGGCCCCAAGGCTGAACCGTGCAGCGGCCGCCCTCAGGCGACTGCTGCCCAATCTCAGCGGGCCAAACGCTTCCTGCCGTAGGCTGTACGCTGGTGTCGTGCGGTCCATGGCCCTCTACGGGGCCCCTGTGTGGGCCCTGAGCATCCGGACGCGACCACAGAAGCTGGTCGCATGCCAGAGGGTCATGGCTATCCGAATGATCCGGGGATACCGCACGATTGCCGGCGAATCGGCCAACCTGCTTGCCGGATTGCTGCCTTGGGATCTGGAGGCGACTGCCCTCCAGCGCGTCTATGAGTGGCGCGTGGAGGCGCAGCGCCGGGGCGTGAGCCCGCTGCCTCGCGAAGTCGAGGCGCGGCGCGAAGACCTCCGGCGCGATCTCAGGGCAGTATGGAAGGAACGACTGTCGCGACCGACGGCCGGGCACGCCGCAATTGCGGCGGTAAGACCCCTCTTTGAGGAGTGGTTGGAGAGAAGTCATGGCGTCCTTACCTTCCGCCTGACGCAGGTCCTCACCGGGCACGGGTGCTTCGGGAGGTACCTGTGTCTAATGCGGAAGGAGGATACGTCTGGGTGTCATCACTGCGAAGATCGCCCGGAGGACACGGTGGAGCATACGGTGCAGGACTGCCCAGCTTGGGCGGCGCACCGACGTGTCCTCACGGCTGCGATAGGCGGAGACCTCTCGCGCCCGGCATTGGTTTCGGCCATGCTGCGGGGCGAGACGGAGTGGGAAGCGGTCGCCTCCTTCTGCGAAGCAGTAATGCTCGCGAAGGAGGAGGCGCGCCGCGAGCGAGAGAGGACAGAGTTCTCCCTCCGCCCCAACCGCGGTGTAGGACGCCCACGGCGACGGACGTCGCGCGACGATCTCCGGCCACCGTAGGCGCGGGCATGCGGGCAGCGAGTAAAGGGCAACTCGCTGCCCGACCAAGGACCATGCCCGGGTCGACGGCGCGTTGTGTCCCACGCGCGCCTCAAAGAGCGTCAGCATAATGACGGGGCCCCCCTCTCAGAGAGGGCCAAAGCCTGCCGGGGTCGCGGGATTATTCCCTAACCGTAACCCCGGAACGTAACAGGCTATGAAGGACACCGTGGATTTTAGTCAGTAGAAGTCTGACAGTCCCTCCCGCCCTGCCCGGGGTTGGAGGACTCATTTGATGATTTTACCACGCTAAAAAAAAAAAAAAAAAAAATGTCTATTAATTATAGATAACATGTCAATGTGCGGAAAACTCTTCGCGAGAAAATGTACTAAAGGAATGTGTAGGTACAATTTGTCAGAATACTCCAGTGTCACAAACAAAAGTATTAACCAAGGGTCAGGCACCCCATTAAGAGGGTGGAGACAAGGTTGTCCGCCCTTTGTCGTGGCTTAAGACAATCGTCTACCGAGCGCTCGTCCATACTAAAAGAGAAAACGTTTTCCTGCCCTTAAATGTTATCTTATCTCAATGATTTTTAGAATGCTTCTGACACAGTAAAAACTAGGTTTATAGGTTTTCCTTTTTCAAAATTTATAATAGTTTGAAAGTTACAGGCTCCTAAGAGTTACTTTTGAAAGAAAAGAAAACCTATAAACCTAGTTTTTTATTTACTGTGTCAGACAGAAGCATTCTAAAAAATCATTGAGATAGGATAACATTTAGGGGCAGGAAAACATTTTCTCTTTTAGTATGGACGAGCGCTCGGTAGACGATTGTCTTAAACTCTCTATATTAGCTACTGTATAATTCAAAAACTATATGTTTTCCTTCAAAAACAGTCTAGCTATTACATTATCTCGATTTTATGTTCCCGTAAATAATTTTTGAGCTAAAGCGATGGAAAGCGAGCAATTATTGTACTAATGTAATGGATAGAGTAGGTATACAATTTTTAGAAATAAGTTCATAGAAGACTTTTGGAAATTCGCAAAAAAACAAAATTGCCCATCTTCTATATATATAAAATTCAAAACTGACTGACTGATCTGACAACGCACAGCCCAAACCGCTGGGCCTAGAAACTTGAAATTCGGCATAAGCCCTCCTTATACCACGTAGGTGAGCACTAAGAACGGATTTTGCGAAATTCGGCCCCTAAGGGGTTGTTTTTGGGGTTGATAGTTTGTATGAAACTTCGCTACTACAGGTGCTAGGAATTCCAAATTTTGCATGGGGTGTCTTTTTAGAACATAGATTCTCACTATGACGGGATTTTGCGAAATCCGACCCCTGAGGGGTTTGTTTTTGGGGTCGATAGTTTGTATGAAACTTTTTTAGTACAAGTGCTAGGCGTCTCAAATCTTGCATGGTGGTATTTTTTAAGATGTAAATGCTCAACAAGGTGGAAATTTTGAGATTTTCGACCCCTGAAGGGTTGTTTTTGGGGTTTATAGTATTGAGATTCAAATTTTCACATAGGGTTTCTTTTTTGGACGTAAGTAATACCTAAGACGGGATTTGGCGAAATTCGATCCCTATCAGGTTGTTTTTGGGTTTGACAGTTTGTACGAAACTCTGTCACTACAAGTGCTACGCGTTCCAAATTTTGCGAGGGGTTCTTTTTAAGACCTAAATGTTCACTGAGACGGTTTTGTGAAATTCGGCCCCTAAGCGGCTTTTTCGGGGTTGATAGTTTGGAGACTTAAATTTTGCAAAGAGATTCTTTTTTGGACGTAGTTGCGGGTGTTTTGTGGAAATAGACCCCAAGGGGTTGATATTTTGTACTTAGGTTCTATTTAGGATACTATACAGGTTCTTACTGAGGAGCTCGTGGCTAAATAATCACAGCCGCACAGACCGATCTTCCGGGTTAAGCCGCGCTTGCTGAGGTTGGTCTGTGGATGGGTGACCATCTATCATAGCGAGTTTCCTCCGTGCCTCGGAAAGCACGTAAAGCCGTTGGTCCCGGCTGTCATTTGTAGATCTTTGACAGTCGTTACTGTTAGTCAGAGGCTCTAAAGTCTGACAACCAGTCTTACCATGGGGTATCGTATTACCCAGTTACTGGGTTGTGGAGGTCCGACAGGCAGTCGCTCCATGTAAAATACTGATATCCAGCTGAATCTGGTTTGACTGGAAGCCGACCCCAAAATAGTTGGGAAAAGGCTAGGTAGATGTAGATGATGATACAGGTTCTTACTAAGAGAGGATGATACAAAATTCGACCCCTAAAAGTTTTGAATGGTGTTGATAGTTAGGAGTCTTAAATTTTGCATTGGGATCATTTTTTTAGGACCTAAGTGTTAGGTACCTAAAACGGAATATTGCGGGTTGATAGAATTTTTGTTGAATATTGATTTAGTTTCTCCAACAATATCCCATATAGAGGGTGGCCGGGACTAGAAATTCACAAAGGCAAAGTTCGAAAATCACGCGGACGAAGTCGCGGGCGTAATGCTAGTCAGTATATACGAATTTCCAAAAGTCTTAGAACAAACATTGTTCAGTAACATGGACTGAGTTACCCCACGAGAGGTTTTGTGCATTTAACGTTACACGTTGTATAAAAAATATTGAGGGACTTTTCCAGTATAACAAAATGGCAAACATGATAATTTCTGCAATAAAAGTATTAAAGAATACAGGAGAGCCAAAAATAATCAAACACACAATTATAGCTAAGCCCGATCAATTCCCTTCGTACTCATTTCTGTTCACCAAAACATACTTGAAGGTAAATAGAAAAGCAAATAATATTCGATAGCCCTCATGATTTGACAATGCGTCGACGAAATGGCTCTGCTATGGGACTTCCAGTTGGAAAATAAAGCTTATGTGTACTTGCCTTTGGGTTCATTTTAATAGTACGTTGTTTCAAGCCAATTATAATTGTTGGAACAAGTTAAGGGCTTATTGAAGCATTAAGAGAGTTTGATTGATCCTTCAATAATGGTGATACCTATCCATATTTTGTGGTATTGATGACACGGTTTGTGCAGTAGCTTATAGATCGACTTCTCAGCTGCGTGTTACGGGTTCGATTTCTGCACGGAATAGAGCAGACATGGGCTCATAATAGAGCAGACATTCCTAAAAATATGTTTTTTTTTTTAAATTACGGGCAGCGACATAACATTCCAACGAAGTCGCGGATGTGAATGTGCAAGTGGTAAAAGCGGCACAAAGAAGTAAATATTATTTAATTTAAATAAAAATAAATAACGTGAGTAATACTTACATTATAGAATGTATTCTTAGGCCCGCTTGCAGAAGCCCGGGTTATCTTTTAACTTGGAGCTAGTTGCTAACACAAGGTTAAATTGATAGTTTGTCATACAATATTGTTAATTTAACCTCATGCTGGCAACTTACTCTGAGTTTAAAAGATAACTCGGGTTTCTGCAAGTAGGCCTTAGTGGGCCACTAATAATTTAAGCCAAGAAAAGAAGTAAAATAAGCCCCTTCGTTAGATTCCTACGTAAAACAAGTGAACATCTCCAAAGAAAACCTTTGAATGTGTGAGTGGCGCTCACTCACACGATTGTATAAAACTGAATGCACGAAATACTTACGTTTTGTTTAAAATAAAATGAAAAACAGATGCAAGAGAAAATTCTCGATGAGAGTTAGGTATGAATATAGAGATAAGTAGCTCTGCGCTCAGATTTCTGATGTTTGTAATCCCATTTTAATGACGATGTCTCGACTTTTCATACAAATTGCGGTACCCTACAAAATTAGGAAAAAGCAGGAAAAATACCTACCTATTTTAAAACCAAACAAATCAAAATACCTACCAGAATGGATAAAAGTTTTCCTCAGAGGCCTTACCACGAACTCTTAATGCGATCCTGTTTTGGCTGTGGGAAAGAGACCGAGCTATTCAAGTCGTCTAGCTCTGTCTCTTTCCCACAGCCAAATCTGGGTGAGGCCTCAGGTCGACTAAATCAGTCAGCAATAGTACCTACGGCTGGGGAAACCCGAAAACAGCTGTGTCTCCACAGATATCTTCCTCCGGAACACTACGCAGGGCCCGCTGAAAAGCTTCTGGCAGGCCACCAACTACGGTCCACTTTGAAGACCTTAAACCGTTTGCGAAGCCAGAGAAGAAGGCCGAGAAGAAGCCAGAGAAGGGGGGTACCGTGATGAAAAAATGTGCGACTGCGGAGCCTCACCACAAACGATGGCCCATCTCCTCATTTGTACTTTGAGTAATTCCACGAAGAAACCTGACCGAGGCAACCACCACTGTTGTAGATTGGCAGAGTTTTGGTCAAAGCTCATTTATAATTTAAAGGAATAATTGACACGGCGGCGGCGAATAATAAGTACATACAGGCAGAGTGATTGGTACTGTGTGCATTCCTTGGAATCAGTGATGTTAGATCTGATTTGTACATAAAATAATTTTAACCTCGACAACATGGGCTCCAAACAATTCAACAAGGCTAGTTAATTATTTTTACCCAATTATTTATGTTGTTTTAAAATGTATAAATAGGTATAAATTAAAAAAAAAATACAATAAATATATAAGAATAACCTTCTGTTCTTTCCATTTTTCGACTTCAGTTTAGAAAGGTATAACTAACTTTCTATAAAAAAACAGAAATTTTAGAAAACAACATTATTTGTAAGAAGGTACCAAAATAATTCGAAAAGGACCTAATAATAAAAATTAAGCTGACGCAAAATTCCGAGAATAAGATCCTTACGCTTGACGTCACGTGTATTCTTATTCATTTCTAAGTATTCACGAAAAGTTTATGAAGTAACTGGAAGTAGTGAAAATAAATACAGGAGGATGGAAAATATATACGACATGAACATTTTACGTATAACGCAAGTATTTTTTATTTAAAAAAAATCACACGTTTTTGTACACTCATTTTTCTTGTTTGTTTGATTTCATTGTTTGTAGTTCCGGTTGGATTTTTGCAACTCCCCGATAAGCTAGCAGGCTGAAATTTTCAGGGTAGCTTCAAACCCAATGACATGAAAATATGCAAAGATTGTAAGTGAATAAATTTCAACAACAAAGATAAAAATAATAAAATAATTAATAGGTTTAAAAAATCTAAAAACCCACGTTTTTAAATGTCCTAAAAATAATAAAATAACCCTGCGGGGCTGAGAGAGGGGCCACTCAAAACGGGGGGGGCGTATTTTAGCAAGTTTGCAAGTACAAAAAAAACAATCAACACTACATAGAAAATCACCGTGTCATAAATAGAGAGTACACATTGTTCTTAATCAGCTATAATACAAATCAATAATAGTTAGTTCAGACAAGTAATTAAGACGGGTTCTAATGAACCTCCCTGTGGTGACAATGACAGGCTACATCACCGGCCTGCGGGGAAGGATCCTGTTCATTACTGAACAATCAAATCCTGTCTGCTTCAGGAGACTATGTGCCAGTATACATACAATTATTATATACTAGCTTCTGCCCGCGACTTCGTACGTGAATAACTTTTTTTTTATTGTTCTTGTGTAAAATTCGGTGTAAAAACTATCATATAAGACCAAGGACTGGAATCTCAAACTATCTTTATACCAAATTTCATCCAAATCGGTGCAGTGGTTTAAGCGTCAAGAAGAGACAGACAGACAGAATTACTTTCGCATTTATAATAATATCTGGTTGACCGAGCTTCGCTCGGTTTTTAAAATGTCTATATCTTGGGAACCGAGCTTTTCTCGAACCTGGGACCTTGATAAATCGATTCCTTGAGCCGAAAAACCCCTAATCTGTAACTTTCATGAAAATCCTTGGAGCCGTTTCCAAGATCCTGATTATATATAAATATACAAGAATTGCTCGTTTAAAGATATTAGATTAGTAAGGATAGTACATACATACGGACAGTGATGACCGTGATGACCTATCGATCGCATTGAATCAATGAAGCTAAAACAAGAACATGTATTTGATACAAAAAATTGGGTTGAATATTTTAACTAACAAGGGTAAAAAAAAATTCAATAAATAATAACCGACTTCAAAAACAACCACAAAAAAGGGTTAAATAACCTACAACATAACTTTTCTTTCGGAAGTCGGTGGCAAGAAAGTCAATAAAAAAAAAGAACAAAGCCAAACTAAGGTCCTAGCGCGACTTGCAGTGACAAAAAATGAACGGGAACTTTTTTTTTTAGGTGGTAAAATCATCAATTGAATCCTCTCGCCCTGGGTTGGGCGGAAGGGACTGTCAGACTCTTACTGACTAAAATCCACCCGTGTTCCTTCCTATGCCCTTTACGTTCCGGGGCCACGCTATCCATTACACACCGTCCGCAAGCCCGCTCCGCCGCTGTGCCCTCTGCTGATCAGAGGGACACGCGTTGGAGCGTCCACACGGCAGGTTATTCGCATACTGGCAAAGAGACCCCTTAGGCACACAGTGCCTCAGGAAGAGTTTTTGCCCTCATCCCGAGGTATACTGGCCCGAAAAACTGGTCTTCCCCCGGACGTATCCGAGAGGGAACTCCAGTCCACGGGCGCACGTGGAGGTTTCCTGTCATAGCACCGCAAGTGAAAGGAAACTTAGAAAAAAATAGTTTCTCGTTCGTGCATTATAGGCGCTTTTCATTTTCCATACAATAAACGCCGTAGGTAAATACTTCAAGAACGCTGTAAGTAAAATACGGAAACCATTTGCTAAGGCCGGTTCCTAATCAAATTCAAAAGGGAGGCCCTTGATCACTAATAATGTACTTGGCACCATAAGAGAAGCCTTTGTAGTCGGCGTAACGTTCGTGTTAGGTTGGCTCGACCTCGTTTCGAACCCATGAACTCAAGGTTCCCAATTGTCCTCGCCTCCATTCGGCCAGCGAAGCGATCTCTATCGAGAACTTCTAATACTGACCAAATACCTGTCTCACGCACGAAGCGTTCCGTATATAATAATTATGTGAAAACGGCTAAAAAAGTCATGTCACTATTTGAGACGTAAAGTAAACAGGAACATTGACAATTTCAAGTTGACATTTTTCAAGGAAATAATAAGTTCCGTTTTCGCGCACCAGAGGCGCTGTTCCATTTTTCCATACAAGAAACGCCGTAAATACTGTAAAGTAAAAGATTGAAAATTCATGCTAAGGGCTGTTGTATGGAAGACAAGTTAAATATTTATTTTATTCTGTGTTTTAGTACTTGTTGTTGTGGTGGCAATCGACATAAACTATCTGTGTGTGTTTTCCATCTAACTTTCTTATGATACAGCCTGGTCACAGACGGACAGCGGAGTCTCAGTAATAGTGTCCCGTTTTACTCTTTGAGTGCGGAACCCTAAAAATAACGCAATGTGAAAGTGTGCTTGCAACTTGCCAGTCCCACGCTAGATACTCCATTCACAAACAAATTTTAACATTTTTTCAAAACTCAATGGCACACTAAATTCTTAAATCCATTTATAATTTGCAACGTTTGGTGATTTATCACACTTTTCGTTTCGGTAGCCTCGTGAACGAACCTATTTGGTTTCGAATATTGCTCAAGTAGGTACACTTTCGTGTGAGAAAGTTTTGCCATCAATCAAGCAATTTCTAAATAACTGCTCTTTATTTTAAATTAACCAGTAAATATTTTCTCATTCATGGACACATTTCATACGACTGGCCTGTTGGTCTAGTGGTTAGTGACCCTGACTGCTATACCGGGGGTCGTGGGTTCGATTCCCACCCAGGACAAATGTTTGTGTGATGAGCACGATCATTTGTTCTGTGTCTAATTTATCTTTAATATGTATGTATTTAGAAATATATAAGTATGTTTATCAGTTGTCTAGTACCCATAACACAAGCTCTGCTTAGCTTGGGACTAGATGGCGAATGATAGTTGTGGTACATTATTATTATTATACACTTTTCAACAGGCATCAATGAAAGAAGGCGCAAGTTATGAGGCAGAGCTGGAACATTTTTGAAAATAGTATCGTTATCCATAACATCAGCTAAGTAAAGCAACAACCAATGTATGCCATAGTTCAAGAATAGGCTTCGTGAATTTGTCATCCGTGTCCCGCCCGCGTCCCGCCCCCGTCCCGCCACCACATCACGACAATCAGTTCCAATTAGTACGACATGCAATTTGGTACCTTCTCTATGATTCGTAGATAGGTAAAGCTATAAAAACCAGTATAAGTTGACCGTTGAATATACGGAAAGACCATACAAGCAAGACTACGATCATCATCTGCCTAGCCTTTTCCCAACTATATTGGGGTCGGCTTCCAGTCAAACCAGATTCAGCTGGATATCAATATTTTACATGGAGCGACTGCCTGTCGGACCTCCACAACCCACTACCACTACTGGGTAATACGATACCATGGTAAGACTGGTTGTCAGACTTTAGAGCTTCTGACTAACAGTAACGACTGTCAAAGATCTACAAATGGCAGCCGGGACCAACGGCTTTACGTGCTTTCCGAGGCACGGAGGAAACTCGCTATGACAGATGGTCACCCATCCACAGACCAACCTTGGCAAGCGCGGCTTAACCCGGAAGATCGGCCTGTGCGGCTGTAATTATTTAGCCACGAGCTCCTCCACAAGCAAGACTACGATAAACTGGTTTTTTATAGCTAGCGATGCGTAGCCGTGTGTACCTGGTTCAGACTGTACTTATAATGAATTTAAACGTAATTAAACGTTAGGCAAAAAAGATCGGATTATTTTTTTTAGCATGGCAATGAGTTCGCCAGGCAGTAAGCTCCATTTAATACGTTATCCCGATGCACCTATGAAACTCGAAGCTGAGAAAAGGCTGGGATAGCTTGACAACGGGTTACGAATTTTCTGCTCTTGGGTGAAAAAGGGTCATAAAATGCTTTGGCAACTTACGTATTACTACTTGATTGACTGTGTTCTTTAGTTTTTTCACTAGAGAGTAACAAGACAGATTGTACATCCAATAGAAAACTGTTTGATATTTTCATTATATCATTTTCCTCAGGAAAACTGAAAAAGTAAAAGAAAAAAAGAAAAATTGAAATATTTTTACTGTTATGTGCATTTGTTTATTTCGGTATCAATTAAAGTTTCACCAATTTTTGTCAATAAGTTTATTTGTTTGATCACTATTTCCTAATCATCATCATCATCATCATCAACAGCCGGAGGACGTCCACTGCTGAACATAGGCCTCCCCCTTAGACCGCCATTTCCTAAGCGTTTCCCTAAACACAGACGTCTTTTTTAGTGAACGTTTTTTAGGGTAATAATGAATTACTGCGTCTTTTTTAGGGTATGAAAAAGTCAATTCATTTTAACAGTGAAAACTTTTGTTTGTAGCAGCAGTTTTTATTTAATAATCGATGGAATATTTTGACTAGATTCACATAATATTGAATTCATGGAAACCTTTAAAGCGCACACCTGTACAGTTTTAACAACGAAAGTTGTCAGCCGAGGAAATGGAAAAGTCATGTTCTAAACCTAGATACTTACAATATATAAATATTAGTCGGCCTCGGCTATTCGCGCCGAATAGTGTCAACTTGAGACATTCAGGTTACGACTCGACATCGACAGCTCGAACTCTGCCCAGTTATTATTGAATTTAAGCCACTATATTTGGAAGACGAATTTAGTTTAAATGTTCAATGAAATAACTTTTCTAAGGTAAGGTTATCTAGCGAATGATGTCAATCTGACTGAAAGGACAAAAGCCACCAACCTTGACCAAAGATAACAAAGCGAGACCAAAATACCAGTTCTGTTCAAATAAAAATATTCATCGCACACCTGAATATATTGTTCACGTGGTTCACCCTTCAAATATCCCTATAACCAAGGGCTTCACACAAAGAAGTTTCTGTTCAAATCACAGAACTGCTTATATGAAGACAAAAAGCATCCATTACTGCGAGTACAACCAAGTTCTTACAAAACAAGTCGACGTGCAAACGGTACCACACAATAACAACATTATTTTTAAATATATAATACGCATTCGTAATATCTAACTGTCCAAATTTCGTGTTGGCAGTGGGAGGAAACGTTGGTGGCCACTTCTATCGAAATATCGTCGTAACTAGGCTACTCCAGTGCGATGACACCGACGAATTTCGACGCTTGCGCGGCGCTAGCGCACGACTCCTAGCCGCGCTCGCTGCGCCCGCGCCGCCACGCCATCAGCGATCCAGCACGCTGTCAAAACAATGGTAAATTGAACACAATGGTAAATCGTTACATGTTCGTGTTTGACAACGGAAACTGCTTAGCTATTGAATTTTAATCTTTAGTGTACTACTAGTACAAATACATACTCTAATCTTACGTAACATAAAATCCCGCTAGTACACCCTGAAGAGCTTGGTAGACAACTGTTTATACTACGCCCACGCCAATCGCGTAGACGGCGTAGAGTCCTATACAACAAAGGGAGATCATAATACTCTCTTCTTCAACCTTTAGTCACCCAATACTGAATGTAGGTCTCTTCCAAATCTCCAATTCTGGCGGTTTTGTGTTATGGCTATAACAAGATCGTCTGTCCACCTAGTCGGTTGTCTCCCTACATTCATCTTTCCCGTTCGTGGTCTCCACTGTAACACTTTCCTGCCCCATCTTCCATCCAGTCTACGGCATATACGGCATATACATATACTACTCAGTGGCGGATTAACGTATAAGCACTACAAGCAAGTGCTTGGGGCCCCTGTTCTCCAGGGGCCTCCATCCTCTGCTGGCGTTTCATTTATTACCTACATTTTATCGAGATTTCCGAAATCAAAAGGCGAAAGCGGTCCGGGAGTGACCCGTCATACACCCGCAGGGCCCTGTGGCTGCCCCCTGAGCGTTTGCTCGGAATAAGGCATGGAAAAAAAAGGTTTTAAGTTTTAAATTATACCTACTACACTTCTATTTTGATGAAACTTTCATTTTATACTTTCTACCTTCCCAATTTAAGTAATAGAGGGCCTACACAGGCTCTGTGCTTAGGGCCTCGGAAACTCTTAATCCGCCACTGATACTACCACAAATCCTTACATCAATGTACCTAATTAACAATCGCAATCAGGAGATCCATTAAATGTCTAGTTACCGGTGTATCTCGACTGGTGAAAGGTCAGTTAATCTGAATGTAGAGGAATCAGTGAACATGAAACCTCGCAGTGGACGGTATTGCCTTTGTGCCCTGCATACGAATTACTCACGAAACAGGATAAAATAAAGGTTTTGTCATGGCTTAGTGAGTTGAGACGAAGAGAATCTTAATGAGGCAGGCCTAAGCCTCATTATTAAATAACGAACTTGCTGCAAGATTTTAGGTCGAGTAATGCAACTTTTATCTTAAAATGTAACTTTTAGTAATTTGAGACAATTGTTTACAATTAAGACAATATCATATTTCATTTAATAGTTGTAGTCAAATATTTTATTTATATGAATAGGCACAATTACGTAGTAGAGAATTGGTACATAGCACGTTCTAATCGGTGTCATCAACTCAACATGCAGTTTTATTTCAGCGTTTTAATACATTGTATTATTATATCTAAATATAACATATTTTTGATTTTGGGAAAGAAAAGAATACCTATATAAAATAAAGAAGTAAAGCTAAAAGGAAATAACACCTAACATGAATATTTAACGATATAATTTATTTAAAATATTTGTGGTGCACTAATATAAAAAAAAATCGAACGAAGATGTAAGTGGGTCTTTTATATACAGGATTTTCAGGTCTCGCTTCCAAACTGGGTCAAAATTTTCAGGTTTTAACAGGTTATGGGCCCAGCATGCTTCCACTGCGCCACTCTGCTTTGTTGTAGGAAAATTTACAAAAAGGTTTTATTGTGAAAACCTTTTTAGAAGCTGGCCGTTTAGAATCAGTTAGAAAAAGAAAATTGTACATAAGAAGGATGTTTTTATGTTCACGTTTCCTTAGTTTTTTTTCGTTACGGTATTTCTTGATTCGATCGCCGCGCTCAGAACAGAACCCGCGATTAAAGCTATGAAAAACCTTTAATTAGAACATAATTTTAAAAAATACATTCATTACAAATTAGGACGAAGGATTAGGTATACACATTACACATAGACATAGAGAATATAGATACCTACCTATATTATTTTAAATGTTTTAGAAAGCGTTCACCAGTTAAAATATTTTAGAAAATTTACTTCTATAATATTTCATTAATTTCAATTACATTTGGAAACTTATTTTAAGTTATAACGGAATATTAGTCACCTAAAACATCCAGATTAGGAAACTGTAATACCTACTGCTATCAGTAATTCACTTCAGTTCACGCCAAAATACCATGAAATTGCAATTCGGTGATCATAAACTTGATTCACTAGCTCACATATCAAACACTCGAGCAACTTTACTCTCACGAAAGTTTATTTCAAATCGAAAGAGAAAACGTGTTACCTTTTCAGAACACGTTACAATAAATTTCCACTACATTTCGTCACAATTGATACCTCTGTTGAATGAGTACCTACGTAAACGTTCGAAAAGTGTTTTTCACTCTTACTCAAAGCTTACATATTACAAAGTACGTTTGTAAATAATAATAAGAGTTTGTTGGCTTTCGAAATGAGATATTGCTTACGAAAATACTTTTGAAAGTTCGTACAGAGCATTCGCCTTACAACATGTCTCCTAATATCTACGTGAGAGATTTCGGGTCTCTAGTACCCACGTTACGTAGCGATCAATACGCACCTTAGCGCAATGAGTACCTACCAAAACTATAGATCCCTATAATCCAAGCAACAGTAACCGTTATACCAACCAGAATAATGGTCACAATAGCGTAAGGTAATTTGGCCGAATTTGTGCGCCATTGCGTGTACAGTCGCATTGTTTTATTCGTTTAGCTTGTAGTTGTAATGAGGCCCGAATTTTAGACTAATAGATAAATGAAATGGTTTTGTAAAATAAAGTAGCAGGTGCAATCATTATGTATAGGTACCGACTGTCGATGTCGTACGTACTTTTGTAACTCTACACAATAATATTATAAGTATGTATTATAATAATATCATTGACTCTACACGATAAAGTTGTACCTATAGGCAGTATAGGTATTCGTAGTAAGTTGTATTATTTATTTAATCATAATTATAGCAACAATATGTTGTGTTAATTTCCTCAAAGATAAACTCCTCATTTCCTATTCAATTGTTAATTAAAAACTCTAATCGCAAGGAATTTCCAAATAAGCGCGAGAGAGTGCCAAAAGCAGACATATCACAACCGTTTGACTAAGAATAGGCCTTGACCAAGTTTTTACTCCTCCACGAGTCGACAGCCTTGAGCAACTTCTAACTACTTATCAACCAACCAACAATGTTCGTTGGTACACATGTAAAACATTATTCAGCTAACTGACTAAAGACCTTATTTCGTGAACGCCAGAGTCTATTTTCCTTAGATACAAGTAAGTAAATAGTGGCATAGCAAATGTATTCAGAGTTGGGTCGTGTGTATGAACGAGTGTGTACAATCTTATATCAAACTTTTTAGATTTTGTTGTAAATGAATTCTTAGCACCGGTTTTTAGGTTTTATTTTCTGTATAACTTAATATTTGTGTCATAGTCCATGTAGTATTTTCATTCAAGTATTAATATTGGAGGTAGGTATATACGAGGAGTAGAAATAAGTAGGTATACCTACTCAATTTTATAGCTCACTGAAACGGATTGAAATTAAAATTAATGAAATTGTTTATTAATAGTAATTAATACCACTGGTACTATAAATGATTTAATTGCTTCATATTTTCATATTCATTTGTTTAACCAGAGTTGGTAAAATAATTAATAATTTCACGAACGAAACTACACTGTAATTGAATGTCTGAAATTAATTGCGGGCAGGTCATTAACTAACCACTTCAATGCAGAAAACGATGAAATTTTATACTGAAATACATATTTCAATATTAAAATGTGACCACAAATTAATATTTGATGATGAACATAATAATTAAGGTATTGAAATAAAATGTTATGTAAAAGTTAGATTTATTTTAATTATTATTTCGAAAAACTGAGTTCCCAAAAATTACTTCTGGAGTCGACACCTAGATCTAGGACACTGATAATAATCGTACGGTCGACAAGATACGACACACCTTAACTGACTATGACCATTATCTTCCCTCTTATCAGGCCCATTTTTTCGTAAATACCTACAAAACGTTATCGCATAATTTAATCGCAATCTCAGTTTTTTGACCCAAGAATTAGAGCAAAATTTTTCAGTTAATAGTTTTTCACTTTTTGTTTTGAAACTTAAACTTTACAAAAATCGAAAAAAAGTCCTGAGAGTAAAAAGTTTTATTTGAAACAAATCGTTCAGGGAGTACAAAATATTGGATCGTTTTGGGACTAGATGGCAATGTGTGATAGTTGTAAAAAAAAAACAAAAAAAAAACTGTGGGTCTGTTGATGTTTGGGCGAGGTGTACGCACACACACACGCACAGAAACGATTCCATTGATTGTATGATTGGGCTGTAACATGTGACGGTAGCACAACACGCACACTGTACTAGTTACGACACAAGTACTTACGAACATTATACTCATGAATGTTTAGAGGACGAATTGCTGGCGGTTGGCGACCTAGCTCTGCGAGTACCTACCGACCACCGACACTGTAGACTAAGCCAATTTTCTTCAAGGTTATGTTTTGGAAGCCAGACAAAATTGAGCATAGTTCAGTTATCGATTTTTCATATTTTATAGTAATTCTATCTTTATTCGTGTTGCCTAGACACGCTTTGGTATCTGCCGGGTTTACCTTTTCTAGAGAAAGACATGATTCCTCAAAATCCGCTAAGTGTCTATAGTTTAATCTAATAAGAACAAAAATATTAAATAGTACTTTCGCAATTACTACCCGCATAATACGTAATATAATTCATCCAAATATTTGAGGACAGCAATAATTGAGCTTCTCTGACGTCCATGGTTGCTGGTACCTATAATGCATGGACCGTAGCATGCCCTAGTCTAAAATAAAAAAAAATACCCGTAGTTTTAAATTTAGTTATGTAAACCAAAATACATAGATAAAGATCCAACGCTTCTAAAAATCGCAAAACGTCACTCGGTCGGTATAATTTTACAGGTGTTATGACGTCACAAACCTTGAAATACGCTCTTCATTAAGAAGCGTTTTATCTTTGTCAGTATTCATTAATAAAAAACACGTGTTCATTATTTTTTAATACTCTAACTAATGTACATACTAAACAGATTTTCAATTTATTTAGGCAGTAACTACCCTATTCACATGTTCTGCAGTATTGTAAGTGATTACCACTATAAGTTATCATATTTATTTATATATTTATAATTGTTCAAGCGTTCTAGAATAATTACTAGTATCTGGTTGACCGAGCTTCGCTCGGTTTTTAAAATGTCTATATCTTGGGAACCGAGCTTTTCTCGAACCTGGGACCTTGATAAATCGATTCCTTGAGCCGACAAACCCCATATTTGTAACTTTCATGAAAATCCTTGGAGCTGTTTCCGATATCCTGATTATATATAAATACGAGTATACAAGAATTGCTCGTTTAAAGATATTAGATATGCTGAGTTTTATAAATATCCATTCATGTTTTCGACTGAATGACACAAATATTTCATTCAAGATTCGATTTCACAATTCCTGCTACCCGAGGTAAAGTCCTGATTTGAATATTGTATCTTATTTTTCAGAGCCAAAAAGAGGATTTTTTTTCTGATTTCATAAATTTTAATGCTATTTCCGTTATCTAGTTACTTAAATAAATATATGTTTCTGGAGCATGTTGGAAGAATTTCAAAATATATACCTACTTGAGATTCTTATAATACTTCTAAAATGAATATATGAAAAAACGTGTCAAGTGATTTTATTAACGAACAAGTGTGTTGTAAGTGGTATCCATACATTTATTTTATATTTATGGATCTCGAATTTCTGAAACATCATTTTTTGAATTCTTCGTAGCTGGATTCAGAATAAAAAATCCAACGACTACATATATAGTCGTTGAAAAAATCTTAACCGTAATTGACGCATAATCTTTAAATTATTTTTTCAGATGAAAATTCTTGCATTGTGGATGTCTATGTCAATTTAGTTCTACATATTGACTCAAGATGAGCCAGTAAATAGGAATATCAGCCAATATTGAAAAAGATACGTAAAACCTGAAAATACAACAATCAATTTATTAATAACGCTATGCTAATGTTATCAGATTGTGAGTGTTCCCACACAAAAAAAAAACAAGTTCCTGGTATGTTTTCCTTTAACATAAATCATCGCCCCTAGCTCTTTTATTACGATTAATTTACATTAATTTAACCCCATACGTAATAATAGTACATTACTGCCGCGGCCTATAATGGCTACTTTGCTGGTCGCGCTGATGATGGCCGACAGCGCAGCCTAGCGCAGCTCCAGGCCGACACAGCGCGGTCAGCATGCACCACTTGATGGACGAGCTGAGATAAAGGCCGAGGCCGGAGGCCGAGGCCTTTACAGTGAGGACAGCAAGGGCTGCATGATGGCCAAGCTGGAAGGCCTAGAGCGTAGCTAGGCTAGCTCGAGGCAATCATAGCGTGACCAGCGAAGAGTCATAATGGGCCAAGGCTTGTATAGTGCTTTACTCAAAAATGCAAGTACCTAACCTAAATAAAACCAGCAAGTGATTTAAATAAAATACATATAGGTATTAACTAGAAAATTAATTAAAATAACAATATGAAAAGTACAGTTACTAAAATTCAACACCGGGTTTCCGGGTTTCATATTACTTACTAATAGTTTGCGATAATTTTAATGCGGTGTTTGACTGTTAGGTATATTTCTTCACTTACTTAAAGCAAAAAAAAAGTCACTAAATAAAAATTAAAATTTCGCTGAACCGCGCTTTTGTTACTTCTCTGTATTTTTTTTTTAATATGGAATACAATCTTTTTGTGCCTACCTCTTTATATACAAACAGCTGTGTTTTAAATAAAATCTTTTTGCATTTGTCTTTTTAAAACGTTGAAATGTCAAAATAGCGGCCGGCAATGTATTACCGACCTGTAGAGCGGCCAGCAAAAACATTACTGGCCGCTCCTTGAAACACTCCGGCAAAGGCGACTTTGCTCAAACAAGGTTGTCAAAATAATGACCACATTATAGTAGGCATACACCATCCTGCCTATCGATACGATAGATTTGCGGCTTGCAATTGTTTCAAATCGGCAGTTCGTCCATATACACCATACACCATCCTGCCTATCGATACGATAGATTTGTCACAACTTCAAATCTGCACCAGTGATGCCAACTCAGCAACTAGATCTGGCTATTATTCGGTGACGACAGCTACAATTTCTAGCACCTTTTCATTTCATCATGAGACTATCGAATTAGATTAAAAAAAGTGGTGCAAGCGATTTTCGACCTTATCGACATTTAAAAATTTAGTTTGTTTTTCTCACATTCTTATTTGTTAACATTGCTCCTTCATTAAAATCCGGTGTTTGCATCATTGTCAATAAGGTCGAAAATCACTTGAAGGTCGGAAAATACTTGCTTAAGGATTGCAAGTTAAAAAAAGTAGTGCAAGCGATTTTCGACCTTATCGACATTTAAAATTTAGTTTGTTTTTCTCACATTCTCATTCGTTAACATTGCTTCTTCATTAAAATCCGGTGTTTGCATCGTTGTCAATAAGGTCGAAAATCGCTTGAAGGTCGGAAAACATTTGCTTAAGGATTGCAAGTTAAAAAAAGTGGTGCAAGCGATTTTCGACCTTATCGACATTAAAAATTTAGTTTGTTTTTCTCACATTCTCATTCGTTAACATTGCTTCTTCATTAAAATCCGGTGTTTGCATCGTTGTCAATAAGGTCGAAAATCGCTTGAAGGTCGGAAAACATTTGCTTAAGGATTGCAAGTTAAAAAAAGTGGTGCAAGCGATTTTCGACCTTATCGACACTTAAAATTTAGTTTGTTTTTCTCACATTCTCATTCGTTAACATTGCTTCTTCATTAAAATCCGGTGTTTGCATCGTTGTCAATAAGGTCGAAAATCGCTTGAAGGTCGGAAAATACTTGCTTAAGGATAACAAGTTAAAAAAAGTGGTGCAAGCGATTTTCGACCTTATCGACATTAAAAATTTAGTTTGTTTTTCTCACATTCTCATTCGTTAACATTGCTTCTTCATTAAAATCCGGTGTTTGCATCGTTGTCAATAAGGTCGAAAATCGCTTGAAGGTCGGAAAACATTTGCTTAAGGATTGCAAGTTAAAAAAAGTGGTGCAAGCGATTTTCGACCTTATCGACACTTAAAATTTAGTTTGTTTTTCTCACATTCTCATTCGTTAACATTGCTTCTTCATTAAAATCCGGTGTTTGCATCGTTGTCAATAAGGTCGAAAATCGCTTGAAGGTCGGAAAACAGTTGCTTAAGGATTGCAAGTTAAAAAAAGTGGTGCAAGCGATTTTCGACCTTATCGACATTTAAAATTTAGTTTGTTTTTCTCACATTCTCATTCGTTAACATTGCTTCTTCATTAAAATCCGGTGTTTGCATCGTTGTCAATAAGGTCGAAAATCGCTTGAAGGTCGGAAAACATTTGCTTAAGGATTGCAAGTTAAAAAAAGTGGTGCAAGCGATTTTCGACCTTATCGACACTTAAAATTTAGTTTGTTTTTCTCACATTCTCATTCGTTAACATTGCTTCTTCATTAAAATCCGGTGTTTGCATCGTTGTCAATAAGGTCGAAAATCGCTTGAAGGTCGGAAAACAGTTGCTTAAGGATTGCAAGTTAAAAAAAGTGGTGCAAGCGATTTTCGACCTTATCGACATTTAAAATTTAGTTTGTTTTTCTCACATTCTCATTCGTTAACATTGCTCCTTCATTAAAATCAGGTGTTTGCATAAATGTCAATAAGGTCGAAAATAGCATGCACCTTTTTTTAACTTGCTTTCGTGGTCCCTTGACACCTCTCAAGTTTTCAATCGTATTTTGGTTTAAAATAAAATGAATAACTCTTTTTTTTACGAGTGTACATGCGATCCATGTGCGAAAAGCCTCAGTTTTCCTGGTAAGGCCACGTTCACATGGCGATTATTTTCCCGTATACTGTATACAAGATTTTATCGAATAGAGCAGTAATAACAGTTCACAAATGAAAACTTAAAAATAGTTTAAACGGCGTTCATACGGGAAAATCCCGTGTTTGAGAAATATAATATTTTACCGTGTACCGTGCAAAGTTGTCCTAAAACTGGTCAACTCTATTCGATAAAATCTCGTGTACGGTATACGGGAAAATAATCGCCGTGTGAACGTGGCCTAACCGTCCCTGTAGAAAAGTAGCTAAAAAGTTTAGCCACAAGTTACACTTTTTAGCTTTTTTTCTAGCACCTTTATAAAATTAGCTAACTATCTATGAAGTTGCTAAGATGGCATCACTGCTGCCGATTTGACGTTGTGTCAAAAACGATTTGATGACCTATCAAAATTGGCATGTCATGCCATCAAATTGGCATTCCACCCCCATACACGTTCAATTCTATTTGAGCAAATTGGCAGTTTTATGCCGAATTGACAAATAGGCAGTATGGTGTATGGCTACCATAACATGCATTTTTGAGTAAATTAATTTTTCACACCACCTGTTCGTTACTGCAAGTCATTGCTGCCCCCGCTCTAGCCAGGGACAGGGATCGAATTTATTTCCTCGTGGTAAGTATGAAAAGAGCAGTAGTGGCCCAGTGATATCGGTCCCGACCTACAATTCGTAAGTCGGGACCGATATCACTGGCCCGCCAGGCGCATTACTTTGTGTAATTTATTTCATCACCACTGCTCTCAAAACGGTGAAAGAAAACAGAGGAAACCGGAATGTCCTAGGACCAAAAATTCGAAGACATGTGACATCCACCAACCCGCACTGGGCCTGCGTGGTGGATTTTGACCCACTGCCCCCTCACAGAGAAGAGGTCTGTGTCTTCAACCCCCAGAGGTTGAATGTGGAACGTTTAGGGGTCGAACGCGGAAGAAGGTAGATAATCTTGGGGGTTGAACGCGGAATAAACCAAATTAACTACAATATAATTGTTAGAAACATTTTACCCTTATATGCTTACGGACATTAATCAGTTGGTTATTGCAAATCGATTACCATTTTCGATATTTTACGTCGTCCCTTATCGTAAGTTTATTTCAATAAATGTGTTTGGTCCGTGGTAACGGTGGTTACCCTAGGCGACCTCGTATACACTCGCGCATAGCTAAACGCTGTCAAGTCAACCAGCCTCACTTGTACCAATTCAATATCATTTAATACAACTGTTCTTATTAAACCATTTAGAAGTACAATACAAGGTAAGAAATTATAACAATTAATTTTATATAAAGTTAGGAACGGGCCTGAATTTGTAAGAGTATTTAAAAAAAAAATGTTTAATCTATCATCATCATCAGCCAATAATGTTCCCACTGCTGGGACACAGGCCTCCTCTCTGGGAGAGGGAGTTTAATCTGTAAACAGTGAAAAAGCAATACTTAAAATTAAAAAAAAATGTATCCGGCTCAAAGGACAACAAAATTAAAACAGAGAAATAAAGAAACGGTTACAATTCCCATGATTTTAATCAAGCTTCGTGTTAAAATATACAACTTAAAATATAATAATTTACAAAACAATATGCTAATTAAAAAAGAGAAAGCAAAAAAGTAGTGCGTTCTTAAAAAAGTCTGTTTTATTTAGTAGGTCAGAATTCAAGTGTCCATTTACATGCAACGGTTATGTGGGAAGTGTACACTTGTCCAACTTATCTTATCTAGTATTGAAATGTATACCTAGGACAAATTATTAAGTATGTAGGTAGGTGAAATAAGGGTTTTATAGGTTTTTATTCCAAATTACCTCAACTACAATTATTACCCGAATTAATCGAGATTTTGTTACAGGAACGGTCTATGTCTTAGTGAAGAATATTTTTTTCATAGTTTATATTAATTACCTACAATTTTTAAAGGAAATTGTGTGCTATAAGAGCTGTTTTGACATCATAAAGCGGACAAATGTAACAAACATACAAATTCACTGGCAACGAGTATTATCGATATTAATTTTTTAAACTGACATGGTCACTATTATAAATATTAGGGTTTGAAATGGGATATTTACCATGTAACGAAAACCAGACGGAGGGTAGACCGATTTGTCTACTCATAACATCCACCCGCAATAACTTCAGTTCATCCGTGATCATGGTGCTTGCAACAGTGCCGAAATATCGGAAACTCAAAACAAATAATAACACATTCGCGTTCACAACGTATGGATACGTCAAAAAACCGAGATACGATGTCGCACAACGTATCGATACGTCAAATTTTATATTTTTCTATCATTCAGTACGTAAGGAAACGTCCGATTCTCATTTAATGCTCGTATAGTGACGTCACAGTGCCACAACTTATCAAAATCTTGATTTCGTAGTGTCACACAGCATCGAGATTTTAAGCGTTTTGTCGATACTTCTGACATATTATGCAAAGACACCTACCCACAAACGCAGAACGTCCATAGACGTCAACTTGAGTATGCTCCGCCATACTGTCAGTCGGGCTGTGCGCTGTTACGTGACGCACGTGTGAGCTCCAGGGTGACGAAACTTTAAAATCGTAAGATATCACATATTTTATACTGGATTTAAATTATAGAGTGTGTATTATATAAAATACAATAATTATTTTTATATTTGAGCAACTAGAGTAGTTTTATTTTAGTTCTAATCATAGAAATTCCATTGTTTTAGGTGAACAAAATAAAGAGAGCAAGAAGGAAGAAAAACATTAAAAAAAGTGACAATACAAACTCGGATCCATCACAACCATGTTCTTTGGGCATTACAATATGTACTAAATGTTGTCTATATAAGATTTAAACACTTTTTGACTAGTAATGTTAATTGGACTAGCTTTTATTTATGTCCAACTATTACAGTGTCGCCAAGACAGTTTGTGTGTGTCTGTAATAAAATCTAGTAAATTACATTTGACCTACGTCCTGTTGGCTGATTGAAATAATATTTCATGTGTGTGTATTTCATGTGTATGTATATACAATATCGACGTACAGATACGTTTTGCTTTAAGATGGTATAATTTAATGCGTTTTTAAGGATAAAATGTGGCAGAACGTAACTGCACGTCGTAAAAAAATGTATGGGGGAAAACAGTGCTCCATCACATGTTTCGAAAAAGTAAACGCCGCGCGCGAAAGTGTATGGTAAATATCCCGTTTTAAACCCTAATATTTAATATCGATATTGCCATTATGTGCGTCCGTAAAACATCTCTATGTTCTATTCTTCAACTTTATATGAATAAGTCAGTTCCAAAAGCTACTATCAAAGGGTGTAATTAATAGAAACAGATCGATCGAGACTCCGCAATTATTATCATCGCTCGATGTATTCAACGTTGCTGGCTTAATTATTAATACACGAAATGTTTTAATACGTTATGTACGACTAAAGTTACCCCATAGTTATAATAATGTAGCTAATGGAAACAAGAATCATAATTCTTGAATTAACGTCAACCTAATCGAAATTAGATAGAAGATATTTTATATATTATGTCAAACCTTTATTTAAAAAAAACCACTTATTCCCAACTGCTCAACTAAACTGCACAACTGCTTGAAACTGCTCAACTACATAACTGCCCTACTGAGTTGAGCCTTTTACATTGCCAACTGCTCAACTTAACTGCCCAACTGCTTGAAACTGCTCAAGTACATAACTGCCCAACTGAGTTGTGCCGTTTACATTCCCAACTGCTCAACGAAACTGCCCAACTGCTTGAAACTGCTTAACTACATAACTGCCATACTGAGTTGTGCCGTTTACATTCTCAACTGCTCAACTAAACTGCCCAACTGCTTGAAACTGCTCAACTACATAACTGCTCAACTGAGTTGTGCCGTTTACATTCCCAACTGCTCAACTAAATTGCCCAACTGCTTGAAACTGCTCAACTACATAACTGCTCAACTGAGTTGTGCCGTTTACATTCCCAACTGCTCAACTACAAACTGCTCTACTCGTATTTGACAAGGGGCCTGGCCACAGCCAGAACCAGAGAAAATAAATGAAAAACAACCTTTTTGAAGCTCTTTTACTGGAAATGTTTGGTAAAATGCACTGAAAAGCTGTCATGTACATGTGTTAGTACATGGATGACTAGTGTGTAAGAATTGTTTTCGTTGAAAAGTTAACTGATTGACAATTTTATTGACTCTGTCACTATCAGGCTATCAGCAGTCCTATTTTTTTAACCACATTTTTAGAATTGGCAACATTTTGAAACGGTTAAAATTCCAGGTTATTTGAGAGCCTACTTATCCTGAACGTCATCGTAGTTACAACTAGGTTCGCATTTAATAGGATCACACATAACTGTAGCACAACAGGCGAAATAAATGAGAAACCTTATTATTCTTTTACATTATCGTGCCAACAACAAAGTAAATCATTTACTTTGTACTTATTGAAATTGCGCTCTGAGAGATATTGGCGAAGATACAATGATAGTTCGTAACTAAAAGACAAGCAATCGTATTTAGGTCGATGAACCAGAAAAGCAGGGATAAACAACAATTTTCCCGTCTCTAAAGCGATACTCAGTGGCGCGGAACCTGCTGAAGATTTCCTTCAAGACGGCGCGGCGGGCGTGCTGCCTCAGAAATGCAGAGCACTGCAAACCCTCGTTACAAATGCAGGACAGTGCTCAGCAGTTAGAATTCACTTTACAGCCGACTTGCACGAGCAATAGAGCTTTTCATATTTTATAATGCACTCGGAAATTTAATTCAATTCGAAACTCAGTGTTGTACAGCTCAATGCTTCGCGAATGAATGGATTGAGCATTTCGAATGGCTCCGTCGACGTCGTGCATTTGACTTATTGTTGACGTTCGAAACAATTTAACCAATAAATATAACTGTACGTGCATAGTGCCTATTTCGCTACAGTTTTAAAACTGCCACGACTAGTCGGCTTTCTAAAAAACTGTTTCAATATAAAATGTCTTGGCAACAGCTGTGTCGCTTCCAAAGCGAATTTACTGACAAAATATAATGCAGTTCATCAGATCTAATGTCGTAGGCTTAAGCTTTAAAATGGTGTTTCGCTGGTAGTTTAACTTTGTACCTTTGTTTAACGTAACCAGCAAATTATTAATACCCCGCCCGCACTGCCCTTCAGAGATTGGGAGGTAGAGGGTGGTGGGAGTACGTTTTCGGGGGTCTGAAACTCTGTTCGTATTCACGACGTGGAACATTTCAGACAGTGGGTTCGGAATAAATGATACTCGAAATTATGTTTTATGTCGACAGTATTACGTCGACTTCAAATAGACAAAGAATTACCAAGCTCTGTTGTCTGACTCATATTATACTATGTGCTTAACATAACGGTAGTATAATTAATGTGTTATTTTAAAACGCAATTAAAAGGTTTATTATTTAATGGTTGCTACACAGATCAAAACACGTAAATCGTAAAAAAAACTTTAAACAAAATATTTCTTTCGCAATGAATAAAGTATTAGTGAAGTAGGTTGGTGACCTTTGCTGCCATTGGTCCGTATCAACAAAGAAAAACTCCGAATTATTCAAATTTCAAAACGATAAAGTTTCCACAATACCCTCAAACTTTACAAGTTAAGTACTGTTATGATGAAGAAATCAGCAAGTAGGTTAAAATATTTGTATAGTTTCTTTACGTAATGTTTCAGACTTCGGTGATTTCTTTCTTCTAAGTAGTGACCAAATTTTTTTTTGTTGAATTTGTATTTGGAGACCATAAAATAACTTTATACTGACAAACAAACTTGGTCCTTCAATTGCCCTTTAAGTCCAAGGCACGTGAATTTGGACGTACATACACTAGAAGAGCTTTTTCATGTTCCATACAATAAAATCGTAAATACGTCGCATACGCCTCCGTAAAATACGAAAATCTTGTGCCAAAATTTTTCAATAGTCAGATAACTTTTGTCTGATTAATAAAAATGGCGGTTTGACAGCTTATCTATAGAAAATATGTCAAACCGCTATTTTTATTCCTCAGATAAAAGTAAAATTATAGGTGCCTATATTACAAAAAAAAGTAAAATTATAGGTACATTGTTGTAGACGTATGACGCAAATTTATGAGTCACCGCTTCTTTTCTAGAGGTGTTCAATCATGTACCTTGTTAATCACGGTCTAATGACAAGTTCTTAGTTTTCCTTTGTTTAACCATTCTTAGTTTACAGTCATCATCATCATCATCATCAACAGCCGGAGGAAGTCCACTGCTGAACATAGGCCTCCCCTTTAGACCGCCACGCCGAACGACAATTCGCCACTTGCATCCATCGGCTGCAGTTTACAGTCTAGCTAGTTAATTATTAAATTAATTACTCAGTTTTATTTATCAGAATATTATAATCGTACTGTTGAGATGCGGATCTTCAATATGTTTGATGGAATTGGTTGTCTACCACGCGTGCCCAGTGTAGGCTGAAAATGTCACTTTACATTTGAACTTTCAGTATAGGACGTTATAGTTTCCGCCCGACGTTTTCTTTCAACTATAAAGATAGTTGTTGTTGATGTCTAGCAAGCGCAGCGTAGGATGTCGACCAACAAGATGGACAGACGACCTTCTTAAGAGGAAACAGCACGGTCGTTTTTCCATACAAACGTAGTCCCCTGTTTTCTTCCTGGGTAATGCCAGTAGAGCAATATTTTTTTTACAAAAAAATCTTTGACCACTATTGGCTTGTCTCTATGTTTTCCTTCTTTCCATAAATTAATTATTAAAAGAGATATGAACATTCAAAATCCTAAAAAAATAGCCAGATTTTCCGCTGTGTTCAAATATCCAGAAAACAAATTTGACGGGATTATATAAAAAAAGGAAAACATAGGAACACGGTCAAAGCCTTTCTTTATTTTTTAAAGAAAAAAGTAGTGAAATCGGTTAAGTTTTGGAGGAGTAATCAGGGGACTACGAATCGTTGATTTTGTGCCAGTTAATAAGGTATTTTCGGTCCAAGCTGCTGTTGTCTCTATCGCGCTCTGTAACTCTGTTGTGGGCACTGCGCGACAGCAATAGATTTTACAAATACCAATTTTTCAATCTCCAGCCCTTGCTGTTTCCTCTTAAGGTCGCCGGAAGACGCTGGATGCAGGTCGCTTCCAACCTGTATATGGGGAGATCTAAAGGGGAGGCCTATGTTCAGTAGTGGACGTCCTGTGGCTGAGATGATGGTGATGATGATGAAATAATTCACCTGCCTGGGTTAGGATCGGACTCCCGAGCTAATGGCTCTTAAGTCGGAGTCATAACTACTGAGCCACGATTTCTCTACCATATGTGATCATTTAATTATCTAACCACGTAGCTTTATAGAAAGAAAACACTGCAATAAAGTTTTCAAAATGTACTTTCAGGGAAAAGATTCAATAAAATACTCGTATAATTGAGTGAACGTTGCAAAGTACCGGAGGAGACGTGCAACATCGGAAATTAAATGATTGAAGTTCCGCCTCGCTTGGAATCGGTTTCTTCCATGAGCTAGATAAAAGGCAGGTAAGGAATGTAGAGCAGTGGTCCCCGACCCTCGCAAGAGCCAGCCCGCGATGCTGAGCCTGTAGCTATAAATTAGCCCTTAAATAATGAATCATTGAGATCCAGCCTGTCCCTTGCTGTCCTCCCTCAGTGAAGCCCTAAGCCGAGGTCCGTACCCCACAGGGGGTGCCCTTAGCGTGCCTGGAGGCCTTAGAGTGATCTTTGGCAACCACAGGAAAGTCCGGTTAAGCAGCTCACAACATCTTCTAGGTTGACCTGCGAGATGCCAGAATCAATAAAAAAACAATAAAAAACCAGTCCCGACTTACGAGTTATTCAAACCTCGCCAGGCGTATTACTTAGTGTAATTTATTTCATTACCACTGCTCTCAAAACGGTGAAGGAAAACATCGTGAGGAAACCGGCATGTGATTATGGCCCATTCCCTCTCATAGAGAGAAGGCATGTGTCCCGGCAGTGGGAACATTATAGGCTGATGATGAGGAAATAATGTTATTTGGACATGGTACAAGCTAATTTTGGTTTAATTTTTTTCAGAAGGAGATTAGTTAGACTAAATGTTGAAGAAAGAAACGAAGGCCTTTACCCTGCAGTGGGTCAACGTTTATTGTTTAGCCCGTTCTGTCCCACTGCTGGGCAAAGGCGTCCCCAAAAAATTTCCAACCGTTCTTGTCCAGCGACACTTCGAACCAGACCCCACGGTATGCGTCCTAATTATCTCACTACCTCTTCTGGATCGACGGTGACGGCGTTCATGTCCAGGCTCCCACAGACCCATTCCAGGCTGACTGCCTTTTACCAGTATGCCCATTTTGGAACCCTCCATATCGCAAAAGGAATATGTAGAGTCGTAGCGGATAGCGTTATGTTTTTTCTGCCTACCTGTACCCTTTGCACGAGGATACACTATTTGAGACGTAAACTGGAACTTTGAGAATTTAAAATTGACAATTTTCAAAGAAAAATTTAGTTCCTTCTTCGCACACGAGAGGCGCTGTTCCATTTTTTCATACAAGACAGCTACTGCTACTACAATACTGGAAAGACGCTGTAAAGTAAAAGGGTAAAACTCGTGCTAGGGGTACTGTGCTATATAAAAAAGGTGTGTATCTATATTAATATGTATGTTATTTACTGTCAGACTTCCCAAATGAGCAGTTAGCATGTGCGGTGTCAATCAACGTGAAAAGAGAACAGTATAGCCAGCGATTGGTGGCACGCCACACAGATCCGTTGCCAAACTATCACTCGCAGTTAGCAAATAGTTTACGACATGTCGTGGGTAGTCGTGTGGTGGCCCAGTGTCGACGGCCTCGACTTATGAGTTCGAGCTGAACCAGGTGCTTTATGTAAGTAATTTGTTTCATCACCACACCTCTCACAAAGGTGAAAGAAAACTTCAAGTCAGCAGAATTGTTAAGATTTTGTTTATTCTGGGTCTAACCTTCCGCCTAGCCATAGCGGTGGTCCTTCAATATCCCTTTACGTTCCAAAGTCACCCTGGCTACCTAAGATCCTCTATGAAGCCCTGTCAAATGAAATTAAGACGTGACGTAACATCTACAGATCCGTGTAATGTCAACTTCCTCTCATCTGCCTTTTCCCAGCTGTGGGAAGATTATACGCTATGAAGTGGGTAGAGCCTACCTACAGATCTGGTTTCCTACTGTGATCTTGTTCAATACTTCACCGTGCTTCCGTAAAGGCGAGCGAGACTGCGTGAGTCGTAGATCAAGGTAAACCTATGTTATTTACCGGGCAACCAAGGCACATGATTATACCGTCAGGTGTACAAACTATCTGACAACAAAATTGATTTTATGGATAATTTTGGGGTACAGATCTTCGAATTGAAATAAGTTTGGAAGTTTAAACAATTTTATTTTACAAAGGCGCCCACTCCAGCTTTGCACTCATGAAATTTTTTTATTTGAGTTTTAACAAGCTGTATATCACAAGCATTTAAAATTGCCTTTGACATCATTTGATTTCAATGAATATCTTAGAAGATAATTATCACAGTTTCAAAATAATACTGCAACAACATAATGAAGGGCTGGGCAAAGTGGACATGTCACAATAGCTTCGATAAAATATCCCTCTTAGAAATAATGGTTGGAGAGGCGTCATCACCTTCAAACCTGACACAAGTCCTCCGTAGTCCTCCTAGTCGTTTAGGGAGGTCCTTCAGGGATTCGGCGGGAGGCGAGGGGAATGGGGATCAGTCGGAACGCGTGTTAAGCCTCATTTGTACGATGCAAGAACTCGAATGCGAGTTGCGTTACATTGCCGAATTTATAAGTAGAACAAATTCAGTTTATGAAACAAATGCCGCAATGTAGTGAAACTCGCTTAAAAGTTCTTGCTCCGTCTAAATGGCGCTTTAGAAAGGACGTTCTCTACCTCACGGCCCAGCCACTGCTGAAGACGCCATCGTCGGAAACTCCGGGGCATATTCCAGCCGATGGTGGACGGGGAGTAATAGGTAGATCGCTATCCGACCAAGGACAAGGCCCGAGCCACGGCATATCCCTTGAGGATCGCGTGGATGTCAAACGCCGAAGACGTTTGAAAGTCCAGAGAAGGTTTAAAAAGTGAGTAAATCTGGTAAAAAAATTATTCTGAGGCGGAACGAAGTTGCCCTCTCACAGAGAGGAGGCCTATGTCCCAGCAGTGGGAACATTATAGGCTGATGATGATGATGACGAAGTTTCCCGGGTCAGCTATTATTAAACATAAATCCTATAAACAAAAAAACCTTCTTTAGTCTTGTATCGACGAAAAGGCGCGTCGCTCACGCCATAAAAATAGAGTTAGGATCAATAGAAATGTGTCACGAAGTCAGGATTCGGATCAACTCCAGCAGTTTAGAGTTGTTGGCTGGGAGCCAGGGGTGGGGGACGCCACGAGCGCCGTGCGAGATGTACGCATCATTCCTGCGCCATTGCTTCATCAATTATAATGTATTGAAATGACTTCATGCCTGTTGTAGCTAATCGAATTCTGAAGAACAAGATGTAAGTGAACTAAATACATATTGAGAAAAATGGTTGGTTGGTTTGGATGAAAGATCTTTGAAGAGAATTTATATAAGTAGGCACTGTAGAGGTTTTACTCTGAGGTCTAACCTCAGATAGTTTTAAAAGCGCTGGCAGCATTCAGCCGCTCAATGGTTTTTAAATATTAAAAATAAGGAGTAGAACTGTCTAGTGCGTTCTAGAAGAAAACAAGATGTAAAAGTGCGCGTGTCAAAAATATAATTCTAATAACTAACAATAAATATTTTTATTTAAACCGGTCCTCACAGCTCCTACTTTACTTTGAAATAAGTGATTCCTTTTCCTACTTTTGCTCAATGTAGTTCTTATTTCCAAATACTCGCCGAAACTATCTTGGAAATCACGGTTTTAATCAGTGGTGTAGTAAGCCATACGTGTGCAACTAAGCTATTGATTTGAGTTATCCACTTATTTTATAAATCTGCAAAGTTTCAAGTTAATAAATAATATTTTTTTCACACTACTGGGATTTGGGATTGGACCCGCATGACGGAATAGGGAACCACGCGCGTCCAAAGTGGTTATATCGGTCGAATTTTGAGTGTAGGATAATATAATGCACGAAATACCTACATATTCCTACGCTTTTTACTTTAGCAGAACGTACAAAATATCACACCTTTATAGGATGCAGTAGGTACTTTCAAAAAATAAGGCTAAATATTCATGAAGTACTTTAGACTTTAGTCGACTTTATCCCAGCATACTTGTTCAATGGTAGTCACAAAAACGTCAAATAAAATTCGTAGTGTGTGGGCTAAGCAGGCCAAGGCTACCGGCGATAAGCGTTGAGTTACATTTATTTATCAAGCGATTACAAGTACACTGTGTTGCCACAAAACTGTGAACGAACTTGACGCCCTAAATATTGTGAAAAGTTATCTATTTAGTTTGATCCCAGCAAAATTTAGGCTAAATTTTGCTGGGATCAGAAGGTTACTTACATACTTAATTGAAATTATTTTTATTCCGGATCGTCTGGATAAATAATGAGTGTGTTTTATGCTCAATTAAAATCATTATTGTTATAGAGGTATTCACTTAGAACTTACAACTAAATTTCATAACTTATGTAGAAAAGAAAAATAGACATAAATGATTGAAGTTAATAACTGAAGGTTATTGTGATATAAATTCAATATTAGCGGGTTTTTTACAATAAAAATCTATAAGTAAAAATAAATCGATATACTATTTCAATTTATCAAGACACTTATAATATTGCTTATTTCTTTTGTATCTATCCGTGCGTATAAAATAATTTCTCGAAGCACAAAGTGACTGATGGAAAACCGACACAATCTCCTTGGGAACGACCTTGGATAAATCAATAATTTAGGTAATACTTAAGGCTTCCAAAGAAATTGTGAGACAACCTTTGTAATTTCGTTCAAGGCCGAACCATCCATTTGAAAAATTAACCATGGTTCTCATTGGTTGAATACAGACGTACATTTTTATTCAAATAAAGCCCTTTTTTCGGCTGGTGTGTACTCAAACATAATAAAATGGTTGATTTCATGTCAAAGCGAGTATTTATTTTCATGCGTGATGTATGCTCCCCTTTTTGATATTCGCTCAAACGCCCATGCCAATTATACGTTGTTCTGGTTCTTTTCATATCGCATAATTTATTTTACGGTACAATAAATAGCCGCGTTATTAAAAATGTAGACCTTTTTATCATTTGTTAGGTTCCCAAGTGACTACATTTATATAAATTGACAACCTCGTTCAATGCACTAACAAACAACAAATACAAGATACATTTGCTACTTAATTAAATAGAAAACCATCCTCTTCATTCCCGCCGTGCTACTATACGGTAGCAAGCAAAAGTGTCATGCAATCAAGCATTCCTTCTTCTATCGCATTAAGGTTCAAATTCCCTTCAACAAATAGGTAAAATAGACCGTTTGGCAGTAAATTGGGCCTGATTGAAATGCTCCAGATTTCAGATAGGTACATGTACGTAAACGTGGCCTCTGTCGTCTAGAGCGATTCATCAGTGGACGGGTGTTGCCTACGTGCCGTTGATTGTAGTGGCCCTAGTTAGTCACGTGGCCCCTGCCTCGACAATGAGGACCGATTAGGACTCGACGCCCGCCTGGTCCGATTCTGTCGGGTCGACGGAAATTATCGTCTCCTATCATCGTGTGCTTAATTTTGTCTGATTCGACCAGACATTCCTGAATTTTTGCATTCCAATCCGGACTTTGGCCCGGTATCCACCAAAGCGGAGAGGAGAGGAGATGTGTTTGAATAACAAATCAGATGTCCACATCTCCTCTACGCTTAGCTTCAGTGGACATCTGATTGGTTATTCAAACACATCTACCTCCTCTTCTTCCTTCCTTCTTCGGGCCCTTGTCCGGTCTTCTTTTATTGCAAATGTTAGAACTTGGCAAAAGTGCGGCTATTATTCAGGAGATCTTTATTATAATTAGAAATGGAAAAGTACTTATTAGGTTAGGTCAAAACTCAGCTATAATTATTGTCAGATTGTCACATATTAACAAACCATTAATTACGGATATGGAAAATAAGGCAATGGAGAACAACAGAGAAATAAAAATTATAATTATGAGTTTTATTATGAAAACGGTCTGTTTATGGTTTTATGGCAGTATCGGAAATATTTAATAAAAAAAAAAAACACTAATGGTTTGGTAGGTCTCTGAGAATAGAAAAAAGAAAAGAATATTAGAGGTACTGAGTAGAAATCATATGACTGCTGTAATGTTAAGTATAGGTCTGATATTTTATACATAGCTAAAAATGTAGTGTGAGTAATCTGATGATTACGTTTTTTCGCTTTGTTATGACTGTGAACGTAGGTAACTTCCTTTAGAATCAAAATCTATCAAAACTTGTGAAATTGTGACGAAATTATTTTCAAAACAATTGTAGTTTCATCCAACATAAAAATAGGAATTATTCATCATCGTAACACTAACTACATGCTAATAAAACCTAGCTTAGCCAAACACAAGGGCAAATGATCTAATAGTATAATAACTTCACGAAGTCATTAGCAGGCAACACAATGAAAACCCTCAAACAAATCGTTTATAACCCGCTAAAGGAAAATAAAAGCAATTTAGATGTAATCGGTTTATCTAATGCTGTAAATGAACGCGATCGTATCTGAGTAGATAGTATAGATACGTACCTACAATAAGTAGGTCAAGATGATTTTAGAATCAATACTAAGCGCCGCTCCGGGTAAACGGAGGTACTGGAGCTTGCCAGAAAGAAAATCGACCCAATTGATAAAGGATTAAGGTGCTACTTGTTTTAGCAGCCAATACTTTATCCCACAGATGGGCAAAAGCCTCCCTTTACGCCTTCTAAACCTTTAGGGTGCCATGCTTGCTCTTAGAACATGATCAGATCGTCTCACCATCTAAGACCAGCAATGTTTTAGACAAAGGAATTCCCGTTAAAGCACCGATTTTTAAGGCACCATGTTAAGAGCTGCAATTGTAGTCCAATAGCTGCAATTTTGACGTGTTCCTTGAGTGACAAAAATAGTTTTTTTTGTAGAACACTAACAACCTTTCATGTGCTGAAAGTACTCATCAAAATTAATATTTCAAGTGTTTCATATTTTGTACCTTTTGGTGAAACACCTGAACTTTTTTCACCCCATGAATGGTTGTCAATGTTTTTCAAATAACCCTGTATCATTCAAATCTATTCCCATTACCTAGGCACCTACAGTGTCCACCTCTCCGAATCCATTTGCTCAACGTGGCGCGACCAATCCCACTGCAGCTGTTACAACAGTGTTAAAATACACACATTATAGCTTCCTACGTTCAGCACTAGATTCACTTATGTTATCGCTTTTGTGACCTACTCGTTGAGGGTCATCTATCTATGTGTTTATATTGTATGAGTGTCTTGTAGATAATCTGCGACCTTGTTTCTCGTCTGACTTAGAGCGTCTTTTATGAAACTATAAATTTTTCACGTCATTGTATTTGATTTCTAACGTCACCATTGGACGTGTCCATGAATCATAATTTATCAGGTACGTACTTATGTACAGTACTTAAGCTGTAACACAAAACCAGTTTCTGTTGGCCTGGTATTATATTGAAACTCACTACATTGCTAGGCCAGCTCAAGGTCAGAATATTATAACTGATTTGGCCGGTAATTTAATTCTAATGAAACACTAACAAAGCTACTTCAGTATGTATTTATACATTCGGAAATTCAACTCACTCGCAGATAGCACATTTCTAACCACTTTTGTCAATATATACAACAACAAATATGTTACGGCGGTCTTCTATTTTGAGCAACAACCGGTCCTACCTAGCAACACATTTCGCAATCCGAAGCAACATGCTCACGAATCTATAATCATCTATGAAATGCTGCTAAGAGGAACCCAAATGTGGAGTGTGGAATCTACTTAGCAAAAAAAACTGTTAAAAAAACTGTCTAAAATTGTTAAGTGCGAAGTGAACATTCAAATACTTGAGAGTTCCGTACATTTTTCGAATGAAGTAGTAGCTTCTTAATGAGGTTGACATAGGAGCGAGGAGTTTGACAGTTAGAAAGAGAGATATATAGCCGCCGGTGGGTGAAGTGAGGCAATAGATGATGATGATGATGATGACATAGCTCTTATTTTAAAGCGTATCTCGTAGTTCTTTATGTCCTAATAGGCCATTACGAAAAAAAAACAGTAAGTTTGTATATTAATTACAAGTGTGTCTCTATCCAGACACCATCACAATTGTCTGTTACTACCGCAGTAACTTCAAATCTGTACTCTTAGCACGAGTTTTCACCATTTGAGACGTAAAGTAAACTGGAACTTTGACAGTTTTCAAGGAAAAAATCAGTTTCTTCTTTGCACACCAGATGAGCTGTTCCATTTTTTCATACAAGAAACGCTGTAAATACTGGAAAGACGCTGTAAAGTAAAAGAGTGAAATTTCGTACTAAGGGAACAGAATCCGGTATCGTTGCTTGGTAACCAAACGTAGAAAATGATTTCCTCCCAAAAACTGCTTTAAAATAACCTTCAGCACTTAATAAACAGGAACTGGTGTTCCCGTGTGTGTGCAAGGAATTATTTACTTCACAAATTGATATAGCTGCCTAGCCTTTTCCGAACTTTGTTGTTGTCGAATTCCAGTCGAACCAGATGCAGCTAAATTTCAGTATTTTACATATAACATAGAGCGACTGCTACCTCCACAACCCAGTAACTGGGTAATACGATACCCCATGGTAAGACGTTTATCAGACTTATGAACTTCTGATCTGACTAAGAGTAACGACAGCCAAAATCTAAAAATGACAGCCGGTACTAACGGCTTTACTTGCTTTCGGAGTCACAGAGGAAACTCGCTATAACAGATGGTCACCCATAGAATAGAACAACCTAGGCAAGCGCGGCTTAGCCCTTAAAATTGGCCTGTAATTATTTAGCCACGAGCTTCCCAAATTGAGAGACCAGCAAAATTAAATAACCCTCCTTATTCAAATCAACCCCCAGTTTTAAAGTACAGGACATATAAAAGAAATGGCGGTTCATTAAATACAGGAATATTTTCTATTTAACCGTTCAGGCTTCATGCGTCAATTCGTTCAGTGCAAAGGATTTTCTCGTCGCAACGTGAAAGGAAAAAAAATAAGCCGATTGGAGTGGGTTCATGGGGAACCGGGGAACGTTATCAATTGAAATACGGACCTTTTTATATTATTCCTCCTTTTCAGCGTGCAAGTTGTTTGAATAGTATAAATACTAATCCTACTGAAGCAACTAATTACCAACGAACATACAGTACCCTTAGCACGAATTTTCAGTATTTGAGACGTAAAGTAAACTGGAATTTGACTCGTATATAGTTTAATGTCTTTGAACTTTGACAATTTCAAAAATTGTCAATTTTCAACGAAAAAATTAGTTCCTTTTTCGCACACCGGAGGCGTTGTTCCATTTTTTCATACAAGAAACACTGTAAATACTGTAAAGTAAAAGAGTGAAAATTCGTGCTAACGGTACAGGTCGTGAATTAAGTACTTTTAGAAATGAATGGGAACGGTAGGTAAACACTTTATATTTTCTCGTGACTTGAATCCTCTCAGTGTAATTTAAGGAAGAGGATTATAAGAAATATATTCAACTAGTGGCCCGTACCGGCTTCGCACGGGTGGACATGATGATTTTCGTCCTCTAAAACCTGGCGCTGATAGTTACAAACACAACAAATAAAAAGTAGCCGAATCAGTCCAGCCGTTTTCGAGTTATGAGCTTAGCAACAAATTTTGCGATCGATTTTTACTTTAAAGATAAAGAAGAAGATAGAGATAGATAGAAGAAGAAGATAGATAACAGGACAATGAAAGTCACCAGCAAATAGCCTTGCGATTTACGCAGTTTCTCTAGCAAATATACGACAATACTCCTTAGAAGATGAAGAAGAAGGAAGAAAGAAAGTTTATTTGACAAGCCTTTGAAAAAAAGTGCTTCTTTAGAGACGTTTCAACAAAACTCCAACGCAACCCTAAAATGCAGCGTGCTAGTTCGGAGCGCTCGCGCTGATAGAATGCGCGGGCTTGGCCCAATGACATCAGCCTATTACGTCATCGCGCACATGTGCTCGGCGATCGCGACTCCATCTAGTATAATTAACCACAGGGTTATACTCAGTAAAGGCATGTGCACAAGACGGGTTTATGTCCATTCGTTTTTATTTTAAATCGACTATATAACTAGGTGACCCTGCGAACTTCGTTCCCCCACAAAATCGATACAACTACACTACTATAAGACTAAACCACACCATTTGTTACAAAAAATGTGATAAATTAATGAAATGAATGAAAACGGCTCGACCGATTTTGTGCAAACTTCACGTAAACTATCTAGGTACCTACTAAATAGTCCGAAGAAAGCCTAAACATTTAGTTTGGATAGGAGAGCCCGTTCCCGAGTTACTTATAAAATTACAACGAAAAGTGGCATTGAATTTACTTATAAATTAATCGTATATCAAAATTAACATTATTTGCTGTAGGTAATTATATAAATAAATAATATAATATGTAAGTATAGGTAAAGATGGTAAAAATAAATATAAGTTCAAACACATTGCGCATAAAAATGGCATCCTATCTTCTCATATATTATATCTATCTAGGTAAAGTATCCAACTCCAATAAGAATCCATCTGCTTGAGCAAGAAGCGACGATTTTCAGTACTTTTGCTACATTATTTTGTCTTTGGACGGCTAATATCGCCTAATTAGCAAATATGAGAATATGTAGAGCTATTTAGGTTCATTGACCGCAAACATTGATGTTAATACGGATATTCCACGGGATAACTCACATAATTTTATTGAATTTCATTCTTTAGTGAACTTTTTTGTCTTTGTTTCTATCGCTAGAGTGATGCACCTGTGTTTTTCTCTCTCTGCGACACTAGAATACAATCCTTTACCAACTGCACCTTGTTGTTTCATTCCAAATCTCAGGACTCTAGGAAGATATATAATAATCTAACCTATGGCAAGTACATAAAACAGCTCTATCCTGCTCCGATCTATGGTAATTAGTGAAAGGTCAGAAATTAATAATCAACCCACTAAGCTAATCTTTAGTGATATATAGGCACACGAATGATGCCACAGAAAAATAATACAATTATGTTAATCGTTCTTTATTCAATTTATTTCAAAGTCCTCACTTGTATTACTCACCAATTATCTCTTTTTTGCACAAAATCCATCTATAGTTTCAGTGTTTACATACGATATGATATTTTTTTACCTTTAGTCGCCTTTCATGTCCTATCCTTCAAAGTACTCTTTTCGAGGACCTTACACAACTCGTTACCATCTTATTTAATAGGTACGGTTAAAACGCTAAAAATAAGAGTCCGATATGCACAGGCCCTAATCTCGGATAAATTATGGCCAACACGCCGCTACAACGAAGGTCTTTGTGTGACGTCCGCGTTCTAACTTCCTGCTTAGTTATAATGTGGAATTACTTCTAAACATCTTGTCTTTATTTGAATTTGATAACTGTATTTCGTAGCTCAATAGTTATTGCGTTGTTCCGAAATCAGCGTCACAAATATGGCGCAAGAATCGGAAAATTAACGGAACAGTACTTTTTTTGTAATATTTGCTATTTATTTTAATAGATAGCATAATTAAACTATAATTTCCTCAGTGCTGCACACACAGCATGGCGATTCTATCTCTATTCTACCAAGAAAAGACAAAGTTATTTCATCGTTATTTCTACACAAATCGACTGTTTTTTTTTTTCACAAATATGACACAATTCTTACACTACTGAAGAAAAGAACGTTTATTTTCCATATTTTTTACATTTCAATGCTTAAAACGCCAAAATTATTTCTCGGTTCTGTCATTTTGTCTATTCTTGCGTCGACAAAACCCCTTTCTACGGCGCCATGCTACGCCTGCTGGAACATTTAGAGGAAGTACAGAGACATACCCGGTGGATCACATGTGTAATTTGTTGGGTACCAGTTTTCACATAATACCTAATAATTATTTATGATTAAAGATTGCAACAGTTTTTCATCCTACCTACTGCAATTGATGACTCGACTAAGTTATAAGTACATCCGATAATTAGATTAGAACAAAGTTTTATAGACAACTAAGTTATTACCTACTTAGTAATAGGTTGTAATTAATAATTTACGCAGTAGGTATTTTGTACACTTTTCTGCTGAAAAAGAAGCGAGTAAAAAGCGATCTCCTAAATTGAAAACACAACAACAACCCCCTATTGCCGGTCTTCTGGATCTATTCTGTTCGTTCCTTTAGCGTTGTTCCGACAGAAAGAGAAAAAGATTGCTTCACTGATTGTCTTTATTGGTTTCTTTATTTCTCATTGTCCCGAGTTTAATTGACATTACAATTATTAGAAAAAAGAACGGTAGGAGAAAAACACCAGCTTTGTTCGTTCAATAAAAAAACAGTAGAAGTAGAAGTGCGAGCATTATGGCTGCTACACAACTTACGATAAATCGTTACGATCAGTCGGTACAGATAAAACTGCAACGATAAATCGACAAGTGTGTATGAGAAAAACTGTACAGTTTTTTCGATTTTTCTCATACACACTTTATTATTGATTTATCGTTGCAGTTTGAACTGTACCGACTAATCGTAACGATTTATCGTAAGGTGTGTAGCAGCCATTAGACAGCATTTAGCGCGGTGACGCGGTGGCGCAATCTAGCGGTGACTCAAGGTTACTTTGCAAGGCAGATCCGCGGGCACACTTGCAGACACTCTATAATAACATGAGCGGATTATGACGTTGGAGCTACGCCATTGGTATCATGAGGGTTATATTAGTATCGAAAAATGTATCTTTTTTTTATCGAGAAATACTTACGTAGAGCAGGGCTGTACCGTGGTTTACAAACATAGAAACCCACATACACCCGAAGCAGCTTCTTGCAGATTATAATAATATTTGTTCGAAACTGGCGACACTGCGCGGCAGTCGATCGCGCAACCACTGTGCCAGTTTGAAGCTTAGGGATTATTTTTCAGCTCTAGTTTTTATAAAATAGGTAGAGTATTCATTTTTTTTTCTAATCTATTGGAAACTCTAACGAACTACTGATATATTGTGTTACCGTGACAGTTTTTAATATTAACAAGCTTTTTATACTCTGTAACAGATGTTATTTTAATATTCTACTGTCAAAGAATCAATGTTATAGCCAATATAGGGAACTTCGCCACTCTATCTAAAAAGGTGAAAAGCAACTGAAAAATTAATAAAAAGTTCCCGCATTACGGACAAAGGACCTTAAACTTGTCGAAGAAAATTCTACGTTAAAAGCTTTTCAGAGTTACTATAAAAAAGAGATGATGGCAGGTACTGAAACTGAATAAGTCTGTGGTAATACTAGCTGTAGCCAGAGGTTTGACTCGCTACAACCAGTGGCGTAGCGAGAAATAATCTAGGAGGGGGGCTTTTTCTTTCAGCACGCGTAGCATGGCGATTCTATCTCTATTCTACCAAGAAAAGACAAAGTTATTTCATCGTTATTTCTACACAAATCGAATGTTTTTTTTGCACAAATATGACACCATTCGTACACTATTGAAGAAAAGAACGTTTATTTCCCATATTTTTTACATTACCATTCTTAAAACGCTAAAAATATTTCTACGTTCTGTCATTTTGTCTATTCTTGCGTCGACAAAACCCCTTTCTACGTCGCCATGCTATGCCGGCTGGTCGAAAAATATTACTTGCCTTTGGTGCTCGCGCGAAATGGGGCGAGGCGCTGTTATTTTAAAATGACTTGTTCCAAGTCACTCCTAGTCATCTACCTACTTAAACCAAATGTAATTGTCAACAACATCAGCTTTTCGAGACCTTTTTAACTCTTTCAGTTCCCCAGTTACAAAACGTAGGAGGAGGGAAGCCCCAGATGGGTAACCCGCCTATAACGGGTATGCGTTTTGAATCGTGAATTAGATTGTGAAAATTTAGAATGAGTGCGTGCAGGACGCGGCTCCTCATAGGTAGAGGTGACGCGTCCTGCAGGCACACATTCTCATTAGCAAGAACGACGCATGATTACACATGAATACGCATTTTAGGCGGGCTACCCAGAGGCGTCTTTACCTATAGTGCAGGGTGTGCGGTGCACGCGGGCGCCGGGTCTAAGGGGGCGCCGAGCGCCCTCTAACACGACACCTCCAAAGATGCGTCGATGCCGGCCGGCGCTACCAAAGGCCCTGCGCTCGTGTTATGGCCGACGCCGGGCGCGCGGTAGCAAAGCAAGGCTACTCTTTTTTATTTAAAACACAATAACTTTTGCTTCAACGTGAAATCAGCCTTAAAACAATTAAAGATTAAATTGGCGTAATGTCACATCGCTACCAAAGGCGCGTGCATCGGTATGATGTTATTGTTTTGATTCGTATGACAACACGCCGATAATCATTGCTAACTCGGCTGTATTATAATAGGTACTATAAAGTTCAAATTAAAATTTTCAGGGACGCAAAACAAAGTCGTGATTTTTATATTATACCTAACTCCTTTCTTCCTAAAATAACTTTTGCTTCCCACATCATTTAAAATTGCACCAATTGCATCCGAATTTCCGTTTAAAAATATAACTGTTAGGGACTTTACTCATGGCGTGGTTTCGGATTGCATCGATTGACGATATGGGCGTTTTTCCATTAGCCGGCACGGCACCGGCACCGACGACGGCGACGGCGGCACCGTGCCGGTGCCGAGGAAGCAAAAATGTATGAAAACGTTTATGTCGCTTTTGCACTTGCCGAGGCGCCGGCGCCGGCCCGGCGTTGAGTGCTGCAAATCTGCATGTGTATTGTATTTGAATTGTAGCCGAGTACGTGTGAATGCGCGGGTGGGTAGGAGGACGCGGGACGGGGTAGGAGGATGCGGAATAGAAGGAGAGAGACTCGAATTTGGTTTATGGTTCGTTTGGATGAATCCAAAATTCGTTGTCTCTGCGTTGGTATTGGCGTCGTAGATGTAAAAGACAAGAGATAATAACATTATTGTTACATCTACACGTTGTATTCTACTTGTGGCGACCGGTGTGGAACCGGCACAGTGGAAAAACGAAGCCTCGGCGGCGACGGTGCCGGTGCACGACCATGCCGGGCCGGTTAATGGAAAACGCCCTATCGATCAGATATCACACAAGCGTCCGCCCGAAGAAAATGTATAGACAATCGCTAGTGTATCCTAATGGGCGTTTTTCCATTAGACGCCGGCGTAGTGCCGGTGCGGGGAAGCAAAAAATACATGTATGAACGCCGGGCGGCATTCACCGGCACTGGCACGGATTGACGCACGGACTGACGATATCGCTCACAGATGTCCTCGATATCGAATTGCATGTACTTACGTGCTAATGACTCGTAATGACAATGCACATGATTCTGCGTTCGAAATTCGATTGCGCAACTACCTACTCGTCACATGCGACTTCTTTTGTCTTTGGCCGCAGCGCCTTTATGTCGTAGAAGTAAGAGGTGGATTTTTGAAGAGTACGGTCGAATTGCATCGCATCGCTCCATTAGTAAAAAAGTGCGACTTAAATCGGCAATCGACTCGATATCGCACGCTTCGCGTCGCGTCGCATCGCAGCATGAGTAAAGTCTCTTAGTATTCCATTTTGGCCCCGCTCCTACTAGACTAGAGGGCGCCAGGGTACTGGTTGCACACGGGCGCCACAAGGGCTAGAGACGCCTCTGGGGCTACCCGTCTTTGACTTACCTCCCCTACCCAATTTCTTACAACATGAGGACTCGCACACTCGCACTAGCAGCACTGCACGCGTAGCATGGCGCCGCAGAAAGGGGTTTTGTCGACGGAAGAATAGACAAAATGACAGATCGTAGAAATATTTTTAGCGTTTTATGCATGGTAATGTAAAAAATATGAAAAATAAACGTTATTTTCTTCAATAGTTTACGACCGGTGTCATATTTGTGAAAAAAAAAACAGTCGATTTTTGTAGAAATAACGATAAATAACTTTGTCTTTTCTTGGTAGAATAGAGATAGTATCGCCATGCTACGCGTGCTAGAGACGCTAGATCCACTCATCGGAAACCACAAGTATATTTGTAGTGTCATGTTAATTTCTTAGTTAAAGTTAAGTTAAATTGTTACTGACTGGTTGCAAACTTGTGATCACCGTTGACAAGATTTTTTTCTTTTATAAAATCATCAAATAAGTCCTCCGGCCCCGGGCAGGGCGGGAGGGACTGTCAGATTTCTACTGACTAAAATCCACGGTGTCCTTCAATAGCCTGTTATGTTCCGGGGTCACGGTAAGGAAATAATCCCGCGACCCCGGCAGGCTTTGGCCCTCTGAGAGGAGGGCCCCATCTGTGTGCTGACGCTCTTTGAGGCGCGCGTAGGACACAAAGCGCCGTCGACCCGGTCCATGGTCCATGGTCGGTCGGGCAGCGAGATAAAAAGAAAAAAAAAAATGCCCATTTTCACTTTTTAGTGTACCCGTGATTTTAAGACTGTCCTACGTATTCAAATTTTTATAGGTTAAAGTTATGGAATAAAAAAGTAAACGATTCATTACGAATTCATCTGAAATCTCCGTAAAACACGTTTTAATTATTAATTTATGTGTATTTTATCAGCTTCTAAATCGACGTCACGTCTTCTAGAGTGCCGTCAAAGAACCACTATTCTCTAATTACCGTGGCCTGTCCGCACACCAACTGTTGAAACTTGCTTGTAATTTCTAAAATCTACAGATTTATTTTGATCCATTCAACGTTTTAAACGATATTAATCAACGTGTTAACGCATCAAAATATCGACTCAATAATAAAACCCGAAGTCTAGATAATTACTTAAAATATTAAATAACCACATTTCCGAACGAAAGTTATAATTACCGTGACATTTTCTGTTCTCGGGTGCGCATGTCCCTAAATAACGGTATTTGGCACACACAGGCATCGATCGGGTCTCCTCAGTGTGTGCCGCGGCCCATCGGCAGTCGCACGTCTCTAAAGTTGGTGTACCGCAAAGAAACACGTGAGTATAATCTATAATTACCGTAACTTTAGTTAAAAACTCTTCTAATTACCGTCGTACTTATTTAAATACTTCATTTTTCATGGTAGAACCAAAGAGATTTAAAAGAAACTATAGAGCGGGCATTGGGAAAATTTTCATACAAAATTGTTGATGCCGTGCGTCAGTAGCACTACCTAAGCGTTGCATAGCAACGCGACTACTAAACTGAGGGAGTTTTTACCTATTGGTAAAAAGATTTGGATCACACTTCGTGATGTCCCGTCTATTGCTCGTATATAGTTTAATGTCTTTGGGTAGAACCTATTTGGTAATGTAAATGGAACAATATTTTGGCCTCCGTACGTTGTCATAAGCCAATACATGCATTCCGTGTTGGTTTTCGATATTTCGAAGAATGTCTATCGTTTTCTAATTACCGTCTACTAATTACCATACATAATTCCATACAACGGTAATTATTAACACGTTGTGTTAATAGTAGTAAGTAGTGTCCGACCGAAACTGGTTTTTAGCCGAAACCGAAACCGACATTCCTTAACACATTTAAAATTTCTATTAATTATTCAAAAAAAAAACTCGTAAGAAAAAGTGACTGAAATCCGATTTTGACAAAAACTAAAACTGCATCATTGGATTTTAGAAAAATCAAAAATCCTGGATAGAAATCGGAACCGCAGATTTTGGAAAAAAACCACACCGTGTACCTGTTTTTAATATTTCTGTGCCGTGTACTTATTATAACACCATTTGATAGTGTTGCTAATAAGGATCAAATTCTGGAAAGTAATGATATACGGCAAACTTATCGACTTTTTTTGTTTTAACGTGGTAAAGTCATCAAATTAGTCCTCCCACACTGGGCAGAGCGGGAGGGACTGTCAGACTCGTACTGACTCTCTGAATCCACGGTGTCCTTCAATAGCCCTAAACTTTATGTTCCGGGGTCACGGTAACTCGTTAGTCCCGCGACCCTGGCAAGCTTTGACCCTCTATAGTGGGGCCCCGTCATAACGCTGACACTCTTTGAGGCGCGCGTAGAACACAACGTGCCGTAAAGAGCCCGTAAGAAATTGCTTTTTTTCTATGTCATTTAATTTGTAATGAGCCATAATCTATGCAAAATTATAAAAAAACATTGTTTTAAATTTTTCACTTGATTTGTAGTCTCAACAATCGCACTTTATACAGAAAAACGAAAAATTTTATTTCAAAGAAGAAACCGTTAACTTATGTTTCAAATACAGTCACTGCCTTGACGGTTGATAAGTTTTTTACGGCACGAAAATGCAAAAACACTTCTGTTTCGGCAGGACCGAAAGTTTCGGAAATATTTTGGCCGAAACCGAAACTAAAGCCGAAACTAAATTTTTTGGCCGGACCGGCCGAAACCGAAACCGAATTTTCGGTCGGTCTTTACTACTAGAGACCGACGACCGAAAATTCGGTTTCGGTAGTAAAGTAGTAATAAAATTATTAACACATACCTAATTACCGTTGTATGAAAAATTAATACTTGTAGAACTCTAACATCGCCGTCGTGTAATCAAAAGTTTTCGTAGAATATTATTTTCGTTGTGTTTATACTATATGCTGACCATTAATCAAGTTATTCAATTTTTAGGATGGAAAACCCCAAAAAGACCAAAGAGGAAGACGAGGAATTTAAAGAAAAGAGAAGGCTAGCCGCACGGCAACGCCGAGAACGAATTAAAAATGACCCTGTTTTGTATCAACAATGGAGAGAAAAAGAGAAAGAAAGGTATAATAAAAGAAAAACAGACAAAAAAATACTTCCTATCAGCGAAATGTCACCAAAAAACCGGAAGAGAACTCAAAAAAGGAACAGGGACAATTTCAGAGCTTTCTATAAAAGAAAAAAGGAAAAGGAAAAATTGAAAACAATTAAGGAAGAAGTAGTCGTAAATCTAGAAGAGCTTGATAACAGTATAACAGATCCTCTTGAAACTCTGTCAACACCATTACAACTCAATGATTCGTCATATTCGCTGCGATCAAAAAATATCTCTAAAACTTCCTTAATCACATCAACTCCGCGTCCATCCAGTGCTCTCTCATCGTCTTCTACTGATAATTTACCATTATTAAGCAAAATTGAGCAATTGACAGAAAATAAAGATACAAGTATGGAACGAGCGTCCTCCTTGTGTTCAACACCAATTTCACTAAATTCGAAAAAAACTATCGAAAAACGCAAACGTAAAAAAGTCTCAACCCTGTTGTTATTAAGAAGACATATATATGAAACAAATAAAGAGATGTTACATATGCGCAAAAAAATTGAGGAGTTAAAAAGAGCAAAAGAAAAGTACAGGAAGCAAGCATTAAGGCTGAAATATAAAAACACGCTTCTTCTAGAACCAAACCACAGTCACGAGAAAGAAAACGACCAAAGTACAGTAGGGCCTCGTTAATCCGGATGATGATAGCTGATCGGCGACGATGTTCGGTGAATGCTGTAACGGTCACAAAGATATGAAGTGTTATCTGATGAGGAGAGTGCAAGCGGCAATGTTTGAGGACGATAACCAAGATGCAGACAATAGCGTTGGAGTTGTCAACTCCGAGAAAGTTGGTAATTCAGAGGCAGTGGTGCCGTAAAACGGGGCTCATTTGATCGGGACACATTTGATATAATTTAGCAAATATCTTGTTTATATCAAATAAATAGCTATGATAAAAAACTTACGCAGATATTTATTTATTTATTTATTTATTGGAAACTCAACAGCTTATTACTAATTTACATGAGTTCTGAATGTTCACTTCACTATCAATGCACAGCATAAGTAGTTGCGGAACTAATACAAGCGTCCAGCGGTCCGCATATACCCACTGAACAGTGATAGCAAGGTGATGACAATATTATCTTATCTATAGATATACGTTTGAAGTAACGACTTAAAACAGGTGCTGAAAAAAAAAGATGTGATTGTCCCAAATATCGAATATTTGGGGCTATTAATGGACAGCAATAGAAAAGAGCTGAAAAAAACTTTAAACTAGTGACCGACCGGAATTTCGGTTTCGGTTTCGGCCAAAAAATCTAGTTTCGGCCCTAGTTTCGGTTTCGGCCAATATATAGCCGAAACTTTGCCGAAACCGAAACCTGACGAAACTCAAGTGTTCGTGCATTTTCGTGCGTCGTTCGGTAACATTCGTAGCCAACACGTGCTTGCTTGACGGCGGGGCCCGGCGCTGTTCGCCACCGTTCATTAAATCGTGAGTTGAGGTTATGTTTTCGAGTTTACTGCCAAGAGTAAGCGTCAGTTCAGACCGAGACGCGAAGCGACGCGACGATGCGCTGCGCCGCGATGCGTCGCGCTGAGCATCCAAACGCCGCGCGGTGCAGCGGAGTGTCTACATTCGCTACGTGCTTCCCGCCCCAACCACCTTCCTCGCCAACCAACCGCTTCGCGTCGCGGTCTGAACTGACCCTAAGTCTTGTATATTCATGTAATAATAAAATGTATTTAAACTTATCAATCGTCAAGGCAGAAAATATAGATTATGGCTCAGTAGAAGTTAAATAACATAGAATAATAGCAATTTCTTAGAAACACTATCGAATGGTGTAATAAAATGTGTTTTTTTTTCCAAAATCTGCGGTTTCGATTCCTGACCAGCACTATTGATTTTTCAAAAATCCAATGATGCAGATGCAGTTTTCGTTTTTGACAAAATCGGTCTTCAGTCATCCTGTAATTCCTGTATAATTATACACTTTTTCTAAGTGTTAACAAATGTAAAAAAAATACATAATTTTTTAGAAAATAATCGTAAATTTAAATGTTTTAATAAGTTTCGGTTTCGGTTTCGGCCGAAACTGAGAGCTAGGCCGAAAGTTCGGTTTTGGTTTCGGTTTCGGCTGAAAAATCAGTTTCGGTCGGACACTACTTCAAACAAATCTATCGACATTTGTAATTTGTAACATACAGTAACTAATACCTACCACATAAAATAATCCTTTTTGTTTGGGATTGGTAGGATATACCTATATTAGGGAAAGTTTTATTTTTTTACAAATACGTTTGTTTATTGTAAGCGTAAACTATCAAAGTGTTGCTAGAGTTTGTGAAATAAATTCGACCTTACAATAACCGACAATTATCGATGTTTTTGTTAGAAATTCTGGGTCGTCCCAAATACCCCCAAAAACCCAAATAGCCCCGTTTTACTGTAGTGTAGTAGTATTGATTCTGTGGCCTTACGAAGTTTGCGGAGTCAGCTAGTATAACAATAAATCCTTAGGTAACCGGTACAAAGATCCAAATTGAATGAAACGCTAAAAGAATAGAATTATAGATTTAGCCGGGCAAAATTTTATGGGCAAATATACCGGGCACACCGATCGATGACCCAATTCCAACGAGACGCAATATTTGCAAATTATAAGCGGACTTACCACTCACGTTACACAAAAAGTGTAACTCAGAAAATCTGTTTTCTATGTTTAATAAAAAAGGAATCTGCCTACTTCGAAAATCATGTGAAAACTATTATACTTACATTTAAGATATAAATGAATAGTAATTTGACTTGTACAAAAAAACAGACGTTCAGCTGCATTAGCTTAGGCTGAAACCAATTCCAACACGGGAAACGGTTAGGCAGTTTGAATGTACACATGCGAAATCACAGATAAATCCATTAAAATTCAGAAAATATATGTTTTACATGAAAACATACATATTTTAAGTAAATAAATGATTTTCCTGGTGATGTGTTTTTTTTTTTGTAAGTTGCAAAATACTACTTTGATTAGGTAGTCCATCTGAACCAAAATGTGTCAAGGATACACAATCACATCCAATAAATATAAAATTACTTTCTTTAATAATCTATACATATTAGGGTAAAGGGAGATTATTTGGGTTTCAGTGATAGATTCTTAAAGTCTCTCAAAACGTTACATATGCATGCAGTAATGCGAAATGATGCCACTAGTTCACACTATAGTGTACAACAGACGCAGTGACACATCAATTCGCATTACAGCATGCATAGGTAACGTTTTGAGAGACTTTAAGATGCTATCACTGAGTTGCCTGTCTCACAAAATAATCTCCCTTTACCCCCCATCAAAAACCGAGTTTTGTTTTTTCTTGGTTAACACTTTTTACTTACGAGGGCAGTTTTATACCGTACTTGACAGATTCGAGGTGAGGCGGGGGAGGGAAGAGACACGGCATGGCACTGTGAACTACGGGTGCTGAACCGCAGTAGGTAGTGCCATGCCCGTAGCTCCGGAATATATTTTGAAGAGATATGTGGAATTGTAGCGTCTGAGGGAGCAGGGATTTAGAGCAGTTAGATGGCCCAGTGGTATCGGTCCCGAGAAGCGCATTACTTTGTATAATGTATAATGCGTACTGTACTGTACATTATTTTTCAATACTTACTCTTTAAACAGATTTTCAATTTATTCATACAGTAAACTATCCTACTGAAGGAACACCGGCACCGTGAATTTTAGTAATGCCACAGAATACTTAATAGTACTACGTGTAATACGAGTCTCACAGTCCCTCCCATCCCATCTCACCCAGGGAGGTAGGACTCAATTGAAGATTTTCCCAAAATAAAAAGTAGTCTCTGACTATTGCTACAAATAAACTTTAATTCGGCAATTTTCTGGATATTGCAAAATTGCTGGTTCAGCATTTTTTAGGGTTCCGTAGTCAACAAGGAACCCTTATAGTTTCGCCATGTCCGTCCGTCCGTCTGTCCGCAGTTTAGCTCAGAGACGCACAGTACTAGAGAGCTGTAATTTGGTGTAAATATACGGATTTGTTGTGCCGAAAAAGTGGTAAAATAAAATCTCGTAAAATATTTTTTTTAGGGTACCTCCAGTACTTACACGTAAAGTGAGGATTTTTTTTTTCTCGCGTAACCCTTAGTGTGGTACCCCACAGACCTATTACCATACCTCCTTAACATATATAGATACCTCATTAAATAGGTCTTTAAAAAATAAGGTGAGTTTCCATTAACAATTTTTTGATAAAAAATTCATTTGTGAAATATTAAGCTTTAAAGTGCTAAATTTTGCTCGATTCGAGTGTCCCCCCCCCCTCTATCAGCAAAACGGTTATGTTTGGGGGTGTGAAAAAATTCACAATACTAGTAGGTATATATAACGAAGTTTAAAAGAAAATTATCATGACTAAGTAGGCTTTACAACTTTTCGAGTAATACGAGTAGTCGACCAACTTATAAAATGTACTTGAGTAACATATTTTCTTGAACAAAATGTATCGGAGAACATCCTCTTCAACTGCAAATGTAAGTTTGTCAACTTTATGTAGGAAATCGGTGTGTGCGTTCATCTGGAGTTATATTGTCAGGAAGCACCCGACTTATTTTTATATAGTAGTTTAGTTCTGTGCCAGTTAGTGTTGTGTAGCATTTTTTTTTTTGCTTTCAAATAAGTCATATTGATATTATTATATAGCCGTCCACTGCTGAACGTACGCCCTCACCAAAGAGCGCCAACCCAGGTCCTGAGCAGTCCTCGTCCATCCGCAGCCAGCCACATTTTTCAAATCATAGACCCATACAATAATACTAGCAAATACTATGATGGGGCTTCTAAAACAGGATATAATTATTCTAACTAGACAATACCGACTGCTGAAAAAAAATAATGAAAACTGATAAGTTTGAAAAATGTGTCGTTTTATATTTTTAATATCTGGTTGGTCTGGTTTTTAAAATGTCTATATCTTGGGAACCGGGCTTCTCTCGAACCTGGGACCGAGCCGAAAAACTCCTAATCTGTAACTTTCATGAAAATCCTTGGAGCCGTTTCCGAGATCCTGATTAAATAAATATACGCATGCAGCAAGGAACAGGCTGGAACTCTTGAACTTTGGAAATAATTAGAAACTACACGCTCAGCATCCCTGGCTGATCCAACAATGTTCACAAACTTTCGCATTTATTACACAGTTCCACCAAATATGTTCTTAATTTATCTGGTTATAACGGTATCAATCCCACCCCATCCTATTTCCGTTAATTTCAATATTCGACGTTCAAAAGTGTCTCTTTGATGTCTCTTTCGCTACATCCAATACGGAGGACTCATTTGATGATTACACCACGAAAAAAAAAGGCATTATAAGTGCATAGGCGAACATAGTATATTTTCGGGTGGAAACTTAAGTCTTCTTCTTTATTTAATATTCGACGCAATGTATTGATTCTCCGAAAATCAGAAAATAATCGTCGTTGATTTATGTTGAATTCGATGACGTCAAAAGATTTCTGAAAACATAATGTCGTGCATTGCAGGGCTTCAGTTAAGATTTGGGAGTCTTATCCTGTTTAAACAGCTTTTTATTTACGTCATACTTATTATATGTATTTGGCAAACTCGAGTAATGCCCTTTATAAGTGTACTTAAATATAATTTTTATAGTTTTTATTCAGTTTCGTTATTATTTGTTACAATTTAAATCACTAGACCAAACCGAAAGTAAATATAGGTAACAGAGACCATGTCACAAGATTTCTGTATTTTACTTACTTAATAAACCCTATAATGTATGGTAAATAAAAAGTGCCTCTGGTGTACGATCGAGAAACTATTAATTATTTCACTCAAATTAACGTCAAAGTTCCAATTAACTTTACGTCACAACATCATTAAAGTCGTGCTAGTGCTTCTGAAGCCTTGAATTACTTGAAATACGCTGTAAAAAGAAGTACAGAAATCTTATGATAAGGCCTCTGTCAGAAACTAACAAAAATGCTTTACTAAGGGCCTATACACACCACATTTTAGAATGCGCTTCGAAGGCGCGTTTAAAAATCGTGGTGTGTACAGCTCGCTTATATCAAACAGAACAGTTGTTGTCGTTTGCATCGCGTCAAACGCGCCTTTGAATCGCGTCTGTATCGCTGCATACAGAGTAATAATAACAGATAACAGAATACATCAAATCATGCGATACAAACGATAGCAAACTGTTCTGTTTGATAAAAGCGCGCCGACGCGACGACGCGCGTTTCTAAAACACGCGACGACGCGCGTTTTTAAAACACGCGTCGACGGCAAGTTTATAAAACGTGGTGTGCATAGGCGCTTACTTATTTTAAAAATTAATTAAAAAATATAGAAAATTATATAATATTCATTGGAAATGTAAATTTTATATACTTTCCTAAAACATAAAACATTTTTGAACAACGTTATTTCCAATCCTTCCCTATGTATTTATTTACCCCTGGCAATACTGGCATAAACCTTATGATTAATACAGTAAAGGTAAAATTTAAAATAGTAACGAATATTAGATAGAAACAGCAAAAACTTCCTTCGTGTATACTTTCTTTTTAAATCGAAATACATACACAGAATTATGTATGTACTTACAGACCAAACCCAAGTTTTTATTTTTTTTATCTTCTACATAACTGGCCGTTTCTGCCTTTGAAATGTGTCCGAATTGCCTAAAGGCGTGGTCGTACCCTAATGACTGCACAGCCATCCGTGCATGTTCGTGATCACAGATCAGTTGAGCATAATTATTAAGGTGGGTGTACGCTAGAAATCCGAGCACAAGCTGAGCACTACCGTAGTATCTTTAGGGTTGAACCAAATCTGGCAGCACGGAATCGCCTTTTTCCGTCGCCCTTTCTCTTTCTGTCGCTTAGAACTGCCATTTGCTAGATTGAGACATGCGGATATCACGCGGCCGCCTCGAGCATTCCGCTGCGTGCTATCGCATTATGCTTTCTGTCTCGGTCTAGCAAATGGCAGTTCTAAGCGACAGAAAGAGAAAGGGCGGCGGAAAATGGCGATTCCGTGCTGCCAGATGTAGGTCAACCCTTAAGTAGTCTGTGGCACTAGATGAGCACAATTCGATGTCAAGTGTGGACGTACAACAACGAGCTTTCAACAATCAATCTCGATCACATTGCAAACCCCTTTTGATATCGTCAAGTAAACAACAAATGGCAAACATGAATGACCTACAAGTAGTATATATGTTTGTTAACGCACCCACAACACAGGAGAAATAGTGAGGAAACGTTTATCAAAAACAAAAAAAAATTGTCGGTGCTCTTTCGTGGCTCATTTTAATAAGTCAATCTACACTACGAGTACACGAATTTAGGCTCGGTTTGTGCTCACTCGTGCTCGGCTCCTTAGCATAGACCCACCTTTACAAAGAAAAAGTTATTCCTTTATATCTACCGAACGATCAAGACCACATAGACTGCATACCTTTTACATTAGTACATCAAAGGAATTGTCATCATAACCGGTCGATTTCCACCTTGTTTTATCAATGAGTTACCCGCCCCTGCTTTGCGCGGTCTTTTTTCTAACAAAATAGACAGACCATTTCTTTTACTTTCTTTTTAATTTTTAACATTATTTAATTTAAAATGTAATAAGTAGTAATCGGTCGGAATCAGTGTGCAGCTCTGCCCCAGTGTCGAAACTACAGTTCTTGTTATTCCGCCGTCAAGTTATGAATGCTAAGGTGGCGCGAAAATCTTGCACGGTGCCAATATTAGTATTGGAGAATGTAATACCTAAGTACCTACTTATAAAAGAAATACAAAGACGTTAGAAATAGAATGAAGAATTCGCCGTGGCAAGTGAGAACCTCGGTAGTTCGGTTAGAAATGAACGTCGGATATACTGAATCCGAGGGTCGCAGGTTCGTATCCTGCACGGGGTTCGAATTTTTCTATCCAAAAAGAAAATTTTTCTACGCATGCGATAACGCGATTAATATTTATAAAATAAAAAACCATTCAGAAATAAAAGTGGCACCGGACACACACGAATTTTAATTCACAATATATAAATGTTTAGATATACATAGATTAAAACATGGAATTGAAATTAAGTGCACTTGATAACGATAATGATATTTTATGACATGTCTTTTAAAAGTTCATGTGATAAGTGGCTACCGGCTACACTAAATATATTTTATTTATATTGGTGCACCTTAACCAGGGTATGTTTCAAACCACCTGCGTTCGAACACACCTTACAAAACTAATGAAATACAATAATTAAGTAATAGCAATTATAAACTGACTTGTATTTACGGGCAGGTGATATAAAACTGATTTGAAATTACTGCATTAAAAATTAGTTTTTATTCTATTTATTTTAGAACAATGAATTGATCGATATTTTTTTTATTAAACCGAATGGAAGTTCAATGGTTTAGGATTTAATTGTCAACAAGGTAATTGTCCAATAAAAACACTTTGGCAGAATACAAATATTTTACTTGAATGCTCAATCAATAGAATGCTCTTTCAAAGTTACTGGAGGCTTAATATCGATAGCTATTCCCAGGTTGGATTACACCTCACTACCCATAAGGTCGGGGCCCGCGGGCAAAGCAGGGCAGTGTCCAGTCTGGGGCAGTCGCATTACATTTCGCTGATGTGCAAGTGTACAGTCAAATCTGATATAGCCCACTGCCATCCTCGGGCGGAAGAAGTCCATAAGGATATCCACCACAATGAAAAAGTTCCTATTTTAAAAGAGGTAACAAGTTAACCTGTGTCATTCATCATCATCATAAGGTTATCATGTTTCCACTGCTGGGACACAGCCTCGTAAGCCTCCTCTCTGTGAGACGGCGGGCCATAATCCACCACGCGGCGGGCACAGTTACGAGTACGTGTCGGTACTTGGTAGATGTCACAAGTCGCGTTTTGGAATTTAAATAAAAATAAAACTTAATACCGTTGAAAAAAATTCACACGGCATAACACTTGCTTGAGGAACTAGCATGACATTTCCAATGTTTACATTCATAAAGAAAAAAATACCAAGTGAATAGAGAACCTTCTTCTCCTTTATTTTGAAGTCGGTTACAGGTATACAGACATTTTACTATGAGGGCTGATGGGAAAATTGACCCTTCAATCGACAATAAGGGCCTTTCCGTCCTATTCCTTTACGTAACTTGTTATAAATTCCCAGTCACGTTGTTGCACATTAGCCAGGCACGTGGCGAATAGGTCCTCGCGTGTTCCAGACTCTTTCAAATCCTCCCATTCATGTCCCTGCGTGCGCTGTCCAGTACAGATGGTGCGACGGTTACTACTTTAATAAAATTAAGCTTTATTGTGTATGCTAAGAGGATTCCAATTCCCTTGTCACTGCGGTGGCCAGAGGCCCAGTCACAAGCTCCCATTTACCCATTTTTCGCTCCATTTTAGGCTGTGGGAAAGAGACGGCGCTAGACGACTTGTATAGCTCTGTCTCTGTCAGTATTGAAATGCAAAAGTTTGAATTTTGAAGGGACGATGATTTCACTACATCGTGTTTGAAGAACGGATCGGTGAAAGCCTCAAGGATAAATTGTAGTATTAAAATAACACAAAATAACACATAGATAGGGTTAGCGTACTGTTTCATGAATAAAATGGACATAATATCCTAAAGTGTTAAGGTTTCAGAGTTATTCGCTGAAATGCGGGTTCAATTTCAATTTTCTACTTATATTTCGGCAAATAACTTTAAAACCTGACGCTTTAGGATAGTACCTATGTCCATTATATATTTTTTGTTCATCTATGTGTCCTCTATCTAAATATATAACTTCGGTTGTGCACCGCAAGATTTAAATCTTAACGTAACAATTGTTACCAATAATAATCCATCCTGATACATTCTTCATTTTTTCAGGATTAGAAGCTGTTGCTAAAATGTTTATATCACTGAACGGGACGGTAACACTGAAACCTCAATCACACACACACACAAGCAAGTACGCGTTGACCGGGCTTGCGCAGGCAGTACTTTTTGTGGTGAAGCTTGTGCGTGTGGTAGGCCCATTAGCTTGCATTATGCACTGGCCAAGTGGCCATGTGGTGTTCGGCAATAATGTCACAGAAACATCATACCATCTCTTCAGGGTCTTGGCGTCCACAACTGAACATAAGCCTCCTCCAAAGAATGCCAACCATAAACCTTAAAAAAATAATTGTTCAAGATATTTCGAAAACTTCGTACTTTTATAATGGAATATTTTAAGAGATATGATTTTTTTTCACACTTCGCCTTAAAAAAAAAATCCTACCATTATTTTCATGGCAACTGGTTGCGTCCGTGTGTTAGATAAGTAAACAATATTATGTGTATTTCACTCAAGCGCTAGCTTAGAAAGAATGAAAGATAAGATTTTTTAGACGTACACAGGACAGAAGGTAAACTTAGTGACTACTACCTACTATTACCTACCTATCTATTGTTTTCAAAATTCACAGTCTTCTTTCTCTTCTTCTCTCTTTGAGGCGCGTGGAACACAACGCGCCGTCGTGGTCCAACGTCGGACAGCGAGTCGCCCATTTCTCGCCCCCGCAATTTCCGATACATTTTTGCGCGCCCATGGTGGCGGGAGATCTTCTTGGGACGTCTGTCGCCGTGGGTGTCGTAAGGTGGACGTTGTCTTCTCCCCCACGCGTCCAGCCTTCTCTTCCGCTAACATTACTGCTTCGCAGAAGGAGGCCACCGCTTCCCATTCAGTCTCGCCCCGCAGCATGACCTCGACCAAAGTCGGGCGCGAGAGGTCTATCATCTCCGTGAGGACACGGCGGTGTTCTAGCCAAGCGGGGCAGTCCTACATCGTATGCTCCACCGTGTCCTCCAGGCGATCTTCCCAGTGGTAACCCCGGCGTTTCTTACGGGTAAGTACTTAGGTACTCAGGTAAATATGAAACCAAAGGGAATAAGCGGCCTATGATGACGCATGGATTAAGTTTACTAAGTTCTTCAAGTAGTTCTGGGTATTACAGTAGTGTGTGTGAGTTTCTGTTTGTAAACGCACGCACCCACGTTTCTTAAAAACACTCCTCATAAGTCATAAGCACTCAGCCACTCATGAATAGGTGGAACATCAGAAGCGTCATGTGACCGTAACAGGACTTTAGAACCCTTAGCACGAATTTTCAGTCTTTTACTTTACAGCGTCTTTCCAGTATTTACAGCGTTTCTTGTATGAAAAATGGAACAGCGCCTCGGGTGTGCGAAGAAGGAACTAATTTTTTCCTTGAAAATTGACATATTGATATTATTGTCAAAGTTCCAGTTTACGTCTCAAATACTGAAAACTCGTGCTAAGGGAAAGTTCCGTTAATAAACTTAGGTATTCCAGTTTCGTCACAAAAACTGAGATTATCTTTCATAGTTTCATTTAAATAATCTAGGAGCATGTTTAAAAAACAAACGCGCTTTTTAATCGCACGAGAACAATAATGTTTCTCTAACATACGGCGGCCACAATGCTATCTTTGCTTCAACATAGCGTGGCTAGAATATTTCTATCAATCCATTCATTTATTACTACTTTACTAACGCAAACGACTAGTAATAGATGACTTGCCGCCCGATCATGGACCACGGGACTGTCTCAACAGGTAACCGGGACCCTGGAAGGTAAGAGCTATCGAAGGATCATCGTGGATTTTAGTCTGTACAAGTCTGACAGTCCCTTCCATCCCGTCCTGGGTGGGAGGACTTATTAGATGATAAAAAAACTAATTAGTGCCTGAGGTTAGTACACATGCACACCAATTTTCTGGCGATCCTATTGCCAACCACAACAAACAACAACCGTCCGCGAAACTAGTTTTCTAACTTAAGTAAACATTCCAGTAAAAATATATTTTCCTGACGCAATTTTCCGGTATCACCGGTTTCGTATTGCCTCTTTTTAGTCAACATAAAAATAACTGAAGAATGATGATGCAGACCAAATATTGTTAGAAATCAAACAATTTAATTATTAAAAACACATACCACGATAACAATAATAATGATACTTAGTGACAGTTGTACCCTCGGTTTCAGTTTCACTTTGAAATTAAAATTGGAAACATAATCTTAGTTTAGACCAAAAATTCGGGTTCCGTTGACGAAATCGCGTCCACACTGCAGAGTTCTAGACTTGAATGTTGCTGGAGGAGCACAGAATTTATAAGCTGGAGTATGAAACACTACTTAATGTCATGTACAATGACCCTCTTAGACAAGTTTGAGTAGAAGTTACTATTATAAGTATATTCTGTGGTAGAAGTCGAGATTCTAAGAAGGTGCTCCAATAGGCACTCACCAGATTCAAGACCTACTTAAAAACTTTGAATTTTCTACGGTTGAAGAAAAGAGATCTTTGTTGAATTAACGTTTTGTTATAAAGTAGTGCTCGCGTAGTGCTATCGGCCCGACTTATGAGTAGTACTTGCTTGAGACGTTTTGACAATTTTTAAATTGTATCTTCGTCTATTTTGGTTTACTTATAGAAAAAATACGTGTGAAATATTTTTTGATAATGTAACTGACAAATTAAATTTTATTCAGTCAAATTATACCCTATATTATATCTTCTTCCCATCGATGCTTTTTTTAATTGGATGAATATAATATAGTAGAGGAGCTTATTATTCTATAGAACTAATCTTACTTCTTATTTGTTTACTAATCCTACTATCCTACTACTATTATAAAGGCGAAAGTTTGTAAGTATGGATGTATGGATGTTTGTTACTCTTTCCCGCAAAAACCACCGAACGGATTTGGGTAAAATTTGGTACACAGATAGTTTATAACCTGGATTAACATATAGGATAGTTTTTATCGATTTTATGTTCCCGTGGGATAATTTTCGAGTTGTAGCGGGTGAAGCCGCCGCTAATATTATAAACATGAAAGTTTGTATGGATAGATGTTTGTTACTCTTTCACGTAAAAACCACTGCACGGATTTGTAATAAATTCGGTAAACAGATAGTTTATAACATGGATTAACACACAGGATAGTGTTTATCCCGATTTTATGTCCCCGTGAGATAATTTTCGAGTTGTAGCCAGCTATTTCCAGTGATAATCAAGCAATCAAACTAAGAACTAATAATCGAAAGGAACAATATGAAAACTTTAGTAAGTTTCAATAAAACAATTAAGTTATTGTACTGAATTGTTCCATTTTCATTCCATTAGCAGTAAACGCCTTTGACTCGCTCACACACAATTAGTTTCTATGCCCCCAGTGGAATCGGTGCTTGGAAACTGACATCTGGCAGTTCGGATGTTAAAGTTGGTCCGTTAGGCCCGGTATTCACCAAAGCGGAGAGGAGAGGAGATGCGTTTGAATAACCAATCAGATGTCAACTGAAGCTAAGCGGAGAGGAGATGTGGACATCTGATTGGTTATTCAAACACATCTCCTCTCCTCTCCGCTTTGGTGGATACCGGGCCTTATGCAGGGTCTACACTAACGGGAAAGGTTAATTTTCACGTTAATAGACTTTAACGGCCTTACCACAAAAATATAAACATCTGTTGAACGTGTTACGGAGGGGTTATACCATCAACCGAATTCAGGCTTAAATCTATCATGCAACAGAATAACAATATTCCACAACTATCACACAACGCCATCTAGTCCCAAGCTAAGCAGAGCTTGTGTTATGGGTACTAGACAACTGATAAACATACTTATATATTTCTAAATACATACATAATATAGATAAATTACACCCAGACACATAACAAATGATCGTGCTCATCACACAAACATTTGTCCTGGGTGGGAATCGAACCCACGACCTCAGGCATAGCAGTCAGGGTCACTAACCACTAGTAGACCAACAGGCCAGTCACATCTCATCACATCGCAGATATTATTCTATTAGGATGTTTGCCATCTTGTTAGTGGAGATGCCGTTAGGGGCAGACCTAACCCTATTAACGTCCAAGGCACTCGGTTTACGGGTAACCTTCTTAGCGTCGTATGCCAGTTTTGAGAATCACAAGCTGCTGCGACTAGATGAGAAAAGCCTGCACTTAATTACTTTTGATTTCGTTCTAATAGGAATAGTTTAAGTCTAATACTTAATAATTAAAGGATTGTTTTTGAAGAGAACTTTTATTAGACAGAAGGGGTATTAGACTAACTAGCACTACTCCCGCGGCTTCGTTCGCGAGGATTTTATATTTTGCCCTGTAATATTTCTTTATTTTCTTTGTTGAATGATGTTGAGGAAGCTACAAAATAGCTCAGCAACAGCAAATCTTACCCCCTTTGCCGCTAGTTTATAACTAGTTCAGTGAACTAGTGATAAACTAGCGGCATAACGTCTGCAATCTTGCCGTAGTCTACCAATAATCCTTGTGGTGTTTCATAAGTGGCATAACCACATCTCCCATCAACATGTTGATGGAAAAAAATCAACTATATCCTTTCTAAGTGCTTGTTTTGACTTACTCGTCGAAAATGGTATATAAGTTAGTGTTATTTGCTATAACAGGTATAAGGTCTTCGGGGAAAATCGATAGCAGTAGTCCACCGTCAATCAATTTCATGAAACAGCTTCCTGAAAGCCTTGATATGACAATTCAGCTGTTTATTGAAATCTTCTCTTAAACCATTGCAAAAAAAGTAAAAATTTCGTCGTTTTATCCTGTTAACAGCAACTATAGGACCTCTACATTTTCTATGATCGCATTTTGATGAAGTTTCCGGCGTAAACAGTGACGGTTTAACTGCAAGGAGGGTAGTGATACGATAGATGGTATAGCATTGAAATTACATTGTGTATCGAAAGGAAATGCTGTCATTTGATTGATTGTGAGTGGTGTTGGATCTTTTCCGCTTTCGGAAACAGTTTTGGGGCTTCAAAAATCTAGATTCCAAGTCTAAATGAAGAATCATCAATGACATCACCACCACCCATAAGTTGGCAATGAATAGAATAATATACATCAAAATCAAAATATTTTATTAGCAAACTGTCGCAATGTATAGTATGCTATACACCCAAGATTGTGGTCGCAAAAAACGATGAAAACTTGTATATAACGTTAACGTATATAACGATAATTTTGCACTAGCAGGAGCACAATATATTTGTGATTTCAATTCACAAAACACAGAACATATTTTCATAATGAATAAGAAATTATAATAATTTTTACACTGACATAAACAGGCTTCCTCCGGTATGGTTTCGCATTTATGTCAAAATTGACATACATACTGAAGATAATTCTTTCATTTATTTATTATTAAAAAGAAGAATGTTCTGAAATTAGTTTTTGGTAAAAAAATTGCATTTTAAAATAATTGTTTCCTCAAAATATTTTTTTTATTCAAATGCATAAGTATACTATGCAAAGTGACTTTAAGGGTTAATACAAATCCATAATCCACAAATAATATTAACTCTCTAAAATAAAAATAATATTCTTTTTTACGGCGGGTATCGAGCAAAACAACAAAACGTACCTAATGTCAGTCTGACAGCAGGATAAAATTTTGCGAGGTAAAAAGGTCGCAAAAATTTATTCCATTTAGTAAAAACTTATCCCAGCGAACGACCGTCGGGCACGCCGCAATTGCGGCGGTAAGACCCCTCTTTGAGGAGTGGCTGGAGAGAAGTCATGGCGTCCTGACCTACCGCTTGACGCAGGTCCTCACCGGACACGGAAGTTTCGGGAGGTACCTGTGTCTGATGCGAAAGGAGGAGACGCCCGGGTGTCACCACTGCGAAGATCGCCCGGAGGACACGGTGGAGCATACGGTGCAAGACTGCCCAGCTTGGGCGGAGCACCGACGTGTCCTCACGGCTGCGATAGGCGGAGACCTCTCGCGCCCGGCATTGGTTTCGGCCATGCTGCGAGGCGAGACGGAGTGGGAAGCGGTCAGCTCCTTCTGCGAGGCAGTAATGCTCGTAAAGGAGGAGGCAGGCCGCGAGTGAGAGAGGACAGCGTCCTCCCTCCGCCCCAGCCGCAGTGGTAGGCGACGATGGACGACGAGGACGTCGCTTGATGATCTCCGGCCACCGTAGGCGCGGGCATGCGGGCAGCGAGTAAAGGGCAACTCGCTGCCCGACCAAGGACCATGCCCGGGTCGACGGCGCGTTGTGTCCCACGCGCGCCTCAAAGAGCGTCAGCATGCATAATGACGGGGCCCCCCTCTCAGAGGGCCAAAGCCTGCCGGGGTCGCGGGATTATTCCCTTACCGTAACCCCGGAACATAACAGGCTATGAAGGACACCGTGGATTTTAGTCAGTAGTAGTCTGACAGTCCCTCCTGCCCTGCCCGGGGTTGGAGGACTCATTTGATGATTTCATCACGCATAAAAAAAAAAAAAAAAGCGAACGACCGTAAACGGGGCAGATTAAATTTTAGTTAGCTTCATTTTTCACCTCGCGGTGTACTTAAACGGGGTGTTTGACATTTAGTCAGTATAAATTTAAACTGGATAAAGGATTTAAACGCAGCCCTGATTTGATGGACTAAATGAAGTACTGAAGTAAATGAATGAACTAGTTCATAAAGTGAAAAGATATACAAGTTCATTCATTTCTTTTTACTGACACATTTTGCGCATCTCTACTTTGAATGATCGTGCATCTCGCTGAATAATGTTTTCCCCTGTTTTCTCCACGGGGGGATGACGCTCGCGTACACATGATCAATATGGCTCGATTTCAGGTGAAATAACCATGTCAAAAACCATGATATTATCATGGTTTTTGACCATGCCTGCCAGTGAGTTCGAGCTCGCGACTAGCGCCGCCTTAACGGATAAAATCTGAGATAGGTATCGATTTAAGAAAAAGAAGATTGAAAGTAGTTTCACTAACCATCTAACCAAAAGTCTTTCAATGTCAAAATTGGCGTAGCTTTAACGGCAAAAGAATTTTATTCCGGTCACGGTAACGTTAATACCAACGTTTTGATCGACACCAAATTACCAAGGTACCGGTTAGAGCTTGTTTTGTTCCTCACTCGTCCTTGACTTCTCTCCCGTATGAGTAAAAGGGACGAACAATCAGTAAGTCGTAACACGTAATGTTGCCAAAACCGTAGCTGTGAAGGGAACATTAGAAAGTAATTGCCAATAGCTACAAATCATAGCGGGCGGCGCGGGCGTCAGCAATTAGGTAAGTATTTATCTTAATTTGGGGGAAATGTCAACGTGTTGAAAATAAGACGTAAGACCACTCTGAGTTGAACAAATAATGACATTAATTAATATTATTATTTACCGGTACTCAATTTAAATAGCGAAGAGAGCAGTGGTGGTATCGGTCCCGACTTACAAGTTGTAGGTCGTAGGTTCGAACCCCGCAAGGCGCATTACACTGCTCTTAAAACGGTGAAGGAAAACACCGTGAGGAAACCGGCATGTCCTAGAACCAAAAATTCGAAGACATGTGACATCTGCCAACCTGCACTGCGCCCGCGTGGTGGATTATGGCCCACTCCTTCTCACAGAGAGGAGGCCTGTGTCCCAGCAGTGGGATCGTTATAGGCTGATGATGATGACTCAATTTAAATTGCCTTGGGCACGCTCAAGGAAGTACTGTATTTTTTTTGGATTTATTTAAAAAAAAACCTTGCCTTTCTAGGACTTTCTCTTGTGTCGTGAGTACGTTTATAAACATAGGAACACACATACACCAACACCCAGACCCGGAACTACTACTACTTGTAGGTCATACACATATTTGTTCCGTGCGGTAATCGAACCCGAAACACGCTGCGCTGCCAGACGATCTCTCAGCCACTGCGAAATAAACGTGCCGTCTCGTCTCATTTTGCTCACAATGGTACAAGTTGGATTTTCCAGACTTATAAGTCCAAGTTTCCTCACGATGTTTTGTTCTTTTTCACTGCGATTTCAGTGGTGACCAGTTCAAAGTGTGCAAACTAAAATGATTACTATTACTGAATGGATTATAAACAAAATTGGATAAGCTGTCTTTTTGTAACGTTGCTGGGATTGCACTGCTATCTCAGGGTGGACCTGGAACATAATAATGTTATAGAGCAACCGAAAGATCGAGGTTTTTTTTAGCCTGGTAAAATCATCACATGAGTCCCGAAGGGCGGGAGGGACTGCTAGACTTGTACTGACCAAAATCCATGGTGTCCTTCAATAGCCCTTTATATGTACCAGGAGCACGGTGAGGAAATAAATCCCACGATGCCGGGGTCGTGGGATTTATTTATGGGCTTTGGCCTTCTGAGACGGGGCCCCGTCATTTTTGCTGTCGCTCTTTGAGGCGCGCGTGGAACACGACGCGCCGTTGCCGTCGACCCGGGCATGGTCCATGGTTGGACAGCGAGTTGCCCTTTACTCGCTGTCCGAACCGAAAGACCGAGGTGGACTTTTGATTAGACTCTGACATTGACTCTGACATTCTTTCGCTCCAGCGAGAGCGGCGCATTGCTCTTATTTTATCCCCAAAAAAAACCATAACAGGTAAGCAAAATATCCTGTGTTTCTTAAATTAATAATCGTACATTTGATGAAATTACTCATACATGGGTTTTTCGGCATCGAAAATCATATTCAACTTTCAGAACGAACGAAGGAAAATGCGCTTAATAAGTACTGCACTTTATCTGGCATCAATAATTCAATGAGAATTTCGTCGAAAAATTTATTAAAAATCGTCGAATTTCGAAACAATGTTTCGACGAATATTTCGCTTTTTAATCCCATTGTGTGTTGAATTGGTAATCTGGGAAATATTAACGGTTTTCAGTATAATTCATAATACATTTTCATCATTTCTACCCACCCAGGGCAGGGCAGGAGGGACTGTCAGACTTGTACTGACTAAAAGCAACGGTGTCCTTCGATAGCCCTTTACGTTACGGGATCACGGTATTCGATAGCCCCGCGACCCCGGCAGGTGTTGGCCCTCTAAGGGGGAACCACGTCATTGTGCTGACACTCTTTAAGGTGCGCGTGGAACACAACACGCCGTCGACCCGGTCATGGTCCATGGTCGGATAGCGAGTCGCCCATTACTAGCCGCCCACATGCCCGCGACTACGGTGGCCGGAGACGTCTTGCAGCGTTCGTCACCGTGGGCGTCTGCACTGCGGCTGGGTTGTGAGATGGACGCTGCCCTCTCCCACACGCGGCAAACCTCCTCCTTCGCGGTATCATGACTGCTTCGCAGAAGGAGGCGGCCGCTGCCCACTCCGTCTAGCCCCGCGGGATATCGCTGTCGTGTCGTGAGGACACGGGTGGCGGTGCGCAGCCCAAGTGGGGCAGTCCTGCACCCCTAAGTATGCTCCATCGTATCCTCCGGGCGATCCTCGCAGTGGAAAATAATTCAAAATACCTGCTTTAAATGTCAATGTTATTTCTTTACATTATGTAAGCCTGAGATATTTACATACGAGAACGTATGTAGAGAACTGTTTTTTTATACTGCACTTTGAATTGAACATCAATATGTGAATGGAGCCTTCAACTTTGGCTTACCTACCAACATTATTTATTTTGTATCGCAGACAGACCAAGGTTGTACAAACCAAAGCAAGGTAACGCTAAGTAGGTACATAAAAATCCTATAATAATTACTAACTTAGAAAATTAATCTGAAGTGCAAATTTTAAATTACATAGACTCTGTTTAATTTGTAACTATATTAGGTATATCTGTTTTGTTAGTTGTAAGAGTCAAAACAACCTGAAAATAAATAAATGATAAATGCATGTTTTCTTTGTTCTCTTGCATACTAAAGTTTGAGTTTCTTGTTTATACTCGTATCTACGTCATTAGAATTGCTTTTATTTCATAGTTAGTGTAATAGTCTATCTTGACAATTTACGTGTGGCAACATTTCAAAAAAAAATACGAGAGAAGATAAAATAAGATGAAGATAGACAAATAATTATAAAAAAACTAGCAATACAACAACGCCATAATTGCTGTATTTCTTAGTGAAATGCTCGAAAATCTTTCGCATTAAAAACGCTGCAGTTGTATGTTTCGGATTCAACAGCGCCGGATACGATCAACAAAAATTTGGGGGAACAAAGGCACTGCAAAGTGGGCCACCGTCTGTGCGGAGACAACTTGGGGGATCGATAGCAACATGGAGTGGTTACCATGGTGATAACGCCTTCGTGGCCCACTTTTTGGAACCCGTAAATCTCTAACTCGCGCTACCTACAGTGGACCAACCACCACCGTCAGTAATCCCGTTTCCCGTATTCGAAGTTTCATAACGAACCGTGTTTTGGAGATTCAAATAAAACTGCTTTTTTGTTTCCGATTTTGACTTTTCGCTTACCTACACAATACTACATTATGAAACAGTGAAACCTGGTTAAGTGGGACCTGGATTAATGACAACGTCCACACGTGGTACTCATGCTGAGGTCCCAACACTTTGGCACTGAATCACCTCTGTTAGTGAGACGAAGCGAACCTCTATATCTGGGATTCGTTCTTTTGATTTTATCGTCATAATATAATAATATTTCCCAGCTATCACACAACGCCTTCTAGTCCCAAGGTAAGCAGAGCTTGTGTTATGGGTACTAGACAACTGATAAACATACTTATATATTTCTAAATACATACATATTATAGATAAATAACACCCAGACACAGAACAAATGATCATGCTCATCACACAAACATTTGTCCTGGGTGGGAATTGAACCCACAACCTCCGGCATAGCAGTCAGGGTCACTAAACAATTATTATTGAAGATCGCATCGGCATTCTCCAGGCACCTGATATTGTTCATCCATCTAAGGAATTTCGAGAAACCTCGCTGTTCTAACTAAGATGTTCCTTACTTCCTTCATTACACTGGAATTTAATAATGGAATCGTAATTCCTGTCTGTTTAATTAGAGACGAAGCTATACCTGCGACATATTGTGAGGTTTTAAACCGAGTCTTTATTAGTGTATGCTCATCTTAGGTTTAGTCCAATTAATGTTCTTGTCTTTGTGTGTCTTGTCCCTGCTGTCTTTTGATTATACTTGCATGCCTCTCGTCCAGACGCGATCAGTTTTTGAGTTTCTAAAATTCCAATTATTTCCTTATTCTCTTTTCCTATTTTCGATCAATAGCTCAGTCAACAAACAGGTACTTATGGAGTGAAAGTCTTGGAACACAATTTTGACTTTTAATTCTTTGGCTTATTTAGTAGGTGAACATATAAATTTTATTCATCTCACCTTGGAGTTGAGTCTTTCCACTGTATAAGAGAGAGATAGCAGGGAAAGGAAAGTGCATGTCAAGCGGTATAGAAATCGATTAAATAGTAAATAATAAGACATCGCAAATACACACCTGTACCTGTAATCCCGGAATGCTTAGGCAGGTCGATATCTATGTAGGTATATTATACCTATGTACCCATATTTCTCCAGAGAGGAGTCTATTGCTATAAGACAATGCATTATTATAATCTACAACCTACATTATTTGCATGTGTTACATTGATTATCATCATAATCATCATAATTTAATCTTGGATGCGTAGCAGTCGTATGCTATACGATTGCTACGCTTCGAAAAACTGCGTAGCAGACTCGTAGCAGGCGCGAGACCTCAGCGTAGCAGACGTGTAGCAAACGGGTTGTAAGCGCGAGACTGGCGGCCTGGCGCATAGTAAACGCGTAGGAATCACGTGGCCGGCGGGCGGCGCGTAGCAATCGTGTAGCAGACGCGTAGCAGGCGCGAGACCCCAGAGCGTAGCAGACGTGTGGCAAACGGGTTGTAAGCGCGATGCTGACGCATAGTAAACGCGTAGCAATCACGTGGCCGGCGCGTAGCAATCGTGTAGCAGACGCGTAGTAGGCGCGAAGCTGTCATGTAGTAGTGTGGTATTGACGTGACGGTGACTGATGAGTGTGAATACACCTTAAACATCTTTCAATAATTTATATTCATTTTACTATGTTGCCGCATTAAATACATGCCCTCTCTAACAAATAGTATTTATTTACTATCTAGGTATACTACAACCAAGTACTTACCTACCTAACTAATACTTAATAAAAAAAAATGAATAATAATACGTTAATATCAAATTATAGTATGCCAATCCATTATTTGCAACAATAACACTCCATCTATCGTAATGAATAACGTAATTCCGATCGCGAATAGAGAAGTTTTCCCAACCAACTCGTCTCGTGAAACTTCGTAAACTTCTACAGCAGCGACTCCATCTATGGGAAAGCTTAGACATTACAAGTTTTGGCACCGTAAATATAGATGGCGTTGGCTTAAGTACCGAAGCATTCATCCTTGATTCATCCCTTTAGATGTACTGTTTTACCTACACATTACCCTCACGATCTCAATGCAGAAAAGGGGAGTCGGCCGAGTCGGGTGGTTTCTGGGGGGCACTTTGTGGAATGGGCATTACGTTTCGTTCCTTTCAGCTAGATTTATTCTGACCGGTGCCCACTTCGTTGGGCGGTAAAAATATGTATGATATCTTTATAATTTATAGCCTATAGCACTCACGAATAATGTAGCTTTCGGCCAGTGAAACAATTTTTAAAATCAGTTCATTAGGTACTTCCGGAGATTACCCCCTTCATACAAACTTACAAACAAATTTTACCTCTTTATAATATTAGTATAGATATTGTCAGATAGTAAAAATGTATGGCTATCGTTTTGTTCTGTCATCATCATCAGCCTTTAATGTTCGTTTTTAGCTTAGCTACCCATCGCTTTCGCTAGTACTACTCCCACCGCCGTCAACGGCACGGTGCCAATACGAAGATTAAGTTTGTACTTACAGGAAAAATAATTAAATAAACATCGTTTTGAAAGTAATACTTTTTTTAGAAAGGTTTTCTTAGTAAACATTATCAAAAGCTATTCAATTCTCACTGTTGTAATACTGCTACAAAGGGACTCATAGGTACAAATGCATAAACATTATTCAACAAAAACATGAATCCACGGAAACAAACATTTTGACTAGACTTCCCATAACAAAGAAAAGTATTACTACCTACCTAATGCTAAAAAATAAACATAAATATTAATCTGTAAAATCATCTGTGAAAGCATTCAACAATAACCTCTCTGTCCACCGTAATCCTGAATTAGCTTGATTATTATCATCTAAGGTTTCCAATACCTCCCTGGCTTTATTTCTGAAATCATACCAAAACATGTCTATCATCCTTTGTACAGCAGAATTAGAAGATACCTCAACCTGTTTTAAGGCTACATTTTGCAACACATCTAATACTGTAGTATATAAAATAGACTGCCGGGTAGCTGGCTTGCATATTTGCATATGATCCAGAGGTAGCTGATAAAATACTCCACGGCCCAAGTCCGCTGAACTTGACTCAACAAAGTGCACGGGAACTTTAAAGGCAGTTACTAATGTTGGCATAGTTTCTACAAAACTAATGGTTTCCCAGCTATATGCATCAGCAAACTCGATGAACGCTTTATGTAGGTTTAACAGAACTGGTGAGTTCTCCTGTAATTGTCGCACATCATTAGAAGGCCACAGCACAGCAGCAGCTGCACGAGGCATTGCAGCCATAGAACTGCCTTTGTGAGGAGTACTGAAAAATAGAATTGCTTTAGTGTTACTAGCAATTTTTTTCAATTCTTGGCGATCACTTTCTGAAGCTTCTACAAGCACTTGCTTTACTATTAGTCCACCCATTGAATGAGCAAGCCACACTACGGGAATGTTTTTGTAACCAACTCCAGCATCTATTAAGGCAGGAACCAATTCAGAAGCTCGGGTTGCAATGTCTGCAGTTTGCATAGGACAGCATTCAAGCCACTCCGATAGTGAACTCCAATAATTGACACCGAGTATTCTTAAGTTTTTAATATCTTTTGGCAGCCAGTCTTTGGGCCAGCACACAGTGTAGTTACATTTGTCTTCTTCTTCCTGGATTAGAGCATGGCGTTTATGATATGCAGTAAAAGTTTTGGTTGATGTTGGTTCTCTTAATGCTTCAATAGGAATATCATGAAGAACCACCTCTATTTCAGATAAGAAGGCCTCTTCTCCTATTTCTATCAAATCATCCATCACCTGCCTATATTCAGGGTCAAGAGTAAATTTTTTTAATGGGGCCTCTACAGTTTCACATGGGTCGCATTCATTGTCTGATACAGTTACTTCAATAATCCCAACAGGCTGAGCACATTTTTTGTCACGTTGTCTCCATGTAACAAAAACTCCTCCTCTAAGTCCATGTACAAGCAGGGTATCGCAAGATGTAGGGGCAGTGGTTCTATAGAGAGGATGTAAAAGATATAAACCAGGTCGGTAACATTGCTCTCCAGACAAATTTGCAAGACATACAGCTGATGAGCTGGACAAGCGTATATCCTTGGCTCTTATAAGCCTTGACAATTCACCCAGGAGACCATTTTGAAAAAACTCTGTCAATAACTTACAATGCACACTTAAAACTGTCAGAATCTTGAGTACTGCCAGATCACAGTCTGGATCATTACGATGTCTTAGCAAAGCTTCAGCTAACAGAGGTACACCACCCAATTCTACAAATTTTTTTGCTGAATGGTCATTGTCATATTCCTTAACATTAAAAAGACTAATATGATGGTACAGTGCATCCATACACAATATACATAGGTCTCTCTCACTGATGTTGTCAGGTTTAGGTGGTATACTATCCGATTCAACAGCATCTTCATGTACATTTGTGAAATATTTACTGAGAAACTGTTCAATGCAGCAATGGGGATTTATGGCTTGCAAGGCTGCTATAAGATCTCGAAATTTGTATGAGATGAGTTGTGATGACAGTGCCGCACGTCTGACGTGAATTGGAGGTGGAAGGAAATATCGGAGGTCGACACCGTAAGTCCGCGCCAGTAAAACTGCTGTGTTTTCATCCATGGCTTGAGCAAGTTTACAGCAGTCCCATGTTTTGTTATTTTTGAAAGCAGCAAGTTGTTCCAAAGCAATGTTTCTCTGATCTTTGTTTCCGTGTCGGCATAGCCACAACAGTCTCCATGCTAACGAATGCTTTAAAGTCTTCCAAATGCGATTGAAACCCACCGGTTGTTTCATGGCTTTGTCATATTCAAGCTGGAACGTTCGATTGTAAGAAGGGTCATCGACGTAAATATACTCCGCCACATGTTTCTTTTCTCTTTCAATTACAACTGGATTTACAATGTTTCCTATTGATTTGCAAGTTTGCATGATATTGTAATAGATTATAAAACAGCCACTGCTCGCTGCTGCCAGAATTTTAATATATTTGAAGGCTGCCATCTAAGTATACCGAACACTCTTAGCAAATTAGTTTTATATTCATTGTCGACGTACTGATGTTATCTATTACAGTTGTCTTGTATTTGATAAATAGCTCTTTTAATTAGGTACGCTATTTTGCACAAGTGATAAACATTATCTATTTTTGTGTCACAATGTGTCAGACGAGAAGTGACGTTCACGTGATTGACAGTGACAGTTTTTTTTTTGGTTCTTTCTTTCGGAACAGGCTGAGGTCTAAGATCATGCTGCCTAGTCTTCAGGTGTCAGTTTTCTTAAGTAGGGTAGATCCAGTTCAATTCATCAGTACCTATGCAAAGTAGGGAAATTCAATATTATTGATTAGGTATTTTTTTATTAAACAAGTGATTCCAGTCGTGTTCAGTGATCAATGGTGAACGCACATTTAGCCGCACCGCAGTCTCCGCAGTCTGTTCTCTTACCCAATTCTTTGTATGAAGTTCTATTCTATTCTATTCTATTTTTATTATGGCAACTATGGGCTGGGTCGGCCATATGCCAATGACTAAGGTGAGCTGGACAAGCAGGGAGTGTGTCATGAGAAAAAAAATCACAAATTTAGAACGGTGAAAGTGACCGTTCGATGATACTGTTGCACTTATTGTAGACCTTCTGGTGTTAGTATGGGACTGAAACAAACAAGAAATAGAATTACTTAAATAATAATAAAATGGTTAAAACATAAAGAGATAACTTAATTGTATACCACATCAAAACAGATGGAGAATAATGGGGAGGAGGGTCAGAGTTTGATATTGTTGTGACGGATGAAAATCATCAGCGTCACAAGCAGATCTGGAGAGGAATGGGTTAAAAGGGAAGGGAAATTGATCGGGAGTGGAATCTTAATTTCTGGGAGGCGGCTATATAAATCGAGAGGAGCGATATTATTAGGACATTCAAAAAATATATGGTCAAGTGTGCCCTCCTCCAATCCGCATTCACAGAGCGAGGAGTCGCGTATACGAATTTTGTTGAGGAATACGGGAGTGCAACAAAAACCTATGCGGATTCTACAGATAACCGAAATGATGGTTTTAGACGTTTTTTTGTAGCTGTAAAACCATGGTTTTGGGTTTATAGTTGGTTGCACTGCATGGAAAAACCGGCCTCTTTTTTTGGCGGAGACATTCCATAGCTCCTGCCAGGAGCGGTAGAGATCTACTTTTGGGAGGGACAATAGGTCGTAACCCTGATGGGAGTTGTGTGTGAGGTCTGACGTTACAGATGAACAAGCATTTTTGGCCAAAGCATCAACATGTTCGTTACCTCTGATACCACAATGACCAGGGATCCAAACTAGCTGAACATCCTTTTTATTATTAGCGCATGAGTACAGGGAGTTTTTGATTTTCAGAATGAGGGAACTGTGTAATTTATTCTTAAATGGGTTTTGGGCTAGGGCGAGTAAACAACTCAGGGAATCTGTGAAAATAGCGGCTTTCACAATGTTGTGGTGTGATTCAATGAAACGACAAGCTTCCAATATAGCCACGCACTCACCAGTGAATACCGAAGACTCTTTGGGGCATTTAAACTGCAAGATAATTTTGGAGTTTTGGTAAAAAACTGCCGCACCGGTGTGGCTTAGTTCAGATTGTTTCGAAGCATCTGTGAAAAATAGCTGAAAACCACTCCATCGCTCGCCCACCGCCGCATTGAAGACCGAATTCGCCGACGGAGAATTTTTGGAAATACCAATATCAAGGATGGTTTTCGGAACGTAATTTAAAACTTCGTAAGCAAAATTGAAAAGGGGTAAACTAGGATATTGGACAATGGGACATTCTAACTTTCGGATATTTATAAAGGATTTTAAAATTAAGGGGATTTCTTTATTTTTCCAATAATTTGAGTTTCTGCAGATTGCGTTTAACTTATTCAGTTTTTCTATTAGGGGATGGGAGGATCTGCATAAAACTTTGGATATAAAACGGGAAGCTAGGAATTGCCTTCTAAGGGCAAGTGGAGGTTCGGCGCATTCGACCTGCAATGCATTAATGGGAGAAGATTTCATGCAACCTGAGATGATCCGAAGGCATTTGGACTGAACTTTGTCCAGTCCAGCCAAAGCACCTTTGTTACAAGGGATCAGGTGATATGATCCATAATCTAGCACACTGCGAACTAGGGCATTATAAACTAGTTTCATGGTGTAAGGGTGGGCACCCCACCAAACACCCGCAAGAACTTTTAAAATCGAAATAATTCTTTCACATTTTTGAATAAGATTATTTATGTGATATTTGCCGGTTAGTCTCGAGTCTAAAGTGACGCCTAAAAATTTTACTTTACTAACTACTGGGATGTTATGGCCTAAAAAGTTAACTGAAATTTGGGGGATGAGTCTTTTCCGAGAGAAGATTACTGTCGAACTTTTTGGTGCAGATAGTGATAAACCATGGCTTAAAAGCCAGCGGTTCAGGGAATCCAAAGAGAGACTCAGAGATGACGCAGCGTCGACAATGGAGGGATCTGTCACATACAGTACAATGTCATCGGCGTATTGTAATATCTGACAGTTGTTATTTAAGCAGGACCCAATATCAGCCGTGTATATGTTGTAGAGGATGGGACTGAGGACATACCCCTGTGGGAGACCCCTCCATGTCTGCCTCTTGTCGAATTCCTCGCCCTGGACTCTCAAAACCACTGAGCGAGACATTAAAAGTTCACAAATGCATTGTATCATCTTACCCGGAAGTCTCAGCTGTTGCAATTTATGCCTGAGAGTGGGAAGAAGAACATTGTCGTAAGCAGAGGAAATGTCGAGGAAGGTGGCTACCACGGATTCATTTTTGGAGAACGCTAAGCGGATATCCGTGATTAGTATACCAACACTGTCCATCGTGCTAAGACCTTTTCTGAAACCAAATTGGTGGTTCGGCAGTAAATCTCTCGATTCGACTATCCACTCGAGACGGTTTTTAATAAGATGTTCAAGTAATTTGGCTAGGACTGAAGCCAAAGCAATTGGTCGAAAGCCATTCGGGTCATCTGCATTTTTGCCTGGTTTCAGTAGAGGGATAATAATTTGAAGTTTCCATTGATCAGGGACCCAACCGTGACTATAGCAGTAATTTAGTATATTTAAAAAGTAAGATTTAGCCGTTTCGCCAGACTGAGTTAAGAAAGAATATGGCACACCATCAATACCAGGAGCAGAGTCTCTGACATGTTTGAGTACCACATTCAATTCTTCCAGGGTAAAGGGAGCATCAAGTGGATCCTCCGTCATATTTAATAGGGGGATGGGTTGACATTCTGATAAGAAAGGAACATAAGGTGGAGCCAATTTGTCAAAGAAATGTTCAGCAGTTTCCCTAGTGATCGGGGAAGAGATTGATGGGGAACATCCGCGTCTGAACCTGTTAATGTTTCTCCAGACAGCTGAAACTGGAGTGGAAGGGGAAAGGGATGAGCAGAAATTAACCCAGCCTGAGCGTTTCTTCTTGCGAAGAAAACGTTTGGTTCTGGCATTAATTCGGCAGTACTCCAAGAGATTTTCAGTGCTCATGTCTCTGTTGTAACGCCGTTCAGCATCTTTCCTCTCTCTGATCGCTGCTGTGCATTCTGAATCCCACCAGGGGGGTGAAGGGATTTTGTTGCGAGCAGAGTTTTTTAAAGGGAAGCAGGAATCTGCGCTGGAGGTGATTGCAGTTATGAAACCTTCATAAAAGGCCTTGGCATGGTAGTGATCAGATGGATCTGATAAATTTGGATTTAAATTTGGAAGAGCAACTATTTTCTCCTCCAATGATGAAACAAATTTTGGCCAATCTGGCTTAGACAAGTTATATTTCAAAAGTGGAGGGGAGGTTTTTTCTAAGTAAGACTTATTAAGGAAAGAAATAACTATAGGGTAGTGGTCGCTACCATGCGACAAGGTAGTGCATTCCCAGTGAATCGATGCTGCTAACTCGACAGAGCAGAATGTGAGATCTACACAGCTCTTGTGCTGACCTGGCAGCGATCGTCGTGTTGGGCACCCATTATTTAAAACACAGAGGTCCAAGTCATCCAAAATTTCAACTAGAGCTGTACCGAAGGCATCACAGCGCTCCGAACCCCATCTATAATGATGGCAATTAAAGTCACCCATGACCAATATTGGACCATGGACGTTGGAGAAAATGTCTTTTAAAATTGATAAAAAGTTGAGATGAGGGTGTGCAATATAAATGGAGAACGCTGTGATGCCCTCAACCTTCCCTGCGGTGATGCTCATTTCACCTGTGAGTGATGGGAAAGAAACGGGCAGAAGAGGAACCCGGTTATTGACCAGGAGGGCAGATCCTCCATAGCCATCTGATCTATCGCACCTGAGGATGTTGAAATGTGGAATACGGAAGCTGAGACTTGGGGTGAGCCAAGTTTCAGCTATAGAGCAAGCTAATGGTTTGTACTTATTTAAGAGGAAAATGAGGTCGTGCTTCTTATGCCACACGCTCCTCACGTTCCACTGAAGGAAAACTTGGCGGGACGCCATTTTTAAAATCTAAAAGTAGAGTTATAAGTTGGTTGGCAACGTTGGACGGTAATTGAGAGCTGGGAGAAGAAGAAGTAGAAATAAGTAGGGGTAGGAGTTTAATGATTATGTCAATAAGAGAAGAAATACTATTGTTGGGAGAGCTAATGCTTTGGTTGAGAGCGCAGCCATTAGGCTGAGAAGTTTGGGGGGAACTAGTTATAAGATTATGAGCAGTTTTGTCATAAGATGGAGATAGGGGGGCATGAGTCTTAGGTTGTAGGGTAATTGTTTTGCGGTACGACTGAGAAATTGGGGACTTGGTGATGTTGGCATAATTGCGGGAAGCTGCTGGGATGGATTTGCTGGCTTCAACATAAGATACGGATTTCTCAGCCATGACAGTTTTGATGGCTTTCTGCCTACCATGCTCAGGGCATGACCCGCTATCCGCAAAGTGATTCCCCGAACAAAGAATGCAGAAGGCTTCGCCCTCAGGAATGTTGCAACCATCACCTGGGTGATCGTGGCCACATTTGCTGCAGCGTGGTTTTGACCTACACACGTTTGCCACATGTCCAAATCGACAGCATTTGCGGCATTGGATGGTGGGGAAAATATATTGTTCAACGGGGAGGGAAGTATAGCAACAGAAGATTCTCTTGGGTAGAACTTGACCATCGAATGTGATCACACAGGTTTCAGTGGGTTTCCATTCGTAGTTCCCTTCTTTCTGCACCTTTCTATTGATACGCCGTACCTTTAGTATATGTCCACATCCCGTGGGGACCGTTAACAGTTCCATGGTTTCCTCTTCTGTAAGGTCAGAAGGAATACCTGTGACAACGCCCATCCTTGTGATATTGAATGTGGGAATGAAAGCGTTATAGCTGTGTTTTGGTAACAGGGGATTAACAAGGAAAGCGTTTGCATCCTGCGGCGAAGTAAACTCCACCGAAACACGATTTCTACCTACCTTTTTTACACCACCAAGAGTTATATTTGTGATGTTGTTTCGTATTAAAAATTTTCCTAAATTCACAGGGTGTAGGGAGGAACCAGAGTTGGGTTGGGACTCAATTCGGGAGACGTGGACGAGGTAAGGGGCCTTATCAATTGCTGAGTAGCGGAGTCGGCCAATTTGACTTCGCATTTGTTTGCTAGGGGGGGTGGGTGTTAAAACTGTTTCGTCTCCGTGGCGTTTACGAGAAGATTGACCGTGCTGGGACTGAGATGTATCCATCTCTGAGACAGCACAAACAACCTCCGCGAGTTGGGATAGTGGGTTTGAAGAGAGTGGGAAGAGGGATGATGGAATGTCAGGGGGATCAGGATCGGGGGGTTTATTTTTGTCCATCTTGGATAAAACTGGGTAAAAGTAAGACTTACACAATACAAACCTTTTCACGAACACAAGGACAACACAATACACAATAATAAGGCACAAAAGAGTATCAACAGTCACACAAAATCTGCAAAAAAGATTCGAACACACGTGCTAGCCAGAACACCGTCGAGCGAATCCCGTGTCATTCTTTTTTTTGTATGAAGTTCTATGATCCCTCGCACACCGCATCGCAAATTCAAAGAATGGGGAAGGCAAGTGTCAAAGTGAAAATGACAGTTTGGTCCCCAAAGAACTGTAATATCAAAGGAATTTTCAGAAAAAAAACCATTTATTGATGTAAAATGACTAGATGTTGTGTAATAAGCTGTAAAAATGATGGCATACACTTTTCAAAATAATATCTACTTTTCTTTTGGAGGTTATGTACCAGTATTGCATCGCTCGAAAATCGAAGAATTATCACCTGGAACGAGTTTTGTAATAGTTGTGGTGTTAAGAAATTAAATATATTGTGATATTTCTCGAATCTAAATAGAAAAAAAGGTTAAAATTACTGACTTAAAACATTATGATATTTTATCAAAATAGAAAGTCAAAACCAGCATTATATTCTTGATAAAGGAGAGGACAGGTAAAACATACCTAAACTCAAAAATTGAAACCTCAACTACAAGTAATTGTGGATTTATTACGGTAAAATCAAATGTATAACCACTCAATTAAATCACTTTTTTCCTCTTGTAGATGCGCCGCGGCGTCTTAATTCTTCTTTTAGTATATAGTACTTGCATGGACGAATAATTTTCCATATTTGTTTTGTATTTATACTCAATTTTTATAACAAATAATCTTGTTTGTTTTTTTGTACAAGGTAGACGTGGGGACCAACTATCGCAGCGCCATCTACGATTAGCTTTGAGTTGCCATCCCCATTCGGTAAGAGAACAGACTGCGGAGACTGCGGTGCGGCTAAATGTGCGTTCACCACAAGTCCACAGCGTCACTTTGACAGTTGCCTTCCTCATTACCATGGAGATAAATTTAAAGGGAGCGCACAACAATTTGTTCTGTTTCTTTCTAAGAGTGTGTCCATGATACATGATAGTGGTGTTACAGAAAGGTACATAAAATATTACGAAATTCGTATTATTATTGACCGATTTCAAAAATAGGAAGATTTTCACAAACCGACTGAATTTTTTTTTTAATGCTTGGTACCTCATATTCTTATTTTACGGCTGGGTTGAACCGTTTTTGATGATTCTCTTTTTGATAACAAATTCTTTTTTTTTGGTACGAAGAAAATTTAATTCAACTACTATTGAATGTTTATTCATATTCATATTCTTTATTTGCATTCCATAATGTCAATACAGGTCTTAAAATAATAATGCATATAGCTACGTACAATTATGGACCCTGATTCAACAAAAACCATTGAGATAAACATTCCATAGTGTTTGTTGAATGAGCATTTTTTATTATGTACTTGTCTTGGATGATGTTTATTGTTAACAACAATAAACATCATTTGAGTATTAAACTAAAAGTACACCTTTTTAATAATAAGAGTCATTGTAATACATGACAGAATATAAAAACTATCACAAGCTACAAAAATATATAATGGGGAAGGCAAGTGTCAAAGTGACAAGTGACAGTTTGGTCCCAAAAGAACTGTCAAATCAAAGGAATTTTCTGATAAAATTCGATTTATTGATGTAAAATGACTAGATGTTGTGTAATAAGCTGTAAAAATGATGGAACATACAAATTTTCGACAATTCACACTATCAAGAAATAATGGGTAGCTGCTGTGACTGCCTTGAGAACAAAAATTGTATTATAACTAAGGAAAAGCTATAAAATAAACAAATATCCACCCTTGCGAACCCGAGACAGGCCGTTAGTTGAGTTTATTAATGCAATTCTATGAATAGACTACAGCTAAACAATCGAATACACTTTTTAAAATAACATCTATTTTTGTATTGGAGGTTAAGTACCAGTATTGTATCGCTCTATAAATCATGAAATGGTTCGTCTGGTGGGTGAATTATCACCTGGAACGAGTTTAGTGATTGTTGTGGTGTTAAGAAATTAAATATATTGTGATATTTCTCGAATTTAAATAGAAAAAAGGGGTAAAATTACTGACTTAAAACATTATGATATTTTATCAAAATAGAAAGTTAGGAGCAGCATTATATTCTTGGTAGAGGAGAGGACAGGTAAAACATACCTAAATACAAAAATTTAAACCTTAACTACAAGTACTTGTGGATTTAATACGGTAAAATCAAATGTACAACCACTCAATTAAATAACTTTTTCCATCTTGTAGATGCACCGCGGCGTCTTAGTTCTTCTTTTAGTATATGCACGTGCATTGACGAATAATTTTCCATTTTTGTTTTGTATTTATACTCAATTTTTATAACAATAAATCTTGTTTGTTTTTTGTACAAGTTAGACAGTAATCTGACGTTAGCTTTGAGTTGCCATTCCCATTGTACTAATATGCATCTAAAAAAAACTTTAACTCAATAAGTATCAAACTGTTGGTAACGTTTTTATTTTGTGTAAACATTTATCAATGCTAGAAGGAGAAAAAACGAAAAGCTGTGTGCCTCTCTTTCTTAAAAAAAAGGCACGGTTGTAATGTTACACAAGCACACTTTACAAGCTATCGCTCCCTACATTTTTATCTCTATGCCCATTAAAAATGTCATGTGTGACCATGGACCTAAAAAAAAAGGCGGACGGAACTTCACTAAGAAACAAGTGAAGCACCAAAATGGCGGATGCTTATGTATGTGTGCGTCTGTATAGGGATGCCAGATGAAGGAAAAAATTACCCATTTTTAAACAATATTTAATTAAGATCTCCCTTGAACTTAAGTTTAATGAGAGGTTTTCTTTTCGGAGTTTAAAAAAAAAAGTAGTTTCCAAGGACTCTATAGATGGCGTTGAACTGACGATGTTACTCTAGGAAAAAGATGTATGCCTTCATTTTTGCACAAATCCACGAGGCACAGACATCTCTTCTTTTTCTCTGGGCAAATTTTCTTTCTGGCGTGGAAAACTCATAAATTAAAAAGACTGGTAAATGAATATTTTTTTCTTTTTCCTTATTTTCAAAATGCCATTTGTGTGATGTGATGTGACTGACAATGACATGATATGTACTTTTTGTTTTACGAACTCAAAATTACATCCAAGTGAAACGAAAAAAAAAAACGTTCCTTCATTGAAGTAACATATCAAGTTCAGCGCCATCTATCCATTGACTAGGGAAAACATAAAAAGAAAATCCCTCATTACAATTTTTTTGTTACGGATATCTTTTTTTTAAATAAAGGTAAAATAATTAAAACACATTGGATATTAAAATATTTACAACTCGTTTAATGTTAATAAAGTTTTACAAACCCTTTTGTTGATTCAAATTTTTGTAGACTTTCTTTTGCTATCGACACATCTAGAAATCCTTTCTATTTACTTAAGTGGTGAAAACGAATGTTTAAGTATTTTTCGGCTATAAATATTTAATTAAAGCTATTTTATGTTCCATTCCTACACGTCTACATTCCTATTCCATGTCTACACTCCATTATTATTTTTATACAATCATTTTTCCATGCATCATTTGCCGAGGGAAATCTGTAAAAATACAGAAGAATACAATAACGATAAATAGTAACATAAAATATAAATCTCCCAATTTTAAAATAATTTGAACCTTGAAATAGTTGCTACACTGATTGATTTCGAGATGTTTATTAAATTTATTGACGTAAAATCGAGAAATAAGTTTCAAATTTACATGCTTAACTATGAAAAGTGATCCCCTGGCTTTTTTAATTGAACTACTATGGTTTAGACAACTTTTTGCAACACATGACGGCATACTTTGATTTTTATTAGACAAAATAACACCGTATGAACCGCGAGTGTCGTTCGAAGCGTAATGGCCGACGGCTGACTTACTATGGTGTGAATGTGTGTGTGCTGGCTTGTGTGGACAAGCGCACTGACTTACTATGGGTGCTTCAATTGTTTCTTAGTGAAGTTCCGTCCGCCTTTTTTTTTAGGTCCATGTGTGTGACACTGTTGTCACGTAGGGATGTCGATGCTTTCCGAAAAAGGTCGATTTTTTAATCGATTCGAATCGTGACCTAATGAATCAATTCACAAAAAAATTGAGGCCAAAAAGATTGATCTCTGAAAAATCGACCTTTTTTCAAGTTTTTGTTTCATAAAAATGTATGTTGTGTGTAAATCTATTTTATTAAAAACGATCTTTTTTCAGTAAATTCTGGTAAGTAATTCAATGAAAACAGATATTTTTATTATTACCATAAATCAGATTAGGTATAAAACAAGACATTAATTTTTAAAGGTGTTCGTTTACAAAGTTAAGGAAATAGATAATTTATTTATTATCTGATTTATAGTTCCCAATGCTTTATATCAAAACAACAGTCTGTCAAGTCTACGGGGATTCAACGGGAGGTATTGCTCATCGCTTGCGATGTTTTTGAAGCACTCTTAAAATACGGGTACATTCAATTAACTGTAAATACTATTTTGGTTTATGCCAAAAAATGAAGGAAAATCAAATGCTGAATCGATTCAGTACTACATAATTATCATTTTAAAAAATCGATCTTTTTGGCTTCAAAAATCGATTCTTCGATTAATCGATCTCAGATCGACACACAGCACACACACCCTACTAATATGTCAATGTCAGTCGATTTTTACTACACGATTTCGAAAAACTGTTTATGTCACTGAATTAAAGGGGATTTTAAAATACCAGCAAATTAAATTGAATTCTAATTGAGTATTTCTCAAATACTTTCATAAAATAATTATTATAGGTAAGAGAAAGTCGTTAGTCGTTAGTCTGCCTGCCTGTTTTTATTGTAAGTCAATTGTTTGGATATGGTACAACTTGCTAATAAATTGACATAATAACTTACAGACAGCATCCGTTGATGTGACTCCTGTATGAGTCTGGGATTGCAACCTCCGATCTCGACCAAATTAGTACACCAAATACAAAGCCTAAGGAGGCCCAAGAATGATAATTTATATTACTCAAGAAAATTCTGCCAGAAAAACTAGTAAGTTATTTTTAACAGATTTAAGTTTAATCTTTCAATGAAGTACCTAAAACATCTTAAGCCGTAGTATGAAACCTAGTAGCTGGAGATCGAATCTATTTCATGTTCTGATGTGATCAAACAAGAGTGATTAAAAATTTTAAATAGATAAAAAAGGTCAACTCGGTGGTCTGGTGGGTAGGACCGTACATGAATAAGCAATACAACAAGGTCTGAATAACCGCAGCAAAACAACCCGATCTACAAAAAAAATAAGTTTTAACAGTTTAAATAAACCATTTTTTAATTTTTTTGCTGTGATTATTAAGACTTTGTTTTTTGCTTATTGTATGGTCCTACCCGCCAGACGGTTGTCACTGCGTTGACTATAATATATATTTAACACCAGATATTTTTCTAAAACTGTGTATGTCAACATAAAATTATATTCATTACAGTTCTTGCGGATGATAGGGTGCCACCGTGAATGAATAAAATGAAAAGCAAATGTGATGCTATGGGTGATGGACATCCAGTCACAATGAAACGTTAACGTGACATGCAACCGCAAGAGAAGCACTAGTAGACTTGAATGGAGCAGTGATGTTGTATTCTATGTAAAACCAAATTGGTAAGCAAGTACAATATTGTTTTGTTCAATGTAAAATTCCAACCTTTGTTTTCTTAACTGTTCAATTTTACCAATGCAGGATGACAGCAATAGGACATTAAGAATCTGGATTAGACCTAGGTTTATCTGGCTTCTAAATGGGTACCAAACAATCAGACTTCCATGTATGACGTATATAATTGTTCAACCACAAGTTATTCAATATTTTGAGAAAAGTTTGCAAACCTTTATCACTGCGCTCTTTTATCTTATTGTATAGAATACCATCCAGTCCAGAAGCTCTATATTTTCTAGTATTTACTGTAGACTTCAGATTTCGTATCGAAAAAGGATTTACTGAAAAGTTATTTTATTTATTTATTTATTTAAAACTTCTTGCACAAGGACGTACAAAGGCGGACTTAATGCCATGGGCATTTTCTACCAGTCTACCTTAGGGTGATGCAGAGAAACAAATATTTTCAGAGTTTGACTCACTGGCAATGGGGAAATTTGACTTTACATATTCTGGGGTAAATTTTTCCAGAAACCCTGAATTCAATTTGTCATCATTGTTGTTGCAAGAATATGTTTTAATAAATTTCCACATAATTATATTTCCAGATTCTGGACAGAGGCGTACAACAATTAAAGGAGCTGCAAACCAACTATTTGATCTTTCTGTTATCAAAGTAAGTTTTATGAGTTGTTAGTTTGGTTTGTAATGTTTTAAACTCGATAAATGTTTTATCTGATGGATTGTTTTTAAAATGTATATAGGCTTACTAAAGGTGCCCGTTCGCACGCGAGACCGCGACTGGAGACTGAAACAGGAGACCGCGACGCTACTTAACATTAGGCAATGACAGAGAGCTGTGTTGGCCCAGTGGTATCGGTCCTGACTTACGAGTTGTAGGTCGTGGGTTCGAACCCCGCCAGGCGCATTACTTTGTGTAATTTATTTCATCACCACTGCTCTCAAAACGGTGAAGGAAAACATCGTGAGAAAACCGGCATGTCCTAGAACCAAATATTCGAAGACTTGTGACATCCACCAATCCGCACTGGGCCCGCGTGGTGGATTATGGCCCACTCCCTCTCACAGAGAGGAGGCCTGTGTCCCAGCAGTGGGAACAATATAGGCTGATGAATGACAAGTGTCTCAGTCTCCTTGTCGCGGCGCGAACCGCTGCCTATGCAGAAGAGGCCGCGACAAGTATCGCGGTTTCGCGCGCGAACCGGCAACTGCTTCTGAACATTATTTATTCCACCAAGGAAGAGGAGGGGCTTTTACAAAATTCCTATAAGAGTTACGAACAGATTAATCAGCTGAGAAACAAGCTGTCGTATTATGATAAGGAAGGGACTTGTTAATTGCAGAATGCAAAAGTTGACAAAACTCTGTAGGTACCTATAACTTTCCAATAGACAAACATGTTGATCCTGAAAAGTAGATATGTACATTTTGTTCATACATCTTCCAATCTACCATTTTAAAGTTAGGATAAATGGGCAGATTTGTGTTATTGCTAGTGCTTTCTATATTACTATTTATTGATAAAAACTTTCATAATTACAGGAAGGTGGTAGCTGCCAAGAGGATCACAATGAACAGACCAATCACAAGAAAGAGCCAATGATGGGGAACTATAGACAAATCTAAGACATTTGGATGCCACGTTAGAGAACCAACTGTTGTCACTTCACCATTATTCAATAACACCAAATTATTGTCATCAACAATCTCTAAAATACCCCTACCTATTGAATCTTTAGAATTACATCCCTATGATATGTGATGGTCTTTGAAATCACCAGCAAATATCATTGGGTCAGGCAAAGATTTTTAAAGATTCAAAGGATATGGATAATCCTTGGCATAAGCAAGGCCAAAGACCTGATAATATTCAAAAAATATCTAATAACATCTGAAATCCCATTACGATATTCATAAATCCCATCCCATTATGATATTCATAATTTAACAATTGTGGAAAAAATCAATAAAATGGTTAAAAGTATTATGATTATTTGATTTTGATTAAATATGATTCGCAAAGAGTCAGGTATTATGTTGCCATTATTTGAAATAAAATGCTAACTAGTATGTATTCATTATTCGGAATGCATATTAGCTTGCGAACTTTATGGAAGTGAGACAAGATCATCTGTTTTTATTATAAAATCCTTTTTAGATTATTTGATTCTTAAAACTATTTTAAAAATTACAATGTTAGATGGATATTTTTTTAGATTTCCCAAAAGTATCCTCTACGGAATGGGGATGGCAACTCAAAGCTAATCGTAGATGGCGCTGCGATAGTTGGTCCCTACGTCTACCTTGTACAAAAAAACAAACAAGATTATTTGTTATAAAAATTGAGTATAAATACAAAACAAATATGGAAAATTATTCGTCCATGCAAGTAATATATAATAAAAGAAGAATTAAGACGCCGCGGCGCATCTACAAGAGGAAAAAAGTGATTTAATTGAGTGGTTATACATTTGATTTTACCGTAATACATCCACAATTACTTGTAGTTGAGGTTTCAATTTTTGAGTTTAGGTATGTTTTACCTGTCCTCTCCTTTATCAAGAATATAATGCTGGTTTTGACTTTCTATTTTGATAAAATATCATAATGTTTTAAGTCAGTAATTTTAACCTTTTTTTCTATTTAGATTCGAGAAATATCACAATATATTTAATTTCTTAACACCACAACTATTACAAAACTCGTTCCAGGTGATAATTCTTCGATTTTCGAGCGATGCAATACTGGTACTTAACCTCCAAAAGAAAAGTAGATATTATTTTGAAAAGTGTATTCCATCATTTTTACAGCTTATTACACAACATCTAGTCATTTTACATCAATAAATGGTTTTTTTTCTGAAAATTCCTTTGATTATACAGTTCTTTGGGGACCAAACTGTCATTTTCACTTTGACACTTGCCTTTCCCATTGGCATTTAAATTCCCTGAGTTCGAAATTAGAAAAACGCGCAAAGTCGCGGTCGAAGTGCTAGTTTATGCATATTTGTACCTAAGAGGATGAATACATACAAGACAAAAGTAATGTATCTAAGAATCTTAATGACAGGGTCTACGTATATAGTTTCTACCTACCCCTATGTATAAAGCCGTAGATTTTTTAAATATAATTAATTTACTACTAAACTGTTATAACCAGGAACGTGATCTAAGAGTTTTACATTGAATCTTATCGGTCAAGTAATGTACTTTTGTGTCGATACCGATTATGTATCGCAAGATTGATTCGGTGCTATTACTACTTGGTATCGAATCAAAAGTATCGAGTAACTACTACTCGTATTTACTAGTATCGGAATGTCCCTTCCTAAGGCTATTGTCATGGGAGGTCAATAACCTCCTTTTTTTTGAAGTCGGTAAAAATGGCGAACCTATTTGAATTATTTTGTAACTACCCACCTGTGTAGTAATAAATTTAATTAAATTACTTTCTATTACGCACTCTGCTACCTACAAAATCTCAGATAGTAAAGAAACGTCTTATTATCTTAAATTATTTGTAGTGTTTGTAAGAAAATATTGTTCGAAATGGCTTCGGCTTGCAAGTCAGCGGAAAAGAAGATAATAGCTATTCATAAATTAGATTTCTACAAAAAGAAAAAGAATTGGAAGCTTGCGGAACATTTGAGGAAGGAACCAATAACGTAAGTTTGTTTGTTGTTCTTACTGGTGGTACTAATAATTAAATAGCATAGGTACAATGTCTTTATCTTCTCAACTTATTCAAAGTACATTCTAGTCAGGCAAATTTCTGTGGTTCTAACTAAAAAGTTCACCAGATGAATGTGTAACCATGGAGGTAGGCACTTCTAGATAATACCTAATTTGCAGTAGCATTATATTCATGAGCCGTGGTGGCCCAGTGGTATCGGTCTCCACGGGGCTTCGAACCCAGCCAGGCGCTTTTACTTTGTGTAATTGATTTCATCACCACTGCTCTCAAAACGGTGAAGGAAAACATCGTGGGGCAACCAGAATGTCTTAGGACCAAAAATTCGAAGACATGTATTGTGACATCTACCAACACGCACTGGGCCCGCGTGGTGGATTATGGCCCACTCAGGAGGAGGCCTGTGTCCTAACAGTGGGAACATTTATAAGCTGATGGTGATGATGATATTCATGATATAGCAACCTACTTTAAAAAAAAAGCAAGTGAATGGTTTAAACCTTTTTTTTTAATAAGTTGGTGATTTATCTAGCTGCATCCTGTTAGACGGGATAAGGCCCGGTATCCACCAAAACGGAGAGGAGAGGAGATGTGTTGGAATAACCAGTCAGATGTCAACTAGATGTCAACTGAAGCTAAGCGGAGAGGAGATGTGGACTTCTGATTTGTTATTCAAACACATCTCCTCTCCTCTCCGCTTCGGTGGATACCGGGCCTTAGAAGGGTCCGCGAGTGCGTGTCGCGACGCTGTCCCACCGCTGTGATCGCGGCTGGAGGGGCAAGGAAGGTCATGTCGCCGCCGTTCTGTGTGGTGCCCAATGTGACGTCAGGAACAGGGTTGTTAGGTACTCTGTAAACTGATAAGATTTGTCTTGATAAAGGTTTTATTCCATTTAAAAAAAAATAACAAGTATAATTTTAAATACAAAAAATATCAAAAAACTCGCTCCATCAGCTCTCACATAGAAAAGGTGCATCATGTTAAAATCTCCGAAATCTAACTACGATGCACGTTTTCTATGTGAGAGCTGATGGAGCGAATTTTTTGACAATTTTTATATTTAAAATTATACTTGTTATTTGCGCAACACAAATATTTATAAAGTTACAACATGTCACTGGCCTGCAAATTGCAAAAAACGTAAAAAAATTTGAATTTCGCGGGCTACATCGAAGCAATCACCTTAAAGATTCAATTGTTAGAAATTAGTTATACCTATTGACCATCAACTTAATTATGTACTTGAAGTATACCTAAATACTAATCACTACACATCAGCTACTGTCTGTAATCACACATTTTGTTATATCGCAGTAAGCTCAACAAGACCTGTGAAGGTGGCGAGGATGTTCGAGATCCAGAATTAGATGTTAAACAGGTCTCTGCACACAATGACGCATTCCTGCGAGAGCAACCCGGTTGGTATCCTGATTTGTTTATTGGTGTACATTTACTATGTTTAAATCATCAAATGTGTACTCCCACTCCGGGCAGGGCGGGAGGGACTGTCAAACTTCTACTGACTAAAATCCACGGTGTCCTTCAATAGCCCTTTATGTTTGGAAATGATCTCATTGCAGTCTATTATGCCTTATTACAATCAAATATTTTCATAGTATTATACGGCAATATTTTGCTGAAAACATTACATACCAGCATCCAAATTGCTGAAAAATCGTCATCTTGACAGTAGGGTTTTGATTGTTTCAGTCTATCATCAATTTGTAGTAAAATCCACCATTTTGTCCAAACCTAAGCATTGATCAAAGCACGATCTTCCACAGAAGATGGATCAGAACCCCAGCCCCCTACCGATGACCTCGCCAAGCTCTCCCTGCACCATTCCTGGCCCGAACAGGTCTGGGACGGAGACAAGACTGAGGTGTTCTGGGAGGATCCTCAGCAGGTGAGGTCACCAGCTAATAATAATGGACGTTTAAGGGGGATCGACTCATCGACGAGGGTGTCGCCGGCGCCATGAACATTTCACATTATTTTGTCGCATTTAGTTCGACGCAATGTTAAGTCGTGAAGCAAAAACAAGGCAAATGACTATTATTGCTAGAACGTAAAGCTTTTTCTGATCGTTTCTGTTTTTGGGTGATTAAATCATCAAGAAGAAGGAAAAGAAGCAATGGTTTCGTGAGAATCGCGGGTATCCAATGGATGCAAGTAGCAGTTTGTCGTTCGACGGTCAAAGGTAAGATTCCCACCAACCGGCCGGAATCGGCGGCAATTTACAATGCGGTAAACAACATTGAAATCTATATCAACAGTAAATAAATACAGTTCATATTACTACTACTACTCCTGGGTAAAGTAATAAAACTAAGTACCGTATATACTTTGTTACCATCACTTCAACAGAACTGGTTACTTTCCTTTATTAAACCTTTTCCTAACTCTTCGGTGACTACATGCGTGATATAATATTTGTTGTAGGATTGGTGCGGGGCAGAGGCTGAGGGTGTGCGAGAAGAACTTACTCAGTGGGACGGGCCGTACCATAAACTTGACTTGTGGACGACGGGTATGTGACTTACAACTTAATAGTTTTACGCTTAATCTGGTTTAAAAAGGGGGTTTATTTTGGACAAAGGTATACATCTTGTAGTAGGTATGGAGTGAGATGCAATCAGAGCGGAGACCACACGTTATTTAAGCACCTTTAGGTTGCGCTGCCTGTGGAAGGGCCAGGCAAAATTCTAGATATTTTTTGTGTCTTCTGATGATTGTCGAGTGTGAGGTTTCTTACGTATATTAAGCAGGTATTGTATTAGCTAATTACCTACATTATTTAAAGACACCTAACAAGTTGGAGTCAGGGTGGGGCAAGCACCCCACCCTGCCCCACCTGTCTTAACTTTACTAGTAGACTACAAACCCTCAAAATGTCAGCTTTTGCTAAAATGACGTAAGTAGGTCGGGGTCTCAGGGATCTTGGTCTAGTACATCTGTCATCTTATTTACAACTAGCCACGATTGCGGCTTGGCTCACGTGTTCTGTACTACTCAAAACAAAATCCGTTCATCCAGTCCGTGGAAACAGGTTGTCAACCGACTTCTACAAGATTTGGTGAAGTTACTTACCAGTGGACATTTGGCTGGGTATGACATAAATAAAATAGTTTAACATTAATGTTACAACCTGGGTCAGTTAAGAAATTAGTTTAAGTGCTTTACACAATAAACGTAATTGTTTTACAATTTAGATCCTGCAACGATTTGATTACCTATATTTTTTCACATATAAGTCGCGAACTCGAGATTATTAACTAAAAACATAACCCTACTGGCGCAATTGGTTTTAAATAATCCCCCAGATGTATTTCCAGCGACCATGTTGAAGCTGAAACCCTCGGTAGATCTTCCCGACTTTCACCAGGTCTACATGGCTACTAAACAGATTCTCCAAAAAACTGGAGACTGGCTGAATAATCATGGCTATGTAGTGAAGCAAGAGGAGTATGCAGACACACATGAAAACTATGAGGTACTTATTTATACAAAGCGAGCTCAACCACAAAGCGATGCGACGCAATCCGACAGATTCCAACTACAAGTGAAAATTAACCTTACCGCTATGACATATGACATAAAACACGTTGTTATCTAGAAAGAAATTGAACACGATTGCCATGACGACATCAAGTTAATCGAATTGCATCCTTATTTCTTTGTAGCAAGTTCGAATTTTATTTTTAGTTAATAAAAACAGAATCAAGCTATTTGATTGGTAGAAAATAGAATTAAGAAAAGTTCCATTTTCAGTTGCATTGTGTAAAAAGGGACTTAGGGCCTATGCTAACCACGAGTTTGCATAGGCCCTAAGTCCCTTTACTCACCTATGCAGCCAGTCAGATTCTTCTAATACATTTTTTTAGGTGGTAAAATCATCAAATGAGTCCTCCTGCCCTGGGTGGGGCGGAAGGGACTGTCAGACTCTTACTGACTAAAATCCACCTGTGTTCCTTCTTATTACGTTCCGGGCCTCGGTATCCTGTGTTAAGAAAAAACCCGCGACCCCAGCAGGCATTTGGCGCGAAACACGACGCGCCACCGACCCGGGCTTGGTCCTTGGTCGGACGGCGAGCTACCCATCACTCACCGTCCGCAAGCCCGCTCCGCCGCTGTGCCCTCTGCTGATCAGAGGGACACGCGTTGGAGCATCCACACGACAGGCTATTCGCATACCGACAAAGAGTTTTTGCCCGCATCCCAGGGTGCACCGGCCCGAAAAACTGGTCTACCCCCGGACGTATCCGAGAGGGAAATCCAGTACACGGGCGCACGTGGAGGGTTCCTGTCTTAGCACCCCTTCTAAAGCATTAAAAAAAATATATTTTATTACAGTTATTAAACGAGACCGCTGAGTTCTTTCGTGGCGCACACTATGCTCCACACTCTACAGAGACCGACCTGAACCTGAACCTCACACAAGGTAAGCATTATTTATTCATCCACAACGGTTTTTAGGGTTCCGTAGTCAACAAGGAACCCTTATAGTTTCGCCATGTCCGTCCGTCCGTCCGTCCGTCCGTCTGTCCGCAGTTTAGCTCAGAGACGCACAGTACTAGAGAGCTGTAATTTGGTGTAAATATACGGATTAGTTGTGCCGAAAAAGTGGTAAAATAAAATCTCGTAAAATATTTTTTTTAGGGTACCTCCAGTACTTACACGTAAAGTGAGGATTTTTTTTTTCTCGCGTACCCTTAGTGTGGGATATCATTAAATAGGTCTTTAAAAAATAATGCGAGTTTCCATTAACAATTTTTTGATAAAAAAATTCGTTTGTGAAATATTAAGCTTTAAAGTGCTAAATTTTGCTCGATTCGAGTGTCCCCCCCCTCTACCAGCTAAACGGTTATGTTTGGGGGTGTGAAAAAATTCACAGTAGTAGTATAACGAAGTTTAAAAGAAAATTATCATGACTAAGTAGGCTTTACAACTTTACGAGTAATAGTCGACCAACTTATAAAATGTACTTGGATATCATATTTTCTTAACAAAATGTATCGGAGACAACTGCAAATGTAAGTTTGTCAACTTTATTTTTACAGCTTTTGTAGGTATGTTTTTTGGGGATAGGTAGGTTTTTATCGTCAACAATTTTTAACTAAATTCAAAAAAAGTAGGAGGTTCTAAATTCGTTGGAATCTTTTTTCTTATGTATTTTCCCCGATTTCTCAAAGACTCCTGGACCGATTTTGAAAATTCTTCTTTTATTAATTAAATTCAGCGAATCAGTTTAGTTAGTTCGCATCAGCATTTTGATGGGCAACTACGGAACCCTACACTGTGCGTGGCCCGACACGCACTTGGCCGGTTTTTTTAATACACATGTCGATAAACGCTGATCGTGTTAAATTTTATCGTATTGAGATTTTAATTTTTAACCGACTTCAAAAAAAGGAGGAGGTTTTTTATTCGAAAGCTGGTGCTTCCCGTGTGGTCCCATTGTCAGCGTTTCAGGATCTGATGATTGGAACTTGGAGAAATCGAGGGCAACCCTCAAATTTTATTGGCTGACACATAGTTTTTCGCAAATCTTATGATGTAATTCAAGTACTTGCGTATGGAAATCATCATCTCATGTAGCTGAGCTGATGATGGAAGGTACAACACCTCAAGTAAGAAAATTATGCTTGTGTTCGCATATCTCCGGAACTACAAGTCCGATTTAAGTAATTCTTTTTTTGTTGTACTAGGTATCGTTCAACTTAGGGAATACTACAAATTTCATCAAAATCGGTTCAGTAGTTTTTGAGATAGGGAATAAATGAAAGAGATTTTAACGATGTTATTACCGGTGCTACGGATTACTAAATTCTAGTGCTGAAGGTTGAATATTTAAACTAAAAAGAGTAAAATAAAAACTTTTTCTAAAAAAAATGTGACCGCCTTCAAAAACAACCACAAAAAAGGGTAAAATAACCTAAAAAACTTTTCTTTCGGAAGTCGGTGGCAAAAGAGACAATGAAATTAATAAAAAGTCACCGACTTCCGAAAGAAAACTTTTTTAGGTTATTTTACCCTCTTTTGTGGTTGTTTTTGAAGGCGGTCACATTTTTTTTTGAAGAAATAAAGGTTCACTGCTCGTTCCCCTTAGATGATAGCATGATGAATGTAGCTTATATTGGTTTTTGAGTTTATATTGGACATAAAAACAGATAAAAATTCTAAAAACTATATTTTTGACTTCGGTATCGATTGTAGATCACACTACAAGTTTTCATTAAAAAAAAATCAATGTACAGTTTTGTCTTTCCTACCATTGATAAATAATGAATATCTATCTACACATGAATAAATAATTAATTATTGTGCATCAAAGACATTAAACGAATACGAGCAATAGACGGGACATCACTAAGATGTAATCAAAAACTTTTTACCAATAGGTAACAAGTCCCTCAGTCTAGTAGTCGCGTTGCTATGCAACGCTAGATAGTGCTACTGACGCACGGCTTCAACAATTTTGTATGACAATTTTCCCAATGCCCGCTCTATAGGTTCTTTTAACCCTTAACCACCCACAAGTGTCTCGCGGACACAATTTTCCGTTTGAGTCCTAATAAAATCTAAAGTATTTACTTTAGAATATTGATATTTTTTCTAGTGACCGACCGAAATTTCGGTTTCGGCCGGTTTCGGCCAAAAAATCTAGTTTCGGCCTTAGTTTCGGTTTCGGCCAAAATATAGCCGAAACTTTCGGCCCCGCCGAAACTCAAGTGATCGTGCATTTTCGAGCGTCGTTCGGTAAAATTCGTAGCTAACACGTGCTTGCTCGCCGGCGGGGCCCCGGCTCAGTTTGCCACCGTCCATTTAATCGTGAGTTGAGGTTATGTTTTTGAGTTTACTGCCAAGACTAAGTCTTGTATATTCATGTCATAATAGAAATATTTGTTACGTACGATAATTATTAAAAAACGTATCAATCGTCAAGGCGATTAGGAATAGGATTAGGCGGTATTCTAAACTTAATTAAATTAACTGTTTCTCTTCTTTGAAATAATGCAACTTGTTTCAACTCAGTAATTTCGTATTGCTAAATATAGTGCGTTTGTTGCGACTTCTAATCTTGTGGAACATTGGAAACAATTAATTTTATTATTTCTAATAGATTATGTATGGCTCATATGGCTCAGTAGAAATTAAATAACATAGAAAAATAGCAATTTCTTAAAATCATTTATCCATAAGTTTGCCGTATTCCATTACTTCCCAGAATTTGATCCATAATAGCAACACTATTGAATGGTGTAATAATACAGGTTGTGATTTTTATGAATTTTTTATTCAAAATTAGCGGGTTCGATTCTTGGCCAGGATTTTTGTTTTTTTTCTAAAATCCTATGATGCAGTTTTAGGGCGACTTTCACCAAAAGTTAAACATGTTTAAAATTTCATTTAGTGTCAAATCTCTATTGAATTTTGACACTAAATAAAATTTTAAACATGTTTAACTTTTGGTGAAAGTCGCCCTTAGTTTTCGGCAAAATTGGTCTCGAGACTATACAACTGTAGGATCGCGACCTAAGTAGTACCTGGTGGGAAGGCTACGCTATGAAGTTAAACACTCGGATAAATATTAAAAGTTTATTGCGAGTCAGTTTAGGCTAAGCTATCGCTAAATTGATGGAAATGAATTCACCCGGTTGCTTTCCGCGATACACTGAGCTCGCGGCACACTAAGTGCGGCCGAGTTGTATATAGCTAAGTCAGCAAACGTGGTCGATTGCAACATATTGCATCGAACAACAACGTTTTTCGATATTCATGAGGAATATCGAATAACCTTGATTAGGGAGTTAAGAATAGAGGCCAGTTGAAAAATTTTTGTTATGTGTTAATAAACGTAAAAAAAAAACAATACATTTCAGAAAAAAATCGAAGTTTTAAATGTTTTAAAAAGTTTCGGTTTCGGTTTCGGCCGAAACTGAGAGCATGGCCGAAGGTTCGGTTTCGGTTTCGGTTTCGGCTGAAAAAGCAGTTTCGGTCGGACACAATTTTTTTCTAATCTATCATCAATTCTTTACACACCTAAGCCTGCAAGGTTTTTTTCGTACCGGAGATATTTAAATATTTATTAATAAAAAACTAAATAAGTAACCTATCCACCCACAAGTGTCCAACAGACACAGTAACATTTTGTTTGACTCTAGTTCAAAATTAGATTGTTTATTTACATAACCCTTTATCACATAGTATCGGGTAACCAATTGCAACTCTTAAGACCTTTGTTTTTGTTACAATCATTATCTTGGTACTTGAAATTTGTTTGTATCGGTGCTTAGAAACGTTTATTATAATATAGCAGTTGTTCATTCATACGTTCTAAGAAATGGCTAAAAATCAAACAGCACATAACAGATTACATAATCTTATATGCACCAAACAAGGACCGTGTTGTTATTCTTTTTGTTTACGATGCATTATGGCAAAGAAATAGAAGCCAGCGATGAGCTATACGAACATAATCAGTACAATGCTTCAATTGCTTGGGGCACAAGCTTCCTCTCTATGAAAATTGCTGTAATCCACCATGTGGGCTCCATGCAGATTGGTAGATGTCTCATGTTTTCGTATTTTTGGCACAAATTGCACTTCAAAAAAATCTGAGATGATACTGAAACTAAAACCACAAGTGCGTGTCGATACGCTTTTCTAGTGTAGTAAAGTGTAGATACAGTGTGACGTAAAACAAACAGACATTTTTATATATTATAGATGTTGTAGGCATTGGACTAATAATTATATGGAAAATCCTGCACCCTAATTAGTACATACGCAAGCAGAATACACATAAAATCTTTTTTTACGCAAATTCGCAACTAATTTGGAAATGCCTTTTATTATGAGAAGACAAAACAAAATGACGTAACGATACGTTATCATTATCCTCTAGCAGCCATTCAGGATGTCATAGAAACCTACTGCAGCCTCGTCATATATAAATCTGCTGCGGAAAGGAAGAAGCTTTGCCATAATTTGTACTCCAAAATTATCTAAACATCTGGGTAATTTTTTGCTATATGAGTCGTTACATCGTCTACATTTCCATTGAAAACTTTGAAAAAATATTTTTTCAGGTACATATTTGAATATCGAAGATTAAAATATCTACGCTTAAAATATCGATGTTCAGAATATCGAAAATTAAAATATCGATTGTAACGAAATATCGAAAAATGTTACATCTACGCTTAAAACGTCGATGATTAAAATGTCGACTGATTTAAATGTCGAATGATTCAAAATATCGAAAGACGTTATGTCGAAATTCAAAATATCAACGTTTAATACATAGCAGTTCATAATATCTAATTTCGTAATATCTACGTTATAAATACCTACTAGTTGAAATATTGAAAAAAACAAGTGTCTGTAGGTATGAGTGTATTTATAAATGTAGGTAGATGTGAAATTGTCACCACCTACCAAGGTAAGTCGACGGAGCCCCGCTTCGCGGGGCTCCTATTTCTGTTTGCAAGGTTTAAAGTAAACTAACACGAAGAGGATGGCGGGGTCTTTCAGACCCCGCCACCCTCTTCGAACCTAACCTGTCCAAGTCGGGGTGCCCCAAGTCCAGAGCTCGCTTCGCTCGCTCTTGCGTCCTTAGTCAAATAACTGATTACTACCCAACAAGGTAGCTGGACGGACTTCGGATGCAAGAGCGAGCGAAGCGAGCTCGGAACTTGGGGCACCCCGACTCGGACAGGTTAGGTTCGAAGAGAGAGATGGTACTTTAAACCTTGCAAACAAAAATAGGAGCCCCGCGAAGCGGAGCTCCGTCGACTTACCTTGTTAGGTTCGATATTTCGGACATTCGATAACCTGCACTTCGATATTTAGATCTTTCGATGTAACTTTTGTAGATATTTAGATTTTAGATATATTGGACGTAGATCATTTAATCATTCGGTATTTTAAACTTTCGATATTTTAATTTTCGATTTTATGGTCATTCGATATTTTCATTTTCGATATTTCGAACATCGATATTTTAAGCGTTAATATTTTAATCTTCGATATTCAAATATGTACCCATTTTTTCTTACTAAAATGTAAGAAAAATGTGATTATTTATGTAGACATCAATGCTACAGCTACTATCATAATATCAAGACACATAATAGTCTAGTTAACTCATTGTATTTTTTACCTAATTCCTTTATTTGTGTAATGTGTCTGATGGACACTACAGGGCCGTTACGTTACAAAAGCATACTGGGTGGTTAAGGGTTAAATCTCTTTGTTGTCCATAGAAAGTGCGTGTATCGACAACAACTCCTTGTACATGTTGTCTTTCCACGAGCTGACGCGGGCTATGCGACGGCACCACTCTGCGCTCACGCTGCTGCTTACGGAGCATCTGCGCAGAGAGAATCTGGTAAGTAATAGATTCGCACACACACATACATAAACGTCATATTTAGGTGGAAAATGCCATCTGCAGGTGTGTACTGTACACCCAGATGGCATTGTCCACAAAGTTGGATGTGCGTAGGGCGGGAGGGACTGTCAGACTTGTACTGACTAAAATCCAAGGTGTCCTTCAGTAGCCCTTTATGTTCCGGGGTCACGGTAAAGAAATAATCTCGCGACCCCGGCAGGCTTTGGCCCTCTGAATGGACAGTACCCTTAGCACGAATTTCCACTCTTTTACTTTACAGTATCAACGTTTCTTGTATGAAAAAATTGAACAGCGCCTCTGGTGTGCGAAGAAGAAACTAATTTTTTCCTTGAAAATTGTCAATTTGAAATTGTCAAAGTTCCAGTTTACGTCTCAAATACTGAACACTCGTGCTATAGGTACTGGACACCTGTAGTTTTTGTGTATATCCATAAAAACAAAAGAATATGGTAATGTTAATGCTTGGCTGGCCACGCTCTCCCGTGTCTAGAAATCATACTTTTACTTACGTAGGTAAATAACAACTGAAAAGTGTGAAAGTCAAATCAAAATCTAAATTGTTCTCCACAGTGTTCTCGCATGCTTGAAAATCTGTCACTCCCCGCGGAAGAGTACCCGCAGCTCGGAATAGACCCATTCCGGCCGGTGGATAGGATCGTATCCGGTTCTCATCGCGTGTGGTCCGTCCCTGGACTCGACGCGGACACCGGACCATTCTCCGGACAGCTACAACCCCACAATCTCATTGGCATCAGAATGGGAAGACCTTATCGGTTGTAAATCAGGGAAATCAAACTCTCTAGGTATAAGAGAATTCGAGTGCTTTCGCTTCAAAAATGTTTTTGATATTTTTTTGTATGAATTGTATGAACTTTCACTTCTGCCATGTTTTTAAAATGGCAGCTTAGCATTAAAAATAATATCAACATAATCCTGTTAATTGAAGAAAATAAATCTTAAGTCGTGTTCTCTCGCTCGCACACTAGTGCCGAATATAGGTACTCACTCCAATATTTTTTACTATAGTTTTCTGTTATTTTTCCGTTGTTACCTGTTGATTATTGTTGTTGAATTTTGTTTTATTGTTAGGTTAAGTTTCAGAAATTATTGTGACCCAGTCTTGTTTTCATTATTTTTATTTTGAAAAAAAAACTTGAACTTGAAATTTTATCTGCTGACTGTATTCTTTTCTTCAATGGACCGGGTTATACCAATAAATCTTATTATTCTGTAAGCGAGATTAACAAAAAATTGATTACCTACCTACTTATGTTTTTTTCTTCTTTAATTTGTAGCAAATCAAAATTGACTAAGCTAAGATATTATATTATCATGTAATGCTTCTTCTGGTGGAAGAATTATCACCGGGTCAATCACTTTTTGTTTCTCTTGTAGATGCACCGTGGCGTAGTGCATCTTTTAGTTTATGCACTTGCATCTATTCATATAATAAAACTGTAAAAACATCAAAATAAAATCCAAAAAACATAGCTAGGGTGTTAAAGGACAACCAATAGAACCCATTCCAGCATTTTTAGATTTTTTGTCTGTTTATCTGTTTGTGTGATTATTTAGCGTAATAGAGCAAGAGCCCGTGAACCCCAGACCTACGTTATTTTATAAAGGCTGAAACTTTGTCAGCGGATGCTTCCAACACTGGTAAGAACGATGGACCATATTTATGGAGTTTGGGTTATGGTGGCTTTGGCAGGTAAACGGTACTAAAGGTGCGTAAAATATAAGTTTACCTACGTCATAGTATAAAAGCTGATTTTTATATACAGTGTGTCCGGGCACGAGTTAGCGATATTTGAAGAGGATATTCTAGGCTCATTTTCATCGACAAAAATGCTTTAAAAAAAATTCTTACTCCAAAACTTCGCGAATGGCAGCCATTTCAAATTTTTGATCTGTCGAACTGGGGTGTGTACAATAAAATGCAAATATCTTTGAATACAAGAGACCTAGATTCATGCAAATGACTTTACTGTAAAGTTAAATGTTGAGGATTATCAAAAACTTACGAAAGTTTTCTAAATAATATGTAAAAATAGCCAAAAAACATGGGCAAACATAAAATTGTACACAAAAATTACTGAATAATTTCACATTTTTAACTCTAGCTCGATGAGTACCCCTGAATTATGCTATACTATTATATTAGGGTTTTTGCATTAATTTAAAAGTGTTTGAGTCAGGCTATAAAATGATATCAAAACGATCACTCTACGTTAAGTACCTTAGGAGTTATTCTCAATTGAACATCACCCTTCCGTCTCGCCCGCAGCAATAAATCCAAGAACTGTACTGTTCAGTTTAAGGGGAATGCTCCAACCAGCCCGCGAAATTCAAATTTTTTTACGTTTTTTGCAATTTGCAGGCCAGTGACATGTTGTAACTTTATAAATATTTGTGTTGCGCAAATAACAAGTATAATTTTAAATATAGAAAATATCAAAAAACTCGCTCCATCAGCTCTCACATAGAAAAGGTGCATCATGTTAAAATCTCCGAAATCTAACTACGATGCACCTTTTCTATGTGAGAGCTGATGGAGCGAATTTTTTGTCAATTTTATATTTAAAATTATACTTGTATTTGCGCAACACAAATATTTATAAAGTTACAACATGTCACTGGCCTGCAAATTGCAAAAAACGTAAAAAAATTTGAATTTCGCGGGCTACATCGAAGCAATCACCTTAAGGATGGTTACTTGGGGATCATTTACATGTTGATCAATAATGCCAGCGCATAAATATTCGTTGAAACGATTTAGCTCACCCAAAAAATGCGACACCTGTAATATTGGGGTACATGCGCTAAGGAAGGTTGATGTTCAAGTGAGAATAACTCCTAAGATACTTAACGTAGAGTGATAATTTTGACATCATTTTATAGCCTGACTCAAATACTTTTAATTTAATGCAAAAACTCTACCAAAATTCAGGGGTACTTATCGAGCTAGAGTTAAAAATGTGAAATTATTCAGTAATTTTTGTGTACAATTTCGTGTTTGCCCATGTTTTTTGGTTATTTTTCCATATTATTTATGTAAGGAGATTCTATTCAGTATTAGAATCTCTTTGGTTCCTATTTAGTTTCTTTTTTTTAAATCCTTGACATCAAAAGTCAGATAGACTGTGAGTAAAGGAAAGCATAGAATTCAAGATTTTATTTCTTATTTTTGTTGTTAGGATACAATAAACCTAAAATGTCGTTTCTTCAATAAAATTTGAGCAACACAAATTGTGTTTATATTGTATTCTCACAAAGACTAAATAATCTTATAAAACGACATTTTTTTGTTTATAAGATTTGAAAAAATGGAGAAACTTTGTTTCGAATTTGAAATTTTACCAAGTGGTGACGGAAAATCAAATTGTTGTTGTATAACCTCGATTTCGACACTCGAAGGAAAAGTGTACGCTATTCCAGATGAATTACAATCCATCGGATGTCACAAAGAAATAATGAAAACGGCTGCATATTTGAAGATTAAAAACAGTCTTAAAAAAAAGGTACCAAACTAGAAAAATTTGGATAACTATGTCAGACGAACTAAAAGAAACATATATAGATGAGGATGACAATTTACAATTTGCAGATCAATACTTAGAGGAAGTGGTACAAAAGCAAACTGCGACTGCAGAAAGTAGTGAAACAGGTGTACTGGAAAAGTTATTGGAAAAGTTAGTAGAAAATGTACAAGGTTCTAAACACCAAAACTTAAAGCACATTGCAGAGAAGTTCGTAATAGAAAAATTCACCAGCAAATCTTTGAATGCAAACCATTGGTTAAATACTTTCGAAAAAGAATGCATACGATTTGATATAAAAGAAGACGAAAAAAAAATTGAAATCCTTAGACTGTTCCTGGATAAAAGTAGTACCGACTGGTACAGTTCAATGATTATAAAATATACATTAGACTCAGAATGGACAATTTGGAAAAACAAATTTTGTGAAACATTTGCAAACAAAGGATGGAACCAGACTACTTATACTTTATCATTCAAATACAAAGAAGGATTGTTGGTGGATTACGCCATAAGGAAAGAAAGATTGTTATTGGATATGAGAAGTTCAATTGATACAGGTACCCTAATAGACTTAATCGCAACTGGTTTACCAGAACATATACTTAACAGGATTGATAGAGAAACATTGAAAGATACAGTGGATCTTTTTAATGAACTGAGAAAGTTTGAACATTTGGTAAATAAGAATAAATATTATAACTATGGGAAAAGTGTAATTTTTAGAGCCAACTATAAAAATGAGAATAAAAGCCCATGTAAAACATGTGAAAATTTAAATAAAGGGATTCGCTATCACTCTGAAAATGATTGTTGGTTTAAAACAAGAGATGATAAAGTGAAAGAGAAAAACATAAAACATGTAAACAATTCTGTCATAGAAGCCGAGTTAAATGAAACGGAACAAAAAAACTAATTGTGACACCATTAATAACTGTCAAAACTGTTATTAAATAACACATTAGAAATCTATGGAATATATGATTCTGGCTCAAATGTTTCTTTGATTAATTCAAAGTTGCTAAAATTAAAAGGCAAAAGAAGCAATTTGAATGAAACAAGTTTAGTAACAATTAATGGTGTCAAGAAGACAAGTGGTTTTGACAAACTTAAAGATTAAAATATTTGAAATAGAAGAAAATGTAGAAGTATACATTATAGATGAGAAAAATTTCAAATACGATTTTTTGATTGGATTAGACATGATATTGAAGTTCAAGTTAATACAAAGTGAAGACTTGAAAATTAGCCAAAAACAAAACTTGAACAAAGAAAAAGTGGAAGAAGCTTCCATAAATAGAAAAGCTTATACTAGATTTCGTAAGTTTTTGTAAAGCCTCAACGTTTAACTTTGCGATAAGGTCATTTGCATGAATGTAGGTCTCTTGGATTCAAAGATATTTGTATTTTATTGTACACACAGACCAAAAAATTAAAATGGCTGCCATTCGCGAAGCTTTGGAGTAAAAATTTTTTTTAAAGCATTTTTGTCGATGAAAATGAGCCTAGAATATCCCCTTCAAATATCGCTAACTCGTGCCCGGACACACTGTATAATACCCGGGTAATAAGTAGATGTTTCCTCATCAGCCAGACACTTATCATGGTGGCAACCCCTTGCCAGACACCCTTAATGTTCACGAAATTATAAGTTTACTTACTTTTAAAAGCTGATTTGTTTAAATAATATTTGGGTAATATGTAGATGATGTTTCCTCTTTAGCCAGACACTTTTGATAGTTCCAACCCCTTGCCAGACAAACGTTGTAAATAGCCCAGTCAACGGATGTTTAAAACAAGGTATAGAGGGAAAGTCTTGGAACACAACTTTTGACTACGCAACTTTGTTTGTACTAGTTAGGAGGAGAACATATTGAAAGTCCCTATCCCTAGCCCTTGAGCCAAGGGGTTTGAAAATACCACTTTTTGGTTTTTCGCTTATGTCTCGGAAAGTCGGAAACCATGGGTCCTAGCGGCATAATATGTATGAACAAAATAAAAGCTGAATAAATTCTCTATAAGTTTAATCCAGTAAACATTACCAGGTCTTGTTTAGACTTTCCGAGATATAAGCGATAAACCAAAAAGTGGTCCCTTCAAACCCCTCCCTGCCCTTAGCTCAAGGGCTAGGGATGGGGACTTTCGATATGTTCTCCTCCTTACTAGTCCAAACAAAGTTGCGTAGTCAAAAATTGTGTTACAAGACTTTCCCTCTATACCTTGTTTTGACCATCAGTTGACTGGGCTACTTACAATGTTTGTCTGGCAAGGGGTTGGAACTATCAAAAGTGTCTGGCTAATGAGAAAACATTATCTACATATTACCCAAGTATTATTTAAACAAATCAGCTTTTTATAATATAACGTAAGTAAACTTATAATTTCGTGAACATTAAGGGTGTCTGGCAAGGAGTTGCCACCATGATAAGTGTCTGGCTGATGAGTAAATATCATCTACTTAGTCCCCGAGTATTATAAATAAAAATCAGCTTTTACACTATGACATAAGTAAACTTATATTTTACGCACCTTTAGTACCGTTTACCTGCCAAAGCCACCATAACCCAAACTCCATAAATGGTCCATCGTTCTTACCACTGCTGGAAGCATCCGCTGACAAACTTTCAGCCTTTATAAAATAACGTAGGTCTGGGGTTCACGGGCTCTTGGGCTATAACCTGAGGTAACATTTAGTTTTTGATCAACGTTTTATTTTTTCTTTTTTTTTGAGTTTTTTTGATTTGCTCTATCTCCGAAACTACTTCTGTTAATAGGCTATGTATTGTTAGGCTATTTTCCCTGGGAGATAAGCAATTTTGTTATTTTTATGTAGTTACTAGCTTCTGCCCGCGACTTCGTACGCGGATCCTGTTGCTTATGCCAGCGACAATGGGGTCTACAAAATCGAAGATCTATAACATCTGATGTGAAATTCTTAGAGCCTGGGGACGGGAAAACAACGGGACGCGCGTGACGATTCCAGACGTTCCAGATCTTTAATTTTTGTAAGTCAACAGGAAATCCTCATCAGACTAAACAGCTCTTGCTAAGACGTGATTCTTATATATGTTATAGTGTAGCTATGGCTGTTGGAGTTCCACATCACATGTCTTTGTCTTTGTCAGGTGTTCCAGATCTCAATTTTCATCCGTAAACAGAGACTGCTCATCAGGCTGAACAACTTTGCTAAGACTTCATTCCTATATTTATGTTATAGTGTAGCTGGGCTCTCGGAGTTCCACAACAGATGTTCTAGATCTTCAATTTTTGTACGTCAACAGAGAGTGCTCATCAGGCTGAGCATCTCTTGCTAAGACCTCATTCCTATACATATATGTTAGTTATAGTTTAGCTGGGCTTTTGGTGTTCCACATCAGGAGTTCCAGATCTTCAATTTTTATATGTCAACAGAAAGTGCTCATGACGTGGAACAATTTTTGCTCTCGCACCATTTTTGTATCTCTTATAGTTTAGCTGTTCCGTTGCGGTTCAGCACCAGGTGTTCAAGTTTCCAAGATAAATTATAGCCTATGTGTTGGCCAGACTTAATACCTATACAACAAAAAAAAAAACATTCAAATCCGTCCAGTACTTTTTGAGTTTACCCCGGACATACATACAGACAAACAGATAAACAGACAAACAGACAAAAATTCTAAAAACTATATTTTTGGCTTCGGTATCGATTGTAGATCACACCCCAAGTATTCTTTTAAAAAAATATTCAATGTACAGTTTTGACTTCCCTACTATTTTATTATATGTATAGATGTTGTGAATTGGAAGCTAAACCACTAGATATTATTTATTAAATTTTTCTTCAAATATTCCTTACACTGCGTTTCAATCCCCTTGGGGGCTTAGTTAATAAAAGTACTCTGTGGGCTTAGTGTTGATTTTCAGAAATTGTTGATATCTGTATAGAACCGCTATTTGTTTTTTCTTTATATTTGTCGGCGCAACCTCCTTTCATGATGTTTATTTCAAATTTAAAAAAAAAAACGAACATGGTTTCTGGTGAGGTGACATTTGGATAAAATGTCAGCTTTGACTGAAGAGAGAAAAATATGCTAGCAACCACGAATCCAGCGGACGTTGCATTTTACTTTAGATTTCATTATCCAAAGCTCTGTGAAGTATTTGTTTGATTATATTAAGTCCTGTAATTGTGAAAAGTACCAATTTATTTGAATACGCCTCATTTCCCTATTACTCGCGCCACTAAGACATGGAGAACACGAATATACCTGATGAAAGTCGAAAGACTTTTTACACTGGCAATAAAGAGTCTAGTGCGAGCGCCCGGCGTGAGTTGCTCACTGGAATGGAATCGATTTTGTCAAGAATGCTAACCGCAACTGCCAGCAGTGTCGAGCCACCACAGCTGATTAATAATTCGACTGAGTTGGTTAAATTTGATCCTGACGATACAGAAGCTGATATTGAAGGTTGGTGTAGAATTACTGACATGATAATCACTACTCGAAACCTTTCCGGAACCGATTTGTTGCTCGCCCTAATCCACTCATTGAAGGGACGTGCTGCTTCTTGTCTGACAAAATTTAAGAGTGCAGAAATAGAATGGCCGGAGATTAAGGAGTTGTTACTAGCAAGGTTTGGAAAACCTATGTTAATGCAGGACTACTTTGACAGTGTTATGAGATTTGAAATAAGACCCCAAGAGACTGCTTCAGAATCAGCTATGCGTTTGTGGAGTCTTATTGAATGTATTCCGAAAGTAGAAATGACCGAAGATGCAATTACCGGATTCGTCATATCAGTTCTCAGTCAAAGAAACTCCTTAATTCGTAGAGAGTTAAATTCATATTCTATATCAACGAGAACCCAATTGTGCCGCGCTCTTAGGGGAATATCGCTCAAGCGGCGCCTTGATGACAGTGAAGAGCAATCACTTAACTCAAAGAAACCACGTACTGTTGCTGATACAAAATTCAGAGGATCCTGTCACTTCTGTGGTAACCGTGGGCACAAGATTGAAGAATGTCGTAAACGCCGAGACAGTGTTATTGCGAAGATAGAAAGAGAAAAAACAGTCACTTGTTTTACCTGTCAAAAGCCCGGACACATCAGTACTGCTTGTCCCTATAAAAGCGGTGATAAAGAACTTCCTATAAAGAAAGACGTAAATATTTGCGAGCGCAGACGTTAAAGGTAGGTACTCTGTCCACATTGGCTGTAAGGTCAATATCATTTCTTTTCGACAGCGGTTCGATGTTCATTGATCAAAAATAGATTGGTTGACCAGTTCCCTGTTTCCGTACGCAAAGAGACCGTTTATTTGACTGATATAGGCGGAGAAGACATAAAATGCTTAATTCAAATTTTTAGTTCGGTTCAAATTCAAGATATATCAGTAAGTATATTGTCTCATGTGGTCCCAGATAGTGCTTTGGTAGACCCTGTCATTATAGGTAGAGACATCTTAGAACAAGGGATACATGTCGAGATTAACAGTGATTCAATTCGATTTTTATCGCGAAAACGCATTAATACTTGCTGAATTCCTGATCACTTAGATTTCAACTCGATTGATGCTGATTTGGAAGGTAATGGGAAGGAGCAACTATTCAATATTCTGCGTAAGTACAGTGAGTATTTTATAGATGGTATGCCTCTACACGAAGAGTCACTACTGGTGAAATAAGGATCGATCTTATCGATCCGCATAAAACCGTTCAAAGACGGTCCTCATCAGATGTCACCAGCTGAAAAGGCCATTGTAAGAGAAAAAACACAATCACTTTTAGATGCAAATATCACTCGTGAAAGTTCGATAATATTTAATTGATGTAGTGTAAAGCTGGTTGGTCTCGAACGGCCGAGCCACGTTTTGGCAATTGGTAAAGCTGGTCGAAGGGGCCCACGTGCGCCCGGGCCACGCTTTGGTGATTGGTTGAAAGGGCCTGGTACGCCCGGGCCACGGTTTAGTAGCTGGCTGAAGGGGCCTCGCACGACCGGGCCAAGCTATTCAAAGAGGTCGAGGGGCCCAAGTACGTCCAGGCCACAGTGTAGTAGCTGGTTGATAGGGCCGAGTACGCCCGGGCCACGCAACGTAAGAAGGTCAGAGGGGCCTAGCACGCCCGGATATCTGGTTGAGTAACTGAATGAGGGGTCCTAGTTCACCTAGTCCATGATACAGTAATGAATTTCCTATTAATCAGGAAAAGCCGAGCTTATGCTAACAAGTGTCTTTGTTCTATTGATCTAACAGGTCCAGAGAAGTAACGCTGTCGCTTCTGGACGCGGGACGTCACGCGCACGAGGGCGTGCGACAGTCAGGATTGGCCGTGTCGGCGAAACCTCCATTCTTGACGTTTATTTCAAATTTAAAAAATATAGAACACTGGGTTCTGGTGAGGTAACATTTTGATAAAATGTCAGCTTTGACTGAAGAGAGAAAAATAAGACGCTCGCAACCTCGCAACCACGAATCCAGCGGACGTTGAATTTTACTTTAGATTTCATTATCCAAAGCTCTGTGAAGTATTTGTTTGATTATATTAAGTCCTGTAATTGTAAAAGTACCATTTTATTTGAATAGGTACGCCTCATTTCCCTATTACTCGCGCCCACCCACTAAAACATGGAGAACAGTATACCTACCTGATGAAAGTCGAAAGACTTCATAATTATTATTTATATTCAAGCAATAACAACTTCTGTATCGCTTTCCTCCTTTCTCACAAACACTTTCCGAACGTACGATCACTATAAAAATCCAAATGAAGGTGGCATGGGCAATCCGATTGCTGATATTCGCGTCGGCAATCCGATCGCTGCTGATACAGAAATCCGTTTGATGCGATGCGTCCGATATTTACGATGCCGACCTGTGGACGCTTACCTTAAAACGCCCAAAACACTGTGGTCATGCCGCTCCGCTGCACGCTCTAATCTTAAATTTCCATCAACAAAGAGTTTTTTAGTTCCCGGAGCGAGCTCATTTTTACTCTTTTCACCCGTTGAATCATTAATGTGTCCGTTCCGCTCGCGGTGGAAACCGGGCTTAAGCGCTGCTACGAAGACACCTAGAAAGAAATCCATAAGCCTGTTCTACACTACTCGCGAAGTTGACCGGCCCGGTTTAAAAATCAAAATTTTGCTATAAACTACATGTCATGTTATTATGGTCACCGGCCAGTCTCCCATACAAGTTTCATTTGGTGACGTGACGGGACTGATGTGTGTGTATGCAGCTTTATCGCTGTCAATAATTATTCATCGATTTAAAATAACCAAAAATACGTGTTGAATGTTTTTTAATACTTAAATGACTGTCAGAGATAAAATAATTACCTAATTATTTTTTAATAATTAATTTTCCCCATTCTCCCCATAGGTACATTTATAGTAGAATCCTAGTCTAACAAGTTTAATCGGTTGCGCTGACAACTCGTCTCATTAGCTATTTTATCTCTTTCCTTATTACGTCACATTCGCTGATACGTCACCTTGTGCATCTGGTCATTTTTAGGGTTCCGTAGACAACAAGGAACCCTTATAGTTTCGCTATGTCCGTCCGTCCGTCCGTCCGTCCGTCCGTCCGTCCGTCTGTCCGCAGTTTAGCTCAGAGACGCACAGTACTAGAGAGCTGTAATTTGGTGTAAATATACGGATTTGTTGTGCCGAAAAAGTGGTAAAATAAAATCTCGAAAAATATTTTTTTTAGGGTACCTCCTGTACTTACACGTAAAGAGAGGATTTTTTTTCCTCGCGTACCCCTTAGTGTGGGGTATCATTAAATAGGTCTTTAAAAAATAATGTGAGTTTCCATTAACAATTTTTTGATAAAAAAATTCGTTTGAGAAATATTAAGCTTTAAAGTGCTAAATTTTACTCGACTCGAGTGTCCCCCCCCCTCTACCAGCTAAACGGTTATGTTTTGGGGTGTAAAAAAATTCACAATAGTAGTATATATAACGAAATTTAAAAGAAAATTATCATGACTAAGTAGGCTTTACAACTTTACGAGTAATAGTCGACCAACTTATAAAATGTACTTGATATCATATTTTCTTAAACAAAATGTATCGGAGAACATGCTCTTCAACTGCAAATGTAAGTTTGTCAACTTTATTTTTACAGCTTTTATAGGTATGTTTTTTGGGGATAGGTAGGTTTTTATCGTCAACTATTTTTAACTAACTTTAAAAAAAGGAGGAGGTTCTAAATTCGTCGTAATTTTTTTTCTTATGTAGATATTTTCCCTGACTTCTCAAAGATTTCTGGACCGATTTTGAAAATTCTTCTTTTTAAAATTAAATTCAGCGAATCAGTTTAGTTAGTTCGCATAAGTATTTTCATGGGCAACTACGGAACCCTACACTGTGCGTGGCCCGACACGCACTTGGCCGGTTTTATTAACTCGTCTCGTGCTCTATTTCGTCTCTTTCCCAACTCGTCCAACGCTTGAAAACGTACAGTCAACGTCAAAAGTATCAGGAAGAACAGACTGTAGGTAAAAAAGGTAACTTAAAATAAAAGAGCTTGAATACCGAGTTTATTCTAAAACATTCTTTGTGTTATAGCTATAATTGTTATTGAACTCAGGTCGAGTGCAGAAGTTAGAAGTTCGGTAGAACATGTATTAAAGTAAAATAAATACTGTTGGAACTTGTGATTAAAGTTTTATTTTACAGTAGAATGACAAGATACAAAATAACGAAAAACTGTTGCTATGGAGACTGAAGGTACAGTCCTCCTTACAACATGGTGGGAATTATTAAGTATATCAAATTCTTTTTATCGCGGTAGTACGGTCATTTATTGTTTCTAACTTCCACAGGGGCGAAGCCGCGGTCAGAACTAGCTTCTGCCGCGGCTTTGTGATAATAAAAAAAAAAAAGGTTGCACTCCAGGAGTGCCGGTAGAAGTGAAAACTTTTTTGTTACTATGTTTTATTTTTAATTTGAATGACGTCTTACTCATTTTCGATCAGGGTCACGTGACCCTGACGCGAGTTTTAAATTTTTTACCCATTACAGAAAAAGTGTACAACGCCGCTAAAGAAGTTTTCACTTCAAAAAGGTTGCACTCCAGGAGTGCCGGTAGAAGTGAAAACTTTTTTGTTACTATGTTTTATTTTTAATTTGAATGACGTCTTACTCATTTTCGATCAGGGTCACGTGACCCTGACGCGAGTTTTGGTCACGTGACCCTGACGCGAGTTTTAAATTTTTTACCCATTACAGAAAAAGTGTACAACGCCGCTAAAGAAGTTTTCACTTCAAAATATTATAATAGATGATAAAATATTAAAGAAAAACAGATTGAGATAGGTATATTGTTATGCATATCTGTACACATGAGTCGGCTGAGTTGGGAAAGAGACGAAATAGAGCAAGAGACTAGTTAATGAAAATGACCAGATGCACATGGTGACGTTTTAATGAATGTGACGTATTAGAGAAAGAGATGAAATAGCTAACGAGACGAGTTGTCAGCGCAACCGTTTAATCCACCACTCTCTGTAATATCTTTTCCATTATCATAAAACCCTCGTTTTTAAAAGTCGACGAAAAAGCGTTAAACGCTCGTGCGTATAGGGACTTACCGTATTTTGGCTATACCACAGGATCACATCCATGTCATAGAATTTGTTTAGAGTCTGCATCACGAATGAAGTCTTTTTGACAATATGTCAGAAAGGCAGCAAACGAGCGATGCCTGTTTATTATTAATTTTCGAGTATTTTACCTTTTTAGTACTTGTTCTTGATTTTTAGTAAATAATCTGCTAGGATAATGCACGCGCTATCTAAGAAGCATTATTATGACGTGATGAAGATCGCTCAAGAGGACACTATAATAGAATCGGACTCATCTCTTGAGGTTTATGAACAAGCACCAATTTCCGAGGTAGGTTGTTACGTCAGGGCTCACCTCAAGTCCAACGCTGTTCAAACACATTACACTCGCGCCAACAAGAACTTTCGGAATGAATACACAGCTACCAGCGACGACGATAGCGCGAGGTTCTTAGACATTCCTTTCAACACAGGAAGGTACTCAATTGGACATAACCCAAGCTATGAAGACATCCCAATAATTCGCAGTCGCAGTTCTCCTCTTACGGGATCAACATACAATCAGTGGTATCCGTTGTTGAACAGTTATAAAGCCGTAACAGTTGAAAATGAAGTGAACTGTGTAGAATGTGTTTGTGGAAACCGTTCGGAAACGCAGTCAACGACTATAACTGACAAAGTGTACACTGATAAATCTACCCAGTGTGAGTGTTTGCAGTGTAAGATGAGTGTCTGTAAATGTGCTGAACACCAATATATTTCATGTAACAGAGGCTTGGTTGCTTGTCATACCTTCTCGCTGGGCACTGCTGAGGCTCGTCGCTTGCAGAACGCACATTGTAAAACCAAGCTCATTGGAGGCTGCCGTGTGCCAGTGAAAAATTATAAGTGCAGATTTTGATGGTTATATTTTTACTGGACTTGTTTTGTAATCATTTAGCTTTTTATACCTTTCAATAAAACGGATGCTACAAAACTGAAAAACGCGACCTTTCTTCAATTCTTCCCATTTTTAGGGTTCCGTAGTCAACAAGGAACCCTTATAGTTTCGCCATGTCCGTCCGTCCGTCCGTCCGTCCGTCCGTCTGTCCGCAGTTTAGCTCAGAGACGCACAGTACTAGAGAGCTGTAATTTGGTGTAAATATACGGATTTGTTGTGCCGAAAAAGTGGTAAAATAAAATCTCGTAAAATATTTTTTTTTAGGGTACCTCCAGTACTTACACGTAAAGTGAGGATTTTTTTTTTCTAGCGTACCCCTTAGTGTGGGGTATCATTAAATAGGCCTTTAAAAAATAATGATAGTTTCCATTAACAATTTTTTGATAAAAAAATTCGTTTGTGAAATATTAAGCTTTAAAGTGCTAAATTTTGCTCGATTCGAGTGTCCCCCCCCTCTGCCAGCTAAACGGTTATGTTTGGGGGTGTGAAAAAATTCACAATAGTAGTATAAATAACGAAGTTTAAAAGAAAATTATCATAACTAAGTAGGCTTTACAACTTTACGAGTAAAAGTCGACCAACTTATAAAATGTACTTGGATTCATATTTTCTTAAACAAAATGTATCGGAGAGAACTGCAAATGTAAGTTTGTCAACTTTATTTTACAGCTTATAAAGGTATGTTTTTTGGGGATAGGTAGGTTTTTATTGTCAAATATTTTTAACTAAATTCAAAAAAATGAGGAAGTTCTAAATTCGTCGTAATCTTTTTTCTTATGTATTTTCCCCGATTTCTCAAAGACTCCTGGACCGATTTTGAAAATTCTTCTTTTTAAAATTAAATTCAGCGAATCAGTTTAGTTAGTTCGCATAAGTATTTTGATGGGAAACTACGGAACCCTACACTGTGCGTGGCCCGACACGCACTTGGCCGGTTTTTTATTTTTAATGATAACGTCTTCGTGCGGTGTGCTAGGCATTTACTCCTTTATTGTGAGGACAAGGTGAGGACGTTTACAAAATATTCAACTCACCTCCACAAACATCCAGACTCAGAATAAATACTTGTAGATCATACAAATATTTCTTTAGAGTGGGAGTCGAACCCGCGAATCGCAGCGCATTACAATATAAAAATTCATTATTTTCAGTATTTTCCTGACCCCTGTATTACACATAATATTGATTATTGCCACCAAAAAAAAAAGTAGTTTCTCTGCTATAATATAATTCATCACCAACCAATAAAATGTTCCCACTGCTGGGACACAGGCCTCCTCTGAGAGACGGAGTGGGCCATAATCCACCGCGCGGGCCCAGTGCGGGTTGGCTATAATTATTAAGCAGTGTTTTTTAGGCTTTCATTCACAAATACAGTAACTACAACGCATCGCAGCGACAAAGGGTGGTCACAGCAGTGGTTACATAATGTCTCGCTGCACTTTTTGCAGTTGCGTTGTTTCCGGCAATATGTGCATGTGGTTGTTGTCATGCTTGTGCGATGTGGCCAGCCGAAATGCGATGTCGCTCATGGTTGCGTTGTGGTTGTGGGGTAGCTGCGAAATGATCTAGGTGTCATTCAAGCGGTTGATAATAACTCCAAAATGTGGTCTGTGCAAATTGTACAGTTTACTATTACTTACCTAATACAAAATATGCTTTTCCAATCAATCAAAAACTTTATTTCGTATAATCATCCATCGTAGGGAGTGACCATTTTTGTGATCTGCTCACTTAAATATTTATAAACTTCATAAACACTAACTTCGCATATAAGGGGAATTTACACTTGTATTTTTTTTAGTCGATTTCTCCGCACTAAGCTGCAGAGATATGAAAATCGACAGTCTAAATGGCAATTTGACAATGCCAAGCGATGCAGCTGGAGACTTCGACTGGTGGAAATCGACGGAAAAAACGACCCATGTAAATGCCCCAATACAGTGACAAATTAAGTGATTAAGTGTATCCTAAACTAGTAGCAATATGTTTAACCTTGACTAGTTAAAAAAGAAATACAAACATGTCAGCTAAATCATTAAGTTGCAAATCAACAAAAACAACGTCTGGTTAATATTTCAAACGTACAAAAAAAAGAGTAAGTACTTACTAATTTGAAAAAAAGAACTACCGTTTCAAAACTGAACATAAGTGGGCTGTCTGCTTAGTTTTTGTGTCGACGATTTACGGCAAGCATGTCGTGTAACAGTACTTATCGACAGGAATCTTGTCGAGCGCCTGTCATCGCTAGCCACTGAATAACGCTAGATTAGATAAGCTCAGCGTGCTGTGTTCTCTTTTTTGTGAACTATTTATATATAAGAACTGCCTCGTCAGTCCTGTCGGGTCAATGGATTTGCGCGATTGCCGAGTCCTGGGTTCATTTTATGTGCATTTTTCAGTAACCAATTGGACAAGTCCAGGGGCGAGTTTAGTGCATGGTTAAAATACTTTATTAACTTACCCTCCGATTAAAGGCATGACGTTATTTTGATTTACATTAACTAGCTGTTTTTAGAGGCTTTGCCCGCTTCAACTCAAAAATTATTTCACGGGAACATAAATTAGTTCTTGTGTGAAAGAGTAACAAACATCCATATAAGCATCCTCACATGTTTTAACTTTTATAATATCGTTGTTCATAACTTCATGTTCAAGCTTTAATTATAAGAATTATTTACATAATAATTATGTGATTGTTTGCATTTCAAGGAGCCTGGTAACGCCTTGGCTAGGTGGCATAAATATCAAAATAATGAATTAAATTATAAAGTGTTTATTTAAAAAAAGAAACAGCTTACAACTAATAAAATAAATCGTGTCTGTCTATAGACACAATAATGTTTCTAAATAATACATAAAACAATGTGAATATGAAAATATTAACATAATACTTTTGTGTCGCTTATGATTACTTTTATTCTAGCAATTCACTAATGACTTTGATAAATATCCTACTGGTTTTTTACTATATTTAAAATACCTACTTAATGATCACTGTGATTATATTAGTTACAATAAGTTTTCTTTGACAGAAAATTTACTATATGCATTTTGCTATCTTCTATCATAAAAATCTAAAAATGTAAGCTCAAGTTTTTTTATTTAGGCACAATATCTTAGTTAAGTTTACAAGCATAGACAAAATAGTACAAATATAGTGTCCTGAATACGACAAAATTCAGACTCGACAAGATCCAAAGGACCCAGACAAAGTGACAATCTTGTATAATACTACTATAACAGTAAGGTCAACAGTGACTTACTTGACCCATTGACCAATGGGAGAAAGCTTGATGCACACATACTACAACCACACACCACAACGATAGTGACAATATGCGGGCGAGATGTGGTTTGTGAATATTATTGCTGTAGCTTATTGCAGTTGCGTTGCGTTGTGGTTATAATAGTTGTAATGTGGGTGCTTCGACGCAAACTTGCGTTTGCGATAACGGTGATAGTAATGTGGCCATCCACACAGTCGATAATGATGACAGAATGTGGTCCGGGTAAATTCGAGTACCTATTTATTTAATTTTCCGTCCACGTTGTGGGGATGTGGTGCGCATACCTATTTAATAAAGATCCTAATTTAATATTCTATTAAAAATCGTCAGACGACTGTTTCTAGCCTGGGCCCTTATGGAGTTCTTATTATAATTGAAATAATTGCCGTTATATTTCAAGCATCGTCACAATCAACTGAAACTTTCAAAATTTTTATTCTCAGTTTTTTAATAATTAAAATGTATGATGATTATGAATTTTTCTTCTACACTACAATAGTTAACGCTAAAATAAATCTAAACACACAAATTACGTATCCATCTACATGAAAAGATCACTAAAGTGGTGTTTACATTACGAAAATATATTTGCATTATCTTCAACATGAAATTATAAATGGTTTATGACATAATACTTAAAAAAACACTATTCTATAATCATGAGAGATAATGCGAGACATGTCTCGTAGTCTAAACCTCACTTTATAAAAGAATGATTTACACTTTCCTCACATAAACTTAAATTAAATCTTTGGGATAATAGAATAGTTCACATTTTTTTACAATAATTAAGCGTTTGGGGCTTATAACGGCAACACTTTTGCAGAATCATGTAGGGGTAATACATAGGCATTATGAATCATAATTTACAATTCATAAAATGGTCACCGATCGTTAAGCCTAGAATGCTTACACTATTCTGCTATTCGATTCTGCTAAAGTTTTGTTTAGAAACCTCCTGAAAGAGCTTTATGTAGAAAAATATCGGCCATTCTCCGGTTGCAAGTTTTTATTTGTCCGCGCTTACTTAATCCGTAACATGATCATATTCAAGCGTGGTTTTTTTTTTATATGTTAGATTACGACCGTATCTAGCCGTAAACAAAATATTGAGTTCTGTTCTTAACTAGTAAGCCTAAATTAATTGAATCTCTGTTCGAAAAAGCTCTTTTTTCTAATTACCGAAGCCTGTCCGCACTCCAACTTGATGACAAAACTTGCTTGTAATTTCTCAAACCTGCAGATTTACTTTGATCCATTCAACGTTTTAAACAATACTAAGTAACGTGTATCACCTACTAAAATATGGACTCAATAGAACCAGCCTATAAATAATAATAATTAAATAACTGCGTGTCCGATAGAAAGTTATAATTACCGTGACACTATCTGTTCTCGGGTGCACATGCCTAACTATCGGTATTTGGCACATCAGTACCGCACGCGTCGAATGTTCTTAGGGTGTGCTGCAGCCCATTAGCAGTCGTACGTTTCAAACGTTACTGTAGCGCCAAAGAAGCACTTGGGTATATAATTTCCGTAGCCCTTGGTTCAAAACTTTTCTAATTACCGTTATACTCATTTAAATACTTGATTTTTGAAGTTAGACCCTAATTGATAATGTAAATGAAACAGTACTTTGGCTTACGTATGTTATGATAAGCCAGTATTTGCAGACATTGTTGGTTTTCGAAATTTTGAAGAAAGTCTATCGTTTTCTAATTACCATATACTAATTACCATGTGTTAATAATTACCGTTGTATGAAAAACTTATACAGAAAAAATCAGACTAGAGAGTAATAAAAGACAAAAGGAAAAGGGAAACCTGGAAAGAATCGAGGAAGAAGTAGTCATAGATCTAGACGTGCTTGATAACAGCATATCAGATCCTCTTGAAACTCTGTCAAGACCATTTATCAACTCATCCTATTGCAGTCCACTGCTGGACATAGGCCTCTCCCAGGGAGCGCCCTAGAGCACGATCTCCTGCTTTTTTATCCAGCCACTGCCAGCCACCTTCTTCAGGTCATCGGTCCATCTTGCTGGGGGGCATCCCACCCTATACTTACCTACACGCAGTCTCCATTCAAGAACCATCCTACTCCAACTTTTGTTGGTTCTGAGGCAGACGTGGCCAGCCCACTGCCACTTCAGCTTGCTACAGATTTGGAAAATATCTATAACTTTGGTCTTGTGCCGTACCTCATTCCGGATTTTATCCCTTAGTGAAACCCCAAGCATAGACCTTTCCATAGCACGCTGAGTGACATGAAGTTGGTCGGCCAGCTTGACTGACATGTTCCACGTTTAGGTTCCGTAGGTTAGGACTGGAAGGACGTACTAATTGAACACCCAGCTTTTTCCAAATGCCAAGCTGCACTCTTCTGGCGGTTTTCCGCTTGAATTTATATCTACTTAGCTGATTACAGCTAAGTAGAGATAAATTCATCCATATTCCAAGAATACATCTACCTCGGGCAGGTATTATACCTGCCCGAGTTAGATGTATTCTTGGACAACTTCGAGTGTTATACCTTCGACGGAAATTGGTTCTGGGATGACATGGTCATTGAACACGACCTTGCTCTTGTTTCATCCCAAGACCCACACGTCTCGAGACAGCATGAGACTGTTCAGCATTTTTGCAGGTCTTGCATCGATTTCGCCATAATAACTATGTCGTCGGCAAAACATATTCACCGTTGACATTGATACCCAGTCCGTTCCAGTGCAGCTTCTTGAACAAATCCTCCAGCGCGTTGGTAAACAGTTTAGTTAGGGGATATTACAACTCCCTGTCTCACACCTCTTAGCAGCTGGATGGTGGTTTTGTACTTGGACCGACATCGACGCCATGCTATAATATCGTTTCCTTAGCACCTTTATGTACCGCCAATTGACTTGGCATCGCTGCAAGGATTCCAGAACAGCCTAGGTTTCGACGGAATCGAAGGCTTTTTTGTAGTCCACAAACACTAGACACAGCGCGAGCGGCCGGTTATACTGCTCTGTCTTCTGTATAACCTGCCGCACTGTATGTATGTGGTCTAAGGTGCTATAGCCTTTGCGAAAACGTCAAATCTAGCGGAAAGCCGATCTGTGACGACCCTCGAAAACAGCTTGTAGACGTGACACAGGAACGGGATTGGTCTGTATAGTTTTTGAGGAGATTTTTGTCTCCTTTCCTGAAAAAAAATGTCACCACGCCCCTGCTCCACGCCTCCGGGGTAATCCCACTGGCTATGACGAAGTTGAACAGCCTCTTAAGCTCGCCGAGCATAGGTTGGCCCGTAGTTTTTAAGAGTTCGGAGGTGATGCCAACACTTCCATACCTATCTTAATAGCATCAACTCCGCGTCCAACTAGTGCTCTCTCATCTTCTTCTACAAGTACTTTGTCATTATTAAGCAATATTGAGCAAATGAAAGAAAATAAAGATACAAGTATGGAGATACAAAATATTTTCTAATTACCGTAGCATCAAATATTCAACTTGTCTAATTACCATACCCAACTTTTTTTTTAAATCTCAATATCTAGAAAACCATCAGTAACAGTAGAATGCCAAAATAACTATTGAATTCCTAACTTTAATGTGTTTCATATTCTAATGTGTTTAACGTCATATCAGTGAAATTCAAAAACGGCACGGTAATTAGGCAAATAACACCTATTTGGAGAATGGCCGATATCGGTCTGAAAATAATATTCAGTATCACACAAATAATAAACTCTTTAAGCATTTTAAACATATTTAAGAAAATTCAATGATACAACTAACATTTTCTTAGTAACGGTAAATTCTTTCAAATAATTATTAATTGTATTTACTTTAACAATGGCAATGGGCACTTCTTATCAGTTTTTTTTTTTTTTTATAAACATTATACATGACAGAACATAGTACATCTATGGTAATTATTATTTATTTTACAGGGGATTTTTTTTTTTGTATTTTGACGATTTTTTTTTTGAGTTTCAGAGTCTTGAAATTGAATGTTTGCTGAATATGGAAACATTAAAATTATTTCATTTACGTATTTAATTACCCTGGCACATAAACTAAGTATAAAGATGACACCTAAAAGTAAATAAAGGAAATTACGCTTATTGCCACGGACGCAATAAGCGCAACAATACATTTCCAAAACTCAGGGTTGCCACGTTTAATTTTAATATTGTAGGCATTTATTTAGGTTTCGCCTAATTCTCGAGAACGTGTATTAGAAACACGGATATTGTATCATTTTAACCACTGAAGATAGGTCAAACTTTTCCCAGAGTAACAGTATTAAAACAAAGTATTATATTGGCAAGAGCTAAATAATTGGAACGTGTGCCAATGTAGTTTTAGAATTGTGTAAACTCAATATCTGACATGAGAGATGGTTACTAGCGTCGTGTATCTGTATTTAAAACTAGCCATAGACACAATATATTCATTAAGGCCTATTCAGACCTGAGCGATATTCGCTGCCGCTGTGGGAAGAGGTACATACCGCGCGGGTTTCGCTCAGGTATTTAGTATCAAGTACCGTGGCTAGAGCGACCTGAGCGATATTCGCTGCCGCTGTGGGTATAGGTACATACATACCGCGCGTTATTCTACCCACAAGAATAGCGAAATCCGTTTTGGTGTGAACAGTAATATTACCGCATACCCACTGGGTTTTCTCTGCCGCAGACGGTAGCGAATACCGCTTAGGTCTGAATAGGCCTTTAGAAACGCTAGATTACTATTAAAAAAAATATTCTGTCTACTCGGCTACGGCGTAGCAAAGTGCTACGAAATAACGATTCCTCACTTGTAGCAAAATTTTGTCGTGGTTAATAAGACTTCTGGTTGACCGCTTCGCTCGGTTTTTAAAATGTCTATATTTTGGAAACCGAGCTTTTGTCGAACCTGGGACCTGATAAATCGATTCCTTGAGCCGAATAACCCCTAATCTGTAACTTTCATGAAAATCCTTGGAGCCGTTTCCGAGATCCTGATTATATATAAATAAATATACAACAATTGCTCGTTTAAAGATATTAGTTATAATATTTAAAGACGTCAGCCTGTGGTATCTTAACTTTTGGGTGCTGATTTTTAATAAAATTCAAGAGCAGTTTACATTCGTTTTGTTACCGAAAACAAGCAGTCGACGGCAGCGTCGGGCAGCAAAATTTTTGATGATTAATTGTAGACAAAAAGATGTACCCGTTACTAAGATGTTAAAAAATTGCTAATTTAAAGTAGTTCACAAAGATTTATCATATACCAATTGTATTACTTATAATATGTATTACTTTCGTTAAAGTTGATAAATTGCTCGAGCAGGAAATATTCTAGTAAAGCGTACTTTAATTTACTACTCACTCTTTAAACAAGAAATACAATATTTTTAATGATTTAAAACATTGCATCAGTTACCGTTATAATTTCGTAAAATATTTGACCGAATTTCATTTCACCTAAAACTTTTCAACTAGGTACAAAAAAAATAATATGTTATTATCAATTCGACTCTGCTGTTGCTTCGGCTAGTAACAAAAAAAATATAGTAAATCTAGCGAATTTAATTCGGTAAACGAGGTTCGATATTCAATTCGATGATCCAAAAATATGTCATATAATGCAGCAAAAATGACTTCGGTCAATAGTATTCGGTAAAATGAAATTCGAACAAAAAAAACAGAAGAGCGATCGGTTCCCCATTGCATCAAATTATTAAAATAAACAAGTTTAGTTAAACGTGAAAAACAATTTTACAGCCACGGCTTGAGATTGCATTTCAAGAGCATACGGCCCGCTTCTATCAAAAACCGAAATCCATCCACACCATTATTTACATAATTATTATAGTCTGAAATAATGCAGTGTCTATCAACTTTTAATAAAAAAAAGTAGAAAAACAATATTTTTAACAAACTATTTGTGCCAACTTTTTGGATGGTGCAAGCATAATTTGGGGCCTCCTAACCACGCTCTACTGAGACACAGACCTCATAATGATGATGGTGTAGGTGGGCCCTAAAGTATTAATTACCAGTGCTCAGCTCATTGGTAGTAATGAACGGAGCTGGACGATGTTGGCGGAGGGCCGGGCGTGGGGACCGACGCTGGCGAGGGCAGGGTTGGCAGCGGGGTCGGCGGGGGCGAAGAATACACCTTGCGGTCTGGGGGCAGCGCCGGCAAGGAAGACGACAGCCCGAAGCTCCCCAGCCCGCTGATCGAGGATCCTCCTGACAGCATCTGGCCGTGCACCCCCCTCATGCCCGCGAACATCGGCGCTGAGCCTGCACATAACAATATTTTCTTATCAGCATATGGAAGTCGTTGTTGTTCCACGCTGCGCATGATGTCATGGGTATTCTTTAGAATTATAATTTATTGGCAGTGCGTCGCATCCTTAAATTTAAAAACATAGTTAATTACTACTTATTTTGTAAACGGAACGGGTTACTAACGTCGTTGATTCTACTGACAATGATTATGAATGATTTAAAAACCATATAGAAAGGTTTATTACATAATTCCTATTATTTTGGCAGATTAAAATATGTGAATTCAGCTATTCAGCATGTTTTACTGTCTATAAACCTGCACGAATCAAATGTAATGTGAATATAAATATTCTAAAATAAAGTTATGTAATCCGAAGTTACTTGAAACAAATTCTTCATAATTAAGTGTTGTGTTAATTTATTTCTATAAGTTAGCATGCATGAAGTGCTGTGTTCGATTCCTTGATCGGACAAGGTGTCTGTCTGTCTGTGTTTCCCTTTTCTTATAGCAGCCTTGTAATCAGGATTAATGTCCTCGCCCTCTGTAATGTGTGGGAGTACTATTAAGTACTCCTCTACTTCAGCGTGATGTTATGATGCTATGTTTATTTTTTAACGAAATTAGGCAAAACTTATCCACCTACACCTAAACTTTTTCTAGTTTAGCTATGCAGCCAGCTGGTTTAAAAAAAGTATGCATACGTATATGTATCCGACAGAATCAATCATCAATTTTGTTCAAACACTCTAATTTATTACAAAACAAATCACTCAAAAGAATATTCACGAGACAACTCCACGGTTTTCGGAAACCACAAACTCTGTGGAAAAAATAAGCAGTGCACCGCTGACAACGCGTTGATATAATAAATGTGAAGACGGCGTAAAACCTCACGTACAGCGGCGAGCTCACATAAATATGTGGATGTTAGGCTATAATTGCACACTACGAGTTCCCATCGATCGCGGCCGGGGCCGCCTGCTGCTCGTCTGTCGGCGGCCATGTGCACGCCTCGGTACCTAATCGCCATAATTTAAACAAACCTAGCAACAGCTTCCAATTGGGCGCTTTTGGAAATAAAATTTTACGTCGACTTAAAATTTTCCAAGAATCTTGTTCATACTGAATTTTCCACAGTTATATTTGTATGTTACAAGTGTATCCCAATTCTTCGATTCAAACGATTCCCAGAACTACATACAGAGCTGAATATAAATTCTCAAATGAAATTGTTTGATTACGAGATTCATCATTTCACTTTGTTGAGTGAGACAGCAGAAGATTATCAATATTTTTCATCGGTTTGCTTTGATAATAAATAATATGATGGAGGCACTGTTTCGAATACTAAGAATACCGAAACGACTTCTTTTATTAAACCGTTTATAATGAAAACTAAAAGTGATGGTTACTCTGCGGCCATTTCATAAACCAACATTCCTGTACTTGTCATCGCTTTTTAAAGGCCATAGATCACGCCAGGGAGAGGGCCTCGCCGATGGGATAAATTGCTCTCAAGTTGGCAGGCGACGAGCGATGAGCGCCGGCGCAGAGCGCACGCCGCCTGCCGCGCACCCGCGCCCGAATTACATTACTTTAACAGTTTAACTATAGATTTATCGGAATTTAAGTGGCACACACAGGTACGTGGGGCAAACGCCCGAAATATTATTCCAGAAGCAAATGGAAAAAACCCGACTGCGTTAAAAATACACTAAAAAGAAAGAAACAAGCCCAGTAGTTTGGAATTCACTCATTCACACTCACAGTCGGGGCCCCTTGGGAAGATTTGATTGGTATAATTTGAATGGGCCCCGACTGTGAGTGTGAATGAGTGAATTCCAAACTACTGGGCTTGTTTCTTTCTTTTTAGTGTATTTTTAACGCAGTCGGGTTTTTTGTTTTTCGTTAAATTATTTTTTTATTTCATACTTTTTAGTTTATAATATTAGTGTGAATTAGTCTCTCTAGAGACCTAACTCGGCTCAAAGCTACATAATTATGCTTGATGAAAGACCTTTAGCAAAAATGCGTGAACTTAAGTCAACCACAGCTCGGTCCAAAGTAGTTCCTTGGTGCTTGTGTATTCTTAGATTATTTTTACCAAAAATATTTGTTCGTCATGCTTATTCACTGTTTCTTTTTTGGTTGGAAAACCGTTTATTTACGAGTACTAGAAATAAAAACTTAAATCAATAAGTAAGAAAATGAGCGAAAATTATTGTTTTGTTAAAAATTTAAATCGTCATATATCCTAAACTATTATTTTAAATGAAAAACGATTAAGGGAACCTAAAGATGATTTTAAAATACCTATTCAACGATACCCCACATGACATAGTTCATCGACTTCTTTTTTTTTCATTTTGACAATATGGCGTCTGGTTGTCGCTGTGGTGAATATTGATTACTGTCATGTCTTTAGTGACACTCGCAAGGTTAAGACGAATCGATTGACGTAAGAATTATCAAAATCGGCCCACGCGTTTGGTCTCTAGAACGCCACATAGAAACAAACATACATACATACATACATACATACATACATACTTACATACATACATAGACTGATAAACACATTACCCTCCTTTGCGTCGCGCAGTCGGGTAAAAAGAATTCGCATAAGTCGCACAGCAATTGCACATAAAATTCAATTTACAAAATGTAATTTCTTCGCCAGCGAATTATGTGAATCCTGAATGCCGGAAATTTATGATAGTAATCAAAATATTTTTAATGTCATTGAAGTAATAAAACTGGATAATTCGTTTTATATTAGTCCATGCGTGTTTCCCTAATTACATTCATTTACGACGCGTCGGATGTGTGTGACTGTGAGGAAGTCTGAAACGATTAGAGATGGATTCAGGCACGTGAGTTTCGCAGGCATTAAGGATTCACGAAGACGCAATATTCCAGAAAACATGAGGAGCAAAGTAATCCGTGTCTTGTACTTGACAAAAATTTGCTTGCATTGGCTGCATTATAGTGATGCATCGTAACAAAGAGTCTACCGAAAAATTATAAACTTGATGATAATAAAACGATACATGTTTTGATCAAATTCTCATGAATTATTTAAATATTTCAGGTACCTTCCCAACGGATTACTTTGAGTAAATAATAAAACAATTCGCGGTGACACAAATCGGCTGCAGCTACTTGAAACTTTCATAATACCTGATCAATGATCATCGATGACTGATATCTTTCAAGTCACATACGTTGAAAGGTATTCTGGTATTGCGCCAACGATCCTCCCTAAATCAAGGAAAATTATTTTTTAATTATTATCATTCATGACGAAGTTAACATGCCGAAACAGAAAACACTGTTCAGAAATTACATGAAATTAAAAAATAATGAAAGATTGTTAGTTCTGTTTTTACTACTGCAATAAAACACTGAAAATTAATGTGATACCTATTTTATTAACTCAGAAAATTATTACCTTAGCAAAAAATATAGCAAGTTGTAAAAATTTCGTTAAAATTATATCTTTGGAACTGTCAAGGATCCGTGTTACGTTCGGAAGTTTGCAAAGCTTTTTTGCTTCAAAAATTTCTGGCATTCCTTTATAAAAAGTTACCCATTTTTTTTTTATGTAAACAAGGTTCAAGGTTGCCATATGAAAGGGTTAACTTTTTTATTCGTAGGGAGCAACTGAAGGGAAGATCTGTTTTTTACTTTTTTTGTATTGCGTGTTTATGGTAGAAGCAAGCTAATTCTGTTTATATTGGGCGAGGGACCACCCATAAACTACGTTGAGACATATTATTTTACTAGAACCGTATTGAATATTTTTTGACGAACTTGTCGAAAATGTAACTCTATGTGGGGAATATTTCAATTATGAAAATCTATGATATTTTTAGTTGTTTTTATTTTAATTGCAAACTAATTTAAATGTTATAGAGATTATTAGACAACCGCCCAAACATCGCAGAGATTAAAGTCAATTTACATGCATATTATGATTTCCTAATTAATGATTTCCTAGCTAAGTAGTAAGTGATATTTCATATGAAACCTTTGAAAAAAGACTATGTAGGTCAGAAGAGAAAACCAAGTATAAAAATTGGAAAACCAAAAAAACAACAGGTACAAGTTGCTTTTAGTTTAAACTTCTGTGCGCAATACCCAAATAAATGTTTTTTTTTTAAATATAAAGTAAAAAAAAAAAGATTATAATATTCCACAGATGACGTGATTGCTGGAGGCACCCCTCCTTTCGTCAAGACGTGTCGGGAGATCGATTTCGGATCAGGACCGCACACAGACTCAAATGCATCGAACTGTGTCAATTACTCAGTTATTTATACCGAACGCAAATAGAACAATACCGAAGATGTGTTATTTAGAGATATAACTGTTTTAACAGTCGCCGGAAAACGATTCGTGAACAAAGAATCAAAGAATGCGCTTCATGACTCGCGCCTTTTTCCGATGAGGAATTTGTAAAAAGAATGAAAAACATAATGTAATCGCGCATGCCTGAAGTACATACAATTTATGAAAAAAAAACAGATACCCAGAAAGTAAAAAAAAAATGCAAGTTGAAGTGGCAAGCAGTGGTATCTATAATATGTATGTATTTAGAAATATATAAGTATGTTTATCAGTTGTCTAGTACCCATAACACAAGCTCTGCTTAGCTTGGGACTAGATGGCGTTGTGTGATAGTTGTGGAATATTATTTTAAAAAAAAAATTGGCAGGCCACATCGCTCGTAGATTTGACGGGG